>OX637875.1:11464628-12742485 GCA_951802675.2 Boloria euphrosyne | reverse complement strand
TTTTTCTAAAAACTGAATCTACGAAGATTTTGATTTATATTGATTTACTTACGTTCAAATATCATTAGGAAAAATATGAACTTTACTATTGTAGACATAATGGTTATTTTATTTTTATTTTATTTTGATTAGAGTCTCCTACAGTAGTGTATTAACTGGTAAACATAACAAAAGCCTCATAACACCATGGAATTTGATGGTGATTTGTGCTAATATCCTAACTAACATATTTATTTATGTTTTAAAGCGCTAACGTACGATAGCTGTACATAACAATCGAAAGGCGGCGTGGCAATAATTTCTCATCCTACCAAAATTATTATTTTCCACGGTAATTTGTATGCTCTAAAATGCATTCTACGACTTCCATACAAAATCGATTAGAGGAGTATTGGTTTTGTATTAAATATACATATTTTATCTGCAGAGAATGTAGAGCTTCGAAATGACACGTGCAGGATCCACTTGCTCGATTTATTGGTGTTTATTTCCAAACGTTTCGTACTTTCTTATGTTCTGTTCTTCTTTTTCGATGTGCTTATGTCTAGTGCACATAACATTCGTATAATGTAAAGGCGGATAAATATTTGTTAAGTCAACGTAAGTAAAAATTATTTTGTTGACCCAAACTCTTTCGAACATTATAATTAATACAATAATCCCTAATAAAATACTGTACTAAAGATCCCAAAAAGTTACGGAAAGACACGCGAGCTGATTATCGTGCAACGAACTGAGCACGACATACTATAATATTATACAATTTACACACCACAATTATTATAAGTAAGTATTTGTGATGTGATCTTTCTGTTTGTCATGTAATTTGTTTATTTTATATAAGCATTGTGTATTGTATTGTGTATAAGCGTAAAACGCTGATTACTTGAGATTGAATTAAACTTCGTCCATCACAGAATTTCAACAATGTCTTTCTACCGAAAATATTTAATTTTAAAGTTGTTAGTTGAAAAAAAGTTTGATTAGTAAATGTAGTAATGGTTTGATAGAAGAAGGAAGCTGTAGAAAACATTTTTTGATTTATAATAATAAAAGAAAACTTTTTGAGAAAAAGAGAAAGA
Source organism: Boloria euphrosyne (assembly GCA_951802675.2). Taxonomy (NCBI): domain Eukaryota; kingdom Metazoa; phylum Arthropoda; class Insecta; order Lepidoptera; family Nymphalidae; genus Boloria; species Boloria euphrosyne. The sequence continues at coordinate 12,741,403 of OX637875.1, read as the reverse complement.
AGAAAAATTTATTTTATCTATACTAACTAGATATTTTATATTTAATATTTAGGGTATCAATATGTTAGTTAGGGTGTCAATTAAAAAAAAAGTGGGTGAAGGTAACTCCATCTGCTTAGCGATATTTGTAAAATATTAAATTGTTTTGGTAATAAAATGGAATGTTTAGCGGAATTCTGATACATTACCTGCAATTTTTCTGCTTTAAAATACTTCTAATCATACAAATGGAATTTTAATAATTGAAAGAACTCAGAACAAACAACTAAAATACTTACAGTACAATAACTTCACTGTGTAAATAATATTAGACATTTCTTCTGTCTTTTAATGTTGGGTCAGCAATAATAGAACAAACATAAAAATAGCTAGAATTTTAAAATTATGCCATTTTTTCTAAGAATGAGTGTGACTTTTATGCCTGCGTCAGATAGTTGTACTGCGATAAGCTATATTAGACTCTGACACGCGAAATACCTTCGTAATGACCAGTTTTATCGAGAACGAAATTTACTCTATACTAATATTTTATAATTAATTATTCATTTTTTTCAAATTTTGCATCTTTGTGGATAACAATTTAGTTATTAGCTTGCTTGATAAACCAATTAAAAAATCAAGATTTCATCCCTAAGATTCACGTTTGAGAAGCTTTATTTTATATTGACGACACGTTTGGCTCAGTTGGTAGTGACCCTACTTTCTGCGCCAGCGGTCGCGGGTTCGAGTCCCGCTGGAGGCATTCGTTTGTTCAGCAGGAATGATTGTACTCCATAGTCATGGATGTTTATATGTATAATATGTATGTATTTAAAATGTCTATGTGTAGTTTATCAACTATCTGGTATCCGTAACACATGCTTCTTAGCTTACCACGGAACTAGATGGTGCTGTTGTAACAATGTCCGAACATATTTATTTATTTAAAAAAATAAAAAAAAAATGCTTGGTTGCTATTTACTAAGCCTATAAAAAAACAATGCTATCTTTACCATGGTTTTTTACCGTGCACGCTGGAAAAAATCTATCAAAAGACATAAAAAAGTCGTCCACCCCAGTCCCCACGTGGGGCCCGGTGTACTGGGACATTAAAATTACAGTGGGACAAAATGATAAATTAATTTTTAACTTTTATTTGTTAAGCATACATGTACGGAAATTATGTTTTTATGTCAACTTAAATGGTTCAATAAAACTTTATTTAAATTCAGGAAAATTTAGGGGTAGACACCTGCTTAGATTCACGTATTATAATGTATTATGGTATATGTATTCCAGCTAACCTGGAAACGCAGGGACGATAAATTGTAGCAAACGCTAAATCCCGTACTGCACCACAACCGCCGTTAGCCGTTTTAATAGGATAATTTTTTAGCACAATTTACCTTATAAAGTATACTTGACGCCAGGAAATTTTCCACCGTACTATAAACTTTTTAAAAATAAAGCTAAGAGTGTCAGTAAAAATAACAAAAAATATAGTAAACTAATTGGTTCTGATTTTCTCATTAGTGCCCGCTGAGGTCAGGCTCTTACATAAAAACGGGAAACCTGCCAGATCTAGTTAACCTACTAGCAGTCGTCGAGTCAAATTGGGGGTTTGCAAAAAGAAAATGACTTCGACTTCGGATATCGTTAGATTCGGAGTATATTTGAATTTACATATTCTCATATATAATTGTAAACAACATGTTATTTAGATAAACGAGATATTAAAAGCTTTTATTAATAGTTGCTTTTAAAGTGATAATACAAGCTCAATTTTGTAATGCTTGCAACCAAATATATTAAATTCGTCTCCAAACAGCAAACTACCATTGAACATATTGTTCTATGCCTATGCAAAGTATGATACCATTGTATTTACATGTCTGACGTAACAAAGTTCTCGAGGATAGGTTTTAAACTAACATGTTGTTACTAGATCTATAGTTACTTTTTTAATATTCCTATGTTTTATAATGAAAGGGACGTCGAATATTAAAATAAGTCGCCTCCGTTTATAAGTCAACTTCATTTGTCAGCAAGATTATCTTTTCAGCGTTCCCCATTTTCGCCATTACTAGACGTGAATCGATATCCATCCGAGGAAGTCGAGGCCACTGTAAAATATGTTTTTTAGGGAGTTGAGCCCAACAAAATATTGCGGGCATCAATAAAAAGAACCCGAGGCGCCTGCAAAAAAATACCAATAGCCCATTCAGTATTTAACCGCACAGTGGAGAATAATCCAATTTGAGCAGAAAAAGGTGGATTTATTTGGAGCAAAAGAAATCTCGGGAAGAAAAATCTCTATTAGGTAAGGTTGAGTCATATTTTGTAGGAACCTACAAGGGATTAGACGGATTTTGAAGGCACGCATAATGCCTAAAGAAATGAACTCTGGGAATAACTATCGGAGGTCACGAATCGGAAACCCCATGTGTCCCTCGAGAGTGATATGGACCCATCTGATTAGGTTTTGGACATTCGGCTTTCGTAGTGAACAAAATCATGCACTTGTAGAAAATTCATAATATCTTGTATCAGGTATATAAAATATATCTTTTTTTTGTATCTTTCTGGTTTGGCTAAGAGCTTTTACAGAACTGATGCCAACATGAGAGATTACTAAATAATTATGTATTTTTTAATAAATAATTTACACCATCCATATTTTGGTTCTTAACATGTATTATATACTCGTAGCTACATCATTACTAAAATATAAAATTTAAGCCTTGTTTTATACCTTAATTAAAGCCTTGAAACTGTACTTAATGTGATGTGATTATTATTAAGTTAATATAATTGAGATAAAGCCATTAGTATTTTGTATGAATGTTAAAAAAGAAAACGTTTTTTAAAATGTTCACTATTCATTAGTTGATTCAAATAATATGCATATTTCGAAAATTTATGTCAAAATTCGTACTTAATATAAAATTAATCGTATTAAAAACAAACAATTTAGCATTTATTATATTAATATTAAAAAACTAAAAAAGTTACCCAAGAAATCAAAAAAACGATGACTATTTTCTTTATTATAATTATTGCGAAAGACGATTTTTATAAATACTTCTCAAGGAAGTAGAAAATGGACACATTTCAAAGTATATTTACTAAGAGTGAATGCTCCAAAAGTTCTGAAACGCTAAGATCACTCGAATGTTCACGCTTCATAGTTCCATGATAAATTCTCCTGTCTTGATTGCTCGTGTCCTTCTTTCCTCGTGTCTTTTTAAAGGTACATCTTTTTCATGCTGCTTCAATTTATAAGATATTTTTGTACTCTTTTATACTAATAAAATGTAAGTCTATGATTTCTCTTGCACTTGTTTCTTATTGAAACTGGTTTCAAATATTGTTTTTATTACTTTGTGTATTATTTATTTATAGAACTACGTAATTATTGACTTATTTTATAAAATATAATTTTTATATTTAAAACGTAATGCATTTAGCTATAAGAACCGTTATACACGAATTTATTTGTCTATTTATATGGTAAATCAGATAAATAGAAAATATACAGGTATCGGCTAAGGTTTTTAAGGAAGTCTATCACTGACATATGTCAGAGGTGTAAATTATTAAAATAATCCTTAATTTATTACAGTCCTTACATTTTCGCTACGATGCTGTATGTGTACAAGCACGATGCTGTGTATGTACAAAAAAAAAACAAGTCGATCCATAAAGATGATACCTACAAAACAAAATTTCTCATTTTAAATATTAGAAAAATACAAATATTGGTCCGGCCAGTTAAGTTAGCATTGCGAAAAGCTACCGCTCTGAACTCGTCTTGTAAATATCGAATGTATGTGGGTCATAGATTCATAGTGATCTCATGACATAACGACGCAAATAATATCATTAAGAATTATTTTAAAACAATTATCATTATTTTAAAGTAAGGCAATAGTAACAGTTACAAATACTTTTATCCCCGTCACACTTCGTATATCTTAACTGAAACAATGTTCAAGTAAAATAATAAATTTAAGTAAAGTAAGAAATGCCGTATTACTTTTTAAATGGCTGCACATTTTATGTTAAAACGCGATCCTTTTTGCTCAGTTCTCAGAGTCTGAACTTATTTTTCGAAACAAAAGTGTTGTACATTGTAACACTCGTAGCAAAAGATAAATCTTTTAAGAGATAAGGGCTAGATTTAAGGAGCAGCGTGATATATAAATTGTTGAAAGCAACATTTTTCTATTATTGTATTCCCGCTTCCACTTCCGGTAATGAATTAAAAGATTGTATTAAATATAAAATTTGCTTTTTACACGTTATATTATTGCAACTATTCATGTCAACTTGACGATTTATTATTAGCTATATTAATACTTATTTGTGAGCATAAATACGATTTATTTTGATATCAAGCTATCAATAAAATTATTTTTATTCACATAATTTCCACCTATCTACACTTACTAATCTCCAGAACGAGCTTATTTTAAAAGAACCATTAGCAGATACATAATTACAGTAATTATCATATTATTATGATCTGGATTTACGTGTTATAGTAAAGTTAAGATGAGATGGCGCTAATAATTAGAGGACTCGCCTAGAATCACCTGGATCTGGACAGGCCACTTCACATTAGCATTTTTTTAAAGTTAATATTCGCCACAACGGAACGACACATCAAATTAAGGGTTAAAAATATTTTATATATTATCAATATAATATTTAAGTCTTTCCTAGTTTTACGCAACTCGTAAATGATATCCGATAATTATTGAATGTAATTTTACTGCCGAAAGCCATAAGTACTTAATTAATGACATGTTATTAAAACTGAATGGCGGATGAGAATGTTAATGGAACTTTATTAGTCATAATTTGAAAGCGCTTACCCATTTATTGAAAGCTATACAATTTTACTTACGTATGAAAAGATCTCCCAGCTTTTTCTTCCATCGTTTTTTTTTTGGAAACTTAAAATTCAAAATCAAGTGGTAGTGATTTTAGAGATTATGTAAACAATCTACATAATATAATAAAATTCTAACTAATCTGTAGATTATTTTTTTTAAATTGTTTTATAATGGTTAATATTATCGTAACATAAACCGAATCTATAGCTTTTTAAATTTTTGTGTGTGTGTGACTTTACGAGAAAACCACTAAATTAATTTTGATGAAATTTAGTACAATGATGGCTGGTTGACTGGCTAGTTATATAGGATACTTTTTACTGCGGAAAATATCTTATTAGTGATAATTGCATACTAAAGTCTGTAGAGACGAACCCGAGCGGAGCGAGGATGATTCGCTAGTCCTAAATAAAAAGCAGTGGTAGCCCATTGGTAATACGCTCACTTGCATATCCAAGTAAAGCGGGTTAAAATCTGAATGTATTACATCTGATATTTCCATGTGCAAATCATGAATTTACATGCTAATAGGAAATGAGTAAGACAGACATTGTGAGAAATCCTGCATGTGAGAGAACCAAATCAACCAAAATCTGCGTGGTGGGACAACGCATTAGGTCTTAATTGCCTTTGTATCACCCGCTAATAGGGCCGATTATTTTATTTATTCCAGATATAATTGACATGTTGTCAAGTATTATTTATATTATTATGCCAGCTGCGTATTTTAAGTAATATTTAAAACTTTTTATTAAAATTCCAACTCTTATATTATGCCCTGCATATACATAATTTATTTAATAAAAAGTCGTTATTTTGACATTATAAACAGACACATCAATTATTGTATTTATCTGTATAGACTGTATAGCTTAAAATAAAACCTTTATGGCAGGGCTTAGTCGCACAACTAGCATTCTATCTAAGGGAAGTTTCTAAAAAGCGTTCATGTCACTATGGTCAATATAATCCGTCTGTCCAAACATCAGTTTCCATGAAAAAAGCACTAAAGAATGTATATTGATACAAGTATCTAGTAATTTAAATTCCAATAGTATCATTATGTTTTAAAAATACACAAATATTATTTTCAAATTATTAATAATATTTATTATTGATGAATAATATTAAAAGTGAAGTAAAATATTTTGTACTTGTTTTTCTGCTACAAACACAGTTGAATATTTGAAAATCGTTATTCATATTACATAGCATATAAGTACATATGTAATACCAATTCTGTATTCCACATAATAATCTAATTTCTGCTCCCGAAATGTATAGTGAAAATATGTTTTGTTCACTCCATTATACGTAGGGCTGTCAACTTTCCTGTCCAAGGACCTAAAACGAGTGAACTGAGTATTGTTTAAAACTGAGCTCAGATTTGCTAGAACATATTTTTTTATTTAACTTTATTTTGTACGTCATTTCAATACACTCTTTAAAAATATTTTATTTTTCAGTTTTAAAGAATAATTTGAAGTTGGTATTAATTAATTGAATAGTTTTATGTTGGTATTAATTAATTGTACTTTAAGTATATGCAAAAGATATATGAGTAAACGATAGCCAAACATGCATTGATTCTTGCTTCGGAAGTATAGAGGTTGGCTGTAATATGACAACAGCCGAGGCCATCTGCAAAAACCACATAAGATATGACTAATATAATATGTTTCAGGGTCATTGAAAATGTAGATTTTTGCAAGTAGTTGATATTAATTAAAATTAATCATTTTTTTTGTATTACTTTGCTTCTAATAGTGCACTATCATCTGTCACCAAAAATCAAAATAAAACCAAAAAAATAAAATAAAATTTTTTGGTATAATTTTTTAATTAATGATACTTATTTCTAAGATTTTTCATAGATAAAGAAAGATACCATAATTTAATGACTCAATAAATGTGACCCAATTCTGGCATAGTTTTGGTATACTTTCTTCACAACTTTTTTATACTGGTTTTAAATTATAAAAAATTGCTAGTTGCCATAAAAACTAATATAAAATATAACTTTAGTAATAGAACTAAAATAAATATGGTATTTTACGACGGTAAAATTATAATATAATGTTAGAATGAAATAATACATAAATTATTACCAAAGAGGTTAAATATGAGACGTCCTGATGTGAAACTTTTAAAACACCTCATAAAACTGAAACAAATGGAAAATTAAATAAGAATACAGTCAAAACTAGAATTATTATCTTTAATAAATGAATGATAAATATTCCAAAATATTATTATGTACATCGATGTATGCTCTTCCTTTTACGCAAAGAATGGGAAGTTTTGTCAAAGCTTTCGAGTAATTGGTATAAACGACATCCACTTGGTAGCTACGGTCCTTGTATAGGTCTAATTATGAGTAAGGTTATAATAAGGCAGCCTGTACAGAAAATAAATTTAAAAATTAGCAGTAATTTTTCTTATTCGCCATAAATAGCCAAAATAATATAAGCCAAAAGTACGTAGTATTTTTATATTTTTACAGTTTAGTATAAAAATGAAGTTTTGAAACTTTATATTTAGCAAAATGTGGTTATATATAAATTAAGAGAAAAAAAACAATATTAATATAGAAAATATGTGTAGTAAAAAAATAAAATCACTAATAGCAGAAGAAAAACAGAAAACAGATTGTTATTAAATTTGTTAGTTTTGAAAACTTAAATATTTTTTTAATAAAATTCATCTCTCTATAAAGCCTTTAAGTAAACGATTATACATATTAATGTAAATTTTTACTACTTTTTATAATAAATTAAAACAAAAAAACCCCTTTGACAGCCCTAGCTTGTCTCAAATACACGTAATCCGTGTAGTGGTAGACACAAAACGGGTGAGTGAGTATGGCTTCAGATTTAATTGTAAGTTCGCATATATATTGTTACTACTGTTGAATAAAGTAACAACAGGAATTCTAAACAAAAAAAATGTATAATATAAAAATATATTGACTGTGAAAATCATGTGGAAACATTTCTAGCTAACTGTGATATGCAATTTGCTTTGATGTTAAAGTTATACATATGAGTCATATAAAAGCAAAAGCAGCAACATCCCACATTTTCATTTTGGCAACTTTTAATGCAGTATGGTAGTATTCCGTCAACTTTACTTGACCGAATATTATAATCGTTTCAAAACCATCATCATCCTATACAAAATAGAGGTTCTAAATTGAGATTGGTAGCAAAACCAGCAACATACCTACGTAGTTGCGGCATAGACAGCAACATCCTTCTTTGACCAATCAGGTGTCACTATTCGAACCAACCGTTGCACGGTTGTTGTGTGTATTTTGACAAAAACGTAATAAAACTGGCGCAAAAGCAGCATTATCCACACATTGGATGCAAAAACAGCAACATACTAAATGTATTACTTTATTTTGGTAAATGTAGTGTTTCTGAGAGAATTCTGTTTTACAATATCTGATTTTATCATCATTAGTTATCTATTCTAGTAACATAACGTAACTAAAAATTAGTACATGCAACGTAAACAAAAAAAGACGTCTACTGCCTTTTCAGTAAAAGTGAATGTTGCTGCTTTTATATGACTCATATGCATTATATTATTATCAGTATTTTCATTATATTATTATGTTAAATTTGCACTAGCAACCTTGCTTTGCTTGTTTGATAGTTGATTCCATGCTCTATGAAAAACAAAACTTAACCTATCCCCACGGGAACTGTACATTTTTCCGGGATATAAAGTAACTTAGCGTAATAAAGTAATATGTCGTTCTAGACTATAATCTATTATTGTTACAAATTTCATTCAGATCTGTTCAGCCGTTCTGGCGGAATTGACTTAAAACATCCATGCCTGCAATCTTTGAATAATAAAATACACATAGAATTTTAATATACAGTTTTTTCTGTACTTTAATCAAGCTGTTCGAGCTTGACCGACAAAACTAAAAGATAACAAGCATGTATGCCCAACTTGAATTTAAGCTATCATTTTATGATCAAGCTATAAAATTTAGATCTAACTAAATTAATAAAAATAGTAACAGTATGCACTTTCTAATAAAAAAGTTACAGCTTTAAAATTTGAATCAAAAACTATTGAACTAAACTCGACGTAAGCTGAAAACATAGAAATACATTTCGAAAATACGATACAACTAATTGTGGTTTCGTAGGCCATGAAACCTTGTAACGCGGGCGTCAAATGCTTATAGATATCCAGTATCGCTTGTACTTAACTTTTATTGGAGGGAACTAGCATATTTTTTGCTGGTTTTTGCTTGGTTATCGTGGATTAACTTCTTATGATTTCAATAAATGCAAGAGTTTCACTTTAAGTCAAAGTTTGAATCAAACTAATTCGAAAAAACTTAATTAAATACGTATTGAATCTAATACCTTATGGATTTCGCTCCCCTTCTCGAAATATGGGATCATTTGTATCTATAACAATGTTATAGATACAAATGATCGATGAATCGATCGATGAATTATGTAATTATCTACAAAAAAATTAATATAACACGAATAACAGTCAATAAGCTTATAAAAGGAAAGCTAGTTTCTAATATTGACAGTTGTTCTTATTGGTACCATGAAGAATTAATTATAATAATTAATAAAGTCACCGGGTAGTGGTAGCTCAGCGGTAACGCGTCGCTTGTATAACCGAGTGATGCGGGTTCAAATCCGGGTCTCGCACCTCTGATATTTTCATGTGCGAATCATTTCTATCCTGATTACCACTTGTCATACGGTGAAGGAAAACATCGTGAGGAAACCTGCATGTCTGAGAAAACCTAGCAAGTTTTCGTAAGACATGTGAAGTCCGCCAACACGCACTAGGCCAGCGCGGTGGATTATGGCCTGATCCCTTTCGTACTGAGGGAGGCCCGTGCCCAGTAGTGGGACGTTAAAAAGGGATGATGATGGGAAGGGATATGATTAAAGTCACCATCATAAAGACATGCTTCGACTTTACGAAAGCATTGATTTATGAACTAACAAACAATGATACCATAACCAGGAAAATCATTTTTATATTATATTTATATAAATATATTCCACTTTTAGGTGAAACCTATTTTGTATTCTCGCTTTTTTTAAGTTATTGCCAGTGTGTACCGATGTGCCATATTTTTCATATTGCGGCTTTTTTGTTTTAAAATGGTAATTTGAGGTATAATATCAATACTTTATTGATTTTTTTTGCATGTAGGTATTTTATTTTTTTTGTTACGAGTTACATGTTATAAAATTCGTAGTACAAGTTACAAATTTAGTGCTAATATGATGTAAGATCTCAAGTTTGAGTCTCGGACGGAAACACTATTTGCATTAAACTTATACAATAATTGTTATTGTATTTTTTAGTATAAAGTAGGTAAGTGAATATTGAAATAAAACTTTTTTCGTTTTAAATACTTAACGTTTCACAACATAATATGGTAATGGAAAGGCGTCTTAAAGTTTCAGTAATTATAATAGAATATACATAACACAAAACATAATTTAATATTAATTTATACTTTAAAAGTCGAAAGATCTTAGATTATAAATCATAATAATAGTCACAGAAGAAAAAATGACAGTAGTAAAATCGACATATTATAAAAAATAAACTCTCTCGATCTGAGATTCGTGTAATATAAAACGTCTGCCGCTTCCTCGTTTCCGCAATGAATTCTCTTCATTAGCATTAAATTATTAATAATAGCGTACATTTTTTGGACAGCCTCGGTTTTGTGGAGAAATTATAAGATTTTTTTCAAGAAAGAACGTTTTTGGTTTTTAATAATGTTCTGTATCCATTTAGCCTTCAACGTCCTACTGCTGGGCACGACCTCCCTTCAATGCGAGTTCAGGCCACAGTACGTGACACTTCACGCTTCTTCCGAAAACTTGTTGAGTTCTCTCTAATACGTAGGTTTCATCACGATGTATTCAAGTGGTATTCAAGTGGTAGTGCCATGCTTGTCACCTTCGGGTAGCAGCCGAATGGGCCGGCACGCCCCGCATAGTACCACTCTCTCACAGAAGACCGGCGTGAAGTGGCAGCTATGCTGTCGCGTTTCGTCCGGTAAGTGAGAGTCCGGGATGCCACTACCCACCCCTACTCCCGTCCTTCTCCCTCCTCCCTCCCTCCCTTTCCTGAATGGCCGGCAACGCATCTGCAAGCCCTGTGGTGTTGCAGATGTCCATGGGCGGAGGTGATCACTTACCATCAGGTGAGCCTCTTGCCCGTTTGCCCCCTTTGTCCCATAAAAAAAAACGATGTTTTCCATCACTGTAAGAGGTAATCATATTAGAAATATCACATGTGCCGGGATTTGTACCCGCTTCACTCGAGCGAGCACGTTACCACTGGAATACCACAGCCTTTTATTATATGCTGTATATTATTAGTACATAATAATGTTCTCCGACCGACTCTGGCCATGGCGGCTAATCTCATGAGACAAGCCAACTGCGCAGGAGATATTAAAGTGCATAAGTGTACGCGCAGACACTAGTGCACTCTCTGTTTCTATTCCTATCACTCTGATTCTTCGGCGGGATGACTTATCGACACGACCAGTGAGACCTAAGGCACAGGACCAGGCTTTACATGCTATCCGAGGCATGGGGGAGACTCACCGCCAACTTTCCAACTCCGTACTGTTATTGTGAGGCTTACTAAACAGAAAGACTCAATCACTAAATTTGGCCCGACCCGGGACTCGAACCCAGAACCTCTCGATGTGTGGCCATACTTACTATCCACTATACCAACAAGACGGTTAGTATATTATTATACTCGTACTATACTGATGACACTGACCTAATCCACGTACTACGCGGCTGTAACCGCAATGGTGACAGTGACGAGCGACAATTGTAATTAATATCACACCCTATGCGACCACAACGTAAATGGGTTAGGCCCATGATTTCGATAATGGTCTTCTAATTTTTAGAGTAAGTTGATTGTCAGATAAGAATAAAAAAGTAATAATAACTGTGTCTATCGCGCTAAAGTATTGCTTCAAAATTTGGAAATTTTGATTTGAGTGAATATATGACCGAAACAGACATTGATTGACCTAATAAGTGACTTAGGGTTTTTAGTAAAGAATAACCGTTTAAATAATTATTAAAATGAATTAAAAATCAAAATAGGAACCGATCACGAGAACTGAATCTGTTTGAGAGAAGAAATATTTTTTATTGTTCATCCTAAAGAGTAATTGTACTCGTCAATTGAGTCTTAAATATTTAATATGCGAGCTTTCCAAAACATTAATAGCTTTCGAACAAGTAATAAAAATTCTAAAAGTTTCCAAATTCTATCTCTGCGGAACCCTTAAAAATAACCACCGCTTTAATTAAAACAGAAGGCTTCAACATTTTGACGCAATATGCTTGCTTAATTGTATATTTTTTTTCAACGGATGATAATCACGAGGAGGTTTTCTCATTAATTTCGAACTGCATTTCTTGGACGGCTCAAGAAAATTTAAGACCCTCATTAGGAATATTATCTCGTTCGAGATGTAAATAAATTAAAAAAATGGTCAGTCTTTATTTATTACGTTAAGAAATTTTCTATAAAAATCGTTCATCAAATTTTTATAAATCCATGCCAAAAGGGGTTGTTTTTATCTTTTTATGGACGTATTTATTTCTAGAACAAGCAACCATTTTAAAAAATAGATGAATAAAGTACGTTTTCAGAGCCGAGGCAAAGCCTAGTGTATACTGTATAAGCTTTAATAATGTTTATGAAAAGCTCCTGTTCAACGTACACTTCATTTTTTTAATAAAATTATTTAAGTAATAATACTTTGAGGAAACTATTGTCTTTGACACAATAAATTATTTTCTTGTCTTATAATTTTTTTCCTTTAAGTTATTAGAGTAGAGATACTTTGAAATAACGATTTCATTCTTAAAAAAGGAATGGTTATTCACACTTGTTTCACACAAAAAATAAGCCAAAAATATATAAAAAGAATCAAATCGGCAAAAGAAATTAATTTAGCATCAGTAATCGGTAATATCTGACATAATACCACGTCATCTTTATAGTTATAAAGATTATAGGTATTCTAATCGAATATTCTATTGCCTTCGAACAATTACTACTGACAGAATAGCAAGTTCTGAGGCGGAAAACATTCAATAAAAGCTATTCCCTTAACAAAAGCTCAAGATTTCTTTCTTTAACCTCAATAGTGCTAGTTTTATTGTTATGTTATTATTAGATATTATATTATATTCTTTGTATTTCCTTGGTACAGAATTTCTTACTAAAAAATAAAATGTAATATTCATCAGCTCACTTTACTTTTACTGCCTGATAGATAGGTCTAAAAGCTGTCAAGGTAAATATATCAAAGTTGAACGGTTCATATGCCGTATAGGACCATCAGATATTTTTCAAAAATTAACGTTACAAATGTCATAATATAACATTGACTTATAAATATGCAAATAAAAAAGATTTGGAATTAAAAAGGAAGTAGATTTTTAAATTCATTTAAGAGTAATTAATAGCAGAGTAAAGCGTGAGAGCAACACCATGTATGTTGTGTATTAAGGTCATGGTTGAGTAGTGATCCTTTGGCATGTCATTACGACGAAGAAGGTTTCGTTTGGTAATTGAAGTAAACTTACGACATCTTGGCCTAAATCATATAATTTGTATAAACTACAATACTTAAATAAGATAATATATTTACTGTTTAGATTTTAGTCCTATTATCAAAACAAACCTTTATTTCTAAGTTAAAATACTTTTTCTGGCTATTGAATAGAAATGAACTTAAGAGTTTAACAGAGTTTACCAACATACCAATATGATATACCTACGTAAAAATAAAAAAAAATATTAATTTTAATATATAATATTATATTATAAATATTAATATTATTTATATTTAATGTTATGTGAATAAAGGTAGCACGTAACTTAGCAGGATGCGGGCTTTCTAAGATAGAGGGGACTTACTTTGTATAAAAGTATCATATGTTATTAATCCTTTAGATCGACTCACTCTTAGCCATTTTAAGCAAAATATCCCATGTTTTTTAAGTAAATGAAAAACTGAACTATACCGTATTGCTAGTAAATCATAGTTGGTCGTTATTTTGCTTGCATTCTGTTCCTAACGCTAAAAGCTAATGCTTCTATGACGTGTAAGTATAGGCCATATGTCATAGAGGTTTTTTGGTACCCTTTTCGAATGTCATTTCGGATTTTTCCGTATATTTTAACAAATGTTATGATTTACGTAGCAAGCCAGCGTTTTCAAATCTGGACGTGAATTGTGAAAAATTTAGTTTTCTTGTTAAAGTATATTTACTTCAAAAGAATAACGATTGTATTGGATTCTAAGATTTATAAAGTAAAATCCTTTTGATCAAAAAATTGAATTACACATTATTGGTAAACTATTTATAAGTTGATAAATCACTTAAAGTTGAGAAGACCTGAATATCTGAAGAAGCCTGAAAGTTAAAAAGGATTGTAGTGTAATAAATCTTAGCCCTTGTCAAATTGAATTGCCTTACGTTTCTGTTTCAAAACAAAAGATAATTATCAGGTACTAGGCATAATAGAATATTATATATTTTTAACAACAAAAAAACGAATTAACGATTTTAGGAAAAATTATCTAGGTATAAACAAAACTGACATAACCATATCTAACTAATATTTATTTGATATTATATTGCCATAATGCATACTGCACAGTCCTAAAATAAGTTTAATATTAGTATGTATTAAGGAATAAATAATAATTTTTAATAAGGAACAAAATAATCTACTAATAGAAAGCTACAATACATCAAATAAGCATCGAATATTTTTATAAACAGGTAACGTTTATGCTCGCAACTTTTCTCGTATCACGAGCATAAATTCGGTTAATAATTAGTAGTAGTTTAATAGTGTCCAAACAACTTTGTAATTTGTTGTCAATATTCTAGCAACTATTGTAAGGTTAACTACTAAAGTTGAAAATGATAGACCGTACGGTAGTTTGCTTAACTGTAACGTATTTGACAAATTGCTTGAATGCTGTTGGTCGTTTGATATAGTCATTTGTTTAAGTTGTCATCCTGGGCCAAATTTATAGTCCTGCTAACGATATTATATCGAATATATTACTACGAGTACGTAGGTACTGGTTCATTTATAATGAAAGTCAATATATTATTATAGTAGGAACTTCTGCTTATTTTGTCTTTGAATTTATTATATGACCCATTGATTCTTTCACTAATATAAATAATTAAAATAGAAGATTGATTAAGTAATGATGACTTTTTCTTCAAAATATAACTTTTCTAGATGAATTATTGGTAATTTTTGGAGTATGAGATAGAACTTATTTTAATATGGATTTATGATTCAAAGTTTAATTACTATCCATTGTAAAACAACATAATGCAATAAATCAAGCAAATAAACATATACCTACTTGTGTATTCATAATTTTATGTCACAAAAACCGGATCACCCTTGCCCTGCTCGGGTTCGTCCCTACATGCAAATAACGGTATGCAAAAGAAAATAAGCCATATTTTCTTAGTTTTTTTAGTTACTTTTACAGTTTTACAGTCGATTTCACTATTTAACTCTCGACATTTCCTAAGTGCAGCTATCTGGAAGAAAGTATTGACAAGTATAGCATTGCCTTTTATACGTTACATTATAGCTTTTATATTATTTCAAATATTTATTTATTATGAAACATCACATGTTATTTTGAAGACATAGTACTTAAGTAGAAAATATATTACAAAAGAGAGCAATACATACAAAAATTTGCAACTTATTGATTCCTCACATTACGATTATACTCGTCTATTGTCGATTCCAATTACGCAACGAAGGTATGGGTCAAGAAATCCGTCTTAGAATTATATAGCGGGAATAGTTGCAAAGCGAGAGAACTCTTAAATTTATGCGATCTACCCCCGGATTTATCTTAATCTCGCTTGTCGCGTATTTTTTCTTCGCTATCGGAAATTCAGATTTCGCGAACAATTTCCTCTTATTACTTTTTTTTCATTTCTTTATGCTTGAAAAGGAAATTGCTAATAAATTTCGCATTGACCTAAGTTCAATGTCGTCTTCAACCGACGTATTGTATAATTTTTAAATTAAATTTTGATATTTTGTTAGTAAACATAATTATGCAATGGTAGCCCAGCGATAACGCGCTCGCTTGGATAACATAGTGCTGCGGGTTCAAATCCGGGTCTCGCACCTCTGATATTTTCATGTGCGAATAATTTCTATCGTGGTTACCTCTTGTCTTACTGCTAGAAAACCTGTATGTAAACCTAGCAAGTTTTCGAAAGACGTGTGAAGTCTGCCAACACGCACTAGGCCAGCGCGGCGGACTATGGCGTGATCCCCTTCGTACTCAAGGAGGCCCGTGCTCAGCAGTGGGACGTTAAAAGGGCTGAAGACAAACAATATATTATATGACAGTATAAAAACACCTCAATAAACAGATTTTCTACATCTTTTAAGTTTATTATATCTTATATAATATTAAACAATTTGTAAAAATATAAACCCTGCACGAGATTCGATTATATTCCTAAAAGTAGTCAAAATAAGTTGCCTCCAACTTTTTATATCCTTAATAATATAAAATTTTTAAAAAATAATTTAACGTTTATACATAAAATGTGTTATAATATGTTGATTTTTTTAGTGAGGTATTATGTTAGTCTACGATTTAAGCTTTAGTGAAGAACACTACTACACTTTAATTTAAAATTAAAATACACGTTAGATATTTTTTGCTCCACTTTATAACAAAATTAAATAAATCTAAATATTAATATAATATCTTAGTATAAAGCATTTTATTTCCATCGTTATCTCATACATTAACTGAAGAGGCAACGTTAAATGAAATAAATAATTAATACTCTAGGTAGTTCAAAATTAAATAAAATTCAAAACGTTTTATGTTAATATGTACATACCCTTTTATAAGCTTCGTAGTCAATAATTTCTGGTTCGATTGACCATATAAAGTTTTGTGAAGCGAAAACAATGAGGTATGGTGAATAAACATTTTTGTATATACTTCAAGCGTTTCCCTTGTTGATAATGATATTGAAAATTATTATTTAATTTATATTGTGAAGTTACGAGTTCGGGAGCGGACATTTTTAGGCTTTTGCACTACGGATTTTTGTTTTAATGCATTTGTTTAATAAGAGTGACGATTGGCGATTTATCAACACATGTACTCGTAGTTCATACACAGTTCTGACCAATTTCAGTCTTTGAGTACTATTTTTAACACTTAATACACTTTAACTGTAACTTTACTCAACTTTTCCGTAATACTTCTCAGTCTTCACTTAGCGCCGAAATTCAAGTGATCTCTCGACACACTGCCCGCTTTTTTATATGTTTGAACAAAGAATATTCTAGTTATCGAAAATGTGTAGTAATGTTTTGTTCTTGTCTTACATACGATAATTCATGTTCTTGTCCTTTAATTATCGTGTTTCTATTGTCACTGTCACATGACATCATTTTTACATTTTTATTTTCTTATATGAAGTAGTTTTAAATAAACGCTTTTTAATTTTTCCATCCACCACGTGTAGCATTTATGTCAAGGATAAATCCTTCATTTCAAATTCATAAGTCGATTGGTTACGGTATACATTTCATACTAGAACATATTATGTTTGTATTAGAACGATAGAGAACTTTATAATGTAATATTCATTGACATAATATACAAAAAGAAACTTACTGTGGATATTAATGAATGTATTTTGTTATGAAGCTTATATTTCTTTTAGGGAAATAATTAGAACAATTACAAATGTTGTGGTGTAATTACAGTTTAAAATAAACTTAAATCATTTTTTTAAAAGAAATTGAGTATCAGAGTTAAGTCAAAAAAAAGTATTAAAGACTCTGTCAAGTCTATGATATCAGCAATTGATCTATTTGCCAAATTTTAACAAAGGTTATTTCCCTTATACTCGCCATTAAACTAGCCATTCCCTTATACAATTATAATTTAAATATACTAATGGACTCTTATGTTACCGACCAATCTCCTTCGTGTCTTCCTCATTCTACGTGACATTGGCGAAGTAATCTGGGCTCAACTGGCACGCTTGAAGCCATTAACAGGAAAATTGAATTGAATTGAACAAAGGATTCTCCTAATTAGGAAGGGATGTTGCTTCTGTGTTTTCTGCGTTCGAAACCATATCTTCATTTTTTTTTACTTCTTGGCTACCAAAATACTGTATTATGTAATAGTTTGATTCTAATTTTAAGAAAAGCTTCTTATGAATTACATTAACTTTTAGGTTTCTTGTTTTTGTTTTTACGCCGTCTTTTCTGGTGTTTTGTTACTAAGTTTATCTTTTTTTTCTTTAATCGTCAAGTTTATTTTCAATCCTGCCTCACAACATTAAGGAATAGTTATAAAATTGAATATTAATACATCTTTTTTTACTCTTATACTTATTACAGTAAAAGGCTATTTGCAAGAAAAAGCTTTGATATCTTAAAGTTATACGTAATAAAATAAGCCAGCAATTCATTTCTAGTAATTTTACATGTTATAGTCGTTTTGATATACGGCTTGTAATTTCATTTAAATATTGAGCAGTTTATCCACAAAACTTTACAAACAAACATACATAATTTTGCATATTAATGATGTGGTATTTGTATGTATAGGTAATTGCTTGATATAACGCAAACTGGAGTCTATTGTCGTATAATGAGCCTTATAAACATGATCTATGCATATTGCATCTAAAACCACAACGTAGCGCCATATATTAGTTATCTCATATCTACAGTTACAATTTCTGAGGTATTTTGAGGTCGCTTATATCTTATGTACAGTATATAATATATATATACAATAATAACGCGTAGTAATAATTACTTAGTAGTTCCAACATAATATCTACTTCCTTTGCGAGGTAGCCTGAGGGAATAGAATACTAAGCTTATCTATAATTTACTATCAAAGGTACTATGATTAACAACTTTTTTTAGATGTAAAATAACCAAGTTTTAAAAAGACATGTGAAGTCCTCTAAACTGCACTTTCCCAGCGTAATAAAGTAAAGCTTGAAGCTCCTTACATTAAAATGGAGTATAAGTCCCAAGTTTGACTTTAAAAAAGGCAACACTGCTTTGAAATTAATGTAAATACTACCATATATTTTAAAATTAAACAGAAGATCATTTTAACTATAAGGAAATAGTTTAATAATTGATTGACATCGATAAATAATAAATCATGTTAAAATTCTTTTTTATTATTTTTTCAATCAAGATTTTTTAAACAAATAATCACACATATATTATGTATCAAAGGAATTTTTAAGAATCACGCATATCGCAAATAATGTTAGACAACAGTTAAGTAAATCTATTTAAAGAAAATAATGTAACCTGGTAGTGCCATGCTTGTTACCTTCGGGTAGCAGCCGAATGGGCCGGCACGCCCCGTCTAGTACCACTCTCTCACAGAAGACCGGCGTGAAGTGGCAGCTATGCTGTCGCGTTTCGTCCGGTAAGTGAGAGTCCGGGAGGCCCACTCCCCATCCCTTCTCCCGTCCTTCTCCCTCCCTTTCCTGAAGGCCGGCAACGCATCTCCGAGCCCTGTGGTGTTGCAGATGTCCATGGGCGGAGGTGATCACTTACCATCAGGTGAGCCACCTGTCCCTTTGTCCCATAAAAAAAAATCCTTATTATTAAAACTAATCGAATCTAAAAATAAGATTTAATTCGATTAAAAAAAATTATTCATATAAAGTAAAATATACAATCATCATTAAGAAAAAAAATACATTTTGATTGAAACCCTTAAGATTTTGCAATTAAAAGTTTTACAGTTAAAGATACATTTTATTTTGTTTAGGTTTATTTAAAGATTTTAAACAACTTTATCCTGAAACGATATCTTATTCACGGTTTGAGTTTTTATTTTTTACAATCACACTAATTTGCAAGTTTAGTTTCTTACTTTTTAATTCATAATTGACAAAATTCACGAACATACTGATACTTTCAATACTTTGTACATGTATTGCAAATATCTCAATAGACCCAATTGCCCATACCATGTGATTAGGAAATTAATCAATACCATAGTATTTTTTACTTATAAAAATAATTCGTACATTGATCGAAACCATACTTTGTAATCATAGTTAGTATCAAGTCATTCTTAAATAATAATATTGAAGCCAAACCAAATGGTCTTTATACATGTAGATAACAAACGTTTCGGGACTTTTTTAGAGATACATCTAAAACTTGTCCATATTTTACTAAACAAAAAAAAAGGAAAGTTGATTTACAAACAGGTGAAGACTATTTTACGAGTATCTTTGCTCATTTATTTAAATATTATATAATACTTACGATTCCCGCGGCTCCGCCCGCGCTCGCATCGTGCATAAAAAATACATTGCTGCGTAGGTAGAAAATCATAAAAAAGTAAAAAATAAAATTTGGTCAAAAATAATAAATAAAATATCTAGAGTGGGCCACCTCTAACACCCAGAGGAATAAAAAAATAGCCTACGACCTATTCTCAGACCTACCAAATATATACAAAAAATTCCATAGAAAGCGGTCAAGCCGGTTGGTCTAGGAGTTCGATAACAAACACTGTGACACGAGATTTTAATATATTAGAGATTTAATACAATTTTTAGACTGCCTCAATTAAATGCGTAGATGGGCTCTTCAAGCTTTAGTTTTTGATTTTTCGAATAAATTAAGTAATGAGCTTTTGGTTTTAAATTATTTTCCTACTTAAAAATAAAAGTAAATATTTAAGTAAAACTAAAATATGACTTATAACTCTTCTTATAGTGAGGAATATTAAATAGAACAGTTTGTTCTTACTTGTTTGACAAGATCAAAATCTTTAATATCCATAATTTGTATCTCAGAAGTTCTTTAGAATGTCAAACTGCAAGTTTTAACGCGACTGTAAGCCAAAAGTGGAATCGTACCAGCTTTAAACGGCAAATGGTGCATTGCAGAATAAAGACGGTTTTAATTAATTTTCCGCGACTAATACTTATGTCTGTTTCAGTCCGACTAAAAAAGTCTTCATTTAAAATTCAACTCTTGTGAAATGTGTTAGGGACGAGTTTAGAATGATAGGACAAGTTTTAATGGAAGGTAACGTCGTTGGCGTGTAACACAGAATGTAGATTAGTATGGAAATAGTATATGGATATTCAGTGGTGCGTAGTTCAGCCCATTTAATGTGAAGTAATATAATAAATTACTTTGTACATAGTATGGAGTTAAGTGACTCAAATCTAATGGGGATTTTTGAATTAGATTTTTATGCAGTCGTCGTTTTTGCAATAACTTACATAAAAAATAAACTTAGTGTTAAACTAGATATGAAAACAAGAATAACAATGATCTCTATTATAGAATAATTGTCAAGTAAATAGTAGAATAAGTCAAGATTACTGCTTGACATGACCAATATAAAAAAGTAATCAATGTATACTAATAGAATAATATAAAAATGTCCTACGATTATTACAATTAAAACAAATAAATTCTGACTGAAAAACAAAGTGACACAACCCTAAAAATATTTAACATACGCGAATACTACATTCTATCTTCTTAATCAAGAAACTTACACTACATTAATTTTATGCCACGTCTAATCTGACTGTTCTATTTCGTTGAGGGCTTTGTGGTTGCACTGAATAAACGCCAAAAGGTAAATCCAGTAAATTGCTAACGAGGTCCAGAACGTTGCGTGACACATTTGTCAAGGCAACATTTTGTAGACATAAAAGTTGCACGCAAATTAATATGGGCACGACCTAATGGACGGCTATTGATAATTTAAGTAACGTTTGGGGGGAGTTGCAATGGAATATTAAGGGGTGCTTTTATAAACACAAGGCATAATAACATAATAGTGTAACACAAGGCAGTGGTAGCTCATTGGTAGATAGCTCGCTAGGACAACCAAGTGATGCTGGTGCAAATCCGGGTCTCGCACCTTTGTTATTTTCATGTGAGAATCATTTCTATCTTGATTACCACTTTCCTTACATGATCACTTTCTATCATGATGTCCAGTTGTCAGCATGTCAGAAAACCTAGCAAGTTTTCGCAAGACATGTGAAGTCCACCAACACGCATTAGGCCAGCGCTGTGGACTATGGCCTGATCCCCCTAGTACTGAGGGAGGCCCGTGTCCAG
The DNA here is from genome assembly GCA_951802675.2 of Boloria euphrosyne. Classification (NCBI taxonomy): domain Eukaryota; kingdom Metazoa; phylum Arthropoda; class Insecta; order Lepidoptera; family Nymphalidae; genus Boloria; species Boloria euphrosyne. The sequence continues at coordinate 12,719,276 of OX637875.1, read as the reverse complement.
CAGTGGTACTTACGTTAAAAAAAGTGCTGAAGACTAGTGAATAATTTACAGCTAAGAATATAAAACACTTAAGTAAGCTCAGCTGCATGGTTTCGAATTAGAGAAAAAGGTGACAGACAAATTCAAGTCTTCTTGAATATAGCAGTGAGAATGCGAACTTACGTTACCTTATCCTAAATAAGTTATATCGTAAGGCAAAAACTGAAAAGCATCTCGATTACAATGAAAACTGATATATTTTGCATAAGAACGTGAAATATATAAATAGAAAAGGATCGAAGGATTGACAAAACCCGTCAAATCTCCCAGCTTGAAATAGCAATCTCATCCTTACATAAAAGATAAAGCAACGAACCAACAAAATATTCACATTATTATTATATTACAAAGAAACCTTTACATTTTAAAAATAGTAACTCAAAATTTATAGATGTTTTTTAAACAATGATTATAAGTATTGTTTACAGAATATGGATAACAAAACAATAACTATAAAATTGTTTGTCCGTTTGTATATCTATGTCCATTTACACCATAAAACTGAACTAATTTTTACTTGTGTAGTAATAACTTATAATTCGAAATCCTAAATGGATACCTTTTACTACGTGAAAAACTTTCATACCCACGGGAACAGTAATCTAGTTCTGTCGAGTCGTCTTTAGATTTTTTATGGCTAACACGGACTAAGCCTTAAGAGACACATCAAAACAATGTACTAAAAATGGAAGATCTTAAAAAGGCCCTCAGAAAATTCTGCAATTGTATATCATGTCTTACTTCTATGGTACATTCACTATAATTGTTCAAAATAATTGAATTTTTTGTATTCATGTAAAATATACCTTGTGTAGCCTGAGGGCACATAATAATTGACTAGTTATCACCTAATAAAGGTGTACTTTATGAAAATTAAATAATAATAAATAACAACCGACTTACCATTGTTTGACTCGCTATAGCTCAGATATCTCAATGTACCATCAAAGTATTAGTATAGTATAGTATAATATCTCCGAATGCCCCATCCATCATTATACAATTTCAAAATTGATCAGTGATTTAGGCATATAAACATAACAGACATACAGAGTTTACGCCTCTATACATGTGAATAAAATTGAAGTGTCTGTTTTTAATTTCAAATTATCAGCTTTTCACTAAATGCATATGAAAGTATATAAGATACTAACAACACAAAAGCAATTTTTAAATTGTTTGTCTGTCTGTCTGACTGTTCCGGATAATCTCTAAAACAGCTGGACTGATTTTGACGGGACTTTCACTGGCAGATAGCTAATGATGTAAGAAGTAACTTAGGCTACTTTTTATCCGACTACAGAAACAGAGGAGAGCTTATATTTTTGAAATTATATTTAGTTTAACTCGCGGAGCCCGTGGCTTTGCTGACGTTAAACCTAGGGACGAACCCGAGTGAAGCGAGGGTGGGTTGCTAGTTTATAATATTACTAAAGAAGCATTTAAATAATCAAACAACTTATATTGAAAAGTTGACTCAATTTTTTAAAACACGTATGTTATAAGAACAAAAAAATATTTAAATGCTTTCGTAGTAAAGCTGACGTTAACAGAGTATCGTAACGACGCATTCTCACATACGGCCCGTAGCGCTCGTAGCGTGACTTCTCACCTGCTCCAAACACCGTAGAAGTGCTACGCCATAACAATCAGCACGAGTAACAAATATAGTCCTTATTCACATTGAATAAGATACTAAAATCCCATATAATATAGCATTTTATGAACTAATTACTTTTTTCACTTGGTTTCAGTATAGTACATTTTTAATATATATGACGTATAGTAATTATGTAGTCGCAAATAACACTCATTTAGTCCAAGTCGTGTATTGAGAATGTTAAATAATTACCTGCCATTATGAATGTAGGTAACTTGTCATTACGGACTTTTGAAGGCTAATGTCGTTTGACTGTATACATTTTCCTATTAACTGCAAAATTATGATATTTAAGAATTCTTTTTGTTTTTCAAAAGGTAGCTTTTGCCATTGATTCTATGGAAAATATTGCTGTATTAAACTTTATATAAGCAGTGGTGATTAATTATCGCTCCGCTCGGTTACGTCCTTAGGGACGAGTAGTCTTCGTCACTTAACAGTATCTAGATACTTGTTAGGGTCACTACCAACTGAGTCAAACGTGTCGTCAAAAGTCGTATCTTTAACGTTAACTAGGATGACCAGCTATTATAATACCAAATTTTATCAAAAAATATCCAGTGGTTTTCTCGAGATGGTCGTATAGTTAATAAAAACTATTTTAATTAGATTTTGGAAAAAGAAATCAATTTACAGATTTGAATATGTTAGAATTTTATTTTATGTATAGAATTATTAGTAATGGCAAATGGTATTCATATATACAAGTATATCATTTAAACGTCCTACTAGAGCGAATTTGACACTATCATTATTAACATGGAATCTTATCGATAGAAACACTTCAAATTATTTGTATTTATGTACAACCAAAAAAAAAAAACAGCACAAATGTGCAATAAACTAAGTTTTTTTTACCAAGCGTAATAACTAGTTTTAACTTTTACTGAAATGCTTAAGACCTGTACGAAGCAATGAAATATATTGAAAAAGAAGAAACTATATATTAATATGTACATAATGCATATATTATAGAATAGTATTCTTTTATTAGTCCCTACTGTCCATGAATCCTATGGCAAAAAAATGTTTGCTTCGACTGAAACTCAAACCCTGACTAATGTGGATATACAACTTTACCAGCCTAAATCGAATTTACAAAAAAGCTTAGTATGTTAACGTGAACTTTAAAATAAATTGTGATAATAAATTATATTAAAACATATTATTTCATACTTAATTTTAAGATATTCTGTAAGCTTAAATAATCAAAGTTGAAGAGCTATAATATCAAAGGCGAATATTTAATAAATCAAACTACTTTGAGAATCAGAAGATTACGTAATTAAATAAAGGCAAATAAAAAAATATGAATATTAAACCTACTAAGTACTTGTGTACCGAGCCCGCTGACCTCTAAAGATCCAAGGTGAAAGCTTCCAGTCTTTTCATTTCACTTCACCAAAGCCTATTTATTTTTCAAAGAGTAGTATTTTCAAAGAACTTTATTCAATTAGAATAATGACATATCTACTCCTAACGAGTGTCTAATGAGATGCTTTAAAATACATTTTCTTAGATTTTTGGTGTTGATTTAATTCCGCTTTTAGATTTTTTGACTCAATTATTTCGAAAACCAATACAGCTTAAACTTGTTCGTTTCCTTTAAGTTTGAAAGCCCTATATAACGCAAATCTAAAATATAGAGATTGCGAATTATTAAAATGTATTTTAACCAACCCAATATCCTTTAGAGCATCTTTGGACGTTAAAAGAAGTATTTCTCTTCTAGACGAGGGGATCAGGCAATATTCCATGATGCTCACCAAATGCAGGTAGATAGCATTTCATGTATTTCTTGCTAGGTTATTTTAAGCACAAAGGTTTCCTTGTGTTCAAGGTTTTCTTTTACCATAAGATAAGTGAAGGGTACAGGGGCAAAACAAGGAATGTCACAAAAAAGTTTTTTTTAATTTACATTGCAATCTATTATAATACGTGGCAAATACCCTTCAAGTGGTAATGTTGGAAATAATTCGCATATGAAAATATCAGAGGTGAGAGACCGGGCGTTGTTTATATACTATTCTTTATGAGTACAAATAGAAAATAATGTGAAATCTATTTTAAACAGAAATTTATATTTCCTTGAACCTCATTGGGAAAACAATTACACAAAATAATACAGTATTACTATCCTTCACTTGAGTAATTATAGGGCGTTCATGTAAGGGTGTCGTATAATTATAGCTGGCCAAGCAAAGTATCGATTTATTCATTTATTATTGCTTCTACTTATACAAATACTTTTCAAACCTAATTTATTTTTTGAATGACCTTTGGGCAGTGAGTGACTTCACTATAGTATATTGTGATCGAGTTCGATTCCCGTGGAGTACATTTTTGAATTTTTTAAACAAAACCTCATCTTATGTAATTTCTCTACAATAGGCTTCCAGAACCTACCCTGGCTTCGTTATCACAGTATTAGTGACAAGTTCTCGCCACTTTGCGTCTCTAAGTAACTTTTTGAGTTGGTTAATTTCCCAAAGGAGCTACTTATATAATGTATCAGAATTACGTGTAGCTAATACCATTTTCCTGGTATGCATGTTTCCAAAAATTACATTAATTTGGTACTCCAAGAATGACAAAGCTTATCGATTCTTATAGGTTTTCCACTTAAGGGGCTTAGACAATTGTATTGCGATGCATCCATTTTAAAAAGATATAGAGTTAAAGTTTCTGTAGAAAAGTACTATTCAATTTCATCTACCGGCTTGTACGTGAATATGATCTATATGCTTATTCAATATGCATATTTCTTAGTTTTCCGATATGAGGGTTGCGTTTAAAGCCGTCTATAGAATAAACTCTAAGCCATTGAAAAATGAGTTTCTCCTATAGCTGGATAGTTTGTATTTTACATAAAAAATAAAACGGGTTGTAGTGGACTTAAAGATGTGTAATGTTTGACTCAATTTATAATTCACACAAAACTTTTGTTTTCACTAGCTAACTAAAATTTCCTCGTTTTGTTTAAGTAAATATATGCCTTAAGAAGTCGTCAATCTGTATACTAAAAATTAAAATTTTTCAAGCTCTTTCATTGTGAACAAATAACACACATACCTACCTATATGAATAATACTTATATTTACAATTCGATGGTAAAATAAACAAAATATGCATATGTTTTGCAAACGTTACATATACATAGGTAGGTAAAAAAATCAAAATAGCGTTAACTTTCAAAAAAGCATTAAAGGTTACTCCAAAGCAAGAGCATCAATATAATATTAATATTTATACTTAATAATAATATAATATAATCGTAAAACCTCAATTGATACGATCTAGGACTCAAACCTATAGCCTCCCAATCTCTATCGGTATAATACCATTGAACTAAGAAGGTGCTTTCAATATAAAACGTCTATAAGACGAGCTAAAGCACTATACACGCAATTTTCTCATTTACATGAGCATCATACTGGCTATAACCATGAAAAAGATTTTAGCGTTATAATGAAATTACCCTATACGCGTTATAATAAGCATCTATTTAAGATAAAAGCTTTGAGTGCATTCGTGCGAAGTGTTTCCCGCTCTTGTACTAAAAACTAATATTCTTTAGAAAATATTTAAAATTAGAAATCAAGCAACACTTGAAAATGTTTGTCATTCTGTCTGTCTGTTTGTTCTGAATAATGTCTTAAACGGTTAGACTGATTTTGATACGACATTCAATACTAGGTTTATTATTAGGTGTACTTTGCAGATCCTACAATTTACTATTTTTCTGTTCTCTTCCCGAGTTAAATCTTCTAACTTTATCGATATATTAATAAAAAATGAATGTTCGTACGTTTGTCTTTATGCGTTCCTTTATCGTTACACCAATTTTGATAAATCTCTATTTGGTTATTCTGATTTAATTCAATTATTTCCTCCCTCCATGGCTTCCAAGAGTGCCAGTTTGGCTATTCTGTATACACTTGCGACGGTATTTGTCAAATAAAATATAGACGTTTCGATTTAAACGTTCCAAAACCATTTTAAAGCGTATTTTTATACAGGTTTATAAAATATGCTTATAACTTCTACATGTAATCTCGACATTTCTTAGTTTTAGTGGAAAACATATACATTTTAAACTGACTAAAACTTAATTGAATGTAACAAAATAAATTAATAAAGAAATTATTATTTAGAACATAAGTCATGTTGATCACACTGGACTGGACATTGATTATTATTTTCAACAAAACACTTCAATGTTTCGTTCTTGTTAACTACACTATAAGTATAAGGGAATATTAATGTTGTATAAATATGTACCATAAAGAGCTCCCCTACGCACCATTTGAAGGGGTAAGTTCAAGCAGCCTCGTTGAATCATGTAATGAGTCACTACGGTTAGTTTTTTCAGGTCATCGTCAACTACGATAACGTTATTTACAAAAAAAATGTATATTTGTACGTTTTACCGTTTAAAACAGACATAATGGGCTTGGATAATAATTAATATAACAGAAAGTTCTGATTATTACCTACATATATCCTTGAGTTAAAATTAATTGAGCTATATTTTTTATTGTCGATTACTACTATAAATCGATTTTTGTCGATTCATTGATTAAATTCTAATGAATTTATTATTTTTTACAAATTGATTACGAATATTATGTATTGTAAATGAATGGAAATGAGAATAGCAATTTCATTCTCTACTTTTCTTTAACAATTAGAAAAAAAAAACATTTTATAGGCCCAGCACCATAGCAGTTACCCAGTCCCTCTTTATTTTAGACCTATTTGTCTTTGCTCTGAGTATGCCTTAAAATGACATTATTACAATAAACTAATGTTAATATGGGTATGCATATTGGCGTAAAATCCTACTAATTCCATTGTTGTAGTATATAATAATATTATAAACTAGCAATTCCCGCGGCTTCGCCCGCGTTCCAATCACTATTAAAAGATAGAAATTGGTGATAGAACGTTGAAAATTTAATGAGTATTGTATGATGCCAAATCAAAGCTATCAGCTAAACAGTAGGCAAGACGGTGCGCGTAGGCTCGGCGATTGCATCAAGCGAAGCGGCTCTTAAAGCAGCGCTTGCATGTATTTTTTTTGCGATTATGACTATAACTTAGGAATATTCATCAAAGTAAATTAAAATACTTGACTTCCTCGAGAAGCACTCTTTCCATTGGTAAAAACAGCATGAAAAGCGGTGCAGTTGTTAAAATTTGTGAGCATGGATGGATGTTTATTACTCAATCACACCAGAACGGCTGAATGGATTTTGATGAAATTTTTCACAGATGTAGATCATAAAATAGCACATACTTTTATTCTGGAAGATGTACGGTTCCCGTGAAATAGATTTTTTTCTTCACTAGGGTATTCGTTAGTAGTCTATAATATCACTTTAAAATATAATAAATATGTATGTTCTTTTATATGTAAATTATGAAATAATGTAATTGACGAGCAACACCATTGAAAATAAATGACTGTAGACCAATAATTACCATACAACCTTTATTATTCTCTATAAAGTTTTTAAGGTATGATGCAATCATGCAAAATATTATCATATAATACAAATGTTAATCTGTGAAGTTATTTGGTTCATAAAGTTTAAATTCAGTAAGCATGCAATTACGAGTATATCCATTATTTTTATTTGCGTATGATAATTGTCACCTAAGTGCTAATATTTTCTAACTACCAATACTTGTTGATCTATTAAAAAGAATATCTTAAGACAGATTCTTAAAGATTTAGATTTGTTAAAGAAAAATGTGTATATTAAATTAATAGGATTGAAATTTAAATATCAATAAATTTGTAATAAAAACATTAATGAAAAATTGGTCGTTTGTAATATAATATATAATATACACTGAAACGACGGATCTATATGAAATTTTCGCGAAACCTTTTCTATCAAACCACGTAAATATTCCTACCAATCTATGCTAGTATTGAATTATTTGAAAGTAACGTCAAGGAAATTGCAGCAAAGTACTAAACTTGCGCTTAAATTATATACGCTTTATAAGAGATCGCTGAATGCGTTCGTAGCATGCAATTTCCCATTGGCACGATTAGGTTTAAGCTATGAAGTCGAAATATAACTTATGCCATAACACACCTGGGCACAATATTATAGTTGCGAGTACAATTGTATAATAATATAGCAATAAATAGAAACACGTTAGTGCTTTCCTCATCCACTAAGAAAAAGCTATTTAATCTTAACCAAGTAAATAATATTTAAGATACCACAATTGAAACAAAATCTCATTAACATATTTAAATACTTGTTTCAAGCATCTTCTTCTAAATTAGAAATCATCTTTTAAATTAGAAAAATTAACAACAACATACGGGACATATATTTATAATATGTATGTATTTAAAAATCTATATGTGTAGTATATCAACTATCTGGTATCCGTAACACAAGCTTCGGAGCCTACAACGGAACTAGATGGCGCTGTTGTAATAATGTCCTAACATATTTATGTATTTCGCTTTCTGAGCAGGAACTTTTCCGTTTGACGATTGCCTATGTCTGTCTATTTGGTATATTTTTAATAAACATATTTAGATTAAAATTTGGCATGACATATAATAATACATAGTAGCATATACATTCATTAGTATAACTCAGCCCAACTTAAAACGCATTTTTCGTATATCCTACGCGGGACTCGAACCTATAACATCTGTTATTTGAAATCTATTTCACTAAGCCACTATGGTTATCTCATGAATACGTAATGGTCCGTTATGGGATTACACTTTTGCATGCAACCCTCTAATTACCTTATATTTTTTGCCATCATAACAAAGTAATCACGCAATCACCCAATAAGGTGCCACATCCGAGATAAGCAGCTTACGTACTCTGATATAGTATTATCTGGCTTTACTTTGAACATAATTGATTCAGTACTAAAATTAAAGTGAAGCTTGCTTAATTAAATTGATACTAAGGATTAATTCAGTGCTGTTTTGTGGTATAATATATAATATCGTATGTAAACAAATGCACTGCTATTATAATAATAGACTTAGGTTTAGTCTAATAATAATAATTGCGGATTAACTGACTGACTGACTAGTTTAAACAAACTTCCAAAATATGACAGTGGCAAGAGTTTAATCTCTTTTAGTTTTAATCATTTTATTTTTAATCGCTTTATACCTAACGTCTAAAACCGATAGTAATATCGGCTTTAGACTTTAGACTCCTTTTTTCTGCTCTAACTGTAACTGCTTGTTTAAAATAGTTTGAATTGTTAAGATTTTTTCAATGTTGTTTTTTTGGGTATGTAGAGCTTAGAGCAAATACCAATTTTTTCAACGTATAATAATTAAAAAAGCTATAATAATATTAGTATAATATGTAAAGATGGAAATTTGCCTTCTGACTGTCAAAACTATGTTCCATGTAACCAGTATAATAGAAATTCAGTAATTATACTATAGAATTTTATTTTAAGTCTATATATTTAATTTAGTCTATAGTCAATAATATAAAAATATGTTGACAATTTAATATAATTAAAAATACAAAGGTTTACACTTTATTTGCAGTCACATTACCATTTATTTTTGGTCTAAGTATTTGTACTAATAAAATAGTTTTCTATCTTGTTTGATATAAATACTTATTGCTTGTCTGAAAATAAACAGACAACTGATTATTTTCCTCAATAGATATATTAAGGACGACATCATTCAGAGAGTTTCATGGTTCATTTATTATTAGAACGATGTAATGTTTTGGTGGAACAAATACTCAAAGAATTATTTATTACATAAAAACATATTAGTATGATGTTTGTATTGATAAATTATTAATGAAAATTAAATGCTACCATTATTTTAGATTTTCTTTATTTCATAAATATAAACATCTCTAATTAGAATCCGATATTAAAAAGCAAGTTATTAAAAACTTGCCAAGAAATTAATTATAAATTGTTTAGTTAGAAATTTACAAAGTTTTTACAAAAAAAATGTATTTGGATATCTCCAAATTAATTTTATAAGGCTAGATATAGTTATTCCTCTATAAAGTAATGCTGAAAAATATTAGTATTAACTAATTTTGACTCCAAGGAAACCAAATTGTCAAATCATATATAGGAAAACATGTTTATAATTAAAAAAGACAAGCTTCACTCGAGTGCGTCGTCGCCGTGAAATTTTATTCTATTTTCATTAATTTTTTCCATGTTTTAGCTATTTTGTTATTCGTGACCGAGACAAATCTAACAAACCGAAGTTCGTAAAAATCGATACAGACAATCTTCAATTATAAATGTAAATAACTAACCCGGATTTCTTTCTTTAAATAACAAATTGTAATAAAAGGATAGGTTCCAATTTTAAAAATAATAAATACCTTGCATAATTTACTAGCAAACTTCTCACTTATCATTATATAAAAAACTTTACATTTTAATCACTTTTATGTATTTTTAAAGTACGTCAAACAATCGTCAAAAGCTCTTCCTACATACGAGTATTTCTAACAAAGATGCGTGATATGAAAATATATACGTATGTACGTATATAAGATGGTAACAGTTGATTTTCAATGCAAAAGCCTGTCTGGGGACGACTTGCTATTAACGTGTATAGTCTGATGCTCTGAGACAATACTGCGTACTATGACGTATGTTAAGCTAGCAATGTCAAGTGGGCAGAACCACATAACACACTTGCAGTAATTAAGTGCTCATTTAGTGCTAATTAATGCTGCAAAAAGTAAATTTTACGCTGCAGTAGATTTATCAAAAATTAGAACACTGCCAGCTTTATATTAAGCTAGCAGTGTCTGCCTCTTACAACACTAACCGCATAGCACATCATCAAATCAAACTAGTATTAATTTAGTGCCTAATTAGTGCTGGCCATTCGTGAAGACAAATATACAATTTTATAGTTTTTTTCTATTTTTATAGAACAAAACTTGCAAATTTAATTTAGCGCCTGATTTTTCGAAATAGCAATTGATTTTATTGTTAATATTTATAATAATATGTATGTTTTTAAAGTTATAGTACTTGGGCGACCGAGCTCGGTATTTTTTTAGGTAAAAATAATAAAAAAAATATGGGTGCGTGTACTTTATGTACGCGCGTGAGAAGTTAGACATCTTTTCTAGTTGTAAATCAATATCTGCAGTAAGAAAGATGAAGTCGTTCAAACGGATACAGAATATTTAATTCCTTAAAAAGTATACTTCGGTTATAAAATATACTTTTAAAAAAGAATAATATAATAATGTGGTCTTAACTCTTAAATCATAATTCCGTACTTTCACTTATCAAATGACGCATAATGATTTCTCATAGATGGCGTTATTAATATTTTTATTACTTAATTTTAGTAAGTGTTAATTGTATTTTGCTATAATATTGTATTTATAGTATTATATAATATATTATTATTATTTAATTTTAGTAAATGTCAATTGTATTTTGCTATAATATTTTTTAGATACTAGGTATATAATATTAAAATAATTCTAAATAATATGAAAACAGTGATCAGAGGCAACTTCAACTTGTTACTTTTGTGGTACAGTGATTCTTAAAATTTCGCTCTCATCATTTTTTCATAACGCGCCTAAAGAAGTATAACTTCAAAAAAAAAAAAGGAAAAAACACTTCGGACTGAAAACATCTAGACTCGAACCGGGGTCTTCTGGTTTCGCGACCACCCGATTTCCCACCTGAGCTATTACGATTTTATACATAAAATGTTGCGAAATTTACCTTCGTATTCTAATGATATTGTAGCAGTTTTTCATGGTCTGAAAACACGGATAAAACGACGTTTTCTAAAAATGAATTATGAAACCTAGCTAGATCGATTTATCGACCCCGAAACCCCCGGCATACCAAATTTCATGAAAATCGTCGCAGCCGTTTCCGAGAATCAGATCATATTATATTTATAAGTCGAGCGAAGCGAGACCCAACACTATCACACTCTCTGAGCACTTTTGTGGTACACTTTACTGAAAAACTATCACGCCTATAGATTTGTACTTTAACATAGTAATTTAACTTCATATCTAGATGCATTATCTGTTAAAAAATATAATTTATAACCATTAAAAATCGCGTTCGTGTTCATTGGATAGAATGTTATTGTACTAATAACATCATCTGTTAGCGTGTATGTGTTCACAGTGTTCTTACTTCTTATATTGTCATGGAATTACAATGGAAAGCACGCACACCACTGACCTCTATAATACCACTGGACTGGCTGTTCTCAACGTGCTTTTGTGGGTGCTTGATATTCGCCATTTTGGCGCTGTCCGCCGCTATCGGACGTAGCGAGAGTTTGTGGTACTAAAACTAATGATGTCGATATAAAGATTTTTATTTTTTTATTTTTATTAATCAATAACCGTATCATCATAATTACTACCTATGTTATATTAACAACGAAAATGCAAAATTACTTTACAGTAAACAAACACTTCTCGCTGTCTTTTGCAATATACGTCAAAATTAGTTCTCGGGACTCTCGCTAGTGGCGCTTCAAATGGACACAAAATATTGCTGTCAAACTCTTGGAACAGCCAGTCCAGTGGTATTATAGAGGTCAGTGACGCACACACACAGAAAAAGATTATCTCGAAATGTATTAGTGTTAATAAATAAAATACAAAAATACATTCTTTTATTTCATGCGTTTACAAGAAATATATGTTATTATTAGGAACATTAATTAAAATTTAAAACAATAATAAAAGTATTAAAATCATATCCAGTTAAAATAATATAAGATCTAATGTTATAATATATTTATAAAAAAAAACAAGATAAAAATAAAAAAGTAACAAAAGTGTACATAAATTTAAGTATATAATGCGTATTATAATAAAATAAAATATAATATTTTTACTATAGCTGGCAATATTTTTATTGTAATGGCGTATGATTCACTGACCTCTATAATAACACTGGACTGGCTGTTCCAAGCGTTTGACAGCAATTTTTTTGTGTCCATTTGAAGCGCCACTAGCGAGAGTCTCGAGAACTAATTTTGACGTATATTGCAAAAGACAGCGAGAAGTGTTTGTTTACTGTAAAGTAATTTTGCATGTTCGTTGTTAATCCATACTAATATTATAAATGCGAAAGTAACTCTGTCTGTCTGTCTGTCTGTCTGTTACCTTTTCACGCCTAAACCACCCAACCGATTTTGCTGAAATTTGGTATGTAGATAGTTTGCATTCATGAGAAGGAAATAGGCATATTATTTTTTGGAAATTCAACCCCTAAAAGGGTTAAAAGGGGTGGCAAAGTTTGTATGAGAAAAATATTTTTATTGCACATTTTTGCATGAAACTTTGAATTAATGCTTTTTAGTACAAATGATGAAATACGTATTTCAGGGTTTTTCGAAATTCACCCCCATTGGGGGTTAAAGGGGGTGGCTAAGTTTGTATGGGGAATTTAATTCTATTGAAATATTTTGCGTGACACTGAAATAATGCTCTGCAATACAAATTATGAGATACATATCTAAGCGTTTTTTTGAAAATCAACCCCTATGGGGGTTAACGGGGGTGCCACAATTTGCGTAGGAGAAATATTTAACAGTAATTTTTTACCATAAGTCCATAACAATGAACCACGTACATCAGTTTATCATTAACGAAAAACACACAAAGAAATTATGATACACATAGTAGCAAAATTGGTTAAAAATAGGAAATAAGTTTTAGAAAGCGCAGCAGTGGCGGCACGGCAGGATGCTACACAGTAGTTTTCAGAAAAGAGGGCCAGAACTTTAAATGGGGAATCAGTCCTTGGTACATTATAAGTAACAGTATATAAGCAAAAATGTTTATTTTATTCACTCTTAGCGCGAGCGAAGCCGCGGGCACCGCTAGTATAACATAAGTAGTAATTATGATGATACGGTTATTGATTAATAAAAATACAAAAATAAAAATCTTTATATCGACATCATTAGTCTTAGTACCACGAACTCTCGCTACGTCCGACAGCGGCGGACAGCGCCAAAATGGCGAATATCAAGCAGCCACAAAAGCACGTTGACAACAGCCAGTCCAGTTGTATTATAGAGGTCAGTGCGTATGATTCGATTTGTTAAATGAAAATTTAGAAAAAATAGCGAGCGAGCCCTCATACAGCTCAGCTTTTTGCTAGTATATTATATACAAGAATTGCTCGTTTCAAGTATTAGATATAGATAGATAAATAGATAGATAGTTAGATAAATATATAGATAGGTGTGTATTTACCACGGTCGTATATAATACAATTATCTGGTATCCGTCACATGCCTCGTAGCTTACCACGGAACTCGATGACGCTGTGTGTAATAATATCTCAACATATTTATTTACTATTTACTACACAAAAATTAGTTAAAATCAGTGTTTTACTTTTTGAGTTAAACGATAACATATTATGTGCAAACAGACAAAAGTGTTAATAGTGATAGTTTTGCGGTCTATATTCAATACACAATACGTTAGTCATCGTTTTTAAAAAATATTTAATGTACAGATTTTTTCTAAGCTACTGTTTTATTATATGTATAGATAATATTAGACACTTAGATTAATTATTCTAAGATTAGACAATTATATAGTAGGTACTTAATTAGTGCTGTTCATTTGTAAAGATAGATGTGAAAGAAAATCTTCTATGGTGTACAAATGACAAATTCTGACACCAAAGGCACCGCGCGCCGCGCCGCGCCGCGCCGCCGCCAACTAACACAGTGTCCTACGTGGACGACTCAACGCGAACGCGATTGCGAAACGATCCGATGCGAATTTAATGTGGTGCGGAGCGATGCGGCTACTCTGTCCTACGTGCACGCGAACCGTTCCCTCCGCCGCCGTTCAGTTCAGTTAACATTAAACATTTGTCATGGGCCATGGGCGGACGGAAGCTAATGTTGTTGGAAAATTCATATCTATACATATAATAAATCTGTAGAAGGGTCAATTCTGTACATTGAAAATATTGAAAAAATAAATAGCAGAGGGTGTTACTGGATCGATACCAAACCCAAATATGCGATTAAAAAATTTTTTGTCTGTCTGTCTGTCTGTCTGTATGTTCAGGCATCACGTGAAAACTAACGGTTCGATTTCGATGAAACTTGGTATAATTATACTTTATTATCCTGGGCATAAAATGGGATACTTTTTATCCTGGAAAAATACGTAGAAAAAAACAAATCTTAATTTTTATCATAGTTTGATTTTATCCTGTAGTCCACGCGATCGAAGTCGCGGGCACAGCTAGTCTTAAATATGAGATATTGAAGAAGTGTATAACTTTTATTCCTTTTGTCCCAGAATGTAGGACGTTCTTGGATAGCATTAATAAGAAGTTCTACTTCCGACATTAATTCAACAACAATTTTTGCTTGAAAAAAATATGGCCGACGCGTCCACTTCGCGCGAAAATATCAAGCCAACTGATCGCGTTCGCGTCAATTCGCGCCGCTCCGCACCGCACCCCACGTGCGTTTGGTCACATAGGCCACTTCAATAGGTTTCGAATGTTTGTTGTTTTCGCGCCGTGCCGCGCCGCTTCGCGTTCGCGTCTAGATCGCTCACGCAGGACGTCGCCTAACGGCGTACCTACTAGGTTGTTATTACTTAAATTTTTTAACCGACTTCATTAAATAATAAAAGATCTAAAAATAACAATTATGCTGGTTAAAATTTTAAAACGAGAAAAAAATCCTGTGGCTTTAATATTGAATATTTTCAATTAGTTTTTTTGTACTCAACTCGTAATTTATCTCGAGTAGGTACCTATATGTGGTTTGAAGCCTGAAGGAACGTTTATCAATTAGTGTCGCCACTCGCCACCTCCCTAGAGTAATTTATATGTTTCTTGGTATACCCGTATACTCTTATTATATAATCTGAGCCTGTATGGTAATAAAATTCTAAACAATTCAAATCTAGGCATCACATATTTATAGAAATCTTTATTTAAATAGCCAATATTATTGATTCTTTATCGACCTGGCCAAATCGACAGTACAGTTTTTAATCCAATTTCCATTTGTATAACAAGCTAGCCCGCGGCTTTGCTCGCGTTCTAAAGTATGGAAACCAAATTCTTTCGCCCGTCCACCCGTCTTCAACGCCATCATTATTTTGTTGCGGTGTTACTTTAAAACCTTCGAGATCGAAGTTTAAAACTATAATGTCTCGTAAGATATTTATTGAAATCCAATGATTCCACGAGCAATTTTATTCAAAATTAAATAGGTACTTGTGATGAATATCTTATTTATTTCATTGATGCTCCGCTCTTATTGGTCGTAGCGTGATGTTATATAGCCTATAGCCATCCTCGATATAAAACGGACTATCCAACACAAAAAGAATTTTTCGATTCGGACCAGTAGTTACTGAAATTAGCGCGTTCAAACAAACAAACGAACTCTTCAGCTTTATAAATAGTATAGATAGAAGATAAGATTTTTTTTTGTTTAAGAAACGCACAAGACCCTTAGATTATAATATACTAGCAAAGACCTTTGATGAGGTAATTAGAATTACCTACTAGCGGTCGGCCTGTGGTCGACATTCGACCATAATTATTAACTAATATAGTACCTACCTATACTATAATATTGCAATAAATGAATTAATTATGATTATATTTGACATTCAGTAACACTATAAACAAATAATATTTATGCGTATGGTGTGTATGTGATGTTTTTTATTGATTTAATGTATCTTTTATGCACAATTTAAAAAAAATATTAGCAAGCTGCACTCCTTCTCTATAATATAAACTATTAGTGTGCGAAATTTCATGCTCCTCCGTCCGCGCAATTTTCGTCAAATGGGGTAGGTACAAATAAAGGGTTTTGCTTCACGTATTAATATTATATAGATTAGCGTTATCCAGTGTATAAATGCACAAAGGAAAATTTAGTACCTAATATAAATAGTAGAAATTTAGTAAATGATGCCACCGGCCACAGCCCTCACTCCTCAGATCACATTATATTTTCTCACAGTGAAAAGTATCCTACATGTTGACCCGGATAACCAGCTATTATTAAACCAAAATTCATCAAAACTTGTCTAAGCTTGTAAAATTATAGATTCGGCCTGTGTATCGATAAGTAGACCTACCATATTTCAAAAAAATCCAAAAAGAATTATATAATAGGTACAGATTCGACAGAGAATTTTGTTATAATTATGTATAGAATATGTAATTAAAGGAAAAGGTTTACAAAATAAATTTATAATATAAAACAATTATAATTACCTACATTTTAATTTGAATTTCCACAAAACATCAAAATGCAAAAAAATGATCATTGTTGTTGTTAGGGGCGCCATCTTTTAACATACGATATTACTTAGTTATTAAAAGGAAGGGAAGATCGTTCCATTACAACGTAGTACAAATTAATTCCGCCAAAATAATAAAGCGATATTAATACATAATAATACGCATTCACTTTTTATTTTTCACTTACTTTAAGTAACTTTCTGAAGTTAGAAAATATGTTTTATTATATTATTTATTTAGTATTTTGAACTTTACATAAATATAAAAATTTATCGATACATTAGCGCTATCTATTTTCATTTTATTGCACTAAATACTAATTTCACTTTTGTTCGAGTTGCAACCCCATGATGATGCTAATCTTTAATTATTAGTTTAATAAGTCAGGCACACACACACACCGCCAAAGGTTTCTTAGCTTACTTACTTACTTGTACTTGCCGATTTAAACTAAATTAGGTATAACATACGTTATCTCACGGGTGTTGCCCCGTGACATAATTAATTAGATTAAAATACCTTTTATTGAAGCATGTTTTTTAATTCCTACACCATCCTATAACCACAATAACTGGTTCTATGGAACGATAAGGATAAAGAACGATAACGATAAAACTCTTGTTAAAACTTGAGACTTGAGAGATATATCAAAACTATATGTTAAAAAATTATCTTCTTCTATCTTCTTCTTTGGTCTTGCCAAGGCTTACGGAAAAGTTTGCAATAGATAATAGTATACGTCTGTCTCCTAAGGTACCTTTAAAAACAATATTATCTTAGCTAATCGATGTGCGCGTTCACACAAAAAGTACTGGACCGATTTTAACTAATCATTGTGTGGTGATATATTATTCCTAGGGTCAATATTCAGAATATGTAAAAGGTACAGTAGAGTGAAATATTTATTCTCACAGGAAAACACTATAGCTGGTTCTATAGAATAGTCCTCATAAAAGAGGGTGGACCTTTATAGGAAATCATTCGTTGGTACATTTTAAGTAACTAGCGACTCACCCTGGCTTCGCTCGGGTTCGTCTTTAGGTGTAACCTCTTTAGTATAGTTTTAAAATGACGTAATTTCCATATAATATAATCGCGTAAGAAACGCTTTCATTCGACCGTTTTTTCTCCGATTCACTTTGCAAAACGGACTACCACGTAAAAGCCTTTTTATTTTTCGGTTTTTTATATAACCTATGACACTCAGCAATAACGTGGCTTTCTATTGGTGAAAGAATTTTTAAAATTGGTTCAGTAGATCCCGAGATTACCCCTTACAATTTAACAAATATACAAACACACAAACTTTACTTCTTTAGATTATTAGTATAGATATCATAAAGCCTTTAATTTTATTAAGGCAATATTATTAACAATAAAAACAATTGCTATTTCGAAAAATCAGGCGCTAAATTAAATTTGCAAGTTTTGTTCTATAAAAATAGAAAAAAACTATAAAATTGTATATTTGTCTTCACGAATGGCCAGCACTAATTAGGCACTAAATTAATACTAGTTTGATTTGATGATGTGCTATGCGGTTAGTGTTGTAAGAGGCAGACACTGCTAGCTTAATATAAAGCTGGCAGTGTTCTAATTTTTGATAAATCTACTGCAGCGTAAAATTTACTTTTTGCAGCATTAATTAGCACTAAATGAGCACTTAATTACTGCAAGTGTGTTATGTGGTTCTGCCCACTTGACATTGCTAGCTTAACATACGTCGTACTATGTTGATCCGACGTTGAATTACATTTGAGTGTTTCAAATCTTAAGTATACTCGTTGCGAGATTAGTTTGTACCTTGTAATCTAATAGTCTTGTATAACATTAATATATAAATTTACATATAAATATATAAAATTCTGTCTGTTTGTAATGACGAAGTAATAGCTTGGTATTAAATGCATTTATACGTATGGTACTTATATATACTATAAGAATTTAAAATCTGATCGTTCCGATTAATCTACGAAAAAGCTGGAATAGTTTTAAAAGAATTTTTACAAGCAGAAGCTAATTTGTAAAACTTATTTAAGAATAAGAATAAGAGCTAATAAGATTCAAATTTAATACATTTGTAATTTTGAACAAAATCCGCGTACTTACGAGTGCTGCCGAGTGAAACAAGGGTGAGTCTAGACTAGGTTAAAATAAAATTAATATTTCGGTTCTTTTTGTGGTTTAATTTTGATTTTAGATACCGAAATTTTAAACACTTTACAGCAAACATAGTTACGGGATATACTGGATTATCTTAACCTGAATATTTTGAAGTGTACTTACTTTTATCTGTTGTTAAAAATCACAAAATATCTTATTTTAAACTATATTTTTTGTACAATATTATACTATTTTTTGTACTTATAGTATGGACGTTAATTTTATATATTAAAATAATTATTATACCAAAAAAAATTATAACGACGCCTTCCTAAATCTAAGTACACTTTATATTATATACGTATAAAAAATTCTCAGTATTAAGTCTCTATATTTTTAATAACGCTGTAAAACATAATTTTAAATACAACTCAAGATAATAAAGCAAAAATTAAGCAAGCAAATGCTAGTTATATGCTTCCCAACTAAATTAAGTTATAAACTATAACAGTTATCGCGAAGTGAACTGAAATAAAAATTCTTTTTAATCAGTCAATATACTTTTTAGTTAATTCACACTACGAATTATGGGTAATATTTTGACACAAACACGAAATGTCAAAGCGTAGTACTAAATTAAGCAGGTTTATACGCTTGTTTTAAGGCGTCATAAATTTTCTACGATTTTATATAAAGCTTCCACGAAATAAAAAGCTTAGTGGCAGCCTATTTGTTGCGTTGAAGGCTAATTTTTGTTTTTCTTTTTAAATTAATACGGTTAGATTACTGTTTCTTACATATTAAAGCGAGGTACAAGAAACGTAGAATTATTTAAATTTATATTTTCGATTTTCTACTGTAATTAAACCTGGCGACTTTGACCTTAAGGCTGGCCAAGAATTTGATATAATATGATGCAATATTAGATATAAATGTATACAGTAAAAATATATGTTTGAGTATATTGATACCAATTTGAGTACCTATATTAGGAAAATCTTACAAAAAACTCCTGTTTCTGTAAAAATAATATCTATTTCTATCCCGAAAAGGCAATAGACAAAAAGAAGAAGTCAGAAATCTTGTATATAGTCGTATAATTTCGAAATTTGTCAGTCTTTTATAAACCTTTTTGTGAAGATTGTAGAGTATTAACGCACCCATACATTTCCTTACCTTCTCTCTTAGCGACATCAGCTAAGAAAATTTTATTCTATTCTACCAAACTCGGCCCGCTTAAATAAACCGCCCGCCCGCTTAAAATAAACGTAGCCTTATTTACTCCTTATAACATTAGCTACCCGCAAGTAAAAGTCCCGTGAAAATCGGTCTAGCCGTTTCAGAGATTAGGCGGAACAATCAGACAAACAGGCAGACAGGCAAAAATAAAAAATAAATTGATGTAAGTATCGTATATACTTACATATGCAAAAGCTTTTAATTTGAAATTATAAACAGACACTTCAATTTTATTTATAGGTACTGATTAACAGTCATTTTAGTAAGTACCTTAGCTTAATACAATTTTAACATTAAGCTCAATTCAACAATAAGGAAAATCCTTTTAATCTTTAGAGACATCAGAAATCAATATGTCTTCAACGGTAATGAAGTTGTCAGACCTGTCTTTTGATAAATGCATAGCGATAGCTCTATACACTTGATCACTCTATTAATAGTTAGGCCACTATATCGTTTTGTATTTTATGCTTTTATGTTATTTTTTGAAAGAAGGTTTTTGGATATTTAAAAAAAAAAGTAGTTTTTCTTTTCTATAGGTAACAATATTACACAAATTTATAATTTTAATTAAATTATCCTAAATTTTACCTAATACGTGAAGTAGAATTGTAAACGCCTTCCACAAATAAATAAAGTAACAAAAGGCACGGGCGCTTAACGCCTGTGGATGAGTACAATAAAATAAAAAAAAAAAAAAAAAAAAAAAAAAAAAAAAAAAAAAAAAAAAAAAACATATAACAAGTTGTATATAATGTATATATACTATACATATACATTAGGCACTGAAATAAAATTGCCTAGAAACCTCAAGAACGCGAGGAAGTTTATGACGGTCTATACCCAATACTCTATAAGGAGAGCTTATTGAACCTAAGAATTTGATTTGCACGCCTCCGTCTGCTGTATTTTCGGAGAAACATATTTCCATTACTTGTATACTAACAGTAACAGTCATAACAATAATCAGACTTCGTAATTTTCGTAAAAGTGATTTAAAATTCAAAAATATGTACATCCTAAGTAAAATAATGTCTTGATTTTTAAAAAATCACGCTTTTAAGCATACGAAAATACAAAAAGTGTATGACACGGGCTTGAACCCACTTTACATGATTTATGAAGCAAAACTTTTACTACTGGGATACAAGTGCCTTTTATTACGTTAAAAATGATATAATGAACTAATAATTAACAATACCTCAAACAACAATGCAGTAAAATATAAAAACATTTGTTTTAATTATCAAAACTTAATACCTCAAAACTATTTAACCTATAGTTAAATTCCTAAGTAAAGTAAATTTAATATCATATATTTCTTCATTAAGATAGGAAGTATAAACAAATGATACGTTTAAAATTTCAATTATTAAACACAATTACTTAGAATTTGGCCATCGCGTGTGAAATATTTCATCAGCGAGAACGACAGGTAAAAATATAACATAGCAAGTCACACTAATGGTCGGCATACGGTACCGCTAGAAATGTTCATGTAATAAATTCTGTAAAGAGCCCAACATACGCGCAATATCTATGCTTTCACGTATACTAACGTTTAGATTTTCGGCGTATACATAAAGTTTCGTCGTTATTTTAGTAACTTAAATGAAATAAACTTTATTCATTTGGACTAATTATAAGCACCTTTGAATCGTCAATGTAATAATTTAAAAAGCAATTCTTGACAGACCGTGAGAAATAAATTACCGTGTATAGGAAAGCTGTTCTGCTAAGAAGAGCCGACGTAAAACTCAACTAAGTCCTTTAAATACAAAAGTTACATTCATTTATTTATTAACATATGAAGTAATTTGTATAACTACTTATAATTGGATAACGAAATATTTTCATTAATAGAAAAATTTCACTTAATAAACGATTTTCAAATTATTGAAACCTATATTCATATAATTAGATCAGACTTGAAATTTCTAGGTATTTATATTTAAAGGTTATAAAGGCACGAAATTGGTGTGAAACTTTTTGTTAATCATAATATGGCTTTGAAAATGAGTAAAAATGTGCTGCTTATTAAAAATAATGAGACCGTGACTCTAATATTTTTGTGAAATTCCACTCGCAATAGAAAATTGCGAATCTTACACGAATTACGAAACTCTAGCTTAAGTTTAGGATAAAGCTACTTAATAGTTTAAAGAAAATGTATGTGAAAATGTATTTTTAAATATGTAAGCAATAATGCATATACGAGTGAAGTTTTTTATGGGACAAAGGGGGCAAACGGGCGGAGGCTCACCTGATGGTAAGTGATCACCGCCGCCCATGGACATATGCAACATCACAGGACTTGCAAATGCGTTGCCGGCCTTAAAGTTACCATTATTACATTACAGTTTAGCATCTATTAAGGATTTAGAAATTAATAATAAAATAAGTCATTAAGATACTTATGTAGATCTAGAAACTTGTATTTCGATAAAAAAATGTTAAAATTGCCAACTCAAATCCCTGATATATTCACTCAATTTATTTAACAAGTGCACTGTAACCTGAATTACATGTCTTTAAAATTCACAATAAAGTCAGAGCATACTACAAAAATTAAATAAAAATGTTGCTTTATTAAAAATTAAGGACTACCTTTCATTATTAATATTGAAGAAGCAAGAGCTCAAGCTACCACCATGATTTTCACAAAATATTACATTGATACCATCAATATTTTCACTTAAAGCAACATAACATAAAACTTTTTATTATTCAGATCATAAATTCATCAAAAGAAATCCATTACACAATTCGTAACGTGACCCAGAAATTCTATCGAAGTTCTCAAGCGCCTATACGTTCTAGATTTAGCTACTATATTGAGGTTTTGTAATGCCACAAAATACTCCACAACTTCTACAAAATATTTTTACGGATTGTAGCGTAATGGACTGTATAAATAGTAATCGCGAAAGTTAGTAGCTAGATTCCCGAATGGGGTTAACGAACTTGTCACTCAAGATGTTGTTTCAATTGACAACAGCAACAGAAAATTGATAACAACATAATTCCTATCATCTTTTCTGTCTTTTTTGAGATAACGTCCCTTGATGAAGCTTGAATTATATTCCGATCTACATGAAAATAGAGAGTGGTGGCCCATGCGGGTTCAATCCATGTCTCGCACCTCTGATATTGTCATGTGCGAATCTTTTCTAACATGATTACTACATGTTGTGCTCGACTGGCACGCATTGAAGCCAACAAACCAAAGAATTGAATTGATACTATATACTACATGTAATCTGCATGTCTGAGAGAACCTAGCAAGTTTTCGAAAGACTGAATGCTATTATAGATAAAAATTAAACTGAATGTATTAGTGATATAAGAAAGAGATCATTTCCTTCTTTATTTCAAAGCGAAATTATATTTTAACCGAGATGATAAACTTATTAACTTCAAATACATAAAACGCTTCATAGCTTCACTGAAACCTTGCAGCGTTTATTAATATCGTGAAAAATTAGCTTTTGCTAATTTTATTCTGTAGAATTGTGAAGATGAAATATGCAGCAATCATAATTACTTTTGGATTAACGTTTATTTTTAGAATTAAAATATATAAAGTGAGGAAATGTGTTTTATAAAATATTTTTTTATGGTTTTGTATTCGAAATAAAGGTTTGAAATTTCTTGATTGGTGAAATTTGACGACCTTAGGTCCGATTTTTTTGTAATCAATTAATTCTAAAAGTATTTTAAATATAACTAAGAAAGTGCAAAAATACTAATGAAAATCATATTTATTAGAAACTACATATTCTAAATAATATCTATTTGGAAAAAGCCCGTCCGTCAGTCCTGAAATGTAGATTATGTGGCATGTAAGCTCTGTACTTCGCTGATCCTGCGTCAACGTTTTTTATAAACACCGCTTAATCGCGAATATTAAGCAAGCAGCTTCAAAATTTACTATGTCAGCCTGTTTTACCGCGTGTAAATGAAATTGTTAACATGAACACGTACAATTGTTATGTCAATTAATGTATGGAATAAGTTATTTTTGTATGTTTTAAAGGATGAACTTAAGCTTTTTAATATTTTTTTTTATTATAGATGACGACTCGTTTGGCTCAGTTGGTAGTGACCCTACTTTCTGCGCCAGCAGTCGCGGGTTCGAGTCCCGCTGGGGGCATTCATTTGCTAATCACGAATGTTTGTACTCCCGTCATGGGTGTTTATATTTATAATATGTATGTATTTAAAATTTATATGTGTATCAACTATATCAACTATCTGGTATCCGCAACACAAGCACATTACGTAGCTTACTGCGGAACTAGATGGCGCTGTTGTAATAATGTCCCAACATATTTATTATTATTTATATTTATATTATGATTACAAGCGACTCAGTCTCGCTTCGCTTGAATTAGTTCCAAGGTATGGTCTGAGAGTGTTTGAGAGCATGGATGACAGACTGTGTAATATTAATACATTATTACTTTGTCGATCCCTTGGGTAGTAAGATGATACTTACTTACTAGAACTAATATATATATATATATACTTACTTAGAATTACTTATGAATTTAGTGAGATATTTCGTCCTATTTCTCTTTTCTTTAAAATTAATGTATAATTTTGTAGGTAGACACCGTATGCTGTAGCTTTATTATTACGCTTTTGAAACGTCTTAATCCTTATTCTATATCGTAATCAGTATTGCCGTACAGTATTCGAAACTCAGGTATCAAAAATCAAAGTAAATACGCGAAAATTCCGAAGATTATTTTTTTTTCTTATTTAAAAATGTCAGTAACTTTATAATGACATTTTGGACAACTTTAATCACGTATTTTATCACTTTGATATACCACTGCTTTATTTATTTATCACTTCGACATACTATTGCTATATAAAGATAAATAATTTTTTATTTATATTTTCCGTAAAAACCTATCACATTGATCGAAATTACGATGATTCTTGAAAGAATTATTAACACGTGCCTTAGAAAATTTCCACCATACGATTATTACCTACGTATCATATAAAGGTCGCATGTGGGTGGTATCGGTCATTTTAGATTTATTATTCTGAATATAACAGCTGGTGCCTAATAACTATTTTCGTATATGGATATTGGAAATGTATATATATAATATATGTATATGGGTCAGGCCGTAGATTTTGCCACAAATAGCGCAAAGGTGACGCACAATTTTTCGAAAGTCAGTGGCGTAGAGTGACGCAAATGGTAACACAAAATAGTAAAGTTGTGCCTAAATGATGTTTTTATTTTGACTGAGTACATAAATATTATTTTAGAGCATTTTATGAAGTGTAGGACAGTTTTGTTTAACCTAAGATTTTTTGTTATAGTCAGGTAGGTAGGTACAAATAAAAACACGATTTGTAAGTCTTGCAATTTTTAATCAATCACAGCATATATAGTGCTTTGCAAACCACGTGTATGCACCTCTATACCATAGCGCAAAAAAATGTGGCGCAAATTTTACGCCACTAGTATCGCAAAGTGGCATAATGTCAAATAAAATTGATAATAACTCTATAAATAAGATCTTTTTTCAGGTTAATTTAGGCTTGAAATATAACGCACAGCTTACTTTATGGTGCACAATAACAATAACAGGTATTAATTGAAAACTTAGCTAGAAATCACAAAAAATACACTCCGCGAGAAACGTGACACATTCCACTCTGAAACGAAAGTTGACATCCAACAGAAGAAATATGGCTGCTAACCTTATATTGACCATAGAGATAGTTACTTTGGTACAATCACTACTCAGATACAGATCTTGGTAATGTTTTAACCGCAAAATGGGCAGATAGATAGGTTGCGCAAAAATAATAGGGCAAAAAATGTATTTGTGTAGTTTTTTTGAAAATGTATGAAATTTAATGTATTTTCTAAGGAAACACGTAACGATATTAAAAAGATGGCAAGCTAACTATTATTTCATAACATTAAATCAAGCAAATTATCAAAAAGAATGTTTTTTTTTTAATTTTACCGATGCGCAAAGTACATCGTCCCGAAGCGGATTCGCGTTTTTTACAAAAAAAACGTCATTTTTTGTAGAAAAATATCGTGTAACTTTTCAAGTTCATAAGCTTATTCAAATATTTTTAGTGGCCGTGGATCATTACTCCTTATGGAATACAATGCCATGATAGAGAAATGAATAATTAGTATATTAGTTTTAAAAAAAAGTAGCGGAGAGTTAGGGTATACAAAATGTGGCAAAAACTACGGCCTGACCCATATATGTAATATAATAATAATAATATAGTATAATATAATATAGTATAATGTATATATGTAATATATGTTTACAAATGTTTAGGCTATAATTACCTCTTCGCACAATAGTTTCAAAATATTCTCATATCATAAGCTTGATTCAAAATACAAGACATTAAAAATTAATATTATCTTTTCCTAAATTCTTTAATTAATTTAAAAGAAAATATTTCTTTATGTTAAGTAAATGTACACAAATACAAACAAATTTTCGAATTAATAGTAATAGTAGTGTAAAACAGAATCTCTGTTAATAAATACGTGATGTGACTGCTCCCAATTAAAATAAAGCACGATTTTTAGGTCGTTGAACAATATGAAATGAGCAATTTCGCGATATCAGAAACAATGTGTGATGATTGGCGTATGGTTATCCCGATGAAATGGAAGTAATGTACGTGCATTATTTTTGCCCCGTTACTGTGGAGAGAGAGTTGATTGTAATAATATACACAGTGCACATGCTTGCTGTGTATAATACATATGTAGATAAATAAGTACGTATTACCTTTATATTACGATTAAGCATTGGCAGCCTGTTAGTAACGTTCACTAGGGACGCAGGATTAGGCAGGTTTAAATATCGGGCCTCGCACCTCTCATATTTAAAATATATAGTACTATTTTTTTTTACTAATAATTGATTACCACTTGTCGTAATCGTAAAGTTAAATCGTAAGAAAACCAGCATGTATTACAGAATCCATCAAAGTTTCGAAAAAAATAATATGTAAAGTCTACCAACCCGTATATAGCCCATGTTGTAGACAACGGCCTGATTCTCCTTGTATTGAATCTTGTACCTATCATTATACCTATTAAACTTATAACTATTCAAAAATACTTAAATAATCTTTCTATCCATAAAATCTGCCAAAAATCCATACATTAGTGTCTGAGACTAGTCCAAACAAACACAAATTCAAGTTTAATTTATAATACTATGTAAATAAATTAAATGTAAGTGTTTTTCAATACAGGTATTCCACTATCATCTGTTACGGGGACGGTGACTCGAGTGTCGTCGGTGGTGGGCGGTGAAGCAGACTTACCTTGCGACTCTCGCCCGCCGCAACGAAATGACAGCTTACTACTCGTCGTGTGGTATAGAGATGACAACCCAGTATACAGGTAGAAAGTAGAAACTTTACATACACATTAGTTTGTTCGCTTTATGATAGATGATGTTATTAATTTAAAACATTATACAGTAGCTTTTATATTTTCATAGTACGTTCTTAGATTTACGCAAATAATAATTTGAAATATTAAATGAAACTAGCTTTCCACATTTCCTAACAGCTCTATTTTGATGTTGTTTTTTTGGAATCGCAATATTATGTGTGTAATATAATACATACATTTTTGACTTTACAAAACACGTACTTTATATATTAATATGTGAAGCAAATACTTTGTACCCCTTTTTACGAAAATTGCGCGAACGAAGGAGTATGAAATTCCGCACACTTATAGTTTATATAAGTTTATATCTTTAAATTATGCATAAAAATACATTGTATTAATAAAAAACATTACACACACTACCATGTATTTAACACACTGTCAAACATAACTATAATAAATACATTTATTACATTATATATTAGTTATTAACTATGGTTGAATTTCGACCGCAACGAGCACTAGTAAATGTAAATACTAATATTACATAAAATTAAGTAAAGAATAAATATCAATATTTAGACAAAACTCTACGGGACTCTTCAAAACTTAACTACATCTAGCAATCACGTCAAATCTAGGAATTACTGCAGTGTCCAAAATTACAGTATAGCATCTACGTAATATAAAACCGATCAGATGAGAAAAGAGTTTAAAATTATCATTTTACAACTGGAAAGGAGCTCCTTTGCCAAAAAGATTAATGGCAGATAATTTTCAGATCGGCTGACTTGAATTCATTATAATACTATCACTAGGCTTCCAAATCGACTCACCTGTTTGAGAATTACGATGTCATAAACAACCATTTGTAGAGCTAACATTGAGCATTGAGTGGAGTGTCAAAAAACACCCATCTCAGTGTTGAAAAAGTCATAAAAATGTGGAAAGTGCGAGTCTCACTCGCGCACGAAGGGTTCCGTAGTACTATCTATAAATAATGGTTCACGGTGTATGCATAAGGTTTGTGTTTATGAAATTAAATGTTTTTTTTTATATAGTTGAGTTGATTGAACGAAAGGTAAATTGCGGTTTACGATTTATGACGTATTAAAAAAACTGCTTATTAGATGTCGTTCAAACCAATTTTTGGTGGAAATTTGCATGGTAATGTATATCATATATATTTTTTAGTTTTATCATTCTCTTATTTTAGAAGTTACAGGGGGGAGGGGTCGTTGCGGTTGACACACATTTTACCACTTTGGAAATGTCTCTCGCGCAAACTCTTCAGTTTAGAAAAAAATGATATTAGAAACCTCAATATCATTTTTGAAGAACTATCCATAGATACTCCAAATATATAGGTTTGATGAAAAAAAAATATTTACCCAAAATTTATAGTTTTTTTTTCTATTTTTGTGTGAAAATCTTAATGCGGTTCACAGAATACATCTGCTTACCAAGTTTCAACAGTATAATTCTTATAGTTTCGGAAAAAAGACAGACAGACAAACATGACGAATTCATAAGGGTTCCGTTTTTTGTCATTTGGCTACGGAACCCTAAAAATGGCTAGAGTCTTTACGAAATTATATAAACATTAGATACATATATAATAACAAAGCTTGTATGTTTATATGTTCTGTTCTGTATATATGTTCATTTATATAGTAAAAGATAAAATAATAACCAATCTTTGTTTTAAGCGAATAAAAACACAAGCTATTCCATAATATAAAATAGTATTTTAAGTGAATTTTCTAAAGCGTTTACATTTTAATATTTCTGCTCTTTTAATTTTGTACTCATCCTTCAAGATTTAAATAGATATCAGTCTAGAATTCAGCTCGAGAAAGAACTTAATTTCTATGAAATATTAATCTTAGCGTTTCTTCGCTGAAAACTTTTGTATTTTAATACAGAAGGATCTCGTATAATAAAACGTTAAGTGGTAACGTCTGTAGAAGACAATGACGATATAAATAGCTACGTAAAGCTCTCTAAGTTGTGTAAGAGAAGAAAAAATAACGGACTTTTGTCCGTTTTGAACGATGAACTTATTAACTTCAAATACATAAAACACTTCATAGCTTCACGGAAACCTTGCAACGTTTATTAATATCGTGAAAAATAAGCTTTTGCTAATTTTATTCTGTATGATTGTGAAGATGAAATATGCAGCAATCATAATTACTTTTGGATCAACGTTTATTTTTAGAATTAAAATGCATAAAGTGAGGAAATATGTTTTTATAAAATATTTTTTATGGTTTTGTATTCGAAATAATTGTTTGAAATTGAAAATTCAGACCGAAGTAGGATTTCCCGTCCGTCAGTCCTGAAATGTAGATTATGTGGCATGTAAGCTCTGTACTTTTCTGATCCTGCGTCAACGTTTTTATAAACACCGCTTAATCGCGAATATTAAGCAGCTTCAACATTTACTATGTCAGCCTGTTTTACCGCGTGTAAATTAAATTGTTAACATGAACACGTACAATTGTTTATGTCAATTAATGTATGAAATAAGTTATTTTTGTATGTTTTAAAGGATGAACTTAAGCTTTGTAATATTATTTTTTTTATTATAGATGACGACTCGTTTGGCTCAGTTGGTAGTGGCCCTACTTTCTGCGCCAGCGGTCGCGGGTTCGAGTCCCACTGTGGGCATTCATTTGTTGAGCACGAATGTTTGTACTCCAGTCATGGGTGTTTATATTTATAATATGTATGTATTTAAAATTTATATGTGTATCAACTATATCAACTATCTGGTATCCGCAACACAAGCACATTACGTAGCTTACTGCGGAACTAGATGGCGCTGTTGTAATAATGTCCCAACATATTTATTATTATTATTTATATTTATATTATGATTACAAGCGACTCAGTCTCGCTTCGCTTGAATTAGTTCCAAGGTATGGTCTGAGAGTGTTTGAGAGCATGGATGACAGACTGTGTAATATTAATACATTATTACTTTGTCGATCCCTTGGGTAGTAAGATGATACTTACTTACTAGAACTAATGTATATATATACTTACTTAGAATTACTTATGAATTTAGTGAGATATTTCGTTCTATTTCTCTTTTCTTTAAAATTAATGTATAATTTTGTAGGTAGACACCGTATGCTGTAGCTTTATTATTACGCTTTTGAAACGTCTTAATCCTTATTCTATTTCGTAATCAGTATTGCCGTACAGTATTCGAAACTCAGGTATCAAAAATCAAAGTAAATACGCGAAAATTCCGAAGATTATTTTTTTTGTTTTATTTAAAATTGTCAGTAACTTTATAATGACATTTTGGACAACTTTAATTACGTATTTTATCACTTTGATATACCACTGCTTTATTTATTTATCACTTCGACATACTATTGCTATATAAAGATAAATAATTTTTTATTTATATTTTCCGTAAAAACCTATCACATTGATCGAAATTACGATGATTCTTGAAAGAATTATTAACACGTGCCTTAGAAAATTTCCACCATACGATTATTACCTACGTATCATATAAAGGTCGCATGTGGGTGGTATCGGTCATTTTAGATTTATTATTCTGAATATAACAGCTGGTGCCTAATAACTATTTTCGTATATGGATATTGGAAATGTATATATATAATATATGTATATATGTAATATAATAATAATAATATAGTATAATATAATATAGTATAATGTATATATGTAATATATGTTTACAAATGTTTAGGCTATAATTACCTCTTCGCACAATAGTTTCAAAATATTCTCATATCATAAGCTTGATTCAAATTTCTGCTCTTTTAATTTTGTACTCATCCTTCAAGATTTAAATAGATATCAGTCTAGAATTCAGCTCGAGAAAGAACTTAATTTCTATGAAACATTAATCTTAGCGTTTCTTCGCTGAAAACTTTTGTATTTTAATACAGAAGGATCTCGTATAATAAAACGTTAAGTGGTAACGTCTGTAGAAGACAATGACGATATAAATAGCTACGTAAAGCTCTCTAAGTTGTGTAAGAGAAGAAAAAATAACGGACTTTTGTCCGTTTTGAACGATGTTTACTGAGATATTCTGGAACTCGAGATAAGAATAGAATTCAATCTTAATAACAAATAGAAAGCTGTCATAGAAAGGGATCTAGCAATAATGTGTTATTCTAAAAAGGACAACAGCGACGATGAAAACTTTGATAGAACTTTTGTACTAAAATAAACATTATTTTTTATGCTACTCTATTGTAAATGTATTAATATTTTTTATTGTTATGTACAATTTTATAGTAGCTTTTGCCTTTGACTTTGCGTATGTATTTTATAGTTTTAAAACCACGAAGTTTTAGTTCAACTATCAGAGCAATTCGGTCGATTGCATTTTTGTGCAATATGTCTAAGAGAGCTTTGGTGATATATTGAGATAAATAAAAAAAATAAAAATTAAAAAATCTTCAATAAACAAATTTAACATCGTCTTTTTATAAGGTATATATAATTTATACACAATTCTCTATAACTCATCACTATTTCGTAAAATGTAAACAGTTTTATTTAACTTTCTCACGCAAACAGTTGAATTTTGGTGCTAATGTACGCGATCAAAGTTATTTATTGTAGTATATCCAAATTTATTTACACATTATCAAATGTAATCGCTATAACTTAGATTACGAAACGTTATATAATTATTTAGCTAGTAGCTTAGCTTATACCTTGCTGTAAACGTTACATAAAATTAATTAAACCCAGAAATATTGTTAACGTAACAAGTATTTAACGATAAACGTCGCTAAATCTTATAGCTTTTAGATTATAATAATTATTGATGTAACGAAAAACTAACAAGTTTAATGTAAAAAATAATTGTATGATTAATTAAATTTATTAAGTATTTCTTAAAGAATTTTTCGAGATACTTATTTTAATTAATAATAGCTTATATCTATCGGTCTTTTGCTGTATAAAGTATAAATAAATGTAATTAATGATTATGATGAAGATTTTGACATTTTGTAACCAACAAAATTTCCTTCGAGTATGAGGCGTAACCAGAAGAATCGATTAAAATAAGAATTATATTTTGTGCCGAAAGAATATTAAGCCATTACACAAACTTCGACGATTCGAGTTTAAAAAAGATGAAAAAGAGAAAGAAGAGAAGAAAAGTTGACTATAATCTGCCTTTCAGGGCCGAAAGTTAAAGTATTTGTCAATAATTTTTAATAATTTTTTTTTATTTTTTTATTTTTTTATTTTTTTCTCATTAATTTTCAATAGAAGTATAAATTTAGGTTATGTTTTAAATTTTTATAAATCCCAAAGCATTTGACTGTTATTCGTCTGGGCCATAACTATATATAAGCTTCTTACATGAATATCCTGACACAACAACTTTTTATTACCACTTGCAAATTTTCAAATAAATACGTAAAATATCCATAATACGTACCTTTTAAACCTGTATACACTTTGTTTAGGAACTTGTGAACGAGTCAACATTTGTATTACGGCGACGATGTTACTACGTTCTCGACGCCTACAGCTATTAGCTATTTCCCGGGAGGACTAGGGGTTGACTCATTCATTGTTCCCCAACTGACTTTATATACTCTGCTCTCTTGAGCCTTAATAATAACACGGAGATTTTAAAACATCACATAATTTATCTTTACACAAAAATTTACAATCGACTTTGTTAGGAAACAGGACATTCATAATCGTAATTTGCTTTGAAATACGTTAAGAATATTCGCTTTTTAATATATTTTTTTTTGTAATATAACGCAAAAATGTTCTAAAAAATTCCTTTAAATATTTTAATCTTCTAAATTAGCAAGTAATAATAATGAAAAGTAAACATTCGCTGTCTGAATTTCATAATAAAAACGAAATTAACTTAATTGCTTGCTGTTAAATTAAGTAGCCTTGAAATATAATAGTTTAAATGCGTCTTTCTAAAAATTGGGACCGTTTATCTCTTATTCAAATAGAATTAAAATTCTTTTAGTGTTTTAATTACATTACCTTAATTGTTTGAACTTACATTATTCATTAGATTTTTTCTTTACAATGATACTAGCGACTTCTACTCGTTTTGCTCGGGTTTGAACGAATCTTATCGGTATCGATCGAAATCTCTTCTCTCGGGATCGATCGAAACGTACCTAACGTTTCAACCGTCAGTATCGAATAGATATTTTTAGTGTATACATGATAAATTCTGATAGTACATAGCCTTTGATGTATATATTAAACCCTGGGCCATTATTTTGATATGCTTCTACGGAATCATACAATCCAAACAAATGCTGTATAAAAAATTTTAGTGGTAAGTTATGTAGGTTCTAAATTGTATAATTGAATTAAATGTATGTATATCAAATTTCATAATGAAGGCTTCCAAAAAGGAAATGTTAAAGCAACGAAAGCTACATGTGTTCTTACTGACAGATAACGAAAACAAGAAAAAAGATACGCCCAATAATATGAACCTCGACAAAGGGCCGACCCTTTTACATTTCGCTGTCCAAAACTCACGTAGCATTAAATTTTTGGTATAAGCTCTGTATACTAATATTATTAAATTTGTTACTATTTAAATTCATATTTATATCTATTCTATATTGCAATATTTTCTTTCATAATATTAAGTTAATTCTCTTTCTAAGTAGTATGTTGCCGTAAGCAATTATCTACTCCATAAGGAAACTAAGTAAAGAAGAAATTCAAAATCGCTTTAAAAGCGGAAAATACTGGTGATCATAATCAAATGACCATCCATACATCAACAATTTCATCAAAAGAACCATGAAAATAAGGTTCATGGAAAACACAAGGCATTCCATACTCAATGAAAAACTCATATCTATTTTAATATCATCCTTTTATCAACGGACAGAACATACGAGTAGATAATTAAGCGAAGCCGCATTAAAAAACTAGTGCATATGCTATAGACAATACTTGGCTGCCTTAGAAACAATACAAGTAAAAGTAAAACAAAATTATTTGCAGTCACGGTACGAGAATCCATCTCAATCTGTTAATTGCGAGACTTACGACCTTATCGCCGTATCTAAGCCGCTCACGCCGGGATTTCTTGCGACGATTAATCCAAGTTCAAAGACAAACGAGGTGGTTCGCATTCCTCCTATTTACCGTGTATAAATATAAAGCAAGATAGATGTTGTTTGAATGTACCTGAGATTACTACATTGTTTTGAGATATCTTCCTAGGAAAGCTTCTAGTTTTGCAGTAACATTGAGGTTAAACTTGTTTATCTAAAATAAAAAGTAAAAATCTAAACTAAAAAGTAGAAAATAATACTTTTAAGAACTTTGTTAATTTTGGAGTCGGTGCAAACTAGTGGTATTTTAATTATGTTTACAAATTAATAGATTAATCGAATATGTATCTTTTTAGGGTTATTTTGCTTTTTGGAAGTGTTGCATCCATTTTATATTTATGAAATTTTTGGTAGTAATACTAGACATAGTGGGCGATACTGTATTTTTTTTCTGTGATTGTGCCTTTGCGTGAACTATAAATAAAATTATAAAAAAATATTTTTTTGTATTTTTCAAATAGTAAATACAATAGAAAAAAATCTATAAAAAATATATAATATACACAAGTATTTCTTCTAATGAATAGTTTCATTAGTGTAGCTGTAATAGTTTATGAAAAAAACAGTTTTAAAAAATACCCACTTTAGCGTCTATTTGATCAATTATCTCCAAAACGCAGCGACATAAGAAGCTGAAATTTTGTTAATGGTATGTTTGCACTTCACCAATGTTACCATGTAAGTTATTTTCAAAGTATATTTCTGGAGCCGCTGGCCTTACCTTATCCTGCTAGGCCCCTTATAAAACTAGCAATCTCGACCCACTTTGCTGGGCGTAAGTTAAAATAAATGAAACGGTTTTATAATTTTCTAATAGAGTAGCCTAAGTTACTCCTTATAACATTGGCTATCTGTAGGTGAAAGTCTCGTCAAAACGAATCCAGCCATTTCAGACATTAGCTGGAACAAACAGACAGACAGACAGAGAAAAAAATTTAGAATAGTTTTTTTGATGTAAGTACTGTGTGATGGTACTTAATTATATACTCGTATACTGATGTACTAATTGGTTGACAGTGCTTGTTTACATGACCTTATATTTCAAGCTTTTTTTCAAAGATGATGAAATTTTTCGAATCCGTGTTTGAGCGCGCAATGATCTTGCGTCAACTTATTAAGGCAAACGAGGTTCTTTAGTACTTAGTACTGACTTTTCTATCTGATATGTCTTATACAATCACTTGTAGGTCTGATACGATGCATACCACCTGCTGTATGTATCTGTATCAACATTAAAGAACGTCATATTCCAAAAAAAAATAAGCCTATATTATATGTATTTAGTAGTCCGTTTATGTATGGCTAAGTGTAATTAATCTTATAATTCATTACACTTAGCGGTACTTAAATTTCATTAAAATGTTTTCATCATTAGAAAACTTTAAAATCTGATACACGAATTTAAAGTGCTTGAAAGCAATAAACAAGATCGATTACTGATAAGAAGCACGCTAGCAAATTTTGTTTTAGTACATTAAACAGCCCTTAGAATAGAAACAAAATAAAATTTAGGTCAATTTCAATATGATAATATAAGAATAACATTTCATATACTGAAAAATAGATTTATTTTAACAAAAATATAAAATTAAATACGACAGTTTCTGGATTGTATTGTAAACACTAAAATATTTTACAACATATAAAAGTTTTGAGTGAATTCGCTCACGCTACACCTTTATAATAATAAAATACACAAAATACACAAAAAGTAAATCGTTTTAGAGATAATATAGCTGAGTAACGTTAAAATTTTAAATTTAGTATTCATATTATAATATTTAACTACCGCTAATGAATCCACAGTACACAGTAACATCAAAATTTTATCAATCATTTTCTTGCACTGTTCATGTTTTGAATTGTGTAAAAAAATATTAATAAATAAATAAAAAATAATAAATAACTATGTTCAATATATACATATTATATTATGTAGCAGTAATATGACTAATTTCTAAAACTGTGCTAATCTATTTAAGTTGAATCCAAGTGGAATAAAATCTATTTGTCGTGTTTAGATCAAGAGGGTAAGAGATACCATTCAACAGTATTTTTTTAAGTCCACGACTTCCAGATTGAAAAAGTTACAATAAACTTTTGCATTTTAACAATTTGATTTAGCAGATATACCAAAACTTATACTATATTATTAAATTATATAATTGTAGTTTCCTATTTACGAAAAAGGATTTGCTTGGATTGGATTGGAAAATAGGAATTGTATTGAGCGAAATCGAACCCGCTATCTACGTAATATATCCTGACACTGCGCCAAATAGTCTTTTATGAAAGCTACAGTAATAAGTTGTAAACAACAGTAGTTTGGGAATTGTTATATCAAATTTTGTTTGCACGTCTGAATTTTCAAACTGTCGCTGTTGTAGAATAGCTCCTGAACTGGTTTTATGAAATATAGAAACTACGGTTGCATTTACTTTGCTTATAAATTCACTTCACGTTTTGAGGTGCGGAATCAAGTTATTCATTGCTACTGACAGTATTCTGTTTTTAAGACAATTGCAATTTGTACTCGATTTCTTATATCTGTAAACAGAAATTAATAAATTGTTTATATTATATTTATTTTATGATTTGTATGGTGTAATTTCGGATTTAAAAGCGAAATTTTCTCAATCAGCGTAGATTGGGAAAGATAGACTATTACGAAATAAACTAGAAAAGAAAAGAACTTAGGACTTCAGTATGTGGAATCATAGATGTATTGTCCATAGAGTCGAAACTAGTAAGTTACTTTGTTTAGAATACTGCAAGGAACTGATTTACGAACAAACAAACATACCTGCTTCTTATATGCATAAAATTTATTATGAATGTTTTATACCGAGTCTTTTGTTCCGTATAAATATAAATTGTATAACGTTTTTATTTAAAATAGTAAATGAACATGTTGGAATCAATAAAATTTACTATCATAAAGAAAATGAATGAAAGTATTATTAATGATATTTTTGTATTATACTTTTTACTTTTTTCTTGACACCACATAATATTTGGACATAGACAGGATAATAAAAGAGACAACGTGTATTGCTAATCATTCGCTTACACACGACTAAGCGTAATTTCGGGACCAACTCCAAAAGAAATATTTGATACTTTTGACCGACTTCAAAAGGAAGAAGATTAAGTGTTATGAAGTACCCATACGACAATCGACTTTCTTTTTATAGGTATAGAGGACCTTTACAAATTTTCAGAAGAAGCCAGAAGAAATAAGGAGTAACATATACTTAATACTTTTACTACGTCAGATACTTCACTAAATCTTATAAAACAAAGTCCTCCACCGCGTCTGTTTGTCTGTCTGTTCATGATAAACTCAAAAACTACTGCACCAATTTTCATGTTGTTTTCACTAATGATAGAGTGGTTCTCGAGAAATGTTTAAGTATATAATTTGGCAAGTTTTTGTTTACATTTACTAGCGAAACCCACAGTGTAGCTCGCGCTAAATCTAGGGACGAGCTCGCGCGGAGTGGGGCAAGTCGCTAATTTATTTATAATAAAAGATTCGCGTAAATTTAAAGATGTAGAGTGAAGCAAGGATAAATTTACTAGTTAACTAGTTTAATATTATAATTAAATGAATGTTTTTGTAATTAAATACGATCGAATAAGATTATTAATTATACAAAGCCTTTATTCACGAAATTCTAAATCAATGAATAGAAATTCGAAATCCAGAGCTCGACGATATTATATTATACTAACAATGATTGTATTGTTACACGACATTTGATAATCAGTGCCTATCGATTGTTTATAATAATTGAAATTCGTCTAGACAGTAAGCTGATTTAATACAGGTAAATTGTAAATTTTATAAGAGTTTCTAAGTTAATATTGCATTACAATTTCAATATTAATGTTATTTATTCATGTAAATACATAAAATTTACCTACAAAATATGCATGATCAGTAGAAGATAAATTGGTCTCTTAACGAAGAAAATTAAGTAGTCAACTATTCAAGGTTATATTGCTTGTGGGCTTACTAATTTCGTAAATATATGAGAATAAAATGAAATTATACTATAGTTAAAAAAAATATTATTCTAAATTTCATGTAATTCGTTTAAAATTACTAACATATTCATTTAAAAGGGAATTATACATATAAATAAAAATAAAGTGTCTGTTTTTAATTTCAAATTAAAAGCTTTCACTAAATTCATTTGAAGTATATAAGGCACTTACAACAAAAATCAATTTTAATTTTTTGTCTATCTGTCTGTTTGTTCCGGGCAATCTCTAAAACTGCAGGACCGATTTTGACGGGATTTTCACTTGCAGGTAGCTGATGTTATAAGAAGTAACTTAAGATACTTTTATTTAATACATTTTATTTATTTCAATTACGCGACGTATCTACAAAGTTTAAATTTGGCAAAAAGCAAGGATGAGTCGCTAGTCGATTTATATAAATAAAAATGAATGTTTGTCCTCTATGCATTTAAAAACTTTTGATCTGCTTATGATCAAACTCCGTAAACCCAACTAAAGTGTAGGGACGCAAAAAGACGACACGTAAAGGCAAATTCCTAGTGATAATATTAAAAATGACAATTTAGGTAATAAACGCTTTGTTGGAATTTTCCTAAAGGTCATAAACGTTTATTAAGAAATTCTTAAAAAACTTTTTTATTCGTCTCTTGTTAATTCAACTTGTTTTGTAAGTCGTTTCGAATTACTATATAATTCAAGGTCAAAAGATATAAAATCTATTGCAAAATACTACGCAATTTTTGTTTTAATAAGTAAATAGCTAAAACAACTAAAGTTTTTGTTTGTTCAATCATTAGCAAAGTTAATAATCTAATAAATAATGAAAATTTAAATATTTTGAGAAATAAAAAATCCTCAGCTCAAAATGTAAGGAAAGATGAAAATCAAATTAAACAAAAATACTTTTGTAAAAATCTATATTATAGAAAAGAATGTATGCAAGTTTGTTAGCTGAAAGTACTGATTTCATTTTTAATTGATTTATAATAGGAAGGATGAAATAATTTATAGCTCTTAGTGCTATAGGGTATTTTATTCATGTTATTAAGATGAGTTTACTATAAAAAAAATAAGTATGTGTACCAGAGTACACAGATAAGAAGTGAAACTTCTTTCTTCTTCTTTATATCATTTTTCTACTATTTGCAACTTCACGAAAATGGCGTAGATAAGGCTTAAGCCTTAAGAAAAACAATTAACTTTACAAACCAAACTTCAAAACTAATATATTGTTGTTATTATTATCATATATTACATTATATTCTTTACGTCACTATACTAAACTTTGATAAAAAAAGCAACATGGCGCGTAACCGAAAAACGTGACGCGTAACCATGACGACGCGTAAACAAAATTTTTTTCCAACGCCGATAAAGAATTCACTTCAATAATAATTTTAATGGACATCGGATGTAAAGTAGCACTTGACTTACTTTACTGGAGTGCGATGCCTAAACGGTCGGAAATAAAGCAATATGGATGACAAAAAGACCCCTAGATACGTAAACGACGGTAACCTGCTAATGTCAAATATTTGCGTAAATCTAAATACAACGTAAGATTCAGTAGTCAAATACAGAAGTGAAGTTCGGAAAATTGGCTATGAAAATTTAATTTAGTGCCTATAGTTACAATTTCGACTCACAATTGTAGATTTTGTAAAGGTGATTTCTAATATAATATGTATATAAGTCCCATTGTAATATTGGTACGCCATACATCTACGAGTATTCATACATTATTGGGTACAAAAATTAGGTTAACACATTAAATTTTCATTCGAAACCTTATGGAAATTGATTGCGGTAGGAATATATGTTAAACTTTAACATTCAGCTTTTAGGTTCCCATATTTATCAATCATTCTCAATTCTGGGCTCTCAATAATTTATTTTATT
The DNA here is from genome assembly GCA_951802675.2 of Boloria euphrosyne. Classification (NCBI taxonomy): domain Eukaryota; kingdom Metazoa; phylum Arthropoda; class Insecta; order Lepidoptera; family Nymphalidae; genus Boloria; species Boloria euphrosyne. The sequence continues at coordinate 12,678,448 of OX637875.1, read as the reverse complement.
ACTATGTAAGGGTCGGAACAATGGGCACGAATCTTTGTTGTAATCGCCCGAAATTTGCCGTCACTAAAGCTCGAGCGACGGCTATTCAAATAAATATTTTCAGATATTATTTATATTATGGAGCTTATGAAAAGCTCGCGAGTGTAATCAAGTTTGATAAAAGATGGACTAGGGTATTATGAGCGAACATTACGTTTATTACTTTCAGACTCATTCGTCTATTACCGCTGTTAAATTCATTTTGCTAATCTTCTTTGATAATGTGACGCAGTTGCGAGTTGTTTGCTTGATATTAAGGGTTCAAGGGTTCATTCTTACAAAATACAATATGTTTTCATTTCTAAAGCATTATACTCGTATCGATAATAAACAGTCTCGAATTAAATAGCATTAAATAATTAACTATCGATAGTCCGATACCAAATTCATAGTTTTAAGAATAATTGTGAGTTTGTCTGCCTGTCTGTGCCCGCATTACGAGAAGACCACTGGACAGATTTTGATGTAATTTAGCATAATATAGATTATCCAGGTTTGCATAATATAGGGTAATTTTTACAACGGGATTTTCTCATCACTGAGAAATCATAACCATTAAAACGCAGCTAGGGAGGAGCACCTGAGCGGAGCGAGGGTCTCTAGCCCTTTATAAATATAACGATAATGTGTAAAAGGCTTTTCTGCTCAAATCACGCGATAAAATAAAAGGATAATAATAATAATAATTATTAAGCCATTTATTTCACATCTTTACAAAGTTATGTTTTAAATAGAATTGTTAGTTGATGTTAGTATATTTGTTTAATCTAGGTTATTAGTATCATTGTTATTTTTTTGCCTGTTCCGAGATAATAATAATAATAATAATAATAAACTCTTTATTTTACACCCGAAAACAAAAGAAAATAAACTGAAACAAAGAAAAAAATAGGAAAAAGTACAAGAAGGCGGCCTTATCGCCAAAAGAGCGATTTCTTCCAGACAACCTTTAGGTGTAGGCAACCTTTAGGTGAAGGCCTCCTTCAACTCCTTCCATGCTTTTCTATCTTTACTCCTCTTTATCTATTGTTTTCCTACTATTTTCGTTATATCATCGGTGCACCGTTTTATCGGTCTTCCTACTTTTCTTTTTCCCGATATTAGATTTATTTCTTCCATCGTTCCATCGGTTTCTATAGTCCACCTTCTGTCAGAGTATCGTGAGATATGACCAGCCCAGGCCCATTATCATGCATTGGCTATGCATGTGTAAGTGCGTCAGTGATCTTCGTTTTCTGTCCAATTATATCGCTTCTTATTTTTTGTTCTTTCCTTATCTTTAAAATACTCCTTTCCAAGGATCATAATAATTATTTTAAATTAAAAAGCTATACCGACTTAAATAAAAAATTTAAGGTAGAATATAAACGGTACAATGTTTTTCAAAAGTTATTTCAAAATATACAATAATCAAAAATAAACTTCAACTTTTATATTTATAAAATCGATCTATAGGGAAAATGGAGCATGCCATTCATAAATCTTTTCATCTGAGTGATGGTAAAACATCATTGTTCGTTTTGTAAGCTTTTATTTTACTTCCATTTGTATCTGTCCTTTTATTATCAAAGTCGTTAATTTAAGACTTCATTGATAATAATTTATTCGTGACAAAAACTAAGGCAACTTTATTTACGCAATTTTTTACAAATTAGGATTTTTACTTAAGAGTTGGTCGATATCCAAAGTTCAATGCATTTAAACTTAAAAGCACTTTATACCTGTTACTATTTTACTGTTAAATATACAAGCTTTGGATCGAGGCTTTTCTCATTATTCATTTATAAATTTTGCTTTATATAATAGTTATACACATAATTCAACACCGTTATTCCGCTTTTTGAAGTGGGAATCAGTGGAATTTTACAACCATGTAAATGTCATGCCTCACATTTTTAATTAGCACGTTTTTACATTGTGAAATCACATATTGTTCCATAAAAAATTATACATTTCCTATTTTTTTATTGTAGATTTCCGAAACTCCTTTTTCTACAAGCTCTTACGTTACACAACTGTCATCTGAATAAATTTCATTCGAGCTTTTGAAATATAGTTAATACTGTGTGTGTGTGTGTGTGTGTGTGTGTGTGTAGATTTGCTTGTCAATTTTAGACTATAATCGTTATGGTGAATTGAAGTGTATGGTTATGGGACCTAGTGGCGAGAGTTTAAAGCGTCTAGTCGGGTCTCCTACCTCTAATATTTCCATGTGCGAATCATTTTAAACATGATTACCACTTGTCTTACGGTGAAGGAAAACATCGTGAGAAAACCTGGATGTCTGAGATAACTTATCAAGTTTTCGAACGTCACGTGTCCAAGTCCACCAAACCATAATTGACTAGCATGATTGATTAGGACCTGACCCCATGCCTACTGGGCATTAAAAAGGGCTGAAAACACACATTTTCCTTTATTTGATAGACTGCTTATTACTTAACTCAAAGTTTAAACTGGTTTTTAAATATAAATTATACACACGGCCTCCATATTACCTTTAATTTGCTCGTTTCGGCGAGCTTGCACCTGCGGCACTGCGAACGGGCTGCTACAATGAATTAAAGTCTCGAATTATTAAAAACCTTTGCTGAAGTGAATATGTTTAAATAAGGTGTAACGCTTACGAAAAATTTTTCATTTCATGAGAGAAAATACATATTTTGCAATTAATATCCAAATGATTCTGTTAAAGAGTGAATTTTTCAGGCGTAAGTTGTCTCGCTGAAGTATGATTGAAGCTGCTGATAAAAGTTTCTGGTTATTTATTTTCATTTTCAATCAACCTTTATATGTAAAATCAATACACGAACGAGGTTCATAGCTTTTAAATCTATCACCGTTATTTTTTATTGTCTATAAATATTGCAGCAAACGCCGCACCTTAAATAATCTAATCGTACTGTGATAGTAAACTATCTTCAGATCTTGCGGTATATTTTAGTGCACCACTAAAATGATATTATACAACTATATCGAAATTACTAACTAATTATACTAACTGTTTCAACCTAATTTCCAGAAATAAACGTTTTTTGTATTATAATACTATCTAAACTTGTGAATGTTCAAAATTAGTTTAAATACATTAAGAAATTAAACAATATCGAACTTAAATAACTTATGTACATTGACGACAGGTATGGCTCATTTTGTAGTGTGCTTTCTGTGCTAGCAGTTGCGGGTTCGATTTCTACTGGAAGCTTTTCCTCTAGAAGTACTTTTTCTTAAGCCGGCTGGAATAAACATATGATGATTATTTAATATTAAAATTATAATTATTATTAAAGCCGAGAGGGACACACTGACAAAAATAATTTTAAATTTATATGATTATCTTCACATATAAAAAAATATATAAATATAGAATATAAAAAAACTTATATTATTAGCTACACCTATAAAAGGGTGACTATTTTATATCACTTTGTTTCCAGTGGCATATACATCCACATATCAAAGGCATAGTGATTTGCGTTCGATGAACCATGTCCTTTTTAAATATACACTCGGCCGTTTGATCGTGACCGCTACCCAGCTTATTTACTCTGCTGCTAACTATGTACAATGTACATACAACGTATAGAGGCTACCGGAATTAGGACAGGTTTAATTTCAACAAAGCAGCATCAATGTTCCACAATTCGAGTTAACAGTAGCATAATATATCTCTTACGCAAAATTGACAACGAATAATATACTATAAATCAGGATTTTTTTTATAATTTAGCTTTTCTGTTCTTTTTTGGGCCAGTTTGTGGGTAACGATTTGTTGATCATAAAAATACTAGTATATAAAAATCTCGTGTCATGATGGTTGTGATAACACTCCTCCGAAACGGCTCGACCGATTTTAATGGTTTATTATATTTGGTAAGTATGAGAATAGCTTTAAAATATAGCAGAAAAAAGTTTGTCAACAGACTTTCAGGTAGTACAGATTAATAAACTTAAATAGAGAGAGATAGAGATACACGTTTTATATTTTCGTCTCTTTATTCATTATATAATATGATATTTTATTATTGTAACATGTAATTTAAATTTTGACATAAAATTCTGTTTATTTATATTATTTTCGTTAATTCATTTTGACTAATCTGGGTAAAAATGTGAAAGCCGTATTGATAGCAGCTTATAGTATTTATTTGGGGTAACAAAATCTAAAAGCTGTATTGGAATAATTTTTTAACTGTAATAACTTGATTAAAAACATGTCCTCAAAGTATTGTAACCATTGGCGGCTTGCTTGTTTGTTACCATCGGATTCATTTTGATCTAAGCTTATGCGCTTCTGTGGACTGGAAACGAGTTTCGATAACTGAACAAATAGGAAATTAACTAATGTTCATTCTCACAGGCTCTTGTTTGTTCTATAATCTGAGTATTGCGAAAATTTGTATGATTGTTGATCTGTGAGTGTATTTTTCTCACTTATTCTCGCTGAAACTGCGGGAAAGATTTGAATGAAATTTTGATATCAAGTAGACTATGCACTGGAAACGCTTAGGACATTATTCACAAGTAAGGAACCTGAAAAAAGGAAGAAACCTTAGGTTCACTCCAAAAAACTATTGATAAATAAAAATAAATAAATATGTTGGGACATTATTACAATAGCGCCATCTAGTTCCGCAGTAGGCTACGTAACGTGCTTGTGATGCGGATTCCAGATAGTTGATATACTATACATATCAACTATCGTATCATTGCATTGCATTTACATTTTTTCTTTTTATTATATATTTTTCATTTAAAATGTAAATCGTATGCAAATGAATGCCTCCAGCGGGACTCGAACCCGCGACCGCTGGCGCAGAAAGTAGGGTCACTACCAACTGAGCCAAACGAGTCGTCGTGATATAGAGGCCGAATCTATAGTTCATAGATTTTCTATCTATCTGGCTGGCTGGGGATATGTGTATCAAGAGAAACCATGGGACAGATTTAGCGAAAATTTGGTGAAGCGATAACTGATTACCAGAATTAACATTTAGGATACTTTTTTAATTTGGGGAAATATCTTGTCTCTGGGAAATCTATACTTACCCTTAAAACGTACCTGGGGAATGAACCCGAGCAAAGTAATATTACAATCTTTAAAGACCAAATACGACCTCCAATATTACATTACATTACGACCTCTTCTATCAGTATAAGATTAATGGTGTTGTGAAATTTTATATAACATGAAATATTTCATATTTGCTTGGCAAAAATTCAAGATCCTTTATTCTTATCTTAACTTATAAATAAATCGCGTGTGAACCTCTGATATGTTGCGCACTCATAAAATACAATGTAGCGTCGGGAAACGTTCTACTTCGGATAAATTGAGTACTCAAAAATTGCTGTCCTATAAATTACTCAACTCTTATTACTTGGACTTAAAGTTTAATTTGGTGCGACAACGTATAACATGTGAGCATCAAAGAATATATACATTAGACGCTCCATCAGTAAAATTTTAAAGAAGGTTATAGTAGATTGGTATTGCTACTAAAGTAGTGCTTAAAAATAGATAAGGTGATACATTTAATGTTTCGAAGAAAGTTTATTTTGATGAAAAGCTTGCTTATATGAGACAGTATTCGTTGCTTATTATTCATACCTAGATAAATCTGCAAAGTGCGAATAAACATTAAGTCGTCACTAGGACCAGTGCGGTGATACCGGCGGTAATCGGAAGTTTTTGCTTAGTGAATGATCGTGATTTTACAATTATGCTCCTAAATACATGTATATTAGAATTTATTTTTAATAAATAAATTTAATTTTAAAATATATTTCATTCTTTTTTTATAAATATTGATGCTTGCAATAATAGCAAAAGCTCATGAACCAATAAAACGTACTGAAAATTATGTATATATAGAAAAATCAAATGCTTCCTTCAAATATTATTATTAGGTATCGTTTAAGCTTAAATTATAATTGGACGATACATATTTTTAGTCTTAACACGGTTATGTAACGAAGATAAAGTTCAAAAGACCTTATATATTTTTCTTAGAAGAACTGAAGTTACGTCTTCCGGTGAAAAGAAAGCTCCTACTTATAAAAGCTTCACATATTATATTAAAAGGAAGTCGTTTATTAGTGGGAACTTTTTATAACCTTTATTTTCTACAAAATCAAATCACGAACGCGAAAATGACTGCATGTATAATAGGAAGATCCCCTGCCGACAATTTTTAAAGCTCAACTTGCGTCTACATTATTCAGGACTGGGGTAACGTATGGTGCGCTTATTACTTTACGCCATGATGTTATATTTTGTTAGAGCAATTTTTATGTACGCTTTTTTAACATGGCGATTTTTTATGTAAATAACGTTTGTTTGAAGCTGTAGCTTCGTTCGCATATTTTTGGTGTAACCGTGATGAAATGTACGGATCGTGCTAGACTAAAATTTTCTGGAGAATGAAAAAATATTCTATATAAACAAGGAAATTGATCCGTAAAGTAAAATAGGATTGATAGCTACGATTACATTTTGTACTTTTATTTGTTCTTTTTTTTTATTATTTCTTTCATAATATCATTTTTTCGCTCAATTTGATACCATTAATGAAGAATATTGGAAATGGGTACATTTTATTATAATATTATGTAAATACTATAATAGTTGAATTCACTAATTAATAAGAAAACAAAACAGACAGCTTGTGTTGTAATATTTACTTTTGTTTATTACGGTTTTATTTCACCAGGGCGTGGAAATTATGAAAATGAAAATACTTATTTATTAATATTGCTATCAAGATAACTTGTTTATTACGTGGATTTTATAAGGAAGCTGTATTTAATAAAATGAATATTTTTATAAAACGAACCATTTATATGATCCAAATGAAACTCAAGTTCTACAGCGAAAGCCTCGAAAACCGGGGTTATTCTAATGAGAAGTAACATGGATTATTAATTTTTCCTTTTGATCGTAAAATTTTCACCTCATTTTGGCTTTTTACTTCTAAACATGATATCAACTTCCTCTCGCTCTCATAAAAGAGCTTTTTCTTTATACGAAGTTAATATTACACTTAATTTAGGAAGCTTTGGGAGATATAGGGTTGCTTAGAAATATCGATAGAACCTGAAAAGTATAAAGCTTCAACGGTTTAGTCTAACTTAAACTTATTACAGCATCGGGTTCGATTCTCGAATAGGTAAATTGTTATTGGCAATATTACAGGTATTTTTCATCGACGGTAGAATTAACTACATGCGACGTCTAAATTGTGATATACATAAAATGTATGGTTTTCTTCATAGTTGCTCGCTATTGATTTTATTTTTTTTTTACTAATTTATTTCGTAAATTCTATTCTTTAGAGCAGGGTTTCCCAACCTTCATTTCGCCTGCCTCCCCGAGCTAAAAACAATATTTTCATGCCCCCCTTAGGTATGTATCAACAAAAATAAGGAACATTTTATTTATTAATTAAATTATTTATTTTTAGGTATTTTAAATAGGTTAAATACAGATACAATATATTAATTAAGGATAATGAACGAAAGAATGAATATTTGAATCATTAAGTACTTTTACAAGAATATAAATAGGTAACCGACATTTTGGGTTTTTTATTTTTCTCTTACACAAAACAAATCGGGTTTTCATGAAACTTTGTGAAAATGTTCGTTTTTATGTCACAAATGCACTGTAATTGGCACATTGGATTTTTTGCAGAATCGTGATTAACCCGTTTTAAACCTACAAAGCCCACATCCTCCCACTTCCCGACCTCAAATCACCCGTAATTAATTTTTTCTGTTATTTTAATTATATTTTCTTCTTTTTTAGATAGGTTTCATCCTGTAACTTTTTTTTTAAATTATCTGTACTGGCCTACCATGTATTATTACTTGCTAGAATAGTTTTTTTTATCTTTCACGTTCTTTTATATTTTAAATTATATTTTTATAATTAGATGATTTTTAAACAACTTTTAATATAAAGTAATTTTAAAACAAATAAAATCTTCTAAAGTACTAGCTAATGAGATACTTGAGCTTGCATGCTCTGTACCAGTTGGTCGATTCTGGGTTCAGTCTTTGCTAAAGCTATGGTTAAATCGCTATCGACGGCAAGGCGATTTCGCTGCTTAGTTTTTATTAAAACTAGAGCTGAAAAACCTGCCTCGCATAAATAAGTGGACGAAAATGGAATAAGTATTTTTAAAGCAAGAGAAGCAACTTTCGGATTAACAACGAATCGTTTGATCCAAAATTTTTCTAATGTCAAGAGATGAAAGTCATCTTTCATGGTCGAATCAGCCTTCATTTCTAGAAATTCTTCTTGAACTTCTTCAGGTAGTTGTAAGACATCGACAAAAAACGGGTTTCTGGTCATGTGCCATATTGGTGACTCGGAATTGATATCTCTTACTACTGGTACTTACGACGCCCCCCCTAACATTTCTCTACGTCTCCCTAGTGGGGCGTGCCCCCCTGGTTGGGAAGTCCTGCTTTAGAGATTTTTAAATTAAGATTTAATGTGTTAAAAATTTAAATAAAACTGTTTTTTTCGGATTACTAGGCAATTCTTTGATGGTTTCCAACATTTTGAATCAATCACAGAAATTTTCTGCAGCAAATAAAAAGTCTCCACCGAAAAATCTGAAATAAGCGATTTATTTAAAAAGCAAATTTTTTGCATCAATCTAAGATAAGTCGAGTCATACTATTTTTACGGTTATTATTTTACGGTTTTTAGGATTTTTGTAATAATATGATAATTAAATCTTAATCTAAATTCTAACAGGTGCATGATACATTTTTGTCTTATTAAGTTTATTTCATGTAGCAACCCTAGGTATACTTGTCACAATATCGTGTCGCATTGCGCCGCGGCGGAAAGAGTAGAATTTTTCGAGTCGATGTAAATTTTTGATAAGCCTCATGTGTGAAACGGGGGGTTTTAACGAATTTGCGGTCCTCAGTAATGTTATAATTATTATGTGATGAACTGAGTTGCAAATTTTAAATCGGATTAATTGGTGTTTAAAACGTAAAATGCATTGCCTTTTTGTTTATTTTATTTTAATTTAAAACGTTCGAGATCGTGTTTTCGTCAATTTTGATTATTTCTACTGAAACTTTTATTTGTCAGTTTTTAGGAAAATATTTCGGATGGGTGTATTAATCAATTGAAGTACGATAATTTTATATATGCAAAAGTTCATACAAGCAAAGAGAGGTGTAGCACATACAAACATACAGCAATATTTGTAAAAATATGTAATTTTACTAAAATTCTGTGAAAATATTTTAGGCAAAAACGAAATAAATATAGTAAAATAGAACAACATAACAAAGTGCCTTCTGTTTTCCTTCGTTTGTTATTTACCTTAGCATTAGCTTGGACGATTCGTTAATTGCTCTTAAGGGACAGTCTACGAAATAAAGAAAGACGTAAAAATACTCAGTCACGTTCACTTACGAAAAACGGCAGTAATAGGTAGCGAAGGTAAATAAAATACAATTAAAAATAACGTTATATAAGGCAATTATTTAATAAAAATGTCAACTTTTTCAGTTAGAATTGTAAGCATATTTTTTTTCCATCAATTATGGTTTTACAATTTTTTCTAAATGTTGTTCTTGTTGATTATATTTAAAGTAAACAAGGATGTAGTAAAAAAGTTTAATTTTGAATCAATGTTAATTACAAAATATTTAAACAAAGCGCAAATATTCAAAATGATTTTTTATGGTTCTTTATTAAAAAAACGAAAATTTGCTTTATATACTTGCTTTGTATATATAAAGCTAATGCTTTGCTTAGTATTCTGAGAATTAAGGAGCCTTAATTCTCAGAATGGAGAAGATTTGAAAAAGAAAAGAAAGAAGAAGCGGCTAAGCAGATTTGTATTAAATTTAGTAGGTACATAGATAGATATAACCTGGAATAGCACAAGGTACTAGTAAAACAACTAGCGATACCTGAACAAGGACCTGGCAAGGACCTATGGCTTATAATAATAAACAAAAATTAACAAGTATTATGATACCAATGTAGTGGGACATATAACTTTTGCCCTAACATTACTTAGTGTAAATGATAAAAAGATTCCAAAGTTTACAACAACTTCAATAATTTGCTGGGAGCCAGTTATCGAAAGTTCTAAAGTATAACTGATGCTATTGGAAACAAGAATCTTATACCACACTCTTTAGAAACAACGATAAAACAAGAAATTTTATTTTTCAACCATTTTTCTGAAATGTTATTACATAAAAGTTCCCCGAGTGTAATGTAATGTTTGGCGTGTTATTTAAGATGTTGAGATGAATAAAAATAAAAGTCAGTTTAAGCAAGTAACCGAACAAAAAGTAAATAAGAATACTATATAGGAAAAGATTAATTTGTGTGTATGTTTGTCACTTTTTCAACGGTTGGGTTGGTAAATCTAATCTAATATATAAAAATCTCGAGTCACAGTGTTTGTTATCGAACTTCTCCGAAACGGCTTGACCGATTTTTATGATTTTTTTTGTGTAAACTTGGTAGGTCTGAGAATAGGTCGTAGGCTATTTTCTACTTTAGATTGTGAAGGTGGCCAATTCCAGATATTTTATTTTTTTGTTTAGAGCAAATTTTTATTTCTTTTTTTATAATTTAGCAACAAAAAAACTTAGAACCCTCGATATTCATCCTACGGGAATGGACGGAGCCGCGGGAAATGCTAGTGTTAATAATAACATTTGCTAGAAGATGACGCTGATAATAATCTACCGAAGTATAAATACATACAATATATGAATTATATTATCTGAGCAAAGCATGGGTACGATACTACAATCCATTACTTTACCTTTGACATTCATTATCTATTAATAAAGACTACAAAATATTTTACCTCAAGAGTTATCTCATAAAACATTCAAGATTAGATTGTAATACTTAGGGTAGAAAACTGTTAAAGTAATTCTTGCTCAAACTATAAAAAACTAAAAAACCACTAAGAAAATTTATTGAATAACTTCACTTATAGAAAATTTATAGACAGAATACCCAGAATTCTATTTTGAGTTAACCGTCTGGCGTAAAATAACTATGGAATTATTTTGAAATCGTGGTTGCGTTTTAGTTTTTAGTAATTAATTTATAAAATAAAAGCCAAAAACAAAAGCTAAATATTACTTGCAATGGTATTATAATGAATTAAAAATATGAGTCCAATTATATTATACTATTTAATTAAATTTTTAATATCAAAGCACTTATCTAAAAATTCATTATTCTCTAAAGCTGCTGGCTTTTCATTTGGGTTATTATGTATCCCGTTAACCAATTTGTCAGTCACAGATCTACTAATTCAATTTGCAATTTTAATTATTTCAAAAGTATTTGATTGAATTTACAAAATAATAAATATTCATATATTTTCTATTTCAATTGTATATAGTTAATTTATTAGCATATGTATCAATCAGAAAATTTCAAAATTTCTGTTTTATTATATTTGTTTTGAAGGGATTTGGAATATTTTATTTTAAGAGAATACTAGATTCGCCCTTGCTTCACTCGCGTTGTTCCTAAATGCATTTTAATGGCTAGCTTAGAGTTCTTAGTGATGTTACATTTTCCTGCAATAAAAAGTGCTATTATAATACCAAATTTCATCAAACTCTTTCCAGTGGTTTTCCTGTAATCACAGATAGACAAAAATTCTAAAATCTATAGATTAGAAATCAGTACCAATAAAAATAACTGTCTTGTTAACATTTTCCAAAAAAAATAAATGTTTTTTTACTCAGAATATGTATAAATTTGTTCTCTATGAATTTTTAAGCTTCTTTGAAAAATCAGTAGGCATTCTACTGATAAACAAGTAAAAAATTTAATAGTAAACACTAAACAAATATTAAATTTTATTTAAAACAATCATAGATAATAGAATTACCTATGCTTCAAAATGCATTGAAACCACTGGGATTTGTACTCGAGCATCTGACGGCAAAATGGTCTATTAAAACGGTTATTAGCTATCTACGCCTTCTGTAGCTGCAATTTTGTGGAAACACATTACACCACAATTACATCCAAATCTAACCTTCACTTAATGTTCTATTATTTTAAACTATTTTTAAACCGCCGCCGTTACAAAATGGCGCATTACATTTTTTTTTACAACTCCCTTAATAAGAGTATTCAATTAAAGTGCGTTACTCTAGTAAAGCCCTAGAATACTATATTTATTACTTTATGTCGAGTTTTTTTGACATTTTTAACATATTTTTTTTCCTTTTCTTTTAAATAGATTTATCTAGTACTATTTACCTTTAAGATAAGTAACATTTTGTTAGTATAAATTCAAATATTTATTATAATTTTTCCATTAACGTATTGATGCTATAAAATTATATAAAAAATGGTAATTCAGGAAAAAAATACCTTTTCTTTAGAAAAAACTGTCAATGATGCAAAATAATACTATTTTAATTACTTTTTGCTTTAGTAGAACATATCACATTTAAATATGTGCCTTAATTATATTTTTTGTTTAGATATACACAGTTTTTATACCGTGCAATCGTTTTTAGAATTGCTTTATGTGTTTTTAGAGCCGCATGGAAGCTAAACTGACTAATTGCCATGTAAAATGTATGAGGCTAGAACGGGTGCGGCCAACCAACATGTTAGTCCAGTGACATAAACGGGACACTAATAAATAAGAACCGTTGTAGAACTAGTGTAGCATTTTTCTCTTTTTAACCGACTTCAAAAAAAAGAGGAGGTTCTCAATTCGTCGGGGACTTTTTTTTTTTTTTTTTTTTTTTTTTTTTTTTCTATGTATGTTCCCCGATTACTCGACGATGGCTGGACCGATTTGGAAAATTCTTTTTTTGTCTGAAAGGGTATAGTTTCTAGTTGGTCCCATAGTCACCAAATCACGATCTGATGATGGGATCCCAGGGAAATCGAAGACAACTCTCGAATTTTATAGGCACTTATTACGTTTTTCATATATTTTCTAAAGCTGTTCAAGTATTTGCGTCTGATAATCATCATCTCCTGTGGTTGAGCTAATGATGGAAGGTACAACTCCTCAACGGTTAGGAGTTAAAAGAAAATTCTTTCAATATTATACGTAATTATAGACCGATAGTTAAATTCTTTCAGGCTCTTATTAACCGACTCTAAAAAAAGGAGGAGGTTCTCAATTCGTTGGGGACTTTTTTTTATGTATGTTCCCCATTACTCGAAGATGGCTGGACCGATTTGGAAAATTCTTTTTTGTACATAAACAAAATAAGTATCTACTTTCCGTTAAAAATTTGAAAATAAATTATTTTTAACAAAAAACAAAAACCGACTTCAAAACTAAACAAATCTAAACTAAAAAGTAGAAAATAATACTTTTAAGAACTTCGTTAATTTAGAAGTCGGTGCCAGCCAAAGCAGCTATCCGTCTTGGCTGGCACCGACTTCAAAATTAACGAAGTTCTTAAAAGTATTATTTTCTACTTTTTAGTTTAGATTTGTTTAGTTTTGAAGTCGGTTTTTGTTTTTTGTTATAAAAGCAACGTATTTTACAAAAATCTTGACATATTGCGACTTTATTATAGCATTTTTTTATATAATATGAGTATTTCAAATAATAATTGAATTTCAGTATTAATCCTATAAGCTGAAATAAAGATAAACTGTGAAACTACTGAAAACAGAAGGTTTTCATTTAAAAGCGTCATGAGAAAATCACCGGACTTGACCAGAAACCACTTGATCAACATTTGATCGAATTTGGTATGATGAACGTTCGTTATCCGGGTCTGCAATATCATTCCTGAATAATCTAAACTTAACTTCATAACGTAACCGGGCGTATATGACATATTTGTAAAAACTAAATTTTATGTCCTTTACAATATAACTTGTAGGAACTACTCTCTAAAACTATGGTTTAAATGTTAAACGTACTGAAACAAAAGGAAACAGCGACTAACAAACTAACCGTGACAGCTCTATTAAACTTACGCGTTCCTCGTATATATCAACTACCGGTATAGGTATGTATGTGTAACAATTTCTGAGTAAGCTATAATATTGAACGTGCATTATTTCAAAATATTTGTAATCACGGTCTCCAAAATGGATGCAATGATTTTGATGAATCTTGTAATCCTACTAATATTATAAATGCGAAAGTTTGTGAGTATGGATGTTTGTTACTCTTTCACGCAAATACTACTGAACCGATTACGATGAAATTTGGTATGTAGGTAGCTGAAGACCCAGAATAACATATAGGCTACTTTTTATCCCGGAGTTCCCGCGGGATTGACTCCTAATATTTAAAAAATTAACGCGGGCGAAGCCGCGGGTACTGCTAGTATTGGGCAAATATTGGCTTATTCAGGCAAAAGTCGTTATTAGATATCATACTAATTTTATTATATAATTTAAAAAAATATGAAAGCTTAAACATCAGATATAAATACTATATTCATACAACAATCTATTTATTAAAATATTATTCATGAATGTCATTTGCCAGTAATTTGCGAGCTTCTGTTGACATTCGTACTTAAATTTAATTACAATAAACATCAACAAATTTTTGGATTCTGTCAAAGTTCGGAGTTTATACTCATACTTAAGAGAACTTTTAGGTATATGTCCTGAAGTAAGTCAGTGTTATATAAGTCTAAATACAAATTTAAGCGCAGGCCTCATTAATGTATAAACTTTTAACTAGACATTTGTTATATTAAAAACATATGGAACCATCTAATTTTATGTTGCCTGCTTCTAAATATCTAATTAAAGTCATTATAATCTATACTATATTAATATTATAAAGCTAAAGAGTTTATTTGTTTGTTTGGTTGAACGCGCTAACCTCAGGAACTACTGGCCCGAAATGAAAAATTATTTTTGTGTTATATACCTGACTCAGAGGTAGCTAAAATTTTGTATTGTTTTAAATTTAAGTAATTATTATAAGTTCTTAATAATGTAATTGGCTAAATGTACTCAGAGAACGATGGGACTGGCATTTAGTTTTGAAGCTAAAAAGTCCCTAATAAAAATTTAGGAAAAAAGAAAAAACTAGTCAGTACCTACTAAACTCAAATAATCGAAAAATAATGGAGAAATGTGTACTTATTTTTCATTCTTTTCCTAATTAATTATATAGCATATATAACAAAGTAATTATTTTAGGTAAATCAAGTTTATTCACATTTCATTAAAGCAAAATCTCTAAAGAACTTTCTTGAAGAGATGAAACTTAAAAAGACAAGGACGAAACAGAAAAACCTTAGTAGTTTCACGTTCACAATAAAAAAGGGCTTATTACAAGAGATATCTCGACATCAGTCATTCTCCGCCGCGTTTTAACTGAACATAAGATAGTATTCACGCCCATTGTGCCGTTTATTATGAAGGGATGATGTAATTGAATAGAAATGTCAAATTTGCAAGTAAAATTTTGTATTTTGTATAAAGTTGTTTCAAGAGAACGGAAGTTACACCTCAATTCTCTTGTAATATTATTCTATAAAGTCATTCAATTTGTTGTAATTGTATTAAGTACCTATATTTTGTAAGCGTCACGATACTAAAGTTTGAAGTTGGGTTGACTTGTTTGCATAATTGGCGCAAAGTTGTGCGTTTTGGAGCTCTGAGTGATGAACGGACTTAACTCCCATATTCTTCACTTGATTGGCATTTCAATTTCATAACCGTTATTTACATAGATTCTTGCTGTTCTATTGGCGTAGATTAACGTGTTTCAAGAATTATGACTTGAAAATTGAAAAATGTATTCAAAACACCAGAAACATGTAAAATGTCGGTAAAGAAATACTATGGTGTTAGAAAGAGAAAAAATATTAGTAAGTATATTCTAGATAAGTAACAAAAAATCTCTCAATGATTTACTAAGACACGTAAAGAATTAAAGTTACAAATTTGCAAAAATGAAATTTGGCTGGTAAATTCGACGCTTACATAAAATTTTTAGAAATGCAAGCTCTAAAGGAACTTAAAAGAGGTTAAAAGGGTACAAAACGCACGCAGAGCCGCGGGCAAATGCTACTATAAACTAACATTCTATATATGAGAAATAATAATTTGGATAAAATAGTTTACATACAATTTATACAACAATTTCACCAAACATTATTTGTTCCAGCTAACATCATGAAGTAGTAGGTACTTTATACGTGGAGTAAACAGATCATTTCGATAACTAGCGAATTATTCACAGTGCTAACGTTAACCGCTCAGTGCGAATGTTCCAAAACAGAATGCACCCATATTGTGGTTTCATTCGCAAAACCCACATTAAGCTACTTATACATACATTTTATATTAATCATTTAATTCATTAATTTAAATTTCAATTTCAATAAAATTTCAATTTCAATTTTACAAATTTAAATTTCAATTTTATATGAAATTAAGTTGTAATTTTTAGTTATAAAATGCTTTTTAAGGATATGTGGGAAATTAATCAAAATTCAAACCATATAAAATATTTATTTTAAAGATTTTATAACTTGTTTTAGAAAGTATCGATAATTTATTTTTTAAATTGCTTATATATATTTTAAGATATTAATTTTATATAACAAGATTACTATTTGACGTTAAGTACCCTATTTTTTAAGTCAGTTTAACTCTTACTCCCTCACATTTACTTTCTGTTTTTGTTAATATAAAAAAATAGATAAGACTTAGTTTCTGTTTTATAATGTTATATTGATGTACATTAAAGTCTAAATAAATGTAATGTATATTTTTTATTCCTTCTACGATACTATTAATTATACCTTGTTTCGATCATTTAATTAAACAAATTCAGGCCGTTCCATACATTAAAAGCGATATTTATGTGTCTTCAGTCTGCCCTTTTTAACGTCCCACTACTGAGCACGGGCCTCCCTTCAATATGAGGGGGATCAGGCCATAGTCCACCGCGCTGACATAGTGCGTGTTGGCGGACTTCACATGTCTTTCGAAAACTTGCTAGGTTTTCTCAGACATGCAGGTTTCCACACGATAATTTCCTTCACCGTAAGACAAGTGGTAATCATGATAGAAATGATTCGCACATAAAAATATCAGAGGTGCGAGACCCGGATTTGAACCCGCATCACTCGGTTATACAAGCGAGCGCGTTACCGCTGGGCTACCATTTATGTAAAATGTTGAAATTCAGGGCATATGGTTCATTGCAAAAATAATTTTATAGCACTGTAATGAATGCAATAATTTACTATGTCGTTAGTTTAATGATGAACCTTGACTTGTTTTTTGTAAATATGTTAAAAATACTTGAAATATTCGTACGTAAAAGATGTAGACTTTTGATCTTTTATAATGTCACATAAGTTTTAGTAGACTTTAATTATATACGAGTATCTATAATTTTCCAAAAAGATTAGGATAATACAGTGATAGTCCACTCTAAAATTTGTTCGTATAAATTTTTATTCAAGTGATAGTTTAAGTTTTTATTTAGCATATTACATATTTAACATATTAAAATTTTAAAAAAATACCTTCATAATGGTCATTGGAATACATAGATTCAATTTCAAATTTAAATTCAAAATATTTCCTTCAGAAGGTACAAACAATAAATTAAAAACAGACTCACTTATCCAGAGATCATTATAATATAGTGATTTCATACTTTCTTTGAACGTATAGAACTATAAATAATTTTATTTATACAAATAAATATAATTGAAGTGTAATGTTGAGTATCAGTTGTTCCGGCTTATCGCCAAAACGGCTGGATAAATTTTGAAACAACTTTTACTGGCTATACTGAAGATACTGACGATGTTACAAGAAGTAATTTAGACCGCTTTTATTTTTGAAAAATAATTAGTGTTCCTCTAAAAAATAATGCGTTCGTCCCTCGGTATTTTTCCAAGGACACACTCGAGCAAGCCGAGGGTGTATCGTAAGTTTCAAAAGTTAAATAAGTTCAATTCTTTAAAATAAAACAAAATAAAGCAAAAAGTTGGACTTTATGTCAAAGAGATTTTATATGTAAATTATAAATGGCTATCCACAATCGTTGGGCATTAATCAATGTAATCTAATTGTAATGGAGATGAAATAAATTTGCTCGAATAATATTATCTGGCGTGAGTTGTGTTAATTGGCGCCGGATTAAACGATTTTATTTTTGCTGTCGTTCTTATAAGGGCTTGTATACACTGATCAAATAAAAATCAAAGTTTTATAAAGATAGTAGTTTAGAGCTCTAACTGTCTAGTATAATTTCTGTCGAAAGCAATAAATGAGTTAGGATTACAGATTTGTGCCACTACCAGATGTATTACTCCAGGTCATGTACTATATTTATTATGTACATTTCATCGAAAATCGTCCAGCCATTTAAGCATAGATGTAAAACAATTTAACACAAATACAAAATATACGTATACGAGTACAATAGTATAGTAACTGCCTCGTTGGTGTAGCGGCTAGCATGTACGGTCGCAAACCGGGAGGTCCTGGGTTCGAGTCCCGGGTCGGGCCAAGTTTAGTTATTGTGTCTTTCTGATTCGTAAGCCTCAGTAACAGCCCGGAGTTGGGAAGTTGGCGGTGTTTCACCCCCGTGCCTCGGAGAGCACGTAAAGCCGTCGGTCCTGCGCCTTAACTCTCACTGGTCGTGTCAAGCAGTCGTCCCACCAGAATTTGAGAGTGATAAGGAACAGAGAGTGCACTTGTGTCTGCGCATACATTCGTGCACTATAATATGTCCCGCGCCGTTGGCTACTCTCAATGAGATTGGCCGCCGTGGCCGGAATCGGCCGGGAGGACATTATTATAGCAAATATGGAAGAAAATTTAAAAATTAATTAACATAATTTCATTAAGAGTAGTCTTCTCACTATAAAGTAACTATGTAATAAAATCTCGGTAGCTAGCTTCTAATTGTCGAGAGCTATTCTATTATTTAAAAGGTATTGCTTTTAAAGTTACAATGTTTATAAGCAATAGCTTTTAAGCATTCTAAGTAAAATCCAGATTAAAATATAGTTATTCGTACCACCAAATTATAGTGGATGGTGGAAATCGTTTTACTTTGACTTACGTTACATTGTAGATATTTATTTAACAATATCTATTATTATAAATGAAACTACCTTTTCGGATTTTGTCGCGGATTTATTCTGATTTTTAGTTCCCGACGTTTCAAAATCCGAAAAGGTAGTTTCATTTATAATGTCGAACATTCGCATAAATCTAAGAAAATATCTATTATACTGATTTTTCTGTGAATTTGAATAAATAAGTAAATTCTAAGACACTTCTTAAGCTTTCAAATATAATTACATGAGACTAGTTTTAAACATATAAACATACACAACAACATAGTTTTTTTTATTGTTATGTTCGTACATTAATTTCTGATATATTGTTACAGTTTTGACACACGAGTATTGGGCCCAGCAGGTCACTGGTCCGATGACAAAAACTTCGGTGACCGAGCGAGATGGGTCGGTCAACCGAATTCAGCTCTGCACGTCCGAGACGTACAATCACACGATAGGGCTATATACAGATGTAGAGTCGATTTCCAAGTGTCGCCCACAAGGAATTACAGAATTTCTCTCGATGTTATCGGTAAGTTTCTTGCTTATAACTTGTTTCGTTAACTAAATGTTACTACGTATTTGTACGGGTTAAAAACTTAGTAACATACCAACGTATTAAAGATTTAAAATTTGATAGGTATTTGTTTTTATATTTTGGTTCAAAATTAGAAATTCCGAAGTAATATATAAACTTAAATAGAAAACATTTATCAATTGACAATTGTCTTATATTTCTTCTTTATCTTAAAATTACACAAATTTTAAGTAAAATCAAGATAAGTGTTATACGTTGTTTCTTAGTATATTCGTTTCTTTATATAAAAATAAAGTTTATCGCAAGACTTCAATTTTTTTGTTCAACTAGATGTAAAAAGGCCAATGCGGTCTGGCTGTTGTTGCGAACATTTTTTATTTAAAATGGGTAACTAGTTTATTCTAGTACTTCTCCCCCTACGTATTTGGTTGGGTAAAAAATATCCTATATAATATATTAATCCATATTGTAAGCAAATTTTATTACTTTTTTCTTTTAATTCATACACATCTAAAGGTGTTTTTTAAAGATTTATCATGTTTTCGGCTTCTCTTAATGTAGTTTTCATTGAGATACCAGTAAGAGTTGTAAGAAGGCACGCTTGGCTCAGTTTGTAAGGACGCTTCTTGCTATGCCAGTGGTTGCGGGTTCGAGTCCCTATCGGACAATAATTTTTGAGCTGTGCACAGATGTTTGTACTTCAGCCATAGGAGTTTATATCTATCACTATATTTATATCTTTAAAGATATCATATATGTGTGCATAAAATGTGCCTTGTTCTTGTATCTTCTCGACAAAGCTAATATTATTGTCTTTCAACTCAAAACCGAGTGCACAACGTTTGAAATTTTATCGTATGCGTTTTCAAGATCATAAATTACTATAAAAGTAAAGTATAAAATATGTTAAGAAATATTCATATTTTTTCATATTCTAAAATATATGTTTCTTCTGAGTGAAAAAAAAATACCACAAATTACTTACATTTGCGAGGTTGACCCAATTCCCATAATTTTAAAAAGAATGCTTTTAAAATATTGTGCGAAATAGTACGGATATATTTTCATTAGTGACAGAGGCACGTATACGAGAAAGTTTACACGCCAATACACTTGTTCTGGACTGAATGTTAAAATAAAAGTATTGCACGCTAACCGATCTTTCTATTTCATCGTGGTCTTATTAAATAGTGCTGAAAGGTTTTTAGTTGTTAAACTTTTTTTTGTACTTTATACTTTTAGACTTTTTTGCAGATTACATTCAATTGATTGCAATTGATTTTTTGTTGGTGCATAATTATTAGGTCAACTTTTAAAAGCAATGCTTTGAAAGTTACATAAATATTAAAAAAAGAAACCTGCAAATGTTTTAGTTTTAGTAATATATTACAAGAGTAATTTTAATTCATTACGAAGTTACCTTAAATTATAGTAATAAACTTAACATAACCATAGTTTACTCTAATTGTAATTTAGGGATAACGTGTAAAATACATCCTCAGGAGTGTTGTAACATAAAGTAATTAACATATTCTCTCAAATTAATCTATATTCCGAGTTGTAAATTGCGATAAATTAATCGATTTTAATTGATGATACATTGATTTAATTACAGATTGTACAGATCATACTGAAATATGTACAATGATATCTCAAATTATTATGGTTATAGCTTCATTACGAATTCAATGATATGATACCAATTCCGTTTCACTCAAATGAGATTTAGAGTTTATTACGAGTTCAATATAATAGCGATCTCCGAATCAGTTTTGTGAAAAACAAAAATAAATCTGTTTCACTCAAACAAAAATCGTATATAACTATTGGGGATAAGAACAGGTTTTACATTTATCTTTGTATTAAATTTCACCAAGATCGGTTTAGCTGATCTGGCGTGATTGTGTAACAAACATACATCCATTCACCCTCACAAACATTTACATTTATGATATTAGTTCGCATATTGTCTATTTGGCCATTATACCAAGGGTTTTTTATTACTCAAAGAGTATACTGCTTACATTGAATAATTGCTTAAAATGATAAAAACTAAGAAATTTTGTACTATAAATAGCGATAAAAAAATCAAGTGTTTATTTATGTTCCTGTGGATTTTAAAACGGACGGAGCAATTTTGATGACATTATCATTAAATCTTCAGTTTGATTGTGTGAATGATTCTGTAAAGTTCAAAACATTTCAAACATGAAAAAATTTAGACATATTTCAAGTAAAAATACGTAACTTTAATCTGAGCAAAAATCAGTGAAGGCACAAAGCTTAATTTCAGTAATCAAGAAACAAAGGAGAAGTTCCAAACAAACATAAGGTAAAATGAATGAAAAAAATTACACAAGCAAGAACAAAAAGTTGGAAACACAAGAAACGTCGCCGTGCGGGATAATCACGATAAAACAGAGAGCTATAAACTTGACCCGCCTTTATCCGGGCATCAACAAGGAAAGTTTGAGGACAATGGCCTAGGATGGCTTTAGTTCGATAGAGCATCGTAAAAATTTAGGTCGACGACGAAATTAATGTTGTCCGGATGTTGAAATGTTTTGTTATAATTATGAGTATATCTAGTACTTATTAACATTGATAAGTATAAAAGCGAAGTAAGAATAGAAAGTGAAAGTGTTTTGCGTGAAAGTGATTGTTACAACTTCATGCTACAACGGTAGGGCCGATTTGGATAAAACTTCGTATAAATATAGACTATGAGATAAAATAAATCATAAGCCTAGAGTCAAAAAGTCAAAGAGCCTAGAGACAAACTCGAATGAAATGAGAGTAAGACGCTAGTTTTAAATAAATGGTTCATAGTTGGGCACTTGAAATAATTATAGTTTAAATTTTATGTATTAAAATTTCAAGAATCTTTTCAAACTTTATTCAAGCTTACTTACGCCAGAATGTTACGTGGAAATATCAAATAAATCATACTTTATCATTGGCAACCGTTCAATACTTCAATTGTGCAATAAAATGAAGTTTGTTCTTCTTCAATTTTAACGGAATAATTGGTACCTGTTAGTCTAGCCAATCCAATGTAAGGGTTGTGTTGTTCGTGTGATAACATTTTACCTATTGTAAATGGTAGATTTTTTTTATATCCTTAACATAATATAAATATTATAATAATCATTTAATAATAAATAAATATGTTGGGACATTATAACAACAGCGCCATCTAGTTCCGCAGTAAGCTACTTAACGTGCTTGTGTTGCGGATACCAGATAGTTGATATACTACACAAATAAATTTTAAATACATACCTACATATTATTATAAATAAAAACACCCATGACTGGAGTACAAACATTCGTGATTAGCAAATGAATGCCCCCAGTGGGACTCGAACCCGCGACCGCTGGCGCAGAAAGTAGGGTCACTACCAACTGAGCCAAGCGAGTCGTCCAAACGAGTGCCAAACGAGTTTGGGATAAATCAAAATGATAATGGAATAAATATAATACCAATAAATGTTCTTATTCAATTTAAAGATAAATTTAACTAATATATTCGGACTTACAAATTACTTTCTATGTTTAAATCTTACTACGTACGTACTTTAGAGGCAAAAATTAAATCCATATATATACAGATAAATAAAATTAAAGTGTCTGTTTAAACATCAACGTATCAGCTTTTTATTAAATATCTTATAAAATATGCTTATAAAAAACTTAATTTTTAACAATTTCGTCCCTCTGTCTATTTGTCCTGCTAAAGGTTATTATTATTTTCCTTATTATTTTATTTGTTTTATTATTTTATATATTATTTTAGAAAAAGAATGACATTTAACGCTCGAAAAAATTTAAAACGTATCTAGTTATGCACCTGATCGAAACGAGGGTGTGTCGCTAGTCAAAAAAATATGAAAAATTATAATAATAACAGCAAAAGACATTCTTCGTATCCGAGGTACAAAAGCGAAATCCATGGCTGACGTGAGGATCGCGATAACACACGTTAAAACTTCCTACAGCTTTATCCCTACATCGACACGAAATTCCAAGCAAGTAATTCCTTAACAGCCTTGGATATTTTATGGGAATAAAGGTGGTGTTGCGTAAACCTAATTATTGGAGATTGTAATTTTGCTTTGGGATTACGTAAATTATTTATAATCACGTGGCTTGTTGCTCCCAAAGTGTAGTGGTTAAGATGTACAGCGATAAAATAGATCAGGTTCAACTCCCGGGTTAGGCGATAATAATTAATAAGTTTTGTAGATATTAATAATTTATGTAAGTAAAGCCTTTAATTAATGTAAGTAAATAGGGAAAAATGATTGCGTGAAAACTTGTGAACTATGATACGACTCACGTAATGAAGTCCTTAACTTGTGATTGTTGTGATTTGTTTTTATCATCAATAGATATTCTGTCGGTCTGTGCATCTGAGAACGAATAACGAAAAAAAAAACTACTACATTGGTCAGATTGGTGAATTTGGTATCATGATACCGAAAAAGCCGAGTAAAGCGAGGTTGAGTCGCTAGTATAGTATAATTATTTTACAATCTTACCTTATTTATTTTCAGTCTAATCAAAATAACATGAAAGAAAATTATAATAACAGAAGATAATAATTATGACTTGTACAAAATTAATGGTTTTCTTTGTTCTTATAATTATGGAGTAAAAATGTTTCACAGCTGGCAATAATGCGGGTTTAATAAATAATATTCTTGGTTTGAAACTAGTAAGCCAGTTACGAGAGTAGGTGGTTACATTGACTGGCATTTTGCGGTTTGGACTGAATTCGAAATGCACTGTACTGTGGAAAAATTTTACAAATTCATATTTAATTTTATTACATAACAACCAATAAGTGTGAAAACGTTTTAATATAATAGTTAACTTTCCAAGTCTTTATATTTTACCTTTATTTGATCTGTTTAAAGGCATATTTTTTATATTATGTATCTCAATATTAGGAGACTAATAATTAGTGGAAAAGATTTTACAGCTTTTAAGATTTACATATTAAATTCAAAGATGCATTAAACATTCTATTGACGACTCGCTTGGCTCAGTTGGTAGTGACCCTACTTTCTGCGCCAGCGGTCGCGGGTTCGAGTCCCGCTGGGGGCATTCATTCGCTAATCACGAATGTTTGTACTCCATTCATGGGTGTTTATATTTATAATATGTATGTATTTAAAATTTATATGTGTAGTATATCAACTATTTGGTATCCGCAACACAAGCACGTTAAGTAGCTTACTGCGGGACTAGATGGCGCTGTTGTAATAATGTCCCAACATATTTATTTATTATTTATTTATTTTATTAATATTATTTATTCTATGCATAGTCATTGAATCGATAACACAGCTCTTACTATATCTCACGACTAAATAACGCGTTAAAACTACACGATAAAGTAAGTCAAAAGTTATATTTCAAAGTAAACGTTAAAATGAGAACCTTTAGCGCATTTCACATTCAAGAATCACATATCAAAAGCGATAAATCACTAGAAAATATTTTAGGAAATCGTAAATCATAATATATGATACCCCTTTACTTACTTGCTCTATTGCCAAGTCTTGCAATTTAAAATTAAAGTAAATGTTTGTAACGGTGCCAAAGTTGAGAAGTTTAAGCATGAATTGCACTTTGTATGTTCTTCCGTTGGAGATGGTGTATCATGTTTTCGCTGGCATCTGCAACGTCGCTGTTAACTAGTTTAATGAGGTCATAAATCAAGTATTTTTGTATAAGAATTAATATAGAGTAGTAAAAATAAATCATTCGTTTAGAAATAGTGTATGGACTAAAATACGTCTCAAAAAAAACAAAAAGTTATCTTTATATATCTGATTGTTTCTTAATCTTCTAATTATGGTCTAAGACTGCATACTGTCGAAAACAAAATGCCTCTGGTCTATGCGGACCATTATCTTTTTATAGAGCTTTTAAAAATTCACGAATTGACTAAAATTTAGACTAAGTAATGCATGTAATATGGGAAATTCTCCATAACTTGGCTGTAATAAATATCTTAAGTATTATATGAATACTAGCGACTCAGCCTCGTTTCGCTAGGGTTCGTCCCTAGGGTTCGTCCCTTTAATATAAAATTTTTACAAACTTTCAATGTCTTATTTATATCTAATCAAAAGCCAAAATAATTAGTTTCAAGCTTCTAGCTTTAAAATAAATGACGTAATTTCCATACAAATTTCATCCCCTATTTCAACCCTTTACAGACCTTTTTTCGCCTTTAAAAGTAACCTATGCCCTTTCTCAGGCTTTAGACTATCTGTAAACCAAATTTCATTTAAATAGGTTCAGTAGTTTTTTTCGTGAAAACGCGACAGACAGACAGACAGACAGGCAGACATAGTTACTTTCGCATTTATAATATAATTAGTAAAAAGTATCTTAAATGATGACCTAGCTAATGACTATTAGTAGTTCTCTCTTGATGTGATCAAATACAGACAGACAAACAACAGACAAATAATATCTGTATCGATAATAATGACAATTAAAAAAATAAGATTTTCTAAAAAAATATTTAATAAATAGATTGGACTCAGTTTTTATTATATGTATAGACCACAATTTAAACCGTAATCATCATCACAAAGGATACTTCAAGACAATACAAGTTACAACGGTTCAATGTGTTCCTTTATTTCATTCAATAAAAGTTGTAGGCGAAAAAAGTTGCCTTTGTTTTCGGCATAAATCGTAAAACTTCCCTGTTGATTTCATGAGGATAAAGATTCAAATTTATGCTTCGGCCTGATGATGCTTCTATAAAAGAGCTTGAAATTAAAAATGGTACAGACGTTTATTTGCGAAGTGAGCAATTTGCAAATTCTATTATAATAAATATCTACATAAGCAGTTGTAGCTCAGTGATACCGCTCTCTGTTAGGAAACCGAGGGAATTGGGTTCAAATACCAGGTCAAGTACCTCTGGAATTTTATATGCGAATCTTTCCCAAGATTATTACCACTTGTTTTAAGGAACACATTGTGACGAAATCTTCATGTAAATAAAACAAGCAAGTTTTTAAAGATGCTGCAAACCCGCACAATGTTTCTTATTGAAGATATTCCCAGCAGTGGGAAGTTAAAATAAAAAATTCCTGGTATACTAGGAAAATACGTAATATCATGTCGAATGTTATTTTTAAGCTATATTGTTAGGTATAAAACGATATAAATTTAAAATTTCCCTTTTATAAACCACGTCCTCTAATTTAAAATCTCACAAAGCTCAACTATGATAGCGAGTCTCTTATTGCTGCCTGTTTTTCTAGGAAAGCACGTATCCATAATTATGTTTGTGACACGTGCGCTCGTGATCCCCTTTTCATTGTGTCCGATAATGAAGGTGCCTATATAAAAGGCCATACCTATCTCAAGCGGCACTCCCGTAAAATATAGCGTCGGTATACTTTGTTACAGGGCCATCTGGCGTTCTTGTATCTATTTGCGAATTTCCTTTCAGCATGTAATTCTTTAGTGAATAATTGTACTCTTTATGTTTTGTAGACTTAAAGCTAAGAGAGAGTTGTAGGTTTGATTTTCGTTTAACGCAATATTAATTATTTTGTGTGTCTTTTGAGATGTAACTTAATATATTTTTATTACGGATAGATAAGGCATTGTATACGTTATATTTTCGCATGTTTAAATTTGTTCGATTCAAGAGTATAGAACTTTCTCATTAGAAATGTAATTCTTTGCCTTCTTTGCCTCCCTTGCAAAAACCAGATGGATCACTGGCCCACTCAGCGACAGAGAAAGCAAATTTACTTGCAACTTTGTTTGCAAGCAATTCTCGTCTCATAGCTGGCTCGAAACATCCGCCACCTTTGCCTCACTGTAATTCTTTGATGCCGAATATCAGAATTCACACGAAAGAGGTCCGTAGAATACTGCGAAACCTTGACGTGAATAAGGCCAGTGGACCTGACGGTATACCTTCAAGGGTCCTAAAGCATTGTGCGCCTGAGTTGTCTCCTGTATTGACTCGTTTATATCGCCTCTCTTTTCAAACTGGCATAGTGCCTAATGCTTGGAAGCTTGCCAATGTACAGCCAGTACCTAAGAAGGGTAGTCGTGCCGATCCCTGCAACTATCGACCAATCGCTATTACCTCCATACTCTGTAAAGTTATGGAAAGGGTGCTTAACAGTAAGCTGCTGTCATACCTTGAAGCTAACGATCTCCTTAGTGACCATCAATATGGCTTCCGCCGGGGACGGTCTACTGGAGACCTTCTTGTGTATGTCACGCACTGCTGGGGTGAGGCCATTGAAAATCGTGGTGAAGCTCTAGCAGTCTCACTCGATATATCGAAGGCATTTGATAGGGTTTGGCACACAAGTTTGCTGAGCAAGCTTCCTGCTTACGGCATCCCCTCCGACTTCTGTGACTGGGTGTCTGACTTCCTTACCGAACGGTCGATCAGAGTTGTCGTTGACGGCTGGTCTTCTGATGAAATGACTATTGATGCCGGAGTTCCACAGGGGTCTGTTCTCTCCGCGACTCTTTTCCTGCTACACATCAATGACCTACTTTCACCAAGTATTGTTGCATATGCAGATGACTGCACAGTCGTAGAGAGCTATGTATCCGGTGCAAAGGACGGAGGGGTAGCAATACGTTCTCTTAGAGAGGCCATGGTGGAGCGTACAAATGCAACTTTAAGTCTTGTCTCACAATGGGGTGACAACAATCTGGTTGCTTTCAACGCCGCCAAAACACAAGCATGTCTGTTCTCCGCAAAAAGGAGTCCATTCAGCCTGACTCCTACTTTCCGTGGTGCACCTGTAGAGGTTTCCGATAGTCTGGAGCTTCTCGGCATAAGGTTGAGTGCAAATCTTAACTTTGGCGTTAACATCGAGTCTAAGGCACAGACTGCGGCCAAAAAACTGGGAATCCTTAACAAGGTTAAGCGATACTTCACGCCTGGACAGCTTCTCACTTTATACAAAGCTCAAGTTCGATCATGCATGGAGTATTGCAGTCACCTTTGGGATGGCTCAGCAAAATACCAGCTAGCCGCACTTGACTCGGTGGAACGCAGAGCCAAAAAGTTAATCGGCGACGAAAAGCTGGTGAAAACTAAGCTTCACAGCTTAGCACACCGTCGCGAGGTTGCTTGTCTGTCGGTCTTCTATAGACTGTACTTCGGGGAGTGTGCCCACGAGCTCCATGGTCTCATACCGCCATCGCCATTCTTCCATCGGAATACCAGACGTACTGCAGGATATCATCCCTTCTTGGTTGACATTCCGACCATTCGCACTAAGCGCTATTCATCATCTTTTATAATGCGCACAGCCAAGAAGTGGAATGCCCTGCCTGCGTCTGTTTTTCCGAATGCGTATGACCTGAAACTCTTTAAGGTGCGTGTTAACAGGCTTCTCCTGGGCAAACTCGCTACATCGTAGACCTTAGCTATGCCTTCAAGCTAAGTCAAAGGTCAAGAGTAAGCCCATCTGTCATAAAAAAAAAAAAAAAAAAAAAAAAAAAAATGATGGATGAAGGTTTTAGAGATAATCTTTTCACTCACCGGAAAGAAACTCAATATATTATTTACATTTTTGTAAATATTGTTTAGTTATTATGTTAAAGATATAAATAATACAATGAAAAGAAATCAACTTGCCTGTTAATACCTAACTTGGTATTTACACACTGGAGTTTTGAGCTCGAGTCACTGTTTTTACACTTAGTTTCTACTTTATTTGTTCGCAAATCCTATTTATATTCCATAAATACGCGTCTGAAGCTGTGCAATAAACTGTTTTGGCTTCGTTTTTCCTCATAAGACTGTATGAACTGCCAGAGAATTGGTTCGCGCATTTTGCATATGCCTTCATTCGTATACAATTTTCTCTCAAAAGAATTATGTGATTGCTTATAAATTTACATAACAGCTTGAGAATTTAAGCATGTTACTTTATTTGGGGTGAAGTATATTCTTCTTACAATTCATGGAATTGAAGTTTTTATCTATACAATATATTTTTTTTGGTGATGTACGAGGACTATTACGTAGTTAGTGCGTTTGTAAGTACATCGTGCAGTGTTTTCTCGATCAATAATAATAATTAACCGGTTCAATTAATTACATTGAAATTACAGTAAGGTTGTTATGAAATTTGTGAGTTAGAGATAATTCAATAGTTTGTCAACTTTTGTTGGTCTTATTTATATTTTATTCGATTAGAACCTAGAAACAACAAGAGTTTTGCTCGATTTTTTGTAAAAAATGTAAAGTAACTGTTTTTAGTATTCGAAATATTTTCTAATATAAATTCTTGGTTTTCAATAAAAAAAATTTTTTGTCATACTGTGTGAAAATATTTTGTAAGTCTTCGCGAATTATCTCAATAAGTGCTATTTTCATACTTAACTCGCGAGCAGAGCCATGGACAAAACTAGTTTATCAATCAATGTTTAACTTCTGTTTATTAAAAATAAATAATAAAATTCTTTTGTGTATATTTTGTTTGTGTTGTAAGTTGTAACGACACGATATTCCCCTAATGGAGGACGTAAGTAAAACTTTACTAGGTCCCGCGCTGCGTGCCAAAATCGAGATTATACGTGCCGGCTGACTGTTTCCAACTATCTATACATGTTGGGACATTATTACAACAGCGCCATCTAGTTCCGTGGTAAGCTACGAAGCTTGTATTACGGATACCAGATAATTGATATACTACACTTGTAAATTTTTAAATACATACACATTATTAATAAAATACCCATAACTGGAGTTCAAAGATTCATGCTCAACAAATGAATGCGCCCAGCGGGACTCGAACCCGCGACCGCTGGCATAGAAAGCAGTGTCACTACCAACTGAGCCAAACGTGCCGTAAATTGTATAAATCTAGGTCGGCTGTCTGTCTGCTTTTGTATTATAATGCTTAAAAAATACTTTTTGTATTGGTAGCGATTAGATGGATTGATCATTTACTATGACTTTTTAAATAAAACTGTTTTTTTTTGGGACAACACGGGTCTTTGATTACCGTCTAGCATTCAAAATATCGAGAATCAAATATTAAAATAAATCCGCGAAAATATGAGGAAAGAATTTTAGCATATTCTATGTGAAGGATGTGAAGGTAAACCTTTTAAAATTATTTAGAATATATGTATTCTATATAACTTTACTTTTTTCATAGTTCCTACACATATTTTTTATTATTAAAATCGTAAATTATATTATATTTTATTAAATTAATCAACAAGCACCAAGATTCAAGTCAAAATTGCCACAAAATATTACTGTAAACCATGTCTTTATAGGATTACGCTGTCAAAATTTCAACCTTCCAGGTCTGTAGGCTTAGTCTGGCTGTTTATGAATTAGTTAGGATAATCAATTCCTTAATTCCGAAAAAGAACAATATAAAATTGTAAAAAGTGAAAGAAATACCAGTTTTGATTTTTTAAATAAAACAAGAGGGAATAAATGTATTGAATCAATTTAAGATGAGATTCTTATTTTAGAAGTATGTAGTATGAGAAATTGAATTTTCAACTTCATTTTCTTTGTATTTTTGCAATTATTTACATATTAAAACAATATCATTAAGAGGACTTAGTCACATGCAGTTAGTGATATTTTTCTAGGTAGACGTGTTTTTGAAAAATTTACGAACTGTACGTATTTCCGGTATAAAAATAACTGGTTGCTATTCAAGACTATAATCTCTCCATGCCAATCCCGTATCGTTCAGCCTGTCTGGCGTGATTGAATAAGAAATATCCATTTATCAAAACTCTTACATATAAAATAATATTAAAATAATGAGTTTTTAGTCGGTTAACAAAATTAGTGTTGAAATTATTGATTTTTAAGATACGAGTATGTTAAGAATATTAGCTGAATTGTTATTATTTAACTTCTTTATTCTATTATCTTTTTAATAAAAGATTATAAACCAGGCAGGTGTAAGAGTAAAGTAAAGTATTTCGAATATACGAGGAAAAATATTTTCTGACAAATTTTCCTCATTATAATCTTAGTAACCTTATTTTAAAACAATATTATTAGGTGAAAAAAGTGGCGGAGCAGGTGTTTATTTAAACAAGCAAATTTGACGTTATTAGAAGCTACTTTATGGAATTTCTAAGAAAATTATACTATCATTGAATTGCGTTTCAAAGATGAATGAATGAATATTCTATATTGCACATTAAATTATGTTACATAAATTATACAGAGATCAATGTGAGCAAAGGTGGACTTATCTCTAGAAGAGATCTCTTCCGGCCAACCTATGGAAGTGAGAAATGGTGTTTAAAAACGGGCCGAACACGTGCAATTGTTATAAAAAAAACTATTAATACCATTATATACTAAAAGGATAAATAAACATACATACATATATATATATATATATATATATATATATATATATATATATATATATATATATATATATATATATATATATATATATATATATATATATATATATATATATATATATATATACACAATATATATAATATATATAATATTTATACTATATAATACTAGGTAAACTGATAATTTGCGTCAGAAGGTACTGTTTAACATTCTTTTTAAAGGAAGTTATTGAGGGGCTACGTTGGATATGCTTAGGTAGATTAGGGGCAATGAAAAGACAGACTGACTAATAAGTTAAAAATTGAGATTTTCTTCTAAGTACTGCATATGATTATATAATATGCATTTAGTAAAAAGCTATTTATGTTACGAACACATTTTTTAAAATATTTGTCGTTGTATAGCTACGAAAATGACTATGAAAATTGAACTTGTATTGTTATGTTTTGTGACCTACTTTAACCTGTTCAAACCAAATCGTCTCAGCATAATTTGAACTTATATTTTTTTATAATAAGCATATTCTCCATCGTCTTCTATCATACATCAAGTATGCGGTATATTCTCACTCACAAGTGACAAAGGGCTAAATGTACTTCATATCTTTGAAAACTAGTTCTTTAAGCAATAATATATTTTTTTTCACAATATTTTCCTTCAATATTCAATCCTTGAAGCGTTAGAATCTCCTGCTTTAATGTCTTATCCTGACCTTAAATATAAACATGCCGATAATACAAATATATTTAAATTATTATAAATTAACCTATAATTAGTTTTTTTACTATCTGTTAAAGTATTAGAAGTTTTAATTATGAGATAAGCGAAAAACTGGCAATCCTATTAACTAATTTATAATGTAAAGAATATGTATGGACTTTGCCATCATTGTCACAACGACCAATACAAAATATAGGATAATTCTCGAGAAACTCATTTCCCCGCGCCCAGTTACGTTACGCATGAAACAATAACGTGAAGCAGCTGTTCGTTCTAGTAGGCGATATCAGCATTTTGTAGAAAGGCTATAAAAGTACCCGATGATTGCCAGACACTCCTCTGAATACTCATATGAAACCTTTGTTTCGAGTCAACGAAAACATTCTCATTTTGTCGGCCACAAAGTTTATTTATCCGCGATTTAGGTGTGAAGAGATTGGGATATGATTTTTTAGGGGTATAAAAATATTGAAATCAAAGCAAATATTGCTTGAGATAATTAATTATAGATTCTTAAGATAGATTCGTTTGTTTGATGCATTGTAATAATCTCATTTAGAATGTCAGTGTTTTATTCTAGTTCGTCACCATTTTTATGGTCTTGTCAAAGGCTTCATGCGTAAATTTATTTCTAACTATTTCATCCCGTGGGATGCGTTTATTTTCCCAGGACGGAAAGGAACCTGTTCATCTGCAAAATCTTACCTTTGTGACTTAAGTTGAGATGAATCAGCAACTCCAGATATTATAGCCTATTACATCTTACTTTAAATGTATGAAATTATACATAATATTATGTCCCATATACTTGTAAATAAAAAAGTCTACCCATAAAATAGCAATAATTATTTTAAGTGATTTTGAGTTAATTAGTTAAAAAGTACTTTCACAAATGTAATGAAAATGTGGGTCAAATATATTTCTTAAACTTCAGAAGCAAAATTAAAAGGTAGCAAGGAATTTTCTTAAAGCTTCCTTTAAACCCCTTGTTTTGAGCGAATAAAAAAAACCTCATTTCTATGGCCACGCTCGACTCTAGCGTTTGTTTATATGCAATTTACTTGTTTGAAGATACGGGGATTTGATTTTTCCGTGTCCGCAAATTTATTTAAGGGATAGAAATGTTTCTATGAATGTTAAACTCTAAAAACGATGGTTTTATTTATCTAGGCGTCTACCTTTTTAGTATATAAATTTATATTTAAATATAACTATTTTTATTTACATTACATAGTTTATGATGATCTCGTAATTATTTTTGAAGTGAAACTTCGTAAGGCGTAACTTAAAGGTAATTCAAACGAAAAACATACATATATGAATGTAATTAAAGTACCTATTAATAAGTTTAATAAAATTCTTTCATTAATAAAACTTAAACTCTTCAACAGCTACTTAAAAATCAGTTGTCAAACAACTACTAAAAGTAATAACTTTTTCTCATCTGTTCATCAATTCTATTATTTTTCACTATTTATACGTAGTTTTTGAAACTTTAGTTATATATTTCTACATTGTTTCAAAACAAAATAGGATAGGATTTAAGTAGAAAGGAGAGCATAGGATAAAAAAATAATAATATTGCCAAAAAATAATGTTTATTAATTGTTTGTAGTGATATATGAATTTATTTCACATTGGGAGATTACTTCGCAGCTGTTTTTAAAGTCTGTACCCAATTTCTGAGTTCATCCTTTGTTTCATTCAGTCAGCGAAAATATTTTCATTTCCTCAGCCGTGTTTTACGTACGAGTACGTAGGATTATACTCCGGGATATTTAAAGATAAGTATTAAGTTGAATTTAAAATTATCTTTATGGAAATAAAGATAAACAGTATTATATTTTATCTTTATGATTTTACGTTTACGTGAAAGAAATACTATAGGAGTGCGTAAATGAGATTAATTACTGTAATCTATTTTTTATATTATATTGTACATAATATAATAACATATAATATTATATATTGCTTATCTAATTACTTATTCATTTATTTATTATATTTTGAGTGTGTATATTATTGACGAAACGTTTGATTCAGTGTCTTCAAAATACGTATGTATGTAGGTACGTACAAAGAAACATTTCACTTTCTTAGAAATCGCTTTCACGCCAAAACTAATGAATTTTAAATGATTTTTTTTTTAATTTTTAACTTGAAATAGGGGATGAAAGCTTGTATGGAAATTAGGTCAATTTTAAAGCTAGAAGCTTTAAACAGATTTTTTTTGGGTTTTGATTAGATATAGGTAAATAAGACATTCAAAGTTTGTAAAAGTTTTATACTAAAGAGGCACCTAAAACCGAGCGGCTAGTGCTTATATAAAAGACTACGTTGTTGATAACTTATATTTTGCTATCTTATAATTTACTTAATATTTCTATCGATCAAAAAGATTTATTGGTGACTTATCAGACTGTACGCTCTCAAATAAATTAAAGAATAGAAAGTATGAATAACAAAAAAGAGAAAATAAATAAAATTGCCAAAAATATAATATTTTACTTAAGATAATGCCTCTTTTTGTTCCTTTCACTGAAAAAAATCTAGATTTGATACCCATTTACGGTTTTTTACAGTGAAAACAGATAACTCATCTTAAAATGTAGCCCATTCTTTTAGTACAAAGTCGTCTATTTAAAAATGCGAATCGCGTTACGGAATCACATTGCGAGTTGCTTTGGCTTCAATTTTCTGTTGTTCTCTGTACAAAATAAGCCGTAATTACCGCTCTTGGCAGAAGGCAAAACGCTTACAAATTATTCTTTCACCTGAATTAACACCGCCTAGCTTAAGCTTAAGTTAACAGCAGCAAGACGGTTTAATAAATTAAATTATTTTATAAACCTACGAAGCTAATCTAGCAGTAAATTCAATTAGACTATAAATTATTTGAGTAATAATTTTTAGTTATGAGTTTTGAAGTATCTGCTTGTAACTTACGTTATGTAATGTTACAACTTTTCACTCCATATTATGAAAGTATAGGTTGTAGAATGTTACATATAAAACACAATTTATAACATTTTTGTCTGTCTCTTTGATTGATACGGTTAATTTTCAAAACAGCTGGGCTGATTTTGATGGATCTTTCACTGGTAGAGAACTGATTTAAAAGGAATAACTTAGACTCCTTTTAATATTGGAAAAAGAATTGGGGTTCCGCTCAAACAATTGAAAATGATAAGTCGCAAGTATGTATACAAGTAAACTCACTTGTCTTTGCTTCTCTCGGCTACGTCTCTATGTACTTTTTCTATATATAATATTATTTAAAATTAGCGCCACCTTTTGGAAAACTTTGTTAGTAATACTAGCCCATTCTAGACTATTTCATACAAATCATCCGTCTTGTACTATTTCATCCAATTCAGTCTAATTTGTCAAAGACATACATAAACTAATTTTGTTTCATCTACACTGTAACTATAACTTGTATTAATGAAATAAATCTATTAAAAATATTTTATCAACTTGTGTATTCCCGGGAGAATCTTAATATCAAGCGAAGCTTGCATTCCGACCACAATTCCTCGTGGACATGACTCGTAGAATAACTATTATTAAGTGTAGATTTGTTTTGAACGCATAATATTATACATTACTTAATATATGTTAATAGATATATGCTTTTATAATTTTTAATATATAAATATAAAAAAATATATATCAATATCTGAGCTAAATAACAAAAAAAGGCATTTAGTGTTAACTATAATAAATGTTATAGAAAAATAACATTGGCTACTATTTTCAGAAGTGGTAAAAACAAGAGATGAGTTGTAAATTTGATCATTACTTAAATAGGTTATACTAATTTTTTTACTGCTAGCGTTATACTACTTTAATTTTTGTCTGATTCTGATTCAAGCTTAATTTAATACAATTAAATATAATTTACTTATTCACCTTCAAAAATTTTTCATTTATGCATAATACTATAAAAATTTAACTGATTTAAATCTGTACATTATTTTTTATAAATATTATAGAACTATTAATTATCAGCGTACAGATATCGAATCTATAGTTTCAGAATTTCCGTCTGTCTGTTCGTCAGTCTGACCGCTTCACGAAAATACCTCAGAAACAGATTTTGATGTTTGGTATGATGATTGTTGGTAATTTGGGTCAACATAATATAATTAGTAATTTAAAGTTTAATTAATTATTATTATATTAATAACTCAAAAAATCGTGTCTTGCATTCAAGGCGTTAGTGAGGTTATATTTTCATAACCTAAGTAACATTTTTAGGATATGAACTTTGAAAAACCCGTCCTTTGTTATGAGAACCTCCGTTGTACAAGGAATTTTTGTGCGAAATTATATGGTAATTTAGACTCTGGGTTGTCTATTAAATAGTTAAAGTACGTTTAATAAATACACTCAGGCTCTATATAATATGCATTGTTCAGGAATAGCAGTAGCAGTAGAACTAATCCTGGATGTAGTATATTCCCATGGGAAATGAAGTAAGCCTTTAGAATATGATATTATACATACCATTATGTTCTTATGTGAATGCATACATCTTAATTTGAAACCGTTATATAATATGACCCAGTGCCACTTATGTTTTAATCACTATAGTCTAGTGATTAAAAAATAACTCATATTTCGGTTGAAAATAGTCCGAGTAATATTCCGGAGTTGGCAGTACTTCATCCACCTGCGAAGGCACGGCCTCGGTGAAGCCATCAGTACTGCATGAGATCTCTCACCGGTTCTGTCAAATTTAAATCAAATAGTAATTAATTATAATAGTAACACTTTTCACTATAGTGACTCATAGTAAACTTCCCAGGTACGTGTTTTGTTGTATGAAACTTCTAACTTCTGTTTTCATAGTTTTATTCCAAACATGCTACACCTTGCAGTTTTCCCACATCGTATTTATATTTACTCTAGAACTGCCACATAAACATAAACGACACGATATTTTTTTTTTCGTTCTAACTACCAATTTACTGAAAGAATATTTATTAAATATGGACTTTAAATACCAATTATATTAACATAGAATGCATACTTTACCTATATAAGTCAAAAAGTAATTTATGATTTATGATATAAATAAATCTAATTATTTTTAACAAAAAACAAAAACCGACTTCAAAACTAAACAAATCTAAACTAAAAAGTAGAAAATAATACTTTTTAGAACTTCGTTAATTTTGAAGTCGGTGCCAGCCAGGACGGATAGATTTATCTTGCCTTTGCAATGGACTTTCGAACGGTATTTTGTAATTTATAGATTAATCGAGTTCTTAAAAGTATTATTTTCTACTTTTTAGTTTAGATTTGTTTAGTTTTGAAGTCGGTTTTTGTTTTTTGTTAAAAATAATTTATTTTCAAATTTTTAACGGAAAGTAGATACTTATTTTGTTTATGTAAAAAAAAGAATTTTCCAAATCGGTTTAGCCATCTTCGAGTAATGGGGAACATACATAAAAAAAAGTCCCCAACGAATTGAGAACCTCCTCCTTTTTTGAAGTCGGTTAATAAGAGCCTGAAAGAATTTATCTATCGGTCTATAATCGGTCTATAATTACGTATAATTTTGAAAGAATTTTCTTTTAACTCCTAACCGTTGAGGAGTTGTACCTTCCATCATTAGCTCAACCACAGGAGATGATGATTATCAGACGCAAATACTTGAACAGCTTTAGAAAATATATGAAAAACGTAATAAGTGCCTATAAAATTTGAGAGTTGTCTTCGATTTCCCTGGGATCCCATCATCAGATCGTAACTTGGTGACTATGGGACCAACTAGAAACTATACCCTTTCAAACAAAAAAAGAATTTTCCAAATCGGTCCAGCCATCGTCGAGTAATCGTACATATAACAAAAAAGTCCCCGACGAATTGAGAACCTCCTCCTTTTTTGAAGTCGGTTAAAAATATTAGAAGATACATTTTTACATTCTTTCTTGTTGATTCCATTCTTAATAACAATAAATTTTCATGAATGCCAAAAAAATAATTAATTCTGATATTTAAAATCATTTTAACGGATAATTTCAATCTGGCCAATGAATTATCCAGCGTAAGCGGAAATTACGAGAGCTTAATTAAAGCGCTGTACGAAAAATAATTTAAATACAACTTTACTATGGATAAAATTGATATACTGTAAATTTTATCTATGAAAAGAATACCATAATATAATATTTGTTCACACTTGTGGTATGTGTGAAACTTAAGATAAATGACTATATTTTCTATTTTCTTCCTTTTTTTTAAATGCTGTTAGCGATACTTGCTTCTTTGCCCACGTTCTAACTTCTGATTGCTATCATCGAGTTCGTATCAAACTTCGTTGTATCACTCGTTGAGCTAACCTCGAGATAGCTTGAAAATTTCATCAAACTCGCTTCAGTCGTTTGGAGTCCATACATATTTTTGTTTTATTTTTATTTTATTTATTTTATTTTATATATATACAAAACATACATACATTTCTTCATTTGACCCTATTGTTGATTTCATTAAGAGTTTACTTGAGAAAAAGTATTTTTATCTTGTTTCCGCCCGACATCCTTGTGAACTAAATAGTTGAAAATTCACTCTGCTTGAAATTACGATCTTAGCAATATCATGAGTTGTCTTTTGTATAGTAACTATACATTTACTTAAAGCAAAAATATATTGTTTAAGAGTTACCCAATTTTATTTTATCTCAATACTCTAGACTTAAACCATACGTACGTCGTAAATTGCAAATCAAATACATTTTAATTAGTGCCAACACAATTGACTATATGATATTAAGAACTTAGAAATATAAATAAATGTTCTTTATAAAAGCATATAATGTTTTTAGGTACATTTAATAATTTATAACAAACTTTTCTCGTTAAAAGACGTATTTATACGAAAATATAACGAAATATTCATTCTCAATGTTCTACTTAGCTTATACAACTGTAATGTTTCCACAGAGCTCCCATCTAAGCCGATGATCTTTGACGAGTTCGGCAAAGAAATAACCGGAATCGCCGGCCCCTACAACGAAGGGGGAGACTTCAAGCTTATTTGCTCCGTAAACGGGGGTGAGTAGTACATGATTTGCCTGAACTTCCTTTTTGTCTTATAAAAGATCTGATAAATAATGAATTCGACTAGAAATTTGTTTTTTCAAATACGTTCTGTCAATCAAGTTAATGCAAAGAACATTTGCCTCTTCCTTTGAGTTTTATTAATGAAATAGCTGATGCTCTTTGCATTTATAATATTGCGAAAGCTCTCAGAAAAGCGGTTTTTACCACTTAATTTGTAAATATTATCATCGTTCGTTTATTTTAATAATTATGTTTTATGGCCCAAATTAAAGCCTTCTTAGGCAATTTTATCGATCTGTTGGTGAAAACTGTATAAAAATGTTAAAAGCAGGTTCTTAGGTTAGTTATGAGAAAATAAAGCAAGTTATACCTATTATAATTGTTTAAATTTCTTAACACCGGTACTTATAATTATCATTGATCCGAAAAAAGGAAAGTAAATAATAAACTTATAGTATTATTGTCTTTAAAATGTGATGAATTATTTTGTATACCTGCACTATGTATTCTTGTAAAGTAATAGTTTTCATTTTTAGTTAAATATTGCTCTTATTCATCGTACTTTTTGTAATTTAAAAGAGTGACATTTATAAAAGAATAAAAGAAAATTAAAATTTGTTTGGGAAATTTTGAACAGAGTAGATCCAAGTATATAGTTTGTGCTTTTTGTGTTTTGTATTTTCGTGAATTCATTTTAAAAATGAAAAATTAAAGGCTGCGTAAAGAGCGACCTAAAAAATGAAAACAAGTACAATTTTATTAGCTTACGAATAAATTACGTACTTCATAGATCGGTTTGAGAAAGAAAAACAAAATTTTTCAACATCCATTTTATCCACAATTTCTACTGTATTGAATATCACTTTTAGATATAAATGAAACACATAATCTTCTTTTTCGGCTTCACAGTAAAGTAGTTCTTAAATAATAAAAAATATACGTAAAAATAAACCGCCTCTAAACTATATTTTCTAATACTTTAAACAAAATTCTTTTCTTAGGTAATCCAACACCACAAGTACAATGGTTGCAAGGCGACAATGTACTGAGCACATTAGGTGCAAACGAGCTCCAACCGTCAGGAAGCAGCAGGTCGTTGACCCTCATCGTAACTAACGCTACGAGGGCGCACTTATCATCCGTGTATACTTGTACGGCGGATAACACATTGCTATCCCAGCCTCAGAGGGCGTCTGTCCGCATCGATTTATATTGTAAGTTTAACTATCTTTTCTATTTTGACTGTCTGTTTAAAAATATATATAATAAGAAATCGACGACTCGTTTGGCTCAGTTGGTAGTGACCCTACTTTCTGCGCCAGCGGTCGCGGGTTCGAGTCCCGCTGGGGGCATTCATTTACTAATCAGGAATGTTTGTACTCCAGTCATGGGTGTTTATATTTATAATATGTATGTATTTAAAATTTATATGTGTAGTATATCAACTATCTTGTATCCGTAGCACAAGCACGTAACGTAGCTTACTACGGAACTAGATGGCGCTGTTGTAATAATGTCCCAACATATTTATTAAAGAATATTTAACGGGATGTGGGTTCAAATTCCGCCCTAGTTATAAAATGAAAATTTGATAATACAATCCACAATCATTGCGGCTGATATATAATTGAAAATATAACAAATTAAAAAAGCTTTATATTTTAAAAAATAAATGTTAAATGTCAAATATCATCTCATCTCATCTCAGCCAAAACACGTCCACTGCTGGACATAGGCCTCCCCCAAAGATCTCCACGACGACCGGTCTTGCGCCCTCCGCATCCAGTGGGTTCCAGCGACTTTGACCAAGTCGTCGGTCCACCTTGCGAGAGGCCTGCCCACGCTTCGCCTTCCGGTACGTGGCCGCCACTCGAGAACTTTTCGTCCCCATCGATCATCCGTTCTGCGAGCGATGTGCCCCGCCCATTGCCACTTGAGTTTGGCTATTCGGCGGGCTATGTCGGTGACTTTGGTCCTTCTGCGTATCTCCTCATTTCTGAGTCGATCTCGCAGGGAAACCCCGAGCATAGCCCTCTCCATTGCTCTCTGTGTGACCTTGAGCCTTCTTATGAGGCCCATCGTGAGCGGCCACGTTTCTGTGCCGTATGTTATCACTGGCAACACACACTGGTCGAAGACTTTTGTCTTGAGACACTGCGGTATTGGAGACGAGAAAATGTTACGTAGCTTCCCGAACGCTGCCCATCCGAGTTTGATCCTCCGATTGACCTCTTTCTCGAAGTTGGACCTACCTAATTGGACAGTTTGTCCTAGGTATACATACTCGTCAACAACTTCGAGCATAGAGTCACCGATAAAAACTGGAGTGGTATCAACATGGACGTTTGACATAATTTTCGTCTTGTCCATGTTGATTTTTAGACCAACTCGTTCGGAGACTCTATAGAGGTCATTGAGCATTTTGCTAAGGTCCTCCATGGTCTCAGCCATAACCACAACATCGTCGGCAAATCGAAGGTGAGTGATGTACTCGCCGTTGATATTGATGCCCCGTCCGTCCCAGTCCAGGAGCTTGAAAACATCTTCCAACGCAGCGGTAAACAATTTCGGCGAGATGACATCGCCTTGTCGTACTCCTCGCTGCAGTTGGATCGGTCTCGAGTCCTGATCCTGAAGTCGGACTGACATAGTGGCGTTTTCGTACAGACACTTCAACACTTCGACGTACCGGTGGTCAATTTGGCACCTTTGGAGAGACTGAAGAACAGCCCAGGTCTCGATCGAATCAAAGGCTTTTTCGTAGTCCACAAACGCCAAGCAAAGAGGCAAGTTATACTCCTCGGTCTTCTGTATAACCTGCCGCAGCGTATGAATGTGGTCTACGGTACTAAAGCCTCTGCGGAAGCCAGCTTGTTCGGGAGGCTGGAAGTCGTCAAACCTGCTTTCAAGACGGTTCGTAATGACTCTCGAAAACAGCTTGTAAACATGGCTCAGAAGCGCTATGGGTCTGTAGTTCTTTAAAAGGGCAGTATCTCCTTTTTTAAAGAACAGTACCACAACGCTTCTGCTCCATGCTCGTGGGGTTTTGCCTTTGCATATGACGGAATTAAAAAGCTTCTGAAGGGCCCTAAGGATCGGTTCTCCACCCGCCTTCAGAAGTTCGGCCGTAATTCCGTCTGCACCCGCTGCTTTGTTGTTCTTAAGCTGTTTGAGAGCCATTCTAATGTCGCTCAGGCTGACGTCCGGGATCTCTTCGGTATAGTGTCGGGTTAGTCTGGCCCTCGGGTCGTTGTCCAGACTGATGGGTTGTCGTGTTGATGTGTATAGCTGCCCATAAAATCTCTCGATCTCTCTCATAAGCTCAGGATTAGATGAGACGATCCTACCGTCATCCGTTTTGAGCTTAATGAGCCGGCTTTTTCCAATAGACAGATTTCTCGCAAAAACTTTGGAGCCTTTGTTTTGCTCTATTGCATCTATAATACGCTCGGTATTATAGTTGCGAAGGTCACGTCGTAGGGATTTCGAAATATGTTAACTGTTTATTTTTACTGTTATAAAAAACTATATTAACTCGACTGTCCCTTTAAAAATATGTTTTATAGTAATTTTCAACTTCTGGAAGTAGGTAATTTTGAACCCATACCGGTTTCAGTCCCGTGAGATAATTTTCGTTAGCAATATAGGTACAATGTACGTATGTAAATAGTTTTAGATGATTGCGGTCTAGTTAATAGTTAATATTCGTAGCAAACGGCTAGAACGAAGTAATAACCGTTTTGCAAAACATGTGTATACAGACGGTCTGTAACACTTTAAAACTTACCTAAAAATGCAAAGGAATGAGACTTATACAAAGTAAAAACCATTTCAAAATCGGCTCAGCTGTTTCTGAAAATGAACAATGGTGACAAACACACAAACATAAACTTTACTCCAAACGCATTTACCGTTTCCGTCATCCAAAAAAATCTATGATAATATTAGATAAAAACTTGTATGAAATCGTCTATTTTCATAGTAATATTACATTACACTTTGACCACTTTCACGCTAATGGCCTTAATTTAACCTACAATTATTGTTAGTGCTCAGGAAAATCGTCGCCTAAACGTTTTTAGTAGTCAATTTCGCTTTCACCACTTTCCACTATCATTAAAATTAGATTTAAAGTTATTTTTGGATACATATTTTCAATAACACTTATTTTCATGTCATAAGCTGAAATAAAACGAAAGAAACTATGAATTTGGCCTTTGGATCGATACAAATGATTATTTCAATAAAATTTTACATAGACTATTTTATGATACAATTCATTTCAATGATATTATAAGTAAAAAGGTGTAGATACGTTACCTAAACGACATTCTACCTTCAAAAACGGCACACTAACGCACACATGAAGAACTAAAAATATTGCAATAACACTGAACACACTACATTACGATTAGTTGTCAAAATAGGATGGCATGATTCAAGTATCGCCAGTGAAAAAGAGACAAATATAATTCGCGACAGTGCGTCGTCAACGCGTGACTATATTCAGGTGGGCCAATTAGCCTAGTTTTGGTGTGCCGCTTTTTGAGCGCGTATGACTTATCTACACCTTTTTTCCTAGTATATCAATGATTCATTTAGTTTTTTTTAAATATGTTGTATAGATTATTAACACAAAATATAATCAATTACATTTCCTATAAAGT
Organism: Boloria euphrosyne; assembly: GCA_951802675.2. NCBI lineage: Eukaryota > Metazoa > Arthropoda > Insecta > Lepidoptera > Nymphalidae > Boloria > Boloria euphrosyne. The sequence goes on along the minus strand of OX637875.1, from coordinate 12,633,961 downwards.
ATTATACTGTATATAAGTATTAATATTGGTTTTTCTAATTCTGTTCTCACACCGTATTTGTTAAGTCAGAGCACGTACCAAATGCAAGACCTTTTTCCAACCGTTGAACATGTGCAGGGCGGATCATACAAAGCTTTTATCGGGAGACTCATTTTTTACCTCAAAAAAATCAGTGACCATGCTCGCAAGCAACAAGCATACGTAATTGATTTTTGCTATACATTCATTTTCTAAGCATCGAATAATAATTCTCTTTTGCAGATTTTTTCTGCTTGAAGAATGATTGATGTATAAATATTTAAAAAGACCCATGTGCAAATATATTATAGACTGTGAAGTGAAAAGCAACTACCTACTTCTTTATTGTATTTTGTGACAGAATTATAATATTTACCAATTATAAAACACGACTCTAAGCACAACAGCTAAATCTAGGTGATTTATTGTATACTTAAATGTAGAATATGTAAACGTACACAACAAAAATTAAAAAAAAATGTCAAAATATAATAAATTTGTTGATACCTAATTATATAGTAAAATTCTTTGTCAAATCTGTACATTGAATATTTTTGGGAAATCTTATGACAATACTTATTGTTACACAAAGACCGAATCTATCTGCCTGGAAGCCCCTCACGAGAAAACCACTGAACATGGTTTTGATAAAATTTTGTTTCATTATAGCTATCAACTTATAGAATATACTCTTTACTGATACAAAATATCCTATATCTGAGAAATTTATACACACTAATAGCGATTCCCGCGGCTTTGCCCGCGTTCTAATTACTATTAAAATTGGGAATGGTGGTAGAAGTTTGAAAATTAAATAATACCCTTTTTAAATATAACCGTCAGGGTTAAGTATTATTTTATAGAAAATATGGACAGGGACACCCTTATCATATAGGAAAACAAAAAATAGCCTACGACCTCTTCTCAAATCTACCAAATGTACACAAAAAATCATAATTATCGATTAAGCGGTTTCGGAGGTTCGATAACAAACACTGTGACACGAGATTTTTATATATTAAAAGATTACAACATATCAACTTTGATATCTAGAAGAACTCGAGCGGAGCGAGGGCGAGACGCTAGTACAATAAAAACGCTTTAGAAATAAAAGTTTGCTATTAAAATATTTAATTGAAGCCATCATTATTTAATAACAAAGGCCTTGTGTAATGAAAAAGCTTTGGTTATTTATTAAAAAGGGATATGACCCAAAATCTGGTGAGAACGCATTAGGCCTCTAATGAATGTATATGGTACGAGAAAGGTGTTTCGGCATCGTGGTAAATGGAAAGCCGTTGTTTTTGTCTAGACAAGGGAGAGTGTGTAAATCAATATATCGAAGCGTGATATAGTAGTTTCTATTCTAAGAAAACAATATAGTACATAATCAAAGTGCTGAATAGCTGTTATTTATAAAAGATGCTACGCAATATTTTTCTATGTATCGTTTATTTATCCATATAATAAAATTCTAACTTACTGGATCTAAACATTTTATATTTTTTAGGAAATTTTACTGAAATAGTCATTTTTATAGAAACAGAGGTCGAATATTTAATTTTTAGAATTATTGTTTGTCTGTCTGTATGCTTTGACAGCTGGTTCTAGATCAACACTAAGGATACTTTTTATATTTTACTTCTAAGAAATATATAGCGTCCCTTAAAAAGTATCTGTGGGTTATTGGAGAAAATATAAAAAAATAAGTTTTAGCAACATTATGTATGAGCATCTTTAAAAATTAAATAATAGTATAAAATAGAATATAGTATTGATTCGAATAAAATATTTTACCTCTATATTTTTTACAAGCAACGATTTGCAATTAATGAAATCAAAGAAGTTTAAAACAAAGCTTATTATTATTTAATATCTGATATCAAAGTTTAATATTACAGACGTACTTTCAATTAGATAATTACCACAAAAAGTTCGAAACAACATTTTCTTGAAATTGGTATCTAATTACTTATGTATAAATAAAACTGAAAGCTTCCATGAGAAAAAAAATTAATATTTGAAATGGAACCACTTTTTAGAAAACTTCAATGTATTTGACAGAGCTTTTAATAAAAATAATATAAAATAGATCTTATACGGACGAATTTGATTCATCAGATTATAATATTCAGGTTTTTTAACGCCCCACTGCTGGGATCATAGTCTACGAGACTGATACAATTAGGGAAATACGGGTTGGGAGCCTTCACATATCTTTCGAGAACTATCTAGGTTACAGACATGCAGGTTTTTTACGATGATCGCTTTAAGATAAATTGTAATCATATTAAAAATGAAACTTGAAATATCGCTTCACTCGGCTTCCAAATTTCACGCAGTTCGACTGAGCTACTGTCTCGTCTTTCATCATATCAGTTAATTCAATAAGATCTTTATATATTAGGTATATAAATTACGAAATATGTCGATTAAACTATAAAAAAATGTATACTCAAAATTAAATTTAGCTTTCAAAGTTTGTGCTAAAGTGATAAATAAAAGGTCATGTGCTTAAAAAATCGTTGCACGTCATTTTCTTTCGAGTTTCTGGAGTAGACTTGTTTTACTTGGTAAAATTACGTAATAGTGCAGGTGTAACTTCGGAGCGAGCGGCGAGAAAATTGCAACCGTACAAATGTTTGTTTCTAACGGTCTCTCACAAAATAGGATTCTTATGACATACTGTACCGAAATGTTATAAAATTTTTCATATAACAAGCTTCTGAATTTAATACAGTAATGAGTGTAGTTATTTTCTTTTTAAAAGCATGTGATTTCTAATGATTTTCTATACTTCTAAGACTTTTTAATTGATACGTGATATTTGCTACGTAAAATTTTTAAATTTATTTGAACATAGTCTGGTGATTTGTGCTGTGCCTTAAATTTTCTATTATTCAAAAACAAACTAATTAATCAGTCACTAAAATAAAATCTATCGTATCGTAGACTTAAATGGACGTAGAGATAATTGAAAAATATTGTTTTGGGGCTCACTTTATCTTTAAAATTAATGGTAGGATGAACGAATAAAGGTATTTATTAAAAACCAACTTCATTTAAAATATAATATATCTTATTACATACAAAAATATGTACAAGTACATAATAGTTGAAATCTAGTACGTAATTTAGATAATAAAAAAGATAAATTCAAATAAATTTATTCTTAAAACTATAAATGTGAAAACCTGAAAAATGATAGTTACAGACCATTTTTCTCCACAAACATAAGAAAAAACCAAAATAAATTGTATAAAGTGTTTTAAAAGTTTTACACAAACGTAACACTAATCCTTCAACTAAACTTTGTATAAAAGAAATTCTATTCTTCAGTAAATGATCGCACATAAAACTCTGTTACGGCAAGTTTTATGCTCAAAGACATAACTAGGGTTTCCACATTTCGCATTCAAGTAGAATAAACCCCTTCACTACAAGGTTCTTTACAATATTACGAAGCAATTTCATATTGATATCGAACTGAATGTTTTGTAAATTGGCACTTTAACATATGAAATTTATGTTTTCTAGTTTTTTATGTATTGTTTAGTTCGTGCAGTCTTTTTCGCGTTATTTAGAATCGGATTCGGAAAATAATAAAAATAGCTTAATTTATTAATTTAAAACAAAATACATTTGAAAATGTTAATGATTATTAAATTTAATTAACTAGTAAATATGTTGAGACACATATTTGAATAAATATGTTGGGACATTATTACAGCGCCATCTAGTTCCGTGGTAAGCTACGAGGCTTGAGTTACAGATACCAGAGAGTTGATATACTACACATATAAATTTTAAATACATACATATTATAAAAATAAACACCCATGACTAGGGTACAAAACATTTGTGCTCTACTAATGAATGCCCCCAGCGGGACTCGAACCCGCGACCGCTGGTGCAGAATGTAGGGTCGCTACCAACTGAGCCAAACGTGTCGTCAACAATTAAGTTAAAGCTTTAAATTCTAAGGTTGAAACGTTTTGATATAAATGTTTATTTCGACATATGCCATCATTGCTTTCTGAATTAACCAAACAAAACCCATTACATCAGAATTTAAAGGAAAGTTTATATTGACTTTGTATGAACTTTCCGATGACCCCAAAGTTTTATAGATAAACCTTTATGAACATTTTGTTCCCAGTGAGGCCGTTATCCGTAGAAATTTTATCAAGAGAACAACCTTTGTCAGTGGGACGGCAGGCCGAACTATGGTGTAGGTCCACAGGCGCAAGACCGCCGGCCATAGTGACCTGGTGGCTTGGAGGAAAACAACTACACTCAGTAACAAAACAACAGGTAAAATATATTTTTTTAAAATATAAATTTGAATATAAACTAAATAGAATATAAATAAAATATATTCTCACAAAAAAAAACCTATAAACGGAGCGAAGCCACGGGCAAAAGCTTGTAAAAAAGTATACATATCCTTTGTATCTAGGTTAGACGACTTACGTTTAAACTTAGTAAATTATTAGTAGCAAATACCTCTTAGAATTCACAAACATCCTTTGTAAACGAGTAATGTATATACATTAATAACTCTTTACGGTAAGTACGTATAAACTTATTCATGTCAAAACTCACGTTGGTTGCACTAAGTCGGCAATAGTAAGCATAAGGTGACAAGCTACTAAGTACTGTAATAATGCAACAGGTAAGGAAATGTAGGGAACTCTGCTGTTGATCATTTTATGTTGAATGCGCGATCTTAAATGTAGATTTTAGTTATAAAATATGTTCTTTAAATATAATTAAGGTGTGACATAAATGAAAATGATGTCCCATTTTGTTCTTTATATATCTATATGGTTGGATAATAGCTTCCATCGCTGTACTTGCTTGTTACGGGATAATTTATGGCAAAAATATCAAATATATTATTACAAAATGGGAACCCCATCAGGCATTTCAATCGATTGCGCGTGACATCGTAATCCTAGATTGATCCTAGATTCGTGATTGCTTCAGTTTCCCCATCCAAATTTTAAGAGTAAACTTTTATTTTTGAAGATACCTAGCAATTTTAAGCCTGAATAACTTAACAATAAAAATGAACAGCAATTTTAACGAGAACATATAAAAACTCTTCAACTCGAAAAAAAGATTGCATCGACTTCGTACGAGTATTTTAATAAAATTCAATACTTACCATTTTTTTTTCAATTAATACTATGAATACTTCATTATAACAGTCTATAATATAATTACGTATTTTGTTTTATATTACTTTCATCTAAAAGAGTTTTTTGTTATTAAAGTCGATCTATATTTTCTCGAAGATATATTTTTTTATATTGCAAAGTTTACGAACGCAAGTATACGATAATGTATGACTAGTATCACTTCAAAACTAAGAGTAAAAGTTTAAAAGAATTTAAAAGAAAGAAGGGGGAGAGGTCTGGTATGATATTAGAGTGAAGACAATAGGAGTATTCTGCGTACTATTTATAACCATATCATTATACGCAGATTTCTTGCGAATATATACTTGTAATTAAAATTCAAAGAGCAATATGTACCCAAATAATATTATGTTAAGCAAATTTTCATACGCAGCGTAAATAAGCAAATGGTTTCACGTGAAAAGGTTCTTAAAACAGTGTCGCGTGTAATTGATGACTTGTATCTAGAAGTGCTCTGTAGCATTTGGACAAAACTTAAATTATTAATTATAATACTATTTTCTATTAATTGATAATAATATTATTTGATATTAAATTTTTTTTACAATTATTAAAAATAATGAGTAAAATATTGCTTTGATTTCAAAATATATAAAATTACTTTTTATTGCTTATTTTACTCAGTTTTATGGAAAATTTAATAAGAAGGAGATTTAAATAGATTAGGAGCAAATAAATGTAGCCGTATCTTCAATATCCATGGTTCACAATATGTTACAAAGTTTAATTTAAAATATTTAAATACGAAGGAAATTTCATTCAACATAACATTTGAATACAAAAGAGCTGGGAAAATGTATAATGGACATCAGATGCTAATCAAAATACACATTTGGGGGTATAGACTCTATATAATGAATAAAAGTTAGAGTCAAAGTCAGCAAAGTCAGTTGGTCACTAACTTATTATATTGTAGTTGTTATTAATAAAATATCCGTTTAATTCATATATTTTGATATATTATGTACATTTGTAACAAAATATCTATATATATTGTGATAAGACTGTTTGTCAAATCTGTTCATTATTCTAATATTTTTAGAAAAACCTTATTAAAATCATTATTGAAGTGTAGTGTCTCTCTATCTCCCTGACGACTAATCAGATTTTGATGAAATTTGGTATAATAAACTGGATATCCGGGTCAAAAAAGGGTACTTTTTACCGCAGTAAAATATGTCTTGTCTAAAAAACGGTTACTAACCCTTATTTAACATTTTGATAATATTAAATAAAAAGCATTTACTTTTTACTCCTTTAATGTTCCAAAACTGACAATCAATGACATCTCAAAATAATCAAATATAAAAATAGTGTTCGACATTCGAACACATACATCACACTCCTCCAACCCTACTCTTTATAATTTATGGTTTTTCTACTAACTCTTAGTGGATAACGTCGATCATCCTGAAATTGCAATGCGACTGGTTCATGCGCATCAGGATGATCTGCGTCAAAAAATTCATCATCCGAAATTTCATTAGTCACGTCCCGTATCGCCCCCGCCTCCTCAACCTCTGTATTGGTGCAACACGGCGTGGTATCAATTGTTTCTATATTATGATTTTCATTAACGTAATCTCCAATGGAGTCTATACCGTCATTCGATGATGAATTTCCTTTATACATCCATATTTGGTCGACATGCTTTTTCGTAAAAAGATTTAGATCCGGTATATAAACTTTAAATAAATGAGAACCTATACAATTATTAATAATACCAACTTTCCATATGCTACATTGCTTATTTCCAATAGAATAATAATGTTTTACAAGTACCTTATCACCCACTATAAATTTTACATTTCTTTTACCTTTAAATTGCTTACTTTGATTCATCTGAGCATTACTAACGTTATCTCTAGCTCTAGCTACACATGACGAAGGAAAACTAACAGGTGACTTTGTACAATCTCGAATTAAATCTAACCGACAACGTAGAGGTCGTCCGAACAATAACTGAGCAGGCGAAAATCCAGTTGTTAAATTTATAGAATTCCTATAATCAAATAAAAATTTATGCATTTTAATCATTAACTCACTTAAACTCATGTCGTTTCTAACAATAGCCTTTAAAGCGTTCTTAATTGTTTTAACACAAACCTCCGCTTGCCCATTTGACTGCGGATGGTAAGGAGGACTAGTTAAATGCTGCACACCGTTTAACCGACAAAATGCTTCGAAATCATTAGAGCACAAGTTTGTAGCATTATCAGTAACTAAAGTCCGTACTAATAGAAACCTACTAAACATTTCACTTATGTTGCTAATAACTGATTCAGTATCAATCTTTTTCATATAAAAACATTCCAACCATTTAGAAAATGCATCAACTGCAATCAAAAATTGTTTTCCATTAAAAAAAAATACATCTAAATGAACACGTTCCCAAGGACCTTTAGGATAAGGCCAAGACACAAGTGGCGCATGTGGAGGGTTACTTCTTTGCGAGTTACAAACATTACAAGAACCAATATTTTCTTCAATATTTCTGTCAATATTTGGCCACCACATGCGCAATCTTGCTTCTGACTTTGTTTTAACTACACCAAAGTGTGATCTATGTAGTTCGTCTAAAAGTCTTTGTCGCAAGCTTGTTGGAATTACTACTTTATATCCGCGCAATATACATCCATTTTCAATTGAGAGTTCATTTCTACACATAAAGTAAGATTTTAAACTGGGATCTAACTCTTTACGAGGCCATCCATCATGGATCTTTTTAACCACTTTTTGTAAAACCTCATCATGTTCAGTTTCGTTTTTAATATAAGTGACAGTAATGGGAGGTAAGACAACTTCACCAATAAAATCTATATATAAGGAATGATCAATACCATCAGATTCATCTGATCTTTCTGTAACCGTGGCACGCGACAAAAAATCGGCAATATTATCATCGCTCTTAACATATTCAATATGAAAATTATACGCCGATAAAAATAAAGCATACCTTTGTAATCTGTTTGCTGCTAAAATTGGAATACCTTTTTTATTTCCAAAGATAGTTAGCAAAGGTTTATGGTCCGTACGTAATACAAACGGTACCGAACGCCCGTATAAATAATGGTTAAATTTTTTAACTGCAAAAACAATTGAAGTGGCTTCCTTCTGAATTTGAGCATAATTAGTCTCAGCTTTAGACAAAGATCGTGAAGCATAAGCTATAACCCGTTCAGAACCATTTGGTTGCAATTGTGATAGAATTGCGCCTAGGCCAGTGGGACTTGCGTCACAAGTTACTATGGTTGTAAAATTAGGGTTATAATGAGCTAATACACGTTCTGAGGCTAATTCATGTTTAATTTTATTGAAAGCTTCATTTTGATCTTTACCCCAAACCCATCGTACACCTTTCTTTAGCAGTGAGTTAAGAGGAAATAACACAGAAGAGGTATTGGGTACAAAACATCGATAATAATTCACTAAACCTAAAAATGATTTTAGCTCATTAACATTTTTCGGGGCCGCACATTTTAATATAGCCTCGACTTTAGTTTTCGACTTGTGCAATCCATCTTTATCTATAATATAACCAAGATATTCTATTGATTGTTTGAAAAATTCACATTTCTCTCGTTTTAATCTTAAACCAGCTTCTTGTAAGCGATCTAAAACTAATTCTAAACGTTTTAAATGAACCTCTCTCGATGCAGCTGTAATTAAAATATCATCTAAATAAATACAAACGCCATCAATGTCACCTAATAACTGTTCCATAGTGCGTTGAAAAATAAAAGGAGCGTTTGCCAAACCAAAAACTAATTTGTTATAACAATATAAGCCTCTATGGGCAGTTGATACAAGTAAATCTTTTAGATTCATCTAATTCAAGTTGTAAATATGCTCTTGAAAGATCTAACTTGCTAAATTCTAACCCTCCGTGCAGCTTAGCAATCAAATCTTCGATGCGTGGTATTGTAAAATTATCTAAATATATTACTTTATTTAATGTTACCGAAAAATCACCACAAATTCTAACATTGCCATCTGGTCGCAATACCGGAACAATAGGGGTAGCTATATCCGAATGGTCTACTTTCTCAATAATACCTAATTTAAGTAAATTATCTAATTCCATTTCTATTTTAGGTTTCAACGCTAAAGGTACTGGCCGTGCTTTAAAAAATTTCAGTTCCGCCTGAGGTTTTATTTTCAAAGTTACCTTATATTTATTAAATCTACCTAATTCGTTACTAAATAACAAAGCATATTTCCCATTAAATAAATTATTATCAATGTTGTTTATGTCCTTCTTTTTGCAGTCGTGATTACAAATATGAAGGTTGAATAATCTCATAAAATCACGACCTAAAAGAGGCAAGCGCTTTTCATACGACTTTAAAATATAAAATTTTAGTGGATTAGTACGGCCTTCATAAGTTACTTCAGGCAACACAACAAAACCCAATGGTGATATTTTCATACCCGTATAAAAATTAAAAATTTCATTACACATTTGCACACGGTAATTATTACTACTCTTAAACAATTCATCATATATTGCTTTTGGTAAAATAGATACGGAACTACCGCAATCAATTTCACACAATACTTTTATGTTGCTTACCCATATATGACATGTTATTGGCTCATCTTTTATACAATTCTGTAAATTAAATAAATTAAAATTAGTAAGTCCATCTCCATCGTCTTGGGTACCTAAAAAGTTATTTCTATTAATTTTTATTTGATACATTTTCTTTAAATGTCCTTTCTTATTACAATTTTGACATGTATAGTTTATGAATTTGCAATCTTCCTTCTTATGATTCTTGTATGTAACCACACACATCACAAGGTTGTTGAGATGCAGTATTATTACCACCGTTTCTCGCTTGACGATGTTGCAAAGCGAAAACTGGTTGACTTTGCGACATAAATCCAGCTCGATCATGATGCTGAGTGGACTGTATGGCTTGTCGCGCACATCGCACGCTTTGGGCTATCTCTAAAGCCCTATCAAAAGTTAAAACTTCGATGCTCTCGGCAAATAATTTTTCTTTCTCATTTATATTTTCTAATCCTAATACAAATCTGTCACGTAAAGCATTTTCTAATTCGACTTTGAATCCACAAAATTGCGACAATCTACGCACCCGTGCTGCCCATTCTACTAAATCCTCACCTGGATGCTGTTCCGCCTTATAAAAAGTGTACCGCTCTGCAAAAGTACATTTTTTTGCAGAAAAATGTTTATTTAATTTTTCTATTAGCTGTTTGAACGGAATTATGTCCAAATCGTCCGGAAAAACTAAATCCTTAACGACGCGGTAGGTATTCTCAGCTAGAGATGTCAGCAGAAGGGCCCGTCGTCTTACACCACTCCTGTCAGATTCATCATGTACATTATTTGCTGTGCAAAATTGTATGAATCGACTTCTAAAGATGGTCCAGTCTTGTGTATAATGGTCAAATAAAATATTACCAACAACATTTGAACCGACATTTCGTTCCACCATTATTTATTCTATGTTTAGACACCGTATTATGCTAAACACAAAATCAATTCTTGAATTCGATATGTCCTCGTCGCCAATTTAATATTTTGATAATATTAAATAAAAAGCATTTACTTTTTACTCCTTTAATGTTCCAAAACTGACAATCAATGACATCTCAAAATAATCAAATATAAAAATAGTGTTCGACATTCGAACACATACATCACACCTTAAAACGTACCTAGGAATTACACTTGAAAAATAAAGTTCGAAAGCTGTGAATTTTTATTTAAAATAAGTGTGGTAATTAGAAAGCAATTTGGTTTCGTAATGAAGTATAGTTTTGCTTAAGTAATATAAATGAAGTTCATTTGCCTACTTTACAAACTTTGAGCGTTGAAACGCTAAAGGAATATTTAAATCGCCATAACTTTATTTTCATTGAAATAATATACAAACTTCTATCTGGTAGGGATTGTAAGAGATTTTCGAATTTTATTTCGCCTCGGTTTCTACTGAACTTTGCCCAGAGGAAAATTAACCGTTGAATTTTCGCCTTTACATTTCCTTCATGCTTCAAAGGTCCCGTTAAGCCATAGCACCCGGTTAAGCGTTAGCATCCCTTAATTAATCTAACCTAGTGTGTTAACGATTCGCCCTTGGCTTAACCACTTTAAGAAGGATTAGTTCGTATAAGTCGGGTATTAAAATATTTACGGTTTGCAAAATCTGAATTATTTTGTTAAGTAAGCATAGTATTTTGATTTTTACTTTTTTTTTCCTGATAATTATCATAATGTCATTACTACGTCATAATAAATAATTCAGCGGTAAGCTAGAACTACATTGACCTTGGTTCAAGTTACCCAACCAATAATATACATACAAAATACGTAAAGAAAAACTTAAATATAGATATTTACCATGAGTGGGTTCTGAAACTGCGAGTTGCGGTTTAAGTACGTACATTGTACATACCGCAGTAATATTATATACATATGTACATAATATATGTATGTATTGGATATACATAACATATTTGCTATGTCAAGCGGCCGTTTATGTTCTACATTATAGTGTGATAATTGTATTTACTCTAGTATTATTACATATTCCGTGAGCGTAATTAGAATGTATAACTGAACATAGAACATATAACTTGATTTATATCCCACTGTTGGGCTCGAGCTTCACTTCAATACGAAAGGTATCTGGTCATATTCCACAACGCTGTTTTTTGTTTAGACTTCAAAAGTTTCAGCATAATAATAATGAATTACAAATATTTTAAAAGTATATTTTTATTAATAACTTAACGCACACACTTCGATTGGTTTCATGCTTTGGTAAGTAACTAATGTTTTAATTTCATTCATTCATATTTTTTTTCATTCAATGTTTTAATGTTTTTTTTTGTGCGAAACCATGATTCTCTTCCTAAAATTAAAGTAGTTAAAATCAGTCCTTAAAGCATTAGCTATCTATCAGATTGGCGGAAGTCGTGTTAAATCCAGTCAATTTTTTAAGTTTTTTTTTGTTTAAAAAATTTCATTTGCTAATCAAAATAAGCTGATATTTTCGCATTACAAACAGAAAATTAACAGCTGTACATAATAACATGTTTGAAGTCAGTGGTAGCCCAGTGGTAACGCGCTCACTTGGATAACCGAGTGATGCGGGTTCAAATCCGGGTCTGATATTTTCATGTGCGAATCTTTTCTAACATGATTACCACTTGACTTATGGTGAAGGAAAACATCGTGAGGTAACCTGCATGTCTGAGAAAACCTCGCAAGTTTTCGAGAGACATGTGAAATCTGCCAACACGCACTAGGCCAGCGCGGTGGACTATGGCCTGATCCCCCTCGTACTGAGGGAAGCCGGTGCCCAGCAGTGAGACGTTAAAAAAGGGGCTGAGACAATTTTGCCAAAATTCTACAACAATATTTTTCTTTCAGGAACTGGATGACAGAAATGAGACACAGTCACTACTAGCGTGGACACCTCAAAAGGAGCACAACGGAAAAGTACTAACATGTAGAGCAGAACATTCAAAATTCAATAAATCAACAATAGAAAGCAAATTACCCTTAAATATTTATTGTAAGTTTCTTTTTTATTATATCTCAATATTCATTTATTTATTAAATTGTAGTTGATACCTATTTACTATGAGACCCAAAGGACAGGTTCGAGTCCCAGGTAATACTTTATTTTAAATTGGCTTATATTTAAAATGTAGAATAAAAATAAGTGGTTCTAAATTAGCTTATAAATGTCTTAAAAGTTTTTAATAAGGACTTTGAAATAAATAGATATACCGCAAAGTTTTTAAAAAGTTACCAAGTAGAAGTGGCAAAACAATACTATAAATATACGCTAAGTGTCTACTCAAATATCATAAGCAGTAATCTTGTCAATTTACACAAATCACTTTTCAGCATAAAAATCTTCTGAATTTAATTATTAAAATTTAACAGATAACTATATTAAAATGAGTAATAAAAAAATATTTTATATATTTAAATATAATTATGGAACTCTGACATTAATTATTTTTTTATGTTGAAAGTTTACCCCTAGTTCCTTATACCCCAAACTTTAACTAGTTTTGTTTAACAGTCACGTAATTTCGTGTCGTCTTTGTTACTAAATGTTTTACTTACTAAATAACTTTCTTAATACGTAGTTATTTTGTAAGCTTAAATCTATTAAGTTTTACAATAATTGAAAACAAACAAAAAAGTTCTATTCTAACAAACTTTTTCAATGTTCAACTACTTACTAATGCTACGCTTAATCTCATAATTAATTAAAAGCACGCCAAATATATTTGTAGAATGAAAAAAATGTAAAAATAAGTAACTCTTGTATATTGTCTAATTTAATTTTGACTTTTATTGTCATTATCAAATATCACAACCCTTTTATCTAAACTTTAGCTTCTTGATAACAGATAGTTAACACGCTACACATAAATATACCTTGAAATATATACATTATAAATACCTATTATAAATATAAACATCTATGACTCAAGACTTGTCAATCAAATACTTCCAGCGCGACTCAAACCTGCGACCGCTGTCGCAGCAATTAGGGTAACTCCAAAAAACAAAATAATAAACAGCACCTGCATTTGCAATAGCATAATGCATTCGAGTACAAATTGTAACTGGGCTCCATATTTCTCAGGATTCACTCCAATCATATTTCTAACCTTAACAAACGAACATCCAACACATTCTGATTTATCAAATTTGCGGTAACTGGGATGGAATAAGGTAAAAATATATTTTCGACGCAGAAATGAAACTTTCATGCACTCATAAAACCGCGTCAAATATTTTGTAGAACAGGTTATTTTTGGTATAGAGAATACAACTCTATTTGGATAAAAATAGAGTATGTTATTCAACAGATGTGCCAGTCGCTACAATGCACTTAGGTGCCAAGATGAACCCAAACGATATCGAAGAGGGCGACGATGTGTACTTCGGATGCGAAGTTGACGCCAACCCACCCGCTTATAAAGTAGTGTGGGAACACAACGTAAGTATGACTGATGCTTTATATTTTATTGTATATTTCCCGCTTTGTTGGCCTGATTTTCTATGAAAGGAAAGGAAAAATTGATATCGTATATTCTACGTACCTAATATTTAAGCACCTACTTTATGTGTCGTTTTTATAAAAAGATAATAATAGTTCTAGTTCTAGTTATTTGAATTTGAGAAAAAGATATCGTAAATGATATGCTCTATTTTCAGAAGGCTTTAATAAATAGTCGATTTCACTTTATTTTAACTCTTAGTTTATTTTAATGGTTAAGCTGTGTAATATGGCTTAAACAAGTTACAATAAATATATTTTCTAATGCTATTTGATATTATGCAACGGACTTCATGATTTTATATAAATGACAAAAAATATTTTAAGTAAATGCATACGTATAACATTTATACAAAATACTTGTGCATTTAGTTCAAATTAACTTGAAAAATTCTAGTAAACAATTACATTCTTGAGACAGAGGTAAATTTTATTACTTATGACGTCAAAATTTATATTGATAATAATTTTCTTTTACGACGTCTATGAAAACGCATTTGATGACTTCGATGCGCTTGATAGGGTTTGATTCGGTTACTGCAATATATACTTTAAGACGAGTCGTTTAAGTTGAAATTACTGTAAAGAAGACAATAATGCTTATTAATTTAACACCAGCACGGCCTCATGAAACTTTTCAAAGAGACGCTTAAAGATAATTACGTATTGAATGAGGTTTTATCTAGCGCATTATCTTCTTCAGAAAAGAAAGGAATAGGGAGTTCATTGAGATTTAACGTAACTAGTACACTCGATTTAATTATAACATGAATAAAGTAAAAGTATTTGTTCATTAATCTATATTGTATATTATGCTCTTTACTTTAACTTTACTGGTAGAAAATATAGAAAACTTTTTTACTTTTTCCATAATATTTTACAAAGCAAGGAAGTGAAAAATTATATTATAATTGTATTATAACCTTAAGAACCAATAAATTAACTATTTATTTAAGTGAAAGTAACGGTTAATATGTATTTCTCAAAGACGAGTTATTTTCTCGCAGTAAATCAATCTATAATATGTTGAGCCATCTATTATACCTTAATATGCGTTATTGGACAGATAAAAAATCTAAAAACTATAAATTCGGAGTATCCGAAACCTACAGATAATAATGACAATTATGCAATAAGATTTAAGACTTAATGTTCAGATTCAGCTGAGTCAGAATTTAATTATATGTATGTACTAGCGACTCATCCTCGCTTCGCTCGGGTTCGTCCCTAGATTTAGCGGGAGTTCTATACTTAAACCTTCCTCGAGAACCACTTTATCCATTGGTAAAATCAGCATGAAAATCGGTGCAGTAGTTTTTGAGTTTATCGCGAACAGACAAACAGATAGGCAGACGCGGCGTAGTTTTTTTTTATATGTAGTGATATAAAAAAAAGAAAAGCTTAAGTTGACCATCATTTTAATTTACCCAGTCTGGAATCGAACGCCTATCATCTAGCCTTTGATCTAATCTGCTACACGGTCCACACAACGCAAGCAATAACGTTGAGTTTAAAGATAACTCTTTTGTAAATAAAAATACACATCAAAAGTTCAAACCTATAATAAATACCAAAAAAAACTGTCAGTCGAACTAAACAAATGCAAATTTGCCAACAACCTACATTTTTTGTAGAGTTTTCAAATTGTTACATTTAACCAATTCAGCGAAGCACATCCAAAAGTAAATGTCATTTATAATAACAAAAATATTTTTTGTCACAATTTTGTATTCATAGCAAAATCCTGTATTCATTTTATGTTCGAGTTTAGTTTTTGATTGACCGCGCGCAACGCCATTGGTTTGGAAAACGTTCTTCTCACTATTTTTATGTATACATAGAACAAAATTCTAACTTAGTTGATTCTTTACATTGAACATTTTTGTAAAATCTTATCGAATTATTATCGGTGCGAAGGTCCAATCTATAGTTAGGAATTTTTGTCGGTCTGCCAGTGACCGCGAATAGAACGCCACTGAACAGATTTTGATAATATTTGTTAGCGATGATAGATGTGTATCAACAAATAGGATATATTACACTATACTAAACTTTAAAATGTATTGGATAGGGACAAACCCAAGCGGAGCAAGGCTGAGTCACTAGGCTCAAAAAAAATGGTTAAGTTTACAATTATTCGATACTTTGATTTATTGTAAGGAATAAGATATATTATATCATAAGATAGATTAGATCAATCATTTCTTTTTCCAATATTTCATGAATTTCATGAATATTGAATCTCATACCTGGAGTTGAGTTATCAATCATCCTATATTTTTTCCTGTAACAGTTAAAGTCAAAAAGGTTACATCAAGCAAAGAATAGTAAGCGCTCTTAATCGTGTCTTGGTGGTACTATTAAAGAAAAAAAATCGCTTTTACGTTCAAAATTAGGTTTTATAGTGTTTATTTGAATGTTTGTTAAGATGATATTTTCTTAGTTAAAGTTTTTTAAAACTTCTCAACATAACGATTAAAGTTTTCTATTATGAATGATTAAAATTTTCTAGTATGAATACTATTTTATAAGAAACATTTGAAAATCGGTCACATCGTAAGCATATGATATAAGTTTTAGCATCTATGGTTAGTTAATATTCTATTGTTCACCCACAGGGAGTATTACTTCAAAACAATCCGTCTAATGGGGTTATATTAACTGGGAACACTAACCTCGCTCTACGGAACGTGTCTCGTCATCAAGCCGGCACATACACCTGTACAGCATCTAACGTAGAAGGAGATGGGAAGTCACCACCATTGAAAATGCAAATAGTTTGTAAGTTTGTATTCTTTTTATATATTTACTTAGTTGCTATTAGTATAAATAGTAAAAAAATGGTATAGGTCGAGATTTATAACTTTTAATATACATATATGTATTTTGGATGAAAATGAAGCCAAATTTTATTTAATTGCTTTTAAAAGTGATTTTATTCTCTTAAAATATTCATAGATTTAGTTAAACTGATCTGTAGTAGGTTACTGACGATTCAATATAATGCAAGTAATTCCTCAAAATACAGCGCCGTTGGGTAAAAAGAGTACATATTTCAATTTAACACTACTATTGTACTTAGTAACAACTTCTACATTGTTATACATATGTAGCAGTATCCCAAAATGAAGGTGGGAAAGGACGGGATCATGTTTAAGCGAGTACTTCTGAGTTTTATTTGAAAACTTTGACCCTTAATGTTGAATGTTCGGCATTTATATGTCGTCAGTGAATTATCAGATATGCGAACCCATTTGTTTTATACTTAATCGTCTCACGTAATAAAACTTTATCGAGCTGTTGAGTGTGGTTTTGGAATATTTACATACATTTTTTTTAATTGTGAGTAGGCACTGTCTGTAACAAGTATATAAACCTCTGAGACGTCAAATACCTTAGTCTCTCCCGTGATCATGATTGCTGTAAAGTATTCGAAACGTCGGGAACTAAAAATCAAAATAAATCCGCGACAAAATCCGAAAAGGTAGTTTCATTTATAATGTCAATTATTCGCGTAAACCTAAGAAAGTATTAAGAAAGTATTATTTACATAATCATTACGTAATAGCTTTTTTCCGTAACTTCACTCATGTATACAATTTTTCTATGGGACAAAAATACACATGTACATGAAGCACTGTTGCGCTATTTCCCACGGGAAACCTTCAGTTACTCAGCTTAGTCAAATTCATAAATGTAAACCATACTTAATATTATATTATTTACTAACATTAGAATAAACCTTTTTTACGTATACTAACAAGATCAGTCGCTGATCCTTGAAAAATAATAAAATTATTTATTTATTAAAAATTGAGATTGTACTGCTCTTGCTCAAATTTTAAATCCGCCTGTAGAAATCTCTTTAAAAATCGGTAATTCCATTTCAGAGATTTGACAGATTTGTTTAAATTAGGTATTCTAAAATCGCATATAGTGTGCCAAATGAATATAAAAACTTATATTTCTAAATGCTTACCAATCCGTGTGATTTCTTTGAAGTAACAGCTTCTTTTTGCATCCTAAGCTGTTCACATGACAGCAATATTAAGATGTTTGAGGAGGACGCTACGCTTTGTATACTAGACCATCGCTCGTTTGCATGGGATGAATGTTTTAATAACATTCGTCTACTACTGATGTTAAGGCACAGTAAAATATGTTCTGATAGACGATACTTAGGCGTCGTACTTCCAGAAGCATCCTCTATGACTCTAAAAGCGTCATATATTGCGCGCTCATATTAAATATTTAGAATTTCTATACTATTCATACACCAGTAGTCCCCGTAGAGACGTTATACAAAATGTATACCAAAGTATCAGGGTAGGTAACGTAATGGTGATTCAGATGTAAGACAATTCAATTATTGGCTACCGCACACAATCTGGTACATAATCGTATTCGGTAGGCATTCAATTTGATAGACATACCGCTTAAGCGCAGAGATTATCTTTCCTAGATTCGATTCTACTGACACAAAGGGATCAGCAATCTTGGATCATTTAATCAATTAGGAGCCAGAACAATAAGGTGAATGGACGACGGCGTACACTTAGATTAGGAAAAGCAAGTCGTAGGGGCTAATATATTACAGGTTGTTAGTAAAGAAAAGAGGAATAAGATAGCCTACGCCGAATAATTAGTTTTACTGTAAATGGGTTTCGTAAAGCAAAAAAGCCAACAAAATTTCCTTTGAAACTTAACTATCAAATCATTCCTTTCATAAATATTATTTCGCAGAAATCATTATTAAAGGACATTCACCATATTATATTTCATTGAAATACAATGTTTTATTAATAGAAATTACATTTTCATTTTTTTCATTTTCGCAGCAATTATCTTGGTATATTTTGGAAAGTTCCACCGAAATTCGCGAGTACTGTCGTAGACGTTAATTAATAACGGGCTTATAATTTATACCTTAACCGTTGTTATGCAAATACTTGACATGTTTTTTGTTTTAATTACAATCGGCCTCTCCATTCCGGTTTCGTCTGCATTATGCATAGTGTTTTGTAAAAAGTAGCATAATATTTTTTCATTAAAGTATCTTACACATACTCTCACTCAATGCGTATATTTTAAGATATATGTAAATTTTTAGTAAATATGTAAGCTTTTTGAGGAATTCTTATAATTTGCTTACTAACGACTATCCCTCTACGCTCGGGTTGATCCCAAATGAAAAACCCAAAACAAATGTATCTTATAGGAAAAGCATTTTTCGGGGATAATAATAATTAATATATATTATTTTCCAGTCTATAAACTATCTCGATATCAAATTTTTTTTTCGATTTATTCGATTCGATGGGTTAGTCGACTTTATTAGTTTAAGTTGTATTAATAACTTAGTATTTATTTTAATTTATTTTTTAAAAAACACAGGAAAGCCATTATATAGTTACGCATCACTCTCTTACATCTCCCTTGAGGTACTTATATGATATATCATCGTGATGTTAAGGGATTTGAATGTAAATAACCTCATACTTCCTTAGCTATTAGTAAACAGCTTAGGCATATAGCATAACTCTAACCTCTCCCTGCATATCTTAATCATATTACGGTTTACACGCTTTTTCGGCAAACATAGCTTGGTGGTGCTTCTTCGTACATTTTCTGCCAAATCTGGAACGTTATATACTTAACCATGATTATCGTCATTTTGATTGATATCGAAAATATCAAAACTATTTATAAAATGATATTATTGAAATTTTCGTCTAGAGCAGTCTCTTCCATGCTATATATGCATAGCTATGATTGCTATAAAGCATTCGAAACGTCAGACACCAAAAATCAATATAAATCCGAAAAAAACAAAAATATAGTTTTATATAAATTTGAAATATTTGCGTAATAATAAAAAAGTATTATTACATTAGAATTAAATACAAATATATTCCTTTTATAGGAAGCGAAATTACCGAAGTGAACTTCTTTAAAAAACTGAACACGTGGAAATGAAAGTTGTATCAACAACTTTTGCCTTCAAGTTTCATGATCATCCATAAAAAATCATTCTTGTATTTGTACCAACAGTAATATTTTTGTGCAGATAGACCGTTATGCCGTAAAAGAGAAGTGAAACTGATAGGTGCAGCTCTTCAAGAACCATCCAAAGTGGAATGTGAAGTAGACGCTTTTCCGCCTCCTGACACCTTTGAGTGGACACTTAACAATTCAGTCGGCTCGATAAAGGTCGACCCGGTAAGTAACCTTGGCATCTGGCCTTGAAAACTTATACTTTATTAAAATTGATTATTATAGATGACATGAACAATTATTATTCGTTCCGCAATAGTTATTATGCATTTTTAAAACGATTCATTGGTAATACTTGATGTTGGCAATTCATAACAAAATTAGTAGGTATATGAAATTAGGCAAAATGTTATTTCCATTAATGAAACCCACGACTGCCACCCACAAAATTATAATCTAAGAGTTTTGATATAATTAATTGGAAATATTTGACTTGATTCAAGGTATTCAAAATATGATTTTGTGTTAAAGTATTGTTTATGTTAAATTGATTAATTACATTAATTTTCCTAGTACTACTGTATATTACTTGGTTCCTACGTGAGCGATATTGTTTACATTAATTTTATTAGTGGCTTTACGTCTCAGTTTCAAACTTGGTGTGAATATTAAAGATGACTGACTGTTTTTATTTACTTGGCTAAGTTCTATTGTCGTTTTTTACCAGGATTTTTCAGCATTAAGTCATGTGTGTACATTTTTATAAGTCATTTTTATAAGTCTATAACACAAGCAGACAATAAATATTTTTTCTATATAAATAAGTAAAATTGGTCTCTTTGTAATGTCAAAATAACAGCGGTTTGCTAATGCATAAGAAACTAAAATTGGCACTTATAATTTTTTTTTTTAATTTTTATCTCTGTGCATGTATGTTTGTTCCCGCTTATCTCTGAAAATACTGACAGATAGCAGCAAACCAGATTTTACAAGGAGTACTTTTATTTTTTGTTAGCGGTCCGCACAAATAAAAACCTTTGAAATTGAAAACGACGTAATTAGGTCCGAGGATTTTATTCACAATCATCCGAGCGAAGCGCTAATAATATAATTTAAAAATCCTCATTTCAGCATGACATAGATCAAATAACATCAATTACAAAAGCATTCCTTACACAAGATAGTTCCTAGTTTGTCGCACGAAATTACTTAATCTCTTTTCTCTTGAGATTTTTTTTGTCGCACGATATATGACTTCAAAGGGAAAACATTTCGGGACTTGTTCGTTTGACGCGAAAAGTCGCGAAAAGGTTTCTACTCTGGGAATACTTCATGATTCTTTATGATTCAACCCTTGGGCATGAGAAATTATTGAATAGCATATCTTTCTTTGTTCTGTCCCTTCTATTGAACTTTATTATTCAACATTGGTATATTTTATATTCATTTTAAAGATTCTGTGTCTGAATTTAAATAAATATTTGTTTTTCGATACGTATTTCTAACAAGGGATGTTTCTTTAAGGTTGGTGCTATATTGATGTATTGGGACTTTCCATTTGCTGATTAAACTCTAAATGATGTATTAGTACATACATTTGCAAATTAGGTGCAAGTATTATTATTTATTCTTTATTGCACATTGAAAATGTATACAGTGATGCAGATACAAATATAGTTTGCAACGGTGGACTTATCTCTATAAGAGATTTCTTCCAGCCAACCTGTGGTAGTGAGAGATAGTGTTGTAAAGCAGGCTAAAATAGTGCAGTTTCAGTAAAATGATGTATAATATAATAACTATAATATACATACCATACAATATATATTTACATAAATACTAACATACATACATACATACATACATACATACATACATACATACATACATACATACATACATACATACATACATACATACATATATATACACAATAAATATACATATCCATTTAATAGAATACATAATAATAGAGATTAAGAAAGGTTAAGATAGAGTGAGAAGGTGTTGTCTTAAATTTTTCTTAAAAGTATTAATAGAGGGACAGAGTTGGATGTTCTTAGGAAGATTATTCCAGAGCTTTGCTCCGTACACTGCAAAAGAGTTTAGGAGGTACTTCGTGTTGCTCTTTGGAATGTCCAGCATTGCAGTGTGGCAAGAGCGCATGGAGCGAGAGGGAGTAGGAAGAGTTTGGAAACGGGAACGGAGGTATGAAGGTGAATTAGGGTCATTAAGAATGTTGTAAAGGAACGAAAGGATGTGCATATCACGGCGAAGGCGGATTGGGAGCCATTCAAGCTGAGCACGAAAGTTTGATATATGGTCATGCTTTCGCAAGCCAAAAATAAAGCGAATAGCGAGATTTTGAAGACGCTCTAATTTGTTAAGTTGCTCCTCGGTCACATCTAAATAGCATACATCAGCGTAGTCGAGTATGGGGAGAAGTAGGGATTGAGCAAGCATAATCTTGGTTGAAAAAGGGAGGAAAAATTGGAGACGCTTGAGAGAGTGAAGAGTGTAATGCATACGTTTGCTGACCTCGTTGACATGAGCTTGCCAGGTCATGTTACAATCCATTATTAGGCCAAGATTTTTCACTCTATCACAATAAGGGATTGCAACGCCAGAAAACTGGATTTGAGGTATTGAGTTCCAGTCGATTTTGCACCTCAGTCTACTACTGCCAAAGATGATACATTGTGATTTGCAAGGATTCACGAGAAGGCCGAAAGACTCAGCCCACGACTGGACTTCAACAAGATCCAAGTTTAGTGCCCCAATCGCCTCATGCAACTCGGTCAGCTCAAAATGACGATACAACTGTAAGTCGTCTGCATACAGATGGAAGGGAGAAGAGATGACTTTAGATATGTTATTGATAAAGACAGAAAATAGTAAAGGGGAAAGTACGCCGCCTTGAGGTACGCCAGCAGTGAGATCTAACCAATTCGATGACGCATCGTTGGCTTTCACGCACTGCTGACGTCCGAAGAGGTAAGAGTGAAACCAGTCAATGATGGTAGGAGAAACGTTGACCGCGCGGAGAGCACCAATAAGGATATCAAGGTCAACAGAGTTGAAGGCACTGCTAAAATCAAGCAGGACCATCGCGGTGAGCTGGGTATTATCCATTGCACCACGAATATCCTCCGTGATATTCAGCAGTGCACCAACCGTGCTGTGGGAAGAGCGGAAACCGGACTGATAAGGACATAGAAGGTTATTGTGGGACAGATATGAGTAAAATTGGTTGTGGACTAATGATTCTATGACTTTGGATAGGACAGGAAGGATCGATATCGGACGGTATTGAGTGAGACAGGTAGGATTCGAGGTTTTTGGCAGTGGGATGACAAATGCTTTTTTCCATGATGACGGGAAGACATTGCGTGTGAGTGAGAAATTTATGATGTGAGTGATCACAGGCGCAATATCCTCCAGTATGGGGAGAATCATGTGAAGGCTGAGGTTATCACTACCAATGGACTTAGTGGAAATGGTGCGGACACACTTCATTATAGCATCTACAGAGACTGGTTCAAAGACGAATGGAGGTAGGTCAGGGGGAGCAAGATTCGATAAGAGTGAGAGAGTAGATTTTTTTATGTGAGAGTCTAAAGTTATGGGTGGAGTAGTAAAATGAAGGTTTAAGGCATTGAGATCCACAGGATTTTGCGAGGTTTCTGTGGCCTTACCCACACCCAGTGACCTAAGGAATCTCCAAACTTGCGTTTGACAAAGATCCTGAATCGTGGAGTGAATATAGCGACGTTTAGCATCCCTACACATTCTGTTGCAGATGTTACGTAGTTTTTTGTATGCATTAAGGTTTTCGGCAGACGGATGCTTTTTGTTTATGGATTTGGCCTTATCTCGTTTAGCCATTGTTCTTTTAATAACGGGTGATAGCCATGGAGCGGGAGCATGTTTCATCCGCACCGGTCTTACCGGAGCGTGCTTATCGTACAGTCTAATCAGCTCAGTAGTTAAAGAGTCAACCATGCTATCGATGTCATTTACAGCCATTATAGCTGACCAATCAATGTTCTTAACATCCTCTCTCAAGCGTTCAAGATCCATATGCTTAAAATTGCGTTGAAGTATAACCTTGCCTCTAACTTTTGGAGGGCGCACTTTATATGCGAGATAAATTAAGTCATGATGAGAGAAAGGTGCAGTCATTTGACCATGCGAAACGGTAAGAGTTGGTTGTGAGACAGAGATTATATCTATAAGGGAAGGCCGACTATTGGGAAAATAATGTGTGGGGGAATTCAGGGGAAGAATGTGCAAATTAACTGAAGAGGTCAAGTCATTTAAGGCTTGAGCCCTAGAGTCATTTTTTAATAAACACGTATTTAAATCACCCATGAGAATGATGTGGTCATAATTAGGAGCAAAGTCCTGGAGGATATTACCTAATTCATTAAAATAGTTAATTTTGTCGCTAGGACAGTACAATACCCCAAGAAGAACTTTTTTGTGGTTAATTATTAATTCTAGAAAAAGGTATTCAAGGGAACCTGTTGAAAGCGAGGTAGAATGAGTGACAACACAAGCCGGGATGCAGCCGCGAAGGTAAATACCCACGCCGCCACCACCCTGACCAGTGCGATCGTTACGAAAAAAACGATAACCAGGAATACCGCAGCTAGTCGACGGGAGTGAGGGCTTAAGCCAGGTTTCAGACACAAGTATACAATCGACCACGCCAGTACTAAAAGATGTGAGAAGATCAGAATAGTGAGCAATAATACTCTGCGCGTTAATATGCACTAAGGTAAGGAAATTGGAATTATTTGGAAAGACTTTCAAAAGTTTATTTTCAAGTGTTTCTTGATCCGAAAGGGAAGAATTTAAGCTGCTTCCAGCACTTTCAAAATCGTCCGAAGAAGAACATGAAAAATATTCATCATTAAACATACTATTATTACTTAAAATATTTATATATAATAAATAGATAAATTATGTATAAAATATAAATAAAAGCAAACAATTATATAATTAAAATACTTATATACCTAATAATTAATACACAAAAAAAAACCCGATGAATAACACTATACTCATGCACAAGTTGACTGTTAAAAAAAAAAAACAGAATTATGTATACAATAACAAAAATATATATATAGACGAACAGCAAGTGAATAAACAGACTGAGCGATGAATAAAAAAAACACAAAGATAATTAATAAAGCTCAAATAACCACAATAGAAAAAAATAGAAAAAAGCACAAATAATTATAACATGCATAAATAGAAATTTTGAATCTGTGCGAACAACATGACACAATGACAGTTGATAGGTAGTTGACACATGTGTTTTTGTAATATGACAGTTGACAATTGACACATTAGTCAATAAATAATAAGTAGTAGACAATAAATTAAAAGAAATGTTTAACAAATTTAAAAATATTGTTATAATAATTTGGCAGCCTACCCTGCATAAAACTAAGTTAATTATATGACACATAATATACATTATAAACCGACCAAATAAGAAAGGTGTAAACAAAAAGAGGTGTTAGTTTTTGTCGGTTTTACTACTTTTTGTCATTAAGTTTTTGAGTTCTGAGAAAGTATTAACTTTAACTCGGGACTTATCAGGGAGAAGAATAACTATAGTACCGTCTGCAGACCAGCACTTCCTCGTCCCAAAGTGATTACGAGCAGCAACAAATATGTCTTGGCGAGTCTTGGTTAAAAACTCTGTCACAGTTATTTTTGTGCCTTTCAACATAGTATAGGCATAAGTCAAAGTCAAAGAAGGCATAAAGTCTTGATACAGTTCGTATATTTATTTTGAGGACAGTAATTTTAATCCCTAATAGGATAAGCATAGCACTTATTTAGTAGAAGTAAACTCCGTTATAGTGTTCTAGAGACGTCACAATATAATTATAACATATTTTATAAATGTAAGAAACTATGAATCACCCTCGCTTCGCTCAGTTTTGTCCCTAGGTAGGTACCTACCTAGTATAAGTTTTTTTATTATAATTATTTTTCATAGGATCGTTTCACTGTGGACGCAAAAGGAGGCAAATCGGTTTTAACCTACATCCCCGTATCAGACATTGATTACGGCACCCTATCATGTCGGGCGACCAACCTAGCTGGTCAGCAAACAAGTCCTTGTGTATATACGCTGCTACCGGCTACAAGACCCGACCCACCTTCTAACTGTTCAGTTTACAATTTAACTGATGACTCATTGGACCTGACATGCCTTGCAGGTAATTGATTACTATAGTAATAGCAAATTACGAACGTTGTATGTACTTTTAATTTAATTAATAATATAATAATAGTTTGAAAAAACTTTGAAAAATGGTTAACGAATATAATAATTATTTTTATTTAAATGTTTTAAATATTCTTGTGATAATGAAGCAAATACAATAAAGTAATAGTAAGTAGTTGTAGTTAAATTAATATTGGTTCTTTATTTAAATATACTTGTTACATATTTTACAATACTGATCAGATCTTGATATTTGACAATATCTTGGATACTCTCCTAATATACGATGGATATGTTTCTTTTTATACTCAATCAAAAACTCGTTTTGACGATGATGAACTCAATATATACTCGTATATAATAATAAGTTTAGCGTGCGGTAATATAGGCTGGTTCATTTAAATTATATTACAACAATAATAGAATTGCCGAATAAGTATGTTTTTTTTTTTTGACGATTTTTCATGGACCCAAGCTTCTCTACCAATTAGAAACGGTGGCATCGGCGTGAGGCAAATTTCAAGTATAGCCCTTCCAGCATTTCTCGCTTCTGAGCACAGTGTTCGAGAACTCTGTTCTCAAATTTTAAAATCAAACCAAAACATTACTGGTGCTGTACAAGCTTTAGAAAACTGGAAGTCGAAATGTCCAAATGTTGACATCCCAAAGGAAGTTTCCATTCAAAAACTTTGGGATGCACCATTGGTTCATTCTACATACCAAAATTTGGCTCAAAATCTTACAAGTGAAGTGAATCGTGCCAGACTTTTAGCGTCAACGGCGAAAGAATCGGGGCACTGGCTGCACGCCCTACCCTCGACAAATCTCGGTACACTTTTAGATAATGATAGTTTACGTATCGCTGTAGGTCTCCGGCTGGGAACACCGCTGTGCACTCAGCACAGGTGCCCGTGTGGAAAAGAGGTCGACTTTAATGGACTCCATGGACTCTCTTGCCGAAGAAGTTCAGGTAGACTTTTTCGTCACGGTTCCCTAAATGATACCATCAAAAGGGCTCTTGCCACCATTGACATTCCTGCTCTCATTGAGCCTTCTGGAATAAGTCGAGATGATGGCAAGAGACCTGATGGTCTGTCGCTGGTTCCTTGGGAAAGGGGACGGGCGTTAATGTGGGACGCTACATGTGTTGACACATTGGCCCCGTCCCATGTCAAGGAGACGGCGTCTAAAGTGGGGGCTGCGGCGGAGAAGGCTGAGCTTCTCAAGATACGTAAATATACCTCCCTTATTCAAAATTATATTTTTGTACCCTTTGCTGTAGAAACCCTTGGCCCATGGAGTCAAAGTGCTAAGCACTTTTTAAAAGACATAACACCTCGTCTTATCGCCTCCACTGGTGACAGGAGAGCTGGCTCATTTTTCGCCCAAAGAATCGGCATTGCCATTCAACGGGGGAATGCAGCTAGCATTCTTGCCACTATTCCACGCGGACACGACTTGTACAGTAATAATTAAGTGAACATTTGCTTTGTATATATAGTTAAGTTTACTTGTAATTTCCTTTACTGTAAATAAATTAATATTTATATTAAGTTTGAATAAGCATTTATAAAATCCTTATGTACTTAATTATTCAGTTATCGTAAACCTATTAAGTAAATTATATGTGAAAATACCGATAGCCGAACAGTACCTATAGCTGGTACATTACCGAAGATTACTGATTCAATTTCAACCGATTATCCTTTAACCAATTTTAAAATAAAATAATGCAATTAATTATTGCACGTTTTTGAATTCGAAATAAAATTTCGCTGCTAAGTGTGGAAAAAGTATTATATGTTATAATAAAGTCACTATTTTTTTTACTTTAATAATATAATAAATATAATAATAATATGATGATGTTGACAGGTTACGAAGGCGGGTTACAATGTGTGTATATAGCCGAAGTATGGGCCAATGAGGGTCTAGTAACTAATTCTACGAATGGGGCAGCTGTTTGGAACCTACGAAGACTTGGTGCTAAAAGGCACCTAAAATTAGTGGTATACGCTGCTAATAGTAGAGGAAGATCCGAACACGTCACCTTTACTGTTGAAACTGCACCACGACTGTCACCAAGAACTGGTAAGTTATTGTACTTTTTGCCCTATTTAAAGTTTTAATAAAATATAATATATAATGCGCAGCGGTAACGCGCTCGCTCGTATAACCGAGTGATGCGAGTTCAAATCCGGGTCTCGCACTTCTGATATTTTCATGTACGAATCATTTCTATCCTGATTATCACTTGTCTTACGGTGAAGGAAAACATCGTGAGGAAACCTGCATGTTTGAGAGAACCTAGCATGTAAGACATGTGAAGTCCGACAACACGCACTAGGCCGACGCGGTGGACTATGGCCTGATCCCCTCGTGTTGAAGTAGGCCCGTACCCAACAGTGGGACGTTAAAACGGGCTGATGACAATATATTATGAGTGTTCTGTGTCATTCCTAGCTATCACTCGAATTCGTCTAAAGTGAAAGACAAAAACTAATCTATCCTCAGCAACAATAGATTTTCCAGGATAAAAAGTAGCCTATGTTAGATAGGCTATGTAGTACGTACTATACAAGACTATAATCTATCTCTGTTCCAGATTTCATCCATTTCGATTAAGCCATTCTGGCGTGATTGAGCAACTAATATCCATCCAAACATCTAAATTTTTACATTTATATTATATTAGCAATACCCGCGGCTCCGCCTGCGTTCTAAAGACGTGAATGCAAGCGTAGTTTTATTTCTAACCTTCTTTTTATATTTTTCTCAGAGATGAGTTATTTTCCCGCAGTAAAAAGTATCCTATATATTGACCCGGATAACCAGCTAACCTCATACCAAATTTCATCCAAATCCGTCCAGTGGTTTTCTCGTGATTTCTCGGTCACAGACATACAGACAAACAGACAAAAATTCTAAAAATAATAGATTTGGCCTCTATATAGATAGTAATGTCTATTCCAATTAGATTTTCCAAAAAAAATGTTCAATATACAGATTCGACTCAGTTAGAATATTATTATATGTATAGATCAAGTTTAAGTAAAAGTAAGATGAAAACCATTTGCACTTAGAAGACAAACAAAGCCAACGCCCTCATAAAAGCTTCATATAGGAAATAAAGACGTTTTTGATAAAACCGACGTAAGAAGTATTAAAGCAGATAAAATCCTTTTATAAACAGAGAACACACAACTCTTGATCTTTGCTCGTTTAGCTTTTTATCTTTTCCGCTTTAACCGAAATCTTTTGTTGCAATCCGAATGCAGTTTATATATTCAAAGACGAATACTTAAGAATTTGCAAGAATAAGCTGTAATATTCTATTGGAGTACGTTTTAGTTTTTTTACCAATTTCAAAAATAGTGGGTATAATTTTGTTGAACACATTGCTTACGTCATGCTAATGGCCTAACATGCATGGTTGCTGATCGTAGGTTCCCGGAGACAAAATGATGATGACATGATATTATTATTTTTTGATTTTGGTTTCGTAGCTAAAAAGATTAAGCGAAATTCGTCCGATCTTTATTAGGGTACTGACATCTCACAAAATTACTAGTATCTGGATAGATAGCAGTCATTCTCAAACTTTAAATTTGAACTATCGCTGCATTTCAGCATGAAATACCTTCAATGAAATATTTTAGCTCTTGTAACGAATTATATAATTATTGTATTAGTTGAATTAATTATAAGCCCTATGTTTTACAAACAGCGCAAAGTAAATTTTCAATAAATATTCTTGAATGTGTACTTTCCTTCTCTTCCTTTGAATGCTTCTTAACAATGGGAGGACTTGAACACACAATTGTAGGCGCCGTTCAAAACACGTTAGTGAATCATGTAGGATGGTTTATTTTAGAATATTTTTTTCCTAGTGCTATATATTTTTATCTGTTACTACTTGCTTGTATGTTATTTATTAGCAAACCCATTGGAATTGTTGTCTAGATTCTAGATCTGCAATTACTAAGTATGACTTTATTTTTATATAGAAGTACTCTTAAAGTTACATTTAAATCTTCTCGGATTTAACCAATTCTAAGCTGTCACTAGTAAGAAGTTTTTGAAAGAATTGACACAAGAATTTATTAATTAACCTGATCCGGGACTCGAACCCAATTACCAAACTGTAGCAGTTCATACATACATTGAAATGGAAAGACGAATGACAAAGAGGAGTAACAGAGTTTAGTTCATATACTATAATAGTATGGATATTATTAAAATTGTCGCTTCTAAGTATTTAAATAATATGTACCAGGTACCTATATTAAAAATACGAAGGCCTTTATAGAACACACATTTGATATACAACGAACCTTATGCTTTATAACACAGTTTTATACAATGCTTCACAACAAAGCTCAAAGGTTTTTAAAAACCTTTGAGTTTATACAAAATACTAAATAAAGAGCGCTTTCGTTTTATCCGAATTTGCCAATTTTGGATCAGTTTTACCTAAATATACCTCTTTTTTAATTCTTAAGTTTTTTTCAAATCAATCCCTTGCTTTGCTTCGTTCTCTTTTATTTTTAAAGTGTACATATGTATATACATATGTATATATTTCAGAAAGTACTATATCCCACAGGATTTTTACTAGAATAATATTAAGTATTATAATTTCGTGAAAAAAACGTTCATACGCCGTTGTTTTGTCGCGTTGTTGCGGTCGCATTTGCTTGCCGGATAACTTTTATTAGAAGTGCCTTCATGGTCGGTAAAATTTTGAAAGTGTTCCGTTTTAACTGTTATTTTGTTCGAAGGCATAAGCAGATTTCACAATTTGTAATGCAAAGCAGAGGGTAAAATAGCAACTTACCTACTTTTCCTACTTCAAACTTGTTTTTTTTTGAATAATGAGAAATTTTACTCTGATTTTGTTTAAATGGAGATTTTTTATGCTTTTTCGCCTAAAATATTTCTGTAAAATGTAAAGCTTTTATGTATTCCATTACAAACTCGTTCGAGTGATAGTGAATGTGTATTGAATATTTAAAAAATACCTCGATGCCACAGGTACGTTTTCATTGTATAGACACTGCGAATATTTGGTTTTGTTTTATTTATTCGTACTCGCATTACGGTTTAACGACTGAACGAACCCGGAATAGCAATCTGAATTACAACCTTTTACGATATGCGTAAAAAGAAAAAAAAACAAAAATAATCAAAACCGTTTCAATAGGATATGATTATATTATTTCAATATGCCTGATCGATTGAAAGTATTATGGTTTGATAAAATAAGTATTTTTATAAGTAATTAATGTTCTTATTGCTTCTTTCCTCCTGATATAACAGTTTTTTTATGAAACACGATCGTTTTATTTTTCAGAAACGTGAAAAATCTACATTGATTACAATAATTGATTTTACAATAAAATTTGAAACATGTATATGCTCTAAATATTTTGTTCAAAAATATTTATACAACAGAACATAAACCTCTTTTTTGAGGTCGGTTAAACTTAGGTAATACTTCTTATATTACTAATTAATACATATTTTAAGTCCCAACTTTAAAAGCTAAAGTAGCTATAATAATGAGATTATTATGCAAATGTAATTTAATTTGTTATAACAAACGTATAGGATCAATCACAGCTACATCATCTTATCTGGCATTAGGCCATCTTATACATATTAATTTTGACACTGACTAATGACGTGTCGCGTTAATTATTATAAATCCCGAATCACGAAGTTCAATCCCTTTCTTAACTTGATAATTAATTAATCTTTACATTTTGTACAGACTTAAGGCGTTCTATAGTTATATACAATGTACAATACATAATATGTACAATGTACATAAATAAATATATAAATATATACTCGTACGTACATATGTACATTTTATATCTAGTCTTGCCATAAATATTGTCACAAAGAAAAAAAAAATTTTTTTTAATGCAAATAATATTTATTACTTTTACAGTGTGTTAGTTTTATACATAAATATAAAACAATTCAAAATATAAAAAGCATATTCGAAGTGGTCTCCATTGGCTGCAATACAGTCCTTTAAACGTTGAGGCCAGTTATCAATAGAAGCACGCACTCTTTCCATGGGAAAATTCTTCACTGCCAATCGTATGGATTGTTTTAGGGACTCCAAATTATCATGGCGTTTAGAGCAAGCCGTACTCTCTAAAACTGACCATAAATCATAATCCAGCGGATTAAGATCAGGACTAGACGACGGCCAGTCTTCAGCTCTGATGAAGTCCGAAACGTTCGCTTCTAACCAAGACTGCGTGGACCGAGCTTTATGACCCGGCGCCGAGTCTTGTTGGAAAGACCATGTTTGGTTATTGAACATGGTGTTGTTAAGGGGCTTAACTACCTTCTCAAGAATGTTGTGATTTGATACCTTTTTCACAAAAATATGGCTCAGTCACTCCTTCATAGCTAACACCCCACCAAACCATCACTGAAGTGGGGTAATGCCCACGTTGCACTCTGCCGACTAATTGGGAAGCTTCCTTAGAGGTTTGAGCATAAATACGGTCATTTTGTTTGTTAAAATGTTACTCAATTGTAAAGATTTTCTCATCCGTAAACAAAATTTTTCTGTGACCTCCCTTTGAGTACCGCTTCAGTAGTTTTTTCGATTTTACCACCCTATTCTTTTTTAAATTATCAGTTAAAAAATGACCAGTGCGTCTCTTATAGGCTTCAAGTCCTAAGTCATCTTTTAAAATACGCGACATGGTTCTGGGTGCTGGGTGATCTTCATCTCCCGAGATAAAATCTTTTACTTTCGGACAGGATTTCTGCGAATTCTTTCCCTTACTGCTTTGACCACCTTTTTCGTACGAACACTGGACGTGGACGGCCAAATCTTTTTCTGTCACAAACAGAGGAGGTCTCATTGTACCTATTGATAGCCCGGTACACAAACATTTGACTAATACCAAGCGTATGGAGAGTTTTAAAAATTGCATTTGGCTCCATACCAACTTTGTGTAATGCAATCACAGCGATTCGGTTCTCTTTATCACCCCACTGTATTTTAATATCGCAAAATATTATAAAATGTATTGGCGCCAAAATTAGAAAACACAATGAGCAATCGTATAAAAATGACAGATTCCAATTTCAAATATTTCTTATTTTTAATTGTAACAGTATTTATGGCCAGACTAAGTATAATATGTAAATCGTATAGCTTCTGAATAACAAAAATAGACAAGGATAACCTCATACTGAGGAATAATATGTATAGAGTTGCATAGAACTAAACACGAATAACGAATAGTGTACAAATGAAAATTTATAAACTTAGTGATAAGTAAATATAGTTAAAGGCTGAGTTCAGAATGTTTCTAAAATTGTTAACGCATTTCATTTTAATAAATAAATAATAATAAATTAATATTAAGCAATCTCAATTTCAAAAGAAAAAAACTTAAATAAATATAGTATTGTTTTTATGATGCATCTTTTATCCCCAAAAATATATAATTTAGTATATTAAATTACTTTAAACATTTCAAAAAACCCTAGTAAGTTATGGTTTAAAAAATGTAAACCATATTGTAAAATCAAGAATACTAGTACGAGTATATACCTACAGCTAATCATGCTACTATAATTTACCACTTTGACTTACATTTTGGTTCATTCCGTTCACAAGAAAGCACATAATCAGATTTATTAGAGAATGCATTGAAATTTCACTCTCTCTCTCTCTTTCTTTCTCTTTCTCTTTCTCCCCCTGTATAATTTTTCATTTCATAAAATTATATTGCATTTTATAAGAACAGTGAACTCTCTTCATAATAAATAAACGGGACCAGTAAAATATGATCCCTAGTAATTAAACTGTGACTTCTGTGAGCTAAATCAATGATTTTTCAGCTGGGATTTTACGAAATGTTAATAAAAGGTGAATCGTGTAATAAATATGCTAATTTGAAATTTAATATCAGTCCACAAAGTTCCTTCAGGTTTCATCTCCCGATTATTTCCGAAGTATGACCTTTTTAGTACGTTTTATTAAAAAAAAAACATATTTTTGTGCAAAACTTAAAAAATAATATCTATAGAAATATAGATCAATAATAACAAAAATAAGTAATCCACCATAATAATATCCTCTTTATCGGTTTCGGTCACGGTAACTTTTACTATTCATCTACAAAGGCAATATAACGCCCAAGTATGGGCGAAGATAGAAATGCACTCTCTATTCTTGTCATTCTCATACAAGAAGTTACTCAATTTTTGATACTCTAAGTCATGCTTACTTGGCATCATATATTATGTGGCATTAGGACATTAGAAGGTTTGTGTTATGAACTACCAGATATATAAACGTCGTTTACTTGATTACAAATATTCGTGCTCATAACAGAATGAATGCCCCCAGTGGGACTCGAACCAGCGACCGCTAGAACTGCAAAAGTCACAGGCTCATACATTCACTTCAGCATTTTTTACTTGTTACTTATAAAATATGATTGTACTCGTAATTTATCCTTACACTTGACATATTAACGTTTCTAGTAATTAACAAAATGATGGAAATGTTAAACCTTTGAAAATTTAAACAATAGTTTTACTTCAAGGCTTTTATATTGAAATTTTAACCGTATATTTTTCTAAGGTCACTCGCCTAATGTTTACTGAGCGCTAGAAAAGACGATGCCATTACCATGAAAGTGGTAATTTTGCAAAAACTGAAGTGTCAACGAAATTTCATAAAAGTTAATGTTATAATATGAACTTTTCATTGTATTTGTATGTACGTCACATTATTTATACATGACATAGTCATATGTAAGCAAAGGTGGAGAAATCTTATCGTGCGTTTATAGAGCGTCTGCTTAGGTTAAAGATACGAAGTATATTATTTGGACTAGAATTAATTTATTAAAAATGAAATGAATTATTCATTGAGTAAGAATTACATTTTTAGTGATATCAAATTTATATTATTATGTACTACTAGAAACTTTCAGAACTAATTACATATGCGACCTTTGGATATATAATGTTACTTCTTTTGGAATTATATATTAGTATAATTATATTATTTTCGAATTATTATTACTTTTAAGAATAACTCAATTTTTAAGACGTTTGTTTGTATCTTTCGTCTAATCTCCGAAATGGTACCGAATTTAACGAGCAGATACCTTATGTCATGATCGTTGTTGTAAGGAATAAATTAGACTAATTTTATTTTAGAAAAATAACAATAACCTTTATTGATAAAATATATTATAGATTAAACTATTTGTTAATTAAAACCCTTGGGAAAATTGGTTTCGAGTTCGTCACTCTAGTGCTTATTTTTTCAAACTACCAACACTTGTTTTACTTCACAGTAGAGAGTTTTTACCGTTATTTAAACACCAATGCTTTATTTTGAATGTTTATGTACAAACAATTAACATAATATATAAATTAAACACATTTTTAGGTCTTTTTATAACAAAAACATGTATTTTATACTAATAGATTAAGTCTATTCTATTTTATAAGTAAATTTAAAAGTCAAATAATCTATATAGGTTTAAAGATATTTATTTCCCAAAAAGAACAATAGTTCAATTAATTTAAGGAAAATTATATAACAAAAAACTTATGTAACTAATCATACAATAGTGCTATTCAAACATATCTTTAGACAGTATGTGCTTCTTCAATTTTTTCTTAAATATATCAATAGATGCCGCATCTTCTACATCTTTAGGTAATGAATTGTATAGCTGTGATCCTTCAAAAAGTATTGTTTTAATCCCATAATTAGTTCTACTTTTTGGTAACTCTAATTTGATATATCTATACTATTATAAAGAAAAATGTTGAATTTTTGCATGTTTGTTTATAACTGATAAACCAAAAATTCGATGAACGGATTTAGATCAATGTTAGTAGGAAGAAAGTTTGAGTCTTGGGGAAGGAAATAAGATATTATAAAAAAAAACGGGAAAGTTTAATATATATCTAACTGACAATTATTGTAAAAGTAATTTGAAGTACTTTTTAGAAGTTCAACCACAACAGAATTGAATAAAAATAAAACAAGTAATTAATTGTAAAATAACAAATATATTTACTTTTGAACACCGATCGAATAACATAAAGGTGGGTTCACGACGGTGGGCTGTAAACAAAAATTAATTAAAGGTATTGGACGGAATTAGCTTTTAAAGCTTCATTTTCTTCAAAATATACAGGCATCTTTATTAAGATA
Source organism: Boloria euphrosyne (assembly GCA_951802675.2). Lineage (NCBI taxonomy): Eukaryota > Metazoa > Arthropoda > Insecta > Lepidoptera > Nymphalidae > Boloria > Boloria euphrosyne. The sequence goes on along the minus strand of OX637875.1, from coordinate 12,597,211 downwards.
CCTTTTTATTACTGTTGTGAGTTTATGTATTTTATCGATTATTGATACATTGTTTTATTTATATAGGTACTGTTTATAGTATGAAGCCGGTACCTATAGGTAAACTAGCAAACCCAGCCTGTTTTGAGCGTAAGTTAAATTAAACGGTATTTATAATTTTCGAATAAAATAAAAGTAGCCTAAGTTACTCCTTATAACACTAAAGTGCGAGTAAAAGTCCCGGTAAAATCGGTCTAGCCCCTTCGGTAGACAAACATTTTTAAAATTGATTAGTTAATATAAGTAACGTAAATACTTTCTTTCTTTTTTAATATTGATTCCTGTTCTTTGCTATGCATAACTAATTAACATAATTAACCATTTTGGTTTTTAATGTCATATACCAACGTCTCACCCTCGCTTTACTCGGGTCCATCCCTAAGTTCGAATTGTTTAGGAACGCAAGGTCAAGGGAAAAATTAAATTTTTTTGCACCTGAAGCCTCCGCAGCCGTATACAAAATAACCTAAACGTCAATCATTTTATCATCATAATAAATCATAATAAAAGTCAATCATTTTAAGTAAAAAACTATACTTCTTAGTGAAAGTTCTGAGTAATATTTAGCAACCAATAAACTATTTTTGGATAGAAGTGTAACAATGATCATAATAAATGAAATACACTGTTGTACCTTTTCACACAAGTCTAATCTGTGCCTTTGTCTAGTCATCTGTTTCTATTCTTGGCAGAGTATAAATAATTGCAACGCTTAGAAATATGAAATAACAAGAATCGAATGCTATATATATTTTGATTTGTATACATCACTTAATGTTATATTTATATATCTACTAGCGACTTACCCTCACTTTACTCTTGCGCTAGAATTATTTAGGAATGCAAAAAACGTCCAAAAAATCTATTTTTTGCATGAAGATCCTCCGCAGACGTATACGTACGTACAAAGTAACCCAGTACAGTCTCATCACAATCGGATTAACGGTTAAGGAGAACATAGAAGACAAACATACGATCATTCATTTTTATTGATATAGATTGATTTATACATGGCTTTTCTATATTTAGCTAGAAGTATAAAAATAAAGCAATATTTTCACAATAAAAATTACCAGGAAAATGTATAACGAATAGCCAACATTTATAAATTGCTGGATGCAAACAATTATTACACTTCGTAAACACAGTGCTTGTCGAACACGTTCAGTGCACACTCAAATACTGTTTTAGTTTTGTTTAAAAAATAAAAATGACAATATTTAAAGTTAAACAAGTCAGTGTATTTAAAAAACTAAAAAACGCGACTGCGTTTTTGTGTTATTCGAAAATATAAAAATCCTAAAATATATTGTGTTCTGATTTGAAATTTATATCCAGTTTTATACTTTCACAATTAATACGATTCTAACGACTCCTTAAAAGCTAACATCCATCGAGCCGTTCAGGCCGCAGCGCGTGCCAAACAATTATACATACATACTCTCGAAAAACATGAGCCTCCTTCTGGCGTAGTCGGGTAAAAATGAATCAATGCAGTTTGACAGACATTTTTTGTAAAAGCTATTGTGATAGTACTATATTTCTATAAAATACATATATAAAATATATCACTCATGCCGTAGTGTGATAGATATTTTGATTGGTTACCTAATTATGATTATGGCGAATTACTCGATTTTGTTCCTCAAAAAAATGTTTTCAATGATCACATCCATACTTTATTATTTTACTTTTCAATACACGAAGAGTATCTCCTGATTTAAACTAATGAAGCGTAAATTGTATGACATAACCTTTGACCTCTTAGTAAAATTTTTCGTTTATGTTGGGAAATCTATTTACGTATACCATTTGCATACATACTTCGTTATGTAGCACTCATCGACTAGAAAAGCCAGTACTACCCACTAAAACCGAACAGAACTCCCCCGTCTTAATGGTAATAATCTTAAAACACCCCAAGGTATCTAATATTTCTTGGAAATTCAAATTCAAGAAACTTAGAAAATTGAATTAAATGTTATGAATAATAAATATTACTGGTCTCATTTATGTGCTTTTGAAGTTCGCAGATAATTTATTATAGTTATCCCAATTATAAACTTTTCTTACTTTTAGCTATTCTAATCCAAACTGAGTTTCAACTATTTGTTTAAATAGAATTATACAATAAATTTGAAGTACTTATAATTATATTTTTTTTATATTTAGAGCCACAAGAACCGTGGGAAGTAAACTGGGCAGTCGGTGGCATGTTGGGTGCGGCTCTAACCGTCGCTATCATACTGTGCCTCGCGTTAATAGCCACGAGGTTACGTCACCGGGCGAGGGACTATGAAGGTTTGTTATTTTTACTATTATTTAATATTTATGTATGGTTAATTAAATAAATTCAATCCTTCGCTTACTTTTTAAAAATTTTAAAGTCTTAAAAAGAATTAAGCAGTGAGCTCAAAAGATTAATCATTGGCAATATAAACAGAAGTTTAAAGATAACTTTAGTTGATTACAAAACTAACATCCATTTCTCCGCTAAATCATTCCTTTGATGTGCATAGTCAATAAGTTAGTTTTCAAATGTTTATTAGTAGAACAGTGTAAACATTATTTGTTTAAACCCTGTCTAATTAATATTCGGCTTTCTATTGCTTTCTATTAAATTTTATTGGCAAAATATTCTCGCTCTCAGAAGTAATTAATTTTTAGAAAATAAATAAAAGCTAGGGATATTTAAATATTATACGCCGACCCTGTCTTTTTATAAAAAAATCATGTACAGACGCTTATGAAACATCATAAATAAACTGGACCGCAAAGAAAAATGGTCGGTTAGAAAATCGTCAATATCTTCAAAAGAGCCAGACATAGCTTAATGAAATAAATACTACATTAAATAATATTTTAATGAAAATAAAAAAAAACATGAATTCAAGCTTAGGTAAGTTGAAGATATTGAAGATATTTAAACCGACTCTTTTTCTTGCGGGTCGGTTTACTAACAAAAAGTTAACCTTAAGTACGATGTTATATAAATAATCCTTTACTCCTTTAGTGACAATGCAATCAACGAAGAATCAAAAAGCAACACTTCAGAAGCGATCCTCCCCCGACGACCGTAACCCGGATCTTATTCCACTTAGTAAAGGTAATTACATTCACGTTTTATTTTGCTTCTCGACTGGAATACACAGAGGGTTGGTTACCTTAATATAATATGATATTCTACTTTATTATATTTTAAACACAGAAAGTAGTATATATTCAGCCATTTTACAGTCCCACTGCTGGGCACTGTCCCACTTTCAATATGGACAATAAGGCTACAATGTCAGACATATCGTAGTCTACGAGTCTTTCAAACCTTGTTAGATTTTGAAGAACTTATAGTTCTATAACACTTTGTCTAAATAATTTCTTAAACAACTTTGTCTGATAACTGGTGAAGATAAAGATAATATAAGATAAATTGGCGAAAATATCACATGATGTAAAAACTACGTGTAATATTGTTTTTGAAAAGCATCTTAGTAACTATTAATAATTGTGGGAAGCTAAAATTAATATCTCTTTGTCTTTTATTCCATATTATCTATCTAAATTTGTTCATAGATAAGTATCAAAGCTTTCGTACAACATTGAAATATATTCTTACATCTATTTATGTTGATACATGAACACACTGAACCATCTAAAGGGAAGCTACGACGATACGATACGTACTATACGCTAGGCAGTGCCCGGCGAAAACTCGCTTACTTGTATAACCGAGTGATGCGAGTTCAAATCCGGGTCTCGCACCTCTGATATTTTCATGAGCAAATCATTTCAATCCTGATTACCACTTGTCTTACGGTAAAGGAAAACATCGTAAGGAAACCTGCATGTCTGAGAATACCTAGCAAGTTTTTGAAAGTCATGTGAAGTCCGCCAACACGCACTAGGCCAGCGCAGTGGACTATGGCCTGATCCCCCTCGTACTGAGGGAGGCCCGTGCCCAGCTGTGGGACGTTAAAAAAGGCTAATGACAATCTACGATACGATAAGCTGTTATGGATACCAGATAGTTGCTACACTACACATATATAAGTATAAATACATATATATTTAAATATATAACAATAATATTAGATATAAGTTAGAAATAAATGGAAAGCACTAAGTAAAGAAGCCTGTATTGTTTGAAATTAATTACAGGGCCGACTGAGCGTAGTTATCATATTTGCTGAATTTAATGCTCAATCTTTGTTCTGAGATATTCAATCCTTGGTTACGGTTAATGAATTTCATGTAATATTTAATAACAATTCATTTTAGAAAAGGTAATGCTAACTGAAAACTCATTGTAATGTTTGTTATACGTGCAATGTACATGAAAATTTATAAATTGTTAGAATCAGGTCATTCTATATAAGATTTCTCTCTTCTTTGTGTTAGAAAATAAGTTTTTGAAATAACTTGACTACATTTTTATAAAACAAAATCCTCCGCCGCGCATCGATTTTCATGCTGATTTCACCAATGGATAGAGTGGTTCTCGAGGAAGGTTTTAGTATACAACTAGCGAAACCCGCGCCTTCGCTCTCACTAAATCTAGTAAAAAATATGTTGCACTGCAAACTGAGTCATACCGTCGTATTTGGTTTGTTAGTCTTCAAATTATAACATAAATGTCATGTTTTGTATTAAATTAAGGTATAGTATATACTCGTAAGTTTTAGGTAGTATACGTTTCAATAAATTAATTTGAAAAGCCTTTATTGACTGTTTTCATTTATATAAATGTACTCTTCTTTCAAAACTTATTTTCTTTTTAGAAAAAAGTAAAAATAGTTAAAATAAATACATAATTAAGTGGAATATACAACAAACACACAACACCATCTACGATTAGTTCCATTCCATAGTACAAACATTCGTGCTCATCGCACAAATGAATGCTCTCAGCGGGACTCGAACCTCCGACCAGAAGCACTGCAATTAAGGTCACTACAAACTGAACCAAAAGTATAGTCTAAAATAATTAAATGTAAATAGTATAAAATTTTCTCCCGTAGAATAACACTGAAACAGAATCAAGGGTCATTTATTTTTATACAGGACCTAAACGGACCGCTCTTAAGATAAGATGGTATCGTTAGGCGTAATGCGAGCTCGAATTGGCTATCTTATATGGAAATCCCACATCTTTTTTACAATATTAAGAGATTTCGTTTGCTTTGTTTATACTAAAATTAATGTAAATGAATTTTAAATAATGTTAATAACAGACGACACGTTTGATTTAGTTTACAGTGACCCTCCTTGCTTTGCAAGTGGTCGCGGGTCCTAGTCTCGCTGGGGGTATTCCTTATTCGTTACTCCAGTCGTGGGTGCTTATAATATTTATTCATATAAAATTTGATTTTAAAGTAAGTACGTGGGGACTGGGGAGACAATATGGCTGCAAGTCAGTACGGAAAGTCATATGGCACGCATAGACCTAGTCCCGGTTCTGACAATATAGTTAATTTACGACGTACCGAAGTACTCCAACCAAATTAACGTTATTGTAATTCACCCAAAATAACGTTATTGTTATGGAACATTAAATCATTATGCATGTTCTATGTTCGAGACGTATTTGTAATTTTTAAATAGGTACTGTATATCAAATATAATTCATTATTTTAACGATTTTAGTCTGAGCTGTTTGTTTTTTTTTTTTTTTTTTGATTTATCGAAAGTCGTTTATATCCTGTACGCTATCACGAAGATTAACACCGGAAATGGTTTAAGTTATTTATTTCCTTATTTCATATTTGAACTTTTAAGTTACAGTAACGCGAAGTTTCTGTATTATTATAGAGCATGACCTAATATGCCACCTTACCAACATTGTCACTTATACCGGTGATCGTTAGTTATGATTTCGTTATACTGTACGTATTTAATCTATTTTTTATGAACAATTGACATTGAGGGATCTCTTAAAACGGTGAAACACGTATAAAACTCACGTAAATTACTATATAAAAAACTGTTAAAATAAGAATAAATTTATAAATAGCCAAATATATTTAAAAGTACGAAAAAGGATATATCCTAGCCCACATTACTTCTAACACCGGTGATCATTGGTTAGAATTCCGTAAGGCCGTTAATACTTATCTAGTTAGTACTGTACGTTACTTATACGGAGAAAAAGGAATAAGAGATGAGGAAAACTCAATATCTCTCATCTCAACGATGCTACTTTGATAGTAGCTATATAAAAAATGAAAATATAAAAATATATTTGTAAAGAGCAAAATATTTCTAAGAAATTCAGTATAATATGAAACGTGCATAAAATTTACGTTTCGTTTACAAGTCGAATAAATTCGATTTGAAAAGTTGCTCTATAAACTGAAATTCTTAACGTCTCGATTCCAGGTCATGAAAGCTAATGGCATAGTACGAAAATGCATGTATAATGTATTGGATCTATCTGTATAGACACTTTCATATTTTATGATAGTACTATCGATATGAAAATACTAGTAAATATTATATTATTTATAGTAGTAAGTCCTTTTTAATGTCATACTACTGGACGTAGGCCTCCCTTCAGTATTGCTGTGAGACCCGGGTTTTGAATCGTAGTCACTCGCTCAAGTATAAAAAAACTAAGTAAGTCCACACAAATATTCACAAGTTTTTAGTATTACATAATGTATAATAAAGCTATGCAAATTTAATATAAAACATAATAATATGTTAACCTATTACCAAAGCCTATAAAACATATAGTCGGCCAACGGAGGTGACAGCCAGCCCAAGCTGCCATACACTCGCTTGGGACATTAGTGTACGGCAGCTTGGGCTGTCACGTATATTACGCATACATTAACTTAAAACAAAAAAAATATCATTATATATTTTGTATAAGCTAAAGAGATCTCAGTTTTACAACACTATAATAAACGTGTGTTTAAAAATCATGGACTATGTTTAAAAGACAGTAACTTTATAAACTTTTCTTAGACAAATTACTAACTTGACTACAAATTCCATTGTACAACGAAGACTAATATTTCACAACTTTCCTTATTAACCGGGCAAACTACGGTAAAATCTTTTCATCTTTTGATAAGGGCACTAACGAAGAAGCTTTACGATCTTCATTTTGCACTCGAAGTGACGCTTGGGTAATTGTTTTCTTAAACTACATCCTTTTTGTGGATGGATTTTGTTGATGACTTTCGACTTATAGCAGCTTTTCTTTAAAATAACAGTCTCATGCAAATATTGACGTTGAATCTCTTTCAACACGCTGTACATCCAACTTGTTTTTTTGCACTCCATTTACCTATGTTTTTTAATATTATAATTATAGTTATTAGTTTAAGAAGTAGGTTTGTATCTTTTTTATGAATTAAATAAATGAAATGAAAATTTATAGTACTTTTGAAGAACACTTTAACGACAAAATTTGTGTAAATCTAGTAATGCATTTCTAAGTTTCTAACCGTTAAAGTAGAGGTAATGCTTTATCTTAGAAGTTACCAAAGCAGGATTTCTACCATTTTGTACTATACTAATATCCCAACGGAGTTACATGAAATATTGGAGTAAAAAGTTTTCTATAAGACATTTGACCTTGAGATTTGACCTTGAGCTTTTCCTCTTAAGTCCACACTTCGAAATTTATATGCTTATAATTAGATATTGATATTGTTAAAAATATACAAAAACTTTATTAAATTTTAATCTCGTATATGATGTTAAACTCGATTTCGACCACAGCGGTCTCACTATGTTATACGTATAGTGCATAAGTTAGTACGTTCAAATACTAGTGCACTCTCTTTTACTTCACTGAAATTCCATAAGCATAGATAATATTGTATGACATTTGTATACTCAGATTTTGACGGATAGAGCACTTTTAAAGTACGTCACTCAAAGTAATGAGTTTCTAGACTTCATAATACTCCTAAACTTTGCGTCATATAAATGTACAATATATATACATAATATATGTATATATATTGTACATTTATATGTCACATGTATGTATGTATATGTATACATTATACATATTATATATGAATAAAAAATAGTTTTAAAGAATTTAATACGAAATATATTTCACAGTACGATGGTGAAATATTCAAAAATGCATTTGTTACTCAAACGCGAGCAATAAACCTGCTGTACGTCACAGATGTTGTTAGACAAACTGTTCTATAATTCGCGAGCCGATTCCATTGTACATTGTCGAGTTCAAAATTTTGCTCACAAAAGGTGGACTTTTTTATTAGGAATACTTAGAATATAAACTTTAATGCAATAAATTCAAGTTCATTTTCGTTTATTTTACTGTAATGCTATAATTACCAACTGTTAATGGCTTTTTATACCTATACATACTCGTATATTTTATATGAATTCAGCCTTTTAACGTTCCACTGCTGGGCACGGGCCTCTCTTCAATACGAGAGGGATCAGGCCATGATCCACCACGATGGTATATACACATATACAAACCGACATACAATTTAAAAAGCGAGCAATTTATTTATTTATCACTACGAAGAAGAAAAGATATTGTCTGCACTGTACAATACATAATATTAAAATTGATTGATAGATGCATAGAAATAATAAACACATATTTAATAATATTATATTACATACACGTTCCTAAAGATTTACGCCGTAATACAATTAAGATGTACATTCTCAAATTTCCAAGAACACGTGTTGAGATAGAGCTCGTTTTAACTACTATATCATGATAGTTAGTTTTGTATTTCGTAAGGGTTTGCTTCAATGTATATTATAACCAGGAAATTCACACTACCTTGTAATGTAATATAATGCGTAAAACATATTTATACATATCTCTCTATTAGAATAATGCAAGACAGTATATAATATATTATTATTATTATTATAAAAGTGAATGTAAGTTTGTTTGTTACGCTTTCACGCGAAAAGAACTTAACCGATCATAATGAAATATTGTACACGTATTCTTGGAAGTATTAGAAGTAACATAGAACACGTTTTTTTCTTTTTTTTCTCAAGCGGAACCCGCGGCTTCGCGCGGACAACATGAACGCGGGCGAAGCGGGTACTGCTAGTATATTATAATACTTACTGTGTATTTAATTATCTTTTCGTGGTTATTTATATTTTCTAAGTTTCAGATAACTTTTTATTAAATAAATATGAGCATATTTTTTATTATATAATTATAAATAATCAATGCATATAATAATATGGAAGCGTTTGTGTGTAATTTCTAATTACCAACTTTTTATTGAATGAATAATATGACAGTATAAGAATAAATACTATTTTAAACATTTTTGTCTCTCTGTCTGTCTGTTTATTTATTTTGGCTTAAATCTGATCGGATATTAGAATAGGTCCACAATTTTGAGGGAACTTTCACTAAAAGATAGCTGACTTACGCTAGTTTTATTTTAGTAACAGATTTGAATTCTGCCTTAAAAATAAAAACATAACCGACCGAAGTAATAGATAATATTTAGTATTATGAAAACGAGAGTTTAAGAAATAGTCACTAAAACATTATTCATTTATAAATAAACTAGCGGTGCCCGCGGCTTCGCTCGCGCTAAGAGTGAGTAAAATAAACATTTTTGCTTATATACTGTTACTTATAATGTACCAAGGACTGATTCCCCATTTAAAGTTCTGGCCCTCTTTTCTGGGATTTACTCTATAGCATTTTCTATTTCATCTACAGCATCAGTTATTTTGTAATCCTGTGAGATGTTTCTCTAAAGTTTTAGCAAGAGTTATCTATATAAATTTGTAAGAACTCTATAGAACCAGTAATTGTGTTTTCACTTAGGAATGTAAGATTAATGTTCAATAAAAGGTATTTTAAATGTTTTCTCGTATAATGACGTAGCACTATACAAAACTTAATTCAAATCAGTTATGTACTATTTGTGTGAAACGCACGCTTCGATTTACGAAGTTACTGTTTTTTACGTACTGATAAAAATAGGTATTGCGAGTGTAGCTTAGGAGACAGATATTTGATATTGTAAACTATTCTGTAGCCCTTTTTAAGACCTACAATATTGTTTTGATGTATCTCTCAAGACTTACCCGCAGCTAGGTTTCTAAGGACGACTCAATTTTGTTTTCCTGTGGCAGTGTTTTTTTCTACAATAAAGAGTACCACAGTAATGACCCGAGTAATAAGTAATAATTACACAGTTTTTTTTTAAATCGGTCCGGTACATTTTGTGTTAAGCGATAACATACAAACAGACAAACATTTTAATAATGTAGGTATTGGGGTGTTTATTCAATACATATTTCATTACAGTCATTGTTTTAAAAAAAATATTTCATGTACATACTTTTTATAAGTTTCTGCTTTATTATATTTATACATATATATGTATACATAATATAGATATACTAATAATAAAAATAGGTATTGCCAGTGTAACTTACATATATTTTGGTATTGTAGACTTTTCAGTAGGCTGTTTTTAGACCTAGAATTTCCTACTACATTATTTTGACGTATCTCTTAAGATTTCGCCACTGGTAGCTTTCTTAGGCCAACTTAATAAAACCAATTATTTTGTCTTCCTGTTTCAGTGAAAAGAAATTTCTTCAATAAAAAGTATCCTAAATGTTGACACCAGTAATAAATTATCACTACACAAAATTTAGTAGACAAACAGACAAACGCTCAAAAATTTTAACAACTATTATTTTGAGGTCTATATTTAATAAAATATACGTCACAACCTTTGTTTTAAAAAATATTTCAAATAAATGTGACTTTGCTCTGTTACTGTATGTTGAATAGGTATCATCGCCCCGCGGTTTCGCCCGCGTTGTTTAAGGTCCCGTGAGAATACCGACTTTAAAGTGGAGTTACACGTACAAAATCAAGCTTAATACCAATATCACCTCTATTCGATTCCACCCGCATTTGAACTGAAGTTAAACAAAAAATGTTATTTTGGCTGAATTGTAATAGGCACATACCATAGCGGAGTTTTTGTGAGCATTATATACATACATAAATACATACATAAATACATACATACATTCATACATACATTCATACATACATACATACATACATACATACATACATACATACATACATACATACATACATACATACATACATACATACATACATACATACATACATTCATACATACATACATACATACATACATACATACATACATACATACATACATACATAGATACATACATACATACATACATACATACATACATACATACATACATACATACATACATACATACATACATACATACATACATACATACGTACGTACGTACGTACGTACATACATACATACATACATACTTACATACATACATACATACATACATACATACATACATACATACATACATACATACATACATACATACATACATACATACATACATACATACATACATACATACATACATACATACATACGTACATACATACATAAGCCGTTTTTGGCAAAATATCTAAAAATTAAAGATCATTGTTTTGGGTGCTATGTGCGTTGATAAAGGCCCAATACAAAATTTTTCTCATATATCTTTCATTTACAGACAGCGAACGGTTACGTTGTTACCATATTATGTAATATACTGCAATAAAAATATCCTAAGTCACGACCTGAGTAATAAGTTATCACTAAACAAAATTTGGTTAAAATTTGTGCAGTACTTTTTGAGTTACACGATAACATACAAACAGACAAATGGACATACAGACAAACAGCCAAAAAAATTATAAGTATTGTTTTGGGGTGTCTATATTCAATACAAAATACGTTACAGTCATGGTTTTTTTTAATTTTTTATTTTATATTGTATTTATTTCATATGTTTCATATACATAAATAAATATGTATGAATATAATTATAATTTTATATAGATCATTATTATTATCGAGCTTAGTAAAGTTTTAGTCAATGCTACTGAACAGAGAAAGAATAGAAGTTGTAAGTAGTTACAACTTCTATTCTTCAAATATTCTACAAATATTCGACGTTATTCTTTAAATTACCATAACTTTTTTATTTATGAACCGATTGACATGAAACAAACGCTAAATGTTAAGTGAAGCTTACCACAAAATATATGTGAAAACCACATCTCGATCAAATAAGCCGTTTCAGAGATTAGCGTGCACAAACGCACAGACAAACAGACAAACAGACAAACAGACAAAAATTCTAACAATCATTGTTTTGGGTTCTATTTGCGTTAATAAAGGTCCCTATAATATTTTTTCTTATATATCTTTCATGTACAGACAGCGATCTGTTACATTTTTATTATATGTATAGATATTAATAATAAAATAAAATAATAAAAATAAAAGAAAAGCTAATAAACTGTAATTTCAGGATTCATTGTATTGTGCTTTGTGTCAAGTTCTTGTAAAGAACTTTGCTTATTAACCAAATAAACTGAACTGAAATCTTTTCATCTCTAGTTAGGAGTATTGAGGCAAGAAGTACGAAGTTTTTAATATTTTTTCGTTTTCCAAATAGCTTTGTGAAACTCCATCTTGTATTATGAAATTAATCTTACAGTGCTTTTCAGATAATTTGTTTTATTTAAGTAAAATATGGCTGTAAACAGCAAAGGAATTTAATACTAAGAATATAATTAATTTCTAGATAAAATAAAGACTAACGAAATACAGAATTGCCTCGTAAAATGTCGTGCCTGTTAAACTAAATGTACTTAAATATTATGTAGTCGAGTAACATAGTTGTGCCTTAAAAACTAACAATCATGAGAAGATTTCTTCAAATAAATTTCGGTTCCTTCACTTTTTAATATTATATTGGGAAATATATCTAAAGTATCGGTAAAAAGTTTGATGTATGATATAAATCATAATGTAAAACAAAATGATGAATGCCAAAACTTTTAAGAGCAATTTATCAATGAAGTAATTCAAAGGTGAGGTAAAATATGATATTGGTAGATATATCTGTTAAAATATAAGTTGTATTTGCAATGTTTGACCTTCTTGACTGGCTTTGATTCAAATTAATCGTTTCTTATATATTAGCGGCACATTTAATTATTTCTAAATAGTGTGAAATTCTCAAAAAAATCTTTACTATTGTTTTTAGTATTAAATGATAAAATGTAAAATGCAAAATAATCTAAATTACAGTACGTAAAAGTGTAAAATAAATCGCTGATCCGACTTTTAAGCATTAAATACACCAATTTGCATAAAAATCTGTTCTTTTAACAAAGTTTCCTTACAATTTCTTTCCTTTATCTCATGGGATCAAGGTATATAAGAAAAATGCTTGCTATCTCTCTAATTTAATTGAGATTGCTACAACGATTTGGCTAAAGAAGGTGATAACCTCTTTAGGGCTTCATTTCCATTTGCTTTTTTTTATGAATTATTTTAAATATAATAATATTTGATTGATTATTAATTGGAAATACAGTTCAAGTCCGAATATTTTATAGTTATTAGTAAAAATACCAGATTATATTATTAAAATGCCACTACTACTTTATTTAAACGAATTCTTTACACAACTATTACGAAGTTTAAGCTTAAATTTATCATGATACAAAAGAGATAAAGTTCGTTTGAAAGATTGTCACGAGAGATTTGAGGTTGTCGCCTTTAGTTCCAGAAATCTGAATTCGCTATTCAAATGAGTGTTTCCATAAGAAACTGAAAGCTCGCAGTTCACAACATTAGTCATTAACAAAGTTTTTGTCACACTATTGCCTTAATACTTTACTATTTTGTTTCCAATCTTATGAGATTGCGAGATTTGGATAAGTTTGCTCGATTATTTGGTTAGCACCTTAGTAGGTGCTAACCAAATAATCGAGCAATAATAATTATAGTTAAATGAATTAAACTATAATAATAATTATAGTTAAATGAAATTAGAGTCCTGGACAAACTATACTTACCTACTTATTAATGATATATATTTTTGATACATAACAAGTATATTGAGAAAAAGCCCGTGCCAGTGGGAAACGAAAGGGGTTACCTACATAAAATACTCGTAGTATGAAGAAAAGCTAGAACTGTATTTTAGATTTAACTTTGATTTATTACTTAATTAAAATTTGATTTAAGCACAAACAACGTTAAATTTCATTCGAATTAGATAATTTTTGTATGAATTTTGTGCTACAAAGTACCTTGGACGAACCCAAGCGAAGTGAGGTGAAATTGCCAGTTATTGACATACTCGTAATAGTTACTCGTAATACTTGCGAAGTATTTTTTTCTATCATATTGAATAAATAGTGTTGAAAGTTAAATACCTACGTAATTAAAGTTTGGACGCTTTCACCTATCAAATAAATTTGATCCGAAAGCGTCAAACATCCAACAGCGACACAAAACAACTCCGTTGTTTATATTAACTCGAACATGATTCGCGGAACCAATCCCTTGTGGAGTGAACGATCGATCTCCCTCAGGCCACGGTGAATAATTACTTCAGCTATAAAGAGTCATTTTAAAGTTCTTCTCTCGGTAGCCGCTCATGCAAATTCATTTCACTTTATAATTTATTACAGAATCTATTATCAAATGAAGACAAGTAGTACATAGTGAAAATAAAATTAAAACCTAAGGAATAGGTGCCGTAGGCGTTCCCGTAGAGTGCCATTGTTCCATAACCTTGTAGGTAGCCTCATTATGAGCGGCTTTTCAATCGATTTGCTTATTATGGTACGTTAATTTGGTATGTTATATTTAAATTCATGCTCGGTGATTAATGCGACTTGAATATGGTAAGCCAGCGAAATGGCGGTGGAAAGTGAATATGGCGGAATTCCCATATTCCATAGGAGAAAGACCTCTAGATCTGAGATCCGTAATGACGCTATAGAAGATTTGTCTAAACATGAAAAGATCACTGATTGATTGATTAGAGGGTGCAGTAAAAGTTTTTTATATACGTGTTTTGTAATGTACATTATACCTACTAGCAAAATTGGATTTTCTTAGAAATTCATCAGACATCATTTTAAACGCCGCACTCATAATCACTTAAAGGCCCATATAGCCGTTCTTTAGTACGGAGATTCTCGACTTAATGGTTATTAAGTGACTATGAGTGCGCCGGTAACTAACCTAACCTAAACGTTAAGCTGATAATAACACTGTATACGGAAAATTAAATAGAAATATATTTTTTTGCTAAACATACTCGTACATGTTTGTGTTACATGTTATAAATTTTAAAGAAAACATGTTATTTTACGTAAAAGTTAGAACAATATCGGAAGGGAATCGTATAAAATTTGTTTCTATGTAATTATTAATTATAAGAAGCAAACTTTTAGTTACTTACGATGAATTCCTGAAACGAAGGTATTATTCTAATTTCGAACGCTGAAGTACAGTTGGATTTGTTTGTACGAACTTCGCTTTGTCTAACAAAAAACTTTGGTATGTAATGTTGGTATTAAAGATATTTCAATTTATTCTCTTCTTAACAAAATATTCCAGTACCATTGTTCCGTTGCTTTGAGCTTAATGTTATCAAAACACTAAACATGTGTTCGCTCGTCTGGCGGAGTTTACTTCAAACGGAGCTTTCATCATGTCTCATTAGGTTATAATTACCTACATAATTATTACATATTAAAAAGTACCTTATTTAGACTTTGTTACTGTAAAATAACACATCGATCGCTCTTTTCATTTTTGTATATATTTTTTTTATATAAATATTATTAAATTATTAGAAAACCTATTCTTATTATTAATCCGTAGTTAAAGTAAATGAACAGTCTCTCGGACTTGGTCGAATATTTAAGATGTACACCATTCGTTCAAAACGAAGAGTTTTATGTATAGTGGCATATTCTTAAGCAATATTTAATCTATTTTTTTACCTACTTCGACGGGAATTTTATTAGCAGGTAATTTATGTTATACTGAGAGTTTTCATATTACTTTTATTTTAGAATTTTTTCAAGATATATCTTGTGTATGGGAATACTTTAAATCTCTTTAAGAAATCTTCTTTTCTTCTATATCGACGACACGTTTGGCTCAGTTGGTAGTGACCCTACTTTCTGCGCCAGCGGTCGCGGGTTCGAGTCCCGCTGGGGGCATTCATTTGTTGAGCACGAATGTTTGTACTCCAGTCATGGGTGTTTATATTTATTATGTATGTATTTAAAAATTATATATGTGTAGTATATCAACTACCTGGTATCCGTAACATAAGCCTTGTAGCTTACCACGAATCCAGTTGGCGCTGTTGTAATAATGTCCCAACATATTTACTTTTTATTTATTTTATTTATTCTATATTTATATACGCTTATTTTTGTGACAAATGAAATAATAAAAATAAACATTTACTTATTTCTCTCAAAGCTCTGCTTGCCATACACGTACACACAAATTGCAACATATCTACCGTATAATAGATGAATACGTTAGAATAATATGAATCGATACAATCACAATTGTAATACATTGCTTACTAAGAGCTGACACGGTTTGAATTAACATATTTAACGGTCGTGGCATATTGGTTATATCGTAGTTATAAGGGATTCGATTGTATTATAATGTAGTAATTCGTAAAAATATAAATTATAAAACTTAAGGCGATTTTGATTCAGCTTATTATAACGTGGACACATATTTTGGCATATATACGTATTGAGTTAAGTGAATAGAATAATATTTGTTCGGTTTATTTAAAACAAAATACTTTTATTTGTTTTGATAAAAATGCTAAAAATGATCAAGAAATACGTCGTCGTTCGTCTGTCTGTTCGTGATAAACTCTAACAATACTGCACCGATTTTAATGCTGTTTTCATCAATTGATAGGGCGGTTGTCGGGGAAGGTTTTAATATATAGGATAAAAACCTAGAAGTAAAACCTAGGAACGAACCCGAGCGAGGCAAGGGTGAGTAGCTAGTGATTAATAATATACGTAATTCACCTACATTTTTAAAAGATTCATTATAAAGCCATCAGTTAAAATAAAAGGCTCTTATTAGAATATATAATGAAAAATTTTACTTTAAAATGAATATTTTATTATATTTCTTGCGATCGAGATTCAACTTCACGACTCGACTACAACGTCCAATTTCCACCATATTAAAATTAAAAGCGTGTTGAGTTTTGACTAAATCGAATATTCGCGATTCGAACCTGAGACCTTTAACAAACTTGACAGTACCATCGATATACTGCCAATTCTATCGTGTTTTCTCGGTGTCTAAGAGATATTATCGAATATTCTGAATTTACTTCTATTATATTGCTTGCAATAGCTTATATCGCGCAAATGCACGCATTCACGTAATACCAGTATTACTTAGCAGTGTACGTATAGAGTAATTGTTACTGAGAACTGATGCAGAATGTATTATACTCCCTAAGCTTGGTCGCATTGGAGATTGTATAATGTACTTTACATATTTATACATAAAATATGTGTATTTACTATGTATTGCAATTTATATGTTTTAAGTTATTATATCTGCAGCTCAGAATCGAAACTTCGAATGCCGATAACGCTATTTTAAAAAAAATAACGATTTTTAGTCTACACGAGGCCATGATGCTTGATTTTTTTCTGCGAGTCAAATCTTTATTATGGGGTATTTTATAGTAGTAAGAAGTAGTACCATTCAGTCATAAATATATAATAATAAGTAATTTACTCAAAAAGTTCTAGACGATGGTTACATGCGTGTCCAAAATTCAAGAAAAAGAAAAAAAATGATGGTGTTTTTGTATGAATCATAGCTACCCTATTTTATTTTCTTAATTTTTTACTAGCCTATGTTACTCGAGGTATCACAAGGATTCTAACGTACCACGTACATCGAAATCCGCTTAGGCGTTTAGAAGTTATGGTGAAGAAAATTAATATTATATTATATTAATATAATAGTGGTTTGATGACTGCTTATGAGTACTTAATACACTTCCAGCTATATCAAAAGTCGTCAATCAAGTGTCAGTCTGTCACACTTTACTAGATATGGACTTGACTTTATGAGTGGATAAATAAAAAAGTGTCTTAATATTTCATTTCTAACGTCAATCCCAATTATTTAGGGTCACGTTAGTGCACTTACTAACATTATTTTTTTCTACGTGATACTAGCAGATTTAACTGAAATTATCGGATTAGAAAACCTTAATTTTTTTACCTTAAAATGAGAAATACAAACAATATACGTGTATTACTACTCACCCTCGCTGTGCTTGGGTACGACCCTACGTACTTACATTTTAACGGTTAATACTCGTATAGATTTCTCAGGGATAAGATATTTTCTCGCAATCTAAAGTATACCACCTGGATATTCAGCTATCATCAAACGAAATTTCATCAAAATCTGTCCAGTGGTTCTTGATTTTAATAAAATCCAAATTAATTGATTTCAATAAGATTTTTCAATGTACAGATTTCACTCAGAATTTTATTATCTATACATCTACACATATAAATAAAATTAAAGTGTCTTTTTTTAATTTCAAAGTAACAACTTTTCACTAAATGCATATGAAAGTATATACGATATTAGATCAAAAAACCAATTTTTAAAATTTTTGTCTGTCTGTCTGTTCATTCCGGGTAATCTCTGAAACGACTAGACCCATTTTGACGGGACTTTCACTGGCAGATTGCTAATTATGTGATGATGTCCTTCTGACCGATTCCGGCCACGGCGGCCAATCTCATTGAGACTAGCCAACGGCGCGGGACATATTATAGTGCACAAGTGTATGCGCAGACACAAGTGTACTCTCTATTCCTTATCACTCTCATATTCCGGTGGGAAGAATGCTCGACACGACCAGTGAGAGTTAAGGCGCAGGACCGACGGCTTTACGTACGGCTCTCCGAGGCACGGGGGTGAAACACCGCCAACTTCCCAACTCCGGGCTGTTACTGCGGCTTACGAAACAGAAAGACTCAATAACTAAACTTGGCCCGACCCGGGACTCGAACCCAGGACCTCCCGGTGTGTGACCGTACATGCTAGCCACTACACCAACGAGGCAGTTGCTAATTATGTAAGGAGTAACTGAGGCCGCTTTTTAACCGACTTCAAAAAAGGAGGAGGTTATGTTTTAGAAATTTTATTTATTTTAACAAGCAAAACCCGTGGCTTCGCTGACGTTAAACCTAGGGTCGAACCCGAGCGAAGCGAGGGAGAGTCGCTAGTATGTAATATAGGTATAGATTTGATTTCTAATTCTTGCTAATTTTTGTATTTAGGAATAGACTGTCCACCAGACCCACCCCAGTACTCGACGGTGGTAGCTAAGTCAGAAGCGAAGAACTCCGCAAGCTCTCATAGCTTAGCACGAACACAGTCACCTACTTCCCCCCTCTCCACACCGCACGAACTACCAGTAAGTGCTAAGTAATTTTGGGAACGAGCTTTTATATAATAAAGATATTTTAAAACTTTATAGTCGTTTTTTTATTTGCATTGCATGTATACCCTTATTTTGATTATAGTTTTTTATATGATTTATACATTTTGTTAATGATTTTTATAGTATTTCAGAAAATCTACTTCAATTGTTTTTGATAATAGTTATAACCAACTTTAGTGTAAAAAGTTACACAAATAAGCTGATTATCAGAAAATTTGAAATGCCATGTCTTAAGAAAGTCTAAAGTTACTAAAAATGTTGAATTTCTTCGATGTCAAACAAAAATATTGAGTGAAGCTGATGATCATGACTCACAAAATTTACTTATTTTGTTTTTTATTTATGTAATTATAGGTAGATGAAATAAAATTTATTGTTTAGTTATAATTTCAAGAAATAGTATGCTAATGTTTTATGTTAATAATGTTTACATTTATTTCTAATTTGCCTTATTGAATTCGTCTCCATTACTAGTTTTTCTTTTGAAATTTCATCATCAGCAAGAGTCTTCACACAAAAATGAAACCTACTTTCTTTTTGTCAGTTGGCATGGCACTGTTTCTAGCAACATTTCTAAAAGAATAACAAAATATAACATAATCGTATGGAGACAATTTTTAAAATAAAAATTATAACGATAATGGATATCGAGAAGATATAGGATGAAGCAAAAGTCAAAAAAGTTATAATTTTTTATGTTTTCATTGTTTTAAATTAATACAACTGTATAAGAAAAATATACACATCATAAAAATTAATATTTTTGTATTATAAAGTTAAAAGGAGCTATTATTTGTATAATTTAATTATTCTAACATATTCTACGAATTTCACTAAGACATAGAAATCAGAAGGCTAACTAAATAAGATACCATAAATGAAGTGCTATAAATTTATATAGTGGATTAGAAGCGGGTATTCAAACAGTAACAAAATAAGGCAGACGGATTTAGAGCATTATTTCAGAAGGCATTCCGTCGCGGTGTTCACATTTGATTAGTGGTTTGTCGTATATCCGAAAGTCTATGTGTCATTGCAGTGCTAAATACTTACATTATTGCTTAGAATTTTTCTGTTTAGTATGCTATGTATGTCGGCTGCACATTGGCTGTTTTCGTTAAAAGCTCTTGCGTATAAAATTCTAAATAAGAAGCTTAAAAGAGTTGAGCTTTATAATTAATTGACTCTTACCTAATTGAATGATTTGATTTCTATTTCTATTATCCTATTTTTCAATATAAATTTCAAGAGAATTTTGTCATAAGCTTCATGAAAACATAGAAAAATCTATAGTGGTCTATAAGTATCACACATTACGTTCTTATATTGAATTATTTCCATTTAAATAACGGTATTAATCAAAATGATTATTCTAAAGAAAAAAACTATTTCTAATAGTTCTTTGAATATACAAATGCAGCTATAATTGTTCTTATCTAAGGTACACTATAGTGTTTGAGCACAAAGATGCACTCACGAAACAAAACGAGAATGGGCAGATTTAGGGCATTGTTTCAAACAAGCGTGCATTTCTTGGCCTGCATTCATACTTTTGTTCGTTTTACTAAGTGTGTATTAGGTGTTTTACTGTAATATAGGTTAGAAAGAAAATAACTTGCCATCTTACAACCTTGCATAAGTAACTTTCAGCTCTTTAGTTTAAAATTAATGGTCCAAGCCTGCTTTTGAAGACATACAGATGTTCACCTGTGCTTGCTAATATGATAAATACTTATAAAAATTTATTATAAAGGTAAAACGATTTTATATAATGCTCATTTAACGTAAACGCTTAAGAACTTCCTTTAATTAAATTAGCCTCCAATAATGTAATATCGGTTACTAATTCATTTCTAAATATGTGTTAAAGAGCTTTCAACGGAGTAAACGAATTCTCACATCTTAGAAAGCTTTTAAAAACATTAATGATTAAACCAACATAATGTTCTACGACGTGAAATTTTTGTTTATTTTATATAGTATCGGTATAAAATGCCATGTTGATCTGTTACGACAGTATAGGAAAGGAAAGCTGATACAATTTCGCATTGTTTATTTCAGGAAAATAATATTTTGTTTACATCAAAATTAAAAAGTTGTAGATTCAAACTTTAACAGATTTATATTTCTTTATATATACGTATGACTTCGCAATTATGATTTTAGTTTAGTAATTGTTTAGTTTTGATTTCTTAACCATAAGTTCCCACATAAGTTTTGCGTTAAATAGTTCGAAAATATGTCTACTGGGCTTTTTAAATTCATTTATATGGTTCTACGAAATGCCTGCTCAATATACAAATAAGATTACTAACTTATAATTTTATTACAGAACGAACGCCTCAACGGTACTTTAAGATCGCATCGAGAAGTAGTAACTACTAGAACACCGCTCCTTGCGGCGCACCAGGAGAGTTGCGTCTAGCAAATATTAAATTTATGTAAATAAGTGTAATAGAAAGGTTTTGTATTTATTATTTACAAAATTATGATTGACCTATATATATGTAAACTAAAGGCAAGTATTGATTTTAAATATTTCAAATTCAAACTGATAAAGCAAAGTAATAAATGTATCATAATATTATGAATGATTTTTTCAATTTTTAATTCACAGATCTCTAAAATCCGTTTTTAAGATAAAAAATGTAAATGTATCTCAAATGTAAATAAAAAATCGGCTAAAAGTCGACTTTGTTGTAAAAATTTTGAATAGGCTTAGATAAAATTAGATTACCTTTCAAATGGTTGACGAAAATCATCGATTTAGTGGTAAAAGTATTGTACTGACATTTATTATTTTTTAGCTTAATTAATTATTTTTTTTATTTAGCATGCTTTAAAATCAATAAAATATATTTTACATAATCAGTTATGTTATAAAGTTATTATTTAAGAGTTATTTGAATACGTTTTTTATTACTTTAGCACTGCTACGACTGAATGTAAATAAGATAACGTCCCATTAATTTTTCTTATGAATGTACAGAATTCATTATTAGTAGAACCATTTGCTCTTAAATGTGCGTATCATTCGATACTTAGTAAATCATTAACTGTGTATATATATATAATATAAAAATTTACATAATCGATAATTGTAGATTATACATTATATATAAACCGTTGAATAAAACCCTTATAACGGTAACTATAAAACATTTAGTAGTTAAATAAAAATGATCGCGAATATCTGAAACATATGTAATTATTAACTCTGTTTTTGTACTGTTGTTTTTTTTTAAGTGTAAAAGAAAAAGCAGTAAATTATTTTATTTATTTTTAAGTAGATAAAATGTAATAAATGTACAAAACTAAATAAAAAGTAGATAGTCAATAAGAGAACAGTATTGGTTAAAGCATTTGAAACAGTTTATGCATGAGAGCTAAAGTTTATTAAATCCAAATATTTTATTAGAATCAATAATTAATATACAGTGTTTGAGTAGAATTCATTTTTTTTATCATTTCTTATAATTACAATGTGTGAATACTTAAAATTTAAATATTGTATAGGGCACTTGAAAATGGTTAAATAGAAAATGATCAACTGTATGTAGGATCATACTTGTTACTCATTGGCTTTAAAAATGGTAGGAAATAATATATTTATAAGGACATATTCTTTCAATCTCTCTCTCTACTAACTTTCTCAACTCTCGAAGAAAACACGACCATCATAATATAAGAATTATTTTTGTTTTACTTCAAAAAGCAATTATTCAAATATTATTAATTTAAATGGTTTAAAGCCGTATATTATATTTCTACACATATATATAATAAGTCCAGTAATTTTTAGGCCACTGAGTAACAAGTCTTGAATTCAATGAATTACAATTAAATGAATTGCTCATGTAAAATTTTAATATGAATTTATTATTCTATGGGTGCACTATGATGTTCAATTGTGAATAAATTGAAATAAAAATATTGAAACAATTTTAAAAGAAAATGTGTTGTGTTTATTTGAATTATATCATATATACAGTCATACATCGAGAGGTACTGGGCCAAGTTTAATTATTGAGTCTTTCTATTTAGTAAGTCAGTAGGAGTCCAGAGTTTGCGAAGTTGGCGGTGAGTCACCTCCGTGCCTCGGAGAGCATGTAAAGCCGTCGGTCCTGCACCTTAGTACTCACTGGTCGTGTCGCGCAGTCGTCCCACCGTAGTTTGAAAGTGATAGGAACAGAGAGTGCACTTGCGTCTGCGCGTACGCTCGTGCACTATAATATCTCCTGCACAGTTGGCCAGTCTCAATGAGATTGGCCGCCATGGCCGGCCAATCGGTAGGAGGACATTACCTCCTATTACTTTGATAGTAATACTAATAAAACCATATCAATTGAATATTTTGATATGAATTGCATTATAATAAGGTTATAAATATTAGCTTAAAATCACTCACTGTCCAAACTCATCTCCATTCAAAAATATAACTTCAAATCCATTATAAATAAAACTACTTTTTTGGATTTTGTCGCGGATTTATTTTGATATAGGTTCCCGTCGTTTCGAATAGCAATCATGGTTATAGGAGAGACATAAAAAATCCGTCATTGCATTTTCCCACAAAATAAGGACATTATTAGACTTTCGTTAAAAAATACATCCTGATGAATAAGAACCCCCTTTCTTGAAGTTGGTTAAAAACTATTAGATACTTAATTCGTGGTATCTCAATTATATAATACTGGCAATTCTCCGGGCTCCGCCCGCGTTATGCGCGTTGCCCGCGCCCGCAAATATACACAAAAAAATGTCATTTAAATCGCTCAAGCCCTTTTAGAGGACTTCGGAAAAAAACACTGTGACACGAGATTTTCATAATATAGATAAGACAGTAATATACGATTTATTTGACAACTGTTTTGGGATTTTTATAAAATAAATTGTTCGATATTTTAAGTAACACAATTCTCATTGTCAATTCTCATATCAAGAATGCACTATAAAATTAACGCCTTTAGAACGTATATAGCTAACAAACATCTAAAAGTTTACATTGAAGCTAAGTAAAATAACTTTATTTTCCCTAAAATATTGTTTACGAAACATGATTCGATTTTCCGTAGTAAATGTGCACGCAATCAAACTATCGTATTTCTTTTCAGAGTTACTTATTGTATTCTTGAATGTTTGCTTTGTTTTCTTGTTCTTTCTTTTGTAATCTTTAAATATATTAAAATTCTGATTCAAATCTGGCCTTATTATCGATATAGATTATAGGTCCAGTCTATAGTTTTTGTATTTATTCTGCATGTCTGTCTGGGAACGCATCACAAAATAACCATGGGTATCCATTTTTTTTATCTTGGAGAAAAATATTATATGATCTTTAAGTAATGTACAATAACCGTTAAAACCATCTAGAGTCTAACTCGAGCGGAGCGAGGGTGAATCGCTTATATGTTATAAAAATCGATAATGTACTCGATGTAAAGAACAACAATTGAGATTCTCTTTTTAGCAGGACTGCTGTCTAATACAACGATAGTTCCTTCACTACATTGACGATGTTTACAATTAAAATGACATATTAAAATTGATATTATTATATTTTTTTAATATACGAGTATGTATTAAAATCTGGTCGTATGAGTCTGATTGTATAAAGATTTATTTTAGTTCAGTTCAATATATTTATTCATATTGACATTAAAAGTTCAATTATCAAATTATCATATTACTAAAAATCTATTTAAAATATCATTAATTGCTATACTTAATATCAAAAATTGTACCATCCAGGACCTATGTACAAGACATTGAGCTGCCTTTAACTGTTAGGAAATAAGCGATACGTAAGCATAATTATTATTAGTTTATAGCGAAATATTTTACTCTAAAGCAAATGGAACCCTCGGTATGTAAACGCAACTGGCGATTGACCAGTTTTTTTTATTAAGAAACGAACAATACTGATTAAAACGTAACTCCATTTATATTCAGGGTCATTCGAAATATCGATGTTTGAAACTGCACGCGATATTGTATAAAGTCGTGTAAACAATTATGTATTTCTTTCGCTTTGTTTTATTAAGTCTAGTAAAAAACGAAGGCGATAATTTTGACGCCAATGTTAGTATGTGTTAAAAAAATTGTACGCCTATGTGTGCTTCTGGCATCGTAGCTCTCAAATGAATGGGCCGATTTCTATGCATGTTTACTTAAAAGCTTTTTTGATTAAGATAGTTCTTTAGACGTTTTAAAGTTGTACTAGAACTTTTTACTTTCGGAAAGGCTGATTGAAGTGTGCCTATATGATGCATAAATGTAGCATGTTTGGGTGTGTTTAAATAGCCTCGATGAATCCGTATTATGATTAAATATTCAATTAAGTATACTAATATTATAAATAGTATGAACACGTTCTCAGTTACAACGCGTTTTAATTAGTCAAAACTAGTTTACACGAATCGCCTTAGCGAAAACGGACCCAAGTTCTATAATTTATTGGATTGATTCATTGTTAAAATCAAAAATTACCTTGTAAAGTTTTTTTTATTTTCGTCCGTCCGTCTGTCTATGAGACTACTTTTGCTAACCAAATAGCTTTGTTATCATCAGTCTATCGTTTACCGAACTGTTGAAATGAAAGTTCCCTGGCCAAAGACCTAATAATCCAATGGAATGCATTTTTGGGGCTGGTATAATTGTTTAGGAGGAGTTTCTCTGAAGTGTCCCTTAAGTGAACTTAGGCGACTAATAAAACCTCGGAATGTTCGGTTTTAATACTGACTTTTCTATGCCGCCAATATCAATATCACTACTGTACAGTTGTAACTTTTCTTCGTAGGTCATACACATCCTTATAGTACTATAAAAATACGTATAAAAATGTATGTAACAAAAATACTATAAAATACGAAATAATTCCGCACTCCAGCTACATACATACAATACTCCCAAAAATTCAAGGGAAAATTATTCATAAATCCCATATCATCCCAATTCTCGATCATTACATTCAGCTTTTAATCCGGGATCAGAGAAAAATTTCACTCATAAATAACGGTAGTATCTAAAGGCATTGTGTCGAGTGATGCAGGTCCGACGTACAAGCGTTTGTGTCCACGACGCTGGACGGTCAGGCGTTAAGACCGTTTGTTAAGCATTCAATGCCCGACTATTTATCTCTCTACTATTGACTGGCCGTCCTTTATCATGTGGTGCGATTTTACGACGATCTATCAACGTTTAATTCAACCTGATCTATGCTGCAATTAGGAATAAAAATGTACTGTAATATAAATATAAATTTGTTTCTATTGTTCTTATTTAGTGTATATAATTTGTTTGCTTATTTAAAACAGTCAAGAACGGATTATTATATAGTTTCCTGAGGGCAAAACTTCATGCAATATCATATCATACTATATGAATTTAGTATATTATGTAGTACATTCATTAATATAAACAATAATAATGTATAAAGTTATTATGTATATTTGTTTTAAATTTCTTAATCCGAAAAATATTCAATTTACAGATTCGACTAATTTCTAAATTTTATATATTTTCGGAAAATCTTATAGAAGTAGTGATTATTATCGATACAGATCCGAATCTACAGTTTTAGTTTTAGTCTTAGGATGTAAAATTTGTTATAATGAAAGCCGGGTCACGGGCTTTTACAGCAGGGAAAACGTATGTAAGGACGAACATGAGACGTATGTAAGGACGACATTTTATTTAATGAAACTTAGTAAAATTATTCCTTTGTTTAAATCTGGTAGTACTTCAGACCCTTCTAACTTTCGCCCTATATCTGTACTATCAACATTTAGTAAAGTGTTCGAAAAATTTGGACTCAATCAATTACAGAAATATTTTGATGATAATAATCTGCTGCATTGTAAACAATTTGGCTTTACTCGCGGCCGGTCAACGACTGATGCTGGAGTCACATTGATAGAAAATATTTATGAAGCCTGGCAGGAGTCACAGAATGCCTATGGTATTTTCTGTGACTTATCAAAAGCCTTCGATTGCGTCCAGCATCAGACGTTAATCAGGAAGCTACACTACTATGGAATCCGGGGTACCGCTTTGGATTTTCTCACTTCTTACCTAAGTGATAGGATTCAAAAAGTGGTCATCAATGGAAAGCAGTCACCCGGATCATTTGTAACAATGGGGGTGCCCCAGGGCTCAATATTAGGACCATTTCTATTTCTGGTGTATATTAACGACCTCCCTTACCTTATAAGAGACAACCATAAGATAGTTTTGTTTGCAGATGACACGTCTTTAGTTTTTAAAGTTAAGCGAGGACAAATTAATATTGACGACGTAAACACTGCTCTCTCTAAGGTTGTTCACTGGTTTAGCGTTAATAATTTGATGCTAAACGAAAGTAAAACAAAATGTATTAAATTCACTATGCCAAATGTTCGACTTGTTAAAACTAGAGTCAAAATTAGGGATGAGGAAATAGAGCTGGCCAACGAGACTGTCTTTCTGGGTATAACTTTAGATTGCAAGCTACAGTGGGGTCTTCATATTGAACGCCTATCGAGCAGACTCAGTTCTGCAGCATACGCTGTAAAAATGATTCGTCAAATAACGGATGTCAAAACTGCGCGTTTAGTTTATTTCAGTTACTTCCACAGTATTATGTCATATGGGATACTACTGTGGGGAAATGCTACAGATATTGGCTGCATTTTTGTGCTGCAGAAGAGGGCTGTTCGGGCTATCTATGGGATGGGCTCCCGTGAGTCTTTAAGAGATAAATTCAAAGAAATTAACATTATGACTGTACACTCGCAATATATTTATGAAAACTTATTGTATGCACACAAGAATAAAGACACTAAATTCAGTAAAAATAGTGACTATCATAACTTGAATTTAAGAAATAAAGATAAGCTAGCAGTGCCAAAACATAGGCTCCGTAAAATAAGCAATTCATTTGCAGGTCACTGTATACGAATGTGCAACACGCTGCCAGGTAATGTGCATGACTTATCAGTAAAGAAATTCAAAAGCTTAATTAAAACTCAGTTATGCAAAAAGGCATATTATAGTGTTAAAGATTTCCTGGATGACAAAGCTGCTTGGCAGTGAAATGAATTACTTTTTTGTTAATATTTACAATTATTGTAACACATTTGGCTATTTTTTGTATGTATATATATATATATATATATATATTTGTAAAATTTGACGATTTTAAGTGCCCGCAAGGGCCCATGAAATAAAGTAATTCTGATTCTGATTCTGATTCTGAGCGGAGCCGGGGTGAGTTGCTAGTATACTATATAATATAAATTAATGATTTATCTTTTTTTTAAACAATATATGCTATAGTGTTTCTTATAGGATATTGTGGAAGATGAACAGAAAAGAGGATGTTGGAGTGGGGAGAAAACTATAAAAGTCGATGCATAACCGGCATCGGGGGGTAGTTTCATCTTGACGCTTGTCGTGGTAGCATTGTTAGGTCGTTACTCTGTTGGTTTATTTCTTTAAAATATCATTGTTGGTAGCTTAGTTGTCTTTTTGGTTAGTTTAATTGTGTTTTAGCGTTTTCAGATACTTACAATAAATTGAGGTCGATTTAGTAAGCTTGTTTTTTTTAAAAGATAGCTCACTTCTGGTCTAAATTCACAAGATCAGAAGTGGGATAGGTCCTGTTACGCCCACTTCTTTTTTTAGCGTGTAGTATGTATTTGTTGGTTGTATGTGTTTAAAAGTTTTTTAGGAGGGTGCCGTGATTTTGGTGTATTTTTATTGATTTTGGTGATTCGTGTTTTTTGTTGGTCGCTGTGTTTAGTATAGTCTTGTTTTGCTTGTAAGGACTAAATTAGAAAATTTAGTTGTTATGTCAGACAACCAGCGAGATCGTAGTGAAAGTCGCCGATGTAGTTATAGTCCTCGTCATGAGCGTGGCGTTAGTCGTGATCTGTGTTATAGTAGGTGCTGTGCTTTATGCTAGGCCTTTGTAGAAATGTTAACTGTAAAATTTTTATTTTATTTTTTACTGTGTACGTAAAAGAGCTTATTTTGTGTTTTCTCATTGGGGTTGACACATTCAAGGGAAGTTGTATCTTGCGGTCGGGGATGGCATGTCTCGCAGGTCTTTGTACTCGGATATGCTGTCCTGGCCGACAGATGCACTTCAAGTGGGGTACGGTTTCATATTATTGGATGCTGTCTTGGAGTGCGCTCAGACATGCGATCCTAGTATATGGGACATACCTTGTGTAGCTTAAGATTAATGTGTGTGAGCTCGGACAGTGTCTTGGAGGTTACTCAGACATGCCGTCCTGGAGCAGTGATCATACTATGAGTTGACCGTTGCATATGTTTGTGTAGTAAACATTAAACGTATATTTGGGGGTAGGTTGGATTGAAACACGCTTTTATAGGTACTGATTTACACACGCAAAGCTATGACATGGTTCTCTGGTGAGTCGTGAGGGTGCACTCCCCCGACGGGTCCTGCCCCGGGTAATTGGTACAGATATCTGTTTGTTTTACATCCACTGTGATTAGGTTATGCTAGGTAACGTATATTTGTGGTTAGGTTGGGTTGAAACATGCTTTTATAGGTACCGATTTACACACGCAAAGCTATGACATGGTTCTCTGGCGAGTCGTGAGGGCGCACTCCCCCGACGGGTCCTGCCCCGGGTAATTGGTACAGATATCTGTTTGTTTCACATCCATTGTGCTTAGGTTATGCTAGGTGAGCTTAGCCCACGAATGAATCAAATTGAAACCTTTATATAGACACGCTAGTTTTGGAAATGCACTTTGTGTTTTTTTTTGTCTGGTGATTTTATTGTTTATACGACAGTAGATGATGATAGTGTGATGTCTATAGCTCCTGGCGTCATTCTGCTTTTCGAAGGAGAGATGAAAGAGCCCGAGGACGGTCTCCTGTCAGGAAAGGCCGTGTGGAAGATGAACAGAAAAGAGGATGTTGGAGTGGGGAGAAAACTATAAAAGTCGATGCATAACCGGCATCGGGGGGTAGTTTCATCTTGACGCTTGTCGTGGTAGCATTGTTAGGTCGTTACTCTGTTGGTTTATTTCTTTAAAATATCATTGTTGGTAGCTTAGTTGTCTTTTTGGTTAGTTTAATTGTGTTTTAGCGTTTTCAGATACTTACAATAAATTGAGGTCGATTTAGTAAGCTTGTTTTTTTTAAAAGATAGCTCACTTCTGGTCTAAATTCACAAGAATATAATAATATAATCTATAACTATTTTTATATCCTTATTCTTTCTGTACTCTAGAAAAGCATATTAACATATTATTATATAGAGTCACGTTTGCATGATGAAATTAAGGAAAGTAGTAATGAGTAAATTTTTATTTGTAGAATTTCTTACTTGATATAGAAAGTTCTGTCGACCTGCTCAATCGTGCATCCCATGAGAATATGTTCGCATGGTGTCACTGGATCGATTCCAATACAATTTTAGTCTATAATCTAAATTTCAACGACTACATAAGCCTTGTATCAATTGCCGAATAAATAAATGTGCAATTTTGATTTCGGTAGACTTACTATATTATATTTATAAAGAATATTGTTTAAGAATAAAATTTAAAGTTATGCATTTTATTTCAAAATACCATTTATAGTAAAGTAAAATCAAAATACCAGTCTTTTTCGATATCTGCATATAAAACTGATTTAAAACGTAACAAGATGAGAAGAGAATATTACCAGATACGAAAAAAAAAATTAAAACAAAATTTCACGACTACGCTAGATAAAAAAAAAATATATGTATATTTTTCGTTCCTAACGAGACTGTCTTTAAGAAATGTAAGGAACCAAACCACAAAAAAAGTATTATTTTCGGATTACGCAAATTAAAACTTTTCTTCTTACTTTCGATCGTTGATAATTAACCGGCTTAGCTCACATACGTTTTACCCACGGGTACAACTTCTAGTAACTGATGTAAAAAAGGAATAAGGTCATTACAGATGCATTGATCGGTGTATAATATATATAACCGCGTGTTAGATCCTTGCCTCCACATTCTTTTTATTATTAAAATATATCATAAAAAATTATTTCCATTTATCTGAAAATAAATATAATCTTGAGTGTATAATTTTTTCAAAACCTAATTACAAGGAAGTATCTTAAATCGGAAACATTTATATTTTATACATTAATTTTATCTCATAATATTTAAACGATAGCTGTCAATCCCATAAAAGAAAACCAAAAACAAACGAAGATAAATGAGCCAATTAAATCCGATGACAAAATCAGGTACAGCCGAATCTCAAGATTGACAAAGTTTTATCGCTAGGTGTCAGACAATTATAAATTTTAGAAATATTGGAAAATATTTAACTCATTACATTTATAATCGGTATATAAAAATATGAAATAATAAGAACTATTTGTTGCTATTTAATTAATAATAATATGAAACTCTTGAAAAATTACTTATAATTCAAACAACAGCTTTTCTTCATTTTTTTTATTTTATAGGTATATGTTTATGTAAATAATTTATTTTAACTTGAAAATTGAACCCTGGACTTCATGAACCGTAGCTATTTATAGCCTAAACCCCAGTATAGTAATATTTTATATGAGGTACACATGGTATCTCATATACACATTGTATATGAGATACGAGTAATACTTCAACACATGCGTTTCAAAGTTGCCGAACTTTTGTAATATGCCGCCCATCATTTTATCGTGCTACATAATATATATAGGCTATCTTAACATAGTACAATAAATTGTAATAAAACCTAATATCAATAAATAAAGTTTGAGATGTTTCTGAGATGTAATATACGATTTTTCATGTTTCTCGAACCAAAAGAACGCTGGATTGACGAGATCATAAAAAATATAGACACTTAAAGGAGGCCTACACCCAAAGGGGCCATGACTTCTCAGAAATGGAATCTGGAATAATTTAACTATTAATAAAGTAACTTTTAATTTTATTATATAGGCTTTTATAGTTATTTTTGTGTCTATTAATCACGAATGTAATAGTCTTCTTAAGCACTCTTTAATGTATAATAATCGATTTTAATTTTCTTTTAATTCTCACATCGATTTAAAGCCTTAAAAGTTAATTAAATCTATATAGTAATACAAAAATTATATACTCGTACCATGAAGCTTTCAGATAGGTACTGTGGAAAAAAATTTTTTTCATAAAAATAACTCTAAAAGGTGTTTTTGAAAAGTTATATTCTAGTTATAGCTAAAGTTTTTTTTTTAATTTTACACATCACTAAACTTTTTTTTATCGGTCAAGTAATTATATACACATCAATTACCGGTTTTAGAGGTTCAAATAAAAGGGGTTATGTATTATAATATTAGTATAAATAATATCCAACACAAGTGGATCCACAAGCAAATACGTACCTATATTATATGCATAAGTTAGTACAAACTTATCAAAAATGCGCCGCAAATATTCTGAATTATAAAATATGTCATGACATACCTCTCATGACGCAAACACGATCTTTTTTACCTCATACTTTATTCATACAAATCTTTATTCATGTTCTTAACTAGAATTCCATATTGGATTTTTACGTTTTATTTACATTAAATATAACTACTTGACTGTTCTAAGTAGTTAGTAATTCAGCCCTTTTTAACGTGCTGGGCACACATCTCCATTCAATACAAGGGGAATCAGACCAAAGTCCACCGCGCTAGTTTAGTGCAGGTTGGCGGACTTAACATGTCTTTCGAAAACTACTAATCTAAGAGAGCCTAGCAAAGGTTCTCTTAGATATACAGTTTCCTCACGATGTTTTCCTTCACCGTACAACAAGTGGTAATCATGATAGAAAAGATTCGCATATGAAAATATCAGAGGTGCGAGACCCGGATTTGCACCCGCATTATTCGGTTAGTCAAGCGAGCGCGTTACCACTGGGATACCACTGACTCCGACTGGTGTAACTATTCAACTATTCGTAAATACATTTCATTATTTTAATTTATCCTTGGTTCACTTGGTTTGGAATGCATAGTATTTTCCAGTCGGAATAAGATAACCTCTTACGGTAAAAATTAGTATATTTCACTTACCAACTATCTCCCTACAGAAAATCACGCCAATGCGTCACTCTCTTTTAACGTGAGAGCAGGATAAGTAAACAAACACACAGAATAATATGTTAATAATTGATCTCATTTAAGTTGTAGTGATTCTGTAATTCTGAAAAGTTCAATTTTTTGAGTAAGTAATATTTTTTTAGTGAGTAATAACTTTCCTGTCTTGGTTTTTGATACTTCTAATATCTACATCTTTTATTACAAATATTACAAATGATCAATTATTACATGTCAGATGTATGAACATAACACCGGCTTTGGACTCGAACCTGCGTCTTCTGTAAGTGCAATAGTTAAGCTCACACTAAACTAGCACGATAGATTGAACAACAAAGATAACTTTAATGCCACGTTAGGTGTTTTCGAGTCGAGGTTATTAATATTATTGATTTCAAAAAATATAAATCAAAAGCTATGGTTTTAAGGGTTGACTTTTTTGTTTTTTACCACTACCTTCAGATTCATTTGAAATATTTGTTTTTTAAGATATAATAAAAGTACATACCTACCACGAAATGAACTTCTAAATTATTTATTTTATTTTCTACAAATAAAAGACTGTATACTAGAATAAAAAAAATACTTTACCATAAATGTTTTCATATGATTATAAACATGAATATTGTTATGTATAAAAATATGTTTAAACAGCATGGGATAATTTTTTTTTTATTATGTTATTACGCAGTATAAATAAGACTATGGTAGTCAAATGGCAACGCTTGAATAAC
Organism: Boloria euphrosyne; assembly: GCA_951802675.2. Taxonomy (NCBI): domain Eukaryota; kingdom Metazoa; phylum Arthropoda; class Insecta; order Lepidoptera; family Nymphalidae; genus Boloria; species Boloria euphrosyne. The sequence goes on along the minus strand of OX637875.1, from coordinate 12,562,939 downwards.
CGAGGGAAGTGAGTTAGAATCCGGGTCTCCGACCTCTGACATTTTCACGTGCGGAAAATTTCGAACATGATTATCACTAGTCTTGCGGTAAAGGAAAACATCGTGAGGAAGCCTGTATGTCTGAGAAAACCTAGCATGTTCTCGGAAGACATTTAAAGTCCGCCAACCTGCACTTAGCCATCATGGAGAACTATCATTAAAAGCCATGAATAAAAATTGGAATCAGGTAGTTAAAATAAAGAAGAAAAGTTCATTTTTATTTCTATTTTTATAACATTTCTCGCTAAAGTACGCGTGTAACATAAAATCAAAGTAATTAAAAAAATACATGTGTTTGTATTATGATACACGTTTTAGCTGAATTTCTGAATAAAGCTAAAACGCAAATAGTCAATATTCGTTTCGTGCTTAACGAGATGTGTTTACATTTGTACTAAAACAATTTTATAAGCCCATTTTTCAATATGATCTAGTACATTTATCATGAAAATGGATATAAAATGTTTATTTTAACATGTGCAACCCTTAAAACTCTACATACATCATAATTTAAGTAACAGTTTCAATTTATGGAAGTGCTTCTATCAAATTGATAGATACACTTAAATAAATTGACGTCAAATAAAATAAAACATTGTTATAGTGACACTATTGCTAGTGCGAGTAATTTAATAAAATGTTACGAATAAGAAAATATTGTAAAGCATTGTTGTCGTTTAGAGCTATGTTATGGCTACGACTCATTTTGGGATATTACAGTGAAATTTCACCTTCGAAATTATTTTGTTTTGGTGCCACACTCTACTGCATTTTATTTAGGATCTCTATCTTAAGCTATCATGTTTACATTTTGCAATCAAGTTGCAATTGGAAAGCAGTTACAGTATTCACATCGGAAATGGCTATACATTTTATGGCTAATATGCTTATTTCCATATACAGCAAGGATCGGGCGATACTTAATTTTTTTTCAAATATTAAAACGATTGATAAAGTACTTGGAGTAAAAGAAGACTTTTTCAACGTAAATTATACAATATTATTCGCTTGGACATGCCTCATTGTAAAATCTATCTTCTATTGGTATTTTCATCCTACCCACAACTTGAGCTTTTGGTCAGCAACAATTTGTTTTACATTGCTTTCAAATCATTTAAGTCATGTTCCAGAAATAGTATTGTTTGAATTGATGTGGTCTAGATTCAAGTTTATTGTGGCACGTTTAAAACTGCAGTTTAATAATAAGGAATTGTGTGCTGAAGACAAAATATTCATATTAAAAAAATTTTTGCACATCTACAAACATTTACTAGATATTTTTTATCGCAATAACAATTCAGTAAAGTTAGTGGTAAGTAAAAGTTAAGAATGTTTGTTTATTTATCCTTCATAAAGGAATAATAACGAAAAGAACACTTTGATACCTTTCATCACAATTTACCAAGGATTTATGATATTTTTTGATATTTTATTATTTTAAGTGACGCAAATTGTATACTGATTTTAAAATACGTTAAGTATTATTCTGCTCTTTTTTCATCGCAATTCTGGGCAAGTTAGAGCTGAACTTTGATTCGTCACTCCAAAGGACAATTTTTGGTTATACATATTTATAAATTCAATATTAGCAGGAACACCTTTTTAGTCCCTTAGACGGTAAATATCTTAAATCATTTTTATTAAACTAACGATTCTCGCGTCCCAATCTGCTGCGTTAATTTGTGGTGCAGTTGAGCATAGATTTTATTTAAAAACAATTCTAAGATTCTTGAAGAACAAGAGTTTTCTTAAAATTTTCCACCGCAAATTGTCGGCAACTTGTGTTGGTTTAAAAACTGATGTGCTTCCAAAATATAGCTAGGTATCGTATCTAGGAATTCATTTTCTCAATATTTTCACGCAAAAAAGCTTTGCCCGCGCAATATGGTTCGTAATTTTGTCGCCACCACTGTCTAAAAATCCAAATGGTTTACTCCGCCAAAGGTCAGAATTTTGTGTTTTTATTTTTATAATATCAAATGAGCAATTCTTGTAAATTTATTTCGTGTATCTCGGAAATGGCTCTTTATTTGGATCGAATTTTCTAATTAAGTAACGTTTGAGTTTTTAAGTTTATCTTTATTTGTATTTTACTTTCTAAAAAACTACGTGAGGCCAAAAAAAGCGTATAAGGTAACTGCTATATCATTTGATTTCTAGGAGTAAACGATTATTTTCATAGATTTATTATTATTTCCTTTTTAGATATTTTGCAATATGATATTTTCATTTTTGAAGCAAATACTCTGCTTCAGTTACGGCATTAGTGAATTTATTAATTCTGTGAGTATAAAGATAATTTAATATGAGATTAATCTATGTTATGGCATATTTTAATTAGCTTATTTCAATTCAATTATCTTGTTAATGGCTCAAAAGGATTATTTGACCAATGTCACGTGGAATGAAGAAGGGATATTGTTTTTTTAGAGAAACACCGACACGTTTATGAACTTCACATCCGAGGCTGTCATAAACACCATAATGACATCTTCCGTGAATATTTTAGCTGAAATGATTTTAAACGAGTATGATGAATTGAAAGAAATGCTGGGTGACCTTTTGATAACGCATAAAGGTAGGCGTCCTAAAACTGATTACACCATCAGTGAATAATTAGAAGATGTAAATGTGTGGGATTAATGTCTTGTTGCGTCACACGTAGGATAAATAGATAAATATTGTAATGCAATAAATATTGTAATCAAATATTTTTTGAAAAGAGCAACTTCTGAGTTTCTCGCCGTTTCTTCTCAGCAGAACAGCATTCCGAGTCGGTGGTAGCTTACTCCCAGACTTACAGACTGACATTTAACTTAAATTCTATATAATAATGTAAAAGTGACTATTCAAAAGTGCTTGTAAAAGTCTATTTGAATATAATAAAGTATAATATTATGATTTCGATTTTGAATTATTTATGTTTTACTAGCGACTGCCCATCGTTTCGCTCCAGTTCGTTCCCATGATGTACGTTTTAATGCTTAGTACAGATTACACCGATATGAGTATTTTTCCACTGTTAAAAGTATCTTCATAAATTTTATCAAAATCTGTCTAGTGGTTCTTTTGTGATACGTTCTAAGGCAAGACAGAAAAAATTTAAAAACTATGCAATACATTTGAGCTCTGTACCGATAGGAATGACTATTTCAGTAATATATTAAATATAACAGTTTGATCCCGAATTTTAATGTACGTATTGATTAAACCATTATTTTTATTTTATACTATATTCTTGTAGGTGTATAAATTATTAAAATCCAAATGGAAAAATTAAAAAAAAGGAAAATTGAGAAAGGGGGCTATTTTTGATTTAGAACATAACAAATAACTGTATTATAGTAGCTTTACATTATTATTTCACCATGAAATATAATAATATACTTTAAATCCATACAAACTATAAATATAAACATCCATAACTGGACTACTTAACTCATTTACTAGTACTCAAAAAATGAATGCCCCCAGCGGGATTCGAACCCGCGACCGCTGACACAGCAAGTAGTGAAGTGACCACTACAAACTGAACCAATCGTATCGTAGCCCATTTTTGTAATACAATACATATGTAATTGCTTAATTTTTTAGATGAAGATCTACGAAAAATGATCTACGAGTGTCTTGAATATATAGAGACAAGGCCACCAAGATACACCATCTGGAGAATATTTTCACTAAACATTCATCTGTCTGTAGGATTTATAGAACTCTGCAGTACTTATGTCATAATTTTATTACAATTTCAGTACTGAAAATAAAAAAAATGAAGAATTAGGTTGAAACTGAATTAAACTTAATTATAATTTAATTTATTGTATTATTCGTGACCCTATTTGCTTTCTTTGTTTTTTTAACAACAAATGTACAATGTCGAGTAATAAACGTATGAATTGTATTTCTTAAAAATATAAAAATGAATGTCAATCAAAGTCAATATAGTCATAGAATAATGGGGTGACATTAATTTTAAGGTAAGGAAAATAAATTCAATTATGGTGATGCCAGTGACTTATTTTTAATAATTTTCTAATAGCAAACAATCAGTAGGAGTAACTCTTTTCTGTCTCTCTGCTGTCGTAGACGCGGAGGAACACAACCTCTTTACATAATCTCCTAGACCCCTAAGATCGAGTGAGATGAGAAAGCTTATGGCCGTTGAGGTATTGTTGTCGATTACGATATCGATCCTAGCGCACCTTATTTACTAGTAAATAAATACTCCATCCTGTACTTCTTTTATATGGCCTTTTTTTGGGGTCGTCATGTAATAAGTGTTATTAATACACATAGTATTAGGTATGCAGGTAGTGCGTGTAATTGTGAATTCCAATGAGAAAAAAAAATTGCAGGCTGCCATTCAGGGCGGCCAATGAACATATAGGACTCATTTCTTGTACATAATTTCTCGAGGAGGCTGAATCTCTAGCATCTTAGATAACGCTAGCAAGGATTAAGTAACCCTTGATACTGCTTTTACAAGAAAATCTTTCTATTTAAAAATGACTAATAAAAAAAATTAAGGAATATATATTTTATAGTCAAAATAAATAAGATGTATGAATGATATTTCAAATTGATCGTAATAAATATTATTATTATTAGTATTATTAATTTCTAATAATTATTAAAGATTTCACATCAGCGTTAACTAATGGAAGAACAGAGAGAACACGATATGTCACCACATGTTGGACTAACTTCCCTAATATGTCGCTAATCGCTTTGCCATTAGACAGTGCACGTGACGATCGAATCTTAAAGCGAATTTGGCTCCGGGTACAATCAATATGATGTGAATATATTGAGAAAATTTTATTTTTATATTAATAAAATGTTGTAAATAACCATTTAAAGTTAGTAAACTTTGTAAAACTTTGTAATAGGTACGAGTATAGAGATAAAACCTTACCTCATACTTTTATTGAAGTGCTACGTTAAATACGAAAATATTAATGAGGAACCCATACAATTATTATCATTCATTAATTATTTAAAATACTTCACATAAAAGGCAGTGGTAGCCCAGCGGTAACGCGCTCGCTTGGATAACCGAGTGATGCGGGCTCTATTCCGGGTCTCGCACCTCTGATGTTTTCATGTGCGAATCATTTTCTATCCTGATTACCACTTGTCTTACGGTGAAGGAAAACATCGTGAGGAAACCAGCATGTCTGAGAAAACCTAGCAAGTTTTCAAAAGTTATGTAAAGTGAAAAAAAAAGTATATTTTTTTATATAAAAGCTATATAATATCATATAAGCTGATCAATCGTTGTAACAGTTAATTGCTAAAAACATTCAAAATGTTCGACAAACTTAATTGATGATCGAAATTCAACCATCAAACGACTTTACCTAACAAGAAAACATTAAGTCGGACATGACATCATATTATATTGTATTTAGAAACATTATCAAGGCAAAGTTCCAAGAGTAAGTTCTTAAGATATTGAATATCGGCATCCTACATACTAATGGGGTGTTATTTTTAATACACTATTATACATTAATAAATACACTATAATACATCATTTAGTTGACGACACGTTTGGCTTAGTTTACAGTATATCCCTACTTTCTGCGCCAGCGGTCGCGGGTTCGAGACCCGCTGGGGGCACTCATTTGTTGAGCACGAATGTTTGTACTTCAGTCATGGGTGTTTATATTTATAATATTATGTATGTATTTAAAATAGTATTAAAAAGTATTAAAGTGGTAGTAGCCGAATGGGCCGGCACGCCCCGTATAGTCTACAGGTCTATACCACTCTCTTACAGAAGACCGGCGTGAAGTGGCAGCTATGCTGTCGCATTTCGTTCGGTAAGTAAGAGTCCGGGAGGCCCACTTCCCATTCCTCCTCCCATCATTCTTCCTCCTCCCTCCCTTCCTTTCCTGAAAGGCCGGCAACGCATCTGCAAGCCTTGCAGGGTTGCAGATGTCCATGGGCGGAGGTGATCACTTCCCATCAGGTGAGCCTCCTGTCCGTTTGCCCCCTTTGTCGCATAAAAAAATAATAATATTATGTGAAGTATATCAACTATTGGCTATCCGTAACACAAACACGTAACGTAGCTTACCACGGAACTAGATGGCACTGTTGTAATAATGTCACAACATATTATATTATTATTATTACACGTACATTAATACACGTACTAGTATTCGTATATCTGCATCGTTATTCTTTTGAGATTTTGAGGGTTCGATTCCCGAGTTTGGTTAAATTTAATAATAATTGTTGACTTTGAATTGACTCTGTTTTACGTCTGCGCCTCGAAGATCACTTACTGTTACTGATATTATTATTACAATAATATTTACGTTAAGTAATATTAACCAGCTATCATCATTACATCAAAACAGTGGCTTTTCCGTGATGTGTTACCGAAAATAGATGAATATTCTAAAAACTATAGATTCGGCTTCTGAATCTATAATAATGAATGTTTTAATTAAATATTTTACAAAATAATTAGATAATAATAAGATTCAAATTAATTAGATTATTATTATTTTACGTGTTTAATACAACATAATTTTACAAAAATTATATCACCAAAAAGTACATTAGAATGTGTCATAATCAAAATCAATGTAGTAATCATTGTATTATATCTAACTTTAATTAAATCTGGTATATTAAACCACTTCATTTAGTGAGTAAATAGTGTATAGAGTTTGTAACCTAGTTGGGTTAGCGCATATTAATCGAATTTACTGTCCAAGATGGTCTGATCGAAGACTAAGGCAACACTGACTTAATTAGTTGGTAAATAGTTCTATATAATGCTAGTATACACTACAATGGAATTAACGTATACATTAAATTGAAGATGCTGTTTTTAATCTCAAATTAACAGCTTTTCACTTCATATACTTTCCGCCGTTTCCCAATAGACTAAGTGAGAGTAGTCAATGGACAATACCTCACTGCTACAAAGACTACTTACAGAATAAATTCAAACAAAGGAGCAGCTAAATGTCTAAATGACAGATTGTTGTGATGAGCAGGATACAGAATAAAAAAAAACTTCATATACTCTATAATAAGATAGATAAGGAGTAGCTTAGGCTACTTTTATTTCAGTTAATTACTTTAACTAGCGGTTTCGCTCGCGCTAAACCTTTTAGCGCATTTAACCCTTAGTTTTATAATAATATGAATATTTGATGTGCTACTATGTACAAAAGCTACAGTAAGAAACATCGTCCGGAGTTCGATTTCTATAGGCATTATTTGAGGCAATTTCGATATCAAAACCATATTTGAATATGTGTAAATTTTTTTTATATTTTTTATATTAACCTCCTTGTAGTAGGGATTCAAATCAAGTATAGTTATTAGATTTTATATATATTTGGGGTTTTCTTAACTACAGTTTGATATTTGACATAACTCTATAAAATTATATTCAATTTCTATGTTTAATGAGGAGAACTGCAGAAACTATGCGCAAAAAGTTGAATATGCTGTATACCTAAACGAAATGCTTCACCTTGGTATACTTTCATGTCATTAGGGTTACAGAAATTGTATTCTACACATTTTTTATCGTACAATGTTTCTTGTTTTTGCCTTTCACTTTGTAATGTTTCCATTAAATATTTACGACACAGTGTGATTGAGGCATTGAAAATCAGAAAAGAATTAATGATCACTTAGTGGTTTAGCGACTGTGGTTCCGCGCTTCGTGGAGTACACATTCTATCAATTTCATTTGTTATTCAATACTAAATAAAAATTGCTTCTCCATATTCTTTTACTATAGGAAATAATTTAGCAACACATAAACTAGACATTTATGCTACACAAATAGTACATATAAATAAAATTCATGTGTCTATATGTAATTACAAATTAAAGATTTTCACTAAATGCATATGAAAATATATTATACGGTAAATCAACTTTTAATATTTTTGTCTGTCTGTCAGTCTGTTTGTTCCAGCTTATCCTTGAAATGACTGGACCGATTTTGTCGGGACTTTCACTCGCAGATAGCTAAAGTTAAAGAAGTAACTTAGGCAATTTTTATCAGAAAATTATAAACCGTTTAATTTATTTTAGCTTATGCCCAGCGAAGATGGCCGGGTTTGCTAGTGTATATTAATTTTAATTTCGCTACCTAACGAAACAAATTATATGGTTACTGAAGAATTCGAACCACATATTTAAATTAAACATTAAAACAAAATACCTTCAAACACTTTACATCTTAAAAGCCCATAAAACTTGACATAAGGTATAATATACTATCCTAAGCGGGTTTTAACTTGCGTGTAACGCTACCGTGCGTGCTATTAACAGAATGTTTAAGAAGCCAATAAGTCCGCAAACTCCTTACAACCAATCCGTTTTGCTGAACACGTCGGCCATTTGTATCTTGGAGTGAATGAAATGGCCTCGTGAAAGCCGCTGCCTATCAATCTTAGGCGATAGGGAATGGACCCCGTAATAGTTGAGTCGATAATGACTTGTTTCCAAGGCTTGGTATGGTGTTGAATACCTTCGTGATCAAAAATGTAATGTAATAGGTTGATTTTGTGATTTGGAAAGCTATGATTTATTAATATTCCTTTTTATTTGTCTTATTTAACACGACTTAACCAATAGGTTATTTGGTATAATATATTTTATAACTAACAAAGGTTTAACTAGTTTAAGTAAATAATATGTACTTACAATTTTTTTATTTATATGTATGAAGCAGGCAATGGTAGCCCAGCGGTAACGCGTCGCTTGTATAACCGAGTGATGCGGGTTCAAATCGGGGTCTCGCACCTTTTATATTTTCATGTGCGAATTATTTCTATCCTGATTACCACTTCTTACGGTGAAGGAAAACATCGTGAGGAAACCTGCATGTCTGAGAAAACCCAGCAAGTTTTCGTAAGATATGTGAAGTCCGCCAACACGCACTAGGCCAGCGCGGTGGACTATGATCTGATTCCCCTCGTACTGAGGGAGGCCCGTGCCCAGCAGTGGGACGATAAAAAAGGGCTGATGATGATAATGTAAGAAGCATTTTAAATTCTTACGGAAAAAAGTTGAATTAATTTTTCTGTGTAGTATTGCCTGGGTTCAATATACTCGTGAAAAGTCGTAAATAATTTACAACATTCAAGTGTGACAAAATCTATAGCAAACATAAGTAGGTTCTTATTATCTGTATTAGCAATCAGAAGGTTGGCTGTTCATTTAACTTGTTCTGAAGTAAATCTGTAAAAATAGTCACGTACGCGCGATGCAAGTAACGAGCTTAGGCCGAGCTCGATCGAGTGGAAATTTATTTAATCGCTGCTGGAGCATGATTAGGTTTGTACTATGAGGGTTTCCTGTAATAGATAAGGTTATTATTGTAATTACTTTGTATAATTTTTATAATGAAAATACAAGTACACAGTAAAAATGCAAGAATTTTTTTTTTATATGTCAAGGAAGATAGCTCAAGGTTGGAAGTAGCATAGGTTTAAGGTTATATTATGTCAGTAGATCATTTGGTTTTACTCTATGCTTCTTCTACTTTCTGGAGGACAGAAGAAGGATAGTTTTTTTACATACCCGTTGTAAAAACATAATATTTTAATACTTTATGTCTAATATATAAAATTCTCGTATTTGTTATCGAACATTTCCGAAACGGCTTGACCGATTTTTATGATTTTTTTGTGTATTTTGTTGGTCTGAGATTACGTCGTAGGCAATTTCTTATTCCCCTAGGTAAAAAGGGTGGCGAGAATTGCTAGTATAAGTATAGAATAATCTTACAAAGCAAGAAAATTGACAATTAATACAGCAATAAGTTGACAATGAGAGTTGCCAGTCAATATTATCACGGGAAATAATTTGCACAACTCCTTTAAGCTTTAGATGAAAATGCTTGTAGCATAAAACAAACTAAACTTTATTATGAAGTGCTGAATTCTTAACACCGACTTACGAAGCATTTAGTTCCAAAGTATGAAAAGACTTAGTATTTAATTATTAAAAGACTAATTTAATAATTCATAGTTAATATGTTCTTGTACTTACTATATAAATATCTAAAATGATTTATTTCTTATGAAATTACAAGAAAACTTAACAGTATATAAAAACCAATGTACACTTAATTATTACTGTACTTACTTAATAATTAAACTTTTTGTTACTATTTTAAAATCTCTTTAGATATATTTGCTTAAAATTTTCGACAGTGTTAATATTTAAAATTTGAAAATAAAAGGCAATTTTTTTATGTATATATTTCTTTATTCAAAGAACTAATCTTTTAAATCTATATATAATATAATGAATTATAATTTAGTTGAATCTGTATATAAAATATTTTTTAGAGTTTTTTTTATTAAAATTGTCATTATTATCAATATAGAAGCCGATTCTATAGTTTTAGAATTTTTTTGTCTATCTGTGCCGCATCACGACAAACCACTGCCATATTTTGATCAAATGTAATATGATAATAGCTGGTTATCCGGATCAACATTAAGAATATTTTTAGAGCAGGAAAATTACATTAAAACGTACGGTACGGTTTTGTCTGTATAAAAATGGTTCATTCAACCAAACATTTTAAATAAATACTTAAATAAATAAATACGTTGGGACATTATTACAACAGCGCCATCTAGTTCCGTGGTAAGCTACGTTACGTGCTTGTGTTACGGATACCAGATAGTTGATATACTACACATATAGATTTTAAATACATACATATTATAAATATAAACACCTATGAGTACAAACATTAGTGATTAGCAAATGAATGCCCCCAGCGGGACTCGAACCCGCAACCGCTGGCGCAGAAAGTAGGGTCACTACCAACTGAGCCAAACGTGTCGTCAAAATTTCGTATAGAGCTTTATTGTGAAAATTAAAGGTGTTTTCTGTGCAATGGAGCGTCACAAGATCGCGTGCCTACCCATTACAAACGTTTCCTCGCGTAAAGTGATAAACAAATATAAATACAATAAAATAATTACGAATATCTGAGGCGTGCCCTGCCTTTATAATAAATGCCTATAAAGTACCTCGCTTAAAATATGGAAGTGTAAAGAGCTATAGAAACCTATTATTTTTTTTTATAATATACACAACACGTTAAAAAAAGAGATAAATAAAAATAATAATCGTATGCAGTATACAAATACTTATTTAAGTGACTTTAAATCGCACAGTTTGGACGATTTCGTTTATATGAAAAAATACAAAATAAATATCATAATATCATTAATTTGTTGATTTCAGAAAAAAAGAGAGAGAGAGGCGCGGTAACGACGTGGTGTCCAAGGAGTTGAAAGAGAACAGGGATGAAACATCGTAAACTTCCCAACTCAGGGCTGTTACTGTCGTCTACTAAACAGAAAGACTCAATAACTAAACTTGGCCCGACCCAGGAATAGAATCAAAGACCTCCTGATGTACAGCAGGACAACACTACACCACCGATGTAATTAAAACAAAATTTATTATCATTACATGAACTAGAAGTAAATTTAAATTACTTGCATATTAAAATAGAAAGCTAAACTTCTAATATTATTTAAAAACTAACTAAACTATTTAAAATATTATAAATCACTGTCATTATTCATTAATATTCATTGAAATATGGCGTACATGCGATTAAAGGACGTTATAAATCAAGGTAATAAGGTGGAAATCCGTATGAAGGGAGGAAGTTGCCAAGATAGTTTGAATTAGTTTGTAGGTTTGATCGGTAGTAACCAAACTTGGCAACATGCTACGGATAACGGAACTAAGGTAAGAAACTCGGTGTTTGGACTTAAGAACAAAATAATAATGGGATAATAAGCTAAGCTAATGTGTATTAATACTAAATGATGAACGAATTGTACATCTATGTACTCTAATATAATAATATTATAAAGAGGAAAGATTTGTATTTTTGTATGTAACGAATAAACACAAAAACTACTGAATCGATTAAAATGAAATTTGGTACGCAGATAGTCTAGAGCCTAAGAAAGGACATGGGCTACTTTTAAAGGCGAAAAAAGGCCCAGTAAGGGGTTGATACCCTGTAGGGGATGAAAGTTGAAATAACGTAATTTTTAAAGCTAAAAGCTTGAAGGTATTGTTTAGGCTTTTGATTATAAATAAATAAGATATTCAAAGATTGTAAAATGTGTATGCTAAAGATGAACCCATAAATTTATATCGTATGCCTTATTAACGGCTGTTACGATTTGGATCAATTAGATAAAGTTTTGTTTTAAAGTTTATCCATATAGGTGAATTACAAAAAAGTCAGCATTTCCAAATTGTCCAAAAGTTATTATTATAAGAGCTTTTTTATCTTTCATAAAGCACCCTTTCGTAAGCTTTGTAGTACATGCATTGTCGCCAATAGACGATAACCGAAGACTTGTAATTTAGTTATTCAGGCTAAGCGAGTGCTTAGCTCGAATAGGTAAAGGTAATTTGTAATACATAATTACGAGTGTTATGTTCAATAAAATAATTTATTAATCATAGAATAAACAATAACATGTCATATCCATAATTTTTGTTTAAATTTTTATTTTTTAACGATTGTTTAAAGCCAACTTGTTTGTAGCCTTCTGATTACAGCGAAACATTTAAAGTTTGAATTTGTCATGTGAAAAAATGTATACAAAAATACTAGCTTTTAGTCGTAATTTGATGACTTGATGTAAACATAATTTTCTTTCATTTAGTCTAAAGTTGTAAAAACATTATCATCACCTTTTTTAAGTGGTAACACATAATATGTAGGTTACTTTTAAATACCTAAGAACACTCATCCTATTATAGCAATGCTATAGGTTTTATTACATACTCGCCATTAATATCAATGTTATTAATAAATGCAGAGAAATGAAAGTGAAGAATCAAGGTATATTATGAGGTATATACGTTATACATAATATATTGCAACAATTCGAATGAATTATAACCGTTAAAATAAATTTAAAAAAGCAACTTTTTAATAACATTAATTAAAGTTAAATGATGAGTAATCGTGTTATCTAAATAAATTAGCATAATAAGTACAGGTTACTAATTTAAGTAGGAGCACTACAAGTAGCGTGTACCAATTTCACGGGATGTTCGTCCAATCGTAGCTTGCGAAAACCGTAATTATGTTCACAAACACCAAGTTTGGCGTCTATTGCTTAGGAACTTAGTCTATGACGATGTAATAATCTAATCGAGATACTTCTTCCTCGTCGCTAGAGTACGTGTTTCCTGTGATTAATTACAATAAACTAGCGCTTCCCTAGCTTCGATTGTGTCCCCCTAATACCTGTACCTTAGGAGATCGACATACGAGTATTATTCTATTGAAGTCTTCTCTTTATACCTTTTTAAGACATAAATTTTTTAGTACATTATTTAAATGGATCTTTAGATATGCAGCTTACTTCTAAAAATCATTTTTTAAATTAGATTTCTATATTATCAATTACGCGAGACTCAGAATTTAAGCCCGTTCCATTGGTTTACAAAGTAAAAACGTTCCCACTGGGCTACCACTTGCATTAACAGAAGAACAGTAGTCTTTAGAAATATTTTGACTGAAATATAAAAATATTATCTACTTAAAAACACGATATAAAATAAATAAATGTGAATATTATTATGATTAGTTAAACAGTACTCAATGTATAAATTATTTCTCCAATATAATAATGACGTGTGACAATTGCTCCATGTATTTTTAACAATACCACCAAATATTAAAAGCAATATTTGTTTTTGTGTGATTTAACTATTTGTTTTTAACCATTTGATATGTGGCTATTTATTAAAAAACGTAAATTGCCTTTATGTGGCGAATTTTATAATGTAAAATTTTTAAATTTACAGTAATTTCATTTTATTAAAAAAAAACGAAAAGTATAAGTCTCGATGACTGAGGGTTTAAAAAAAGTTATAACTACGTAATTTAAAAAAAACTTGTTATAAGTTTTTTTTTTGCTCTTTTTACTATTTCCTTTTTCTATGAAACACTGTTTCTAGCCAAAGTTAAGATTCCCGTTCAACAGAAAGTACTTTACGGGTTTGATTCCCTTGAGAGGGTCAAAATATGCGGCATAAACGTATCTTTGATTGCGTTGACTTATAAGTTTGATTTTTTGATAGCACCAAGGGATTACAGGAGACTGAGTTCTGATTTCTTATTAATTTCAACTTGATCCTCGTTCCCGCAGAAAAGGGTCTTAACAGACAGACAACAAAATGGTCTTTTTACACGCTTTTTATTAGCTTCACCTGTATGTTTGTTTGTATGCTTGTAACTGACTTCTTTGGGCGCGATTTTGACCCACTTTAAACGACCAGATTTCGTTCAAACTTTGTAGATTTCGATTAATCCTCGATAGGACCGATGACAATACACTAATTTGATAAAATATTCCATTTTTCAATTTGCAAAATTTGATTTTTGCTACAAAACAAATAATAGTTTTGTCGGGGACAAAAAGCGACGATGAAACCCGACGAGGCGGCGGCGACGAAACCCGACGACGAGGCGGCGGCGATGACACCCGATAGCAGCCGACGACGCACGGTAGCAGCCGACGACTCACGAACATAAACAAATATTAGATTTAAGCCCCGCTCCCTTTTGTTCGCTCATTAAAAGACTATCTATTGTGCGTAGACATAGTATTTTTACTACAAAACAAATAATAGTTTTAAAAAAATAAAAAATCACGCTTTTATAAATAAACCAAACTAAAAAGTAAAAAATAAATAATAGTTCAAAAAACTTAAAACACGCTTTTTATAGAAAACCAAACTAAAAAATAGAAAATAAATTTTAATGAATTTAAATTAATTATTTGATTTTAAAAAAAGCGTGGGGTGCTTTTTAAGATATTATCAAAATGATAATCACTCTACTCATATCTGTCAATAAAATATTTATAACTATTGACACCATGCACCCCACGCTTTTTTTTAATTCAAATAATTAATTTAAATTCATTAAAATTTATTTTCTATTTTTTAGTTTGGTTTTCTATAAAAAGCGTGTTTTTTGTTTTTTTTAATTTCCTTTTGAAGTACGCATCCATTAATATGGAATAAAAAATATAAAGATTTAAAATTTTAAAATTGTAAATGGAGTCCGATAAAGTTATTTTTGTTAGTACTTATTATTCATTCACTAGTATTCATTCCTAGTTGATAGTAAAATTTCCACGTAGCACCTAATGTGTTATCAGATATACAGTAATTAAAGCTTTAATATATCAGGGCAAAATGATTTCTAAGTATTACGAATTAAAACCTACTTTCAATTGAAATGATTATGGCATGACTCGTGAAAATAATAGACAGGTAAAGGAAGGATTGTTACGAAACGGAAAGTTTATAAGCGAAATTTAATAACGTGGTGTCCGTTAGCGTTTGCAGTAAATTGTAAAGTTTATACAATTTAACTGAAACGCTTGTCTATTAATACGAAAAAAAAAATAATAATAATAAATAATAATAATAAAGAAACACAGCGCCATCTAGTTCCGTGGGAAGCTAAGCTTATGTTACGGATACTAGATAGTTGATATACTACACATATACATTTTAAATACATACATATTATAAATATAAACACCCATGACTGGAGTACAAAACATTCGTGTTCAACAAATGGATGCCCCAGGCGAGACTCGAACCCGCGACCGCTGGCGCAAAAGTGTCGTCCAATAAATAAGGGAAATACGTTGGGTTTAACACAAAACACCATCTAGTTCCATAAGGCACGAGCCTTCTGTTATGGATACCAGATAATAATTTGATATACTACACTAACATATTATGTAACTTTAAATACATAATCTACATAATATTATAATCCAGCCAGTATTAAAATGAAATTATACAGATATTGGTTTTTAATAACCTTTAAATGAATAAAATCTTACGGAAATAATTGGAGCTTTCAAAACTTTAATTTATTTGAAACGGTAGACAGTATTGGTGAAACATGACAGCGAAGCAACTTTACTGTCAAATCATTAATAACAAATTTCAAATTTATTATTTGGAAAGGAGATATGGAAATGAAACTGTTTTCAAAGTATATTTAGATTTCACATTTAGTTTTAAAGTAGGTATTAAATCGAAGTAAATGTTCATGGTCTTAAAAGTCTTACTTATAAATAAAATTGTAATGTCTGTTTTTAATTTAAAATTAACAGCTTTTCACTTAATGCATAATATGAAAGAATAAGCGGTACTTTCATAAAAAAAAAACAAACTTCTATTAGTTTTTTTTGTCTGTCTGTTTGTTCCGGCTAATCTCTGAAAGGGTAGAACCGATTTTGATAGAACTTTCACTCGCAGATAGCAAATGTCTTAAGGAGTAACTTAGGCTTCTTAATAATAAAATATTATTAGAAAATCATAAAAGCCGTTTATTTATTTTAACTTACACCGAGTGAAGCGGTGATGATAGATATTTGTAGTAATAATATGTCAGCACTTTAAAAAGCTTAGTTAAAATATTTAGTTTTTTACCTATAAATTACAATTATTATAATTCAATTGTAATAATATAATATAAAATATTACAGGATTAGCTTTTAATTTGTATGAACAAAACGTGATTTTACTACATTTTAAACAACGTAGGTACTGTCTAGATCTCACTTGTTTATGAATAGTACTTAAAACACTCTTTTTGATCCCCTTAGTACTTCAGACATTCACCTTTTCTAATACTAATATACTCGTAGTCTAGGAATAAAGAAAAATAGTTATATTTAATATATAATAAAGAAAAATATAATAGTTATAATTTATTATTTATGATTTTGAAATCGTAGGAGTGGAAACTCTAATTGACATTGTTCATTATTAGTTTGATCAAAAGAACAAGCGCAATAAGACTTCCCCTAAAATTCTCAAAAATAACGACATAAAATGTAGGTATGTTAAGTATACTCAATATAGGTTAACATGACAATGTAGCCTGATCCGGGACTCGAACCCAGAACTTCTGGATATTCAGTCGTATGCTAGCCACTACATTATTATGGTAAGTTATTGAAAGCACAATAGTGTTCATAACATTTTGAATACCTTTTAATAAACTGTTTTATACAACTTTATTCCTCTACCACAAGGTTGTTTAGAAGATGTCGCTTATACTGATAAGGCTACCTTTGCATGTTTTTTTTGGGGTTTTAATTTTTTTTATTGTATCTTTTTCTTGGTTTTCAATAAAGTTAATTTTTATTATTATAAAGTAATCGTACCTTTAAATAGAGTAAAAAGTAAATGCAAGAGCAATTTTTTGTTCGATACCAGTAATAAGATATTCGTAATTTCTTATTCGCTGACGCTACATCGCGTATGCACGTGGTGCCAGACAATCCTCTTCAGACCCCTACAGACGCTATACAATTAAGTTCACTGATAGCACTGTTAGACGCCTCTTTTTATCACGAATTTACTATACAGTATTCGTTTATGATAGATTTAGGTTTGTTATTATTATGTTTTAACTTCATATAACATTTTTTGTGTAATTATGATGGTTGCATTTACCACATTTCATACATATAGAGAAAAAATTAAAATATTTGCTTATTGTACTTAAACATACTGTTTGTATATGATACACAGTCGTGCACTTTAAGCTGATTTTCATAATTCTTTAATTAATATCATCATTTTATCTGCAGCCCTTTCAACGTACCACTGCTGGGCACGGGCCTCCCTCAGTACAAGGGGGATCAGGCCATAGTCCACCTCGCTGGCCCAGTGCGTGTTGGCGGATTTCACATGTCTTTAAAAAACTTGCTAGGTTTTCTCAGACATGCAGGTTTCCTCACGATATTTTCCTTCACCGTAAGACAAGTGGTAATCATGATAGAAATTAACCGCACATGAAAATATGAGAGGTGCGAGACCCAGATTTGAGCGCGCAACACTCGGTTATTCAAACGAGCGCGTTACCGCTGGGCTACTACTGCTGCCTCAATTAATTTAATTAGAATATAATAATATAGATACTATAATAATATAGAATATGGTTTTTTTAATTATTCATAAAGGACCACTTCATAAAATTAAAAATCGTCTAAGGGTTAAATTACTTTATGAAGATATTATTAATATTAAGCAGACAATTCCGGAACGTTTCTAAAAGCTATCTTTTTAATAATTAAGATTGCATAACAATAATTAATATTTATTATTGTATATAAAAAGAATAGAACTTTTCTAGAATTGCAACATTAATGAAATACTTAAGTAGGTACTAAGTCGTCTCGCAATAAAACTTCAAGTTACAGTTGTTTTATCGTGCTCTCAGTTTTACTTTCTTCAAATAAATACTTACCTCCACCTGGGAGCTATTATTTAAATATGATCTATCATAAACTCTAAAATATAAATTATTTTTTACCGACTACTAAAAAGGATGGAATATAATATATGTGTTTATTTTTTAAATATTTTAAAGACTTAACAAAAATTGTCGAAGTTTTAATAAGGGGTTCCTTATTACGAAACATCTCGAAAAGAGTGAAATTTTATTGTGAAATATTGATAATGCTTTAGTTTGAATAAAGCATTCAATTCTTTCAAAGTTTGTCGTGTTTGCTTATAATGGAAAAACTAAAAATGTTATGAACCAATTTTGATGATCGGTTAAGTAGTTTTCGCGTGAAAGCGAAGAAAACAAACTTACATTCACATTTATAATAGTATATATAGTCGTTAGTTACACCGTTACATAATCGAGTCAAATCCGTACATTACATACATCCGATTTTTAATTACAGCTCGTTATCTGAATTAGTATATAGGATACTTATTATTGCGAGAATATTTCTAATTTCTGATAAATCTACACTAACCGTCAAAAAGTATTCGGACGAAGCCGAGCAGAGCCAGGTGAGTCGCTAGTATTTAATATTAATTATATACGGAATACATAGGCAATCGGTACTTCTGTTGTCAGCAGCTCTTGACAACAAGTGGGCTTTAGTAAAATTCAAAAAGATTTTAATTATAACACCCTTTGTCTTTACTTTGTGGCTACGGTCGGTTCTCTTGTAGTATCTTGTCTCGATGATTTTCATTCGAATTTCAATATTAATATATACGACAGTTATCATCGTTTTTTCATTAACTGATATAAAAAGGAAGAAGATTCTCGTAATAAATAATACAGCTTTTACATTTGTACTGAGATATTAAAGCTCTTATTGACTTACCCAATATGTGACTAAGCTAATAAAATACTCGTATATAAGAAATGGCGATTATATTATGGGAAATATTTTATACCATAAATATAAAATATTAATGAGAATAGTGCTAGGGCAATAATAACACACTTGCTTGTAAAGCAAGTGAGGCGGGTTCAAATCCCGGGTCTCGCACATCTGAAATTTTCATGTTCATGTTCTTTATTCTGTTGCTTCTAGGCGTAACATTTGGACACAAATTACTTTGGCAATGTCGTATAGAATGGAGAAGACATGGTGGAGATTGAGAATTGCTCGGTGTAGAAAGAGAAATTCACACTGAGGACTGACACTTAGAGGACTTATTTGATATTTGGTGAGGAGAAATTTTCATGTTAGAATCAATTTAAATATGATTACTATTTGTCTTACGGCAGACCTCATGTTGTGACAAACCTATATTGATAAAGAGTCGAATGAGATGATAGTTTTAGTTCAGGTCTTTGTCTGTGTAAAGCGTATCATTTTTTTCAACGCTTAGCTCGTTCAGCGAAAGCGATAAGAATAGAAATAAATTGTGATCAAAAACCTCAAAATAATTTTTCTACTCAAGTAAAGAATAAAAAATATGAAAAATAATTTTCAAACAAAATAATGTTATGAATTACAACAGCTTAATAAATCTAATTTAAAAATTCACCGCACGTGACTTTTAGAAAAATAAATCTTGCGAAGGACATGACGTACTTTCACACTAATACAAGTTGAGCACTGGGGCTTTAAAATATTGTTTAAGGAAAAATGTTACATGATTTATTTTGAAAGTTTATAATTATTTTAAATTAATTTCTTACTTAAAACTTTTTTCCGTTAAAATTTCGTGTAACGATTTGTATCACAATCGCTTTTTAAGTATTCCAACAACAGCCTATACTTATACCATATTTCGAAGGAAATTCTTTATATAAATTATTACTAATGGAAATGAAAAACAAAAATCTACATAATACACTAAAGATTCATCCTAACTTTACTCGAGTTTCTCCCTAAGTATAGTTTAATGTTATTAATTTAACCCTAACTCTGTTTCTAGAATAATAGTATCCTAAGTTACTCCTTATAACACTAGCTACCTTCTAGTGAATGTCCTGTTATAATCTGTACAGCCATTTCAGAAATTAGCTGGAACAAACAGACGGACAGACAGAAAATTATGCCTGATTGAGTTTTCCTTACAGTATTTAATATAATTTCTTAAGACAGACACTTCAGTTTTATTTATACGTATAAATGTATATTAAAATACAAACGATAGCCAAATGTATACCAGTTACACTACTGCAAACACGGAAATGCCTATATCTGAATACAAGCGAGTTAGCAACAAGCTGCACCGCAACCTAATAAACTCAGTTAGCTACCTGCAAAATCATACTGTAGCAAAATCTCAATCGAACCTAACATCACAGAATAACCTGTAGGTCAAACTGTATTTGGACGAAAGTTGAAATATATCAAAAAGCTGGTACTGTACAGTATATTTATATTACATATTGTAACGTTCTATAAAGGAAAATGATAATTCTACATTTATATCGACTTTTTAACATTTCTAAATGAAAATGTTTTACGAATTTCCAAAAAGTTTACTTGTATTAAGTAAATTTTAAGTGCTTTTTTTGTTTTTATGGCTCTATATATAAATAAATTTAATTTAAAGCCTTTATCACGTAGTTGTGTTAAACTGTTTCGAGTAAAACATCTAGATTCAACCAATAATACATATTATCAATTTATATTATCATTTTTTATATCCTCGATCCCACAGCCCCTAAAGACCAGGATCTATAACAAGTATCCTGTAATAACTTAGAAAGCAGAAACGTGGGCACTGGGCACTCACTATAGGACTGGTCCACAAATTTAAGGTCCATTGAACATTTTCTGGTAAAT
Organism: Boloria euphrosyne; assembly: GCA_951802675.2. NCBI lineage: Eukaryota > Metazoa > Arthropoda > Insecta > Lepidoptera > Nymphalidae > Boloria > Boloria euphrosyne. Next base: position 12,541,751 of record OX637875.1, on the reverse strand, counting down.
TGAATCCGAAACACGGAGATTCGCCAGGCGCCCTGCGGCATAGTGAATCAACGACTTGAAAAGGTAGCTGGCACGTTAAGGATGATCAAGTTGGTTGCCGATCTATGATGAAGGATCTCTTCCAGCAGTGGACGACAATTATATATTATAATCAGAACAAAAATATAAAAATTATTTCTTAATTTAAATATTTCTTAAGTTTACGCGAATAATTTCTTAAGTTTTTCGGATTTTGTCGCGGATTTATTTTGATTTTTGGTTTTCGACGTTTCAAATGCTTTACAGCAATCATGGTCACGGGAGAGACCATGATTGCTTTAAATTGTCATTTATAAGACGGTTCCATTTATAATCTTTTAATTCATCAATAAAAAAAAATATTTTCATACTTTGCTTTTCGCTCAATCGACTGGTTGATTATAGACGAGTTATTAATAAAATCTTATATAGTAAATCATTCCTGTAGCACAATATTACCAACATTATAATATGAAGATTCTACTACATCAATAGATACGAGTTTATGTCAGATGTTTGCTTTTTATATCTCCCATGTTTATGTACATCCATAAAATGTTATGTGACTTAACCAGGATAGCAAAGAAACAGATTAGGAATCTATCTGATTATGCAGCGTTTAAATTACCGATACCGAATTAATACTGAACCAGCTGCGCGTAATGTTCTCTGCCACAGATTAACTTTATGCAGAGGATGTTAAAATTAATTATCCTTAATAATTATATACTAAATATTTTTCAATTGATAGTTTACTTTTTTATTCATCTTTTCGTTATTGTTGTTGTTTTAGAAACAAAACAGCACATTTTATGCATTTTTTTTTATTTTGCATTGTGAGTTTGGATAGTGATTGTATATAAAATTTCTGTAAATTACCTTTAAAACTTTTAAAATTAGTCAATTTACAACAAATTAAAAAAAAACTATATGTTTCTAATGACAAATACAATAAGACGCCAAAATCTTAATAATTTACTAAATCATTTTAATAATAATTTATTATTCGTATTCTAATTTACAATACTTTTGTTAACTTATCCTCAGCTTAGATATTGAATCCAGTAATACTTTTTCTTGAATTTCTTGATAACACTTGGCCAATGGCCATCTCTCGTTAAGTCTCGTGAAGGCAGAAAGAGGATAAAGGAAAACAATAAAACAACAGTAAAGTTTTTATCACTAGCACTATTACCAATCAATTGGCATCTAATTGTAATGTTTAGATGTTATATTACTACTAACACAAGTTTTAGGGCTCGTTTTATTTCTTGCAAATTAAATGAAACCCAAAAAAATGTAACAAAATACAAAAAAATAAAAAAAATAACTTGTATTATGAATTCCATTCTATAACAATTCAATTTTTAAATAAGTTAATTCTAGGAAAATTGAAATACCAATTACAATTATTGTATGAACTATTAAACAAAGCCTTTAATTATAATTTATATTCTATATATTTTTTTATTTATATACTATAGATGTTTACAGAGTCTTTATTTAGTCTACTCTAGATGTCTTATTGCCATTAATATCGTATCATATCTTTCAGCCTTATACTATAAAGGCGGCTTTGTGCATACGTAATGTTTTTGTGCTTGCATTAAACTAGTTCCCATCTTATTTAAGCCTTTGGGATTTAAATTTTAAAATTAATACAACCTTTATTATGTTACTCCGCACGAAAGGCATGAAAGATTTCTTAATTTAAGATATTACTCACGTTATCAATAAAAATTGTATGTATATAATTAATCAAAATTGGTCAACCCGTTAAGTAACTACCAGGGAACATGCATAGTGCATAAATACAAGCTTACAATTAATCCTCCTTTGGGTTTCACCGCAGTAAAGTGGTGATAAAACGCGAACTATAAAGAAGGACCTTGTTAAACGAATTAGAAAAGCATAAGGTATATTTATCATTAAACAAGTTTATAGCTCGTTTTACTTATATTTTTATAAATTCATATTCAGGTAACAAAAAAAATACAATAACAAATAATAAATCTTTTATTGAAGCAGTAATCAAATTTACCTTACACTCATTTACTTTTAATATTTAAAATACCGATATTTGGCATTTTCAAGGAACTAGAGTCGTAAAGCGACTTCCAAACTATTAGTTGGGAAATTAGCAGCTGCAATGTAGCTCTGTTATTATGTTCCAATGAAAGTCGAATTATAATAATTATATGGGTTTTGTTTATGATACGGAAATTCAAAGAATAACGAATTTGTTATTGAGAACTACAAGAGCAAGTATGGCTATAGTATGTTTTACGCAATATCCTCATAGCCTCGGTAGCGCAGTAGGCAGCGCGTAAGTCTCATAATCTTAAGGTCGTGAGTTCGATCCTCACCCGGGGCATATAATTTTGTTTAAAATTGGCTTATTAGCTTTTTTTTACCTAAACCCATTGGTTTTTTTAAAATTATAAATGTATTTTTAAACTTCATTTGAAACAGTTCACAGACACTATTTATGCTTTTCATGTCATATTATAAAGAGACAAAGTTTGTTAGTTTGTTTGTTTATTCGATTTGAAATATTCTTTTCGCATAGATAACCCGTTTATTAAGGAAGGCTATACCATCATAATGTATACATTATACACTAAATAGAAATAGACTATAATATGTCTATCTATTCAATACTGACTATTAAGAGGATTACCCAATCTCCTTCTCAGGGTGTCGGAGACAACGAAAGGATTTAGGGCCATTACACCATGACTCTCATATTGGATGGTGGGTGAAGAACAGCATTTTCAAAGGAGGTTGACATCAGGCCATTGACCGGTCGAAAAACTTTTGCCAAAACCAACAAGGAGTATGGACGTACTGCACCAACCCAAGTAATTTGGGAAAAGATGTCAACTGACCATAAAACGTACCTCGCTAGTTTTAACTTTTATCATCTACTATCTTAGCTACAAAATAGCGAACTTTTGTTAATATTATTATGTATTGTTTATGGGTATTACTGAAAAACAGCGCTGTCTGAGGTTTTGGCCTCAGCAGCAATAGCTGAGTTACTACCCTTTGCCATTATTTTTTTTAAATTGAATATGTAAACTAGTACTGTTTTTTTTATGGCAATAAATGATTATTATTATTATTATTTTGTATCTCTTTAGAATTCACGGGCTCGAAGGAGCCCGGTCCTTTGGAAGGCTTGCGTGGGGACACACGTCCAACACGTAGAGGCCCCTTAAGAGATTCAAATTTGTTTAATGTGACGCATCGTCCGGGATCCATCTGTGAGTAACCTATAGGAAATTGCCCACAGATGGCCTTCGGATAATGCGTAGGGACTATGGCAGATGTGGAAAACAAAATAGGGTTATGGAATGTAGTTTGGATGGACTATAAACTGGGTTATTTTGTGAGACTAACGGACGTCCGCCTGCTCAACAGTCTCAGATTGAATATTTGGCGGACGGTGACTCGCCTACCACTAGATGGGCCCCCACAATATTATTATTATTATTATTATTATTATTATTATTATTAAATAAACAAAAAAAGCTAAGACAATAACAAACTTTGTGCTTACAACAATAGCTACTCTATGCCTTAAAGTACGGTTGGAGGCTCTTATAGCAAGAGATCCTTGACTGCGGCCTGCGGTACGTTCCGGGTTAATTCGGCCATCGCTTCGAGTACAAAGTATAGATACCAAATATACGCCTTTGTTTGCTGGCAACGTTATGTTAATTGACCCTGGATAGGGCTCGTTGAAGTTTGAGAATGGAATGCGAATATTGAATACTTTGGGTTGAATTGTTGTAGTTACTTGTATTATAAATGCATGAAATTGTGTTCTTTACCTTTCCAGTGTCTAAGTAGATAATGATTTGAGCTGATTTTGGCAAAAAGACAAATTGGAAGTAGAAGACGAACATTTTATTGTGATGTAGGTATAAAATGTTTTTCTACGAATAGTAATATTTACGCTAATACGAGATATACTACATACATATTACGCTTAGTATTTATTTAGATTTAGGCGAACATTCGATTAGATATTTAAAACTATCTTTTCCGTTTTCTTTGGTTCATTTATGTTCCGAAATCAAGTTATGCTTTCGAGAGAGAGTTTTTAGACGTCCTAAAGTTTTTTTACTACAGACCGACGTCGGGAACAAAACTGCCAAAACGAAATGATCACGAAATAATCGAGAAAGTTCATTTTAAATAAAATAAAATTATTCATTTTATATAAAATAAAATTATTCATTTTATATAAAATAAAATTGTATTAGCTTGTTTATTACATTTGTAAATAAAGAAGCATTTTGGATATTTGAATGCTTGCTGTTTTCTCGGAAAAGAACACTTAAAATTTTCAATTATTTGTTTTCTTTATAAAATTACATTTAATAATAATTAGATTGCTTTATATTCTACGAAAATGATTATTTGGAAAATAGGATAAAACTCATGCCATTATAAAAAAAATAAGGCATAGAATTTTTTGTAACTTTATGCTTTGTCAAAAAAAACCTGCACTAAAACAAAGACTCAATTACAAACAAGTCCATTAATTGCATTGCATTTCATGCTAGTGAAGTCAGCTTAAGGTATTTTTAAAATTTTACATTTTACTTTTAATATATTGCAAAATATGGATGTTAGAGATATGTTCTGAAAGAAGTACGAAAAATAAAACAACTTGTCTTATACTATGCATATTAAATAGACTACGAAATATAAAAGCAAAAGTTCTTTTTGTCTTCTTAACTCAGAGCCTCGGTAGCGCAGTAGGCAGCGCGTAAGTCTCATAATCTTAAGGTCGTGAGTTCGATCCTCACCCGGGGCATGTTTTTTTTCTTTTAAAAATATTTTTAATTTTGCTTGAACAATACCAACCTTAACCTTAACCTTGATCTGCTGCTTAATATCATCTATCTTGTTGCGTATTTTGTATTGAATATTAAACATCCCAAATCAGACTGGTTCCTTTACTTTACATATTAAAGCGTTCATTAATTAAACAAAAAAAATCGCTTTAGTTTCACTTTATGTTAGGTACTAATATTAGTGCCATAATATATAATGTGTATAGGTATATATATATATGTAGGCAAACAGAATATGGTTCTATTTTTTTACTGTCGAGCTTTAAATGCCTAAGGTCGAATTCCTACCACTGGGTTAGCACTTGTTTCGGAGATCAGTTACGATTAGATAGACCGACAGATACACAAAAAAAATCCAAAAATTGTTTTTTTCTTAAAAGTACTTGTTGGGGCCAAAGGTTGTTACCGAACACCTAAACAATAATGCTTAGTAGGTGTATCATAAATACATCGAAACACACTTAAAACAGTCAGTGCATGTTCGGACAGCCATCGAACCGGCTGCATTAATTATCATTAATTAGCATTAATTATCATTATATCATATTATTAAATCAATTAACTTTACAACGATCTTAGGCTGTATTTAATTTATCAAGCATTTAGTAGTAGGTCGCGTCCCCTACAGTACTCAAAATCTCGACACAAAAATATAAATTCTCAAGTATGTAAATCACAATACGTTGTCACAAAAGGTTGGTAAGTATCTATATTGATAAAAAATAAAATGTGTTAGTAAATTGAAAGTAGCAGCCTTAATATAATACTTGTTGAAGTGAAACAAACTTATTCTAACCTTGTAAACTTAAAGTTTCACTTTATTTACCTAGAAATCTACAAGTGGCCGCATTAATAATTGTCAACAGCGCGATGATGGACGAACTTTTAGTTAACGTTAACTAAGACTCCTACAGGTGTGGTTTGTTTAGTTAAACTTGTACTGAGTGCCGTAAGAACTTTTAGAAATAAGTTATATTATATACCAAATATTTACATAAATATTACATAGTAAATATTCGAATAGAAATATAGGCATTGAAACGCAAATAATCGTGAAATAATAGAATGCTAGGATGTTAATTATTGCTTTCTTTTACTGTCAGAGTTTTGTATTTTAGCCCTAACTTTTATACGTGTACATATATAACGTTAATAAATACGAAAAATATTTATTTTAACTATAATATGGGTAGGTATATACTTTAATTTTTATTTTACCTTATTAAATATTGTAAATTAAGGAAGACAGGAAAATCTCCCGAGTATGAAGATAAACATTACCTTGAATTATAAAAGGTTGATGAATATTTATTCCATAAAAAAATTGAAGTGTCTGCTTTCAACGTCAAAATAACAGCTTTTTATTAAAGAAATGTTTGTCTGTCTTTCTGTCTATTAGTTCCAACTGATCTGCGGAACGGCTGGGCCTTTTTTGATAAGAAGTTCATTGTGGAATAGCTGATGTTATTAAGAGTTACTAATGCTAATTTTATCTAAAAGGGTTTTGTTCTAAAAATGTAAAGCTTATTTTAAAACGAACCCAAGCGAAACGAGGGTGAATTGCTAGTAAAATATATAAAAGTAAAATTAAGAGGTCGTAAACACACTTCAGACGTAAGTACTGCTAAGCACAAAGATTAGTCTAGATAAAGGACATCAATTTACGATAGTAATTAAGATAGGACACGTACAAGAAGAATCGAAGAGCGAGAGAGAACATATCAATTACATTTACAAGCCTTTCCAGCTTCATTGGACCTATAGAATGAGCGCGTTAAATGAACTTTTCTTGTTCAAATACAACTATTTTAAAATTTAATTTCCAGTTATTTTAGTTTCCTTAATAACATTATTATATATTATTATATAACCTTTATTTATTTATTTTAATATTTCTTCTTTTATTCGTGTAAGCTGTTGTATATTGTAAGAAAATAAGTGGTGGCCAAGAGCAATGGATAGAAATGCGAAAATTACGTTGACATACAAAAAGTATTTAATGAATGTAACTAGCGACTCGCTTTCGTTCCGCTCGGGTTCTACACAAAATATACGTTTAAACAATTAGTTAGTTCACAGAAATGATATATTTTCGTGAGTTTTTCTATTATAATATGCATGTGTTATACATTTAAACCTTCTTTTTGAATCACTCTGTGTATTGATAAAAACTTTATTAAAATAAAGACGACGGGAAGACGATTTTTTAATACTATGTTGAGAATTAAATTGGTAATAATAGAACTATACAAAATTTTATAATAATATATATTTTTTAAACTATTACTATAAAATGTTGTATTTTTTATAATAATAAATCTCTACTAATTATTTTATAATAAAATAATTCTCCACCATATAAAAAAAACGCAAACACAACGCGAAATTACAAAACGATATAACTACTTAGTAAGAAAGACGTTTACTTAACGTAGCAATGTCGTAGCGTCTCAGCTACGTAGCACTTTGCTACGAAGATGACATGACGTAGAAAATGCAAGAAGGTATAAAGTAATACTCCATGTAATACGTTCACAACAAAGTATGCTCGCAAACTATTTTTTTATATTATATTTTATAATACATAGATTTCCCGATAGGGTTTTCGTAATTTTAAAATTTATACCTATTTTCTAGTAGGTCTTTCTATAAATTAGCAACAATTTAAAGAATGAAATGAATTAATAATATTTATTTAATGTTCATTAATGTTCAAATTGATTGCGTGTACTTGATTTCGATATCTCAATTATTATTCAGTTAAAAAAATAGTGAAACTTTATGTCACATGCTATCAGTCTCTATAAAGTGATAATGGGTAATTTTTCGTAATTAAAATTTTAAGTAATCAGTTGATTACTTGGTGAAAATATATCGTACATTTTATATATTTATTTTAATTTTTAACAAAAACTGTCTTTACGTATTTTGGCGACATTTCAAATGCTTTACAATTTTAGTTCCTGGAGTCAACGGGATTAGGCGGGGAACTCTAAATTCACTCTAATGGGAGCTACAATAAATCAACACTGGTCGACGTAGCTAGGGCCGACCTCGGCACCCAACTAACATATTAATAATAATAGTGAGAGTAAAGTGTATTATAATAATCATGGTAAAGAATAAAGATAGCTATGTTTGAAATATCAAATATTCAAGTAGAATCTAAAAACGCTTTGTGTAATTTTCATTTGTATAATATTCATGTTTGCCTCAGTATTAAATATGGAATATAATATAATAATAATATTATTTCTATGGAAATAACATTATTAAAATAATCGGAAATGTAAAAGAGGAACAAATATTGAACAAAACTATACTGTTTTATTTTACGTTACTTTTATTTATTCAACTATAATAACACGAATACAATATTTATCTATATAATTAATGAAGTAAAAACTGATACTATCAGTTACTAGCTACTACAGCTACTATTTACTTCCAATTATTACGATATCACAAACCTTTTAATCTCAATACGAGGTGGATCAAGCCACAGTCCGCTTCTATTACTACGTCCTGGTAATTACTAAGTTCATGATACTTTTGAAAACTTTTTAGGTTATATTAGACATATAATGTTTTCCTTTACCGTGTTGATTCGCATAAGGAAATATCGGAGTGCGACACAGTATTTGAGCCCGTTTTACTTTTTTTAACGCTTTGAAGCCAAGTACTTTATTATTATTATGATTAAAATAGTTAAAGTAATGATTCGTAAGAAATAATTTCGTTTTTAGTAACAAAATGAAAGTTGAATATTGTGCCATTTAGCTACAAAGAGTAAAATTATTTGCATTTAAATACATTTAACGCGTATCTAGGAAAGAATAATGTTTTACTTTGAAAGTTGCTAAGTAGTTATGGAATTTTTATCGATGTTTTATAATATTAAATGAGCACTTTCTTACATTTATTAACGAGAATTTTGTGTATATCGGCAGCAGTGTAATTTTGTGTATAGGTAAGGTTTTGCATTATAGGCTTATCTACGAGCTTACAGGGGCTTTTGGTAAAAACAAAACAAAAAGCCATTTACGTACTAATATTTGTATTAATAAATCCAAAGTTATTATTTATTTTCTAGTTAAATTAACGCTATATACAGTACTAATATAGTATAGATTATTACTATGGTGGTGGTACTAAGGTAGTGGTGGCCCAGTGGTAACGCGCTCGCTTGGATAACCGAGTGATGCGGGTTCAAATCCGTGTCTCACACCTCTCATATTTTCATGTGTGAATCATTTTCTAACATGATCACCACTTGTCTTACGGTGAAGGAAAACATCGTGAGGAAACCTGCATGTCTGAAAAAAACTTAGAAGTTTTCGTAAAACACGTGAAGTCCGCCAACACGCACTGGGCCATCGCGGTGGACTATGGCCTGATCCCCTTGTACTAAGGGAGGCCCGTGCCCAGCTGTGGGACGTTAAAAAGGGCTGAGAGACTATTACTATATACAGTAATACTGTACTCTACGTTTTAATATCTATATTTCATTTTATTTGCTTGAGACTCTATGATAAGAACTTAAAAAAAGAAGAAAGCGAAAACATGACTGAACTAGATAAGTATTTTCTACTCGCCAAGCTAACGTTGGAAAGAACAATATTTATTATTTACAGACAGCAATGTAACATAAATGTTAATTAAAGAGCAAAATCAATATTATCCACACATAGTTTACTACTGTTAAGAATAATATTATTTTCTTGGAAATGGAATATTTATAAATGATAAAATACTCTAATTGAATGTAAACAAATTTAAACTACTGATTTACCCTCGCTCTACTCGGGTCGTCCCTAGGTACATTTTAATAATTGTTAAGCATTTCTCAGACATCCCGCAGTATAAAATATCGTACGAGTATAATATTTATCTAGCTATCATCATACTAAATTTCATCAAAATTTGTCAAGTGTTTTTCTCGTGACGCGGTCATAGACAGAAATATCAGAGAATACAAGTATTCTTTCAACTAAAGGCATCTGAATTAACGAAAATTTTGTTGGATCTGTACATTAAATTCTAAAATAAATTTAATGTACTCGTACTCGTAGATTTGTACCTCTAAATATATTTTGTTTAATGCCAGTTATTTCATTTGCACTACATGTTACAGTAGAAACCTAACTAGATACTAAATTGGTACAGCATTGTTAGTTTACATGCACATAGTAAAATAATTGAACACGTGTATGCAGATTTAACCGTGTTATACATTAAAGAAATAGAATTTGTAAGCACAGCTGACGTCCTATTTTACAAACACATTTTAGAATTTCGTAGACTGAATTATTTTAATTGTAATCAACTTAGAATTTTAAATGTAATAGTAGTAGATTATGCAGTAATTAAAAAGTTAAAGGTATAGAGATATAAGCTGTTTTGAAATTATAGTTTAAGGAGATAATACTTTACTTAAAGACTTAACATATATATTTTTTGGTTCTCGTTTTTCTGTTAAATATATTGGAGTTATATGAGTACTTTATAAGTTTTATAAAAGTTATTACATAAAGCTGTCGCCTAAACCAAAGTTCTTTTTTATATTCATGTGGTATAATTTATTAAAAAATATGAAAATCATAATATTATAAATTAAAATTAACATTTAGATATTTATCAATTTCAATAATAAATAAAAACAAAATAAAACCTTTTGTTTTCTTTACAAATAAATTCCGTAAGCAAAATCAGCGTTTAAGAAAAGGGTCTATCTTTTACTTATTTAATGCCGTGTTAAGCAGAAATCAAGATCCCTTCCAAATAAATAATGTATGATGCAAACATTTTGTTGATTTATGAGATCAGTGAGAATAGTGATAAGTAAATACATCTAGCTGTTCGAACGTTAAACTGATGCGAACAAAGGAACGCCCTCGCTTAAACAATTTACACGCACTTCGATGTAGTAGTTCCGACGTTATTCCCTAGATGGCGATGTTTTCAGAATTAATTAATAATGAATATACATAATATAATTATTTATATCCCTAATAAATAAATAAACATAATAGTTACTATATAATATTTATTTAAAAAAAAAATAATTCATATTATGATCGTCACATATATTTTTTTAAATAGCGACGGATTTTTATGCATGATAGATATTACAATATTTCATCATTAAAACGTTGTTTTATGAATTTATTAAAAAATATAGATCAGATCTCATTATACTTAAAAAATATAGTAACAAAGTTACACTACCATTTTATAAATGTATTATGTCATGTCATCAGCCCTTTTTAACATCCCACTGCTGCTTTCTTCACGATGTTTTCCTTCACCGTAAGACAAGTGGTAATCAGGATAGAAATAATTCACACATTATTACACAAAATATCTAATATCAGAGATGCGAGACCTGGATTTGAACCCGCATCACTCGGTTAAACAAGCGAGCGCGTTACCGCTGGGCTACCACTACCCTAAATAAACAAATGTATTATGCAATAAATAAATTAATGGCATTGAATACTGTTAATTTAATTGTATATTATATTAAATAAAGGTACCCGAAAATATACCAGCCAATTTCTGGAAATAAAAAAGTACCTACATAAGCTATTGCTATACCAATTCAAATTCTCCATAATTGAATATTTTTATTGCAGTACACTTGGCAAAATTAAAATAAAACAGTAGAATTGTTTGACTTGTATTTATAGTAGGTACTTAGTAAGTAATAAGCGTAATATAATATTAAGTTAAAAAGAAAAATATCCTAATATAAAAACACAGTATTAGACTTCAGTAAGAGCACAAGAAACACAACAGGAAACAAGACTTAACAGCTTTACCGTAAGGTATAATTTCGTGTACGTACAAAGGTAAGTAAGCGAAATAAGTTACAAGCGTATGGCGTATGTAGGTCAAGAGGCCGACTTGCAAGGGCAAACATCCTGTAGGAGTTTTCTTTACGCATCAGCTACAGCACGAGCATTATAATTTCAACTGGTTTAATGATGTATATCAGCCCTTTTAAATGTACTAGTATTGGACACCGGATTCCCTTCTATACGAGGAGGTATCAGCCCATAGTCCACCTCGCTGACCCATTCTTTTAAAAACTTGCTAGTTCCCCCCAAACATATAGGTTTCCTCACGATGTTTTCCTACACTTACATAATTCCTTGTGATTCCTCGTCGCTTCGCTCGGGTTCGTCCCTAAAAGCTCCCTGCCAAATTTTAAGTTTGTAGCTCAAAAAAAAGGACTTTCTTAGAAACTTGCGAGAGCCCTTAGATTTCATCCGGCCCTGTCGTAAAAACCGTTCTGAGATAACTTTGTAAGATTAAGTTAATACTAAAAAATCTCGCATTATTATTTCAAATACTAACTTCTGCGAACATCCTTACGGATATCGCTTATTTCCTATACAGAGTGAACAGCTAATTTGCTAGATATTAGCGGTACGCCAGTCGCAGGTAATAAATATACTCATACATGATTTATTTGTCATCCGGGCGCATTTCGCCCCGATATTATCTATTGGGATGTTAATCAAATTTATTTATGGCGTATAGGTTATCCTCTAAAAACTAATCACTGTATGTGTGAGATTGGTTTGGGAATATGGTTTTAAAATATTTTATTTGAACTGCGAAGCTTGAAACGGCTTTGACTCGGCTCGGCTTGAATTGGCTCACTACGGCAATCTACAGACTTGGTGGTATACGGTATACCATTCGGGTTGCTCCTAAAAGGAGGATTTCTGATAGCAAAGTGGACTATGGGCGCAACCCCTTGGTTTTGTGATAGACCTCATCGGGGCGTTGTAGTTGAGTGTGTAAGTGATTATGTGATACCCTATAAAGACGGAGGAGGTTCTGTTATTTTTAGTGTGTAGTGCTGGCCTTAATGAGTACGCAGATAGTAGGTATATTATGTTAATGCATTTCCCAACGTAAAAAAGGAGCTGTTGTTGAAATTTATTTTCTGAACGAAATCAAATTTTTAAAAAAAAATATGCTAATACATTACCTCTCTCGTTCATAGAGGATGAATAGTCAAAAGTTGTTACATATAACGGTAATAAATTCACAAAGTAGGTACTATGTAGGCACTATAAATTCGGTACGGGTAGCAGTATTTCTACAGGTTATTCGTTGGCAGATCTTTAAAGCGAAGTTAACTTATGGCCGTATAAACCAAATTGAAAAATGTTAAATTTATGCAAAAGGATTTGGTTTCATGAATTAAATATTTTAGCTCTATGTCTCTTTAACTAGTGATTTATTTTTGTAAGTTATTTAGATTTAATAAAGTTATAGCGTTTCTGTTCAAACGAAACTTTAAATGGCACACTTACTTCAAATTTAGTTTTTAATTGACCTTCGCCTTTTGGAATATTTTTTATTAAATAATACTTTATGAATAAAAATAACTTATTGCGTATTCCTTTTTCCTTTTTTTTTTTAAATATACAAGTCGTTAGTTTTTTTTATTACAAAAGTCATCTTGTACTGAACTGTACATTAATACGATCTATTGTAATCGTCAGATTCAGTCAGAGCTTAATGCGATGAGCTTAAAAGAATGAAGAACAAAAGTAAACTTAATTAACTTACTTAATCCTAACATCCTTATAATTTGTGCGTTATATAGTAATCGTAGCTCAGAATGCTGTTCATTGTTTAAATATTTTTCTTGTTTTCCATACATACACCTCAATTTTTACGTTTCTCAAGCAACATTACCTTGTCTATATAAATAACTAAAATATCTGTTTCAAATATCAAAATAACAAATTTTTACTCAATTCATATGAAATCTTAACGGTATTATAAGAAAAAAACATTTATTGAAGTGAAACTTCTTTAGAATCGTTGTGATTTCAAACTCGATGAAACGAAAAAGCGAGTCCATAGAGACACAAACACGTAAATATTATATAGGATTCAACTGGCGAGGGTATGATATAGAATTCATTCTTATGTTGCCATGGTAACCCTTGTTGTTGTCTGACAAGTATATAATACTCGGAACAATGGAGATATAATCTTATATTATTTATTCTTTAAATATGTGATTGTAATATGCCTAATATGCCGTTTTTAATTATTGATTTATTTTAATTTCATTTCGATATTTGCCAAAGAAGTTTTACTTCAACCGCGCGTAAAGGATTACGTTTATATATATGTAGAAGGCTTTATGATATTACTTATAATGTTACGTAATATTAATTATCATAAAGCCTTCTACATATATATTATTAATAAATAATATAATATATAAATCAATTGCTATTTCGAAAAATCAGGCGCTAAATTAAATTTGCAAGTTTTGTTCTATAAAAATAGAAAAAAACTATAAAATTTTATATTTGTCTTCACGAATGGCCAGCACTAATTAGGCACTAAATTAATACTAGTTTGATTTGATGCTGTGCTATGCGGTTAGCGTTGTAAGAGGCCGACACTGCTAGCTTAATATAAAGCTGGCAGTTTTCTAATTTTTGATCAATCTACTGCAGCGTAAAATTTACTTTTTGCAGCATTAATTAGCACTAAATGAGCACTTAAATACTGCAAGTGTGTTATGTGGTTCTGCCCACTTGACCTTGCTAGCTTAACATACGTCTTAAGATATGAAATAGGGTTCTACTCAAAAAAAAAAACTAAAAAGTACCTACCTGGATATTCACTTATATATTTGAGAAACTCTTAAAGAAGATGGTTATTTCTCATTTTTATATTATTTTAAGGACAGCAATAATAATAGAAAAACAAAAATAACTAAGAACACTTATAAATTATTAGTAAATTGTCATTGTCATCATTCTCAATCTCCGAATGAGAAACCGTTGAAGTATTTTGTATATATCGGAACTACTTTAATTATATTTTGTATTCGCTTAAGAATTTGTTTTTTAGCACGATACCTAATAGGTGGCTCTTTTTTTTACTTATATTCTATGTGTTATTCTATTATGGTTTATGACTGTAAAATATTAAAGAATATAAATATACATCCATGTATGGTCACAACAACATTAGTAGGATGTTATATATCTAACAACAAAATGCTCAAGCTAATACCGTCATGTATTCAGCCCTTTTAACGCCCCACTGCTGGGCACGGGCCTCCCTTTAATACGAGGGGGATCAGGCCATAGTCCACCGCGCTGGCCTGGTGCGTGCTGGCAGACTTCACATGTCTTTTGTAAACTTGCTAGGTTCTCTCAGACAAGCAGGTTTCCTCACGATGTTTTCTTTCACCGTAAGACAAGTGGTGATCATGTTAGAAATGATTCGCACATGAAAACATCAGAGGTGCGAGACCGGGGTTTGTATCCGCATCACTCGGATATAAAGCGAGCGTATTACCACTGGGCTACCACTGAATGCCGTCATTCAAAAAATATATTTTTTAATCAATGATATTATAAGTAAAAAGGTGTAGATACGTTACCTAAACGACATTCTACCTTCAAAAACGGCACACTAACGCACACATGAATAACTAAAAATATTGCAATAACACTGAACACACTACATTACGATTAGTTGTCAAAATAGGATGGCATGATTCAAGTATCGCCAGTGAAAAAGAGACAAATATAATTCGCGACAGTGCGTCGTCAACGCGTGACTATGTTCAGGTGGGCCAATTAGCCTAGTTTTGGTGTGCCGCTTTTTGAGCGCGTATGACTTATCTACACCTTTTTTCCTAGTATATCAATGTTTTTAATAAATATATGGGTAACTCGCCAAAACTTAAGTGGTCATGTTATATTTAAATAGCATATCGGCGAGAGTTAATATTCAGGCAGATTGAAATTTCAGATAGGTTCAGTAACGGTTATAGAGTCGAAAAATGGTGATTGAAAAATATCTACGAGAAATAGAATAAAACAAAATAAAAATTGTATTGTTAGTAGTGTAAGCCTAAAACGTACGTTACCTTAATATTATGAAATGCGTAATATTTATGGTTTATATTTAAAACATTATAAATGAGTAATACATTTTAAAAATATTTAAACAAGTTAATATTAATCGCAGTTATATTTCACAAAGCATGACTTTCAATTTCCATTCATAAAATTACTATTTTAATTTTTTTTTTGAAATGAAAGATGCGTATAAATATATTTTTTCCAAATGTTTTCAATGATAATTATGAATCATTAAAATAATTTACATTTTATAACACCATAAATGTATTAACTATTCGCAACCAATAAATAATTGACATGTGCAAATGGCAATAGGAAAATAATTCATCCTTTTCCATAAAAACTAAATAACAAAAATTACATGAACATGAACTTTGTGCAAAAGTATAAAACTAAAAATGAATATATTTAAAAATGTTATAAAATACGTAATTTAGTATAAGCCATATTACTTAATTCTTATTTTATAAGTATAACTTGTTTTAATTAAGTACTAGCGACTCACCCTCGCTTCGCTCGGATTTGTCCCTAGGGCCCCCTTTGTATAAAATTTTTACAAACCTTAAATTTCTTACTTATTTATACCTAATCAAAAGCATAAAAAATAAGTTTCAAGCTTCTAGCTTTAAAAATGACGTAATTTCTATACAAACTTTGATCCCCTATTTCATTCATTCATTTCTCAGGCTCTAGACTGTCTACTAAATTTCATTTAAATCGGTCAGTAGTTTTGGCGTGAAAGTGCGACAGACGGACAGATAGACAGACAGAGTTACTTTCACATTTATAATATTAGTAAGGATTACTTACATTATCAATTTCAATTTCCTGACATAAAACAACTTTTATAACTCTGCTAAAAAGAACTGTCAGTTAATTTTAAGTCTCAAAGGTTGTTAACAGCAACAGGATGTAGTATTTGCCGCCGCCGCTCGACATCCGGCGCCACTTCCGCTTCCTTTGGAACCTTTCCTATCTTGTGCTCGCAGTTTAAACGTTGAGTCTGGATTAACACTAAAATTTTGTTAAGGTTTTAGTAAGTCAGTAATATTTTATTTTTTCGTATTGTTTCAAGTCCAATAGTATTTAAAAAGCAACCGTTTTTTAACCGTCTGGTACTATACCTTCTAATTAAAATATAAAAAATAATAATACTTTCTAATTAAACTGAACATAGCTTAGGACTAGTTAGTACTGTAAATATTATTTTTAAGACGCTGGTATTATTTATAGTATTAGAATCGCTTACTAAAACAAAGTAACGTATCTATCATATATCCAAATTAAAACAGTTAAGCTTATGAGTTATAGCGTGCCTATTTATGCGCGGTTGGTATAGAAAATAATTGAAACGAAATTAAAAAATGCTAAGATCAAAAATCTGAGAAGTAGAATACTTTTTACTTCTTAACAAATATTCAACCGTATTAAACGAATTTCTAGCATAAATTCAGCTAATACTAAACGTAGTTAATAAATAATTTTTCGACGCCATATATTTCTAATACTCAACCCATTATCAAAATCTTTACCACCATAGTCAATTACAAAAATTGTATCAAAATGACGAGGTCAGATAATCCCATATATTCTTTTAGATCAAACGCTACGTTATAAGCTAACAATTATAGAGTACCATCTATTCTAAGACCTAAATTATAGTAATTTTAAATGAGTTATTTAAAGTGAATCTATATCGGATTGCAGCGATAATCACAATTTAAGTGGCCACAAGCGACCAAACAAGCACGAATTAAGGGCAACATGGGCCGGAACGTTTCAATCAAAGTTCTCACATGCATTATTCAAGAGGCAACACTCGAGCGTAGTAATTGAAATGCGCCAACCCTGCCGCGCTCCTTCATGCTAATCACATTGACACCTCGCATAAATCACTATAAACACTATATATAGTATTGCATACTTATTGGCTTGACCGTTGCAGGGTTTTTGGTTGACTATCATGGGGTTTGAAATTTTGGGTATATTATGCTTTGGGTAAGTGAATTTTGGTCTGTATTTATTGTTCCTATTTAAACACTTACTCGCGTAAGGGACAAAAAAAATATTTTGTAATTTTCAAATAATAATCTGCATATTTATGTTGTTGTATTGTGTTTGTATGTTTATAATTTTTCTAGTGTTTATAATAAAAAGGTAAATTTACATAATTTTTCAGTTAAACGTGCACTTCTGAGAAGAGAATAGACATTTTTAAAGTACTTTGAATTTCTTGCTACAGTTTTAACCTTTTTAATTATTGATTATAATTAACATAACAAGTGAGCGAAGCGTAAAAAATATTTGATAGATTTGTTACTTACTTCTGTGTTTACAAGTTACTTCTAATGTAAAAGAAAATGTTTGCATATCCATTTATCATACTTTTCTTGTTTTGCTTCACATTATCCAAAAAATACTTTTTGGAATTTAGATGACAAAAATCAATGATCAGAGCCAATTTTACTATTTCCGTAAAGGAAACTAAGCAGATAGTTTTCTAATAAATCAGAACTAGCGGTTAGGGCGTAAACCGTACTGATAATGACATTGGTAGGGTTTACAGTGATTTATGCGAAGTGTCAATGAGATTAGCATCGAGGAACCGGTTTAGTGCATTTCAATTACTATAATCCCTTGTTGCCCTTTGAATAAGTGAATAAGGGAGGTGACCATTTTTATAAAAATGTCCAGTGTTAACATTTTTAATATATTCCTAGATCGTAGTCGATTTAAAACTAAAATATAATGAAAGTTAAGTTAAGTGTGACCTAACTCACTAGTCTGTGAAGTTTTGAAATCTATAAACGAAAATGACTTATAATAAAATAGAAAATAAGTATTGTTTGTTATGATTTGAAGTTTTTGCGCAATCTTGCTCATAGTCTTTTGGATCATTGCATATCCTGCACAGATGGCTTGTTTTAGTTACATTGCTGCCATAGTCTCATAGTCTGTAACTTATACAAGAGTACATTTTTGTACTTAGTTATATGGAGGCATGTATCAACAAGTTTTTGTGGCTGATCGGTTATCGAGACACAAATGTATGTCGCGCAGACGCATGTGCATTTCTATTTCTTACACTCCCAAAGTCCATGGGGCGATCTCCAGAATGTTACTTAGATTATTTAGATTTCTTGAATCCTATACTTATTATTATCAGTACTTATACTTGCCCAGTCTCAGAATTCAAACCCACTACATTAAAATTTGTAGATTTATGCTAGCTGCCATACCAAAAAGGCAATAATCATTCACAGTAGATACGTCTGTAGTGAATCTAATATTTGAATAAGTATGAATATTACGCAAAAGATTGTCAAAGCTAAATTTTCCGATGGAACCATAATTTTGAATAATTTATACGAATTTAATGCCGCAAAAGTAATCAACATAAAACGTTGGCTTGTGTTTAATACAACCTAGGAATAATTTATAGATATCTCACTGTAAAACATTTTTCATTATAATTTGACTTATAATTTTCCTTAATATGCCTTGACATTTTGAGAAAGGCTGAAACGAAAACAAACGATGTCAAATTTAAACCTCTAACTGGTAATAAATATTAAAATATTACACATATCATTTGGATCTGCCGTAAATGAATAAACTACCTTTATTAATTGGATTTTTAGTACTGCTTCATATAGGGCCGAGGCCTAGTTCGTATTGTATGATTATATTTCAGAGTATTTTGTCCTTTTAAAAATCTAAATCCGTGCAGTGGATTTTAAGTTTTCTCTATCACATACAAATATACAATTTTTCTTTGTCTTAGTAGTACGTTTAAATTATATAATATTTGGGAACCTAGGGAGGATCAATGACAAACATTTTTATTGCACTATTTGCATAATATGTTGCCTAAAACACAACGGCAGTCTATATTTTAGCAGTAGATCATTAATTAAAAACAAATGCAAGCGCATGCGAAACCACACTCTAAAGCTAGTTTAAATATAAACCTGACTAATGAGGATTTGTTTTCCGATCATTATTTTGCCTGTCGGAATCAATTTGGCCTATACAATTACTTTGCACGTTAAACTTGTAGGAATTTAATCAAATTACAGCACCGGTATTAGTTTGCTCTCGCGTCAATCGCGTGTTACATTTTACGAAGACTTCGAAGCTGAACAAATTTACAAGTGAACTTTGATATTGCACGGGTAATTTTGTAGCGAATTTTGTGTAGTTATTTTTCATAAATAAACCGGCAATAGATTAGTGACGTGACATGCTATAAAGTGATTTTCTATTATGAATAATAATATAAAATAAATGTATGTTAGTATTTTGTACAGTATATAATATAAGTAATAATAAAAGTAATTTAAACTTTATATTGAGAATAATAATGTAGTGTCTCGCATGACTGGTTTGTTTCGATAATTCTGACTTAAATGTACATATTCATTATCAAATAGCAACCCCTAACTTAGATGCAGGCTTTTATTAATATATAACTAACGATTCACCCTAGCTTCGCTCGCTTCATAGTTAGTATGAATTAGAAAGAGTATACAAATTTTGGTAACCCTTATATGAAAATGATCGATTCTCCATACAAACTTTCATCCTCCTTTTTACCACTTTAAGAGATGAATAAAAGAGGGAGGTCTCAAAATACCGTCAAACGAAATTTCATCTAAATCGGTTCAGCGTATTTTTAGTTTATCTTACATTAAAATCAAACATAAAAACATAGTTAATTTCATAATATTTATGAATTGCTCTCTTTATAAAAGTAGGATAGATGTAGAAATATTCAATGAAAGCAAGATTATGTATAATATAATCAAGAAATGTTACATAATATTACACATAATATAATAGTAGCAATACCTACCTACTACGATAGTAATATTAACTCCTACAGAATAAAATTAGTTGCTTCGTCATTATTTATTTATATACTTTGACGCAAGAGTTTAATGTTTGACTTAAAGTACGACTGATCGAGGAAAATCATTGCCTAACACCGATTCGAGGGCCAAAGTTATCCAAAGTAGCATATGGCAGCTATAACTCATATATACGAGTATCAATAAACTTGATACATACTACGTGACATACCTACTAGTTAAAAGTTAAAAATAACTAAGTTCTATCCACGGAACGACTCGCATTGAATTATGCATACAATTATAATTACTCTTAAGGCATTTTAGTGCAAAAATAATGTTTCAAATGATATTTCTAGATCTAACACTCAAATAAATCAATAAAAACACAATTCTATACCACTATTATAACATACATAATACATACTCGTACATAATACATATATCGGTTTCTATTCTATTTTAAATATCCTATATATCACGTTTACTACATCATTTCAACAAGAATTCTCAAACGATATTTCTAATTACAAAATTCCATCCTATTTGATAGAACGCAAAGCAACTCTTCCAAGGATGGGTGTAAATTGTAAAATGTGAATCGCTCAAATATTTACCAAATGCTTCGCCGGACGCGCCACCCTCTGGGAACACCGTCCGTTGAAAACATACGGCATAATAACATTATTTTCTCCGCACAATATTATGTTAAATGTTAAGAAAGTTACGAAGTATAGAAAATTACTACTATATATTCAGACAATTGGTTTTTGAATCTCATTATAACTGAAATTAAATAAAATATAATTAAACCTTGTTGAACTAACAATTAATTAAAAATATATTATTCAGTAATATTCTTATAACACACATATTTATTGTTAAAAGTAACCTACTTATGAATATTAAATAAAATTTGCCCTCGCTTCGCTCTGATGCATACTGAAATACATTTTGAATAGGTACATATTTAAACTAGTCGTGGCAAGAACATTTTAGGAGATAGACACATGAAATTGCGAACTTTTTTTTTTGGATTAACTTATAGCTAACATTAACTTAAAGAAAATACAATTCAGGCGTCTATTTTTGTAACTTGATTAGGCTAACTGTGATCCAATTATGATAATCCCTAAAGTTTATAATATTTATAAATATCATGAAAAATATTATGTTTAAAAATAGAGTTATTTAAAGTGAATTTGTAGCCGATGTGTCATTTGCATAGTTTTAAGACGTTTCAAAATTTTTATTATTATATATAATCTAATAAATAATCAATATACTATATTACGGTGGAACGTGCATTTAGGTATAGGACGAATACTATAAATTGCGCGGGCACAACCGAAAAATAGCCACGTATGATTTTTACTCTTTTGGGTATGAACTGAGTCTAAACGGCTAGAATTATTTAGGAACTCGTTTCGCAGTCTTGTATTTGTATTCTTTCGGTTGTATGTTCTATCAACAAATTTACTGAAGTTATTAAATTGTTTTTGATGGCCATCTCTATAGATGTCGTTAGTATTAACGATTACATAATTATTATTAAGCTACTCTATGACACATTTGGCTCTGTTTGTGACACTTGATGTGCCAAAAGTTCGTGATCAAGTCCCGCTAAGTTCATCCTTTTGTGTGATAAGCTCGAATGTTTCTACTTCAGTCATGGGTATTTATACTCATAATATGTATGTATTTAAAGTTATATATGTGTAGTGTATCAACTATCTGGTATCCGTAACACAGGCCTCGTATGGTCAAGACCATAGACCTAGATAGAACAGTATGGTAAAATTATAAAATATATATTTATTCTTTAACAATTAAAGGTACCATTCAGTTTTAATAACGTGATAACTCTATGTAGCAAAAAAAAGATCATTTGTTATTATACATCATTTGTTACTTCGTTAATAAAATAACTTCAGTGTAATTTTGCTTAAAACAATAAAACTGGAGTCCCTTAAAAGGTCAGGTCAATGTACACAAAACACGCTTCTCACTCCGATTTCTAGTATCCCTGAATCAGCATTAAAAGCAATTTTCATCTCTCTCGCGTATAAAATGTATGACGGAACACCTATTTTCGTCTGAAGATAACATTCGGTCAGCTAAGTTTCTCATATTTTTTACAATATCGATATTGTACATATTTTTATGACGGATCAGCCATGACACGACAACCAATAAAGTCGCTTCAATAAGTTGCCACCGAACGATTTTACGACGTGCGTCCATCTGCTCGTAGGCCTTATATAAGGATAAAGATTTTATTATAAATTAGTTGGTTTTTTATAATCGATAGTTAAATCGTGTTACTGGAATAGAGTAGGTGCTTTTATTGTAATGTAAACATTAGTTGCCATAGCTCTAACAATTTTATTTTATCTAATAATTTAATTTTATCTCAAATTACAATAATGAATAATGTCCTCCCGATCGATTGTGCATTATAGAGCATAAGTGTGTGCGCTAACACAAGAGCACTCTCTATTCCTGTCACTCTCATACTCCAGGGAAACGTCTACTCGACATGACAAGTGAGAGTTAAGGCACAAGAACGACGGTTTTACGTGGCTCAAGGTACTTGGTTGGCACACCGCCTAATTCTCAACCCAGGGATGTTACTGAGGCTTACCACACTGGGATGTACTTACAGAATTTGAACCCCGGGTCTCCCGATGTGCAGCTGTATCTGCTAGACACTACACCACCGAGGCAGTTAAAAAAATATGAATGTATGTATATGTATATGCATGAACATATAATAACAAAAATCCTTATAAAGCAGATGGTACAAATAACGCCAAGATATCAAAATGTGTAACGAATATAGAGTTACATATGTTACAGTAAAAAGTATGACGGAAAAAGGAATCTAGTATTAAACAAACTGTATCCGTTTTCCCGTTTATTCTCTTGATATAAAATGTTGGAAATGCAACGACTCGAAGAATAAATCTTAAAGAAACGCCCTAAGCTATATAAAATTGTACAACACGAAGCATGAAATTCAGAAACTGAGAGCAAGCTCTATCATCATTACGAAATGATTAATTATGTTACTAATATTATACACTACGTATGTTTTGATTAAAGTTTTAGTTTTAATATTATAGTATAGTTTTATTTTGTAGTTTTTTCTAATATATATTTAATATGTATTTAATACAATATTACTTTTTTTATAATATGCTTAGTCTTTAGTTCGATATCGCTTATTCAATCACTTTAGTACGAGCTTTTATAGAAGCATAATTTGATAGTTTAAACAAAAGCTTGCAAAGATAGTTTAAATATAGATATAAATAAATATTTGTCAAAACTTCACTAGTAATTGGGAAAATATTGATCTTGCAAACATCTAAATGAATCTTTGTCAACAATTACGAAATATTTTATTGGCATCTTAGTGCTTTGTTTTTCAAACTGTCATATACCAGTGCTTATGCCTTTGTAAATTGTAAAAAGTGAAAAAAACAGTAGTATTATCCCGACCTCAGATCGCCTGTAAATTATTTTTTCTTTCATTTTTGTTATATTCTCTTCCTTTTCCAAAGATTTTTTATTTTACTATAATTTTCATTGGTCTCAAAAATTATTGACACTGATCTATTGCCCGATAAACGATATATTTACTTTTTTAGGGCGAAAATTGGGTGATACTAGTTTATACTTATTTCTTGTATTTAGACCGTGCCTTGAGTAGCACCTATGAACCTATGAACTAAACGTACAAACGTACAAACGATGAATATCGGGTTTCGTTTAAAATATTTAAAGATACAAGAAATTATAAAAGACTCAGCAACTAATTATTTTATATTCATTATTAATTAAGATTTCTACAAACTTATTCCCTAAGACATTGTTAATTTTACAACAACGAATATTTCTATCTCTAATAAATGTTCTATCGCAATTTAACGGACCACTGCGCACTTGTTAAAAGCTTGGTTAATGCTCAGAATAAGTGTCAAAAGGATTGAGGGCTCTCAGAGCGTCCGACATCGGTTTCCATTCAACCTTTGACATTTTCGAGTGACAAAAAATGTATTTTTTATATAAAACAAGGATGTTCTTCATTTTTATAGTACGCTTTATAATAATACTCTAGAGGTTTTTAAGAAGGTGTTTTTAATGTACTAGCTATTGGTGCTGAGTTTTCTCGAGATCGTATGTATCAAATATTATAATGATGATTATCGTGAGAGAATCTAGAATATTATATTCAATATCATCCAGTGACCAGTTTATATAATATAATACGTTTATGTATTATAAAAATAAACTAAAAACATAATTATTTAGAAGCTAGATTAACTTTTTGGTTACTACTGTGTGTGATTGTACCTAATATTAAGTTGTAATTGTAATCTAATTGCAAGTAAACTGTGTTCTTAAATGAGTAAATAAATGTTCTTTAACCCTATGTATAATATCTTATCTATCTCTTTATGAAATGTGTCATAAAAAACTGTTTGTTATCATTTAATGTTGTCTATTTACACAATTTACGGTTACCTTTTATATACAAGATTCACAGTTATATATATTTATAATATTTAAAAAGTGGCTGTGACATACGGACGGATAGGCAGACAGACGTGACGAATCCATAAGGGTTCCCTTTTTTGTCATTTGGCAACAGAACCCTTAAAATATCGAAATACGTATTTTAAATATTAAGAGTCAGGGTGTGATCAACTTGGTGAATATGAACTTTTTAAAATTTTTAGGATGTAGCTTTAAATTAAAATTATCATTTCATCAGTTTAAAGTTAAGCGTAAAAGAGAATCACGAACTGAAGCTTCATTTTCTATCCAAGAATATGTGGAAAATTAAAATGTGTGGAATTAAATCGTTTGAAATTTTATCAGGAGATATTTTACTATAAGTAGTAGTAGTGTTAGTTAAAAATTTAAAGTGGACAATGTTTCTTGATTTTTTTTATATTGATATTTGTACGCATACATATTTTAAAATTTGATTACTGTATATTATTTAGGTTTAAAATTTACTGGACTGAAACAACTGAACAAAGTTTGAGTGTTTTTTTTTTCATACATTTCAAGATATCTTTAACAATTATTGTGGACCTTTTTTTTAATAATGTAGAATTCAATCTTATTATACTTGCTTTTATATGACTTTGAATTCGATGTACCGTTTTAAGTTAAAAAAGTAACTAGAATTTTAGGCTAAGATATATGAAAATTGCAATTTATTTTGCTTCTAAAAAATTCACAGAGATTTTTCTTTTTAGTCTATCTATAAGCAAATACATTTACTTTTTTGTAAAATCTAAAATTACAAGAGTTCAAGTAAATTACAGAACTCACTATCACTTTAGTTTAATAAATATTAATAAAATTAAATTAATGTACTTAAATTCGTAGAACCACCCTTGAAACATTACACACATTTTATAAGAAAACATTAACAATTTTATTCAATATTCCTTGCGGGCAAGAAGCCCCCAGAGAGAGTGTAAATTATTATAAAGCTTACTTTAAACTTAAACTAATTAGAAAATAATAAGCTTAAGTTGAAAAATATTTAAACTCTTATTAATTATAGATAAACAAGTTAAAAAGTACTAAGCGAAACTTTCAGCTCCTTGAAACCACTAATGAAATTTAAGTATAAGTCTAGTAATTAAGGTCCTGAATTTCAATTAACTGTTTAAATACTTCAATATTACATTATGTTATAAACTTTAAATTTCAAAAGAATTAATCTATGTTTAATCTGAAAATCGTTTGTAGGCGTTGGGATGTCACTATTTTGGTTACGTAATAGAAAACTTAACGACTTATGATCCTTTTGAGTCTCTCTGGATGTAAAAAAACGGTTGACGAAAAGAAGTCGGCCTACGTGCGTAAACGTATTAGGTCAGGATTATAATTCGATTTTAAAGAGGTGGTGTGTTGCATTCAAAAGCGAACCTGAAAAAGCCTTATTGTGACTTAGGCAGTTTTACTAAGAAAATTGATTAATTTTTGTCCGTAATAACTATTATATTCCTACACACTTACACAATATATGTATCTCCAAAGTATGTGGTAACAAAATTATAGTAAGTAATATTAATATTACATAATAATAATACATTTATATTTTGGTAATGGATAAAAAAGAAAGATTAATGAAGAAGAAAAATGAAAAATGCTTGAAGAAAAGAAATTATAATCTTGAAATCGATAATAATTACTGTTGAACTCAATTCTTTCTTCGGCTCGCTTGAGAGTCATTCAAGTATGAGCTAAGAGCCCTTACATTGAGAACTTTCAAACCTCCACTAATAAAATAATAATATTGTCATCTGTTATACCTTTTTAAGTATAACAAGTATATCTTCATCTCATCTTCAGCTCTTTTTTAACACCCCACTGCTAGACACGGGCCTCTCTCGGTACGAAGGGGATCAGGTCATAGTCCACCGCGCTTGCCTAGTGCGTGTTGGCGGATTGCACATGTCTTTCGAAAACTTGCTGGGTTTTTCTAAAACATGCAGGTTTCCTCTCAATTTTTGACTTTACCGTAAAACAAGTGGTGATCATGGTAGAAAATGATTCGCACATGAAAATATCAGAGGTGCGAGAGCCGGATTTGAACCCACATCGCTGGATTATCCAAGCACTTATGCAGTGGAAACCCAAGTATATACAAGTATAATATACCATTGTCATATTCTAGCGATGCTCCTTCGCTTAGCTCAGATTCCTCCCTAATTTACATAGGTTGAGTTCTCTCTGATATTCTCTCAGTTGAATTGAGTTAATATGAGTATATTATATTAAAAAAACAATGAATGTTCGTTTGTTTAGCGTTTATGCGTTTCTAAACCATTGAATAATTGTGACGGAACTGTGTTAATTTTTTAAATACGCCCTTAAAGGTTTCTGGGCCTAAAAAAAGCTTAAGGACGAACGAAACAAGGGAAAGTTGTCGGTTTTAACAAAAACATAAAAGTTATGAATAGAACTTTATTAATATTTAAATGGAAAAAGTTATGAAACCTTGCGGCAAACTTGGATCCTTTTTCGTAAAAGGTAAACAGTACGAAATCACGTAAGTATGTGTGCTTTGCTAAGTTTTACAGAAGTGGCTGAGTTAGTGTTTGCGAAGAGACCGAACGCTGACTACAAGTTTACCCTAACAGACGATGTGTGCCACAAGAAAATAAAAATGTAGGGACTTATTGTTATCATTTATATTATGTACTAATCTCAATATATTACATACTATTATATAAAATTGTTTATAATTTAACATTGTTTCTTGTAAATTTGCTTATTAATTCTTATTTCTAAATAATATTCTGAGTCAAATCTGGACATTAAATGGTTTTGGAATACCTTGTTTAAATAGTTTAATAGTTATTATTATCAATACAGAGCCTAATGTATAGTTATTTGATTTTTCTTTCCATCTGTCTGTCTGAGAACACATCGCGAGAAAACCGGACTGTACTGATTTTGATGAAATTTTCATATGATGATAATTAGGTATCTGACTTTTGGCTTATTCAACCGAGAGAATATTCAATTGCCGACAAATATACTAACCGTAGAACATATTGCTATAATACATAGTAACGAGCCCGAGGGGAGCTAGGCTGAGTCACTAGATTCTAAAAATGTAATATGTGAAAGTACAACAGATAAAATTTCAAAATTAAGGTTTTGTTATTAGAACGAATTTAATTAGAGACCTAAACAATCAAAATAAATATCTATTCTAACAATTACCGGAAAATAAAATGAAGTGAATAATTATATTTATTGTCAATACGGGATTAAACCAACTATCCGTAATAAATGAGTATTAATATAAACTCATTTATAATTTGTGGGCCAATATTATTTAATCACGTAAGAACTTTAACCACGTAACAAACCAAAGTTAATGTCTATTAGTGAACTAGGGACTTACCCTCGCTTCGCTCGGTTTCGTCCCCAGGTGTAAACTCTTTAGTATAGTTTAAAAGATTTTCCCGCTTTTCTGTTGAAATTTTTCCTGAATTTTCTTTGCTATAAACCTCACGGAGCCCGAGACCTTTCCAACGAATGCAAAACCGTGGAAATCGGTTCGTGCGTTCTGGAGTTATAGCGTCAGGAAGGAAAACCCGACTTATTTTTATATAGTAGATGACACAATTTGACGAAACGTTGGCTCAATTTGTAGTGCACTTACTGTGCCAGCGGTCGCGGGTTCGAGTCTCGCTAGGAACATTTGTTTAGCACCAATTTTTGTACTACAGTCATGGATGTTTATATTAAAAATATTTTTGTATTTAAATATATAAATGGTATAAATATTATATAGGTAGTGTATATACTATCTGGTAAACGGAACCGGAACTAGATGGCGATGTTTGCAATATTGTAAAAAATGCATTTATAAATTATTATTCTTTGCTGAGTAAATAAGCTAAGCACATGACGTTTTGCTTTTTAATGTAATAAAATGGTAAAGCACTGAGCTACCACAAGTAGAACCTGTAATATAGCAACCTACGAACTAGATGACGAAATGATTTAAAAAAATGTCATATATTCATTATTCCGTATTCTTACGCAAGACCGCAAATCTTGGAAACAGATAGGCCTTTGTCCATCAGTTTAATAATGGAGGTTAACAATAACTGTAACTAAATAAATAAAAATAAAACAGATTAATAGGTGAGTTGTTATATTATGTACATGTTTTTAACATTTTAATTTAAAAGTTAATGTACAAAATAATAATATTTTATTATTTTTTTCAATTTTATACAATGATATCGCGCACGTATTTCGATATACTTTGAAGAGCAATGGCCCGCGGTAACGCTGAGAGACACACGAGAGGCTCTTCAATGAAAATGTAAAGAGGATGTTTCCGTATTGAAAATTTACAAGTAATAAAAAATAACATAAAAGAAACAAAGACGCTTATATTTAATCAAGTGAATGTCATTAATAGAACGTATAATAAGTTAAGGTGCTTCTTATATTTTAACATAGTTGATACTCATTATTTGCGGTCGCGGGTTCGAGTCCCGCTGGGAGCATATTGTGTAATAAAAATGTATGTTTGTACTTCAGTCTTGGGTGTTTGTATTCATAATATGTATGAATTTAAAGTTGTTAATGTGTAGTGGTTTCGGTGTGTTAATGTCCTAACACATTATATACTATTATAAATGTGAATGTAAGTTTGTTAGCTAAGTTTTCATGCAAAAACTACTAATCGATCACCATGAAACTTTGTACACATATTCTTGGAGGTATTAGAAGTGACATAGTATACTTTTTTTACTAGGGGCTTGAAACCATGAACGCGGGCAAAGCAGCGGGTACTGTCAGTATATAATAAATTATTTGTTATCATGTAGCTATTGCTACATTCGAGTGTCGAATCACGTATACTACGTAATACGTATAGTTCAATAATTCGCACAGTAAGTATACTATACTGTTATGTGCCCAAATCTTAAATAATAATAATTATTATTTTTTATGGGACAAAGGGGGCAAACGGGCAGGAGGCTCACCTGATGGTAAGTGATCACCTCCGCCCATGGCCATCTGCAACACCACAGGGCTTGCAGATGCGTTGCCGGCCTTTCAAGAAAGAGAGGGGGGAGGGAGAAGGACGGGAGGAGGGATGGGGAGTGGGCCTCCCAGACTCTCACTTACCGGACGAAACGCGACAGCATAGCTGCCACTTCACGCCGGTCTCCTGTGAGAGAGTGGTACTATACGGGGCGTGCCGGCCCATTCGGCTGCTACCCGAAGGTAACAAGCATGTCACTACCATTTCAATAAAATAATATGATAATTAATATTATTAATAAATTTCTAGTATAAGCTCTTAGGTAATCGCTACCGCTCCTAAATTAAAGTAACAGTTTAGTTTGTTTTTGTCTTATAGGTTTTATTTACTGAAGATATTTGTATCTCATACATAATACGCGATATACTTTAGAACATAAAATATATAGAGCATTTAATACAGCGTTGAATATAATGAGAGTTTTAAGTGCTTTTGTTTCATATTTATTATTAGAGTTTTCGCACTAAGTAGCAATAACTTGTTGAGATTAGATTTTTTATTGTCTTTATTTCTTGCATTTTGTAATGAATATATATCTGTGAGCTTCTATGCCATTTCATGTCACTACTAATTATGTATATTAAAAAAATATTGTATAGTTATGTGATGCAGAAGCTATCTCAGAATAATAATTAATTCATTTGTAATTCATAGAAAAAATAAAAAGAAAAGTTCTGAAAGTACCCACGCCCTCCAAATCATATTTTTGTATGTTAATAAACTTTTTTAAAATTTTTTCAACAAAAATATTGTAAACAAGCAAAGACAGAAGAGTTTTGTGTTTTTGTCTCTTCTATTTATGAATAGATTTGTTTTTATTATTATGACGAACTTCAGCGGGTTTTCACGTTTCGATCACTTGGTCACCATTAAAATTAGTAAAAGAATTAAAAAGGCATAGCTAAGATTTAATATTCAGTACATATGTAGTCTATTTCTACTTTTTTTTTACTTATATTTTTATAGTTTTATAGTTAAGATTCTTTCTTTGTCATACATATAATGATATAACTTTTGATAGCAATGTTTACCGAGCAACAATATCTTTTTGTAAATCCACTTGTGGTACTCACGATACCGGCTTTGCCTTGTGTGTGTACCTTTAGATATAAAATATATTGTAAACTGTACTTTTTTGACAATAAAGATTATTATCATTATTATTATTACTTTAACTAGGTATACATACATACTTTTATTTGGTCTATTAATTTAATGGTTATCTATAACGGTAGAGTGACCGAGTTGTCTAAGACGCTGTTTATAGGCACCAGTATGAAAGGATGTGGGTTCGAATCCTACCGTTGTCAACTAAATTTTACTATATAAGTCGTACTTCTAAGAACGTAAGAATCCCATAGATTTGACCAAGCCATATCCTACATATAAGTCAAGTTTTACCCACATCCATTTTACGATTTACGTACATACACCTGTTACAATACTCGTTTTGAACTTTCCAAACTTTACAATTATAATTTGAGCTTAATACATACAAACATAATAAATAAAATTTTATTGAAATATTTTTTGTACTATAGAGAAAGATTTTTTGTTTGATAGTCTGTTTGTAACCGCATCACAAAAAAAACAGTGGACAGATTTTAATGCAATTCAGTATGATAATAGTTACGTATTGTCTACAATACTAGACGCCAATTTTTTACTACTGGAAAGTATCTCACTTCTAATAAATGAATACAAACTAACCGTCAAAATGTACGCAGTGATGAAACCAAGCGAAACGAGACTAAGCATCTAGTTTAATTATATATGTAGAATAAAGGTTAAATTTGCAATTAATTAATCGACCTAGAAAACCTAACCCATTTGATTTTTCAATTAAAATCTGAAAGGTTAAACAAAAGCTGAACGAACAATGGCCCGAATGGCGTTCGCCGCGGTTTCATAATTTCCCTATTTGCAGATGTCGTCGAGACTTTTTTTGTACTTTGTTTTCGCTATCACAAAGCCTGGTGCGAATTACTCAGTATTTACATTAAAATAGGATTTCCTCTTATAAAAAAGGCGTTGATATGATAAATTGCGTTGTTATTATCTCCACATAATATGGTGGTTCAATTTTATACTCGTACGTATTTCAATATAACCTCTTAAAGAACTAGGTACCTATTTGTTTATGAATTTTCATAAAGTGGAGTAAGTTATATATAAGCCTCTCGATAACACAAAATAAAAGAATTCATTTTTCACAATATAGTGCAATAATCCTCAATAAAAAGTATCTTTTTAATTTTATAATATGAATAAATAAAAAATCTTCCATAATATATAAAAATTAAATTCGGTTATCTCATAATCGGACTAAAATATTTTGACCAAATTTTGTATTTAGAAAAGGTTTTGCTTTTTAAGTTCAAGTTATTTGATAGATCAAAGTTTTTTGCTTTTAAACCGATTATATAGTGTCCATTGTCCACAGTAAAGGCAAAATAGTAAGGCAAATAAGTATTTTAAAATTTTATGAATTATTTATCTATTTATATATACTATATATAAAGCTATAATATAAAGCTACAAAATATAAATTCTATGTCACGAATGAAATAAATCAAGTAAAAAACCCAAAACAAAGCTATTAAATTACCCGAACTCATAAACAATGTATAGTATTCTAACATTCCAATTCTGTGTTGTCATTGTGTGAACTTTTATTTGTACATAAATAATTCAATCTTAAATATATGAAAATTAGTGCCTATACTATCAAGGAACTGGTAAATATTCGATTTCGAACGCGTAAAATATTCGTAACGCACAATAGTTACTACTATTGTGCGTTACGAATATTTGTAAACACAAATTAAAAAATAACAAATGTTAATTTTGTGACACTGTAGAATACATTTAGAAAAAAAACACGTTCGACCTTTTGTTTACAATATAAATACATTAAAATGTAAAATATTTTTTCACAAAATGTAAACTCAGTCAAAAATGAAACTAAAGAGCCCAAATTAATTAATTTACTAGCTGAATGAAAAAATGTTAAGTTTGAAATAGTTACCGTAATAATAACAAGCTAAAGTCCAATTTACCTATTCCCTTTTAAGTATAAATTTTTTAAAGTACAAACAGAACTTTTAAGAAAAGCGATTTAATATTTTGTAAGCTAATGTTGGCTATATCTTTATTCGGCCAACCTAAAAAAAATATTTCTTTATTTATAATACTTGAAAATATTTTGTTTTAAAATTTATCTACACGATACGCGTAAGCGAATTCGTTCTAACGTTAACGGTTACGGTAACTCACATTTTACCCATAGTAGGAACACAGGTATAGCGGTTAATGTAATTTATTATTAAATCAATAACTTCAATACCAATGTAACGAAACATTGAATGCATTATTAAGAGAATACGACCACATGGTTATTAATTGTGATACCGCAACCGGAATATATTTAGTTTGTAATTATTCAATTTAACTGTAGGTAATTTTGTGTGATTTTTGAAACCTACACAAATACAAGTGGTTTTCTGCGTCACTACTTGTATGGTACATGGAATAAACGCCATTAAATTAACCATCGATATAACAACGATTTATTTTATTTCACTGCTGACTTCCCTTGAGCTGAATATGAGGGGATTCATGCTCCCACACATCCACATATCTAACTTGTTAAGTTCTCGCGTTCTTAGCTGCATGCAGCTATGCCTGCAAACACAATATTTTATTTTCTGTCAGCATAAGAAAATTTACTACGTTGTAATGCAATTAGTAGATCTGAAATTATATTTTTGGTATAAAATATTATAACATTTGTATCTAAGACAGACTTTGTAGGCAGTGGTAGCCCAGTGGTAACGCGGTCGCTTGTATAACCGAGTGATGCGGGTTTAAATCCGGGTCTCACAACTCTGATATTTTCATGTGCGAATCATTTCTAACATGATTACCACTTGTCTTACGGTGAAGGAAACCATCGTGAGGAAACCTGCATGTCTGAGAGAACCTAGCAATTTTTCGAAAGACATGTCCGCCAACACGCACTAGGCCAGCGCGGTGGACTATGGCCTGATCCCCCTCGTACTGAGGGAGGCCCGTGCCCAGCAGTGGGACGTTAAAAAGGGCTAATGATGATCTAAGACAATGTTTGTATTTAGAAGACATTCTACAGCAAATATTTAAAACATCACATTTTATTTTACAATTATGAAATAATAAAACAGGATAAAGAAATCGCAAAGGTAATTATTATTTCAAAGTCCACTGGACAGCGTCTGTAAAATAAATTACTCTGCGGATATAAAATAGAAGCAACTTCAAACCTGTGAAAACTTACCTAGTACTTTTCTATAGTTTTATTCACTCTTCCTGTAAAAACGGCAGAAGCTTTGTTTTAGAAGTCGTTCTTTAATGAGATATTTCTGTTATTTTTATTAAAATCGCATGCGTTTTCTTTTACAAAAATCGTTTTCTTTCTATATTTTAATGCAAACAATCGTACTAGGTTTTAGATTTCATTTTTACTCTAAAAATATGTTCGTTTACTATGTAATTTTTAAAGTTGATCTATACATTAGGGTCTGTCAAATAATCCCTTCTTCGTCTTCGTTCTGCAGTCCAGCTGGTAAAGCCAAGAAACGCACTGGAGAGGTGACCCATCTCGGTTGGCGGTGTACCATGTGATCTGCTCCTGGTACTTCTTCAAGAACAGAGTAAACTTTGAAAGTAAACTCATAATTTTTGTAGTCTGCTTTCGTAGATAAGCCGTCGGACTGACATAGATGATTACGTTAGTGATCCTGCTTTCTTAAGACGGCGGTGCCCGTTGACATTTTGAGAAGAACTAACTTTTCCTACACTGAAAAAACATTCTCGTATAGATAACCAGAATATGGTTTCTCGTACAATACTGTTTTGTTCTATATGTGACGACAAAACACTTTGTTAATATTACCAGGCCATTCTCGTTAAATTTTTAATGTAAATATGAAGAAGCGTATTGTAATAGCTACACGATTCGGAATGTTTATCTTACGATTTCATTATTACGATTTACTATGTATATTGTTAAAAATAACACGTATCAGGGAAGCATATACAAGTCATTTACTAGTGCTTACAAGCCTTTAGTAATCTACATTTTATGGTTCTTGTATGAAGTACTATTTAAAAAGTTATCTATACAGTAAATGCATTGTTATTATTGCAGTAATATTGTTTAATAGTGCTGATTAATATATTTCACCTAACAGTGCATAAATGCAATGATTTCAGTGTAGTTCTTGTAATGGGGACTGTATTCTATTGTAACATTTGTCATCTTTTATAGGCGTTATTCTCACTCATTTGTTACGTGAGCGAGCTATGTTACAAAGTAGCAAATATTTATAAAATGCACTTCTACTTGAATTAAAACTCACCCTTAAGTCATCTGGTCTTAAAAATTATAAATAAAATGTCATTAAAATATAATTTCTTAACTAAGTATTAGTCTATTTTTATGTTATGTATGGCTACATATAAAAGAAAACAAGTTGAAAAGATTATATTCATGACCACCAAAGCACAGATAACAAACTTCAACCGGCTGATGAACTTAGTAACAAAAGTTACAAAATTAGATAAGTAAAATATATTACTTATGCCAAGGGCAATATTTACACTTTAAAAAAATAACTGCCTCTAGTGGGATAATAAATTAGAATTATTGTGAATTCAAAAATAAAATTTTTAGTTTTCAAATCATTTATTAGAACATAATTGTGACATTTATTTTTTAATCAAGAATCCAACAACTTTTCATCATCAAAAGCAGCCGCAAGAGGTTTTGCATTATATCAATTACACTTCGTAATCATATATCTCTGAACATATTATTTATAAGTAGCAATTATTGAAGAAAGAAAAAAGAAACAATTTAAATTAGAAAATGTTTAAATAATTTGGTTCCTATTTTCATTTGTGTAAAATGACTATACAATATTTTTAAATTAGTACCACAGAATTTGACCTTTTTATAATTACTGTACTGAGTACTGACTCACATAACATGAAAAACCAAACCGATTTCAGTAGTTTAAAACTACCTTTCTTTTAATTTCGTGCGAGGAACTAAACCTATTTAATTATTAAAATTTCTTATCCTTCAAAGTATGCTTAGGATTTAATAGTAAAAATCACTTTAAGGGGCTTACAGTAGCCAACTAGGGCGACCAATTGATTTAACTTTTTAAGTTCTAAAGCAGACCAATGTTTAATAACATAGATAAAAGAGAAGAGATTTACATCTAAAATATCTGTAATATTTATTGAAAGAACGTTTACTACTTATAAAATAAAAATGACTACTTGTGACAATTGTACTTGCAAATAACTCTACGTAGCCTTCTAAATGCCACGCCTCCAATAGTGCTTTTATATCTTCCTCCATTATGCATATATTACACCGCAATCAATAATATAATAAATCACCACCCGGCCCAATTCTTTTATTTATTAAACCACTCACTAGCCGGCAACTGCACGTGCACTACCGATAGTCGATACAAAATATAATATGACGCAATAATAACGCGCTTACGCACGCCCGCACGCGTCTTTTTCACCCCCCCCCCCGAGATACCTTATTTTCGACTTCTGCGCAGGAACCGTTAGCGCTCGTGCCGCTACCTTGACCTTGTACCGCATTTTGTCTATTTGTCAGGTACAGATTACAATGTATATTTTCATTGTTACAGATGCATTATAATTTTTACAAAACTATTTGTATTATTTATGTTTCGTGGTTAATCAAAACGATTTAACAGTAATTGTTACAATATCATATTTAACTAGAATCCTATGACAATGTTTACAAGTCACTTATTTCATGATACGATATTTTTATTTATCTGAACCCGTTTTTCGTAGATACAACAGGTTTTTTTTTTACCAAACGTTCTTGTAGTATTGTAGAAAATCTTTTTTTTCAGTGTACCTGTTGCTCTACTTACACGGTACTCGGTAGTAAGCGTTGATGAATTTTTCCCAAACCTAAAAAAGCCGTCCAGCTATGCAATATTGTTAATTCTCAACGAAAACGGTATACTTCAAAACTATAAGTACTATGAAACAGATATATTTGCTTATGTTTTTATTTTGTATCTCTAGTACTGGGATATATCGTAAAATATACGAACTAAAAAAACCCAGAACAATCAAGCCCTGTATTCTGATAAAAATAATAATTGCACTTGAGACCTGAATGTAGTTCATATGGAATATCAATTATTTATGTCATAAGATTGAAACAAAAGATATCGAGCAAACAGAGAACACTACAAATTGTAACAGTGCCATAATTTTCTTAATTGCAAGTCTCCAAAGTTTTTGCTAGTTTTCATTTTGTAACGTGAACTGAGGTGAAAATGTAAAATCTGATTTCAAATTATAACGTTTTGAAAACGTGATTTGTTATTTTTTTTGTTTTACAAGTTGATTTTCAAGCAATTTTTTATGTTTATTACTTCAGAACTCCGTCATTTAATAAACGATTTGGACAAATATTTTTTGATTTAATAGTTTTGTACTTAGTTTTGGTTTGCTCAGGTACGTCCCTAAATGAAATGATTTATGAATGCGGTCTTCGAAAAAGACATAAGCGAAAGAATAAATCTTTTTAAGGCCTAGTTTTTAACTATATAGAGAGATCTATATAAGGACCTAGCATAATATAATATTATTTAATTTTTAATATTTAAACAGCATTTAACCTATTAGATAGAAGAAAACCGAAGATCTTAAATTCAACACATTACAAAAATAAAACCTTTCAAATAGAAAGGTTTCGTCGTCGCGTAAAACTTATACACTTATATAAAGATATTTTAAATTTAATCAAGCGTATCGGTACTTTCGTTTATAGAGTAAATTCAAAGTAAGTATCATTGGCAATAACAAAATGGTAACAGTGTTGGACAACAGTAAATGTCTGTGGACTGAGTACACTATTTGCTTAGTGTATAGAAATTCACTTTCTACTTAGTAATTTTTTATCAATCCTAAGCGAGATTATTAAATGTCTGATCTAACAGAAAATAAAATTATTTTGTAAGACAATGTGTCTATAAAAATTGATAGTTAAATTCATAATTCTCTACTTATGTAACTAAAGGATTCGCAGACTTCAATATTACTTTGATACTAATTAAATGCTTACATTTCGTAAGGGATTGCTTCTTAAACTTTTCCTAATAATTAGAAAAAAATCTACAAAATTGAATCGACGAACATTATGGAAGATAGTGCATTATATACAATACATAAATATATTGTCATTCCTTATCATTTTTTGAAATCGGTTAATAACATAAAAATAAAGATACAATAACACGTAGTACAACAAAAGCAGTAAAATATAATGAACGAATGAAAAAAAAGAAACTGATGTCTGCGTCTCAAAGAGGTCACTCACCTAAGTTGAAACCTGAGGGAGCATCTAAGCTTTTGGCTTAAAGCTTATTTTCGTTTATCTATTGTAGTTATTTTAAAAAACCTTTTTGTGATTGTCAAAGCCTTTGATAAGCTATTTAGCTATATGCTAATATGTTGAGGGTTAAAAAAATTGTATTTTTGTTTGTTTGTTCGCGATTACATATAATATATTAGTATTATTATTATATAAATATATTCGTAAACAATACGTTTATTTAAAATTGTAATTTAAAATTTGTAAGTATGGGATGTTTAATCGTGAAAAGTATCTTTTTATTAATCTTTCCGTCCTTTTGGTAAACTTGATCTTAAGAACATTTTTTTAATTATTAACAAAATTAATAATTTGATCAAAGAGTATTTTTATAAATTAAACTAGTAACTTTCTCTTGCCCCGCTCGGGTTCGTGTGACATGACTCTTTCAATTAGAATTTTCAAAAACATTTTAATGAACAGATTTGACTATGTTAGAAGGTTAACATTTCTTTTAATATCACACCCATTCCCCATATTTCACGAGTAAGATGTTCAATGTTTCTATTACATAACCTATAAATTTGAGGGAATCATAAAAATTTAATATCAAGTGTACTCTGTAAGTTATGTAATGATGTAATTATTTATTCAGACTACTCGTTTGGCTCAGTTGATAGTGACCCTACTTTCTGCGCCAGCGGTCGCGGATTCGAGTCCCGCTGGGGGCATTCGTTTGTTAATCATGAATGTTTGTACTCCAGTCATGGGTGTTTATATTTATAATATGTATGTATTTAAAATTTATATGTGTAGTATATCAACTATCTGGTATCCGCAACACAAGCACGTTACGTAGCTTACTACTGAACTAGATGGCGCTGTTGTAATAATGTACCAACTTATTTATTATTTATTTATTCTTTATTTTATCACTCTTGATATAACTACGTCGCTTACCTACCTACTTTTCAAGAGTTAATGTATTTATGAGAAAAGGTATTTTTCTCAAACTATTGACCAGATGAATATTTTCATAACACAAGTCACAATCCTTTGTTCCAATCTCGGGTTAATCGAATTTGGAAGTTAGCGGTATTTTATCCTCGTGCTTCGAAGACTACTTATAGTCTTCGGTTTTATAAAGTGTAAAGAAAGAGAGAAAAAGAAAAGAGACAGAGGGACTTAGCGAAAGAGAGACAGAGGTTGAAAGAGAGATAGAGATAGAGTACAAAAAGTATTAATTGCTCATTATAATTGGCTTTTTTAACATTGCAAAATATATTTACGCATACCTGCACTAATATATGTATATTTTGCGCAGCTTTGATACATAAGCTATTATTTTTAAGTTTTATCCGGTTTAATAGTTTTTGTGTGAAGGAGTATCAAACAGAATACGTCCTATTCGTACATTCTCATAATGATTTATTATGAGAATGTACGAATTTTTTTAATACTCATACTCTTTTTATTAATATTTTATATATTTACTCGTAAAAAAGTATTTACGAATTTATGTTACCATACAAACTTTTGTGAGTTTGGGTTATTTTTGTAGGTCCAAGCGGAAATTGCGTGCTTGTATCGATGAGTTCATTGACGCTCATTACGCCAAGTTGACGATTCTTTCATTTCCGTCGCTCTTTACCATTTCGGTATCTAGAAAAATATTCAACTTATATTTATACTGTAAAGAAAAACATTTATTGACTCTATCAAAAATGAACAAAATATTGTTAACACGTATGTTAATAATTATTACCTAACATTTTCATTACTTATTAATATTATAATGGCGACTAATGTATTAAAAATTAAAAATTAATACTTTCAATTGGCTGAGTGAAGCGGGTTAAAATCCCGGGTCTCGTACCTCAGATATTATTATGTGCGAAAGTTGTGCACTTGTGTTATGGTGAAATAAAACGTCGCAAGGAAACTTGAATGTCCGTGAGAACCTAACATATTTTCAAAAATTTGAAGTCCGCCAAGTTGCACTTGGCCATCGTGGTAGATTTTGCATTAATCCCCCTAGTATTGAAAGAAGGCCATAAACTCATTACGTAAAGTAATTTTCGTATTTTAAGTCAGTGCAGATCGATAGTAAAAATAATTTTGTAGTGGACATCCAAATAAACTATCACTATTTTGATATATATTATACACAGTTATAACATAACCTGAAAATATTATTTATCTTTCCCTACATTTCATGTTAATTTCTTAGTATAATGAAACGTTTAAGACATCACACCCTCCATATTACTTTCCTCGTAATTATAAAGTACGTTTTACTTACTATATTTGCATGTTTCACATTTCCCAAGCAGAACGTCGGACGTTAATAGCAGAGATAATTACAAGGCGATGCCCGTTAAATGCATTAGTTAAATTGGACGCAGTGCGTAGACACCTGACAGGAGGTAATCTCATCACTGATTGTGACTGACGTGAATATTTGGTGCCAGGACCGAGTTAATCTGCTTAGGATAGATTCCATGCGAATTTCATATTTTGGCTATGTTTATTATTATGATAATATAAAGAGAAAGGAATTGTATTTTTGTTTGTAAGTTTGTAATTAATAAACTTTGCTAAATTAATTTTTGTAATATTTGGTATAACAAGTAGTTTGAGAACCTGGAAAGGATGCGAATAGCTTTTTACTGCGGAAATCATCCCTTAATGGATGAAAAGGAGAATGAAAGTATTGTATGGGTATTTACCCATAATAATTTTAATAGTCTCTAAAGTAAGGGATATAAAACTGATCACAAATACATTTTCTTTTTAAAAGTTCTAAATTAAAAGCACTAAAAACTTAAAATTAATTGCCAGTAGATAAATGTTGTAAAACCAAAAGTATCCTACATACTATTTAGTCACTAAGTAATAAGTCCTCCTATTCGATAACAAAGTTTTACTGAGATAGGTCTTTGTTTTCTCCCGTACTTCAAACTTGTTAATTAATGAATTGTTTTAAAGAAGCAAAGTGTATTTTTTTCGTTCTTTGCACCTTTGTTCAGACTTACTTAATTTATTTATTATTTCAACGTAGCTTCTTCGTTCACACTAAAACGGAATTCGATGAAATTCTTTACACAGATAGGTTATTCTTTAGAGAATTAAGTACGGAGATTGAAGATACGTTAAGTAACTAACACTCTTACTAATTTTTGTCGTTCTGTATGTCTTTAACCGCATCACAACAAAACCACTGGACAAATTTTGATGAAATTTGTTACGATGACAATTGGCTGTCAACTGTCAAGTCCTCATAAAGGATACTTTTTACAGCAGGAAAATATCACATATATCAAAAATCTATACTAACCCCTAAAACGTACTAGGGACTACGCCGAGCGGAGCAAGGATAAGCCGTTAGTTTCAGAATAAACTTCAATGACATTGAGCTCATACAGTTAACCTTTACAGAATCTAGGCATGTTTAAAACTACGTTTTTTTAACATAATTTTAATATAAAAGAAATTATTTCTACGAAAAATTAATTGAAACGATGAAGGTTCTTTTGTTGAATTTATGCAAGCTATTAAACATTTCGATCAATTTTTCAGTTCATTGAATACATTGTTGTATATTATAATCAGGCTGATTTATTAGTAAGTAGGTTATTTATACTCTTTTGTGAATATAAATAAAATAAAATATGGGTTTATAGCGGCAAAAGCCTTAGGTTACAATATATATTATTTTAAATACAATATAATATAATATATACAGTACATATCTGAATACATAGGTATTATAGGTTGTAATTTACACATAAAGTGTTTAAAATATACATTAATTTAAAAAAAAAAAACAAGTTAAATTACGAATAAACCTAATTATCTATGCATATTCTAAGACTCTGACATTGTATCGTATTTATACTGCTTGAATATTTCACTGGCAGCGGCAAATCGTCAGGTGTGTTGCCCACATCGGTTATTTCAAGTGACGAAGGCTCTTTTGGTGGCTTTTTGTTTAATGGAACTAAGGAATTTCTTCAGAGAGCCTTTACAAACGAATCTAGCGAAAGTGTATGGAGACTAATTGCAGGTTGGAGGTGTTGCTAGTAACTTAATTCAATTTAGATTGCAAAAGTAATATCAGTAAAAATGGGTTACATATATTGGTTACATAACTTAAAAAAGTACCGGTACTTTAATATACTAACTAAATGTAACAAGCAAATATTTGCTGTATTTTTAGGAAGCTTCCGATGGTAAAATGATTCAGGCAAATAGGACAAGGGACGAAATTGAATTCGTACAGTGGTTGGACGACGTTAAGTTTGACGTTCCCTCGAGAATGGACACTCGAGGTATAAAGCTATTTAGATAAATGTGCTTAGCTCTAAGCTCTGATTGAAATACATATTATTTCATTAGACGATGAATCAATTTACTGTTAAATCAAATTCAAGTAGGTCTGATTAGAACTGTGTTTCTATGAATTTTTTACTAGTATTTTCCGGTCCATTCATGTTTATCTATAGTTTATCCATAAGCCATCTTTATTCCATACTCAAACCTCTTAAACTCGAATTTACAATATTTGGATGATATTATAAAAGAAATTTAAATTATATAAACAAAAACAATACTTTAAATTAAATAATACATTTATACAAAACCTTCGAGATTTAATTAAAGATTTTCTAAGAAAGTATTATCGAGTTGATTATTTTAAAACTCCTTTTCCTAGTAATTATATGAGTTAATTAGAACAACATTTTTAGATAACATAAATAAAGTATCTACTGTAAAAAAAATTAAATGTATATTTAATCACATGAAAACGTTTCAAATTTGCATCTCCGTTTTTCAAAGTCAACAGACGCAGTTTTCTATTCAACATTTCCGTTGTTCTTGATTTCTATTGTGAATGAATTTGTTCCGCACATTTTGGTCTTTTAAATGTTAAACAATACAAAAACCGTGTTGTGAAAATTCAAGCTTTTTGTTAGCGGTCGTACACCTGTTTTTTATTGCCCAAATATTGAATAGCGACATGTTGATCTAATACGTACGATTTGTAAGCTTTTTCGTTTTGATGGGTATTTGAAAAAAATGTATGGATTTAAAAATTTATACTTGTATGTGCAAGTTCTGTTATAGCAGTTGCAAATTCGATTGATCTTTTTTTATATAATGATCAAATATCAATATAAGGATACGATGTAGCTAGAATACCAACACATCACCTTTTTCAGATTTAACTAAGTATTTTTATGAAGATTATGAAAATCAGAGAACAACTGTGTATAAGTCACATTCATTCTTCATCGAAAATATTCGAATTAACCTCACTTTGATCTGGTTTTAATATTTTTGAGCGGAACCCTATTTTTTCTAAAATAAAAACATCAGCATCTGCCAGTGAAAGTGCTGTCAAAATCTGTCCAGTCTTTTCAGAGAAAAGTGGGAACAAGCATACAGACAAAAATGTTTATATATATATTGTGTTTAGTACACATTTAGTGAAAAGCTGTTAAGTAGATCTTCAATTTTATCACTTCAATTTTATCTATTTGTATAGATTAGCGAACTATTTCTTACATAATACATACTTTTATGAAATAAAGAACATATAGAACATAGCATAACATATAAAAATAGAACTAAAAGGCATAATTTATAAAATACTAGGGCTCACCCTCGCTTCGCTCGGGTTCGTCACTAGGTACGTGTTGTATATATTTATTTTGCATCGCCCGGTATATATTTGACTTGATTATAATATGAATTACCATTACACGCACCATGGCAACGGTCATAACTGATACGACAAACACCGTTAATTTTATAAAGTTTTTTTAAATTTTCTAATATTCCGCACAACTTTCTTATTTTTTTCTTTCATAAGAACCTTCTCCTAACAATAACAAACATAACAAAAAAAGAATTGGCCAAATTGGTCCAGGCGTTGTTGGGTTATGCGCTTACCAACACATTTTGCGACTCATTTTTATA
Source organism: Boloria euphrosyne (assembly GCA_951802675.2). Classification (NCBI taxonomy): domain Eukaryota; kingdom Metazoa; phylum Arthropoda; class Insecta; order Lepidoptera; family Nymphalidae; genus Boloria; species Boloria euphrosyne. The sequence continues at coordinate 12,497,079 of OX637875.1, read as the reverse complement.
TTATACAAGAATTATAACCAAGAAAATCTTACATTTACTATTTTAAAATCAATACGTGAAAGGAAATTTTAAACTCAAATAAATTAGACACTTGTGGGCAGCGGTAAATACCGTTAATCGATTTCCTAGCGATGCACAACGAAGTTTCCTGTTTTTTATCTACACGGAAAGTAATGACCGCTTCCTATTTAGCTAGCAATTAGACGAAATTTATGTGAACGTGTGGTCCAGAAGCTTTTAATTCGGCACACTCGATCTCGATTTTGAGGTAACTAAATGAATTTCAATGAAATTGCTTTAGTTTTAGTATTTTAAATTGTTGATATTTAAAAAAAATGCTGTACACTAATAATTTAGATGGAAGAACGACGGTTTCGTCTAGTTTTTATCGTATAGAGCCACTTTAAGCGATCATTTAAGTTCGATAAACTAAAATTTAAAAAAAAACACTTATAAACTGTACTTAATTACAGCAAATAAGTAGAAAACATATTAAAATGACATATTTTTTTACACAAATTAACTCTGTTCTCATCTAAGAGAAATCCAATATTTATAACGTGTCTCTTTGTAAGTCTTAATTTACTGGGAGTCTATTGGTAGTGCATTCATTTATTTCCATCCCAATGTGTCGTTACTGTTTAGTAAATGTATGAGGAAATAACTTTTGCATTTAATTTATGTATACTGTATAAATATAACTAAAAAAATAAAATTCTAGTATTTTTCATTATGTGTATTATGTATTTGACATTTCTTTCAAATCTGTTTTAAATATATTTGGATATTTGAAGAAAATTATAAAATGAGTATCAAATTCCTCAAATACGGCACTGTCTCTTATAATCTAAAATTATAGATAATTCATAAAACTAACCCAAACTTATTTTATAAGCATTAAAGATGTTGTTATTTTGTTTAGGTTATCAAAACATTGAATTATTTCGTCGATGCAACATCGGTATAAAACTGGTGCCAGTTTATTAGTCCCACGTTCATAATAAAGACCGCCATTATATTGTAGGGTTTGCAAAATTCTTTTCACATGCTATTTATTTTTACATAAGTTTATTTTTACACTAGTTTCTCCCGCGGCTCCTCTCGCGTTGTCTATATTATGTATAACTAATTTGATACTAAAATTCTACTTTCTTTTCTAAGCCTATAACCTTCAATAGAAGGAGATTGAAGAAATAGGCTTTCATAATATAATCCATTTTTAATTTAATACTGGTTTCAGAGATTTAATCAAACAAAAAAGAAAGACTCTCCTTTGCTTTGTTTTACATTGGTATTTGAAGGTACTGGCATTGTAATATGTAAAAACAGCAAAGCAGTAAATAGTTACTAAAACTATAAAGAGTAACAAAGAAAAAGTAAAATGAAAATATATTATTATGCTTAACACTACTCACTAGCCTATCTATGTTCAAAATTTCATCCAAATCTGTCGAGTCATTCAACATACACACAAACAAACTCTCGCATTTTTAATAGAGTAGTGAATATTATAATTAAGCTTATTTATGAAAAATAAAACCTCAGTGCTGGTAGCCCTGAAATAGCTGACACACGCTTAGCTGAATTAAAGCTGTATTTATAGAGGTCCACGCATCGATTCCCATGACGATAACGTGTAATTCTACTGTTTTGCTCAATAGTGTATGCCAGTTACTAACAAAATATGGGCAGTCCAGATAGCTCATTGGCCCTTCGCTATTTAAAAGTATAGCCTCGGATGGCAATAAAACCTTTAATTTGGCCACATTCGAGTCTTAACGGCTGTTGCTAAAATTCCTTTATCTTGCCAGGATGTAACAAATTAGAACGATGTAGTAAATAACAATAGATGGACGGTTTTCAAAAAGGATCGAGAATTGATATTATCGGTAACTGTTTTCGTCCGTGGTTTTGCTCACGTGGTAAGCGCGTCCGGGATCAAAGCTTTAGTTTAGTTTATCCGCCCCCGTTGTCAAATTTTATCCAAATGTTCGGAGATTTTAGTTTGAAGATTTAAAGATAGCACACGTTTATGATATTAAAAGTATGGAAAAATAAATAATGTTTTGTCATAAATAGCAAGAATTATCTACTAGTAGGTACCCATTATTTAACTCTATGTGAACTAAATGAACAAATTGTAAACCGTTTTCCTTTTCTTTCATAAAAAGTTATGTAATACAACTTTACTATTATTTTTTTTCACAAAACACGTACAGTGATTAAGAAAACTACTTTGAGCCCCATAATTACACGGTTAGGGAGAAAGATGAGAAATAAGAAACCACCTATGATCTCAGACTATGTAGCGTAAATGGCCAAATTTATTACTTTGGTCCTTTTTTGGGCCTTTGGTAAAAACCAAAATACAGTAAAATAAACAAAAAACACAATTCAACCGATAAATTACAGGAACCGATCCTCGGCAATTTTTGAAGCAAGTCAAAAATATTATGCATAATGAAATTATTAATTTCGGTCTATAATTGCTATATTTTTTGTAATATAAAATAAAATAATAATTATACATTATAATAGTCATACTTTCTATTAATCATAGTTTATTTACTTTCCTTTAACTCATTTTACGTAAATACTTTTAGGAGTAAGTAATATACCATCTTCGCAAAGAGGCCGTAGATATGAACACTATGTTGTAAGATTTAATTAAATTGAACATAATATACTGGTCACTCAGCTCGCTGAATACAGACTTAATACGATAACTTCGCAGCAATACATGTTATTCCTCTGTGGGCTCTTTTAATTACTGTCTGGCCCATGTATCATAAATTCTAATGGACTTCGCTCCACAACAGCGCAAATTGCATTTTAGAATATAAACGTAAACAACACATGATGTGATCGAAAATTTAAATTTTAATGTCACATTATAATTTCATATATGATATGGTTTGATTGATGTTTTTAAAAATCGCTTTTGGAGTTAGATATTTTGTTTTAAAAACCAGGGTTAGAGAAGAGTTAAATTGGCCACAGTTCATTTATAAAATGACTAGACGTGTACTTTTTATTTTTTAACGCTTGCCTCGTTTTAGCCCTAGATAGATAGTTTGAGTCATAAAGTTTTATTGCTTGTGCATATTACGTGCATTCTTAACAGTTCTTTATCTGAATTTTACTTAATAATAAAAACTAATTAACATACGAACTTTTGCATAAGTTAATTTAAAAAAATGTAAGTATTACAAATTAATGTAAATTTTTACGTTTCCGAAGATTGAGATAGGTATTATTTTGCAGATGACTAAACTATAAGATCACATGAAACAAATTTCAATAAATCAAGAAAATATGTGATTTACCTTGACGCAATGCGGCGACTGACTGCACTGCTTGCTATGATAGAGTCGTGTATTTGATTCTTTCATCATTTTAATATTTAACAATCAGACTATTTATAAGTTATTTACAACTATTCTTATATTAAAGTAACAAAAAATTGTTTTAGAAATTAAAAATTGAAGTAAATTAAAATATCATGCAAATTTTTTTTTGTCTTTCAAACAGCTTTTTACAGTACAATACTGTATCATATGTTCTTTATTGCACAATAAAGTTACATTGAAAAACATACATTGAGAGTGAGTGACAAACGTGGACTTATCTCTGTATTTTAATTAAATTAAAGAAAAAGGCAGTGGTAGCCCAGCGGTAACGCGTTGCTTGTATAACCGAGTGATGCGGGTTCAAATCCGGGTCTCGCACCTCTGATATTTTCACGTGCGTATCATTTCTATCATGATTACCACTTGTCTTACGGTGAAGGAAAACATCGTGAGGAAACCTGCATGTCTGAGAACAACACGCACTGGGCCAGCGCGGTGGACTATGGCCTGATCCCCCTCGTACTGAGGGAGGCCCGTGCCCAGCAGTGGGACGTTAAAAAGGGCTGATGATGATGATGATGATGAAAGAAAAAGTATAACCAATATTAGTTCTACGAACCTCCAATTTCAAAGAATAATTAATTCTGAATCCAAAGCTTTCATAAATTACAACAGAAATTACGGAAACGTTAATTTATTACCTTTTTCTTTACCCTATAGATTTACAATTAAGAACCCTTAATAGCGTCGTATTATTTTTAGTACAGATCGTTTAAATAATTTTATGGCATCGCGTCACCAAAATCACCCATTCCCTCTTAAACATCGTCATTTATCGTTTCACTTCTCCCGCGAACTTTAACGGGATCTTTACTTGCCACGTAAAGCGGTTTATTCATTGATTTTATTAACTTTTAGATTAAAAGAAATGTAATTTCCTATAGAAATAGTTATTTATTTAGAACAGTATTATAAAATACAAACTTAGTAATAACTTAGTAAATAAACCTTGACTTCTTCTAGCTAATACTCAATAAATATATAAACATAACTAAAAAAGATATGATCTCAAAATAAACCATTGTAAACAATTCACGCTTCATTTTCTTGTCAAACAATGTGATATATCAACTCAATTCTTTTTATTATAATATGTAAAGATAAAAACTAACGCGGTAGGGCAAGGTTCTACACTAACACTGTCATAAACACACAAATCGAAACAATAACGGCCCAAGTCAGATTTATTTAACGTTAGAAAGGCCAAAAAAGAAAATTGGAAGGGAAGGGTAGCGAGAAATATTTCAATATGCTATTCTCATTTTTTACGATCGTCATGTGTGTTGCCTTACGATTGTGCGGAACCACAATATTGGGCTATCTTTTCTATGTTTTTCGTGTTCCTTTTAGTAGTTTATCGGGCGATTGAATAGGTTCTGCCACGGTTTTGTTATAAAGTGAGAAAACATTTTTTTTCTTATTCGATTCCATTCGCTTTAATTTAATCCGATTATACGAGTTATCATTTGTCTATCTGTACATTTAATAAATATTTTTCTTATTAGTGTAACAAAATCCAAAACATCATTAATTTAATCATATAACATACTTATAAACAAAGATATAACAAACAAAATTATCAAATTCGTAGTATAAAATATACTGTACTTTCAACACCTAAGGCACATAAGATACGAAATCAATGTTTCTTGTACGCAGAAGCCGGCATCTGTTTTGCGGAGATATAAACGTTTAATGGTCGGGAAACGGCAAAAACAGCCACAAGTGCAACCCAGATTATAATATCAGAATTTCAATTGCACAAGTTTGAACAATTTGCTATTTTACACTATCGTTCTTTAACAGATGTGTCCTCTAAATGTGCATTTGGAGAGTATTTGACGTTAATGAATAATGTACTCATACGAAAAATTGAGAAGAATAGTAGGATTGTCAATCATTTCATCATTCTTAAGCATAAATCTGTACAACAAAAGCTCTAACCCAAATATTTATAACTAAACCCGAAATATTGGAAAGTATGTATTAATAATGAATATAAATTATTGCATATACATTCGTATCGGGCAAACTGTAATGTAAATAATGTTAGTTTTTTATATATTACGTAGTGATCGTCCATGGTCAATGTTATTTTTAGCTGCTAAATAAAAAATAAAGTCAGTTGACATACGAAGAAGTGTTAAATTCTTTTGTCATTGTATATTTAACTAGCGACTAACCTTCACTTCGCTCGGGTCTGTCCTTACGTACCCCTTTAAGCATAAGTTTTTTACAAACTTTGAAAGTATTTCTTATTTATATCTAATCAAAAGCCTTAAAAATAAGTTTCAAGCTTCTATAAATAACGTAATTTCCATACAAACTTTCATCCCCTATTTCAACCGTTACCAGCCCTTTTTTGTCATGTCATGTCTTTTTAAACTATCTGTGTTTTGCTTTAGACTATCTGTGTTCCAAATTTCATCAAAATCGGTTCAGTAGTTGTTGAGTTTTTTCGTTACTTACAAAACTACAAAAATACAAATCTTTCCTCTTTATAATACGTATTATATATTAGTATAGATATAGATGAATGAGCGTTTTTTAAATTCACTTAAAGATTATATTTAGACTCAATTTAAAAATAATAAATTTTATATTGTGTCTTAATTATGTGTGAAATGTATAGACAAGATACTTTTTTCATGTACATAATATGTATATTGTACGTGTATATTCCAAGATAATAAAGTTCTTAGAACACACATTCGATGTAATACGAAACTAAGGCATCAATCATATAACACTGCGGTAGACTAACACGAAAATATTTTCTTACCTACAAATATCCAATTTCCGAAGACAAACAAATACAAAAGGCTGCCAAATATGTGTTTTACTGTTTTCGAAGATACCATTTTACCTGTTCCTAACAAGTTTTGTTTGACATTTCCTAGAAATTATATAACGTGTTGATTTTTAAATGTAATTCTTCTAAGGTTTAAATTATCTCATTAATCTTAAAATACATTTAACCTTAATATTAGGCGTTTAGTTCAAGCGAAATAAAATGTACACTGAAATATTTTAGTCGCATAGTTCAAAATTGCAAAAATAACTTGTTCAGGTTATGGAAAAAAAGGTCTCTCCCGTGACCATGATTGCTGTAAAGCATTCGAAACGTCAGGAACTAAAAATCAAAATAAATCCGCGACAAAATCCGAAAAGGTAGTTTCATTTATAACCTTTAAGTTATTATAACTATAACATATTATAATACATGTTTAAATTAGTGTTGCATCTAAATATCTTAAAATAGTGTGGCAGCGGTGTGGAACTGGAGTCTCGCAACTCTGATATTTTCATGTGAAAATGATTATTTTTATCATGATTAGTAATTATCCCTTTTTGGAGGGTAAAAAAAAATCGTGAGAAAACCTACATATTAAGAGACTACTTACTAACCTACATACTAAGAGAATTGAGTAGGTTTTCACAAGACATGTAAATTACAGTACTCCGCGCTTGCCCAGCGTAGTGGAATATGGCCAGATTTCCCTCATATTTAAGGGAGGCCTGTTCCCAGCAGTGGGAGATTACATAAAAAAGGACGTAAAAAGATTGAAAACAATACATTTATTAGTTCTTTTTTATATAATAGATCGGTTTTTATACTGACGTATTTTATAGATTATAAACCTAGTCATATTAGATTGTTTTAATTACGATAATTCCTATGAGGAATATACATAATTATTCACATGGGATATTATAATACAATGTACTGACAACTGCGCAGTGCGAACAGTGCCTGAGCGAAGTTGGAATGAGATACAAGTTAATTTGAATAACTGAGTGTACCATATAGGTTACTAATGTATAAATAATAATAATTCCATTAATATACAAAAAATATTTGTAGGAGACTTAATATTGATGAATATATATATATAAGAAAAAAAATTTTTTTTCATCATACTTTATAGTTATATTATAGCGTCAAAAATATAAGTATAAAGTACACGGTAACTCCTCGAATATATTAATATGTACGTAGGTACAAGCGGGTCCCCTTCGTTCTGCAGGTATTCGTCCCTTTTAAGGGTTAGAATAGATAACTCAAAAAATAAATAATATCCCAAATTGTGACCTGGTCATTTATTGTCAAATAAAATGTGATCAAAGTCTGTCCAGTGATTTTCTCCAGATTTTCGGCTTCTATATCGATAACATTTGCTTATTTAATAGGAATGACGAAAAAATAATATGAGTGCAGATTTCTTTCATATATTTATTATATGTATATAAAATCAATATAGTTTAGTACCGGAAAATCAAAATTTACTATAGAAATTATCTTACATGTTACGTGTTTGGTAGTTGCCCCTATATGAAATATTCAGTCTCGATCTGTCACGTCTGCCAGACTCTGACTGCGTGTGACGTAGAAACTCCCCAAACTCAATAACACAAATATAATATTGATGATACTTTCTTATGGAATTAGAGTTATTGAATTTTATTTCAAAATTAACTGTTTGTTCTTTGTTTGTTCATTTAACATAATAATTCTGTGAATTATGTCTTAATGATTTAACTATTTCAAGCTTAAATTTGAATGAAATTTTATGAACAGGTAGACTAAAAATTATCTTAATTCTTAAGTGGAAATTATAATTACCATCGGATTGATAAAGTATAGCTTCTGGTCAAAAAATAAGTTCCTAAACCATTGTACTGTAACGTTAATTTATAGCGAAGGCAACCAAAAAAGGTTAATTTTAATTATAATTATACTGTAATATTGCGTAGAAAGTAAATTTTGCAACAACTCACATAAACTTAGGCTTGCAAGGACGCAGGCCTTAGCCTACCCTACTATACTTTGTCTATGTTATCTTATATGAATATCACAAATTAAGTAATGCCTAACAAGCACGCCACAGAAATATTGTACATAATCGTATCAGAATAGGCGAACTAATGATATTGGCATGAAATTCATGCAATATTAGCTGAACACTGAAATTACTCGCCAAACGACATAATATGCTGACATGATCCTAACAGTCCTAAATATGATAAAATTCGCTATAACGCGCCATTAGTGAATGCAGGCCCCCATTAGAAGTTATAACACGATGTGGACCACGTTGTACGAAATATACGCTGCATTAAAACGTTAATAAAGTAGCAAAGCAAATTACTTCTTTAATATATTTAATATACAACCCTAGTAGAGTGTGAGCAGTGAATTTATTTTGTAGGGACATTTTACTTTGAATTAGCACGGTTTTGAAGTTTTAAAAACCAAATTATTTTTATTACAATATGAGTAACTTAACTTAAATTTTTACTTTAATTTTAAAGAACGAGAGATATTACTCAGTAACCCCCGAGGCACATTAAGGAGTTATAATAGGTTTAATGTGTGTACCTGTTTGTCTGTGTATTTGTCTGTTCCTTCATAGCACCCAAACGGAACGATTGTAATTAGTTTTATAATCTGATCGATAAATCTGTTCAGCCGTTTACTATTTTGAAAAAATACGTTTATTATGAGCTAACAAAACTCGGCCGGGTACTAGTAAAGCAGGCCTGCTTCGCTGGGCGTAAGTTAAATAAATTAAACGGTTTTTGTATTTTTCTTATAAAATAAAAGTAGCGTTACTTCTTATAACATTAGTTATCTACGAGTGAAAGTCCTGTTGAAATTCGTCTAGCCGCTTTAGAGATTAGTGGGAACAAACAGACAGACTTAAATGGCAGACTTCTGGGCAGGACTTAAAGCCAGGGACTATGGTCTTAGTAAAAGACCCCAAATTATCTGCCTCCTCTTTTATGGTTGCTCGGCAGAGTGGTTGCTGTCAACACTGGATCGGATGGACACAGTAGAGTTGCAGATATTCTTACGAAGAAAGGAACCATTAAACGAGCATATAATAACATCTGCCCTCTTCCAGTGTCCTGATGAACTTCTTGAAGCCTTCGTCACTTCAACCCGGGGAATATGTTCCTACGTCTCATCGAGGCCCGGCGACAAGTGGGGACTCAAACCGGTTTGCCGACTGCAGCCGCAAACGCCGCGCCGCACTACGCCTACGGGGACTCGCTCGCCACCTCTCGCCGTGTGCACACACGACTATCTAACCTGAACAATACAGTCTTTTTATCCTACCGAAGTGTTTTTTTTTTTTTTTTTTTTATGGGACAAAGGGGGCAAACGGGCAGGAGGCTCACCTGATGGTAAGTGATCACCTCCGCCCATGGACATCTGCAACACCACAGGGCTTGCAGATGCGTTGCCGGCCTTTCAGGAAAGGAAGGGAGGAAGGAGGGAGAAGGACGGGAGTAGGGATGGGGAGTGGGCCTCCCGGACTCTCACTTACCGGACGAAACGCGACAGCATAGCTGCCACTTCACGCCGGTCTTCTGTGAGAGAGTGGTACTATACGGGGCGTGCCGGCCCATTCGGCTGCTACCCGAAGGTAACAAGCATGGCACTACCACTTCAATTTTATTAAAATTATTTATAAGTCTAGAAATTAAATTTATTTATAAGTCTAGACATTCAACACACAGACAAAAATTTAAAAAAAAATGACTTTTAATGTAAATATCGTATATACTTTATATGCCTTTAGTGAAAAGCTCTTTATTTAAAATTAAAAACAGACACTTCAATTTTATTTATTTATGTACTGATTAAACTTTTTCTTTTTAGTAACAAGCTTTTAGTAGCACCTCTGGGTCCAAAGTTTGTTTCGTTATGTGTGGCATTACACCTTTCTCTGATCTTTCTCTGATCGCTCTAAAATTATCGCATACGTCATATACACATTATACATGTACATTATAATGAGATACATTTTTCATTGTTTTTAGTGCTAAGATTAAAAAAATAAATTTTCAAAACGCCACCATTGCTGAATCATCAAAATAGATTTTATTAAGTAGAATTATATATAATATTAGTTATAATATTAGTACACTAGCGACTCTTGCTCCGCTCGGGTTCATCCCTTCGTATATTTTCGCGATGAGTATAGCTGTCTCGTAAATAAAATATTTTCCCACGGTCAAAAATATCTTATATATTTAACTGGTTAATAAGGTGTCCTTATATCCACATAAATGTCATCAAGATCTTTTCAGTGGTTTTCTCGTGATGGATAGACAGAAATCGACTGTGCCTGTATCGATGACAACTAGTTTAATCGACAAATTTGACTTACTTAGAATTTTATTATATTTATAGATAATCGATTTACTAACGAACGGAAGACTAAATTCAACTTATAAAGTGTTATATTGTTTTTTATATAAGTAAATAAACAGCAAAAATGAAGCAGCAATTTGATTTTATGTATTTAAGTAACTATTTAAACGAAGGTTTTAATGAAATTATGAATCAAAATTTGCAATTCAAATTTATCGGCGAAGCCAGTTAGAGGAATAATATTTACTTTGATTACTTCACAAACTCTGTGTATAACTGTTATCGTAAACAACTGAGTTGTGTCTAAGTTTTAAACCAATTTTCACTTACATTACATTCATTTTTAGTTAAATAAATCAGGTGACTTAGAATTTATGTCCTCGTATAGCAAAAAATATTTGTGTTACATTTCACACTAAAAGATCCAAAACTTCAAAATTACGAAAAGGATTTTTTTATAGAATATCTTTTATATTTTAATCTATTTTATTAGTTTTTATTTACAAAAGATAAAAGTTCCTGAATGATCATAAAAGTCTCGAGCCTCAAATACTGAGTCACACAAATGACATCTCCAACTTCATGTAGTGGAATAAAACCAAATCAACTTATTATTGAAGCAGGGTGATAAAAGCAATATTATTTCCTAGGAAACATACGCTTACCAGCTTTTATTTTTCACATAATGACGACACGTTTGGCTCAGTTGGTAGTGATCCTACTTTCTGCGCCAGCGGTCGCGGGTTCGAGTTCCGCTGGGGGCATTCATTCGTTCAGCACGAATGTTTGTACTCCAGTCATGGGTGTTTATATTTATAATATGTATGTATTTAAAATTTATATGTGTAGTATATCAACTATCTAGCATCCGTAATACAAGCTACGTAGCTTACCACGGTACTAGATAGCGCTGTTGTAATAATGTCCCAACATATTTATTTATTTATATAAGTTTTCAACTATCGTATTTACGCATATACTGTTTATTTTATTCTTAAATAATATTATGTATACACCTTTATTCTCGCGTTAATCGCACTGTATCCCAACACTGGCGACTAAGCCTCGACATATTGGTGCATTAGGTCTCGATGTATATCACGGGAGACCGTGCGCGGATTTGTGAAATTTATTCCTATAGCCCGCTCTGTTTCAACGAGAACAGCTGTAGAAACTCTGGATGGTATATTTTTTGTTTGTTTTCATACTGTAAGCGGGTAAACTTTGTTATTAAATGATGATGCTGATTCTCCGAAAGATCTAGCTTGTGTAAATTGCGTGAATTTTGGCTTTTTAATTATATTATGCTGCTAGAAATTTACATTATATTCATTCTCATACTTTTTTTATATAATATTCGAGCGTAAAAGGAAAACACAATTACCCAATGGACAAACAAAATTGTGTGATACTAGTATATATTCAAAGTAAACAATAGAAGTAAATGGTTTTTTCATGATTGTATATCTGTAATTCTATAACGGTCCCAACGTGGCTATTCACCTCATACCCGTTCGATTACACTGACGTCATGGTTACAGAGAAAAAAGATAAGTATTGGCTCTTAATGCCAGATACGAGACGCGCGAGACTCGACCGGGATAAGGGATAGGACGTAACTTATCAGCTAATCGGACCGTGGATTTTATAGAGGTTGCTATTGTTTCGTCCATTTCGTTTTATTTAGATGCATTTTATTAAGCTAAATGAGTTATAGTTGAAGTAAAGAATAAAGTTGTTCTTTTGTCTACATATGAATAAAATGTTCTTAAGAACGAATCAACCGATTTGGCTGAAATTGTAAAAACTGAGAAAAAATATGATTACCGCAATATTTTTGAAATTTAAAAAAAAAACAAAAAAAATAACTGAAACTAATGATTAACGACGGGATCTTTAACTTAAAACAAAATCTTATCTTATAATATTATTATAAAACGAGTAATACGTGTATCTTAAAAACGGCGCGAACTATTTGGAGTAAAGTTTGTATTTTGATAGGTCTTTGCATTTTATGTTTATCTTCGCTAAAAAAATAATTGTTAATATTTTTTATGTAAAACTGATTTAGGTAGTGTAATACAACACGAAATTTACTTTAAATTTGTATATTTTGAATTCAAAGATAAAGGACGATGAATATAAACCTTGGACCTACGTCCAACAGCTATAAGACCCACGTCATATGAAAGCTCTTGGGGCATACATGCTCCATTTTATTCTTTAGCACCTAAGTTCGATTTCAGCACAAAATTAGTCTTTTAGTGGGAATTTATTTTTTATTTCTTAAAGACATTATGGAAATAAATTGCTTTTTCAAACCGTTTCGTACGAAATAAAATATTACCTTAAAAGCTTTCGCTTAATATAGATCCCATTAGTTTTGAAAATGAACTAATCCTTTTTGAATTTATCAACAGAAAGAGGTCTTATATTAAAAAGTCTTTGAATCTTCTTAGTCCGAGTTAGAAAAAAAAATATAAAAGCTCTTCTACAGTAATTATTATCAAAGTTCTATGTTTATTTTAGCTTTAACTATTTTTGCATTTTAATTTTGAGAAATTTATTCCTGATGTGTCAAACATTTAAAATTTTTCCACATTCATGTTAGTTGCAAGCATTCGAAACGTCGAAAACAAGTACTACATATTATAACTGCGGTAAAATTGAAATAGTTACATTAAAAATGCCAATCAATCGTGTATTTCTCAATAGTAAAAATAATTTCCTTTTTATCTTTCTCTTGCGTCTTGTTTGAGTTTCGTAGCCAAAGGGCAATAACAGAGCCCTTATAATTATTTTTATTGTATTACATTGTAGTAGTTTAGTAGGTTGGTTTCTTATAATCTAGTCGGTCGCGACACCAAGAAACGTCTGCTTCGGCAGGTCTGCCTTGCCTGCCCTGCCTGCGACATTCCGTTAAGACGGGACGGGTAGCTACTAAGTCCCACTTGTATGTAGTATGAGTAAGTGCATTTCGCAACATTCAAAAAGGGTTATCTCTATTCCGTTTCCAATTTGCGTAATTATTGAGATGTGTGCTGTGTTCTTTTTACGCGTTTCGCAAAAATAAATTTGTTTTGTCTAGTAATAAGTTCAAATACAACTTAATTATGTTATCCATAAAATAAATATTGAAGATAGGTACCTATATATTTTGTTTTGCTTTTAACAAAATAAAAAATATATTTAAAGGAACCCTCAGTAAAACAAAAGTTGATTGCACAAAAGAAAAAGCTGGTATCTCTGTTGAATAAAATACAAAAGTTCTAAGTTTCACACTGGAGAAAACATTCAGATGAGTTTTGAAATTAATATTGAACTTGCCAACGAGATATTTTAAAAATGCGAAGTACATTAAGCTGAATTGAATTTTACAAACGCCATTAAAAGCTTAAGTGAATTTTATTTCTTTTGTTTGTATTAAATCATTGATGTTATTCTAAAGCATCATTATTGAAAAGTTTTCAAAAAAATAATATTCAAATTACATGGCTAAATAATGCTGAAGCAGTTAAACACTTGGAAGGAATATGTTTTCTACTTAAACAGTTTTTAACTTAATTCGTGCTGACTTTCATTGACTTACTGACTTTTCGTCTGTGAGCGATATATATATATATATATTAATCCCTGGAATCTGTCAAAATCTTTTAAAGGTAAGCATTACGCAGCTCTTTAAGCTGAGATCTCAAGGCGCTCTTGGTTTCATCGTCTTAAACTAGCTGAACGGTGGGTAATCACTACTATTTGTCGTCTGCGCCTTTGGCATGCATCTACACCTGCTCACCTAGCTAAGATCAGGGTCAGGAACCATTCAGTCACTGTGTGAATGTGGCCTTGACGAAGGTACTCCATCCCATATTCTTTTTAGCTGTCTTAAACTCCTCCATCCTATGTATGATGTCCTTCCTTTAAAAGTTCCCCGTCCCATTAATGTTAACTGTTTGTTGACGTTTGTGTTTAGTCCTTTGTGTAAATTTTTATGCAAATATATTAAGATTAATAGAATTAAATTATAAACTAAAATTTTGTATAATATAACTAACATTCACTAACGATTTTTTTTTCTAATTAAGGTTTCTGTGTAAATATATAACTGTGCTGTCTTTTGTTGTAGGTTTAGTAAGGATTTACTTCCCTTATACAATTATAATTAAAATATACTTATTGACTCTATGTTACCGACCAATCTCCTTCGTGTCTTCTCCATTCTACGTGACATTGGCGAAGTAATCTGTGCTCTATTGGCACGCTTGAAGCCATTAATAAGAGAACTGAATTGAATTATATTCTTTAAATTGAAAGAAGAAGAAAAAGAAAGAAGAACGTCAAATCTTTATGGTGATTTAGGAGAGTTAGAGGTCGACTTCCTCAATAGCTAAATAAAATATTGTTATAGCTAAATAATTTGCATAAAACACTAAAACACTAGCTTTCATCAAATTGATTCATTGAAATTAAAATAATTTGGGTCGTGTAAAAGCACCCAGAATAATTTGTAAAATTATTCACATTACTTGAATCTATTAGTTTGAAATGTTTATAATTCTTGTTTAAAATAAACTACAGCAAAAGGGTTGAAATATACATATGCAATAAATAAAACAGTTACTAAAGCCATAATTTGCTTATTAAATAAGAAAATTTTACCTTAAGTTTAAAGTGTTTCATCAGAACTTATTAAGTTTCAGTGGATTTGTTTAGTTTATATTTTAACTACGTAAAAAATAAACTAAAATAAATTTTAACTACGTAAAAAATAAACTAAAATAAATTTTAACTACGTAAAAAATTAAAATATTACGTAATAGGCAGATGAAAGCTTATATAAGATAGTCGCAAGTTATTTAAAAGCTACCTAACCTACCTATACATAATGCATTTTTATGCCCTTAAATAATATAGTTAGTAGATGCATATTTTTATGTATAAAATACGTTGCTTATACGAAAAAACTCAATTTTAATAATTTTCTGTCTGTCAATTTGTTCCGATCTCCGAAACAGCTTGACCGATTTTAACAGGACTCTTAATGACAGATAGATAGATATTATGAGGAGTAACTTATCTAATCAATAGCTATCCAAAAAAAAAACTAAAAAGGTAGCGAGGGACGAACCCGAGCGATGCGAAATTGAGTTGCTAATTTATTATAAGCAGTAATAATACAGCAAATTTCTACAAACGAGTAAGCCATAACAATATAGACCTATCGGTCTACAAAAACGGACAACGGAGCGTTTCAGTAATTAATTTTAATTGCAAAACTTGGCGCTCAGAGTACGAGAGCGTTCTGCTGTGTTCCTAACTCAGCGATACTCGTCGTAACGTGACCTATTGGTATATTCTGTCGACGTTTGGCTTAGTTTGTAGTGACTTGCTGTGCCAGCGGTCGCGGGTTCGAGTCCCGCTAGGGGCATTCATTTGTTGAGCACGAATGTTTGTACTCCAGTGATGGGTGTTAATATTTTTAATATGTATGTATTTAAAATTATATATATTATATTGTAGTGTATCAACTATGTTACACAAACCTCGTAGTTTAGCACGTTTAGATGGCGCTGTGTGAAATAATGTTCTAACTTATTTATTTTTTATTATTTTCTATTGTACAATATTATGTAAGTGCTGATATTTTTACAAAAAACATGAATAAATTAAATTTATATAATATCGATTCTATTAGTTATGATAATATTGACACTTTACTTTTGATTGATCTATAGATACAAAGATCGTATCTGGCAATACCTATTATGTAATTACAGCCTTTTAAATATGTTTAATGTTTATTCCTAATGTTTTTAGTTAAAAATATTTTATGTGAAATAGAGCTTAATTAAATATCAGAAGCAAAATCGAAAAATAACCACAACCTATATACATAATATTACCTTTTATATAAAAAAAATATGTATAAGCTGATACGTACTCTAAGTAGCATCATGTATGACTGCAGACCTGAACCCAGATTTCCTGAGTTCGTGTCCTGAGTTAGACCAAGTTTATTTTTCACGTTTTCCCGAAATTCACTCCAAAATTTTAAACAATTTTGGTACATTTTTAATTAATAAAATATAAAGCGTTTACCTAAGAAACATTTATCAAGTCGCAATAAGAACATACCTTTGCATCGCACTCGTATCGAACATTGATAAATTGGAATTGTTTCGCCTCCATTACCGCTGGCTTTAATTGTGAACTATCTACTATCTGTAGCGTCTATAAATTCCTCGCAATGTTGATATTGTATTGATAATAATGTACATTAATTAATCTGAGATATTAACTTATATTAAATGTCTCGTATTGCTAAGTATGTTTGTATATGAGCTTTTAAGCCACGAAATAAAATAAATAAGCTATATCTAATAAGTCATATAATATATCATAAGTCATTAATGTTTCAATATCATTTAATATAATATCATTAATTAAGTATTTTTATGTATTTGGAGTATGCATTTGTTTTAAATTAGTACAGCTCTTAAATTAATTCAGTTCACAAAGTAACAGACTGAACTGACTGACAGAATTTAATAGAGTATATAGATATATTTGTATTATCGAACCAATTTGTCTTTTATTTTGCATATATGTATGAAAATTATGTTACTTTATCTGTCGATTTTCACTTATTTTAAAGCAAAATGTAGACTTCTTAAAGAATAGCCAATTTTATAAAAAAACAAGAATAAACTCTTCACGAACGCAGACGAGGTCAGAACGGAGATGAAAACACATAATTAATTCTAAGAAAGATCTCTTCTTGAAAAATAATTGACATGAATTTAATTCAAAAACATTTCAAGGCAGAGTGTCGTCAGATTTTTAATATTTTCCTTTTTACTTATTCAGTGCAAAGTTCTCGTTTTGAACTTGTAACGCGTTGTTGCTCTGATTGCAATTTTCGTTTGCTAGACGCGAAAATTAGTTCGTTTTAAAATTTATATATTATTTTGTATTGCACAAAAAATTATACATAATTTAACTACTTTTACAGATTTTTTTCTGTCATAAACATAGTAATGGCATATTTTGTATTTTGATATATAATTATGAACCCGTAAGCTTGAGTCTCGGGTTAGGCAAAAAGTTTTGATACTTTCGTAAAAAAAAGATTGAATGAAAATTGTTGTTCTAATTAAATATGTGAGACCTTTAGTGGGTAGTATTCCTTTCTAGCCAGTTAGCCTTATATGACATATATATACATATACATGTAATACGCGTAAATGCCTTTTCCAACGAACGAAAACGATGTCCCAAATAAATAAACATTTCCCTAGAATTCACAAGCATATTTTATCAAATATTTTGTTAAAATTTGTAATAAGTACTTAAATGTTATAATCGTAAATACATTTTATGGCGCGTTATCATTCTCAACATATTCCGTTACATTCTTTTTATGGGGCGTTAAAAATACATTATTAATTTTACAAAACCCAAAATCGTCTTATTTAATCTAAATTACCGTTTTTATTTTCACATTACGACCGGGATTCTGTGCTGATTTATAATGTTATTAATCAAGCTGAAATATCAGGCCCGCCCAATTATCTCTTGTTGAATTTTACTGGCTTTATTTTTGAGTCGCTTGTACTCATACTTATAAAATACTGATATCGTCATTAATTCTCTTCATTAACTTAGATCTTAATATGCTCGTTACATTTTAAGATGAATTTATAAATATTTTTATATTTTTTTTCAATATGCCGGATCTCGACGGATATTTATGGGATGGTTTTGGTTTTATAGAAAATAGTTGCAAGAATGAGTTACATAAACTGCTGAAATTCAATTTCATTAACTTGATTCATGTTTATGGGTTTCTTAATACACAAAAATACATAATATTTCAAACCAGTTTTAAGCGATTTTAACGCAAAATATCGTAACATAAGCTGCATCATAACTTGAAGTTTTATAGCATAAAACGTAGACATATTTATTGAAACTTTTTTAATATATTAAATTACATATATAGCTCTTTTAGTTTTGTATGCATTTTATATTTACATAAAAATATCGTTTTATCTTTCTTAATGCTTTTAAATAAATTAAATAAACTTCACTTATCATTCAAAGATCTAAACTAGTAACTTATTGTAACAATAGCTTATACACAAATACATATTTTATAAAAAGCGTGTTCTCAAGTGGAAAATCAGCATACAGTAGTGTACATGATAGACTCAAGCCTGTGACGCTGCACGCACTGCGGCTGACGGCGCCATTTGTTTCCTCTTATAAAAACTTTTATATGTCACGATACGACCGACATAAAACATATTAATTGTTTTTTAACCACTTTTTATTAATTATACTGCCTATAAAATCTTGTATAATATAAATCTATAAAATTATATTATTTAATGCTTAATCATTAATATATTTTATAATGCATCAATCATGAATATTTTATTATGAGATATAAAATATTATATAATACTAATATTAAAAAGAAAACATGTTAACATTAAAAAGCATGTTAACAAATATTTAGATTTTTTTTAAAAGCGAAAGCATTTGTGAGAAGAGTATAAAGTTCTCACAATTTATTCGATTCAAAAGAGGTTGTATAACGCTTAGGTTGAAAATCACAATTTTTCCCTGTTAGCAACAAAGGTGAGGCCTTGCGTAATTTATCCGGGATTTTCCACTGATAGTGACAGATTATGCAGTGTTGCCATAAAAAGAAATGTCTCATTGCAATTTGCATTGAAAAATATTTCATGAATATTTTATATTTAAATTGTTCATGTTTTACAGCTGCGTTATTTATTCCACTTTAGTGTCAATTCATCTGAATACAAGATAAATTTATTGAAAACAAAAAATATTTCTGACTACCGTCTTTATCTGTGCTGTCACATAAATATATAGATTTACATAATCTACTCAGCAGAATTAAGAGATATGATTACTGAGTAATAATTTCTGTAACACTAGCAACATCTTATTTTGCTCAGGTTCTTCTCTTATATAGAGACACAGTATGCTCAGGTTTTATCAATACACTAGTATGTCCAATTATGGCCTGATTGTTAAGGAAGGCCCGTGCCTACGGGAGGTAGAACACCGCCAACTTTAAAAGTCCGGGCTGTTACTTAACAGAAAGACTTGTTAACTAAACTTAGCTCGGTGTTCAAACCCTGAACCTCCAGATCAGTGCAGTTATTCACGGTAGCCAATAAACCACAGTCCACTGTTTTCATATTTAAAATTGCGACAATTTACAAGTAGCATATCTTGTACACGTCTTGTAGCAATCTCAACAGTTTTTTGAACTATACTTGTACTAATGAATGAATATTACATACATATTATACTAGCGACTCACCCTTGCTTCACTTGGGTTCATCCATTGGTACCCCCTATAGTATAAAAATTTTACGAACTTTGAATGTCTTACTTATTTATCAATAAGTCTAACTTAATAACAAATAAGTATAATCAAAAGCCAAACAAATAAGTTTCAAGCTTCTGGCTTTAAAAATGACGCAATTTCCATCCCCTATTTCAGCCCTTTATAATAGCCCTTTTTTCGTTTCCTTTCTCAGACTCTAGACTATCTGTGTACCGAATTTCATTTCAATCAGTTCAGTAATTTTGGCGTAAAAGCGCGACAGACAGATAGAATTACTTCCGCATTTATTTTAAGTAAGGATTATGGTATATTAATATTGTTGAATGATTTTAATTTTTTTATAAATGAAATATTAATGTAATAAAAACGTAAATAGACTCTATCGCAGCTGTTTATTAAGAGATGAATCAAACTAAGTACAACTAAAAATATTTTAAAATCAAAAACTAATTTCACGAGAATTTATTGCTGCAAATGCACTGTGAATATTAATTCTTGTCTCGCTTTAAAGCTGACTTCTTAATTTTTAAATACCTTTCTAAGGATAATCTGCTCTTCGAGTTCATTTATTACTTTACGAAGCGCCACTCTGAGTAATTGCGAAAAATAATATATATTTTTATCGAATCGAATCGAATAAAAATTGTGTTTATCTTTACGAAAAGGATTCTATGTTGTTTTTAATAATAAAAATTCTTCGCATTTCCTCTACAACAGTAAATTCTTTTATCATTATTACTACGTATATATTTGTAAATTTCAAATCGAGACCTAACAAAAAAAAATACAATAGTTAATCAATCGAATAACCCGGTTAAGATATTTATTGGAGTGGTAACAGTGTTAAGTACACACGCTTTCACTCTTATATTAATTGTTTTATCATATCGTTATCAAGCAATAGCTTAACACTTTAAATTCTAGTTTTGAAAGATATGTGAAGTCCACTAACTCGCACTTTCTCACCGTATGACTATGGCTTATTGAAAGATAGGATTGTAAAGCTTTGTAATGCGTGCGTAAAAAAAAAAGCGTGTATGTATTATACACGCAAATGTAAATTAAGAAAATAAAATATTAAATTAGATAGTTTTAGGTGAAAAGACATACAAAATGTAATTTTACTTAGCACAAATCAGAACAAAATGAAAGCTAGGTCCCTAATGTTATTTAGTGAGATAAATTAATTCGTAAATTATATTTAAGGACTAACAGCAATTATCTCTAGAACGTATTAATTCAAAAGTCCGAAAAATATTAATATTTTCAAGTTTCTTAAGAGCGTCAATTAAGCCGCCAACTTGGGCGGTTATCTCAGTTCTTCAGACGCGTTTTATTTATCTGTATAATAACAATTTCGGTGTGTTTGGTTTGCGTAATTATAATTGTTTTTAAGCTGTCCCTCTAGCCCTCTTTATTTTAACGACATTAAAAAGGCAGAGGTATTCATTTCAATACATTATAATATATTCTTTATTCATATATTGTGAACTAATTTTTCTGTTAATTATCTATAAATACGTTGGTATAAATACGTAATATGGTATATATACAATAAGTATTTATATCACCATAAGGTAAGCCAATCCAATTCATACTAATATTATAAATGTGAAAGTAACACCGTCTGTTAGTAATTCATTTGATAAGATCGTAGATAACATCTTCGGGATGGATATTAGACAAAGTCAACTTTCCCCTTTCCCCGACCGAATAAACTGGAAATGCGGCTGTAATTTACAGACTTTATTTTCACAACTTTTAATTAGTAATTAACCGCTCTATAATTTAAAGCATATTTTATTTTTTATATATTTTCAATCAAGTTGCTCCTATATTTAGTTTAATTTAATATGGATAGCTAAATACCTGGAATTATCCAATGCAATTACTATTAATTAATATGAAATTCGATTACTATATAGGATAAGCAAATGTAAGAGCAGGAGTGTGACCGCCTATGCAACTAAATGAAGTAGGTTCAAAACACAGGTATCACTCCGCTGATATTCTCACATGCAAATCATTTTCTATAATCACCACTTATGCTGAAGAAAAATATCGCGGTAAAACCACCTGCATGTTTGACACAATCATACATTTTACCAAGGCGTACTTCGCCAGCGTACTCGTCTATGGAAATATTATATACGTCGTATTAAAAGAAATTTATATAAGGCAGGGGTAGCCCAGCGGTAACGCGATGCTTGTATAACCGAGTGATGCGGGTTCAAATCCGGGTCTCGCACCTCTGATATTTTCATGTGCGAATCATTACTATCATGATTACCACTTGTCTTTAACGGTGAAGGAAAACATCGTGAGGAAACTTGCATGTCTGAGAAAACCTAGCAAGTTTTCGTAAGACATGTGAAGTCCGCCAACACGCACTGGGCCAGCGCGGTGGACTATGGCCTGATCCCTCTCGTACTGAGGGAGGCCCGTGCCCAGCAGTGGGACGTTAAAAAAGGGCTGACGATGACGATGATTAAAAGAAACGTAGTGTAAAAAGCGCTGATTTTATGCAGAGTATATCATTTACAGGTCATTCACGTAAATTTCTCTTGCCTAAATACAGCGTTAAAGACCGAAAAGGACGGCATAGCCTTACTTTGACGACACGTGTGGCGTAGTTTGTAGTGCGCGCTGCGCCAGCGGTCGCGGGTTCGTGTCCCGTTGGGGGATTCATTTGTTGAGCACAAATGTTTGTACTCCAGTCATGGAGTCTCTATGCACCATCTCTCCATCAACCATCTGTAGTATCCATAACACAAGGATCGTACCTTACCATGGAACTAGATGGTGCTGTGTATAAGTGTCCCAACATATTTATTTATTTATTTACTTGTATTCCAACATATTTTAGTAGTAATTTGCTATTTTAATATTAAATTAGTACGCAATTATTAATCGCCATCTAAATAATTGCCAGGCATTACAAAGTTATAACGGTCCAGGTCGAGCTAATACCGTCGCTTTGTACCTACAGCATGGCGTGATACGATAGCATTAGGTAATATAAACATTTAACACACAAATCGCATACAAATGAATTTAATTCGTTATCCTTTACACTTGCATATATTAAAATAAACATTTATTAAAAAATATTTTCTGAAAATTATAATATCGCGAGTTTTAGAGCAATTACAATAAAACTACTTGCCTAATGTGTTTATATTGATAATTATTATTATTAAGGAATCAAACTGTAACATTTTAGTTAACAGTAAAAGATCGCTTATTCGATTCTCGCTCAAGGTTGATTTTGACTCAAAAAATGTAGAGCTTCATCATCGTAACTAAAGATTGAAAAATATTATCAATATAGTCACTTATTTGTTTATGTACTTTAAAAGCGGTCTCAATGCATTAAAATGATTATTCTAATACGCCCTTTCTATTATACTTTGTAATTTCCGTTATTGTAGTCTTATATATTATTTTATCATTATTAATCCGAGATCAATTTGTCTAAGAAGTTATTATAGATGTTAGAACCTTCAAAATCCACAGCCAAAATCAAATTTACTCAATGGTGTATTCTTGCTTAAAATAAAAAACCTTTGGAAAAACGCGCCAATCATTTATTTGGTCATTACATAAAAGAAAGCAAACCCATCAAAAATATGTGAACTTTATTTTGGTACTAAAATAAGAACAGAATAATTTGGTATAGAATAGAATTAGATGGACGGAGCCTGCGGATGATAGTCAATAAAGCCTGCAAGGATATTTATTATAATTAGCTATATTATTATATAATTTCTGCTGCTGAGCTCCTAATCAGGACCAAGCCAAATATTTTTTTGTTTAGGCACGTTGTAGAACTTATTATGATAATACTAAAATTAATAAAGCGGAAGTAACTGACTTTCACGCTTAAGCTGCTAAACCGATTTAGATGAAATTTTGTAAGGAGATAATTTGAAACTCTTAAAAGGACATACGATAGATTTTTCCTTTTGTATATTTAATCAATCTATTCCATACTAAATGTAAAAATAAAAAGGGGATAAACACGATCTAAGCTAGTGAGTCGCTAGTACTAGGTACTTAGATCTCATACATTATAAAATTACATACAATATGTATTTCTAAAAAGCATATTTTACTAGACTGGCCTTTTTATTAATTCAGACATTGCTTTACTACGTATTTACCAACCGTTTTCCCGTGTAATAAGAAAATACTTTCGCAATTTTTTATATTAGATAAGATTTTAAGACAATTTTGCCGTTTTTGTGCGCAATTCTACAATCTTTGAATATTCACACTGCAATTACGTTAATGGCAACCACCGGTGCATTTCATCCGCAGCATCCGAAGACTAGGTATTAACCGGGATTACGATCCTTATTACGCTGTCTGCTTGGCCGGTGTTTTCTATTTACTATAAATTTTTCAAAGTTCTATGCATTTTAAAGTTACATTTATTTCGAAATCTATGGATTTAATAATGTTGAAATTGGCTGTAGCTTATTCAATTTTTAATACTTATTATTATTATATCATGTTATTTTAATCTCGTTGACTATCATTTTGTTTTAATACAGTGATTAAGAGTTTGATTACTCCTTAGATTTACTCCTTAGATAGACCAAAAATGGCAAATAAAATTATTTTCTAAAAACAATAATTGTTATTGTTAGCAGTAACAGTATGGTTTTTTGGGCATATTTGCACCAGATCTTTATCTAATCGTGCGAATTACTGTATTTCTCATATTAATTGTTGGTATAATGTTCATGTGAAGGAATATTGTAAAGAGTATTTATGCTTATTATCATTTAAAACAAAAACGAAGCACATAATTATATATTCAGATTATAATTTGATGATCATTTATTGATTATTGAAACCAAAAATTAAGTCAATAAAATTAAATTAAAGATATGACGCAAATGGCCATTAAAATCGGTTCTTTGTATAAAAAAGCGAAATATTTTTCTTTCATTATTTCTACATCACGTATAATATGAGGTTACATCAGAGGAAATATACAATACGTACACGTGTCTTTTTTCAGCTATAATTGAAAATCGATACATCAATGCTTTAATACTTTTCTTTGTTAAATAAATAAACATTTTATGATATTAAATATGTTGAATACTTCCCATATATTAAATGTACAACCATAAAAAGTACAAGATATAAGAAAAATACGTTTAATGTAAATATTATATAAAAGCGTTAGGTAACTCATTCACTCACTAGCTGACTCAATACGAATCCGCTAAGAACAGATTTTGCGACAGGGACGGATTAAGGAGGTCTTACTTCTCTCGCAAGTTTATATGAAAGTCCATCATTTTATCAAATCGTGCTACAAACTTTAAAGAGCACCTAGAGCCGAACCCGGGTAAAGTGTAAAGGGTGAGTCGCTAGCAGTTAGTATGAGAAAAAATATTAAAACTATATAATATAAATAGTAGTAGAAGTTCGTTTTGATATCATAATATTTTTATATAAACTTTTAAGCGCTTACAGGAAATAAATAGGAGTATTGTTTTACAATACGCTGTATCGTCGAAACTAAGCATCGAAGGATTTATTTTATTTGTTTCACACACGCGTCAGCACTGCTAGTACACAAACTAAAAATACGAAGCTTATCCGGACTTTAGTTGCCAAAAATATGCTTGTGATATCAAAAGAATGATTCACATAAATAAATTTATTTACGAACGAGTACGTGTTAAAATGTTAAAACTTTTAGGTTTGGTAAACCTTTCATAGTTCATATGGTAACTTTTATATAACTGTAATTTACAGAAAGCTCCATTATTTAATAGCTCGGCCCCTAAATAATGTGTAATATTAGAGTTAGAATTTAAGCCTTTAGTGAAATAGACTTCACAAGCTTACCCTTGATTCTGAATTGGATATTGGTATTTACTTATTTATTTGAGCATTTCATTGAATGATCTGAATAATATTACCTATTTTGTACTTTTACATACATACATACAGTTCTACAACGGAACTTATTATGATAATACTAAAATTAATAAAGCGGAAGTAACTGACTTTCACGCTTAAGCTGCTAAACCGATTTAGATGAAATTTTGTAAGGAGATAATTTGAAACTCTTAAAAGGACATACGATAGATTTTTCCTTTTGTATATTTAATCAATCTATTCCATACTAAATGTAAAAATAAAAAGGGGATAAACACGATCTAAGCTAGTGAGTCGCTAGTACTAGGTACTTAGATCTCATACATTATAAAATTACATACAATATGTATTTCTAAAAAGCATATTTTACTAGACTGGCCTTTTTATTAATTCAGACATTGCTTTACTACGCTGTTACCAACCGTTTTCCCGTGTAATAAGCAAATACTTTCGCAATTTTTAATATTAGATAAGATTTTAAGACAATTTTGCCGTTTGTGCGCAATTCTACAATCTTTGAATATTCACACTGCAATTACGTTAATGGCAACCACCGGTGCATTTCATCCGCAGCATCCGAAGACTAGGTATTAACCGGGATTACGATCCTTATTACACTGTCTGCTTGGCCGGTGTTTTCTATTTACTATAAATTTTTCAAAGTTCTATGCATTTTAAAGTTAAATTTATTTCGAAATCTATGGATTTAATAGGGTTAATATCGACTGTAACTTATTCGATTTTTAATACTTATTATTATTATATCACGTTATTTAAATCTCGTTGACTATCATCTTGTTTTGATATAATGGTTAAGAGTTTAGTTAGACCGAAAAATAGCAAATAAATTTCTTTTCTAAAAACAATCATTATTATTATCAGTAACAGTATGGTTTTTTTGGGCATTTTTGCGTCAGATTTTTATCTAATCATGCTCATTGCTGTATTTCTATTTGTTTCTCATATTAATTGTTGGTATAATGTTTATGTGAAGGAATATTGTAAAGAGTATTTATGCTTATTATCATTTAAAACAAAAACGAACCACACAATTATATATTCAGATTATAATTTGATGATAATTATTGAAACCAAACATTAAGTCAATAAAATTAAATTAAAGATATGACGCAAATGGCCATTAAAATTGGTTTTTTGTAAAAAAAAGCGAAATATTTTCTTTCATTATTTACATCACGTTTAATATGAGGTTACATCAGAGGAAATATACAATACGTACACGTGTCTTTTTTCAGCTATAATTGAAAATCGATACATCAATGCTTTAATACTTTTCTTTGTTAAATAAATAAACATTTTATGATATTAAATATGCTGAATACTTCCCATATATTAAATGTACAACCATAAAAAGTACAAGATATAAGAAAAAAACGTTTAATGTAAATATTATATAAAAGCGTTAGGTAACTCATTCACTCACTAACTGACTCAATACGAATCCGCTAAAACAGATTTTGCGACAGGGACGGATTAAGGAGGTCTTACTTCTCTCGCAAGTTTATATGAAAGTCCATCATTTTATCAAATCGTGCTACAAACTTTAAAGAGCACCTAGAGCCGAACCCGGGTAAAGTGTAAAGGGTGAGTCGCTAGCAATATATAAATATTATTATGAGAAAAAATATTAAAACTATATAATATAAATAGTAGTAGAAGTTCGTTTTGATATCATAATATTTTTATATAAACTTTTAAGCGCTTACATGAAATAAATAGGAGTATTGTTTTACAATACGCTGTATCGTCGAAACTAAGCATCGAAGGATTTATTTTATTTGTTTCACACACGCGTCAGCACTGCTAGTACACAAACTAAAAATACGAAGCTTATCCGGACTTTAGTTGCCAAAAATATGCTTGTGATATCAAAAGAATGATTCACATAAATAAATTTATTTACGAACGAGTACGTGTTAAAATGTTAAAACTTTTAGGTTTGGTAAACCTTTCATAGTTCATATGGTAACTTTTATATAACTGTAATTTACAGAAAGCTCCATTATTTAATAGCTCGGCCCCTAAATAATGTGTAATATTAGAGTTAGAATTTAAGCCTTTAGTGAAATAGACTTCACAAGCTTACCCTTGATTCTGAATTGGATATTGGTATTTACTTATTTATTTGAGCATTTCATTGAATGATCTGAATAATATTACCTATTTTGTACTTTTACATACATACATACATTTCTACCATTTGTGTAATTGTATTTGGTAAAAATGATATTAATTTTTAAGCTCATAGTCAAATAGAGCTTATTATGAAACATAGAGCATACAGTGTTTTAATTCAAAGAAGAGGAAATCTGGTCTAATACGGTCATCACGAGCCTCTATCACGAACGTTAGAAATCTGGAAGTTTTCCAATTTCAAATTCGTGGAGCCATTCCAGAAAATTGGATTTCTTCGTATGCTCGCCTCTTAGTTCCAAGCTGTGTCATGATTAATTCGCCCTATGTTTATTAAAGATCTGCAGTTAGCATAATGTCGATAGTGATCTCGCTCTCTATGATGGTTGCTGGTTCGATTTTCACGTGGTACAATTTCTTTGATTTTTGTACACTGTTAGCAAGCAGTTGAAACAGTAACTGAATATATATATATATATATATATATATATATATATATATATATATATATATATATATATATATATATATATATATATATATACATATATATATATATATATATATATATATATATATATATATATATATATATATATATATATATATATATATATATATATATATATATATATATATATATATATATATATATATATATATATATATATTGAATTTCACGAGTAAAAAAAACAATGTGTGAATAAACAGACTTGCATGTCGAGGATTTAATAGCACCAAGCAATAAATTTATTTAAAATTTTACTTTTTTTTAATTGTTACTTAGAAATCTATTGTTTTTAGTATAAGTAGCATATTATTTAAGCTTATATTTCATAGTTTTTAAAGGTACCTACTCATTTCATTTCAAAAGCTGTTGAAAATAATCTACACGAAACCAATTTCGTTAAAAGTATTTTGAAGACTCTATTATCGTAATAATTTTCTGAATTTTTCACCCCATACTTTATAATCGAGAGGGTGGGGAAGGGGATGACGGACACGGTGTTAATGACCTTAGAAGCTAGCTAGATCTTAAACATGAGATTAATGTTTGTTACCTAGCTATTTGGAACCGTATAATATTTGAAATGTGAATTTTACTTCAGTATTAAGTAACGGTTCATATTTCAACTCCCATTTCAGTTTTCGGATGCCAACTTATTAATTTTAACTTCATTTGCATATAGTAAAGAGTTATTATACTGGCATTAAAACAGATGCTTCAATTTATGTAGAAGACAATATCTTTTAGTACAATTGTTGTAATATACCTACAGAATTTATATTTTATAAGAACTACGCTTATGCCTTTTAATTTTGAAACTCTAAGAATAAAAATGATAGAGCCTTTACAGTAATATTATTGCTTGTAAAGAAAATAATATTAAAATTAATTTTTAATATAATAAAATTTCTAAGTATAGCAGTTCCTTGAAAAGTCATTTGATATTGCAGAACGCTTTATTACTTTTCTATTCACTTTAATGACTTTCAGTGAGTAGGAACTTAAGCCTTCATTTTAGACGACGGAATTTGAGTGGGTAAAGTATTGCAGTGTTTATGTCTAATTGAAATGCTCTTTTGTGTACAATAAATTGCGAATATTAATGTTTGTAAATAATTTTCATTTATAGATCTCCTGAAGATTGTCTGAAACAGATCGCCTACTAGCGACTACTATTTCTACTTTAATTCGTTTTAACTATGTATGTAACAGAAAATAACGGTAAGCAATTTGCGATATTTATATACCTCATCTAAGTAATTCAGTTTTATAAAAAAATAAGGGGATGATGTACCTCTATGTGCCGATGAAAATTCGCGGTCTAAAATCTGCTTCTTTTAAGTAATATCCAATTTTGAAGTGATTACCAGCCATTAAAATTATATATTTTATGACCCGTGCCCACTTCGTTGGGCATAATGTTAATAATCCTTTTTTAGTACAGAGTGTTATGTTTTAATTTTTAACTGCCAAAAGGAGGGTTATACGTAGGTATTTTATTAATATTAAAAATTAAATTATCTATACTAATATTAAAAAAACTACTTTTTGTAACTTAAATATAAAAGTTAGACATATGCTGTCGTTGACTTTTTTGTAGGCATTTTCAAGCTCCACATCTTTTCTCTAGAACTCAAAAATATATCTTTCATAGTTAAGGCAGCGTTCGTAAGAAACGCTTTCATTCGACCGTTTTATCTCCGATTCACTTTGCAAAACGGACTACCACGTAAAAGCCTTTTTATTTTTGGTTTTTTATATAACCTAAGACTAAGCAATAATGTAGCTTTCTATTGGTGAAAGAATTTTTAAAATCGGTTCAGTAGATCCCGAGATTACCCTTACAATTTAACAAACACACAAACTTTACTTCTTTATAATATTAGTATAGATTTATTACTCGACATTCTTTCCAGATTTTGATCAATCAAGATGCCTTAGTTAAAATTTACGGTAAATTTTGAGTAGACTTTTATAAAGTCGATCGAAAATCATACAGAGAGACCAAACTAACACAACAAAAATAGGACAGTATATATGAGTAATAAAATTTATAGGTATTGAGCATACATTGATTTTATTTCTTTTGAAGGACAGATTTGTTTTGATTTTGGTTACCAAAATACAGATCACGCCACGTGTAAGTGGCTTGCAAGGTCTTTCATTTTTTCTTTGATTTATATAGCAATATATATTAAATATAAACATACAGAACACTTTTTAATATTAATACTTTATATTTTTTCACTTTAGAGCTACACTACAAGTATTACGGGAGTCAAAATAGTTTTATTTTATACGTTAACATTGTTTCACAGTTTTAGCAATAAAACACGTATCTTAACTGTTATAGCTAGCACCGTTTGACTGTACCACAATGATAAAAATCGTAAACAATTCGAAATCGATTTATACTCGTATAAGCGAATTTTATTTTAATATAAAATGTATAGACTCACACTATATAATTATAAAGTTCACAAGCATTTAAAAAAAGTCAATTAACTTCATATTATAGATTAATAATATCGTAATGAATAATATTGTAATAAGGAATACTGTAATTGATGACCTTTGTTTATCCCTAAGTCTAAATTTAGTTTTTATTATATATGCTAAAGAAACGTTTAGCCCATGGAATTGAACTGCTTTCATTCACTTCTTACATTTGTACTCTACTAATGATTGGTTGTCTCTCATTATTCACTCAAAGAATAACTAAGTCTAACTTTGTTTTGTATATATAACTAATTCAGCCCTTTTTAACGTCCCACTGCTAGGTACAGGCTTCCCTTCAATACGAGAGGGAGGGGTGAGGTCGCTTGCCTAGTCTTTCGAAAACTTATGTTCTCTCAGACATGCAGGTTTCCTCACGATGTTTCCCTACACATGTGGTTATCATGATAGAAAAGATTCGCACATGAAAATATCAGAGGTGCGAGATCTGGATTTGAAACCGCATCACTTGGTTATCCAAACGAGCGCGTTGTGACTGAGCTATGACTGTCTTTTTATTTAATTAAGTAGTATTTGTAGTTTTCTTTATTGTTTATATAAGTTATTATTATTAAATTTTATTTGTAATGAAGTTTGACCATAGAACGAGCACGTGTAGAGTATTTGTGGCACGTGTTCGTAGTAAAGTAAACATGTTCTATATTCAAACAATTTGATGGATAATATGATAACTTATTCGAAACTTGTGACGGGTAAAGTGATTTAAAGCTTTGCGATCAATTACGTGGCTATTGCGAAAACAAGATTTTCATTTTATTTCATTTTAAATTAGTAGATCTAGTTAACAAGAGTAAATTTAAACTATAGCAAGCCTTAAATTATTAAATATTGTCTAGATTAACAATGATGTGCTAAACTAGAAACTATGACAAAGATACCTGAGTGAAGCAAGGGTAACTAGCCATAATAATATATTTCAACTAGTGTTGAACTCAAAATTACTATATTAAAGTAGTTTTTTTATATTTTCTTTTTGGTATAGTAGAAACTATAAACTTTGCAATATTAAACTAAGTAAAGTAACAAAAAATATCGACAAACCAAAGGGTCTAAAGCAATTTTTCAGTATTCCCATCCCGAGAGGTCCGAACAAAACGATGTTTGCTCAACGAGCGCTAACACCCAATCACGGCGACAGTTACTGATTGAAGCGTATACATTTTGCGGAATTATAATTCATTGGGTAGATCATACTTGATACTGAACGTTATTATTCATATGGAAATTTATTTTGTTACTAAACTAACATAAATAATTTTTATGTTATTTTTAAAAAGTTATTTTTTTAATATTTAATGTAAGAGAATTAACAGCATTAGCCCAGTAAGAACGGGCTGGTTTAGAAAACCAAGTGAAACGAGTTCAAGTCTTGAACCCCTAGTATTTCCACGTGAAAACTAACTATTGCCTACTAACTAACACATGTAACTGCCTCGGTGGTGTAGTGGCTAGCATGTACGGTCCCACATCGGGAGGTCCTGAGTTCGAGTCCCGGGCTAAGTTTAGTTATTGATTCTTTCTGTTTCATAAGCCTCAGTAACAGCCCGGAGTTGGGAAGTTGGCGGTGTTTCACCCCCGTGCCTCGGAGAGCACGTAAAGCCGTCGGTCCTGCGCCTTAACTCTCACTGGTCGTGTCGAGCATTCTTCCCACCGGAATAAAGAACAGAGAGTGCACTTGTGTTTGCGCGTACACTTGTGCACAACAATATCTCCCGCGCCGTTGGCTAGTCTCAATGAGATTAGCCGTCGTGGCCGTAATCGGTCGGGAGAACATTATCATTTCCACGTAAGAATCATTTTCAATATATACTATTTGGTATTTCGGTAAAATGAAAAATTTTCAAATAACTTAGTTCGCCGCATAAAGTTATTAAAAATTGCCTGTTGCTTAAACTAGTTATAATCTCTGTGCTTCAGATATAGTAAACTGATTATTTTACTTGTCATAAGTCTTATTTTCAGTTTAGATGTAAGTCTTTTCATTAGCAATTAGAGTATGTATGAATTGTACGTGCTTCCGCATTTTTATTACAAATTGTCCTAGGTTTAGTTACTAAACCGTTTACATTGTACAAATTTTTCTATGTAGAAAATCTTTTATTAATTTACTGTCTGAAACGTTTTTAAATTATGTTTGATTTTAGGTAGATGTAGTGAACTTAATGTAGTAGAAGAATTCAATAATGCTTTGCTGCTTACTAACTTTTACATTAATAAATGTATTAAAAACTTAACATTTAAACAAAAAAAAAATATAGAATATAATTTAAGTTTATTTGCATTTCCAATTGCTATTTCTATTTGTTTTTTTCTAATGGGCACAAACCTCCACCATGCTGTCTAAGTGCGGGTTGGCGGACTGCATATCGTAAACTTACACATTCTCTCACGATGCTTTCCACTAAATTAATTCAATTGTTTTTCAAGTATTATATATCGTATATTTTTCTAAATAACAAACAATCCTCCCTTCTAATACCCAATTCGTATTTCAAACAGAGAAAAGCAAATATCCAATCCAGCGTTTAGAATGAGAATCAAAATCCTTCGCGCGTCGATTACTAGATCGCTTTAATTGTTCACGTTTCATGTGGGCGATTGCCCGTCAACATTTATTTAGCAAACTAATCGATTGGTACTAATAAAATCATTGATTCGAAGGCTAGTGAAGTTGAAATAAGCAGATTGCAAATTAAGTACCTATTCAGTAAGAATAGTGATGATTATTGTCTTTTAGTAGAGTCGGTCACTGGTTTGATTTTGATGGTTTAGATAGAATGTAATTGCAAAAACAAAGGAGAAGTTTATATTTATATATTATATGTATCCTTTTTTTATTAGGCGATTTGCTGAATGATTTAAAAGAAACAGTTATTCTTTTAAATAGCTAAATTCTATTTTTTTATACTAAAAATATATTTACAGTAATGATTATTAGATCACCTATAGTCAAATTCCAAAGTCTTGTTGAAGACCAGTTAAAACAAAATTTAAATTTAAAATTATTTTAGTTCATTTGCCTTTACTTATTAGTCTAGTTACCTCGACGTCACTTCGTTTGAGGGTGTAACTTTTTTCAATATCCATGAACCGGGATGATATGATAATGATTAATTATCTCTCTTTGAATGAAATAATAATGTTCTCCGACCGACTTCGGCCATAGCGGTAAATCTCAATAAGACATGCCAACTGCGCAGAAGTATTATAGTGCACAAGTGTACGCGCAGACACAAGTGCACTCTCTATTCCTATCACTCTTATATTCCGGTGGGACGACTACTTGATTCGACGTGCTCTCCGAGGCATGGGGGTGTCACACCGCCAATTTCCCAACTCCGGGCTGTTACTGAGGCTCACTAAACAGCAAGACTCAGAAACTAAACTTGGCCCGACCCGGGGCTCGAACCCAGGGCCTCTCGATGAGTGGACGTACTTGTTAGGCACTGCAACCAACGAGGCTTAATAATATAATAACCTACGCAAATAATCAAAATGACTATGCTAATATTTATTTATTACCGTCTTATTAACTAATACGAGTATTAAAAAAAATTACAAAAGATTTTAGCCATTACCAAAAGAATTGAATTGAATATTACTATACGGATTCAGCTAAGAAACAATATGGTGCAATACTGGTTGAAATAAAACAATGGCTAGATTAAAAACCCACTCGCAACGCATTTCATGTAGGTAAAAACAAATATCCAATAGAACGTTAGAAACGTGAATCAAAATCGCTTGCAAACTAACTATTACTAGTGCCGTACCATGAACAGATTTCTACACTAGATAGCTGCATAAAGTCATTTTACAATATATTTTACTTGAATTTCTATCGTATTTATACGTGTATTGTTAGCGTAACATTTGCAATTATAGTAATATTATTTTATAACAAGAAATATAGAATAGTTTTATATATTTTGGATCGTGTAATTTATTGTGAAGTCCATTTATATTGTGTAAAGAGAAATTTTAATTATTTTATTCAACTTGCATATAAATTATATAATATGTATGCTGGAATATTATTAGTTTATTAATAGCCTTTGATATTACGTAAGACAGTAATTGTTGTTTTTAAAACTTTTTATACTGGTGGTGCATTTAAGTGGTTTACTTACCTACAAGTTATGTGGTACTTACCGGCTAGAAAAGCTAGTACTACCCACTATTCCACAAATTCAACAGATCGAGCGAGGTAATATATGAAACGTATTTTAAAAACTTTTACTTATGACCAAAACGATGTTTCAGAGCTCGTTTTTTTTAAATCACAAAATATTATTTTACAAAAGTTTTACCTGTTAACTATAATTAAAATGAGAACAAAAATGCCAATTTATAAGCTGTAATATTATTTGAAATTTAATGTATTTTTAATTGAGCCTTTTATTTAAAAGAATAGAGTCAAACTTAGTCGTATTTTAATACTAAGTCAACATTTTTAGATAAACCATTTCATATTTTTATTTTCAAACACAATAATGTGAATAATTCTGTCATGACCAATGACTATGCTGAATATTAAACAGGCATCATAAGCAGATCGAACGTCATATAAGACAATAACTGCGCCCACTATTTCTACCGATAAGAAAGCACAATGGCTCAAGCAACGAAAACAAGAGAACCTAGGCTTTTGTTTCATTCAAACAATATGAAAAAGCTTGAAATGATGCTGCAGAACACTTATAGGATTTATGAAGGCTAGATATTGTGTGTAGTGAATGAAAATTGAATTCGTCATCTAATGAACGTATTGTATATATTTTTTCTTCTTAAGCGGTTTATGTTGTCCAATAAAAGTAAAAATAGAGGTTTTCGCTTTTTTCTAATAAAATGTATAAAATTGCTTAATAATTTTAATACGATTTGTCGAAGGGTCCTTGGTTCGTGTCCCGCTGGGGGCATTCATTAGTTGAGCACGAAAGTTTGTACTCGAGTCATGGCTGTTTATATAATATGTATGTGTTTAAAGTTATATGTGTGTAGTGTATTAACTATTTGGTATTCGTAACACAAGCCTCGTAGCTTATCACGGAACTAGATGGCGCTGTGTGTAATATTTAATTAAAAAATATTGTATTCAGCTAGTACGAGTATAAGCATTATCATTAAATTCAAGTCTATATAAGTTACTCATTTTGTATACAAGAATTTAACTTCAAGCTAACATATTCAGTGGATAAATTACGTCAATAAAAGTTCCTCTAACTAGCGCAGACTATTGGGTGAATATCTAATCAACGTTAATACCTCTATACCAGAAAGTTCAAATACTAAATGTCCGTTTCTTTCATTCCCGAGTGCAAGGCAAACTATCCTCGTTAAACTGACGGGCCATATGTATCAATTACCAAAAACGATTCTCACGGGTATTCGAACTGAGAGGACTATCTACGGTTTCTGATACACTAGGCGTTCTTTGATCATAGTAAATTACGAAGCCTTTTCTCCATCAAGCCTTCACCTCTGAAATTAGAGCTGGAATTGCAATTTTTTTCAATTGTGAGCCAAAACAGTGGAAGGTTTTCAATTCGTTCTATACTTTTGTACGAATAGAGATTACTTTAAAACAATGAATTGTTCGAATCATTTTTTATTTAGAAGAAGCTGTGACTTTTTTTAGGTTTAAAATGACTTGAATGAGAATAATTTATGTTAAATGGTATAACTGTTTCTTATTTAATGAGAAAAAATATACTGGATCAAAAATAGTCATAATAAAAAATTAAAAAAACAAATAAATATTTAACATGCTCAGACCTACAGTTCTATCTGAAACCCGCGACAACTGGCACAGCAATAGGGTCGCCACAAACTAAGCCAGACGTGTCGTTAATCAAAAAAAATTATTCCATTCATAAGATAAAAAATATTATATTTATGTTTTGTGATGACATATTCATCGTTAGTAATAAATATAAATAAATATGTTGGGACATTATTACAACAGCGCCATCTAGTTCCGTGGTAAGCTACGTTACGTGATTGTGTTACGGATACCAGATAAAATAAATAAATAAATATAAACACCCATGACTGGAGTACAAACATTCGTGTATAACAAATTAATGCCCCCAGCGGGTCTTGAACCTGCGACCGCTGGCGCAGAAAGTAGGGTCACTACCGACTGAGCCATACGTGTCGTCGAGTTAAAATAAAATCTGTATTAATACATATTTTTTATAATAAGCCCCTATTATATGTCCAACATTGCTTTACATTTGACACGAGTTTATTACAAACTGTCCAGTAAATTGTGATAATAGTAAAAAGACAAAGGCTCCAAAAGACCTTTATTCATTAACCTAACTTTCGTGTGTTATAAATTGCCCTTAGGGATCTCTTTTATGATAGTATGTGACATAACCTAATTATTATTTATAGCAATGGGGTCATTTTCAAGTAGGTGAGGAAAATGTTGAAATAGTGTAATATTACAAATAATATTAAAGTCAGCTCTTTTAACGTCACACTGCTAAGCAAGAGCTTTCCTTTAATACGAGGGGAATCAGTCCAGAATTACTAGAAAAATATCAGAGGAGCATGACCCGGATTCGAAATCGCTTCACTCGGATTCGAGCGAGTGCGTTACCACTGGGCTACCACTGCCTAAAGTTCTGGTCGTAAAGAGTAAGAACTTTGCGGTATAAAATTATTTAAGGTGTAATATTTGTTTATTTAAACCATCAAATATCTTGTTCAAGTCCTACCTACCACTATTCTTTTTATTCGGAGTAGTTTTCTCTTCGCATAATATTAACGAGTCGCTATATCGTGAAATGATTAGTTTTCATTATTTCTTTATCTATCCGAAAATATAATAAATTTTTGATGATGATGATATCACGTCCAGTAATAATATCATTTAATTCCAGCACTTATGCACTTTATACACGTCACCAAGTTCTCGTAAGGCGAAAATCACGCACTATAACAAACTATCACAAAGTTCGGTTAAATGTTTTCACGCTACCTTAAATTGATGGGAATAGGCCATCAATTACATATGCACACAGGCTAGCAGGTCGGCACGCAACGCTCGCTACCACTCCAACCGTTGGCTAATTCGAGTGAAACTGGTTGAAGCGAGATATTACCGAATCGAACCGGTTATTACAAGATTTTGAGCTGAATTTTCGGGGTTTTTACGCTTCAGTCGTTTATGTTATGCAAGCGTTTTACGTGAGAGTTAAATGCAAGTGTAATTTTGATTTTATATTCATAAATACGTACATGTATGGAGAAATTTGTTAAAACATTATTGTTTGTTTTATACAAGTTGCTTTTCCTATATTATTGTTTTTGTTTGAACAAGTAGGAAACTAGTATATGTTATAATACTAGTGTTAAGTTTTGAATAGTGTTTAGTTTTGGTTATTACAGTGAGAAATTTTCGCGTATATTTTGTATTTGTTAAATGTTGTTACATAAATTTTAGATATAATTTTTATATTTGTTATATCTTTAGTAACATATATTTATATAGATAAATTATTTTTTTAGGAAACTATCTCTGTAATTTTATTTCTTCTGGGTAAAATCCTTAGTGGGTCACTTAATGAACATAAATAATTTTAAGATTTTATATAAAATGTATCAGAATTATATTAAAACTAGTAAGTAGATATACAATGTTGCTTAAATGAGGATAATCAATAGGTTTGAAAAAGGTATGACATAAATTTTGTACACAGTACTACGACTGTTCTAGAAAGAAATATCCTAGAAGAGCATGTTGAAGCAGCTTTCAATTAAGATATCCACTCCGTACTCGTTAGACGAGATTTCTTTATAATATGGCTGTCAAACATACCTGTATATTTTAAAATATTTATAAGGATTAGTATAGTTTAACAACATTTTTTCCACGTCTAAAGGGGCTGGCATTCAATCTATTAAATATTTTAGAAAGTAAGTAAGATGGGAGCTTTGAAAAAAGTGGGTTATATACTCGTAATATATTGTGATATACATATATCGTAGTTTATGTCAATGGTACTGGGTCGAATTTCTTTGACGTCGCTGGGTGTGATTGAATGAAATTTTTGGAAGAATTAACTGTTCAAGTTTTTTATACTGAATTTCGTTTTGTTTAGCACAGGAGAAGGACCAAAACGATTAATTTCCATATTTTGAAAGAATAAAATGTCAAAAATATTTCACCCAAGCATATTTAACGACACGTTTGGTTCAATTTGTAGTAACACTACTTTCTGAGCAAACGTTCGCGGGTTCGAGTCCCGCTGGAGGCATTCATTTGTTGAGCAAGAATATTTGTACTCCAGTCATGGGTTTTTATATTTATAATATGTATGTATTTAAAAAGTTATATATGTGTAGTATATCAACTATCTGGTATCCGTAACATAAGCCTAGTACGCTTACCACAGAACTAGGTGGCACTGTTGTAAAAATGTCCCAACATATTTTTTTTTATTTTAATATTTATTGCAATTAGTCTAGTAGAATACCTTTATACAGTATCCCATTCGTTATGTTATCGGGGCCGTTAAATATAGTTTCTTTACGTTTTAGGATTTTTTAGCTTTAGTTTCAGCCTAGTTCTAAACCATAAAAATTATCAATCTTTTTTATTACTTACTTATCTGTTGGGAGCCGATCTTAGGCTTGTAACACAGAGCGAGATGAACGCGCCCACAGTAGTTTGTCGCAGCGTAGCCGCTCTCGCCTGGACAAAGCCCGCCGCTAACGGACGCCCTTAATATTATTAACGGTAATAAACCAGCGCAAATTTATTTTACTATACACCATCGTAGCATAAATAAGTCCCTTATCAACAAATGGCAAAGTTCCCTACTATAAATATAACATCGAGGTTATCGCAACAGTTTCTGTAACAAAAAGTTCAGGTAAAAAAGCACCTTTTTCTTTTGTTCTCGAGATTATTCTATTCAGTGCCCTCATAAACAAAGACATAAACAAGAAACTCATCACAGTCTATGATGTCCTTAAATCCTCTACCTTTTAAGACTTGAGAGATGGTATAAAAATTCTACTCGCAATCTCGATGGCTCATTGTTTACTTGACCTTTTTTGTTTCGTTAATGCGGGTCAACCACTTCATAAAAATACGTGGTTGAAAGGTGGTTTTTTGATTTTTATGATGACAGTTTGAGAGGTCCTAAAAGGGTTCACGGTGAAAGATATTAACGTTTCTTAAGTGACCCCTCTTTATTTCTATAATGGTCATTTTGAGATCTTATGAAGTATATTTATATTAAAATATATCTTCAAACAAGTAAAATTGAAGTGGCTGTTTGTAATTTTCAATAAACCGCCATTTACTAAATGCATATGGAATTGTACATATTACTTGTAACAGAAACGCTAACAAAATAAAAAAATGTTAATGTGTCCGTCTTTATGTTAATCTGTGTTTTTTTGCTGCCGGCTGCACCGATTTCGACAGAATATTCCAGCCAGATAACTCAGTAAGAAGAGACTTAGGCCACTTTTATTTAAGAAAACCGAAAATTAAATATAAAGTAAAAGAAGAATACATTATTTTAATTGAATTTTTTGGGTGATTTCTTGAATTCTTTATAAACTTCTCAAAAGTTTAAAAAGGTTTTATACTGTTTTTTTTTCAGCTTATAGCCGTCCACTGCTGGACGAAAGCCTCCCCCATTGATCGCCAATCATCCCGATCTTGGGCAGCCCGCATCCATCCCGTACCTACCACCTTTTTCAAATCGTCGGTCCACCTTGTCGCAGGGCGTCCTGCACTACGTTTGCCTAAATGTGGTCTCCACTCTAACACTGTAGGTAATAAAAAACTGTTTACTAATAAGCAAATTTATTATCCAAGAATTATTACACATATCTGCTTAATATTTACGATATGTCAAGAAGTCTTTGAAAAATCACTGAAATCATATATATTTTTTTAAATTTAATTATATCTCTGTAAATTAGATTTAATTTTTATATAATAATAGAAAGTCGATTTATTATTTACAATAAAAAATCTATTTCAAATAAATGTTGACATGCAAATCAATATTTTACATTCGTTAGGTATACATTTTAAATTTTCGTTTAAATTATCTTATTTTACACATAATCTATGTACATTTAAATAAAACGGCAATTTTCATTAAGTTTCATTCTTAAAATTACCTTAGAGTTGACATCATATTATATTTAGTTATTTACACGATATTCGTAATATTTTAGTTAACATTATATGTAATAAATTTGATAGCATCACAGTGAATTCATTTTCATATCCATATATTACAAATTACACATAAGTGCAATAAATATAATTCTTCTAACAATATCAGGTGAAAGGGCTCATAGAAAAGAGTAAGTTTTATTTAAAATTGTGTAAATATTATTATTTAAAGACAGACACAGAGATATGAACGTTTATTTAACATCGAATAACTCAATTAACTGATTAAGCAGTCATTATTTAGTTTATACGCATTTTCGCTTATTGTCTCTGTTCCTTTTTAAACAATTCAAATGATAAATTATCAACATTTTACATAATGAAATAAATTATTTAATTTACTATGAAACTTAATTGAAAATTATTTTATTGAATTTTAAATATTAATTCGTTATTATTAAAAAAATAATAAATAATTTATCTAATATGCGTTTGCCATTACAGTATATGAGCATTTTCTCTATTTACATAGTTTAAAATTTTGACTATTACATTAGATAAAAATATTCTCATAGACTATTAATTTACAATATTACAATTTTTACAAAGCCTTTACATCGAAGGAAACATTACAAAAATGAAGTAAGAAAAAATGCACCTGATATCAATTACGTACAAATACATACCTACTATAGTAAGTCTTTTTTAAATGTTTATAAAGTGTGTTATTGAGTAACATAGCTTCTACGTTTAGCACACCTAACATAAGGACGACATGATGAAGTATGACCAAAAATAAAAAACCAATAAACTGAAATATATGTAATAATTAAATCTTTCCATATAATAAAATTCTGAGTCAAATCTATAAATTTATTAGCATCCTCATCCAGATTGTATGATGATAACTACGAGTTTAAGGATCATTATAGGATTTTAACCGTTAAAAGCCACCAAGGGACGAACACTAGCAGAGTGACTCGCTAGTTATACAAGAGCCAAGCAACCATAGGTTGATATTTTTACGGCAAAAATAAACAAGAAAATTATATATGATGTGTGAATTTTATGTTTTATAATTTATATAGAGAAATCTATATTTATTTAAGAATTATTAGATCGCTGGACAAATTTAAATAATCCTAAATTAAGGTGAAAGAATATGTTCATTGTTCATACTAATATATTTTACGTTCTTTAACTAATTAATAATATTTTGAAAATGTGAAAGTGATTTTGTCTGTCTGTTAGTCAGTCTCGATTGACATATTTAAAATTATTTGATAAAGAAACCTTAATAAACCTTAAAGACAAACTTTTAATATAAAACAAAGGCTCGTCTCTGAACAAGTAAAAGAATTCTAAAGAAAAGTCTAAATTGAGATTTTTATGTAAAAGTATATAAAAGCTAATTTACAAGTACTCAGTAATGGCAAAACGAAGGGTGAAGTGAGACACTTTGTTTTCCCTTACACCGAAAGAGGAAAAGCGTCATAGTACCTTTATAAATGCTTGTATATAAATAAAACATTTGAGTAAATGCTAAGTAAAAAAAGTACGGATCATTAAAATGAAAATGGCATTATTTTTATTCAGTAGGTTACACTTAATTATTCTATTGATTAAAAAAATATAAAGAAAAATCAATTAAAAGTGTCCGTAATCGAAAATCATATAGTTAGCAGTGATATTGTGAATTGTCTTTATTTCTGTCGATGCATATAGAGTAGGGGTTCCCTCGTGAGTGAAATAAACGAAATATTTAGAGATATAAGATACTGACTCCGCGTAGACATTAATATAAGAAATCCGAACATTACTTTAAAATGATAAATTAGATCATCATTTTAAAGAAAACTTTATAAGGTTATTGCGTATGCGTATTAAAGTTCAAGTATTTTAATACGCATACGCAATAATGTACATAAAAGAAAACTGAGAACTTCCACTCTTTGAAGTCGGTTAATAACAAAAGCCAAGATGACACAGATGACTAGCAGTAGTCTGAAATACGTACGTTGGGAGTTTAGCAAGCTATTGTGAATACCACTTTACTTGCAATAGTCTGCCAACTCCATGTTTTATTCACGTAGTGTGCACCGTTTGACGCGTTTTCCGCAGCAATGCCTGCTACTTGATACTCTTAGATTAATTCTTTTTAAACAGATTTTTCATCTTCACTTTTAAAAGTAGAAAAAAAACCTTTTTTTTCAAAATAACCATATTACATTTTTTTTGTGGTTATAATTATTAGTTTAAATTTAAACAAATATCTAGTCATAAATGTCGGTATAACAAAGAACGTGTGTTAAAAATTCAACTTAGTATTGCACTGAGCTTATTATTTATTCAAATAGCACACACTTGCGCGTAATATCCACGGGGATGCTGTGATTAAGTTTCGAAGTTTTAAAAGCTTTTTGATATAACTGTAGCAACAGAATTACCTCTCTGTTACTT
This sequence comes from Boloria euphrosyne, assembly GCA_951802675.2. NCBI lineage: Eukaryota > Metazoa > Arthropoda > Insecta > Lepidoptera > Nymphalidae > Boloria > Boloria euphrosyne. Next base: position 12,453,432 of record OX637875.1, on the reverse strand, counting down.
GACATAATTAAATGAATTACATTTAATTTATAAAGTATTGCACATTTTAGAAACGGATATTTCAATTAGTGAAAAGCATTTGGTTACCTAGCTTTTTTGATGACTACTTTAGAAGGTACTTTTGTTTTAATGAATTTTAATATTCTGATAGAGTAAGTTAAAATATTTTTATTCTATAAACACTTTATAAATTGTTTATCAAACAGAGTTAAAAAGTTTATTTGTTTTATTTTTATATTTTTCGCTGTTAAATTTAAATTTTAGTTGCCATACGAAAAAATTACGGTAAACATTCACGGAGAGACTTAATAAATAATTTCCTTATGTTTTTTACTTAATTACTTTTCTAAAACTTTAGAGTTTATTATAGAAACTTCTTTACTCGTGATAGTTTCGCTGCACCGCGTCAATGCGACGCGGGCTCCATGTTTTATTCACGTGCCATGCACCGTTTGACGTGCGTTGTCCGCAACGTTGCCTTGTGCACTTGACACTTTTAGATTTATTCTTTTATAACTAGACCAAAGGAACTTTGCCACTAAGAATTATTGAAAGCTTCTCTAACTTAGTAATAGCCAATGTATTAGCTGTAGTATTTTATATGACACATTTGCTTTTTCATGGTATTTAATAATATATTGGCTTTGAATGTTGTATTTAAAAAATTCACTATATGCCTGCTTCTAAAATAAGCAACACAGTAAGTAGTCAAAGTAACCCAGTGCTTTGAATATCTGAAAACCGCTGAAAATCGGTATGATTAATACAAATATTTATCAAGTCTGAGCATAGTGACCTTCACATTCATGCAAGGTGCTTCTGAAAAATTCTTTACATTTATTCACGTAATGTATTGTTCTGAATTCCTGCTAGACGTCTATATCTCATGCATTTTTAAGATTATTGAAGCTAGACTACCCAGATTGCGCATAGGTGCATTTTACTGTGTTTTGTTATTTGTTGTTTGAATCCAAAATGGCGCTCTCCGTCCTCGCTTTGTGAGCGAGCCTTTTCTTTATTGCTCAAAGAATTACTAACGCTCAAAGCAACTGTTTTACAATTTCCAACTACCCGACTAAAATACGCTGGAAAAGTTTCGTAACGTTAAAATTAGATTAGAGTTTTTAGAGCGAAAATTATAGTTCATGGAGTGATCTTTCACTTGCTTCTCTATGAAAATGTTATGTGGCAAATACTAAAATACTATTTTGAAATAATAAAGTATTTTATTTCATACAAAACATTTAAAGGTTATGAGTAAGTTAAAACTTTTCAAATTATAGCAGGTTCTTCTGAACTTTCGTGCACTTTAATGAACTGTAAGACCAATTTTACTTGACGTATGTTTCGAGTTTCAATCTACAAAGTAATCGTATTACTTTTTCAATCTCAGACCAATTTAATAAGATTTGAGATTAGTTCAGGGAATATAATATTTTGGGAAAAAAGACTATTTAACTTTTGTATCAGATATTTTAGAAACAATCATACCTCTAATTGAGTTAAAAGAATTAAATATCCTTATATTTCACATATTAAGCTTTTCTAAATAAGTTTTGATTGGCAGAGGTACCTCATAGGAGCATAGCTATATTCATTTTTTCTCATTAGGAGTCCTCTTATAGAAATAGCTTCTTTACTAGATAAATTATTAAACCTTTAAATATAAATTTATTACACTCTGTAAAAAAATATTATGACAAGTTTTTGTAATACTCTTCTGCAATCTATAATTTAGTACATTTTACTAACTTTATACCCTAAAGTTTTTCGCCACGAGTTCGAGTTATAGTTATTATAAAATATTATGTGTGATTATTATTTATTACAATGTAATTCCTTATTGCACGTTACTCAGCATACTTGTCGATTGGGTTTGATCAAACAGGGTGTAACAGTTTTACCGTCACGACATATATTAACCGAGTTTAAAGAAGAAGAATTTTTTATTTACTAAGAGCACTGCATGGTTGGTACGTCGCCATAAGTACTAGGTGATTATACCTGTAAGAGAATGTACGAGTATGGACTAAGTAGTTTGAATGACTCTTTATCCCTCATATAATGAGTATTTGAGATCTGTGGTCTCCTAATACTCGCAACAAAAGTTCCATACGGTCGTAAGTGTTAAAGAAAAAGTATTAATGTAGTTATTTTGTAATAAATCAAACTTTGAGTTTGAGTTTTTTATGGATGAAAAGTTTCAATAGTTACAGCAATTGAAAATGGTACAGTAATTGTTAATGTTACTTGAAAATAAGGTGTAATAACAATCTAGAATAAATATAAAGTTAAGAATTTTTTTATAAACAAAATATTTGTATAGTGAAATAAGGTTTTATTATTTTATGTAAATTTTTCTAAGTAATGGATTAATCATCCAACTTCTAAGCCGTTTATTTTGTTTGTCATTAAGAAAAATAATATGGAAAATTCATAAAATTTTATATTTAACTACATTCAAAGGATATATTTATTATATTTATAATGTTTCTTTCGATGTAACATTAATATACATAACAGTCTACACACAGCTCTCTCTTGCGTTGGCTAAGAGTGGGGTCCTCGTTGTCACGACTTCTCTTCGCCTTGACAATGTACCGCTTGTCACACTGCGGCGGTCATCTGCTAACGTGCCGATGCTCTAAAAGAAGTAAAATTATTATCTACATACTCTTAAAAATAAATTGTATATTTTGCTTTATATACATTTAACTTAGAGTCTTATTAAGTATAAAAAGAAGATCTAGAAATACTTGTTGAACATATAATATATACTATTACAGATGTTAAGTTTTTTTAAGTAAGTTTGTTTGTTACGCTTTCACGCGAAAACTACTTAACCGATCCTCATGAAATTTGTACACGTAGGAGGTATTAGAAGTGACATATGATACTTTTTTTCTATAGGGCTTGAAACCATGAACGCGGACGAAGCAATTGATACTGTTAGTAATTATATTCTTACTAATAGAGTACATAAGTCTTTTGTCTCACTCCATCAATATTGACAACGCTGTTAATGGTAGGTGCTTACTACATTTCATAGATATTAATAACATTTAGGTGGTAATACATTTAACTTGTATACTGAAAAAATAGTTTTTCACACTTCTATTAAGAAACCAAGACGTTAATTAGATTGATTATACAAATATGTAAATTAAGATCTGAAAAATAATCTATTAACTAAAACAGAAATCGAACCCGTAACATTGGAAGCAATAAGATGTACCAGTTAATACAAACCAAACCAAATCTACCAAAATGTAAAGCTAATTTATTTACAACCTTTGCCTCTTTATATAAAACGGGAAATAAATAATACAACGTTTTATAACGCTTTCAAAGTTTATCTTATAGGCTTTACGATATACGGAACGAGGAATGACAGTTCCGTAGGGAGTTTTCTTGTTTCCCGCAACTTCAAATACTTATCTGTCGTGTGTCTCATTATATGTGTTGAACAATTGCCAGTATAATAATTATAAAAAAGTTTTTTATAGCAAAATGATAAATATTTCAATGGTTAAATAAAATAAGAGTTAGTCAGTTGGTTACTTTAGGCATATTTTGATTCTGTATTAAGGTAGGTATGGGTTTGATTATTGAAAGAGGTAAATATTTTTATTTTGCACTGTTTTTTTATTTAGAATAGATTATAATAATATATTACTCTTAAAACTTTACCTCGCTCCTCTTGGATGAATAGCCTAGGTACCTTATAGTAACCTATATATGTATAATTCAGTCAGAGTTTTTTCAGTACTTAGCTTCACACGCTTATACAAACGCACAAAAAACTTTCGCATTATAATATAGTCCGATTAATATTTCGATTTAACATGATAATGTATGGACCATACAAACCTGTGCATCAGACATGGGTGTGTTAGGCGTGTGTGGTGTATTCGATCTGTCGTGAAGACTTTGCACACTCCTGGATGATCCTACTGGCGGTGATACTACCGCGTTGTAGGGCGGCGGTTCAGGCGGTCGCTCCGAATCTCGCGTGCAATTGAAATCTACATAAAGATTTTTTTTTAATTTAAACGCCTTGAATATTAAAACTGTAATTAATATTCAAAAATAGTTTTATAATATATTGAAGAAAACTAAGGACAGGATATATACATAATATACGTACCTTCATTAATATGTAGTAGTTTAAATACTTGTACATTTGTATGTACCATACATAAAATATTTATATAGATCAGTTTTAACAAGCACGTAAAGACAACTGTTAAACCTAAACACAAACATTATGTTGTGCTAAATACTCATTTATAATACGAATTTGAAATACAGATCTTATTTCAATACATAGGTACTACAAGAATTCGATAAAAGCTTTACACACATTTTTTTTATTTTTTACTTATAAGTCTGTCAATTAGAACATAACATGTTGCCTAAAGACATGTTTACAAATAAAATAACTAAAACAGAAACAAAACCCACAGAAATAAAGAAAAACTTCAATAATATTTCAAATGTTGATTCAATCTAAACAAACCTTAGAGATACTTTAAGATACAGCTTCATTGTTCTTTCATCTCGACCTCAGCTACTCGTAGGATAACAATTCACATGCAAACGAATGCACTCACCTTTCCCAAGAGGCACTACATCGGGATTCTTGTCGTCCGGTTGTATAAGGGAATGGTTTGAACTATGAATGCCCTTATACGCCTTCGCCATCTGCATTGGAGCTGAAACAAAATATTCTCTAGTATTGTATTTGAATTGTATTAAATATAACTTATATCGCTCGCTAAGCATGTTATACGACTTTTAAAATTGAAATATAAGTGACTTTTTTATTTTTTAGACGTTACAGTGACTACTTGCTCTCGTTTGCGACTTTGCTTAAAATGATATTAAGAAATCAGCCAAACGAGAGTTTGATTCACATATAAAGGGTTCTGTACCTAGTAAATATTTTTTTTACGTAAAAAGTTAGATAAAATATTTTACCACTTGAATCCATTTATATTTATTGACAATTATAATTTAGATATAACTTCATATTTGATAATATTTCTTATATGTTTGTTTCTACTCTCTACTTAATTGTGTGACCAAACGTGTTAATAGAAGATATTTTAGTACTATAGAAAAAGTACCTTTCTCTAAAGTACTAAAATATTTAGAGACTTTGGAAGTCAAACAATACTTATTTTTTTTGTTTGGAGAATATATTTGCGTGTTTTTCGGCTAGAGACTAGACCGTGAAGCTTTTAAAGTTTCAATTTGATGCTGTTTGAGTTGTTTGCGAAAATAAAGTTACTGAAATACTCTTGAATCTAAGGTAACATGTATATACGTATGATTTGAATGTAGGTTATTCATTTTGAAAATATCGTTTTTATTTTTGATCGATCGATCTGAATCGAATCTGTACGTAAATCAAAAATCACGTAAACAAAAACTCTTATCATTATAATATTATTATATCTATAGATAATGACTAGGCTAAATCTGTAACTTTAAGTATTTTTTCTTTATCTGTTTGGCACCGCATCACAAGACTAGGGAGAGGACTAGGGAGATCTTGATGGAATTTGGTATGACGATTGGTTATCGTATGAACGGGTGAAAAGCATCCAATATGTGGATGCTTTTACAGTGGGATAATATCTGATTACTGAGAAAATACCTACTAACCGATAAAAAATATAGAGAAGAACTTGAACGGAACGAGGTGGAGTCTCTAGTCGTAATAATATATCTTATTATGTATATTACAACGAGAAAATAGTATAATAATAATATATAATAAATTTTTAATAACAAAAACTGCAAGTAAACCACTTATTGAACAACTATGCATACAAAACTGTCGACAGCTTCAGACATAATATATGCAACATGTTTGCCAAAGTTATTAAAACGTCATATTTGAAAATTTTCCCTTTTACGTTAAACTTATATTACTTTTCTGACCTTTCACTTAGAATATACTTTTAATAATGCAACAATGCAGTGAGGTTTTGACATTTCGTGCACAAGACATTGCAGGCAACAAATGCCACTGGAAATGTCTTCATTTTCTAAGTTCACTTATAGTTCATAACGGTGCCTATATCGTGAACAATAACTTTACAACACTATTGAATGCCTGCAGAATATTATTTATTAATTATTGTTATCGATACATATAAATAAAATTAAAGTGTCTGTTATAATTTCTAATTAACACTAAATACTTTCATATGAAAGTTATTTAGAAAGGTACTAACATCAACAAATCAATATTTAAAATGTTTGTGTCTGTTTGTTCCAGCTAATCTCTGAAACGGCTTGACCGATTTCGACATGACTTTCTTTTTTTTTTATGGGACAAAGGGGGCAAACGGGCAGGAGGCTCACCTGATGGTAAGTGATCACCTCCGCCCATGGACATCTGCAACACCACAGGGCTTGCAGATGCGTTGCCGGCCTTTCAGGAAAGGGAGGGAGGGAGGTAGGAGGGAGAAGGACGGGGAGAGGGATGGGGAATGGTCCTCCCGGACTCTCACTTACCGGACGAAACGCGACAGCATAGCTGCCACTTCACGCCGGTCTTCTGTGAGAGAGTGGTACTATACGGGGCGTGCCGGCCCATTCGGCTGCTACCCAAAGGTAACAAGCATGGCACTACCACTTGAAATTTCATTCGCAGATTTCTAATGCTATAAGGAGTAAATTAGGCTACTTTTGTTGTAGAAATTTTATGGTTAAGTTTATCAGTTTACTTAAAAAAAAAACAAAATTACTCACTTACTCTTATTTATTTAACTCGTACTGAAAACACTGTCTGAGATACGAAAAGTCGGTATGCCGAAGAAGTGACCTTCTGCTGGACAAAGCTTTTAAAATAAATCACCATATTAGCCAAGTGCGATTGACGAACTTCTTATTTCTTTTGAAATCTTGTTAGGTTCACTCGCTTCACTTCTTCACACAAATAATAGAAAAGAACAGAGAGAGAGAAAGAGAGTACTTAATGCTTAAATAATTAAGCGAACGGAACCGTAAAAACTTGCAAATACTATATAATATTGTAATACAGATAAGAGAAATTAGAAGACAGTTATTTGAATTCAAATTCAAATTCAAATTCAAAATATTTTATTCAGCATAAAATTATTACAATTTTTTACTGAACGTCATGAGTCTACTACCAGTTCGGAAAGAAGAAGCCACTGACCTGAGAAGAACTGGCGAAAGAAACTCAGCGGGACTAATTTTTTTTTTTGTCTGTTTTAATATTTTTTTAAATGGAAATCGAAATGAACAATAATTCTATTGGTTGAAATAGCCTGGAGGCGATCACATCATTCCCAAGGTGTACTGTCTTCTAAAAAATCGTTAATCGAATAATATCCTTTACTACACAAACGTTCTTTCACATTTTTTTTAAATTTGGCAATAGGAGCTTTTTGAACGTTTTCTGGGATCCTGTTGTATAAGCGTATACATTGTCCATAAAAAGAATTACTGACTCGGCGTAAACGAGTCACAGGCATTACAAGTTTATGTTTACTCCTAGTATTAATGGTATGCATGTCGCAATTCCTGGGAAATTCGTGTATATTTTTATGAACATACATAACATTTTCGTACACGTATTGAGAAGCAACAGTCAATATTTTTATTTCTTTAAACTTATCTCTTAATGATATTCTAGGACCTAAACTATAAATTGCACGAATAGCTCTTTTCTGCAGGACAAAAATTGTATTAACGGTAGCTGCATTTCCCCATAATAAGATTCCATATGACATAATACTATGAAAATAACTAAAGTATACTATGCGAGCTGTATCTACGTCAGTAAGAAGTCTAATTTTTTTAACCGCGAACGCTGCAGAGCTAAGCCTATTCGCTAGCTCCTCAATATGGAGATCCCACCGCAATTTCGAATCTATGATAATACCTAGGAATTTGGTAGACTGTACCGGTTTTAATATTTCCCCGCCTAATACTACACCATTATCAACAAGTTTAACATTAGGTGTTGTGAATTTTATTAATTTTGTTTTTTTGTTATTTAATAATAAATTATTCGAATCAAACCAATAGACAACCTTTGAGAGAGCATCGTTTACATCGTCATACACAAGTAAATTACGCTTTACCTTAAAAATAAGTGAAGTATCATCAGCGAACAATACTATCTCATGTTTGTCCTGCACAAAAAATGGCAAATCATTTATGTAAACTAGAAAGAGAAATGGACCAAGAATAGAGCCTTGTGGAACCCCCATATCTAACGGAGCCCCAGGAGATCTCTTACCATTTACATCAACCCTCTGTATTCTATTACTCAGATAGGAATTCAGAAGGTTGAGTGCCTTATTTCTAATCCCATAATGATGCAGTTTCCTGATCAACGTCACGTGATGCACACAATCAAAGGCCTTGGATAAGTCACAGAATATCCCAAGAGCATCCTGCGACCTCTCCCATGCCTCAAAAATATTTTTAACTAGCTCAACACTAGCATCTGCTGTGGAGCGACCTTTTGTGAAGCCAAACTGTTTCTTATGAAGTAGATTGTGTGCATTAAAATGCAATAACATTTGCCCGAGTATGATTTTTTCAAAAATTTTACTAAATGTTGGGAGTACTGAAATTGGTCTAAAATTATTAGGGTCTAGGGTACTACCCGATTTAAAAATTGGAATAACTTTACTATGTTTCATTAGATCAGGAAACACACCACGTTCTATACAGTCATTAAATATAGTAGCTAAAAGAGGTGCAACAACATCGATTACCGAACTAACAACTTTTACAGATATACCCCATAAATCAGCTGTTTTCTTGACGTCCAGGCTTCTGAAGGCTACCATTATATCTTTGGGGCTTACAGGTTTAAATTTAAATATTTCATTACATTCTTTAATGTTTTCCTTTAGCAAAAATTCAGCAATGTCGGGAGATGAATTAAGTGATTGCGTCGTTGAAAGTGGAATGTCAGTGAAAAATTTTTCAAACTCAGACGCAACTTCTCGTTCTGAGGTAATATAATTATCATTAATATTTAACTTAAAATCGAAGCTGCGATCTGTGACTCTTCCACTTTCACAAGCAATTATGTTCCATGTCATTTTGATTTTATTTTGCGCATTTCTTATTTTGTCTTTAATATACAAGGATTTTGCCATGGAACATACTCTTCTAAACATTTTTGAGTAGGCACTTACAAAAGAAGCAAAAGATACACTATGATTATAGGCTCTTTCACTGTACAATTCATATAGCCTTTGCCTGCTCTTACATATGCCAGGAGTTGCCCATTCACCAAATGTCAAGAGACCCCCTGAATTGACTGTTTTAGAAGTGAATATTGTAGAAAATTCAGTTTTTACTAATTTAAATAAAGAGTTATATAAGTAGTTGGGGTCATTAATATAAGATAAATACGGAAGCTTAGCCACAATATTACCTCTAAACTTCTCCATACGTGTAGTATTTATAGGTACAAAAGTCTTTTTTGAAATATTTTTCTTGACATTTAATAAAGAATAAGAAAAGGAAGCTAACTGGCCACAATGGTCTGAGCTTAATTTATTAATAATAGCTTTAGAATATGGTTTACAATTTGTAAATATATTATCAATACATGTAGCACTAGTAGAAGTGATTCTAGTTGGTTCAGTAAATAAGTTATGTAGGTTATATGATAGAAGCATAGATTTAAATCTGAGACTTATATTAGATTTATCTGATAAATTAATATTAAAATCTCCACATACAATAATAACCTTTTTAGAAATATTTAATTTTAACAAAACTTCTTCCAATACTTTTTCAAAGTACTCATACAACCCACTAGGAGGTCTGTATACGCATACAACAATGAGGTGCTCAAGCTCTACACAGGCTAGTTCAATAGTTTGCTCAACAGAGAGGCTCACAATATCTTTACGTTCTTTATATTTAAAAAGTTTACTAATAATTATTAAAGAGCCACCGCGTATAGCTTTTTCTCTGTTGAACATACTAGCTACCCGGTGACCGCTGAAGTTAAATATGGACTGGGAGCAGCAAAGCCAGTGTTCAGTTAAACATAAAATTTGAATATTTTCACCATTCATAAATAACTCCAGTTCAAGTTCCTTACCTAACATGCCCTGTATATTTTGGTGCACCAGGTTTACAGTATTTAATTTTTTACAAATATGGGCATTTCTTGCTAAATTATTGTGAAATTTATGTGATTTAAAATCATGATTTGCTAATATGCTAGAGGTATTCTCTGTTGTCTTAATAGTTAATTTAAATTCTTATTTGGAACGGGTTCCAAATCACAAAATGTCAAAATATTACAATTTTGCTCAATAGGAGCACATGTCAAAGTAACCAGATTATTGGCTATGTCAGTTTGTATATAATAAGATAGCACAGATGCTATCTGTCGTTTAAAAAAATATGGTAGGCTCAGCCTACTATATGTCAACATATAATTATTATTTTTCCATAAATTATTTATGTCAATAACATCAATTTTGTTACTTTTTTTAATATTTAAACTTAAATACTTACAAGTAGTCAAAGTGTGCATTAGATTATTTATGTCATATCTTAACCTATTTTCTTGTGGCAATTCAGCTAAATAAGGTAGTGTAAACAATAAAATTTTATTTATATTTAATTGTTCCAATTTGTTTAAAATATTTTTCATTGAATGATTGTTTACAGTACCCCTTCTCCCAATTAATAAGATAATGGTTGTGTTGGGACAGTGAGCCTCACTCAAAACGCTATTAACTATTTGATTATAAGTGGCTCCGGGCATGCAATGATTGATAACTCTCTGGCCCACACAAAAATCATTTAATAATACACCCATACCTTTTCCCAACTCATCACTATAAATTTTAATATATTTATTATTATCAGGAATAGACATGGACTGTACAGGTTGTTGAACATTATAAAATTGGTGGTCGGTATGAGTCCCCGCAGGCTGAGTAAGGGATTCACTAGTTAAGCTAGTATTTATCTGCCCTGTTTGACCTAAAGATGAAAGATGACATTCACAATTATGAGTTTTAATAAATGAGTCAAAACGCTCAAGGTTATTGTTGCTAAGTTTTACCAGGTCATCCATGGCAGATATGTGTTCAGCAATTTCTTTCTGAGCAGTACTGTATTTAGATGTTATTGTTTCTAATCTATGCTTTAAATTTCCAATCTCAGACTGCAGTGAGCTAACATCGGCCTCATAGTCATTTTTTAAGATATTTATTTCTTGGCAGTACGCTATCATTTTTGTTTTAATTGCTATTTTCTCTCTACAAATATTCTTATACTTTTTATGTATATTTTTCGTTTTTAAGAATTGGGCACATTTTTTGATTATTTTATTAATTTTAATATATTTTTTTAATTTATTTTTACTTGGCATGGGGATGGTAGTGCTCGAGTCATCACTTGTCAAATCTATTACACTAATATTCTTTTTCAATTTTGGGGCAGAGGACACTAAGTTTGGTGCATTTTCAACCAATTCATTATATAGACATTGGGTTTGAGAGGCTGGCAGATTATAGTTAATATTTTTAAGATCCTTAATTTGTTTGTTTGCCTCATGCAGTTGATGTTTTAATTCACTGTTAAGTTTCAGGGCTTCCTCATACTCATCTCTGCACTGGTCAAACCCATTGACTATTTTGAGAAGTTTTTCATTTTCATACATTACATTAGTGTATTCAATATGCATTTGTGACATTTCATTTTTTAAATCAGTATTTCTTTTGAAAATCTTCTCTAATTCCTTCTCGTTGTCATCTCTTTCCTTTAATAATTGTTCACACTGTACCCTGTATGTCTTTAGCTCCTGGAGCGTCAGCTGGAGTTGTTCCTCCGCCTGGCGCGCCTTGGATCCACGAGTCATCATTTTGAAGTTAAAAAAAATTAAATAAATATACTATATTAACAATTTCTACGTGTGTACAGGTAGTGTGAACGATGTAATGCAACTACTGCATTAATTTACTTAATAATTTATGACAAAATCAAGGAAAGAAATTACAATGATAAAGATTCAATTTAAATCTTGAGTTCGTTACCTGTACGATGACAGCTGACGAACACAACTTATCTTTTGGATAATCCTTTTATGAATATATATCACAAATTTGACACTTAAATTAAATAATCACTTATTTAAACTATGCTAGTTAAACAAAATTTATCAAAATTAAATAAAATAATTGGGAGAAGTTATTATGACATGTACAGTTCAGTGTTGCCTGAATCAAACAATATTTAGTCTCGATATTTAAGTTCCATTGTTACCAATATTGTCTATTGTTTACGCGAAATAGTTATTGAAATTCGAAGTTACATTCAAGTTATAGGTATTCAATCGTAAAGTTAGGTAACAAAGATCTAAGCTTAATAAATAAACCTATGAAAGACGAGACGAAATATAATTATAATTTTCTTTATTATACTAAAATGTTTAATTGTAAAATATACGAAATAATTAACAGAGATTATTAAATAATAATATGTGGGGAATTAATGATGTTACAAATTAAATATAGTGTACTAGCGACTCAACCCTGCTTTGCTCGAGTTAGTGCCTAGGACATTTTAATGATTAGTGATTTATATATTTATCTGGTATCCGTAACACAAGCACGTAACGTAGCTTACCACGGAACTAGATGGCACTGTTGTAATAATGTCCCAACATATACTAAATTAATAGTTACAAACACCTCTATATATCAGCTGTTTGTTGGCCTTCCTTAATTTTTCGAACTTAATCCCCATCAAAAAAAAGCAGCTATTTTTGACTATTAGCGAGAAAACGAACAGCAATCAATTTTTATGTTGGGACATGTTAGGATATTATTACAACAGCGTCATTTAATTCCGTGGTAAGCTCCCAGGCTTGTGTTACGGACACCAGATAGTTCACATACTACACATATAAATTTTAAATACATACATATCATAAATATAAACACCCATGACTGGAGTACAAACATTCGTGCTCAACAAAGGAATGCCCCCAGCGGGACTCGAAACCTCGACCGCTGGCACAGAATGTAGGGTCCCTACCAACTGAGCCATACGAGTCGTCAATTGATTTTTATATTTACATAGATATGTGTTGCCAAAAATATGTTGAGTAAATTTAATCTAAGAAAATATTAGGAAATCGATATTTGTGTTAAAACGATATTAGATTGTTGCTTGTCACGCAAAATCTCGCTTACATTCAAAAGTTGACGTGGTACAGAAAAATTAAAATGAGTCGAATGAGCCGTGGTGTCATAAATCTATAGAATAAATATATAAGAATATATATCGAATCACATTTTCTTGTTTTATGTCGTAAAAAGAACCTGAAGAACTTTTGATCATTGTTTTCCACCATTTGATAGAAAACACATTACACAAGCATATTATATTACCATTTTTATATTATATACATTTTATTTACTTTCATTTTAATTTTTAAGTAAGTAAACTCAAATGTGCTGGAAATTTTATTCTTTCTAACTTGCTTTTCCTTACAAGATATGCTAGAGAAGACTGTCTGTCTGTTCGTGATAAACTCAAAAACTACTTCAATAGATGAAGTCATTCAAGAAGAAATCTAAAAATGATTGATGACATGGAGCTATTACAGAATTAAGTAAGATCTTCTTATTAAACTGTAACAATGCTAATGTGCACTTACTTCGGGAAGCACCCGAGCAAGGCAAGGGTAAATAACTAGTCAACGACATGTAGAAAAAGTACTTATTTCGTTAAACTACCGAAATCGTGTTTGTTCACTATCTGGATAAATATATATTTTTTAATTAATTGAATATTTAATATATTCATAACATTTTTTCTACTTCATTACCCAGTAACAAATTGCTTTACGCAACATTTAATCAAATTTCCAATAACCTATAATAAAGCAAAAGCGGACATAATCCATATTATATTGTTATTTATAGTAAGCTTATAATTTAATAATAAAATGTAAAATGTAGATATTATTAGCATTTTAAATATTTTTTGCGATTTCAGCACTTGGAACTGTCGATTTTGTCATAATTTTAACATTTTATAACTTTCATGATCAATTATTGAAGTTAAGTTCTAACTGTCTTTTTTTTAATTATCTGTTCATGTAATAAAAATTTTAACTTAATCGAATCTGTACACTAATTATTATTTAGGAAATTTTTATTGAAAATGTCATTATTAATAATACAGAAGTCGAATCCATATATTTTTTTAAATAGACTAATTCTAATGAACATCAAATTTGATAACAATAAACCGGGTTCTTTTATCTTTTGTTCTCATTGCCCGCTCTTTCTTTTAGATCCAAACCAAGGAAACTAAAACACGTGCAAAGTCTTATGAACATTCGATATTCGGAAAAGTGCAATCTGATATCCATTACAATTTGAAATTTAACACTGCACTTTGAATATCTGAATTCAAACACGATTTTCCTTTTTGCGGTCTCTTGAGGCAGGAACTTAATAAGAACGTCGCCAACAGACGAAACATCTGCAATATATGTAGAAATGTTGAAGGACATAAATCACATTGAAGGCAGTAAATATGGTTGTAGTTTAAATACTAAAATTGAACGAATAGAGGTTATGTTTAATAATTTCTTAGGTTTACGCGAATATTCCACATTATAAATGAAACTATCTTTTCGGATTTTGTCGCGGATTTATTTTGATTTTCGGTTCCGACATTTCGAATGCTTTACAATTGATTATCTTTACAAATTACAATCATGGTAACGGGTTATATTTAGTTAAGCTTTTATTTCAGTTGGGAGCAACCATATTTTTTGGATATCGGCCAAAAGCTTCCGGATATCCGTGACCAGCTTAGTACCCTGGCATTATTTACGATGGAATTTAGAAATCATCTTATAAATAAATTTTAATCCGGCTTCACCGTTTAGAATCCTTAGGAACATTGATTACTTATTTCTTTTCTTGCGGTCCACTTTTTGTACCATTCTTAGTGTCTTGTGACGACACGTTGGCTCAGTTTGTACTTTGTAGTGACCCTTCTTGTTGAACTACTAGCGGTCGCGGGTTCGAGCACTGCTGGGGGCATTCATTTGTTGAACACGAATGTTTGTACTCCAGTCAAGGGTGTATTTATTTATAATAAGTATGTATTTAAAGTGATATATGTGTAGTGTATCAACTATCTGCTATCCATAACACAAGCCTCGAAGAACTAGACTGTGTGTTACTATCCCAACATATTTATTACTATTTATTGGCAAATTACTTGTTCCTTCTGCTTTACTACTCAATGAGATAAATCTTTAAAATCATTAAATACTTTGAAAAAATTGTAAATTATATGCATTTTCTAGAAAAACATAAAGTTCTTTGCCTAAATTTTTTAAGTTAACTCTTAGTTGCTAAGTAGAAGCTTCCATTACTACAAACGTAAATGTGATTTAAATTATAGTCTACATTTTTACGTAATTCTAAAAGACACTAACTTAAAACAATTATAAACCTTTCACGAGAGTTAAACTACAGTACAAAATAATTTTCCTGTCTAACAAAACATAAAAGCGTTCCTTAAACTAATTTGCAAGCTTCAACTTTGATTGCAGTATAATTTTGTAATTACGAAGGCGACTGCCACATTATTTGTATATAAATTGCTTTGTCACCGAAGGTGATGATAATAGTGTCATAAAAATTCAAAGTTAGACCATTTTCACGTTAAACTATAGGTATTCTACACGCGAAGCTCGACAATATATGTTTCTACGGTCGAACCACTAAAACCTCACTATGAGATATTACTGTTCGAAATGGGTTTGTAAAATGCTTTTGTATTTTAACCCTATAGCAAAAAGTATGGCACTTTATATGATGAAATTTTGCTCTTCCGATAAGAAATAAAATAGAAATTAAGGAATGTTAGTATTGAGTTTTATGATATTGCCATTAATTAATCAATGTATAGATATAATAAAATTCTAACTTTGTTGAATTTGTACATTGAATGTGTTTTGGAAATTCTTATTATAATAAAATTATAATAAATAGTCAATATTATCGATATAGAAGCCGAATCTATAGTTTTTTGATTTGTCTGTCTATCTGTCTGTGACCGCTTCACGAGAAAACCACTATATAGATTTTGATAAAATTTGGTACGATGATAGCTGGTTATCCGGGTCGGGCCTAGACAATGTAACAATCGATTAGCGAAAGCGCTAGTAGAAAAGTCCAAAATGTATGGGTTTGACATATGCCTTAGATATGTCACGTGATCTGTTGTCAACGAATAGATGATGGTAGACAATGTAAATTCATTTCAATTATTAGTGATTTAAAGTTCAAAATGCATACGCTGCGTTTAAGCGATGACGATTGTAGAAATCGAATCGCTTCATAACGAATGCCGGTTGGCTATAGGCCCAGAATATAGCATAGTTTTAACTGCTGGAAAGTATCTAATTTCTGAGAAATCTCAAGTGACTGTTGAAAACCGACTGGTAAACATTACACGGTATGTTAAATCTAAGAATTTAGTTTCCGATCTTTAAAACGCGGGCAGAGCCGCGGGAAATGCTAGTTTTGAAATAAATCTTTTAGAATGTCGTGACTTATCACTTTAAAACTTATATTTTGATGTTCCTTTTATTATTATGTTAGGTGGTAAAATTGCTAAAAAGTTACTAAAATTGCTCACTAGGTATGGTCCTAGGAGAACGCAGGCGAATCTATAAAGTTTTTGTGTTAAAGTTTATTGAAATCAACCATTGTACTATGTAAAGTACAATATTATTGATGAAGAATTTGAGTGTGTACGTATGAATGTGAATATGTGTATCTGCGTGTATTATAATAATAGACATAATGATTATGATTAAATTAATTATTTAAATATTTTCACATACATTGTACACTACCTTCGTACTGCAGCGGCTGATGTCGTTTTCTCGCCAGTAGCGCAATAATGACGATGAACAATAGCGTTCCCACCGCACCAGCGATAATACCCAACGCCCAGCTCGTATCTATATTGCCCGTACTCTTCGCTTCTGTATCAAATAAAAGACGTGTTATAATTAAAATAGCGCTAAAAATATTAATCTACAAACTATTCAGTCTAATATGAAAAATATTGAAGTGTCTGTTTTACATTTAAAATTAACATCTTTTCACTAAATGCATATGTATGTACATACTGTATTTACATAAAAAAAACAATGTTTAATAACATTTAAACACCACGAGTCTATGTAACTAGTAGCGCAGTAGTAAAGCGCTTGCTTGGAAAACGAATGAAGCGGGTTCAAGAATCTAGAACTTCTAATATTTTAACATTCGAATCATTTCCGACCTAGCAAGTTTTCGAAAAATACGTGAAGTCAATATCTAGTTAGCGTAGTGAATTAGAATCTGATCCCCCTTTTAGTAATGGAAGGCCAACGAAACCAGTGGCATGTTAAGAAAAAGCTCAATATTAATACGAGTATGTCACTAAAACTTCTAAACCAATAACTCTCAGTAGTCCGAAGAATACTTGGAACAATTACTACTATTTAATATAAAATAAATATGTCCGAAATATTCTAAGAACGCACTCGGCACTAATATTGCTTATGTCTAAAAATTGAACCTCTAAAGGCTAAAAATGAATGTCAAAGTTCGTAACGTCTCGACAAATCTATTTAAATATTTTTTTCACAATACTTAAAAAACTTGTTTGTCGTTTATTATTTTGTAGTTGACTTAATTTGTCATCTTATTCCCGCTAATATTGAGATGGAGATGACGTAAAGCTATAAATATCTTTCACAATAATTCGAGATAACCTTGTAGTACCAAGAATTAAGTTGACTTGGAATAATAAAATATAAATTTATCTTTTATAATCTTTTCATTCCTTCGGAGAATTTCAGCAAATCAATCAAAGTACTGTTTAGTAATGTAAGTAAAGAAAACTACATATTAATTAACTATGAAATTTTACGGTAGCTAATCTCATAGATACAGTATTGATTTATCCTGTATCCTGTATAGTGCTTCATACATTTCTTCATATATTTTCAAAAAACATTAACATTCTAATCTCATCTTAAACTACAATTGAAAACTTGGATTAATAGTTTTACCGACAAGGAACTCGAACCCAGGACATAAATACATACTTACATATTTATATTAAGAGTATACATATATACATGTAAAATGTTATACAATAATACCTGTATGTAATGCCAGTCTTGATAGCGTATGTATCCTAAGTGTTGTAACCTCAGATCTCCCTCTGGCATTATTCGCGTAGAACACTAGTGTCAATTCCTTTCCAGATCCGAGCCCTTGCAGCTTCCATATCGGTGTTATAGTTGATACGTTAGCAATTAACGTATTCATCTCCCAAGCTTCTACAAAGTATGTTGTTTGGAGACCACCGTCATAACCTGAATAAATACCATAATGTTTTAACAAAAACATTACTGGGACTTCAGAATCTCAATTTTCAAAAGTCTAGATTTCCTTTCTCAGGAATTTTAGTGACATTTATAGGAAATCGTGACTTTAACCTATGTCTATTCTATATGACCTATGACATACTTTTGAAAAATAAAACCTTAAATCAAATATAAAAAAAAATACGCTTTAAATCTAAGTAAATATATTTGATTATTAAATATATACTCACCGGCCAAACATCTTAACTCCGCCGAATCGTCTGTGAGGTTGAGACTTGAGCAGTTCGTAGGCGGATCCGGTTTCACAGCCGGAAGGAGAGTGTACCTACACGGTTCTATTTGCTGACCCGCTAGGTTAGTGGCCCTACACGCAAGTGACCCGTAGTCCGTATCAACAGATGGCGTGTATGTTAGTATGGAACGGCCAGATTTTTCTATTGTGTACTTGCTCTGTATAAAAGAAATATTTCAATTAAGTTTCCGAGTACGAATAAGTAAAAAGGTTTAGTTCGTATATTTTAGCTTAAGAAATACAGTGGTATTCTCTTAACAGTGCAAGATATAATTTCGTAATTGAAAAACAAAGACAGGGTTTTTTAAGTAACTTTATATCGAACCTAACGTTTCATTAATTGTACCAAAAACTAATATTTCAACAGCAAATTAAAACAGAAATAGCTTTAAAATCGTTAATCGACTTAAATTTCGTTCTAGAAAATTGTGTAGACTGCTTATTCAATAACCTTAAACTAAATTCAACATCAATAATAAACCCTTACTATTGATATCGAATTGCTAAGTGGAAAATTATTTATGACATGACTTCAATCGAAGGATATTATATTACAATAGTAATCTGTTTTTTTGTAATTTAAAAATTAACTATAAAATTGTAGCAATCAGTAATCATTAAATAAATATTATGTATAGAAAAATATAAATATACCAATTTTTTAAACGTAGGCAATTTGCAGTAATTTCTAAGGTAATTTAGGTTATTTCTTTATCATCCAATGACTAAGCTAGAACAATTTTCGTTGCTATCTATAGCTTGTATCTAACGATCGTTGATAAAACTAATTTATCTTTTCAAAGGTAACTTGACAGCTTGATGACAGCAAATGTTAGTATAGTATTCATATTTTCACCAAATACCAAATATATATTTAACTGGAATTTCCCCCGGCTCCGTGTACTAGAGACCGGAAACTAAATTCTTACTTGACGACTCGTTTGGCTCAGTTGGTAATGACCCTACTTTCTGCACCAGCGGTCGCGGGTTCGAGTCTCGCGGGGGGCATTCATTTGCTAATCACGAATGTTTGTACTCCAGTCATGGGTGTTTATATTTATAATATGTATGTATTTAAAATTTATATATGTAGTATATCAACTATCTGGTATCCGTAACACAAGCTTAGCTTACCACGGAACTAGATGGCGCTGTGTGTAATAGTGTCCCAAAAAACAAAAACGAAATACTAAATTACTCGTAAAAGCTATACTTTAAAAATGATTACTAAATATAACCGAAAGTCATTAGTTAATGATATCATTATAATGATATCGTTTAAGGTAACTGTACTTTGTTTTAAATGAATTAAATATCGATTGTGTTGCTTTTCCGACTTTTTTACCAAGGAATCCACTACTCATATTATTATATTTTTTTAAATATTTTGGCTATATTATAATCAACAGCATGAACTCCTTAGAAACAAATAATATTTACAACAAGTAAATAACTCACCACTGCCAACTCAACCGTCCCCAATGAATTGTTTAAAGTCCATTGAAAGTTTTCAGGTGGTGGGAAAGCGTCGACCTCACACGCGACGCGTGCCGCTTCATTAATGGCCGCGCCTACTATCGCTGCAACTTTGTTCTTGCAAACGGGTTTAACTGTGAAAATGTTAGTAATTTGAATAAAGTAAATAATTACATTTCAAATTTACTATGAAAATGTTGGTATAATTAGAATAAAATAAATAAGTTTGATTTAATTTTAGTTTATATAGCTGTATCTGCTGTGACGTACGAAGTAGGTTCTATCTGGAGTAAGGCATTTCTTTTAATCTCATTTTTATTACCTACTATCGCTCATTATCACAATTAATGCGAAATGAAAATATTGCTTTCTAACATATCTTATTAAACATTTAAAATTTTTATGTAAAGATTAAGATCTAGGTTTGATTTGACTTCTGTAACGTACTTCATAATTTGTGAAATTTCAACCTTATTGTGCCCTGCACTATACTACTTATGGTTTTTTCTAATAATCTTCTTAGAACTGTTACTTAAAAAAAGTTATTTTTTTTAAAATACTGTTTTTAAATGTTTTATTGGTAAAAAAACTCGTTAATACTCGTAAAATAAAATAATTAAACGTCAATAAAATTAATTATAAATTAAACAATAATAAATTAATAAGCCAATATGGCTTAAAAATAGATTGTATTTTGGCGTCAATTTTTATTGTAAGTTTCGTGTGTAATTTTATAGATCGTATAAAGATGAATGACAGAAAACAGCAAAAATAAACGAGCCCTAAAAGACCGCTGTAAACCCTCAATTTATTGTACTACACGCCCTTCAAAACTTTTACGATTTCAAATGAAAATAAACAGCTAACGTAACAATTTACTCGCGTGTATCGTATGCCGATGAAGTTAAATTACCAAAAGAAAAAAGGTCTTTCCGAGCTTTTTTTCACCTTCGCTTTGTTTCTGTGAACTTTTTGGATCGCATTCAATGAGCCGTTGAATGGTTGTGCGAAACTTCTAACGATAAATACTTACAGATACTCTTAGGGATTAGGAAATTCGGGCAAATAGGGGAAACGAAAAAACTATTTATATAAAAGGTTTTAACTGTAATATAAATTAAACGAGCTAATTTCAATTGACATTTAGGTTATTGGCTATTATAAATGAGTATATTATCCTCGTAAATGTATGTTTATAAGCCATTTATGTGGTACCTATTGTGGAATAGCTGGACTGATGGATGAAATCTATAGTACATATGTACTAAGGTCTGGAATATCAGTTGTTACTGTTAGGTACCTAGGCTTACAACCAGTGAAAGGGGTTAAGACGCTAGTTAAAAATAAAAAATAAAAAAATAATCTATAATAAATATAATATTACAATATTATTACGAGGCAAATAGGTATTTCTTAAGAGTGTGATGGAAACCTACAACCAGTCCTAAATATTAGAGAACGATCACGATAGTATAAACTTTAGGCAATCTCTTAAAGAAACGGTTTTTCTAATCAATTTAAGCGTTCTAATAGATTTTAAAATATAATAGCACTATCATAATAAATGTAGTCTTATGTACTGAAAATAAATACGAGAATACACGCATGATGAGCTAGTCAATAATATAATAATAAATTTAGATGCAATCGACACTACTAATTCACTGCAATCGTGCTGATTATATTATGACAAACCCAATTTCGATTAGGTTCGATATAATAATGGATGACCTAAATGTACTACAGATTAAACAACTACGAATTAAATAATTTTACGTTGAATCAAAGGAATTATTGATTGTATAACAATATAAAGTATTAATTATATAAAATTATACATGTACAAGGAAAAAAGAGTAGAGGAAGACCGAAAAAGAGATGGATGGATTGTGTAAAAGAGGATATGCGTGTAAAAGGGGTGGATGTTAATGTCAGTTAATGACAGAGGAGAGTGGAAGAAGAAGACATGTTACGATAAGGGCAAGAAGAAGAAGAAGAATTATATAAACAATATACAATATTTATTATATCGAGGACATTCAAAAGTATAATATTTTAGGACGTTCATCTTTTCACTCTAGCTTTAACTTTCACTTAAGCTTTTAGCTTCTAACCTTTGTATTATATAGAAAATATATAACTGCATATAATGAGAACTGTAGTAGAAAATTATTAAATCGACCTGATTATATACGACCTGGATATATATAATTAGTTAAAAAATTTGAATAAAACTAACTGTTCGAATTTTTTACTTGGATTTATTTGGATTTTTAATTTCCGATCTATTTTGGTGATCATAATTGCTGTATAGCATTTGAACTGTCAAGAACCAATCTAAATAAGCCGATGAAAAAATTCGAAAGTATATATTCCTCTAATACTTTATGTTATGTAAGGTTCGAAAAGTGAAAGGCTTACCTAAGCATAGGTTATTATATTTTTAAGTAAGGGTATATAAGAAAATTCGATCTACGGAAATGTTTTTCTATACGTTTCGATTCAATTTTAAAGGCAATACACTTAGCTTTCGAAACACCTCCCATGCAATCCTTGTAGCAATTGTTATCCTGGAATAACACGAAGCCCCATAGTTGTGGAATCTCGATCGGGCTTATGTAAATACGACCGAAGTTAACAACCAAGTTTCAATAGAGATTTGCATGTGACTGCATATTACATTGCTTCATGCCCGCGGAATCATCACGAAAATGTATTGAATTGTCCAATATAATAACGTCCTCAAAGGTCAGCCGATTGTTGAATTATAATAATATTGTACTTTATTCAAATAATTAAAAGAACATAATTTATATTAAATCATATTATCTATGAAAAATAAATCTACTAGTATCACCATTTTTCGTAAAAATACAAGGTTTTTTGTTCTAATAAGAACATCCGTACTTATCACAAAAATGAATGTCCTCGTCGGGACTCGAACCCGCGACCGCTGATACAGCAAGAAGTACCACAAAAAACTAAGCCAAACTTGCGTCTATATCTAGAATATTGTAATTTTTTTATTTCAGCAACCAATAATAACGAAAAATGATTTAAAACATAAATTACCATTTATGCTGTTAAGAATCTTTCAAAATCGATTCAGGAAATATAATTCATTTGAAATTCCCAATTTGTAGAGAAATAAAATATCTAGTTACAGCTTTTTTCGGTGAAGACATAAAACTCAAGATAAGATTGGACCTGCTTCAAGCCATTAAACTGTGCAGTAGCGTCACGTAGCGCGAAATTACAACAAAGTGCGGTGTCCACACTAATCTTTTTCTGGCGCAATATTGCAAAGTTCGTCACGAGGAACAAGTTTCAAATGCTGCGAATGCTTTGGTAAAAAAATACTAACAAAAAATATGTACATTTAATTTTCCATTTTGTTTTCCTCTGTGCAATTGCAGAGTATTTTTTTATTTAAATTTGGTTTAAGAACAGTAATGATTTAGAAAAATGAATTTTAATAATTAGTACAAATCACGATGTAATAACATAAAGTAGTTTAGTAGTAGTACTCGTAGTAGAAGAAAATTCATATTTTGATAAATTAAAATCATGTAATATAGTTTTTCCATACAGGGCCTCAAGTCTGCTATTTTACATGCAATTGTCATTGAATTACAATGCAATTTTAATTCAATTACCATTGGTCCAAAATTTGACAAATTTACAATGGTCGATCAATGGTCTTGTCATTGGATTGTAATTGGATTGTAGTTGTCAGTTGAATTGTAGTAGAAAGGGAATCGGTATTGCCATTAGCAAAAAGCGTTCGCCGAAATTAATTTTAAGCTAGTTTCGATTATAATATTATATGTTATTAGTTTATGTTTTAAAGACTAAATATTATGTAAAATGATCATAAAAAGCCAAAAAGATAAATTTTAAGTGCAATCTAAAAAATAAAACGTCAAAAATAAATAAGTTTCATTTGTAACTGTCGAATTGATATTAAATGTTAACTGTTAACTTTGGCCTTGAGTGCCTCCACAACTTGCCTCACAGGCCACATGCATAAAATGCTAAGGCTATTAGAAACTACAACAGAAATATGTAGGTATATATTACACTAGCGACTCATTCTCGCTTCGCTCGGGTTCGTCTCTGGGTACCCCCTTTAGCATAAAATTTTTACAACCTTTGAATGTTTTACTAATTTATATATAATCCAAAGTCTAAAAAAAAGGTTCAAGCTTCAAGCTTTAAAAATGAAGTAATTTCCATACAAACTTTCATCCCCTATTTCAACCCTCTTTTCGCCTTAAAAAGTAGCCTATATCCTTTCTCAGGCTATCGACAACATGTGTACCAAATTTCATTACCATCGGTCTAGTAATTTTTGAGTTTATTCATTTCATACAAAAATACAAATCTATCCTCTTTATAATATTATTATAGATTAGTATAGATTAATATGAAAATCAAGTATACTTAGACTATAGCTATGCCTTTAGTGATAAGTAATGAGTGAAGCAATGGTTCACACACTTCACAACTTAAGAATATTGGTTTATAAATAAAATAAATAAATAAAAATACCCTTTTATTACTGAAAAAAATTGACATTTATACATTCATCCATTGTATTTTTGATTCAACTAAATTCTTTTTTAATATTAATTCACAACATTTCACATTAATTTACCTTACATTATTAATTTGTCTATAACTATTATTAACATTAATTCACAACATTTGTTTACATAGTATTTATAAATAGGATAATAATGCTAAACTTATTTTATTAAATTAAATACAATGTGGTCAGTTCTTTTTGTTATAATTATAGGAATATTATATTAATTATAGGAACCTATGTGTTTTTGTTTACAACTTGTTAATTGAAAATTAAGAAAAGTTTTTTTTCTTTAAGAAACATTTTTATGTTTATTCAAGTATGTAATTACTCAACTTATTTATGTAAATAAGATATTACAATTAAATAACAATTTCCTCATTATAATAAGTTGATTACAAATTACAATAATATAAAGTAGAAATAAATTTTTATTATTAAAGGTAATTAATGTTACTAATCAAAATTAGTTATTAGATTAAATTATAAGTTTTCATTATTAATAATTTTATTAGTAGTTTAATTTTATGTATGTATCTATTTTTTTTTTAACTTTTAGTGTTTCTCTATTTTTTTCAGTTTCCCTATGGGCAAAGGCCTCCTCTAGCTCCTACCATTGTTGTCTGTTGTGTTGTGTTCTACTCTTCACCATTATGATCCTGCTGTGTCTTTTATTGCTAGAGGGTGTTGGTCTGGACGTTCCGCGGTGACCAGCCGTATTGGGATGTTTAAAGGAGGCAGCCATTACTAAGCTTTCTTACAGTGCTTATTTCTGTTGATTTCCTCTGTTCTATTTATAAATGCATACATTGTAGTCTTATTCTTTTTAACTGCTTTAGATAAATTTACTTGGTCACTTGAGTGTTGAGCTGATGGTGGGGATTCAGGTTTTCTTTTCTTGTATCGGGCTAAAGGGTTTGTACCATATCCTTTCTCTTTACTGCTAAGTTCATAGTATATTTTGGGTAATTGACCTTTGTTTCAGTTTGGGTTTAGAGATACAATTTTATCATATTTTAGGATTACTTTCTCTCCTTGTTCCCTTCTCTGTATTCTTCTAGTAGTAGCTTCCTTTTTTCTAGTATATCTGGTGGAATATCTTCATTTATGTAGATTGATAAGGAGTTGTTTAGCTCCTTCTTGCTCTCTAGTAGGGCTAATTTTCGGCCTAGTGTAGTAAAAGTTACTAATATAGGTCGTACATTCTTATCCCTCTTCCCCAATCTTTTCACTAATTCTATATCATTGTTGTTATACTGTATTTCCATTAATTCACTTATCACTTATTAGTTTCCTATATTAATCACTTTCGCTTTAATTTCACTTATCACTATTCACTTGACAGTAGGTTCGTACTTTTGAACTTTTTTTGCATATCTTCTTCATTCATGGCAAGAGATGATATTTCTTTGGACGTAGTAAAGTATTTTTATCATTTTTATACACTTTTCTTGCATTTATAACTACTTAAACAATTATAATCATATTATTTTAACGAGACCGTGATAATATTGGTTTAGGTGACAAATATGCAATGACAGCACAATTGCGCATCAATGGTAGTTCAGTGGCGTTCCATCGGCTTTAATGCAATCACAATGACAGCACAATTGCACATCAATGGTAGTTCAGTGGCGTTCCAGTGGTGATTAGAACTGTCAAAATATTAACAAACTACGCAATTCATCCGATCATTGACTTGTCATTATGTACGGGACTACCAATTGTTTGGAAATGTATCATTGAAGAGTCATTGAAGTGTCAGTGACAAACCATCGGAAAACCATTGAATTAGTAGACTGCAAAAATTGCAAAAAATAGCAATTACAATGTCATTGAAAGACAACTGTGACACAATTGTAATAGCAGACTTGAGGCCCAGATGTACCGCATTTACGTGACATAAAGAAACTTACATTTTTGTACATAGATTATATTACTATCATAAGTTACAGCAGGTTTTTCTTTTGAAAAATGTGCGTAGATAATCATAAACAAATCGTGCCAAAGTCAATTTTTGTAAGGAATTTTGTATTAAAACGTTCAACCTGCACAGAAGTAGATATAATCGTCTTAAAAAAATCATCTTATACTGGCGTATTTATCAATAGTTGTTATAAATCATAATAATTTTGTAATACTGTAATTGTACCTTTTATTTAGCTTATAGCTACATAATCATATTACAAATTACTGTATTCACATATTCTAACATGTAAAACCAAAACACAATATAATGAAAAATATCAACATTGTAACAGATATGCTACCCTTTTCCACCCCTACGTAGTACGTACAGCATAAAAACATTCATAACAATACTTACAAATCACGTGTAAGGTAACTGGTGCTGATCTTCCATCCCCTTCTACATTGGAGGCGATACAGACGTATTTGCCGGCTTGTTCCCTCGAAACATCCTGTAGAGCTAAATGAGCAGACCCTGCTATCACTCCCGCGCGCTGATTGTGCTTCATAATTTGACCCTAAAACAAAGATTATTTTTAATAACCCTGTGCCACCCTTTCCCTTAAGGGTAAATTATAATTAATATCAACTGTGCAAATTAAATGAATTTTAAGCCAAGTCGTTAAACGATCTTTCATTCTTACTGTTAATTATATTGAGTTAATGTGTTATAAACTGGAATTGTAAGAAATTCATAAATTGTACAGCTGGTGTACCATCCCTTTAGAGTATTATTACGGTGCTTTGTTCCGATTTAAAAAATATATATATAGTGATTGATGAGGGTTAAGATATTATATTTTTTTTAATTATTACAAATAATCTCAGTATCAGAGAACCTCTTAATTTTCCTTTAATTAAATCTTAATTTAATTAAATTACTATAATTATAGAAAAGAAAACACTTATGTAAATAATGAATCACGAGAGTGATTTTTATATTGAATATTTTTTACTTTTTTACCAAAACTTCTGGGAAAGACACACCAGCTCTTAGCCTAAGTACTTATTAGGCTAAAGCCTATTTATAAATTAAGATCATTTATAATGTTTATCATGAAATAAATGAAAAAAAAAATCATTTTAAATAATATATAAAGTATGAAATAAAATTTATATACTAGTTTTAAATTACATGGATATTATATTATTACGTACGTACAAAATCGTAAGACTTAGAATTAGTTAGGAAATTGATCACATTAAAACGTGAATTCCTTAACTTAAAGTATCTAAACAGTTTATACTGTGCTGAAATTAAGCCATTTTACTCACATTATGCTCCCAAACAACTTTATAAGCGCTAGGATTTGCGCTTACAATACATTCGAAGTACATGTCGTCGCCTTCTTCTATATCGTTAGGGTTCATCTTGGAACCCATCCGTAGTTCAACTTTGGGAACATCTGTTAAAATAAGAAAGTTTTTATTTATAGCTGTTCGTTCCCATAGTTAGTGGGGTCCATATCATTTCATATTTTCAAGTAAATAATTATAAGTTTAGCACTAATTTAAAATATAACAATGAAGTGATAGATTTTATTTTTGGGTGTTTGCTAATATATACGTATATAATTAGAAGCAATTCTGAATGTGTCGTTTAATCTTAATTAGACTGGTATCAACTCTGTATATAATTTCGTACCAATATTACTACATATTACAAAACAAAGCCCTCAACCGCTGTTCGCGTTCGTCTGCCTGTCTGTCTGTCTGTTCGCGATAAACTCAAAAATTATAGTACCGATTTTCATGCTGTATTCACCAATGGATAAGGAAGGTTTTAGTATATAATTTGTTAAGTTTTTGTATACATTTACTAGCGGAACCCGAGGTCGCTTGCGTTAAATCTTGGGACAAGCCCGAGCGCAACGAGGGCGAGTTGTTAGTCTGTATTATGAATTTGACTGTTAACGAACGATCATCGAACCTACGATAAACGTAAGCAACGACAAATATTGTATGCTGTAAAACATAGCAGTTTATGTAACGAAATATTAATGATATTTTAAAAAATCCATGCAACACTCGTTGCAACAAAGTTACAATTTGTTTTGCTTTTCCAAACTTCCTCCGTCATTGCACTGGCGGAGTTACTTTAATGTTTTTTTGATGATCCTCTTTTCCTACAACTTTGAGAAGCCTTAATTTATGACTGATGATAGTAATTAAATTCAAATATCAATAATAATTTGAATTTTGATTTAAATTATTAATAATATTTGAATTGAATTCAATTACTATTTATTTATTGCACTACGTACTATTATGCATATTGTACTTTTAGTGAATAAATAGTATTATTAAGCTTGCTGATACATATTCTTAAAAAAATTGAAGATTTATACAACGTGATAAAGTAAACGTATGCTTTAACAAAGCCCTCCGCCACGTATGTCTGTCTGTCTGTTTGTAATAAACTCAAAAACTACTGCACCTATTTTTATGATGTTTTCACCAATGGATAGAATGGTTCTCGAGAAAGGTTTTAGTATATAATTTGTCAAGTTTTTGTAAACATTAGCATAACCCGCGGCATTGCTCGCTTTAAAACTAGGGACGAATCCGAGCGATACGAGGGTAAGTCGCTAGTTCTTATAATAAAGCGTGTAGCGAAAGCTTCTACAGATAATACTTTTCGTAATTAAAAGTTTTGATAGGTTGTTAAAGTATTTAATCGAATCAATTTTAATTGTTAGTTGATTTTTCCTTTCTTCATTAAGAAAGTCTATGTCTTAAACAGGTGCAATTTCAATGATAGAGTTACTCGTATCACATAAAAGATTTTATTATTTCTTTATTAAAGTCAAGAAACGAGAACAAACTTGAGATTGAAAAATATATTTCATTTCAAAACTACTGGAACTTGAAGGAATTCAAGATAATATTGTTATAAAATATCATTTTCTTATTCTTAGAAAGTAAGTTAAAAATTATTGTTTGACTTTTTTATATTTTTTTACATTAAGCAAATTAGGCTTTTGTTCAGCATATTAGCGTTTAGTAGAATGGTAAGCTCATACTATCTTTTGATATACAAGGTGTACACCTGTAATAACATTATAAGACAAATCGATACATAAAATTCTAATTAAATCGATTCTTTACTTAAAATATTTTTTGAATAAACTTGTTGAACATTATTATCAATACAGTGGCTGAAACTATCGTTTTTAGATTTATGATTGTCTGTTTGTCTGTTTCACTGTCTGTGACTCGTCACTAGAAACCCACTAGACAGATTTTGATTAAAGGTATGATGATAACCATATCCGGATCAATATATGAAATAATATTTTTACTGCGAGAAAACATCTAATTTCTGAAACAACTATACTAAACGTTAAAATGTATAAATTGACGAAACCGAACAAAGCTCTCTTAAGTCTCTAGTATTATTATTTTTTTATATAATATTAACAAAATAATGAGCTTTGCGAAAGTCTAATTTATATTTCAGATAGTCTTAGTACTCAACTAAAACTTTCTTTAATTATTTAGTGTAGAATGGAAACGATATTAATATTTAATGAAGCTTTATATTCTCTTACTTATTTCTCATTTATTCACTCTGACACTAATGTCAAGCCTATCATCCACAGAAAGGCTTTCACATAATAATTAATCTACAGTTTCTTTGTACGTGACAAAGAACATGCATGGACTAAAATAAAGTTACATTAGTTTATCGTTGGACCTTTAAAAGTAATTAGCTATTTATATTCATATATTAATTGTGTTGTTTGTGTATTATAATGAGGTTTTACTATAAAGGAATTTTATCTACAGAAGATTAAGAATTTATTGATATTATCCATCATGAGATATCTATACCAGTATATGCATACAAGTATGAGTAGTGAAATGAAGACACGTTTGGATCATCTTGTAGTGACCCTATTTGCTGCGCCAGTGGTCACGGGTTTGAGTCCCGCTGGGGGCATTCATTTGTTAAACATGAATGTTTGTACTCAAGTCAAGGGCGTTTAAATTTATAATATGTATGTATTCAAGGTCTATCTGGTATCCGTAATACAAGCGTCGTAACTTACCACGGAACTAGATGGCGCTGTGTGTAGTAAGGTCCCAACATATTAATTTATTTATTTACTATAGAATAATAAATATTTACCATATATCATAACAAATCCTATCATAGTTTTATCTAAATGAGGTCATCAATGTACGTCAGGTTAAGTAACGTGTACCAAAATATATACAAACTTTAAACTTGTACTGTTATATTAGTATAAATATATTATTAATATTAAGTATTCATGCACGGTCAATTTTTTATAGCCAGAGGTTCAATTTTTCTAGAAAAATTATAAGATCTCATCACTTTTTTTTATTTGGTACTGACAAATGCCATAGACTAAGCGAGTTTTAGGTTTTTGGTGACCGATGAGAACTACATATTATTATATTTTAGAAACCAATGATACCCAAAATGAAATTTGAAGAAAAATCAATTCCATACAATAATTATGTCTGTATTGATATTTTACGTCATTATACTTATAATTAATAAAAAAAAGTATTATTTCTAATACAATACTTAAAGCATTTATTATTCTCACATTATACTGGTAGAAACGAAAGTTCCCTTTAAAGTTTCCCGTCTTACTTTTCTTACGTAAACGGAATCGCTCAGTCAATTTGAGCTTTATTGTAAAAAGTTTTCTATAAGAAATAGCTAGTTTATACTGACATAACGTACGATGCTCACAAAATATTGAATTGAATGAAAAAGCTGTTAACTATGTATTCATATGAAAGACTTGTAAAAATAAATACGCATATAATAAATGGCCTTTTCCTCAGAATATCTAATATATAAAAATCTCGTTTCACAGTGTTTATTGAACTCTTCCGAAACAGCCTGACCGATTTTTATGTTTTTTTTGTGTACATTCGGTAGGTCTGATAATAGGTTTATCTGCTAGGTGATAAGGGTGGAACTCTCCAGATTTTGTATTTTTATTATTTTTAGGCCAATTTATTTTTTTCATTTTTTATGATTTGGCATTAAAAATACATAGGGTGGTTACCCTAAATCTTTTACCATTGGGCGCGGGCGGAGCCGCGGGAATTACAAGTATATTTAAAGAATACAAAAAGATTGTATATAAAAAATATATTCAATATCATCAGAATTTTTCGTAAAATGTTTTTTTTGGTAAAGTTTATTGAAATAATCATTAATGTCGATACAAAGGAGGAAATAGGTTTTTAGGATTATAGTCTCACTACCTGCCTGCCTGCCTGCCTGCCTGCCTGCCTGCCTGCCTGCCTGTCTGTCTGTCTGTCTGTCTGCCTGTCTGTGACCATGATAAGAAAATCACAGGACAGGTTGTCATGAATTTTGGTATGATGATAATTGGTTATCCAGGTCAACATACTAGTAAAAGATAGTTTTTACTGTGAGAAAATATTTAATTTTTTATAAATCTATACTAATTGTTAAAGTGTACCTAGGGACGAACCCGAGCGAAAAATAAACATAAATTATTATGTATTTAACAATTATATGTTAAAGAGTAGTACATAAAGGTACCAAAGTATACTCTGACGAAAAAAACGGTCACAATATTAATATGCAGCACGATGGACCGATGACTTAAGAAAGGCGGCGGGCAGTGGGTGGATGCGGACTGCCCAAGACCGGGATGGTTGGCGCTCACAGGGGAAGGCCTTTGTTCATATTAATATAGAAATAATATAATAATTAGAATTATTAAATAATTATAACAGCTTTAGTACTTACAATGCAAGTCAAGTTTTATTGATGATTCTAGTATTGAATGATCGAGTTTTTCGTGAGTGGCCTTGCAAGTGAGTACTCGACCATTGTGCTCCATGCTTGGCGTCCATCGGAGAATGGAAACCGTCTCGTTGCGGTCTTCAGAGTTCTGTAATAAAATTTGTGATTAATCCTATAGTTCTGCTAATCCCCAACTATTATATACACTAAGCTATTTACATTATGTATAGGAAATAGGAACATAGGATATGTAAAGGTCTGTTACAACTTCACGCTGAAACTAAAGATCACGGAAGCTGGATTGATTCGAATGGAAGTAGACTTTTTTTTAAAGTCTAGGAAAATATTATTGACTAGCTGTGCCCGCGACTTCGTTCGCGTGGATTTCGGAACTTAACAATGTATTTTTTAGTGCGAAGCGCTGTTGGAGGATACCGATACAAATCATTTTTTTTTTATTTATGCTAGTGCTTCTTTATAAACATCATTAGCTGTGGAACCATCAATTCAAATCATTATCAATCAAAATAACTTTTCCATCTTCTTGTACGGGGTATGCACATACCCTATTTGTAACAATAAATTGGAAAACTCCTGTGCATTTTCGCAGCCTCCTAACTGTGCACGCATATTTACATTCAGGTGTGTAGATGAGTGAGACCAAATTCACATAACCCTAATTTTACTTCTGGAATTTCTCTACTTCTTCACTTTAAACTCAAATATCTTTTGATAGACTGAACCGATTGCAATGAAGCAAAAATTAAATGTTACTTCTAGTTACGTTCAATCGTTGTGTATACAAGTTATCTACATTGCTTTCGTACATTTTACGTGATGCCCGGATAAATAAACAGACAAACCGACAAACAGACAAACAGACAAAAATTCTAAAAATGCTGGAAATGGGTTCTATAGGTTGTCCTTTAACACCCTGGCTATTTTTTTGTAATTTTTTTTTGATGTACAAAAACGACTTTTCTACAGTTTTATTATATGTAGGTATAGAAGACAAGCCACACATTTTCTGATATAAATGTCGATTATTGTTATTACAAAGTATATCTAAGTATTACTTTAACTTTTAATAATTCAAGTATTTCTTAGTAATCCGGGAATTCTTGTAACATTATTTTTTCTTATTTCTTATAACATTAAATATTATTTAAGATAGTTATATATGGCAATAAATTAAGATATTTTATGTATGAATAAAACAAACAACAAAGTGTTGTTGTTGTGTTGTTTTTTCAGTTGTGTTGCATATAATTAAAGCTACATACGAGTAGTTAGGGATATCTCATTACCATACGATAACAGAAAGCTGTTTATGGAGTTCAACTTAAAGCACTTCATATGCAAAAGCGTTTTATTTTACCATATTCGTATTGCGTAAGTTTAAAGAAAGCATTATGTTATAATTTTTGTTTTTTAATGTTTGATTATTTTTATTACTAGCGTAATTATTTTTATCTGACAATAACCTGATTTTTACTGAAATAAATGTGCATTGCAGGTAATAGTCTCTCTAAGTACCATCCAAATTTGATGACTTTTTAATCCCTCAATTACATAACATTATGTAACATTATTTTCTATTTAAAAGCTATGAGGCTTATGTCACGGACACCAGATAGTTGATACACTACACATATATAACTTTAAATACATACATATTATAAATATAAACACCTACGACTGGAGTACAAGCATTCGTGCTCAACAAATGAATGCCTCCAGCAGGATTCGAACCCGCGACCGCTAAAGAAAGTAGGGTAAACACTATAAACTGAACCAAACGTGTTCTTGTTAGTATTGAATACGATATAAATAAAAACATAATTAAGTTAATCTTACTTTTTGTGGTTCAGTGACAATCATTTGCTTGTCATTGAGCCACCACGTGATGATTGCTGGGGGTCTAGCACCGACCGCCCTACACGCAAGTTCTGCTTCTTGACCGACCGACAGCGGCTGCTCACGTGCCAGAATTTCCACTAGTAGCGGTCGCACTATAACAAAAATATTTATTAATTATTTTTATATATAATAGCTAAGAAGTTTTAACTTTACACTACCGGGCCTGCGACTACTATCAATAGGGGCGTAAACAGTGTATAAAAATGCAAAAATACCGCGTTAGCCTGTTACTTTATATATTTTTCGAAATTTCTATTTTATCTTTCATTTAGAAAGAGCAATGCGCATAAGCACTGAGCAAGATTCATAATGAAACTTGCTTCACACGTTTTTCCAAGTAAGCGCCAACATAAATATAAGCATGATAATAAAGTGATAGTTATAAACTATAACATATTCTTAGGAGATTTTTGTTAAGGTCTTGTTTAGAATGGCATCAATTCTTGTTTATGTAAACGAAATGCATAAAAATTTCAAAAGCACTAAAAAGCTAAATGTCACTATTTTTTGTTATGTCAATTCTAGAACGAAAATAATTTATTTCTAAATAAAGTATATGGGTATATTTATTTATACTATATCATTTAGATCCAGACTGGCAGATTTATAACTCCGTTTTCTGAATTCTGTTATTTTAAAAGAAGCCTGACAGCGGCTCCGGCAATTGTATTTTCAGTTTGAGAAATATATCTTTATTGTGAGTAGAAACGTGAATACCATATAAACATGTTGGGACATTGTTACAACAGCGCCATCTAGTTCCGTGGTAAGCTACGTTACGTGCTTGTGTTACGGATACCAGATAGTTGATATACTACACATGTAAATTTTAAATACATACATATTATAAATATAAACACCCATGACTGGAGTACAACATTCGTGCTGAAAAAATGAATGCCCCCAGCGGGACTCGTACCCGCGACCGCTCGCGCAGAAAGTAGGGTCACTACCGACTGAGCCAAACGTGTCATCAAAAAATTGATAATTTTAACATACTGTGATGAAAATAATAAGTGGAGTAGTTCGTTATGTGTTTTTTATATAAATAAACAAAAATTATATGTTAGGACATTGCTAAAACATCTTTATTTCTAGTTAAATGGTAAGTTAAAAGGCTTGTGTTGTGGAAACTAGCCTAGGATATAAAAAACCCTTTATGTGTAATTTATTTATAACAAATATTTTTATCTATCTTCTGTTTTTATAAATTAACTCGTCCCTTGATGCGTTTTAACGGTCAGAAGGTGAAATTTTTTTAGAAATTAGATACTTTCCCACGGTAAAAAGTATCCTTTGTGTCCCGAATAACCAGTTATTATCATACAAAAATTTCATGAAAATCTGTCCAGCGGTTTTCTCGTGATACGGTCACAGATAGATAATCCTACAATTCTAAAAAGTATAGATTCGGCTCAGTTTTAATTTTAATGTTATATATATATATATATATATATATATATATATATATATATATATATATATATATATATAACCGAACGAACGAAACATATGCATGTTATGTAGTTATATATGTAAAATGTACCAAAGTGAAGCAAAAATAACGAACAAATATTATGTTCACGTTCACAGAGCGAGGCCACTTGTAACGTTTCTCGACAGTTCCGGCTCGGTAGTATTCATTTTTGTTGGAAGTTATGTAGGTGTTTATGAAAGAAGGAAAGCAAGTTAATTTCTGAGAAAAATAACTTATTTTCACACTTTTTTCATAGTTATTTGAATAATATGTTAAAGCTTTTATTTTTTTAGTTGAAAATATTAGTCCTGATCAAAATAAATTATATAGTGTAATATATTATGTATTAAGCAATGTAATAAGCCATGAATACAATGTTTTTTTGAATGTACCTGACCTATTTATGTTAGTTACAATGGATTAGAACTGGTCGACCTCAAGCACCACACCCACTAAATATAATAATGATCTACTTTAAAACTAAGCTTAACTTTTCAGTAGACTCCGTATAACTTAAAGTTTTAATTTTAGCTATCTACAGCGGTAACATAATGATCTTTTGATTGCGAACGCAATTGAAACTGTAGTCTACATGTCAAGGTCGCATGACGAGAAATCGTAACAAAAACCGTCATGCCCGTGACGCTTCTATTAGGTTGTTATAGCAACCGTTGTTTTTGTTTTACAAATAATATTTTTTCATAATAATTCTTCCATTTTACTTTATTTTAAGTAGTTCCTAGTACAGTGATGCATGTCTTAAGTAAGTAGCGATGTCTATGTTTCATATAGTCGGCCAACGGACTTGACAGCCAACCCAACCTGCCTTACACTCGCTTGGGACATTAGTGTATGGCAGCTTGGACTGTCACGTCTGTTAGCCGACTATATATTTCATAGGCTTTGTAAATAGTTCCTTAAAGACATGTAATGTTCAGCAACCCTTTTTTTACTGTTGAGAAAAGCATTTAAGCATATCATGTGCATACATACACGTGCTTATGGAGAACTTAATGACTCAAGAAGCCAGTGCTACCCACAGAAACACAACCAAACCTTCTCTATTTTAATATGGCCTTATAGACACGCCCGATGGCAGGCCTACCTAAGCAGACAACACAACCGAAGAAGGGATCGCTCCCGTGGTCTACTTTGCTATTAGAGAAGTTTCTTGACTTTGCCGAATGGATTGCCAGATGCTAATGAACCACTGAATTATAATTTATTATTACGAAAAAATAAATTCCCAAAATATATGCACAGCTGATCAATTTAAAATAATTTTTGTTTAAGAATTGATATGTACTCATTACATAATTGGAATCTCAAAACATAGGTTTAGGAGAATATATTATATCTTTGATTTACTAAAGATATTATTAATATTGAATTTTGAAATCAAAAATTAAGTAAAAAAGTAAAACACAAATAATTAATTATACCTATACTAATTTAAGTTCAAATTGTAACTAAAGTAAGAAAATAATGTATACGGATGTATCAGCGTGATTATTCCACACGTATTTTAATTTGGTTCGTGAAGGCCTTTTACTTTTTATCCGGTCTGAGCGCAATGCGAATTTTAGCGGAATGTTTCATTAATATCTCGCTATAATGCACCCGATGAAAAATTAATATTTTTGAATACTAAATATTGCTAGCATAACATAAATGTAAAAGTTCAGATTTGAAATTAGCACAACGCTGACTTTTTATTGAGACAAAAATTAGAATAAAAATATTTCCTTTTTTAAAATTCATCAATTTTAAAAATTATATTTAAGTTCGAAGAGGTATTATAACAAAAATAAAATTCACTTTTAACAGTATCTCTGTAAAATGTTAACAAAAAAGAGTACTTTTTACAAAAAAGAGGCGATAAAGCATTACAATAATATTCAGAACACGTCCGTACAATGTAAGAGCGGCATAATATCAAGTCAAATCATAATGACAAAACGTAAAACAATGCCATTATAACACAGTCACGATTGTTCTACAAAGAGCCGCTAATGTCTTCCATTAAGATTAGTTGAAAAGTAAAATTTAAGTCTGTAATAATATAATGGAACAGTTCGATAATGATAGAGTCAGCCCTAATTAGGGTGCAGGTTCCATTCTCGCGGGGTGAATTTATTAATGCTGCCTTAAAACAAAAACGTACTATTCAACTTTTTTGTTGGTCCAGTTATTGGCAGTTATAGTTCTATGTTACAAGATCCTGAATTCGGGTCTCGGGTTCAGCCCAATGTATATAAAGTGTTTTCTATTAAGAAACACTAAGTAAGCCAGTAGGCTAAAAAAAACATTGAATGTAACGGCCTTCTTTGACCCTCACCATAGTCGACATGCAGGATTGAGCACCTCAGAGGAAAAAACTGGTTATAATTTTTTACATTAAATAACAAACGAGCTATAAATACATAAAATATCAAAAGAAACAACGCTTCGATGTAAATAGAAGTAGAATATCCATTTTCCTTGATCATTAATCTCCGTACACTTTATCACATTTTGCACATGAACGAAACTGGTTTAGACATAAAATTGTAGTAGAATAAAGTGATTTATCTTTACATAAGTGGAATATTTCATATTGCATTCTTCAGCATGTTTAAAGCCGAAGGTACGCCGGGACATTTCTGAAGCGGGGCTCTGACAGTACTTTGTGCATTCATACGAGTACGTTCATTCTCTTGGAACTTGTAAATTGTTTATCTTCTGGTACACATATTTTCATAGCGTTTTATTTGTCAAATGCTAAGTTTTTAAGAGGATGTGATGAATTTTATCTATATTTAATATTATAAAGTTGAAGAGTTTGTTTGTTTGTTTGGTTGAACGCGCGCTAATCTTAGGAACTAGTGATCCGAATTGAAAATATATTTTGTGCGGGATAGTCCGTTTATCTAGAAAGGCTATAAATTATAATATTGAATCACAAGACAAGCAATAGGAGCGGAGCATCAATGAAAAATGTTGCAAATACGGGAAAAAATATTTCTTTTAAGAGCTTCCGTTGCGTGCGCTGCCTAAATGGTTAAAGTTATGCAGAATTCATGCATGAAGGAATTATTCTTCTTTAAAAGTTCTAAAAAGAAGGTCCGCGATGGCATATATCTATCTATCTTTTAAAGTTGACTCACTATAACCTTATTTATGGTAAGAAAATTTGTGTTAAGATAATGTATTGTTTCCGAAAGCGTTTTTATAAACATGATATTAATTCTTACCTAAAAAAATAATTTACTTATATCAAGCATTTACTTTTGAACAAAATTGCTCTTAGCATCATTTGATTTCAATGAATGAATAATTATTATCTTACGAGATATCATAGTTTTAACATAACTCCTCAACGTAATAATGACGTGCAAGACGGGCTCTGCGTGGTACCATACCGGGCGGATCGGAAAGAATTTAGTTTTCGGTCGTTAAAACGCGAGCAAAGCCACGGAAAAGTCTAGTTAGTAAATTATACTATATATTTTGTTTTATTATACTATATATTTTGTTCAAGTGGTAGTGCCATGCTTGTTACTTTCGGTAGCAGCCGAATGGGCCGGCACGCCCCGTATAGTACCACTCTCTCACAGAAGACCGGCGTGAAGTGGCAGCTATGCTGTCGCGTTTCGTCCGGTGAGTGAGAGTCCGGGAGGCCCACTCCCCATCCCTCATCCCGTCCTTCTCCTTCCTCCCTCCCTCCCTTTCCTGAAAGGCCGGCAACGCATCTGCAAGCCCTGTGGTGTTGCAGATGTCCATGGGCGGAGGTGATCACTTACCATCAGGTGAGCCTCCTGCCCGTTTGCCCCCTTTGTCCCATAAAAAAAAATATATGCTATGTTTATTATTAAAAGGTTTTGTCAGCGGCTGCCTCTGCATTATTAGTGGAATAGAGATTGAAGGTAGTCTACATCATTCCTATCTAAATGGAATATTTCATAAGGCATGGAAATGTACCTATTAGTGAAATAGAATTGTTTGGGTATATTCTCGTTCTTACCGCCCACCGTGTATTGTAGTGACTAATATATTTTGTAAAAAAAATCAATACAAAAACAAGGGTCCGTACTTTAATGTTTTGACTCCAAAAATTTAAACCTACATTTAATTATTACTACTTCAACAAATATGGACCAACTTATTACAATATTTCTATTAGCTCACTATTCTATCCATATCAATGAATATTATGACAAATCAACATCAGACAGGTATAAATTCTACAAACGAGATCTATCCATAATGTCGACATTCCAACAATAGTCATTGCTTCTATGATTGCAAATGGATTTAAGTAAAGCCGCACGATTAACCTAGATCAGATGGTATACGGATTACAGGTATGACGACAGATTACGCTTTTCTTTTGTCCGTCGCGCTAACCATTAGTTTTTATTTGTGAGTTCCTTTGTTCTGTATAACACCACTGTGCTCAAATAACGGGGAATTATTCTACATTATCGTTATATGACTCGTGATGTGATCTTTTTGTACACATTAAATGTAAATATATGGGACAGATTTATGTAAAGAAATGTACATATATGTTTCTATTCTTTTAGTTCATTTTGAGCAATAAGTACTCGTATATATTGTAATACTTTCATTCGAATTTGTATAACTTAGTTATTTATTTCTTTTATTAGACCACCACAAAGAAATACATACAAAATACAAATACGTCACAAAAAATATATGGAAAACAAGACCTAAAGAGTAGTACCTTAATAATTACTAGTGACTCGCCTCGCTCCGCTCGATTTAGCGCAAGCAAAGCCGCGGTTTCCGCTAGTAAATGTATCCAAAAACTTAACAAATTATATACTAAAACCTTCCTCGAGAACCACACTATACATGAGTGAAAACAGCATGAAAATCGGTGCAGTATTTTTTGAGTTTATCGCGAACAGACAGACAGACGCGGCGGAGGACTTTGTTTTGTAATATGTAGTATAGCTGATAATGACACTCAAAAGATAGTAGGTAAAACAATAATAACAGTATTAAAATGAAAACGTTCGTCTTGAAACTTTACATATTAAAAATTAACTACAAAATACTTAACTATTACTATTCTAATATTGTTCGGTCTACAATTACAATAGAACATTAGTATGTTGTTATGATTATGTCTTAATTCTCTATCGAAATGTGTTCCAAATTTTTGCTTTTTTATATATTTGCTGGAATCCAAATATTTTTGCAGTCGCAAACGAGATCTAATTTTACACACTAACCTATCGAGAGATTGGAAAGAATCTTTAAACTTAATCAACGTACTTTATATAATAAATAATAGTTTGAAAATTGACGTGTAATTTATATTTAACCGCATATTAAATAAATGTATAAGTGAGACATTATATAATATAATAATTTGTGTAGCTATTTCATTATATTGGTGGTTGAAATCTTGTGAATACTGTGTATAGTAAGCTACAATACACTGCTATGTAACAGTGCATGAAGCGTATTCGGTATTCTATACACAATGTACACAATGCTTTAAGACCTTTACCGTGCAATGAATTAATTAACACTTAGGCATATTGTATGAAGTGATGTCATGTGTGAGAATTATTCCTCGTGGCATTTGCTTTTGTATGCGTTTTTATTTATTACATATCCCATATCATGTCTCAGTTTTATATGAAAGCCAAATATAATTTATGGTTATGTTTAGTTTAATTTAAGTTATAATATTATTGCTTCATCATACTCTAAAAATTATTAATGAACAGCAGAACAGCATTTTATACATCGATCCCTATATTTTTATCTTTATTTTATAATCAATGAAAATAATGTTAAGAAGAATATCAAGAGAAAATAATAACAAATTTATACATATAAATAAAATTGAAGTGTCTGTTTATAATTTCAAATTAACAGCTTTTCACTAAATGCATATGAAAGTATATACGGTACAAACATCAAAAAATCTATTTTTTAATTTTTGTGAGTCTGTCTGTTTGTTCCGGCTAATCTCTGAACGACTGGAGCAATTTTGACGGGACTCTCACTCGCAGATAGCTAATGTTATAAGGCAACTAAGGCTACTTTTATTTTAGTAAATTTATTTATTTTAAGTAGCGAAACCCGCGCTGAATATAGGGATGAACCCGAGCGAAGCGAGGGTGAGTAGCTAGTATTATAATACGTTTATATGAAATATAATATTTATTCATTGTCTCTCAATAAATGTGGAATGTTATACTGGATAAAGTGATTTAGTTATGTAACCTTATATATGTATCTATGTATAGTAATATCGTTTATATATTTTACAAAGAACTGTGAACAAATAT
Organism: Boloria euphrosyne; assembly: GCA_951802675.2. NCBI lineage: Eukaryota > Metazoa > Arthropoda > Insecta > Lepidoptera > Nymphalidae > Boloria > Boloria euphrosyne. The sequence continues at coordinate 12,411,179 of OX637875.1, read as the reverse complement.
TTTTATGATATAGGCTACAATTTTCCATTTATCTATGTTTATACGTGAACAGACAGAAGCCTGACAGGTCATAAGCACAAATTCTTATTTTCTTTCAGCCAAAAGTATTGAGATAATTTTCCAACTGGCTCAAATCTCTGAGGCACCGAGCATCCAATTTCGTACCTTCAAATATCCACACTCATTCCGTTCTTCAGAGCATATACACTACATTACAATGTAAACGGGGTTAAGACGAGGGTATTATGGCGACGTTTCACCTTCAACCCGCAATAACGTCGAAGGACCGCGCTGAGAATTATTGTTTCGAAAATTAGACGGAATCTTCATTAGTCACATCTTTCGATTTATGTGCCCTGTGATTAACGCTTGTGCCCGAATTTCATTAGGAAATTGAATTAAGACACAAATGTATAAGAAAAAATCTGTTAAAGTTTCTAAATTGTCAGGAGTCAAGATAAACTTCTCTCCAAATGTGTGGTCACTTTGTGAACGTTGCTCACTAGCGTCAGGCAATCCAGTTGGGCGGTAAGTATAGAAACACACTTACATGTGGCTTGCTTTGGAGGGCGGTGTATCATACAGGTTGCCCCTGGTACATAAAAGTGTAAACTGTGAGAAGAGACTAGACCGTTGGTCGTTGCAGTCTGCTTGTCATCAGGAGATTTCCTTGGATTTTGTGAGTAGTACTGACATTTCTAACCAAAGGTATCAACATAACCACCTGTGTTATGCAAATCAAAATAATTTGCCAGATGTCAGAAAGAAAGAAAAATATACATAGTCCTTATAAGCGAAGAAAAGCCAAATCGTCAATTTGTAATCTGTTCATTTTGTTTTAGATAAATAGAAAATTAGCGTCATGCCTAATTAGATATTTTATTTTACATAACAAATTAAATTAACAAAACAATTCCTTTATAGATAGGTATATTTTTAATGACTATCTTTTTATTTTACAATATGATAACATTGAAAAAATATTCTTAGCACATTCAAACACAGTTATAAATTAAAACAAAAGCGCATTCTACTATAGAAATGAGTTATAGCGTATAGCATTAATCCTATTATTCCGTAAAAGCCCGTTTTCCGCGTGGGATTCAGATATTACTTAGCCACATTCAGAGCGTTACTTCACTTAACGATGACCTTTTCGAGATATAAAAATAAATATAAAGTGATATGCTTTCTATAACGTTAATATTTAAGGTAGAGTAAAAGCTCTAGTAAGCTTTTATTGATTGACTTCAAAAGGAACATGTATTAGAATCATGAGCTTTTTGTGAATATTATACGGAATAAATTTGCTATTTAGTCAGTTAATTTTTATGATTGATACTTTTGTTAACGAAAGGCGTATACTATAAAGATACTTTGTAATATCACTACGTATTATAAAACAAAGTCCTCCGCTGCGTCTATCAGTCAGTCTGTCTGTCTCTTTGAAATAAGCTCAAAAACTACTGCACCGATTATCATGCGGTTTTCATCAATGCATTGAGTGGTTATCGAGGTTTTAGTATATAATTTGTCAAGTTTTTGTATACATCGAGTCGCTAGTATTTCATAAAATTCTCGCATTTTGGGGCGAAATATTTTCTACCTTTTTTTTTTAATTTTAAATAATTTCGTTTTAAAAGATTTTCATATTAAATGTGTTATGTATAATATTTTCAAATGTACCAACTAGAAGAGATATTTTGATAAAATTTTGTATGATAATAGATGGATATCCGGGTCAACATAATTATACTATACTCGAATAATTTTTACAGTAGAAAAATATAATCCATCTGAGAAATTGTACTTCAAGTCAAAATGTAGCCAAGAGCGGACCCCAAGCAGAGCGAGGGTAATTAGCTAGTATTCAATAACAAGAAATTAAATATAACCTATACTATTATAAATGTGAATGTAAGTTTGTTTGATACGCTTTCACGCGAAAACTACTTAACAGATCATCATGAAACTTTGTACACATATTCTTATTTAGGGATTATAACATAGGATACTTTTTTTACTTTTTTTTTGACAACATGAACGCGGGCAAAGCCGCAGGTACTGCTTGTATTAAATACAATAAAAGTGTACAAAGCAAAAATATACAGCGAATTTTAAGCATAAGTACAAAAAACAACAACAAATTCTAAATAAAGAATTTGTCTACCGGACATATTGCTGCGTGTCGCAATATTTCGTTTCGTTTCTTATTTAAATAATACAAACGGTAAAGTTATAGCGTAGAATGTAGTCGCTATATTATTAGGAATAAATTCAAGCTGATTTATGAAGGTATACCGGCTTTTAAGGGATATATGGACGGTGTATATTTTTTAATATAAGCTTTTGCACTGTTTCACTTTTATTTTGGGTACTGATTTTTTTTCGTTGTAGTATGGAGGAATGACTTCTTACAGTGAAGAAAACCTGTCTGTCCGAGAGAAACTAACAAGTTTTTGAAAGACGTGTGAAGTCCGCCAACCTGCAATTAGCCCGCGTGGTGGACTATAGCCTGATTCCTTCGTATTGAAAAGAGACCCATGTACAGCAGTAGGATATTATAAAAGCTTCATATAATAAACTTATTTAGTGAAACATTTTTAGTACAGTTAGTCATACTTGAACTGCACATGATACTGTTAAAAGTAAAAAGTGAAGCATTTACTGCTATTTTTAAGATCAAACCATTTTCAATATAATTACAAATTAATATACCGTAAAGGAAATAACTAAATCTGAAAAAGATAATCCTTGTAAGTCTTCGAAAGATACTATATGAGGTCTTGCAGATAGCCAGCCGGTTGTGGACTATCCAATGAGGTCAGTAACAAGCAGTGCGTTAGAAATTGCACTGAATATTATAAAATATATAAATATATTGAATGATAATATAAAATGTATTGCATAAGCATGCCATGATAATCGATTTCCTAACCCTTATATCTAATTTTCACCGACGTCGATAGCAAGTTTACTCTCGTTTTCGTATCAAAGTAAAATTTTCTATCCTATTTTAATATTATGAATGTAAAACTTTTCCTTCTGCTACATATTCACACTAAAAATACTAAACGGTATATATTTTGATGAAAATTTACATTAAATATGGTTTATACATCTAAGAAAAGGCTATCATTTTAAAATATCATATTAAAGATTATTTACAATATTATGTATGTATTTAAAGTTTATATGTGTAGTATATCAACCATCTGGTATCCGTAACACAAGCACATAACGTAACTTACCACGGAATTAGATGGCGCTGTTGTAATAATGCCCCAATATATTTATTTATTTATAATAAGTAATTAAAATACGCAGACAGAGTCGCGGGAATTAACCATTATAATATAAGATGTGATGTAATATAATTGTATACTTACAATATAACTGAATCTGAACGTTCACGCGTAACGGTGGCACTAGGGCAGTGTTATCCGCTGTACACGTGTAGACTGCTTCAAAATAATCTCTTGAAAGCTTGGGTATCCTCAACTCAAGGAGGCTGAGCCGAGTTTCATCTTCAACTGGTTCCAATTTCGAGATGACTTTATCATTTCGCCACCATCTTAACCGGGGCATTGGTTTTCCTGTGGAAATATATGATGTATCAAAGAATTGCTTATCAAAATGAACATCGAAAACTTTGATATTATATTTATCTCAACCATTTTGTAGCTCAGTAAACTAATCTAGGCATCAGTTTTAACCTAGTTCCCAATGTACTATCGATTTGAAACAATTCAATGGTGACTAGTAAAGCTATTGACTTAATGAAGTAAAGTTTTTAATGGAATATAATAATACAAGCGACTCACCCTCGCTTCGCTCGGGTTCGTCCCTAGGTATCCCCTCTAGGGTAATTTTTTACAAACTTTGAATTATTTATTAATATCTAATGAATGATAATGGAGGAACGTTAAAAAGGGATGAATACACTCAAAAGCCTAAAACATAAGTTTCAAGCTTCTAGCTTCAAAAATAATGTAATTTTCATACAAACTTGCAACCCCTTACAGCCCTTTCTTACATTGAAAAGTAGCCTATGTCCTTTCTCAGGCTCTAGACTATCTCTGTACGAAATATCATTTAAATCGGTTATATAGTTTAGGCGTGATTGAGTAACACACAGACAGACAGAGTTACTTTTGCATTTATAATATTAGCAAGGATTCCATTATCATATCACGATTATAAATATGTATACACGGAGGTTGAAAAATAATCCTAAACATCATTAGGAATTATCTCAGTATAGCAATTAACGCAGAGTGGTGGCAGCTCTCGAGTTTGCTACGTTTTTGGCACGGCCCCGGACGTGTCAAGCTTAGCTTGTTATGTGGCTGCATTGTTTTGTTAGATCGTAGAAGATATAGTTTCGTCACGTCCTTCTATCTGTCTTCGTACTAGTTTAAAGTAATAGTTGACGACACTTTGATGTGCCAACGGTTGCGGGTTCGAATCCTGCTGGCTACAACTACTGCATTCATTTGTTGATCACTAATGTTTGTTCTACAGTCATAAGTATACTGTTAAGACACTCTGTTTATAAAAAACTTCTAATACATTATAACTATAAGTATATTTACAATGTAATAAAGTAGAACTCGCTCGGGTTTGTTCCTAGGTACATTTTGATGCCCAGATGTGGAATACTAGATAGATAGACTATACATACAAATAATTATACCACATAGCTCATAATAATAATAATAATTAAATAAGCCCTTAATAAACGTGTTATCTATCGAAAAGAATTTTTCAAATCTGATTAGTAATTACTGAGATCAAAAAAAGTTTGCCTCTGAGATGTAATTAAAAATAACAATTCGAATTGAAAAATTTAAAATTAATTAACTTTAATTACACTTATCAATTATTAAAATTGTAAGCTATGTCGATGCCATTCCTTCCCTTCCTTAAAATTAATGTATAATTTCGTGGATCGCAACGTCTGTAATAAATTATGATCCCGTTACCATGATTGATGTAAAGCATTCCATGGGAACCAAAAATCAAATAAATTCGCGAAAAAGTCCGAAAATATAGATAGTTATTTGGATTTGACTGGCACTCACTATAAAAACTAATATCATGTAGCTATAACCGACAAAATGACTTTTAATTCGCTTTTCTGCAATCTGTGTGATTTCGTGTAAAAGGACAGAAGTGTGTAACAGGAAGCCGGGGAATCGCGCGCTATTAACTTGACCAATGAGCGCATGTGGCGGTAGGGTTGGCCGTCATATATTTATGTTTTTACTGTTGATTACAAAATAAACAATTAAAAAAAAATTAAAAACCAATCAAAAAGGCAATTGCTTAGAGCATTTAATAAATTAAAAGACCGTTGAGAATAGAAAACAAAATAATAAAAAGTGGGTGTGTGTGTACTTATGTACACGCGTTAGAAGTTATACTTCTTTGGCGTAACAAGATAAAAATCTTTTCAAAAATTTTATTTTTCGCCTTATTCTACGTTTGTTGAGAAAACGACACTAACAATAGAAATAAATAAATATCGTGAATACAGTTGTCAGTTCCTTACTTTTACTTTGTTGGTAACTTTTTTTGAAAAACTTAAATGTTGACTATAGCTAACTTCAGGGTGTCGGTTTTTCGTGACAGTGTGCGCGCGCATCGTAAAAATTTACTCTCATCATTTTTCCCTAACGTGCCAAAAGAAGTATAACTTCAATAAATTATAAGCAAAGTAATTTCTACTTCGGTTTAACTGTCTCTATTGTGAGCTGAAAGCCTATGCTATATACCTGCATTAAGCAAGCGGGATCTATTAGTAACTTGCAACTTGTATTACCTAATATTTCATCAATTTTAATTTGGTTTTATTAAAAATCTCTACAAAAGCCGTATACATAGCTTCAACTAATTTATTCCGCAAGAGTCTGCTATGCAGTAGAAAAGCAATAGTTATTTAATATTTGCATGCGTTAACATGCAAGTATACAAAAAGTGTCCTCCTTTGTTGTACATTAAGTCACATTCTGTGGTATTTTTAAATTAATCACACCGTTTAACGGGTCACGGTAGAGTAACAAAAGGTCGAAATCACTGCTATTCTGATGCTATTGTATTCTGACTGAATAAAAGTTAAATTTTCTAGACAATTATTACGAATACAGTAAAGGAAATAGTTAAAGCGGTTTTCGGGTGATGGAACTGGAAAATAATCTTTTGTTACCTTGATAGTAAATAATGTAACGATATATGATTGTAGAAATTAGTGTCTAAATCGTTAGGTACACATTCTTATGACATTTATGATTTATATTTTAATGTATTAAAATTATAACTATTAAATACATTGGTATCAACGATAATTTCACAAAAAACATTTCACATTAAATTTTCTGAAGGAAAGTTTTATAATTTGAGTTCAGTGTGTAATTTATATAATTTTAAATAAAAATCATAAAATATTATCATTCTGAGATCAACTACTCATTTTAATAATATATGATGGGTTTTCATATTGACTGGAGTTCTATTTCGTTTAATCAAGAATAATAGTATAAAAGAAAAAACTTAATAAAGAAAATAGCATCTTTAAGACTATACAAAGGGATAAAAAGTGTCCACTTAGAATTTCTTAGAAAATCTGTTAGAATATCATTGAAAATCTATATACACCTATTAAAAAAAATAACAAAAACTAAAGTATTAAATTAAAAGAAAAACCGTAATAAAATATGTTTTCACATAAATGTGTACACTAATTTTACCTCCACTTACAACACAGGTAAGCTTCAAGCTGGTATCCTCTACGTAGGGACCAGCAATGCCCACTACTTCTTTGTCTTCTTCATCGAAAATTTTTGGTTTTTCAGGCAGTTCTGAAAATAAAATAATGATATTAATAAATGTAATACTAATAATAATAATAAAACTTTACACATAAATTGATAGATTGAACAGGTTACATTATTCTGAACAGTAGCAATACATATTGGTTTGTACAATGTAGTTTCAATCGGCTGAGTGAAGTTCTGTACTCTTTGTTAGGGTATAAAATAATCTGTATTAAGGAATAACAGTCCCGTTTCCTCTTGGATATTTAACAAAATTTAGGTACAATATGTTTTGGATTAAAATTTCTACTACTTACAGTATAAATTATTAACTTCTGTCGTAATCATAATCGTAAATGTTAAATATCGTAAATGCTTGGATGTAACCTAGTCAGACTGAAGAAAAACTCTGGTTGGTGAAATAACTACAAGCTTCTAAAGCTACGGTGAACTAGATTGTTTAATTTAAAATAGAATATTATAATATTTTTCAGGTCAGATTGTATAATGTATAGACAATTTTTCACGAACGAACCCATAAAAAATAAAATAAAAAAGAATAGCCAATAGATTGGCTTCCTGAACAGTTATAAAGAAATAAGCACGCAAAAAAGCAATCTACGCTCCCGCACAATCCAGTGGATCCAATCAAATTACAATGATATTATCTGAGGAAATTTTCACATTGTATTGAATGATAGGCTTAATTTAAGTTAACAAGGTTTTGTGAAGCTATTTGTTAGCAAACTATATTATATTATAACCAAATGAAATTCAGTTTGAAATATAGTAATTTTATCAAAGTTAATACATAACAGCAACTATGTAAGTAAAAAAATACCTAATAAGTGTGTTTTAGTAGTGTCAGTTAAAAGAAAAGAAATTATTTAAAGCCCCGAGTATATGGAGGCATTCGAAGTCAAGTAATCGGTATAATATCTGGCAGCCGACACCAAAAATGTAATGAAATTTACATAATAATGCAAGACTATGCAACGAGACATTGAAAAATCAACAAACATCTGACCTTCTTTTGCTCTAGTTAGAGCAAGCTTTATATTGAAAGTGTGAAGTGAGGTCATGACACATTTAAATCCCAAGACCGACTGCTAACTTCTTAAAAGCTTAAGATTTAAATAAGAATATTTCGAGAGGAAAGAAAAATTCTAAAACATGACTACGAATTAGCGTTATGAAAGGCTTTTAAAAGGCAAACAAAACTGAATATTTAAACGCGTTTTTAAAAAATGGTTTTCATGCTTTATTTTTATAAAGAACTAGCGACTAACTCTCGCTTCGCTCGGGTTCGTCCGTAGGACCTTGTATCGGTTAGTGAACCCCACACAAAATACACGGTTCTAAACTTTTTATTTTACATGTGTTTTTTTGTATTCCCTATTTTTATACTCAAATGACACCCTCATACACCCACAACAACACAAAAAATAATTATTCAAATCGGTCCAATTGCTTATGAGTTTTAGCGAGACTGACAAGCGGTAATTGATTTTTGTATAATAATATAGAGACTAACTTCATCTACGCTTTGCTTGATTTATTCCTCAGAGTCTTTTATATTATAACTCATTGTTTTATATCTCGAAATAGAATGTGCTTACCAATATTTCATTTAAAAAAAAAGGCCCAGCCGTTTCAGCCTAAGGAAATAACAGATCAAATATACAAAAATATTTGCTTTTATTAGTATATATTATATATAGTGTGAATAACGAAAACTTTATAGCTTTATTCTAATATGTATAACTAATTAAGTTTCAAAGGCTTCAAAACCAAATGCGAAACAGAATCCTTATATTAACCCGATTCTGATTTCTGAATCACGTTTTCATTTTTACCACTCAATCAAAGTATTCGATGAAACGTTTCGTAACGTCGCTATACGAAAGCCTTTCGTGAAAATTATTAGTATTCTGCTTAATAATACATTCACACTAACTAGTTGGCATAGCATTCGTGACTCAAAAAATATGAATTTTCATCGCTACTGTTATCACGTTATTAATGAGGCATCGCGCTCAAAATGGAACACTAACAGGAATAATGAAATTACTATTAAAACTTTTGAAGACTCTATGTTACACAAGACTGCAGACTGCTGCACAGACTGCACATATTCTACTTTTTATTCACCTGTCTATGCTATTATTGCATGGAAACTGAGCTTTGTGAGGGCTTGCGTAGTTTTTCTAACGGGTAATAATGTTACAGCAATGTTAACTCTTTGGTTTTCTAACAGATGGCGTTAGTAGTGAAATAACATTCTATCCAATTAACAAAACATTGTTAATGTTCATTTTTTTAAGGTTATAAAATTATATTTTTTAACAGATAGCACATCAAGATATAAACTTAAATTACTATGTTAAAGCACAAATCTATAAGCGTGATAGTTTTTCAGTAAAGTGTACCACAAAATGTCCAGGCTGTGGGATAGTGTTGATTAACATTTTTTCTAAAAAAATAATTTCGCGTCCTTTCGATAAGAAAAGAATCACGAAAAATGATTTTCTTACATGCCTTCTTAGATAGGTAGTAGATAACACGTAGCACAATAATAAATATGTACCTTAGACTAAATTGAGTAAGTCTTCGCTCCGGTTGTTCACAGTCGGTCAACTCGTTCAAGTCGAGGTTGCTCGGTCATTATAAGGGGATAATAGTTATAATATATGACTTAATTTAAAAAGTTTATATTGTAATAAGGAATTTGATATGTATTTTTTTCGTCATACCTATTTAAACATATTTGCATTGATTGAAAAATGATAAGTTTATTTTAAAAACATAACTAAGTTTCATGTTAATCGGCCAAATAAATCTAAAGGTTCACTTTAACACTGTTTAAAGACGTCCTTAAATAGCGCTGAAGTGAGTCCAGTGACATATTATATATTTCAACTGTATAATTAAAATATTCGTAAGATGGTTCAATCGTATACGTTGGGTTTCAGTTGCTAATACTGGCTTCTATTACCAATGAATACTACATAACTACCTGTATTTATGCAGATAATATGCGTAAATGTACTTTCAATGTAAAAAAAAATCATAGGGAATCTTTAAATCAACAGGCAGTCACTAATATTTGTGTGAGTAATCCACTATTCTGAACATAAAACACTTTCGATTACTATATTTAATATTATTATCATACAAAAATACTTAAATAACTCTAATACCGAAATTGATTAAATCTCAATATATATCCATTCCTAGAAGCTTTTCGAGATATTCTGTGAAGTTTATCTAAGAAAGTATTCCCAGTCAATGCGAAAGGGCGCTTCGATGGCTTATCTTGGTTTAATGTTTTAAGTGACTTCATCAAAGTGAGTGCTTTAGTTAAATATGTTACAGTTGCAAGAAATGGGCTATTCAAGTTTTACTGTAACTACATATTGTGCGAGTTGTTACTGCGACATTTTAAAAGCTCTTTTCTTTGAAACATAAAGCTTTTTATTATTGTTTTAATTTTGTATGAGACATAAGATAAATGTTAAATAGTGATGGAACGATTGTTAGGTAATTTGTGCTTATAAGTACATGAATCAGATAGTAATTTATGTGCTTAGCATATTTACATTGTTTACATAATATAATTCGTAGATTTCTTTAGATTTTTCATTTTCAACATTTCGAACGCTTCACAATAATCGTGGTAACGGGAAAGTATGCTGTAAAGTATTCAAATGTCGTGAAGCGAGAATCAAAATAAATTCGCGAATAATTCGAATAGATTGTTTTATTTTATAAGTTTAAATATTCGCGTAAATCTAAAACAGTGCTATCAGCTTACACAGTTCTACAAAGTTGTTGTGGAATAACATAGATTTAAAAAATGATTAAAATTTTAAAAATATAAATTTTGTACTTGACACTAACTTTAAAAGATAAAATCAATATTATTAACTCTGTAAAAATATCTTAGAACTCTTAAATCCTTTTAACTAGTACTTAGTCCTTAGCGAAGCTTTCTCTATATTGGATGTGTTTTTTAAAATACCATATACATATTAATATTTTCATACAAACATCACAATGATCGTTTTCTCAGATTAAGGTCAAACAACAAGTGACATTTTACGCAACTTAAAATTGCCTTTCCATTGAGTTTTTGTCGGCTAGCGAAACAATGGCATCAGAAAAATTTAAATCCCAACTTCAGTTATAGAATATAGCCGAGTCAAAACCTACTGTGCCACAACGGTTTCAAAACGAGTTTCATAATAAATTGGAAGCACACAAGGTTAGGGCCCATAATTGAGTTACCCTACATTAAACTTTTTTCCTGCCTTATATTGCTAAAATAAAAGCCTGCAAGATTCGTCCCGGACACAAATTACTTTAGACCCGAAGCAATCTCATCATCGTTATTGTGATTTTTGAGATAGCATTTTTCATTCGGAATATGAATTTTGTTTTAAACGTTTAGAACTCTACTCAGCACAAGTGTAGCTAAAAACGATTATTGTTACTACACTTTGATGTTGTTTGCAATTCAAATGAGAGTAATATGAATAAAAGCTAGACAGCACTAAGCTGTTGTACAAACCATACCTATATAAAAACTACTAGCGCCTCAAAAAAACACAATTACACTATACTTGTCCAAGATAAAAAGTAGCCAAATAAAAAGTGTGTATCTTATCTCAGACTATAATCTATCTCTAGGTCAAATTTCATCTAGATCCGCTTAGCCGTTCAGGCGAGATTAAGTCCATCTATCATCCATTCACACATCCAAATCTATAAACTTTCACATTTATAATATTATACTAGCTTTTCCCTTTTCTAAAGGCTCTAAAGGCTAGAAACTAAATTATTTCGCCCTTCCGCCCGTCTTGCACGTGGTGATCATTATTTTGTTGCGAAGTTATGTTAAAACTATGATATCTTGTAAGATATTCATTGAAATCAAATGATGCCAAAAGACATTTTATTTAAAATGAAATACTTGTGATGATTAACTTATTTATTTGGATAAGGATTAATATCATGTTTATTAAACACCTTCGCAAATAATCCATTGTCGTAAAACAAATTTGATTACCATAAAAAGCTTATACTGAGCCAAACTTAAAAGATAGACATATGCTACTTTTTTATAGAACTTTCAAAGGTGAACAATTCCGTCATATATGATTTTTGCATTACTTTAACCGTTTACGCAGCGCACAACGGAAGCTCTCAAAAGGAAAATTTTTCTTCCGTTTCTGCAATATTTTTCAATTATGCTCCATTCCTATAGGTCGTAACGGGATGTTATATAGTCTATAACCTTCCTCGATGAACGGACTATCCAACACAAAAAGAATTTTTCAAATCGAACCAGTAGTTCCTGAGATTAGCGCGTTCAACCAAACAAAGAAATAAAGAAATAAACAAACAAACAAACAAATAAACAAACAAACAAACAAACACACAAACAAACAAACAAACAAACAAACAAACAAACAAACAAACAAACAAACAAACAAACAAACAAACAAACAAACAAACAAACAAACAAACTCTTCAGCTTGTCAGCCTGGTTGGTATACGTATACATTTTAGAGATCTTTATGAAAGTTATTTCGATGAACTACATGTATAGCAAGCACAACTTAATAAATAAATGTATATTTATAAATAAATATGTTGGGACATTATTACAAAAGCGCCATCTAGTTCCATGGTAAGCTGCGTTACGTGCTTGTGTTACGGGTACTATATAGTTGATATACTAAACATATAAATTTTAAATATATACTTATGACTCGAACCCACGACTGCTGGCACAGAAAGTAGGGTCACTACCAACTAAGCCAAACGTGTCGTCAGCATGGTTATAAATATTAATTCTAAAGTCAAACATCGTATAAAATGTTCAGCTCAAAACAATATTTTTAACACTTCACTCTCCCCACGTTATTTACGATACTTCTTCACAAAACGTCCTTTATATTCGAAATCACTGAACATGGAAGTAGGGTCCTCATTAAAGTAAAAGGGGTTCGCGAAATTCACACACTCAATGAAGGGAGGCATTGTTTGATCGCATTCAATGTACCTCTCTACGTTTTTTTTAATTCTTTCCACACCCTATTGAAAAAGTCTAGCTTATTGTTACATCCCCTTTATTTTTGGTATCTTTTAATGAGCTTTTTCAAGAGGAATATCTTCGGCGAAACATTTAAAGAATTTCTTGTCACTGTCGAAAGGTTTCTATTTCTTTTACGCTATAATAGTATGGTTTAGTAAAAATTTAACCGTGGTTTCTTAAGTTAATTAAAATAACCAAAACTGCAGAACTCCATACTTGTACTACATAATTTATTATTATTATTAAAATATTTTTCAAAATATAATCACTACTTTGCTAAAAAACTATGCTTATATACTTTAAGCAATTACTAAAAATATATAAAATATTACAACATATTTTTTGCCTTCTCTACAATCAGACGGCAAAAAAGCTTTCAGAGCTTTTAAAATTTTTAAACAAAGTTAAATGCTACTGTTTCATGAACTGTCGTAGTCATAATTTGGTTTCATCATTGATTTATTTATATTTAACACTTACTTCTTTTGGTTTTTTATTCAAACGATTTTACAGTTTTTCATACAAACATTACTCTAATATCCTAAAACTAGCATCTGTATGTTTTTGTTTTGTTCGCGATGTAATTAAGGCTCAACGTATTTGAGTGGAAACCTGGAAAACTTATATCCTTAAATTAAATATTCAACAAAAGTCTGTAAGCTGTATCAAGGCTCAACTCAAAAACTACCTTGATAATAGTAGCGGTAACAGACATACAAAATGAACTAGATAGAGATAAGAGAGATGGTAACATCTACCAAAAAAAAATCAATATCCAGTCGCAAAATCTGTAATTTACTTTCAAAGAAATTTGTAAATTGCCGAAAAATGGGGAACTCATAAAAATGAGTGAAAACCGTGCTAAATATTCCATTTTATATCACAAAATAATTATCTATAAACGATTAAATACTATTTATTAAAATTCTTGTACACCACACGAAAAAAATATTAAAAGCAAAACCTCATTCAATTATACAAATATAGTACAATATACATAGAATGCGAAACAACTAATATAACTGTGGCATAAAATTAACGGATCGTTGACTTTAGCTTGGTTTAAATTAAAACGCATTATGCAACGCAGTTGGAATAATATATTATGACATGTTACAGCATTTTTCATCTCGTTGTTTTAATTAAGGACAGGTCGAAACAAAATTGGTCAAATTACACCCCAACTTTGTAATTACATTTCGAGTCATATCATGGTAACGATAATTCTTGCTTACACTTCAGTTATGGGTGAGAGCTTTTAATGGTTTTGGTGACAATTTTGTATGCAGTTAATTTACTTTTTTAATAGTTAATTTACGAATAATAATTTATAATTACGTCGGTAATAAATGATTATGGTAGATGTGTTATTGCTATAAATTAGCGTTAGTTTGTCTTTTTTGCAAGTTTCTTGACATTCGATTTTAAACACTTATTAATTCAAATGTTTTATATGAAATACCAGTTAATTATCAATCGCAAGATATTTCAATGCTCCAACTGCCTTAAAGAAAACTAATATTATCTTATGTAGAAGGTAAGCATACCTCAAGAAAAGATTGTTTTTTTAAATATAGTTCCAAGTAACTAAAAAAATCCTTTGAATGGATGTGACGACTATTCTAATATAAACTTTAAGATAATAGTTTTTTTAGAAATGATAAATAGAGTCTCATGTAAAACTTTGTAGCTGAGTAAATTATACAAAAAATAAGTGAGTAAACGTCAGTTTTCAAGAAAATCAATAAATTTTTATTACCTAAAAGTGTTTATATTTTTAATTAAAAACATTATCTGTTGAATAGTGAAATTGCATTTTGCATGATTGAAGCATAGCTATCAAACTGATAAATACTTTACTCAGGGACAAGTTGGTTAGTTAGTTAGCTTGGCCACTCGCATACAAAGTTAAGATAATAAATATAACTAAACCTCAATATTTTTGACATTGCACCCATAAACAATTTGGTCCAAAACATTATTTTATGCCGCATTGGCAAGGAGCTCGTAGTATAAACCGCTACCGTTTGGCATCGTTCCGATATTCCAGCACATAAATTTGTAGGACATCCGGCCCAGGTGACTTGTACGTTGGCAACGCAGCTGATACAGAACATCAAAACTGGTTTATGGATGCTTTTTTTATGACATACATTGCGTTTCAGCTTCAATAACTGTTCACTAAAGAAATGTTTCAATAGACATCGTAATACTTGCTAAAGTCAAAAATTAAACCATTCGTGGTAATGGCGCTTGCAACCTTGCTAAGCTTGTATGAAGTATTTATCATATAGCTGTATCTAAAAAGACAAATGATGTAATTTTAAGTATGAAATATACTTAAAATGCAATATTTTGCGATATGCGATATTATTATCTAGTCGAAGAAAAAGCAGTAATCTGATATGTAATCAAATGTTTTCCGTCACAATATTCACCGCAATCATGATTTACGGAACCTAATTAATTGAAAATCAAACTAAAATAAATCTGCCAAAATTAAAAAAGGTGAAAATGATGGATCGAAGGAAATCTGATATCTCCTTCTCTCACAAATATCCTTCATATAGATTATAATCTGTTATCCCTTCTATGTATTAATAATTAGCATCTGGCGATCCAGCTGAGTATGGAGTAGAAAAAAACACTTTGCATGCGGCCAAGTGTTCTGATCTATTTTGGCAGGCCGAGGCAACCCTATTAGGTGTCGTTAGCTTATAGTGGGTTGTACTGGCTTTTCTGACCAGTGAGTCCCATATTATGTATCCATAACTGCCTCGGTGGTGTAGTGGCTAGCATGTACGGTCGCACACCGGTCCTGGGTTCGAGTCCCGGGTCGGGCCAAGTTTAGTTATTGAGTCTGTCTGTTTCGAAGGCTCAGTAGCAGCCCGGAGTTGGGAAGTTGGCGGTGTTTCACCCCCGTGCCTCGGAGAGCACGTAAAGCCGTCGGTCCTGCGCCTTAACGCTCACTGGTCGTGTCGAGCAGTCGTCCCACCGGAATATGAGAGTGATAAGGAACAGAGAGTGCACTTGTGTTTGCGCGTACACTTGTGCACTATAATATGTCCCGCGCAGTTGGCTAGTCTCAATGAGATTGGCCGCCGTGGCCGTAATCGGCCGGGAGGACATTATTATTATGTATCCATGAAACTCGAAGGCCAGTAAAGTCATGAATATAGTGTGGGTAGGTGTAAATGCATTTAAGTAAAATTAAAAAAGGATATAATTTACTATAAATCCGTTGTTCGGTTTGGACTTGCATACATTTTGACTCACAAAAAAGCCTTGACTCTGTAATATTTCAAAAAAGAGTGGTGTTTTTAGAAAAACACTTATTCTTAACGTAAGCCCCGTGTTATAAAAGTATACATTACAACTATGCGGGAAATACCGGGATCGGAAGTAATTCAGCATTCAATGCTTCGCTGCCAAAATTATTTATAGTTGTAGTTATTTAGTGTAATTATTTACATTGTAATAATATCATATCGTTTTCGTCTTCGAAATAAAGAAATGTGATGCTTTTAATGCATTATTCATTTAGCTAATAATTTGTATTATAATACCGGAAATTATATGAATAAATGTAGCTTTCTTAATCATAACAGGAAAACGTCCCTAATCTATTTGAATAATAATTATTTTTTTTCATAATCTTCTTAGCCTTAAATAAAACAAACCAACGAAAATGTTTGGTTATTATACTCTTACTATACCAATAATGCTTTAATTTGTTTATTTTATTCTTGTCTTTTTGGTTGACGACAGGTTTGGTTCAGTTTGTAGTGAACCTACCTGCTGCGCCAGTAGTTGCGAGTTCTAGTCGCGCTTGTGGCATTCATTTATTGTGCACGAAAGTTTGTACTCCAGTCTTTGGTGATAATATTTACAATATTATATGTGTTTTGAATGTTATCTATGTGTAGAGTATCAACTATCTAATATCCGTAACACAAGCCTCGTAGCTTACCACGGACCTAGATTGTGCGGTGTCTAATAAAGTAACAATATTTATTACTAATTATTAAAACTGTATAAAGACGCCTCGTTTCTTTGTTTAACTTGAAGTGAAAACTTGCTTGAGATACTCTGGGAAAGAAGTAAAAAAAATAATTTGATAATACTGTCTTACCCGAATATTTGACATTTTAAATAAAGCAATTTCAGATATTTTCGTGTATACTTTTTATTTTATGCTTTACAGCAACCATTGTTCGTTTAATAAAAAATAAATTAATCATCGTACTATTCGAGTACGGATGCGTATAAAACCTAGTTTATAAGTGATATTAAAAATATTTAAATGTATACTAGATATTTTTCTATAATAGGTCACAAAAGTGCTTTATAACCGTTATATGCAAATTCTATAATATTTATTTTTCGCTCAACATAATCAGAAAGCGCCTCAGGCAATACAAAATACGCTAAGCTTTGACAGATTACATTGATTCAATAAATTTTATATTTCCATTCAACGTTTGACCTCGCGGATCCAACTTCACACATACGTTTAAAACTCAGTGGGTTGTAATAATTTATCGAGAATACACGAGATACTTTTATTATTTATTAAATTAAACTTTTTGATACGATTGATTTTATATCGGCATATTATAATTACTGTTCTGTAAAATCATTTACAAAATTATTGCAAGGTAAGTGGCAACAATGGAATTTAGTCTCATTAATATTTACTTTAAAATTATGCAATAATTTAACTCTTTAACTAGTGCGTAAATGTAATTTATAAATTATTTACCCGACTGTGGCGAAGCTCAAAGGAGGGTTGTTTGACTTGTATGTTTGTATGTATGAATGTATGTATGTATGTATGTATGTATGTATGTATGTATGTATGTATGTATGTATGTATGTATGTATGTATGTATGTATGTATGTATGTATGTATATATGTATGTATGTATGTATGCTTGTATGTATGTATGTCCGCCTCACTGTTACCTTGTAACTTTTAACCAATTTTGATGACTGTATAATAATAAGTTGCGTATCTATGTTTCTTAATCTAGACTAATTATTAAATATGTAAAAACATTTAAGAATAATTGTTTAAAAATCAAAAGTAAGCAAATCTTCTTGGTTTAAATTAAACCTTAACAGTTACTTGTATAGAGTACATAATATTTATTTTTGTTTTTGAACACATCAATAAAGTAAAGAATTGACGTTTTTGCCAAGAAATACGAGAGTTCATAGACTGGACTTTATATTTCAATAATTCGCGATCCTTTGGGACTTTATATCATAAGCAAAGAACTCTCTCGACCTAATATTTAAAGTGGGGAAAATATTCTTTGGATACATTTGGTACTAAGAAAGTATTATAAGAAATTCACCTCCCAAAAGGCTAAAAATGGATGTCAAATATAGTATGAAATATTAACACTCAAAGGCGAATTGCAGAAGTGGGAATTTTTTTTATTTTATTTTATATGGAATACTGGTAGATAATATTAGTTCAGAAAGAAATTTGAATCGGGCTTAAATTTTAGTAATATTTAGAAAGAAAAATTGCGAGAACACTTCAATAGCTAATATAACTAACTAGATTGAAGCAAACATTATAATTGAAAAGAATCGCCGTCCATTTGGCTATTAAGGTTATGGTCATTTTTCCCACGTATTTAAGGGTCGTTTACCCAGCAGTGGGATAATATTAATAAAGGAACATACATTTTTTACTAACTTTTAATGGCCTTCTCTAGCCCAGGGTTATCTATTCCATTTCTTAATTCAAACTGGTGAATATTTAAACAATTATTAATGCTAATGACGCACTACAAACGATAGAAATAATTGTTGTTACTTAAAATGAAAGCAGCATATTGTAATAGTAGATATTAAAAACCATTCAATATTAATTCATCAATTTAACAAAAAGGATTAAATTTTAACTGCCACAATACTTGTTATTAAAAATTTAAAAAATTGAACAACAATAGCAAGCGATTTGTGAAAGGGTCTCGAATATGGCGCCTGGGGAGCAACTAGGCTGACTTTAGGTCAATTTCGAGTTCATATGCTGAATTATTTATTACAAAGGTTGTATCGATCGATATACGTATATTAAATATACATGAAAATTAAAACCCTGTGTTTTTTTTTCACGTCAACCTTCTATTACTATTAAGTCTAATTTCTTATCATTCATCATTTCAACGAACTCATAATGTTAATGTTTTTATTTAGTCATATATCATTTTGATTCTTATTGTCTGTGTATATTGAGAAAGTAATCCATAATGTATCACAATGTCATTATTGTTATATTGAAATTTTAATAAATCATAGTTTGTAGTGGTCTATACACTATACTATCGTATTATTTGATAGATCATCGTGAAACAGAGCTTAAGTCATGTCTAGGTAGAGTTGATCTTTCGTAAACACTAGGGATTGAAATAAGCTTATAACGCTCAGATTTCGACTCCAAAAGGTGAATTAATCCTTCAAAGGCATTTAGTATACTCGTATATTAACATATTCCACAATTTCACAGACGGTCTGAGATTTACGTTTTAACAAATTGAAGACAAAATTTAAAATATGTTCTCTGTTCAAGTTTGCTTCTTAATGGAAATGTGTGGAATTTGAATATATTCACTCATATGTGGAGGTAAACTGAACGTTATATTATAAATGAACCTATCTTTTTGGATTTTGTCGCGATTTATTTTGATTTTTGGTTCCCGACGTTTCGAACGCTTTATATGGTGCTTACGTGCAATCATGATCACGGGAAAGACTATGGTTTCATTTATAATGTCAAAATATATTCGCGTAAACCTAAGAAAGTATGGATGTTATGTTATTAAAATAAATAAAATGTACATCGATATTTAAAAAAGCACGTGTACTCAACACGTGCTTTCTTGCTAGCTCTTCTCAGCTGAAGGGCTTTCCAAGACGATGGTCGTTTTTTCATTGACTCAACACAGTGACGCTCATTTTAAATTAAAGTTAGAAGTGCTTGTGTTAGTTTAATTGAGTAAAATTTAATTGATCATTAATTAATACGGCAGTACTACTATTGATCGTATTACATACATTTACACATTCTCGTCTAGCAAAAGTTCAGAAAAGTGATTATTCGCTAAGTGCTAGCACTCTGAGTCATTTAAATTTTCAACATGCTATCTATTCCACAATTTAAATGAGCCATTACTTCATTCAACTAAAAAACAATATCCCCAACTAGGGCAGTTTAACCACAACAAACACATTTAAATCTCTTTTGTAAGTTCATCAGAATTCTAATGGGGGGAGACCACCATTTATTTTACGAACCCCACACACAGGCAGTAGTCAAGTGTTTATACGCCATCAGCAATAAAAAGGGATAGACGTAAAATGTTCTATTATTGTGAAAGATAAAACGAAGTTTAATAGAGGTTTTATGGCTCAGGGGAAACTTAAAACTGTGTTAGTTTTATGGGAAATAATGACATCATTTTATACTGATTATTAAGATGAAATAAATATATTTTTATTTTATCTTAATATATTAAAATAAAATGTTTGATAATGTATATTGGTGATGAATTTCGTTAAATCCAGTGCATACAAAAAATCAAATATCGAGTTTCTAATAGATTATATAAGATCGTCCAACACAACCGTTGTTACAACAAAATTGTTAATGTGATGGTATTTAGAAGGGAGTCAAATCTAGTATTTTCTTGTTTGTGTAGGATTAATATGTACGAGTATTCTTCTCAAAATCTTATCTATGGGACTGTCATTGAGAAAAGAAATGTACTTTTATAAACGTGACATAATAATATTATAATACCATGAGAATTTGCGGTATAAAGTGTATAGACAAAAAAAACCTTGTTGAAAATTTTGTTGTTTGTTGTACTCCAATTAATTTATTTTATTGCATTTTAATAGAAAATTATTGGAAACAAAGGTTGCAATATTCAATATTTTCTTTTATTGTGTCAATAACTTGTAATATAAGACTTTATAGTTTTATATGAAGTAAAACAGTACTCCAATTTATAAACCCACGTCTAACAAGTCGAAATTGAATTTAAATATTTTTAAATAACTTAAAACCTTAATAAAGTTAAGTTCATAACTGAATATTCAGTACGTTGCCGAAGCGAGATTGATCCATTAAATAAGTCTGATGTTTCTAATTTAACAAGAAATTTGCTCATATTTTATAACTGATTTGAATATATATTTCGAAGTCACGTCGTGAAATCGCTATGTAGCAATATGCCTAGAATACGTCCTAGTAAAGGTTGAACACAAAAGCAGACATACAAACAGACAAAAAATTAATCACTTTTGTTTTGGGATCTATATTTTTATAAAACATTAACGTTAACTGCCTCGGTGGTGTAGTGGCAAGTATGTACGGCCAGACTTCGAGAGGTCCTGGGTTCGAGTCACGGGTCGGGCCAAGTTTAGTTATTAAGTGTCAATAACAGCCTGGAGTTGGGAAGTTGGGAAGGCGGTGTTATACCTTTTACGCGTACGTACTCACGTAAAGCTGTCGGTCCTGCACGTTAGCTCTATCTTGTCACGTCGAGTAGTCGTCCCACCGGAGTATGAGAGTGATAAGAATAGAGAGTGCACTTGTGTCAACGCGTACACTTTTGCACTATTATATCTTCTGCGTAGTTCAATGAGATTGACCGCCATGGCCGGAATCAGTCGGAAAACTTTTTTGTTATTATATTATAATTACATAAAACGTTACATTGATTGTTTTAATAAAAAAATAAACAAATTTAAACCAAAGTTACTGTTTTCTCATATGTATATATTATATTCGAACTTTACTTGCAAAAATGCAAAATTAAAAAAAAATGGTTGCAAAAATTATAATACGAGAAATAAGCATTCAATTCAAAAACACTTTTTGATATGACTTTATTATGTTAAGTAATCGTCTTAATAAATGGTGAAAATCATAACTGAACACTGCACAGTGTAAAACGTTGCAGAAATTGTCCGATAATTTATGTTTTATTTCGTTATGGCCAAAAATAAGTAAGCCGATTACTGAAAGCAATTTATTTATAAATATTATTAATTGGATACTACGACACATCATAATATGGCTGGTCATATTGTAAAGTGCATATTACATTATATTTTGAAAGATAAACTTGGTGAAAAATGCATTTCGGATATGATAACGGAACTATTCTTGTCAATTTTTTTTTTAAATTGTAAAATTTTTGATGTACATTTATAGCATTTATATAGTGTACATTGATATTGCTAGATTGCTAGATTGCGAATTCACAAAATGACGGCATATTACAAATTCTAAGCAGATCACAAATTGGCGAATTTAATGATCGGACATTAACATGACATAGCCTGATTCCCCTCGTACTGAGGGAGGCCCGTGCCCAGCAGTGGGACGTTCAAAGAGTCTGAAGACAAATAACATATAACTTTTAGTACAAATAAATTATTGAGTTATGCCATTATTATAACATGCCATTAACTTTTTTACCATTTTTATAACGCCCCAAGCAATATACTATATTATATATATATATATATATATATATATATATATATATATATATATATATATATATATATATATATATATATTGTAATAGATTATTTATTATTTATACGGTAAACTAATAGCACGTCTAAAGAAAAAGAAGTAATTACTACATGAACATGTATGTACTGTCATGTATATTATGTACTATGCATTTTATAATGTTATGTAAGAATTAGCTGTTAAATCATTTTGATTATAGACCTTCACGATATGTAGAATACATGACTAGACGACTTTAAGCACCAAACGTCGGACTATACCGTGCTAGTGTTGAATTTGTCAAAAAAGTCTGTTTGTAATTTAAGCACTTTTTTGTTAGTTCCGAATTATCTCTAAAAAGGCTAAACTAATTTTGACGGGACTTTCACTGACAGAAAGATAATGTTATAAGAAATAACATACTCTATACTTTATTGTAGAAAAATAATTATGGTGTTTAAAAATATTTAATACGTGTCTAGAACCACCCAAATAAAACGAGGGCAATTCGTTGTTATATAATATATTCAAACGTATAAAATGTCTATTGGGGACAGATTACAATTAGTTACATATACCAGTACGTATACATGTGACATGGGTCTCATGAATAGACTAAAGATCTTTTCACACAAAAAACTAATGGGACAGTGATTCAAGAATCCAGAGGAAAATCTTCCAGTTTTCGTCGTCAGCTCTCCAACGAGTGATTGATTCGTTTTTAACTAACAGGTTATTTATCAAAGTGAACATCTCAAATCCTTGTTCAAGAACGGTGGTAACACCCGATTAGATTATAAGGAGATTTAAATTGTACTGCGTTTTATAACTGTTAAACTTTGAAACTAATTATTGATATACTATATTATATCTTATTCATTTTTGTACCAAAGTTTGGCAGAAATTAACAAATTATGTCAAAAATAAGTCAGCTTTAACCTTTCGCATTTATTATTTTAGCGTGATCGAAAGAAAACTGTCCTTAATGGTTTTTATCACTTGATTGACATTTTATTTATTAAAAATACGAACAGATTTGTTTATTTTTAAAAGAAAATTTTGTTCCTGAGAATTTCTTTTTATTTTCCCTACCTTTTTGTAGTTCAATTTATGTTTATTTTGTATACTTCTAAAAAT
The DNA here is from genome assembly GCA_951802675.2 of Boloria euphrosyne. Lineage (NCBI taxonomy): Eukaryota > Metazoa > Arthropoda > Insecta > Lepidoptera > Nymphalidae > Boloria > Boloria euphrosyne. The sequence goes on along the minus strand of OX637875.1, from coordinate 12,387,580 downwards.
AATATAAAAGAGAAGTATTATAATAAAATATTGACTGATCAACAAAGTTCTTTTGGAAAAACTTATGAAGATCTTTTGAAATTGAAGTAGTTTTAACCATTTTTCTAGTTTTGGTATTTAAATACATATTTCGACCTAAAACGAATACGTTTTAGAAATAGGACAAAATAAAAAGGAAAGTGTATTCGCTACTGAGAAAAATAATTTTACAAATGATATTATGCTTCAAGGAAATAATAAATGAATCAAAAAAATCATGTCTTTATAATATTAGGACGATATGAAATGTATTCTTTGTAAATGTAATCCCTACTTCCCAACTCCCTCATAATACTCGTATATTATAAATCCGAAAGGAAGTCTGTCTGCTTATCTGTCTGTCTGTTACGCTTTAACGATTAAGTCACTTTTGGTTGATTTACAATTTGATACAGATATAGGCTAGATCTTGGGAAAAAACATAGGTTACCTTTCATAGCCAAAAAAGGTTTGAATGGGTTGAAATGGAAGATGAAATTTGTGAAGTATTGCAGTTCATCACCGTCAAAGGTAAAAGATTAAAGCTTTATATTAAGGTACTTGATAACAAATAAATCAATGTTTATTTTAGCGTTTTTAAAAATTTCAACGTGTATGGAGAAGGAAATTTGTATTATGGAAGTTCAAACGAAATCATGCTCTCACGCCCAATCCCGAAATCGGTTTTGATTATTTTTTTTACAAATTTAGAACCTTTTAAAAGGATATAAGCTACCTTTTGTTGTAAAAGGTATATAAGGCGAGTCGTTAGCCAAGCAATAACTTGTATCTATTACTAAAAAAAACTCCTTTGACTAACTGTAAAAACACACGCGACTCATAAAATTGACTGAAATGACTGAATACATAGTTACTAATGGATTAGCTATAACGATATCGTTATCGAACTGAACATCTTTGGCATTAACTAGTGGCATACGCTCACTTTACTTCTTTACCTGCGTCCATAGGGTAACGAACATAATTCACAACTATGTAGGTACTACTGGAGACAATCACTGTAGATAAATTCATTCATTCATTCTAATCTTTTTTTTATGGGACAAAGGGGTCAAATGAGCAGGAGGCTCACCTGATGGTAAGTAATTACCACCACCCATAATAAATAAATAATAAATAAACATGTTAGGACATTATTACAACAGCGCCATCTAGTTCCGTGGTAAGCTACTTAACGTGCTTGTGTTGCGGATACCAGATAGTTGATATACTACACATATTGGCAATTGGCGGGTAGACATTAAAGTACATAGACGTGTTTTTTAAGCTCTTCATTATTTAATTAAATTAATACATATAATAAGTCATATGTGCTAAATTTATATTACCTGCGCAAAGGTGGCTTTAACTGAACTCACACACACACTTTCTATACCAATAAACCATGGATACACCAGTGGAACAACTTGTTAAAACTATGGAGGAACTATCTTCTATGTTTTCAACAAGAATGGAAGAGTTTGAAAAAAATCTCTCGCAGCCCAGCTCCTCTGCTTCGGGACTAACAGTAAAAGCATTGGCCGCAGAATACCACACTTTCAAGAACTTTGTGTGGAAATCGCTTGGCCTACTAAAATCCCAAGTTGAGCTTATGGCACTCGGTCTGGATCGTCTGGAGACACAGTCCCGTAGGAAAGTTCTTCTAGTACACGGAATTAGTGAAGACCAAGACGAGAACGTGCTACAGAAGACTCTTGGAGTATTATCCGGTCGAATGAAGTTGTCCGATCTCAAGTCGACTGAAATTGAAACCTGTCATCGATTGGGTGCAAAAAAGGATTCAGCTCGGCCTATTCTGGTTAGATTTACTAACATGCATACTCGCTCTAGCGTGTGGAAGGCCAAATTACATTTAAAAGGATCCAAAATAACAGTGACTGAGTTCCTCACTAAGGCCCGTCAAGAAATATTTTTAGCGGCTCGCAACCACTTTGGAATGAGGAATTGCTGGTCGGCGGACGGTATGATTGTTATTCTTCTCCCAAACAAGTCTCGAATAAAAATATCATCATCATCTGAGCTGAAGAGAATAATCACAAAAAGTTCAACAATGAAACCCACTGACTAGCACAAAACTTTGTAGTTTGTTTACGACACTTGTATTTGGTCGGTTTATACTTTGCTTTTCTGTATTGTTTTATTTTTGCTACAGTTGTTTAAATATGAAGGGTATGCACAAAAATTTACATTATTTCTATATTGCAAACAACTTCATTTTTTTAAAACTTATCATTTTCAATTGTCATATATTGTAAACATCTAACATTGACATTTGATAGTTGACACTTGTCATAAGTTGCGTTCCGTTTCGTTCCACTAGTGCTGCCTGTTTATTTACTAAAAATAATATTTAAGTTTATTTCTGTATTTTCGTTTATTTGGTTTAATTTTCTCTTTAAGTCAGCTTGCGCAGGTGGATAAAGTTTAATTGTATTATAATTAATTTTACTATTTTATTTATTTATTCGTATTTATATCTTCATAATTATATATTTTTATTATTTATTTTATATATTTATTTTTATGTTTTATTCTTAATACTGATACGATAAATAATGATTGATAATGAATATTTCTCCTGCTCTTCTAGCGATTATGATAGTGCTGAAAGTCAGACGTCATTTTCGGACGCGGAACCATTAAATGATAAATTGTCTAAGATTTTTGATTTAGGCTCCAAATCGTTCTCCTTAGTGCATATTAACGCGCAGAGCGTACCTGCTCACTATAACGACCTTCTCACATCTTTTAGCGCCGGCGAAGTCGATTGTATTCTTATATCTGAAACCTGGTTAAAACCATCCTTTCTTTCTTCAAGTTGCGCTCTTCCAGGCTACCAGCTATTTCGTAACGACCGCACCGAACGGGGCGGTGGTGGTGTTGGTATATACCTTCGCTCCCACATTCCAGCCAGTGTTGTCACTTACTCCCTTTCTCAACCCACAGGCCACCTTGAATATCTTTTTATTGAAACAGTTTTACAACATAAAAAAATTCTTATTGGCGTTCTTTACAGTCCTAACAATCACATTAACTATTTTAGTGACCTGGAGGGTTTATTTGAAAATCTTTTGCCGGAATACGATCATGCAATATGCATGGGTGATCTAAATACGTGCCTCCTAAAAGATGACACGCGAACTCGTATGTTAAACGCACTTATGCGTTCATACAACTTGCACCTTCTTCCAGTTAATTTGCCAACTCATTACTTTCCAAACTGTAAACCGTCCCTTATAGATGTTATGTTTGTCTCTAGCCCCAAGTTTGTTCTTTCTCATGGTCAGCTTGCTGCTCCATTCTCTCACCACGACTTAATCTATCTTGCATATCAATTGCGACCTCCCAAGGCTAGAGCCAAAATAGTCTTCCAGCGCAATTTTAAGCATATGGACCTGGAACGTTTGAGGGAGGATGTACGAAACATTGATTGGTCGTCTGTATTATCATCTACTAACATTGACTATATGGTTAAATCATTAACTACTGAACTGATTAAGTTATTTGACGTCCATGCTCCGACTAGGCCAGTGCGGATGAAACATGCTCCGGCTCCGTGGTTAACCCCTACTATCAAAAAGACCATGGCTAAACGTGACCGGGCCAAAGCTAAAAACAAAAAATACCCAACTGAAGAAAACTTTAATGCATACAAGAAACTACGAAACATCTGCAACAGAATGTGTAGGGATGCCAAGCGTCGCTATATTCATTCCACCATTCAGGATCTTTCTCAACCACAGGTCTGGAGATTTTTAGAGTCACTTGGTGTGGGCAAAACCTCGGATACCCCTACGGTCTCCGGGGATCTCAACACATTAAACAGTCATTTTGCAACTCCACCTATAACTTTAAGTCCCCAAGTCAAATCTGATACTCTTAAATATTTGTCTAACGTTGTCCCACCAGACTTTCCCTCTTTCTCGTTTAATTCTGTTTCTGAAGAATCTGTCAAGAAGTGTGTCCGATCCATCTCGACTAAGGCCGTTGGTAGTGACAACCTTAGTCTATATATGATTCTTCCCGTGTTGGATGACATAGCACCAGTAGTCACCCACATTATTAACTTTTCACTGTCTTGCAATGTTTTTCCATCAATGTGGAAGAATGCTTACGTAATCCCTCTACCTAAGACTCCTAATCCCACATGCCCTACTCAATTTCGCCCAATATCTATTCTCCCTATCCTATCCAAAGTCCTAGAATCTATCGTCAACAGCCAACTTTACAATTACCTCACCTCGTACAATCTGTTATGTCCTTTCCAGTCAGGCTTTCGTCCTTTCCACAGCACAGTTGGCGCGCTACTGAATGTCACGGAGGACATTCGGTTTGCCATGGATAACACCATGCTCACTGTTATGGTTCTGCTTGATTTTAGTAGCGCGTTCAGCTCTGTTGATCCCGATATACTTCTTGGCACTCTTCAAAATGTTAACATGTCTTTCACAGTTATAAATTGGTTCAAATCATACCTTTCAGGACGCCGGCAGTGTGTGACAGCCACCGATATCTCATCGTCGTGGGTGGATCTCACAGCTGGTGTTCCCCAAGGCGGCGTACTTTCCCCGTTACTTTTCTCTATTTTTATAAATAATATCTCTCACGTTATCTCTTCTCCCTACCATCTGTATGCTGATGACTTGCAAATATACCGACACTGCAATTTAACTGAGTTGCCTGAGGCTGTTATGGCTTTGAATAACGATTTAGCTGCGATTCAAAAGTGGGCTGAATCGTTCGGTTTATTAGTAAACCCGAATAAATCTCAGTCGATAATAATTGGAAACAGCAGACTGCGCAGTAAGATTGACTGGACATCAGTTCCTGATATTCAGTACGCTAATATCCCTATACATTATGTAGACAAGGTAAAAAATTTAGGTCTCATCATTGACTGTAACATGTCTTGGGCACCTCATATTAATGAAGTTAGTAAACGTATGCATTATTCTTTTCATTCTCTCAAGCGTCTCCAATACTTTCTCCCTTTCAAAACCAAAATTATGCTTGCGCAATCAATCCTATTACCCATTCTCGACTACGCCGATATCTGCTACCTAGATGTGACAGAGGAGCTACTTAATAAACTAGAGCGTCTCCAAAATCTCGTTATACGTTTCATCTTTGGCTTACGGAAATATGACCACATTTCAGACTTTCGTGCTCAACTTAAGTGGCTTCCCATCCGCCTTCGCCGTGATATGCACATCCTAACATTCCTCTTTAAGATCCTTAAAAATCAAAATTTCCCTCCTTATCTACGTTCCCGTTTTAATTTTGTACCAACTCCAACACGTTCCAAGAGGTCTTGCAGGTCTACTTTGCTTGACATTCCTAGGAGTAACACTAAATTCCGACTAAATTCCTTTTCCGTTCATGCCGCAGTTCTTTGGAACAACCTCCCCAAAAATATTCACGACAGCCCTTCTATCCTTATTTTTAAATCCAAATTAAAAAACTATTTACATTCAAAAATTTAGACTATATCAATCAGCACATTTTTCTGTTTTCATTTGTTATATATTAAATATATGTATATATACATAATATATATTTTATATGTAGAGTTATTACTATTATTATTTTATATATGTAGTATATAGGTTTAGTATGATATATTTATTTATGTAATATTTGTATGTATGTGTATGTATTTATTTTTATTTCTTGCACTATATCTCCCGCTCACACCTTCTTCCACATCCACAGGTTGACTGGAAGAGATCTCTTTCAGGGATAAGTCCACCTTTGTTAACTAAGTTTTCTATTTTTTGTATTTTCTGTTTTACCTTATAAGTGCAATAAAGGATATAATACATATTATAAATATAAACACCCATGACTGGAGTACAAACATTCGTGCTCAACAAATGAATGCCCCCAGCGACTCGAACCCGCGACCGCTGGCGCAGAAAGTAGGGTCACTGGCAACTGAGCCAAACGAGTCGTCATCCGCAACACCATAGGACTTGCAGATGCGTTACCGGCCTTTCGGTAGGAAAAAGAGGGAGGTAGAAGGGAGGAGGGATGAGGGAGAAGGGATGGGGAGTGGGCCTCCGGGTCTCTCACTTACCGAACGAAACGCGACAGCATAACTGCCACTTCACGCCGGTCTTCTGTGAGAGAGTGGTAACATACCATTCGGCTGCTACCCGAAGATAACAAGCTTGGCACTTTTCTGTTTGGCTTTTTTAGCGGATCAAATATACATACAACTTGTGACTTTCACAAACATAAAAAATCTTGTTTTTTTAATCTACACATATAATAAAATTCTAACTTAGTCAAATGTACATTAAATATTTTTTGGAAATTCTTATTGAAATAGTCATTATTATCAATACAGAGGCCGAATCTATAGTTTTTAGAAATTTTGTCTGTCTGTCTGTGACCGCATTACGAGAAAACCGCTGGACAGATTATGATGAAATTTGGTATGATAATAGCTGGTTATCCGGGTCAGGATATATCATATTATCATATAGGATACTTTTTACTCCTGGAAAATATCTAATTTCAGAGAAATCTCAAGGAACCGTTAAAAAGCAACTGTAAAACATCACACGGTATATAAAATCCAAGAATTTAGTTTCCGGTCTTTAAAACGCGGGCGGAACCGCGGGAAATGCTAGTAAATAAGTAATTTACAAAACTTACAAGTAAATCGTATTATTAAACGTGAGCTTTTAAAGAAAATAATAAACTTTGTTGTTTATGAAAACAGTTACCATTACAAATGAAATAAAGTTGTATTATCATGAAGCAAACGTGATGAGCATCGTGTCTGAGGTCGATTATATGCGATGTTTTACTTATTACGTAATTTATAAAAAAAAAATGTAATCTTTCTAATATATTATTAAATTTATTTGTTAATTTTAATTCTAGTATTTTCTAATACTATAATGTATACTAATATTATAAAGAAGAAAGATTTGTATTTTTGTATGTAATGATAAATCTCAAGAACTACTGGACCGATTTTAATAAAATTTGGTACACTTAAGAAGTAGTAGAAGATAAAATTACGCGACGTCAAAATTATGTTTTATCTTTGTAGTTGAAACCCTTGATCTATGAAATATTAGTGATAAGCACTTCTTGTAATACAACAGTTCTCATGAACTCCGTTCAGAAGAATAGAGCTGGCGCGTTATTCAGTCTATTTAGCCGAAAAACAAGCTAAATATTCGGTTTATTTTGATTGTAATTTCAATGTTATTTTCTTAATATTATTTAAGTATATATAACTTATTTAATTGAACTTAAGAGGCAGTTAAAGATTTTTTCGCTTGACTATTGAAATAGTTATGTAACTTTAGTCAAAAAAAATGTGGCATCCCATTTCATAGTAGCATTTCAACAGATGACAAAAATGAGAAATCAATTTAGAGTTCTTCTTTTAAGAAGTAAGAAGATTTATGAATTAGAAAATCCGTTTAATCTGTATGAAAATAAAGAGCAATAGATCATTTTGAATACGAATACATACAAGACGTCATGTGTAGCAGTAAGTAAGTTCAAAATACTCGTAAACTTGAAAAACTTAGTTAAACTCACTCAACTTCAACTTAGAACCGACTGAAGTTAATTTTCAATCGAACTCAATTTCGATAGCGAATAGTGGACCTAATATATTTGGGCGAGATACGTGCTTTACCGGCTTCTTTGACTAACTTGTATGAACTGCACCGTTTTATATCGCAACAAGTAGAACTACGAGATTCAATGCACAAAGTTCATACTGATTACGTATATTATGAACTACTTCGTACTCGTACGTAGGCGATACTTTTTAATATATAACTAACTTGTTTTATAGATGCTTAATGAAAGGAAACTTCATTGAAATTTCATGATATTTTATTTTATGTAAGCTTATGAAAATTGTTGTATACAATTTAAGAAAATTTATTATTTCACTCTTCACAATGTTAATTGTTAATATTGAACATTTTTCCTCGTAAAATAGAAATTCTTTTAATTAAATAGATTTTTGTCTAATGAAAAAGATAGGGGTCAGAGAACACGGAATTTACTGTCTTCAATGTTCATCAAATATAACTACTTATAAGGTAAGGGATGTATGTTACTCGATTTGCAGGAATTCAAGAAATCGTACCGAATTTTTAAATTTATTACATTTGTAAATCCAGTTTGCTTTAGCCCTATATTATGTGTTTTTAAGTTAATTATTTCACCTTTTTAATATTTTTCAATACTAAAATCTTTACAATTTTCAAACTGAATCTATTGCGTCCGTAATTCAATAGTATGTTCTTGTCTTGAATCATCATCTTACTGTACAGAGCTTATACAAACATTTTATAATAGCTTTTTTATATACAGATTTTAACTTTGCTTATTGCTAGTTATGACCTACACTTAGATTTTAAAAGATTGACCTTTATATAATCAATATATAGATACACTTTGCAGGTAAATGCAATATTCTACACTGCCATATTTCTACTTTAACTTCGGTCAAGCTAACAATGAAGATAAATAATCTTCCACAAATATAAAACTGAAACTTACTTACCAATAACATGCAAGACGAGCTTTGAATTTCGAGTTGGAGATACTTTGAAGTCGACTCTACAGCGGTAGAGAGCGCGGTCTCGTGGCACTACGTCTCGTATGCGTAGGGCGGAGTGCGGTGAAGCATGCCATCTCGCTCGACCCGCGAGAGACGCGTCTGCCCAGTGTGCTGTCGGCCCTTTCACTCGACCGTCGTAACTGTGAACAAAATTTTACATATTTTTACTAGTGATTTTACTATAATACACGAACTCACTTTTGCCCAACGCTATGTACCGTTTGGGCCTTAAGGAACTCGTTTTAAAGCGAGACCCGTGCCCAGCAGTGGGACTTTAAAAGGGCTGAATATACATAAAAGTCTTAAATAACTAAGACTAAGGCTAACTTTTTGACGAATAATATTAATTCCATCAAGGTTTTTTTATAGATTACAATAAGACATAATAATCCCTTTATTATATAAAGGTATATATAGTTTATTGACTGTAGTGTATACATATATAACTCATATCTCAATCCCCAATTACATAAAATTATTTTATTACTTACTTAACATAAAAAATTATGACATACCTACTCGTATTTCCTTTCTATGGTACGATTTCATGGTGTTTATTTTTATTAGACCCAACAACAACTTTTTTAAACTAACAAAACATCAAAAGAAATGGCAATTGCAAGGTAACCTATATTCTTTGAATGAAACTCAATACATTCTGAGATAAATTCGAATTGAACGAAAGCCTTGTTAAAAATCTCAATGAACAAAGCAACTCAGAAATCTTAAAAAGTATTTTCTTCAGGTTAAAACAAATAATAGTTATTGTTCAATATCCTTTAACGTAATTACATTTTACACAAATATAAGATTTTGCAACAGAGATCTTGAAATCATTTTTTTTTCCAGGACAAAATTTAATCAATGTGAAGCTTTGATTATAAAAATTATATAAAAGTTTATTTTAAGCACATCAGAAATTAATTTAAAGAATTAAATTAACCAATAATCTTAACTATATAATATAATACAGTCACTTCAGTAGATGCAAAAATACATCTGTAAAAGCTAGCATTCAAAAAAGTAACTTTTAATAAATGAAGCCGTATAAAGCAAATTGTTTCGACATAGCAATACGTTGTGATTAAAAATCTTAACATTCTTTCAACACAATTATAAATGAAATGATTCAAGAAACAAAATTAAGTTCCGGACAAACTAGGTTTCAATTTAAAGTAGTTTATTATAAAATTTATTCACGTATTTTCAATATTAAATTTCAAATTATTAAGGAAAAGCACGCAAAATAAACTTGTTTAAAGACTGTTAAGGCTATTCAAACAGTCGTCTTGCATTCGTTTTAAACATAATTATGGAGAACCATTTATATTCCTCAAAAGTTACCTTGGAAATTCACGTGAAGGCATAGAGCTTCGAAATGAAATCGTTTTTACTCATAAATATTTCATAACTAAGCGGGCTGTAGACGTCCTAACTTCTACCACGTTCTTTATACAGCGTAATGTAATGCCATCGTATTGAGATAAACTTGCGATGATAGTGCGGAAACGAATTTGTATTTGAAATAGAATGCCGCGCAATTAAATATGTTCACATGATTAAATATTATCGGACATTACTGATTTACCCTCGCTTTCAACCGTTTCCGTACAGTAGTTAGATGCCTTTTGTAGTTATAATATTTTCAATTGAACTAATATGTAGTGTGACTAAATCATAAAAGAGGAGCAATACGGGAGAATCAAGCGTGTGTAATTATTATTCTGTAATGTATAATATAAGTAAGAACAAAAAAGCTTAGTGTTTTTTCTTCACTGTTTGTCAACCGTTTAGTAGTTATTGATTAAGTCACGCGCCTTTATAATAATATCCCATAAAATATTTTGCATACAGTAGCATTTAATAAGGACTGTTAATATAAAATATAAACGTATTTCGTTAATTCTGTACTATTCATCAGAAGAGGCAACAAGCAAAAGAAACAAAGGAAGAATCGAGCAATTGTAGTTTAAGAAACCTTAATAAAGTCCGCCAAAATAAGTAAAGATAAAGCAGATCAACAATATTGTTTATTACACTAACGTTTAACACCACTTTAAAAGTAAGAATTGTTATTATTACAGTCACACAGTCTTGAGGGTTTGATTTATTTTAAAATTTATATAAGTGGTTTTATTCATTTAGATACCACTTAATCTATTCATCATACGTGAAAAGAAAATATGCTACGAGTATACCGAGTTAAATACCAGAAATAGGTATTTCCTTCCCTTTAAAGGTATAAAAATATATATATGAAAAATTATCTATTTACAAAAGATATTAACTTGTAGATTCAAAAAAAACATTACGTACGTATTATATTCTTTCATTATTCATTCACATCATTACATTTTTTATGTTATTATTATTATTTCTTTAGATTAAATTTTATATACTTATTTATTAACTATTAAGTTTTTTTTTCTAAAGTTATTAATAATTATATGTTTATTATATATCTATCTTATTTAATTATTTTATCACTACATATCTGTTACATCAGTGGTAGTAGTAGTCGCCTCACGGGCGTAGGCTTCCTCCAGTTTTTTTCAAGTTTTCCTATCTCTAGCTTTTGACAAAGATAAATACTAGAAATAAGGATAAACTTGTAACACCCAGTTTTCGCCTTCAAAAAGTAAATAGATCGTTCATGGGGCAAGGTGTACGCATGTATAATAAAATTCCACAGCCCATATTGAGCTTGCCTGTAGAGCAATTTAAGTCTAAAATTAAAAATACATTATTGAATAAAGCTTATTACACTGTCACGGAATACTTAGAAGATGTAAATGTGTGGGATTAATGTCTTGTTGTGTCTCACGTAGGATAAATAGATAAATATTGTAATGCAATAAATATTGTAATCAAATATTTTTTGAAAAAAGCAACTGTTGAGTTTCTCGCCGGCTCTTCTCGGCAGAACAGCATTCCGAGTTGGTGGTAGCTTACTACCAAGTCCCAGACTTACAGACTGACATTAATTTAAACTAAAATTCAAATAATAAAACATTTACAAGTATCGAGAATAATCTTCATAGAGCAAGTGCTTTAAATACGATAAATAAGGCTTAGGTAAAGCAGTAACTAGTTATTTACTAAAGCATCATCAATCAAAATCGATGGGGCAAGAGAAATTCCCTATAATATATAAATTCATCATAATCCGTCATTGCTACGTGCCTTGTTAGTGGGAAAGATTTTCGCAGTAAGTCAAAATTTAATTTACGCGCTCGATACGTATGTATTAACTAAATGTTTCAAATATTTTGCGTCAAAGAATACATTTTTTTCTAGTATTTGGGCGAATTCAATGCAAATGGCGTGTAAGTTAAATAAATACCAGATGAAGCATTACTAATTAGATTATTTTTATAAAGTGGATTTAATATCTCATAATATTATTAAAACAAGTAGGTACTATGGAAATATAAAGGAAAAATATATTTTTACAGAAACAATTAATATAAGATCCATTGAAGCGTGTATCTCAAATGGAAATTAACGATTTTTACGTTCTTTGCTACCCTGAGTTGTTTTAGTAACTTTTGTTTTTAGCCCCCGACGCAAAAACGACGGGGTGTTATAAGTATGACGTGTCTGTGTGTGTGTGTGTGTGTGTGTTTGTCTGTCTGTGGTACGTAGCTCCCGAATGGATGAACCGATCTTTTTTTTTATTTAAAAGGTGGATTAGTCGATAGTATTCTTAGCTATGTTTGATGAAGATGGCCGCCGCTACAAAATGGCCAAATATATATTTTTGCACAACTCCCTCAATATGGGTATCAAATTTACTAGTAGTATCCTATTTTTAGTATTTAATGTCGAGGGTTTATAAATGAAACTACCTTTTCGGATTTTGTCGCGGATTTATTTTGATTTTTAGTTCCCGACGTTTCGAATGCTTTACAGCAATCATGGTCACGGGAGAGACGAAGACGAAAAGGTAGTTTCATTTATAATGTCGAATATTCGCGTAAATCTAAGAAAGTATTATGTCGAGGGTTTTTAAACATGTTCCATACCCAAAATGCAAAAACGGAACCACTTATGAATTCGTTATATGCGTTTGTCTATACTTCACTTTCATTTCATTTGGAGATCTGAGATGGATCTTTATAAATACTACTTTTTACATGAAACTGAAGGGAAAGAAGTCCAAAAAGAATTCCACATGAGCGTATTTTATAAAATATTTGGGCGGTATTTAGGGAATACTGAACTATTTCAAGAATTCACTTATTTTTAATATCTACTCTTAGTTTTTTTTCTTAGTCTAATTTTTTTTTCTATAACATACACTTTTAAAAATAAAATAAAACTGTCATTGTCTAAAATGTATCTATATCATCTATATCTGATGGTAATTATGTAATACTAAACTGTCAACTCATCTTACGGTGAAGGAAAATCGTGAGGTGACCTGCATGTCTGAGAGAACCTAGCAAGTTTTCGAAAGACATGTGAAGTTCGCCAACCGGTACATGAACAGCATGGTGGTATATGGCCTGATCCCCTTCTTGTTGAAGGGAGGCCCGTGCCCAGCAGTGGGACGATAATAAGGGCTGAATAACAAAATTTCAATTTCAAGTGTTATTTTTCTAATATAAAAAGTCAGTCGTTATTCTGAAACAACGTATTTTACTTATAATACCAATAAAACCTAAAAATATAATATAAACAAACAATACTTGTTGTACTTTACAGAGTACTTTAGAGAGATTTCTGCCTTTATTTGAAAAACAAAGATTTATTTCTAAGAAATATACATATTCTTAAATATATGCTTATTCAAGTAAGACGGTTTTCTCTTTGGCATAATTATATCAATTGAACTGACATCAAAGAGTTAATAATCATTATATAACAATCATCGATATTCGATCGATTTAGATGATTCTTTTTTGTTTAGTGGTTCTTTTGATGGGGGCTTATGATTGGTTGAAGTAAATATTAAGAAAACCCATAAGATAAAGCTGGAAAAGCAGAAACATCAAAAGTGTATATTTTGCACAAAAATTACGAGTATTAGCAATACTTAGAGACGAACCGGAGTGAGACCCAAACCAACCAAAAATCACTGGGTGTTAAGTTACATATTAATATCATTATTTTACATAGTTTATATAATATTTATAATATATTTATTCCACTAAAACATCTTTTCTCCAAACGAATATTAAATAAGTAAAGTACTTTTACGTGTCTAATCAATCAACAGTTATTCATATTGTATAAGTTTACCTTGAAATACTACCTTCCTATATAATTACGGGACTTAATAGTTACATGTTTGAACATGAAAGCGTGATAATAAGTATAGTGAGACACTCATACGCCATAGTGTCTTTATTATTTTACCAGCATGTGGTATAATTAAATACATTTATTTGTTATACACATATGAGGTCGAAATGTAGTTTAGAAATTGTAAATATATTTTAATGTAAACTAAACATGTTCAGAAATCAGTAAAATGTAACAGAAAAGTTAACAAATAATGTTTTCATTAATAATTATCAGCATAAAGTCGGACACAATGGTTTTCCAAAAGTCATTGAATAAGTGCTTATATTCATTTTGATATCACGTTTGGCTCAGTTTGTAGTGAGCATGAGCGATGTAGTGACTCTACTTGCCATCGGACGTGGGTTCGAGTCCCGCTGGGGACATTCATTTGTTGAGCACGAATGTTTGTACTCCAGTTAACTCATGGGTGTTTATAATATGTGGCAAATAAGGAGGAAAATTAATAATAATATATATAATAAATAATTTTTTAGACAAGGTACGATAAAGGTACATTAGATATAAATTTAACTATATTGTTAAGAAAATTATTTTTTTACAGCAATTTTTATATCACGGAAAAATCATGTCAAATATTCAGGTTAATCCAAGAAAGTATTACATTATTAGTTTTACAAAACATCAATTTGAATTTTTAATAAATTAATAAAGGCAGAAGTTATACTTCTATATTTTACCAAGGCGTAATTAGTCTATTAGATTTCGCAACGACGTGACGTTACAAATAATAAAGAAAATATTTGAGTATAGCATCATTACAAAGTCCTCCGCCGCGTCTGTCTGTCTGTCTGTTCGCGATAAACTCAAAAACTACTGCACCGATTTACATTTTATTTTCACTAAATGGATAAAGTGATTCTCGAAGAAGGTTTTAGAATATAGTTTGTCAAGTTTTTGTATACATTTACTAGTGGAAACTGCGGCTTCGCTCGCGCTAAATAATAAAGTACATTATAATATAATGTTTGTGTTTATATGTGTTTTATATTATATTATAATTTGTTTAGTAAACTATAATTTACCCTTTTGTTTGTCGTAAACTAAATAAAACAAGACCTCTTATTGTTTTTGTATTTGAAATCGACTCGAGTTTTGATATACAATTTACATACTATTATACAAGAATATAAATAACGACTATACAGTATACATGCATATAAAATTATCAAGGTAGCAATTTTTCACTAAATTATACGAATATGTCGGCCATATTTTTAAAAGTTAAATTAGATTCACCGCAACATCAAGTTGTGAATCGTGTAAAAAATTCAAAGCCCATCCACATGACGTATAATTTTCAAGACGAATAAAGGCGTGTACATGAATTTCCTTCTGAGTTGTATTGAATAACCAATATCTACTCTTTACTTTTGATATTGATGCCTTAGATTCGATTTTAGATTCGGGTAAAAATAACAGTACGGAAATATCGAAAACTTGAACCACTGTTCAGTAGAAAATACCAAGAGTCCTTGCAGCTAATCTATCTTCGTTTGTATCGGACTGCTATCCCATGGGGTTCGGAGACTGATGGGATTGATGTTCATTTATGCTTACACACGTACATACCTTGGCGAGATTGGCCACCATGATCAAAATTTCCGTCTAGAGGGCGCATTACTACATTAAATCAAATTTTACTGATTAGAGTTATCTTTTATTCGTTTATATGCGTACAAATTACTTTATTAAAATTTTGAATGGTACAAAAAATATATAGCTGCTTACAAAACAGATCGATGATATACAATATAAACACAACGACGACGAGCTTCTCACTTAAATTTGACACTTTTCACTATTTTACACTTTCAGAAGTATCTTTTTTAAATATCTTACAAATTAAATAATCTCGTACTAGGAATATGCTGTCAAGTTTTCAGACCCAGTGGTTTGACGCGTGTTATATCATTCAGAATAAGATAGCAGTAGAATTTCATAATTGAACTGAAAAATATTTTCTCTTACAAATTATACAGTCTCTCTATGAAGGTAAACCGCCTTCAATTACGTGAAATAATGAACTAAAAACCCTTTGCTCACTATTTCCACTATTTCATATTATGCCATACCGTTGAAACTAATTTGACATCACAGAACGGTCATGCATAACATATAAGCACCTGAGCGATTTATAAAATATGCATACACTGCCGGATTGTGATTTACCCGTGAATCCTGGCGACAAGAGCAGTAATATTATGTCGCTAGGTGAAGATGTACTGTGAGAATGTCTAATGAGATGACAGCTGTTACAATTTATGTTTATATCTCGAATTAGTAAAGAACAAGGTCGTTTCGTCTGGTTGGTTCGAAAAGTCCGCTGTTTCAAAGTACGTAACGAATCCGATGCAGTTTTTTCTTAATTTAATATGACAACATAACCTGGAAGAGGCATATATACCATTGTTAATTATAAAATGTGCCAAAATTACTGTAAGCTGTATAAATATTGCTATATTATTCAAAAGGCAGAGGCGAAGTGACATTAAGAACTAGTTCAATCTTATATGTATACTAGGGACTAACCCTCGCTCCGCTCGTCCTAAGGTATGTTTTAAGGGTTATATAGATTTCTATATAAACTATCTTATTTATTAACCCAGATAACCAGTTATCACCAATTTTCATCGAAATCCGTCCAGTGGTTTTCTATTATTTTATTTCATTTGTAATGCCTTAATCGTAACTGTTTTCATAAACAACAAAGTTTATCATTTTCTTTAAAAGCTTCACGTTTAATAAATCAATTTACTTGTAAGTTTGGTATATTATTTATTTACTAGCATTCTCCGCGGTTCCGCACGCGTTTTCAAGACCGGAAACTAAATTCTTAGATTTTATATACCGTGTGATGTTTTACAGATGGTTTTAACGGTTACTTGAGATTTCCCTCATATGAGATATTTTCCAGCAGAAAAAGGGATACTATATCCTGACCTAGATAACCAGCTATCATCATACCAAGCTTCATCAAAATCCGTCCAGTGGTTTTCTCGTGATGCTGTCATAGACAGACAAAGATGCAGACAAAAATTGTAAAAACTATAGATTCGGCCTCTGTATCGTTAAAAATGACTATTTATATTAGAATTTCCAAAAAATTATCAATGTACAGATTCAACTAAGTAAGAATTTTATTATATGTATATATAGCTGGCCTTAACGTTAGAAATTCTGAAACATATATATTGCAGAAACTATAAGACTTAAAAAGGCCTACAGAAAAGCCCACGTTGACATGATATATGATTGTCTTAAGACTCAAAGATCCATTTTTATCTTTAACATATTTATAAGAAGCTATTAAAGGTTATAAATCTATTTTGACCTATATACAGGTAATACTAATAATTTTTTATGTACGATACACGTCTTAATGTAATGTACATTAAAACAGGGCTTAACATTTTAATGAATAATTTAGGAGGTATCACAGATTATCGTTCTCTAAGTCTTTATAAATGAGATAATACTGTTGTCTATTTAATTAATTTACGCGAATTAAACATAAACCTAATTTATTTTGTTTTTTTTTTGTTTAATTCTAAAAAACGGTTACAGATAATTTTACATATTATTATTAGATTCTATGTTAAAGTTATTCATAGTAGAAATTATTCCTTAAGATTTATGATTTTTGTCATTTTTATATAACCTACATTTTATTACGAAAAACAGTTTTCATATTCATTGCACTGTTGAAGGAAAATATTAGAAAGAAGTACTTGGCGTATGAAAGAAACATACAAGAAGCGAGCATTATTTCGACAATAGATGTTTTGTTTACTCTACGTTAGTTTAAGATTTGCTCTCATCTTGAAATTTGTAAGATCAATTTTTTTTAAATATGTTACTTAACACTACTACGAGTACTACACTCATACTAAGCTCTCAATGAGCAAACACAAACGTTTTACTATTTTTTTAGCCAAATTGCTTCTAAGGATAGCTTTTGAAAGTAGTCATTAAATTTTCAAACTCACGTTTGTGATATAGTATTTACTTACTTAGGAGTAGGGGGGGGGGTACCTTATACATAATAGGGTGGTTAATTTTTTATGTGTTGACAGGGTCATGTAGGTTTGACATGCCTGGTACTTGAAGAAAAGATTTAAAGTAGCAAAATGCAAAGTTACATTGCCAAAAATTTCATTTACCAGCAAAAAGTAGGATTGAGGTTTTAATAAAGAACACTCTGAGGACGTCTACAGATTTGACAATTGGCCCACTTATTTGAGTAATCTCGTTTCACAAACCAAACTCTAGATGAGCCAAATTATAATCTGTTGCATTATAATAAAGCTGGTTTTTGCTAAACAGTCGTTGTTTGACAAGAATATATCAGGTAAAAGTATCTTTGTCTTAATTAAAAAAGTATGGTCACATTTATCATTGTTGGACTACCAATAAATTCAGGTCACAGAGTAATTGAGTATATTTTTTGGTATTATGAAAATACTACAGCAAACTACGACAGAGGTTCAGTGGTAGCGCGCACGATTGAGTAGCCGAGGAAAGTGGGTTGAAACTCGGGTCTCGCATCTTTGATATTATCATGTGCAATCATTTCTAACATGATTACCACTTGTATTACGGTGATATATAGTAGTTCATAAAATAATTTAATTTAGGAATAAACAATAAGAGCTTTGAATAGAAAATAGAAATAGTCGACATACTGTTTGACACTGACTCATTTGTCCGTTTAAATAATCTTAACCTGCAAAAAGCTTGATGTAGCCGAAATCATGAATCTATTTTATTAGTCTGTAGTGCGATAGTTCATTTACAAATGTATAATGAGATGCACATTTTCAATTAATATTAAGCCTTACAATATTAATTAAGCCATCGTTATATATATTCTGTACTCTCTCCGACCAACGTCGGACATGACGACCAATCTCAATGAGACTAGCCAACTACGCAGGAGATATTATAGTGCACAAGTGTACGCGCTGCAGACACAAACTGTATACTCTCTATTCCTATCACTCTCGTACTCGAGTGGGAGGAGTGCTCGATACGACCATTGAGAGTTAAGGTTCAGGACCGACGGCTTTACGTGCTCTCCGAGGCATGGGGGGTGACACACGCCAACTTCCCAAATCCGGAGTATTTGGACTGACCCGGGACTCGAACCCAGAATGTCTTGATGAGTGGCCGTACCTGCTTGCCACTACATCAACAAGGCAGTTAGATATACTATAAATTTATTAAATATATCTTGTAAACGGCTCTTATAAGTTTTGTTATTATTTAAGGTTTCGCCGTTTGCCGAAAAACGCTAAGAAAAGCACAGTAGCTAATTAACTTAGGTAATAATATTGAGCCCTTACCTGTATATTGGTAGATCGTTTTTATACCAAACAACGAGTAGTAACGAGTCGGGTGGCTGTGGCGAGTGCGTGTCGCATGGTAGTGTCGCGTCGCCACCCGACACTGCTGACAAATTGACTACGTCGAGAGATTCCGCCCACACAGTTTGACCAGGACGTAAACCTGTTGAAGAAAAAATATTTAGAAAATGTCTTTAGTAGCTATTTTCATGTTTTATAATTTGGTTTTACTGTTTGTCTAAAAATTAGGGTTTTTGGCTTATTATTAATACATAATGACGACTCGTTTGGCTCAGTTGGTAGTGACCCTACTTTCTGCGCCAGCGGTCGCGGGTTCGAGTCCCGCTGGGGGCATTCATTTGCTAATCACGAATGTTTGTACTCCAGTCATGGGTGTTAATATTTATAATATGTATGTATTTAAAATTTATATGTGTAGTATATCAACTATCTGGTATCTGCAACACAAGCACGTTAAGTAGCTTACTGCGGAACTTGATGGCGCTGTTGTAATAATGTCCCAACATATTTATTTATTTATTTATTTATTTATAATGTGTAATTGAAATGAATTTGAATTTGCCCCATATAATGCCTCTATCCCGTTTTACATTTTATTATTTATGATTCATATCCTAATTTCTAATAAAACATGGTTTAAACAAAGCCATTTTGAAAAAAAAATTTTTTTTTTGTTCTCGCTCAAATTTCGCTTAAATTGAAATTTTATGAAATTGTTTCAATTGAAACACATACAGACTCGTATATTTTTAGAAAATATTAAATATTTTAAGAGAAATTTAAAATAAAATTAGAATTGATAGAACTATTTAAGTCTCAATGGCATAATATATTTCTGTACATAAAAGCTACAGTTTGCATAAAAGTTATATACGATTGATTAATATTTTAAGTACACTTTGACAAATTAATTTCAATGATTGCATTTTAAATTTAATATAATATTTAATTGGATATATAATATTTTTAGCAGCATAACTCGGAAAATATTGTGAAATTCTAATATCTTATTTACATAACGTTCGAATCCGTCAGTTTGTTTATCTTATTCTTTGAATTTGCAAATTTTTCGCAAATTATGCATATTACTATTACACACTAATATTAAATGTGCAAGTGCTTTTGTATTTGCAAAATGAAATAATTTAAATTTTAGCTCTCAAGCGTTCAGTTACTTTTATGAATATTTTGTATACATATTATTATCTACAAATAAAAAATAATCAGGTTTACTCTATTATTCCTTTCCAACAGAAAATATTTAACTCATATGGGTGTATTTGGAATTTAAAAAAGTTCTTTTTAAAGTCGGTCAAGAGCTAAATTTCTATTTTAAAGTAAGTTTTGTTACTAAACTAGACTAGCCACCATAAATTCTAAATGTAAAGACAATCTGATTATACGATAGTTTTAGGACTGATCATAAATTAAACCAAAGTAACAGAGCTTATACGATTGTACTAAATTTAACGTCGCCAAGCACGCTTGGTGAAGTAAGGTAAAGTATTACAAACTATATTATCTCACTGAACGTTAACTATAGAAATTGCTATCGTTAACGTTACTATTGTTACTAACGAGTAGTTTAGATATCGTTAATCGCTAGCGAAGATTTTGACTGAGTAATGGTACCCACTTTGAAACTGCTGCGCTTTTAGTAAAACAGATATTACGAGGAAGTTTATGATGAAATGAAAGTAATACACTAAATTCCGTTGTAAATTAAATTTTTAATACTTATACAGTCTATAAGTAACTACGTTAAAAATCTTTAAGCCAAAAATCGAAAATAAATTATTCTTAGTGGTACAAAAAAAAATTTTGATCTATCTATAATAGTACGTGTAATATTTTTTAATTGAAAAATTTATTTTATTACTCCGAAAATCTTTTTATTTCTTTTGACTATAAATATCCAATCGTTTCAAAAAATAGGTGCCTTAAATTAGAAGAGATGCAAATTACACTTGAATTTTTTTATACCATAGCTTCTAAACATGGTATAAACATACACACAAACAAATTTTATATACATATTTAAATAATACAATAAGAAAACCTTGAGATAATATATTCAGCTAAGTAACCAGCAAGGTTATTTAGGTAAACCAACCGTCTAGTGTCGAGCGTGAGCAATAACAGTTTGGAAACGGATTGGCTGAATTAACATTAGTCGTTATTACTCAGTCCAAGGAACCGCGTCTCGTGCGAAATTGTTCGCAAAATTTGAATCGTTCGTTTGCAGTGAATACCAAGCGTGATCGTGACAAATGGCCCGATTAACAATCCAAGTCCCGACGAAGGAGATGGCGCGAGTAACGAGCCAATATATCAAAGGATTTTTCTGCACCCTGACGAGATTCTGAAGCAATTTTCTGTTTATTAATGAACGTAACGATTGAGTTCTATCCGCTTAGAACCCTTTCCTTTCTGATGTTAATTCATGCGTGTTTTTGCCAATGTATCATATGTTATTGATTTTGTATTTTATTTTGAAGCTCTTACTTCTTCACTTGAGCGAAGCGAGCTTCATTTTGTATAAATTCGTATAATATCTGATTTGCTCCTAAGGATATGTTGCTATAAAATTGCCTTTTTAATAAGTATACGTATAAACAAGTAAGTTAACCTCGTTTTACTCGGATGCATTCCTAGCTATCATTATTACTAGTTATATATATTCGTGCGTTGCTACAATTTAATGGAACCTTATATGAAAAATAACTTCTAATAACTCCTAATAATCTCACCGAATGTTTCCTCATGAACCACTCTGTCCTTTGATGAAAACCGTAAGAAGACTAATATAGCTGACAGACTCGTACAAAAAAAATATAAGGAACCATAATCATAATAAATGTGTTTAAAGTATATTCGTATGAAAATGCTACGAACATACATATTATATTTGCTTACCCATCTTTGCCAAGTCTTTATGAAAAACCATTTGTTGAATTAGTTGAAACGAAAATGTGAAAAGTTCTTGTTTTTTTTAAATTACCTTCCTGATATTATAATTAATTTTTTGAAGGGCTCTCGTTAATTAATTAGTCATTTTCCTTTTGTATACAATATCCTCTTACATTTATGGAATAGGGCAAGTAAAATTTACCTTTTCCATTTAAGCGTCACATTTCGTAAAATGTTTTTTTAAGATATAAAATTTAAATATAGCTTTCAAATACTTAAAGTTCGAATCATTGGAGTTGTAGAAATGAAAAGTGCACACAAATTAGCCTTTTTAGAGATTTTTTAGAAAAAGGACCTACGCCGGATTTCACACTTTCTTTCAAAATATCTGATAAATAATATAAAAAAGAAATAGCGAAGGTTTGATAAAACGTTTGTAGGGAAATCAAAGTAAAAATTCATAACGCGTAGCTCGCTTAGTAGCCGGGGGCCGTACCCCTCGTATGAAAAATGTCGTCGGACCTATGGCACATCAAAACTACCCTTATTTAAAATTTTACTAAATTCACGTATCAAATAATACTTATTTTTAAATATATTATGATAGTATTATACTCGTATATCTACCTCTCTAATCTCTCTCTCTCTCTCTCTCTCTTTCTTTCTCTTGCTTTATTGGACATAACTAGAAACTTTAACTAAAATGTGCAAGTATATTATTATATAAGATTTATCCTAATCCAAATGGAAAATTGATATTGTTATATAATTTAACTCTAAAAAACAAAAAGTGAAAAATTGATCGAATATAGTTTTTAAATTACTACTAGTTTTCTTTTTGCTCATGTTTCGTTCCTAGTAAAAACAAAAACCAATGTGTCCCACGGAAACCATACTTAACATACTAACCAAAGTTACTTATATGTTAATGAGCGATTATGTGCGTAAATGAGCTGAAGATCGAGCTCAGTGGCGTGCCATAGGAGAGGCCTATGTCCAGCAGTGGACGAATACAGGCTGAATATTATGATGATGCTTAAATATTAATTTTAAATTTTAAGTTATAAGTGTACTAAAAAATCTTCTTAGTTATATAATATTACATTACTATACATCTGTAAAGTACATAACCAAGAATAAAATTCGAAGCGTTAGTGTTGCGAGGAAGTTTTACGAGCGCATTGAAAACAACTGTTCCCGCACGTGACGAGCGACGAATAGATACAATTGTTTTAAGATGGCGATAGATGGCCGTTTTGAACCTCGCTAGTGATTTATCGTTTGATAAATTGAATCGGAGGAATGTTATACTACTTTTAGCCAATTTTAAAACAACATGGTTCTCAATTCGTTTCGATATATTTGTATGTATGTAAATTTGAAAATTTTATTAAATAGATGTATGTGAATAATGTAGGTATTTCTTTAGAAAAAGTATCTCAAATATGAATAAGATGCTGAGTTATAAATGTTAAAATATATAAAGTTGTGAAACCGCTTGCTTTCTGTCCTTGTAATGTATCGGACATTCACACCTGTGATAGTGATTGAGAACTCATTATCATATATTCTTTTTTTATCCTAATGCTATATATTCCTTAATAAATTAAAAAATACCATAAATACCTATTTGACTATTTTTTTTATTTGTCACGTCAATTTTCAAATGTTAAAATATTTTTATATAGGTATTTCAGTTGGCCCGATATTGTATTGAACAAAGCTTTGTACTCTACATCCATTTGTGAATAGTATGAATAAGCAATATACGTCATATACATTTGTGAGGACCTTTTAAATTAAAAACGATGAAATTGAAAGTGGCTATGTATATTGTATAGGTAGCGTTTTACCAAAAATCCATAAAGGGTGATATTTGCTTTGTTCTACTTCTGTATTTAACTCTTTTTAACATCCCATTGCTGGACACGATTTTACTTTCAATACGGAAAATAAACGAGGAGTCAGGTTATAGTCCACGACGCTGGCCAAGTTTGGTTTGACAGATTTCACATGTCGTTGTCAATGAGAAGAAAAAAATCAAAACATGTCAAAAATGTTTTCCTTCACTGTAAGACTTAGTAATCGTATTAGAAATAATTCTCACTATATGAAAATAGATCTTAGATTTACTTAGATACCAATAAAATTTATTGCATGTCACATGAAGTAACATCCTATCATCACATTTCAACATTCTGTATCATCACGATTTTATAATTCAAAGATGAATAAAAAGCGTAACATAATATAATAATAATTAATTAACAACCTAATTTATTGTAAAAACTTGTTTATGAGGTATTTCTGGGGTTATATTTTTTTATTTTAGATTCTCGGAAAGCTTTCATTTTCCAAAATCTAAAAAAAATGCCTTTCAAATATGACTTTTAATCTAGAGAAAAAAAAACATATTACATTATATTTTCAACTGAAAAATAAGGTATAAATCCAATGACATTTGTTGAGTTGAATGAAGTAAAAACTTAGTTTCTAGCGACTTTTCCTATACTTTTTCATTTTGACTTACAGCATCGACACTTTATAAATTGACGTTCTAAAAGTTCTTGTCTTTTAGAAGTTTAATTGAGTAAAAATATTTAAAGTAGTAGTTTGACGTTTTCTTCTTTTCATTCAATCTCTTACCCAAGCATCAAATTAGCTTTAATATCAAAAGTTTTTGCACTATTAGGATAGTTCACATTTGATTAAAAAAAAACACATATAACACAACTTTGTTAGGGACTCTATGTACACGACAAAGGGGCGTAGGTAAGATGTACCAAAATAATAATAATAATAAATAGTTTAGAACCAGCAAGTATAAGTTTCTTAAAAGTTTGTATTTAGGTATTTTTTATGAGCTACCACTGCCCATATATAAGTGGTTTTAAACATTATGTTCAGAATAATTACAGGACAAAATTATCATTATCTATTCTTATTTCTTAATAGCATAGCAACAGAAAGCTCTACTGCGTATTAAAATTTAGCTTTTCAGAGAAAGTATCTCGTCTTAAGCACCAAATGTAAGTCACTGTTTATAAAGTGCGATATCTTTCTTAGATCATGTTTTTCTGTCCCCCCTCATACGTGACGGGGGCTTAAAGAAAATTTGCGAGGAGCACGTAACGCTTGAATTGTACGGGATCGATGACATAAGGGTATTTGAAATGGCTTTATTGCGTGGGTGACGCGTTTGACATTTTCTATGACATTGATATTTCTTGTTCACAAAATGACAAGGAATTATAAAATGAAAATTTCTGGCATACTATTTTATATATTAGGAAGTATTTTTTATTAAAAGTGAATATAATGTCGATTATATAATTTTGTAGCGTTGTGTGTAACACTATGTTGTAAACTACTACTAAACTAATTGTATAAGTGGGTACTTAGTAGTAATGATAATTATTATTAGTTAATAATCACTTTATACACTTTAAAAACACTGTAGAAAAAAACTATATCGTATTTTTTTTTAGAAAAACGTGAGTTTTCTGGTTTTGTTAGGTCTACTTTCAAAATCTTTATCTTTCAGGATTTACAAATGCCTTTGTAGCTTTGACTATCTTATCTTTTCTAGGATTATATTTCTTGTTAATAATAATTTAAATTTCGTTAATATTTTGACTAGAATAGCTTAGCTCTTAACGCAATCCTAGGCTATTAGGAAAAAAAATATAACGGTACTTACGTACTAACGCCACCGCACTTTCGTTTTTCTATAGATTTGTGTGAATGTGCTTATATCGTAAATAACTATTTTGTTTGGGTTTGTAAATAATAGGTTTATAAGGTTAATTTTCAGAATCTTTCTTTCTATGTTGGTTAGGTTAGATTAGATATATGACCATTGCCCACATAATATGAGCCGAGCGTGCGTAGCGAGCGTGCCGCGTCAGCGGCCGGCGAGTGCCACAGTCAAAAACTATCATAAAATGAAACACTATTGAAAATCAAACACTTTATTTTAAACAATGCTAAAAAATGGCGCCATAAATTAATTTTAGATGAAAATCGCCGCCATATTTAAAGCTGCGTTGGCGTTAGTACGTAAGTACCAATATAACTTAGCTCTAAAAATAAACTGTGCCTTAAGTCTGCATCATTTTTACAAAAAAAGCATTGAAAAACTATTATTTAATAATCCACGTGTTCGTAATATCAAACTTAAAATATATACAACAAAATAACAAAAGAAATATTATTTTACATTTAATCTTTGGAGAACTCCATTTCCTTAGAGTGATCTTGATGAGTTTTATATCAACTATGATAGTTTTAATATCTTCCCCGATTTTCCGAAGACAATGAAAAGTAAATGAAAGAAACGGAAGTTTAATTTCATTCTGCAAATATAAAACTAAATTACTTTCCTATTCTCTAAAGCTTCATTTAACATATTGCTTACCCATTATTAATCAGGTTCAGAAATGAATAACAGCAACATTATTTTAAGGTAATTATTCTTTTAAACATTATATAGTTCGAATGTACAACTAATAAAGCCATTCAAACACATATAAAATCTGTGAGAAAATCGGATACATTATAGCTTATAATATCACAAGTTATTTTATAGGCTAGTCTTCAACAACGTAGCGTAGCCATCGCAGCTACGCTCACGTTATTGCTATGCCGTAGCGTCATTCACAAATATCAAAAATACAATAAGGAAAGTTGACTTATTAATTATGAATTATTTTAGCTAAATATGAAGGCTTCGATTTGTATTAATGTATGTGTATTAGTGTGCTTGTTATGGAAGGGAGGAGGGGGTAGAGTAGGGGTCATTAGCGTCTGGCAACCCAGCCAAGCACGAGTTTCGGTAGATCTGTTGGGTTTTAACTGCGTGTGCTGACTTTTGTAGTCGTAGAGTCCCATATGAATCTAAAAATATGTGATATGTGCTTTTGAACTTTTCTTATATGATCGATAAACACCAACCGATGAAAAGTCTATGAATATTTTTCTTTAAATGTAAATAGAATAATAAAAATAAGTCATTGAGTAAAAATCTATTTAAATTATTTTATTTACAAGTTTATATTGAATTATACAGTAGCCAGATACTGAATGAAGCTTAAACTCTCATCCCAGGTAAAAGGCAATACTTAACGAACGGTCAAGCACACACGAATAAAGAGTATTTATTTTTGCTATTGTAGTTCTTATCTGATAAATCTTTAGGTCCATTTTGGTTCGAATGTATATCCCATATTACCTTTAGTGGTTTTCTTTATGGTCATTCGCTTAGTTCTCCCGACAGGGAGTATAAAAAATAAGCGTCCATTCTCATAGCGGTATGCGGTTTCATATAAAGCTAGCCTAAATTAAATTTTAACCTCAGTTTTAACGATATTAACTTAATACAAATTGAATTTGTTACAAAAAGTATACAACAATTATTTGTAACGTTTCAGAGGTTCAGTACGTTTTAAAGGAATTTACTGTATATTATAACTCGTAAGTTAAGTGAATATTTTATTTATATAATTATATAATGAAATGGCATTACCAGATATATAAAAAAATCCAAAAGAAATTGGATAGTTTGGTCATACATTGAGTACGAACTATTAATAACAATGGCAAATAAATATTGTTTTTATAAGGACTATATTTTTCTTCATAATATTACTCGTAGTTTTAAGTTAATTAATGTACACTAATATTTATGTATCTCGATACAATTCTTGGTACTAGCACCTTAATAATAATCATCAAAATAAGAATACTAAATCCGTACCTTTTTGTATGAAAAAAAACACATATTTCAACAAAGCCATACATAACACGTCGTATTTACAAACGCGCACCTCTTTCTCTTATTCATTAATCTCATCATCCACTTTCATAAAACAAAGAAATACACCTGCTTTTTGTTCCTCATAACACATAAAAGGTTTAGCCGACAATATGAATGAAAATAAGCGGCTTACTCGTGTCGCGTCGCATACGTAAAAAGTCCAAAATCCCGGAGGCTAGAAATTGTCACTTTTTATCTTGGTACGGAGTTGCAATCACCCGGCTCAGTGAACGGGTTAATTAATGAAATCTATTAACTTCAGTCTCCTTAGGGGCTAGAGTTGTGAATTTTTTGCTCTGTCATCTATTCGAGCGTTTTCTGACTGCACAGTGCTATTTCACTGTGATTGCTCGCTTAGAGATTTGGCGCTCTCGGAATGACGCAGTGTTTGAAACAAACGATTATGCCATTGGCAGGTTAAAGATGGACATGTAGGAAATGGAAATTTGATTCGAAATTATAACAGGATCAGGTAGAAATTCCATTGTCACATGGTTGATCTGGTTTGGAGATAACTAAACATAGATTGATACTCTCATTTAAATATTTTATAGGATAGAACATCAGTCACTTTTATAGCTGTTGTTGACTAATGGCTAGAGCTTTAATACTAACTTACACTGCTTGCAAATATCATTACATAACTCGTAATTATACTTAAATAAAATTATTATTTCGGATTTTTTACAAATTGAAGTAAATATATTTTTGGTACTCGACGTCACTTTTTTTATTTAATAGGTAACAAAGTCCACTTAATTCAAAATCATTGTGCATCGCCATTCAAGAAAAACTTAGTAGCACAGTAGTGGAAAGTTTGGACACAAGTACCTTCTTTCCTACGCACTAAACGGATACAGTGAAGCTTAAAACCTATGGACGTCACCTCGGGTGATTTATTTGTGTTCACAGAGATCGCTGGTTCAGTCAGTCAGTCGTTTACCAGCCTGTTAAACATTAATATTAACACTCTTAAAATAGCAATTTAGTAGGAAAAAATAAGGAAATTTATTTATTCATCTATTTTAGTGCTTTAGATAATACTCTCATTGTTCTACAATTGTTAATATAATAATATAATATAATAATATTCATTAAATCGTGGTTACAATGTTTTACGCTGAGACTTCCCAGTAAGTAATCAGAGATAATTGTTAAATAATAATAGTTAGAAAAATTGTACTTAAAGACAAAAATGTTTATAACCGTAATATACTACTACTAAATTCATATAGTATACCTATATTATTTAGTTCAATTTTTTCTCTCAAAGTTTAATGGCTATCTAAAATCAGTAGCATTAGTAAATTTTACTTAATCAAATGTATACGATTAACAAAATATTACTTATAAAAGAAAAACTTAACCTGCATACACAAAACAATGTCCTATATTAAAACGTTAAAAAGAACAAAGAATCGTAATTTAAAATCAGCATTTTCTAACACAACATTATGTATGAAATCCACATATTTTACTCCTATCTCAAAATAGATCTAGCGATTGCACGTTATATACAATATTTCATTAAAAAGCTTGTAAAAAAGATATTAGATAACAATGAAAATAAAACACAAACTAGTTTCAGTCATGGTATGAGCGTTAAATATCGCAGAACATTGATGTGCCACTGATATAAATATTCATGATAGGGTAGAATACGCGGCATGTTAATGCCCCAGCTTAAATGCTTACGATATGGTCCAAGCGATAAGCTTTACCAATACTGTAAATCTAACGTGTTTTATTTTAATCGAGATATCATGATTGTTACACGATCAGAATACATTTAAACACACTAGTTTCGCAGGCGGTTTTGCTCACATTTTATAAGTAAATCTCAGTGTGCATGGGAACGTTAAAGTGTACACAGACACAAGTGTACTCTCTAAACGATTTAAGTTCTAACTATTAAAAATTCCGATAATACTTCGACATTTTAATTTTTTAACTTAGTTATTTAATATGTAATAAATATCTTTAAAACTTAGCTTACAAACTTAACACAAATATTTCATAATGACCGTTTCTGTTTCGGGATAAGTACCGTAATAAAAACTAAGGTATTAGTTCCATATTTGTAACTTAAATAAGTAAATTTACATATATATTGCTTAAAAATAGTAATATTAATTAAATAAAAATATTACGCGACAATCTTGCAAATTGTACTATTCAGAAATGAGGGTGGAGTAATACGCCGTGTATTCAAGTAAGTGCCACCGGCTGCTTCTACTGAGGTATACGAATAGTTTAAGCTGAAATGGAACTCATTTATTTTTAACCTTAGTTAATATAATAAAGATTCTATGTTAATAAAAATTTTGAAACTAATTCATAGATATTAATAAGTTGTAATATCCCAGTACTAAATTATAAAGCAACTTTAACTTTTAACATTCGCCTTGATCTTTTGCTTGAAAAACAAAAACAAAGCAATCTTATGGAAACCATATATTTTTCCGGGATGAAAAGTATACCTTGTGCTATTTCACACTATAATCTATGATCTATCTCTGGACTAAATTTCATCTAGAACTATTCAAAATCCTTCTAGCATGTTTCAACAAACATCCATTTATACTATCTTTCGCATTTATATTTATAAAATGAAAAAAATATAGTATAATATTATTGGAATTAATTGATGGGATAATGGAATAGAACTAGAACTATTCAGTTGTAAAATAGCAATAAAAGTGTGAGTGGCACAAAACTATGAAGGGTTATAAACTTATATTTATAAAATACACAAAAAAGACGGTTATTGGTTAGTTTTGTGATAATAATTTATAGTTCCACTCTAATCTTTATAATCTGTATTAATATTATATAGGACAAAGTAACGCGGTCTTAGAGTCTGTTACCTTTTAACGCTTGAGAGGGAATAAGATAACTGACAAATATAAGTTATTACCACGGAATATTTTTAATTGTTTCTTTTAATCTACTGATAAGTCCCTAGTGTTGTTATAATCATTATTATTATAAAATTCGCACCCTAATAATTTATGACATTTTTATTAGATGCAATGAAAAAAATAATAAAACACGCCATCAAATAATGTTGACTAATCACTTTTTTAATATTATTCCGTGTAGTGGTCGTGACCTACTTACATACATGATACTACAGTATAGTTCAAATATAACGCTTTAGTAAGAAAGGGAGTATCATTGAGTCAAGAACTACTAAAGACGTGTTGAAAAACTCTTTTAGATATTTGTAACTTCAGCAACTATGTTTTCTACAATTATAAGATACTAGTGAGTCACCATTCCTTCGGTAGGGTTCGTCCCCAGGTGCTCTCTGCCAAATTTAACGTCCATAGCACAAAAAATTAAGGACTTTCGTACAAACTTACGAGAGCCCTTAGACCTTCTAAATACAGCCCAGCGTTAAACCCGACCTAGATTTCATCTTTTAAGTCAAACGATTTTTGATATTTTGTGATGAGTGAGTGAGTAAGTGACCTTTCGCTATATGTTATAATATTTAGCTTTTCACAGTCTGTTTCGCTCAAAAAATTAAAACATATACCTCTTTAATTAAAAGAACAAATTTTTTTTATAAGTAATAATTTAATATAAATTACATCTGTTATTGAGCAAAAACACTTTAGCACTAAATAAAATAAGCAAACAGCCTGTAACAATAAACTGAATATCTACTGAAATGTCGGTAACTTCATGCATTTAAACTGCTCTGATTCAATAAAAACGAATTTTTATTAGGTCATCAAAGCTTGGCGGAATAAATATTGACTGTGTTACAAGATATAATACGTTATTTACTTTCATGTTACGAATAACAATATCAGGTATGACTAAATGGTGTAGTGGTTACATTTACGGCTGCACATTCGGAGGTCCTGGATTCGAGTCCCGGTTTTGGCCTAGTTTTGCGTGTTTCTGGTTAGAACGCCTCAGCAACAGCCAGTAGTTGGGAACTAGGCGGTGTACAATACAATTTATCTAAGGATGTATTTGTCTTTTTGAATTTAATTACTATTTTAATGTATTAAATAGTTGTAGTTCATGTTATAGTTTTAAAAAATAACAAATTAAACTTATAAGTAATAATTTTATCTGATTTAGGCTAAACCAACAAATTAGAAATAAAGTAAAATATGTGATTTTTAATATCATTCTAAATAATCTTATAAATAATAATAGTTTCATTTTTTTAAAATATTAAGTATTCAATGCGATGAACTGAACGCTTAGTATTTAAAGCTAAAATTGCTTGAATAAGTAACGTGAAGCTAATATACATAAAGGTAGAGTGTTAGAAGGAAGTTTGGTTCTAGTCGTTAGTGTTCCATATTTGTTAGTGCTTCACGAGGCAACTGCATATATTAAGGTAATTTGCAAATTTCATATGCCAAATTTAATATCGTTCCAGAAATAATAAATATATTTAATATTTATTATTTCTGGAACGATATTAGAACACATTTACATTACATCCTGTACTTATAAAACCAGCGACTTACTTTCACTCCGCACTAGTTCTTCAAACAGATAGACAAAAAAATTTAAAATCTATAAATTTGGCTAGTTTTTAATGGCTATTTAAATATTCGCCTTAATAAATAAATTTCTGGGCTAAGAAATTATTACATTTACATGAAATTATTACATTAATTATAGAACAAAACTTCATGATCCTTCATGATCTTCAATTCCTATAGCACTCATTATCCTAATGGAACTACTTTCTTAAAAAAAACGAGTATTAGAGAACAAGTTTCATCAAAATAAACTCAACCACAGTTGATGTGTTTAACAGTATTCGTACTAGTTTTTATTCGTAAACCCCTTTTAAAGGTTATTTATACCTCACAGACCATTACAGATATTTATCTTGAAAAATATACGAAATGAATGCAGCAATTCAATGTTCAATCTTTTTTAAAACTGATAACATATTTTTAAATTAAAAGATTGAATCAAAATGAATCACTGAACTTATTTAATATTTCTTTTTTATAGACGAATTTAAAACATTTTATAATATTTAAGTAGTAACTTTACCTTGACATAAAAAATGAAATAAATGATCGAGGTCAATAAAAAATAAGACGGCGAATTAAGCTGTTTACTATAATAGTACTTTTTAATATATTTATAGAAATATCGTTAATGAAGTCGCGTCCGTTACTCGCTAGAAAATGTATACGAAAACTTGACAAATTATATATTAAAACCTTCCTCGAGAACCACTCTATCTATTGATGAAACAATGAAAATCGGTGCAGACAGACAGACAGATGTGGCGGAAGACTTTGTTTTATAATATGTAGTGATATCGAGAGAAAAATTAAGATGAAAAAATTATTCGTTGAATATTTTTTTGTTTTATAATGAGCCTTAAATTCGCTAAAGATAGATTTTATTTTTGTTATGTAGCTTATGATTTTCATTTTTTAACAAAATCAATAACGAGATACTCGTATTGCTTACATTTTAGCGACTGTATTTGCTGTGTCAGGTTGCGGGTTCGAGTCCCGCTGGGAGCATTCATTTGTGTGATGAAAACGAATGTTTATACTCTATTCATAGTTTTTTATATTTATAATGTACTAGCTGACCCATGCCCACTTCGTTGGGCATAATGTTAATAATCCTTTTTTTGTACAGAGTGTTATGTTTTAATTTCGGACTGCCAAAAGGAGGGTTATACGTAGGTATTTTATTAATATTAAAAATAAAACTATCTATACTAATATTAAAAAAACTACTTTTTGTAACATAAATATAAAAGTCAGACATATGCTGTCGTTGACTTTTTTGTAGGCATTTTCAAGCTCCACATCTTTTCTCTAGAACTCAAAAATATATTTTCATAGTTAAGGCAGCGTTCGTAAGAAATGCTTTCATTCGACCGTTTTTTCTCCGATTCACTTTGCAAAACGGACTACCACGTAAAAGCACACAAACTTTACTTCTTTATAATATTAGTATAGATTAGTATAAATAGTATAGATGAATGTATGTAAAATAGTTAACATGTAGTAGGTGTGACTTAATATCCCAAAATATTCTCAAAACAAACAATTTACCTAAAATAGAATACATGTTATAAATAAAAAATGAGCATGATACTAATTACCATGTATAAAGCGTATGAAGGCATAAAGTTTACAGTTTTCCGTGACAATGCACCGTTGTCGCGTGCCTTGCCTACAAAGGATGGACTTGACGATACGTTTATTTCAACAGTAATTCTCTGTCCTTTCCACACGACACGATTCACAAGTAAGATAAAACTTAGTAGCTTAAACACCAACATATATAACAGACTATATTATAAGTGTTATATATTGAACAGATTATATGAAGTATTTTTACATACATCTTTATTATAAAATTCTCATACATTATTATATAATAATTACTAGGGTTCGTCCCTAGATTTAGCATGAGCGAGGCCGCGGTTTCCGCTAGTAAATGTATACAGAAACTTGATAAATTATTTACTAAAACCATCCTCGAGAACTATCCTATCCATTTATGAAAACATCATGAACATCGGTGCATTTTCTTAAAGTTCATCGAAAAGACGGACAGACAGACGCGGCGAAATACCTTGTTTTATAATATTAAGTGTATTTTTCACTGTTTACTGCAATTTAGTATGATAGATAGATTTAAATGAAATGAAGTACAAAGATGACATTTCGAGCCAACTCTTGATTCGATAGGCTTGAAATCCAATTAAAAAAGGGTCAATAAAAAAAGGAAATTTCATAAAATAATTAATGTAAATAACTTATACTATAGATAGATTAAGCGAAATAAGAATTTTAATTAAAAATATTATCTCATGGAATTACAAAGTTATGTAGCTGTCGCTGCGAAGTCAAATATTTAATTGTCCAATTAAATTGTTACACACTTAATACGCGAGCCACTCACTACCAGCCAGCAATTCAATTTACGCGGGATTATATGAAAACAATACTGAGTGAAGCGACAAAGATATTTCACGTTTATAGCACCGGAACTTACTGCGAAAATGGATTGATATTTTAAAAAAATCTTTCACAGAGAAAAAAATGAATCTTTCTAATTTTTTAAATCTCTTCTGATGATATAGGAAAGATACGAATAGAAGCAAAGACTTCCTTTTACCCCTGTCCTTTTGTTTTCTTTATAGTAGATACAGTTTGTTAAACATATTCAAACATTTGTTACATAATGCAGACAAATTTTACCTCCATTTTGAATTATGTCAAAATATAAATTTCAATCTCTGAGAAGTTCTGATATTCTATCTATATAACTTAAAAACAAAACTAATTAAAAGTTCCGTATCACCTTTCCAATTATATATTATTTTTGGCATAATTATACCTATAATACAAGGGTTACATCATGACGTCATACTTCAAGTTTTCAGCTAAATAAATAATGTACGTGTACAGCAAGTTATATTTTTTTAAGTTAGAGCTTAGGAGATGGTTGTGGTTTCATGAATTTATTTGTATTTCTATTAATAGCGATATGGAACAATTTGAAGGCAGCTTTTTAGGAAAGCTCTTTTTTACTGTCCACTTTAAAATAAAAATTAATTATAAATAGATGATTCTAATTATTGTTTTTATTAATTGGTACAACTTATACAAAATTTATCACAAATACAATAATTATGTTAACTAAAACGATTTAGGTACATGTATATATAAAGATTTATATAAAATAGTAATAACCATCACGATATGAAGTAAATGCCATAAAATATTTTTTCCCAACAGATTTTATTCAAAAATATACATCGCCTATAAAAATACCTACGTATGTATGGCTTAGTGAAGGATATAAAACGTAAGCCGCTACGCTGTTACAATAGCTTTAACTCTGGTGAGAACAAATGAGGTATGCTACAAAAAACAATCATCTTATATACGTATACATAGTTTATTTGTGTTATCTATTTTATGAAATGAAAAATTATTAAATTCAAAATAATTATTAATTATAATATATTAAAGATTTTGAAAACGGCAGCCAATCTCATTCAGAGTAGTCATCTGCGTGGGAGATATTTTATTTTAGTGCATAAGTGTACGTATAAAACTTGGCCCGACACGAGACTCGAACCCAGCACCTAAGAATGTGCAGACGAACAAGTTAAAATTATAACAAACATTTTGTACGTACATTGTACATATTATGAAATAGGTATTTCTCTATTTGAAGGAACGTAGAGCTATTTTTTACATCGTAAATGAAATATATGGGCCGTTGTATTTTACGAGTTACAGCTAAGTGTTTTCTTAATTACTAAAACCATTTTCTTTCATTACTGGAATAGTTGAAGTACTTGACTCAATGTAACATCTCCATAACTTACTTTGTCTAGCATATCTTCTTTCAAAATGTAGGTATGTGCGTATGGACATTATGGCTTATACGTTGAATATATTCATCTCCTCGACCGGACAAAAACTTTGCACAGAAAATTTTACCCACTTCGCCTCTAATTCCTTTTCTATTATATTCCTATTATTTCTTTAGTTTGAGAATGTAAAAATATATAAATAAATTAAAAAAACTTTAGTTCTAAAATAACACAAAATAACTTTATATACCTTTACAAGACTTAGACATACTTTTAACATTTACCTGTAAATGTGTATAATTTACATCTTGTAATATAAGAGTATATTCTTAAATATCTTAAAAGGACTTGGTTTAAATTGCATAGTACAAATTTTAACAAAAAAAAATCCTTTCAGCAAACAATGTGAAACATCGTTAACCACTTCAACCAAAATCGTGTTCGTCTAAAAACTCAAAAAATAGGCGTTTTATAAATCGTTCCGGTATATTTGAAGTTTGAAGTACTTGTTACTTCTAAAAACACTGTACTCTTTGAAATTTAAATCTCGAAATTTTCAATACTAATAAAATAGAAAATGGACTATATTAGTTCCGTAACTTCTCTAGCACATTATATGCTGCAAATAATAGCTTATATTTCTCAATTAGATTAGTTAGATAATTTTATAATGATATAAATAATAATTATGTCATCTGCTTCTTCATATATAACATAAAAGTAATGAAATATTTTTTAAGACCAGTTTCAGGTGATTTATTTTACAAAAATATATGCTAAGATACATATTAAATTATAATAAAAAATTATAACACCGTACAAGTCTTCAAAAATAATTAAATTTAAATGAAATAAAATTAAAAAAGTAACACAAACAGAACATCCAGAGAAGTTGTTTTAAGCCAAATATACTTTTGGATGTACGAAATTTTACCAAAGTCAACTTTAAATATGAACTAGCGTTTTAGAAAGAAGTAAAAAGATTTTTTTAGTTAAAATAATTTGTGTGTGCTATTGTATAGATAGTAAGCAAGCCTCACTTTTTTATTCTTTATTGTAGTATTTGGATAAATTCTGAGTATTATCTAAAAATATATTCATTTAAAATTACAGAACATTAAAAAGAAAGTTCATTGCATACTTAATTACAAAATTTAAATATACTGTTATATTTCTTATTTTTATCGTCATTACATGATTGACAACTGCCGAGTTTCTATTTTATTTGACGAATTTCTACCCTGCCCATGCCGACCGAGATTTTTATAACTTTTTTATTTGTAAGATCCAAATAATGCCTAGTGGTAATGTGCTAGCTTGGAAAATTGAGGAAACGGATTTAAACAATACGTTCGAATTATTTTTAAAATGACAACTTTTCAGACGGTGAAGGAAAACATCGTTAAACCATGTCTGCAGAGAACCTAGCAAGAAGCGTGGTAGATGGAGTCCCCTCATATTAAAGGGAGTGCCCAGCAGTGGGGCGTTAAAAAGGGCTGAATACACAAACAACAAATCAAGAAAACAAACTAAGATAACGTAAGTAAATAAGGCCAGTACATGAATTCGCACTGCGAGCCTAATAATTTAAGATGGAACATTGTGCACGTTGAGATAAAGGTCGAGCTTAAGACGGGCGAGATTATGCGAATGAGGGACTTACGCCGTCATTGTTATGCCAGCGATATACTCGCTAATGTCATAACGCGCAATTATATAATTCCGACGTCAATTTACTTGATCTTCCTTACTTTTACGCATGAATAATTTTAATATATTTTGTTTATTGTTTGTTTATTAAATATTTGTTTTAAAATATATATACTCAAATATTATATATTTTACTAAATATTTTTTACATACATAGACATTAATTGTTGAATATGTGTAGGTATATTGGAGTCCTAGAGACATTGTGAATTGTGATATGCAAATATTATAAATGAAACTATCTTTTCGGATTTTGTCGCCGATTTATTTTAAATTTTTGGTTCCCGATATTTCCAATGCTTTACAGCAATTATGGTCACGGGAGAGTCAGTCTCGAAAAGATAGTTTCATTTATAATGACAAATATTCGTGTAAACCTGAGAAAGTATTATTTGCAAACATGTTAAAAAAAATAAGTTATAATTAAAAAAATAAGTTAATAATTTTTCTCGCCACGTTATTTGTATGATAAACGGAGTAATGAAATTATGTAAAAAAGTACACAAGTATTTTTCATACTTTTTATATTCATTTAGTTACATCCAGATATTATCGTGGACAAGTATTAGCGTATCCACCAAAGCACTCACTATATTTTGTTTTACTTTCAAATTCTGAAGAGATGAGCATTGAGAGACCTTCCTAACATCGGACTCTTTCTCGGACGTGTTTAACAAAAAGACTCAATAACTACACTTGGCTTTACCCGAGACTCAAACTCAAGACCTCCGAACACGCAGCCGTAAATGTTAGCCACTTTTATACAGCTTTTATAAAATTACCGACACCCATCATCCAATTTCAAACACGCTACAACCAGAATTATAGTCATTATAATTTCGTTGTTCTTTTGATGTTCACATGAATGGTGTATAGTTTTTAGAAATATTTCTTCCTATTAATAAAAAAAAAACAATTTGTTACTTTTAAAGTTTACCAAAAAAATCCAATTTCAAAAGTTTTTTTTTAATATTATTCAGTGTCATTTTAATTATTGATTAATAAACTTGCCACGTAAATTTCAACATAAAATTAAAAATAACAAAGAAAAAAATTATATTATTCTGGTAAGAAATACTGAATAGATAAAAGAATACGTACGGGGTTCATCCCTGAGAGATAATTAGAAAAAAAATGTCCCCAAAATTATTACTCGCAGACAAAATATTTAAATAAATGTAAAAATTGGTTCGTAAATGCTTTTAGAAGAAGTTGTGACATTATTACAACAGCGCCATCTATTTTCGTGGTAAGCTACGTTACGTGCTTGTGTTACGGATACCAGATAGCTGCTATAGTACACATATAAATCTTAAATACATACATATTATTATAAATATTAACACCCATGACTGGAGTACAAACATTCGTGCTCAACAAATGAATGCCCCCAGCGAGACTCGAACCCGCGACCGCTGGCGCAGAAAGTAAGGTCACTACCAACTGAGCCAAATGTGTCATCAAAAAATAAACGTGAATTTAAAGTATTCGCGATGTAACTAGGCTCGAATACATTTAATAACCTCTGTAAGCATCATACATACATATATTTCAAACAAAATCGCTTATACATACAGACAAATTCGTAGCAGCAAAATTATTCAGGGGACCGATAAATTAGCATCTGAAACGATGGTGTCTTATAATTGGTATACTGTTTATACATCGGAATTCTCTTAGCGTTTGGATGTTGGTCTTGAATAATGGATTTTGTAACATTTGACAAATAATCCACTCCATTTAAGGTTGTGGTTCTGAAACTTAAGTCTGCGGTCGACGCGTGAAGTTGACTGCTCGATGTATGCGGTGAAGAATATTATAGTGGGCTTGTTTATGTACTAGCTTCCACTAAGATTTACAGCTCAATAAAATTGTTTCAACACGAGATGAAATAATTTCGTATTACTGAAAATACTTTTTCAGTACATTTTTACGTATTTTTGAAAATATTTTTTTAGATGACATAGTTACTAATTATTAAAAAAAATCTAAAAAAAACAAATATTTAGTTTTTTTCAGAAGGGACATAAATATGATAAACTGAAAAAGTAAAACCTTATCTACATACAAAATTTGATCAAAATCGTTAAAGCTCTTCTAGAGATAGTATATATAAGAATTTCTCGTATAATATTCTAATGTATGCAAAAGCATTGTACACTTAATAATTACTAAACAAGTCACGTCCATGTAAAATTGTGGCGAGAGTGCTAGCTGCATTCTCCCGTTGAATGACATTGCCGATTCTCATGGTGAATACAAGCCAGCTCTCCTGTCATTACTTAAAAAGGTTTGGCTTATATTATGTTGTTATATCTATACTATACTAATACTAATACTAATACTAATGCTAATACTAATACTAATACTAATACTAATACTAATACCAATACTAATACTAATACTAATACTAATACTAATACTAATACTAATACTAATACTAATACTAATACTAATACTAATACTAATACTAATTACTAATAATATTATAAAGAAGTAAAGTTTGTGTGTTTGTTAAATTGTAAGGGGTAATCTCGGGATCTACTGAACCGATTTTAAAAATTTTTTCACCAATAGAAAGCCACATTATTGCTGAGTGTCATAGGTTATATAAAAAACCAAAAAATAAAAAGGCTTTTTTATTTAAGTTACAAAAAGTCGTTTTTTTTAATATTAGTATAGATAATTTAATTTTTAATATTAATAAAATACCTACGTATAACCCTCCTTTTGGCAGTTGGAAATTAAAACATAACACTCTGTACTAAAAAAGAATTATTAACATTATGCACAACGAAGTGGGCACGGGTCAGTTACTATATTATATAATAGTTTCTATATAAAGCTCATAAGCTCTTTGCTCATAAGCTATCATTCTTATTTAAAATATGACAATTCTATTTAAGCACATGCTTCGGGCACATGTAAAATATAATGACAGGTGACGTTGATCTGAAAGCTGTTAAAATCTTTTACTTCCTAAAAAATATTACCTCTGAAATACTCGTATTTAAAGGAAACAGCGCCATATTATTTTATTTATTTATAGTCAAAGGATTCAAAGTCCAACTTTCAGGAATTCTTTTTTACAGTGAAAAGGCTAATTTGAAAATAAAGCCCTATTACAATTTAAACAACGGAGTAGATCTAAAGATAGCTATTCGACAATAATCACACGTGAATATTTTACTTGCACGTAAGCATTTAACCGACTCTACAGTCATTTTATTTTCTCTTTCGCAAAATTCCAAACATAACAAAGGGTAAAACGAGGGTATTATAATGGGGATGTATAAATCGGCCCAATTAAAAAGGGTTTTAGATTAATTAATCTGCAAAAAAAAAAAAATTGCTGATCCTATCACTACGACCTCAGTGACCTCGTAAGAGTTGCTTAGTATGTAATGAATAATTAAACGTGTAATATAGTAATAAGCGGTGGTACGATACGATGTACGATTAAGTAGTACATTTTAAACCAACTTCAAAGAGGAAAAATTGATTTTTATGTTATTTTTAACAGAAATGTTATCTCATTTGGCGGATTTCACATGATTTTCGAGAAGATTTTAGGTTGACGCAGACATACTGGTTTCCTCATCTTTACCTTCACCGTAAGACAAGCGGTTATACTATAAAATATAGTAAATAGACTGAAAAAAAAACAATTAAGTAAAATATCATTAAAATAATATCGAGCCTTAGAATATGCACATATTAAAACAATACAACGTTGAATATATAATGTACCTTTAATAGAAGGTAAGCAAATTTCTCACATCATTCTGTTTATTAATTGATCAAAATTAAAACTTATGGCATTTTACACACACACACACACACACACACACACACACACACACACACACACGAAAACCATTAGTCATAAATAATGAATGGCCGTATCATTGTTAGTGTTCTTTCTATATATATATATATATATATATATATATATATATATATATATATATATTTAAATGCACAGCTTTTTTTGTGCCTTTTCTTAAATAAATGTAAACTTAGTCTACCTTTCTATATTGCCTAAATAATGAAAATCCGTAATTGGCTTATGTAAGGTTTTATTTTTGTACTTACAATTTTTTTTTGTATGTAGCTGTGGATTTTTGTTTAAATAAATAAATAAATAAATAAATAAAAAAGGAGTGCTCGCTTTTTTACTAAATAACAAGAACAATATAAAATGGATCATTCATAGGTTGACACTGGATGAGATCACTTTCAGATGTTAATGTTTAAGTCAACTTTTGTCTACGTCACTTTCTATATATTTTCTTTAATTTGAATTTAACTACATTAAAAATATAATAAATTCGCTTTTGTTTCCACCAGTACGTATTACACTCTATCCCAGGTAAGGCTTTAAAGGCTTAGGAATACGGAACACGAAACGCTGATTGTAAGACGACTCAATCTGGGAATGTAAATTTTAGGGATTTCGTGACTTCAGTAAACAAGTATATTGTATAGGTCGTATTAGAGCGTGAATTTTGATTTTTTGTTCTACAACAAAATGTCGGTACGGAGGAATACATTTCAAAGTAATATGAAAACTTCGATGAACGTATTTTATAACATTTTTTTAATGTCCTTTGTGATATTTCTAAAAAATAAATAAAATGATGATATCTTTTCTTTAATATGGTTCAGAGTCGATAGTGAAACTTTTAAGCTTTATTATTAAGTAAAGCTTTTGTCAAATATAAAGCTAGATTTTGGTACAAGTTTCGTTAATATCATATTAGATAGTAAAATACTGAAAGAGATTTTGTAGTGAGGTTTATTGTGGCCACTATACAAAAAAAATAATAATTTATAGTCATAATTTAAAAGAAGTGATACACTTTCTAAGAAATTTATGAAAAATATTAGTAGTATTGATATAATATGTATACAAATATTCTATTTCATTTTTAGAAAGGAGAAACGGTATAAATGGATACAATTTTAATTACAACACAATGGTATAATCAGGACAGATCTGATTACATCAATAGATATTTGCTCTCTCTTTTTCTGACGCAGGCTAATTTGATTAGCTTTGATAAGCTCACTTCATTGCATGACGATTGATAACAATGAAATGCTTATGAAAATATAAACATTTTTCTTCACTGATAAATATATTTTAACTGATAATTATCAATTTCATTTTTACGCAATTTATTTATCGTTTTTTGCTTGCTTTTTTTATATTTATATAGTATAGTTGCTCTTCTTCTACGAATCATAATAAGATGCATGAGATATATTATCAGTAAATAGGCCACATATTATGCATTATAAATATCTATCTAATGGATAGTTCCAGTCTCAAGCGAACTAAAAAAAACTTTTTGTTATAATTTTTGCATAATACATCGTAAGTTTTTTTTTATGGGACAAAGGGGGCAAACGGGCAGGAGGCTCACCTGATGGTAAGTAATCACCTCCGCCCATGGACATCTGCAACACCACAGGGCTTACAGATGCGTTGCCGGCCTTTTAGGAAACGGAGGAAGGGAGGAGGGAGAAGGACGGGAGGAGGGATGGGGAGTGGGCCTCCCGGACTCTCACTTACCGGACGAAACGCGGCAGCATAGCTGCCACTTCATGCCGGTCTCCTGCGAGAGAGTGGTACTATACGGGGCGTGCCGGCCCATTCGGCTGCTACCCGAAGGTAACAAGCATGGCACTACCACTTGAGTTGATGTGGATGAAACTAGTCCATTGAAGATTTTCGTGTTTGTATCATAAAAGCTTTCCTACTCCGTACTAAGACTTGAATATTGATCCAAATTGTATTTTTGCAGCTTTTTGTACAGTTAAAATAGAATGTTCATGAATGTTTAGCAGTTTATATAAATACGTATGTAAATTAAGCATATTAAAATGCATTCAATATGTACAAATAATTTGGGTACTTACGCCACCGCACTTTTGTTTTTCTATAGATTTGTGTGAATGTGCATAAGCACGATACGATGTAAATCGTAAATAACTATTTTTTCTTTGGGTTTGGATATAATAGGTTCATAACTTAGACTAATGATACCTAGACTGATAGTTTCATACATAATTCCGCTGAATATTGAAGTAGCATTAGTATGAATGTGTGCGTAAGTGTCACGTAATTGCAACCGAAGGCACAAACACATACAGCCAAATAATGTTGTAAGTATTTTGTTCCAAAAAAATTGGTACAGTTTTTAAAATATATTTGTTTAATTATGAAATATATTTGTTTGCATTTAATTCATGTGAATTATTATTTACATTGTATTCAGATGTAACAATTCATTGTTTTTTAATTTTATTATTTATGACCTAAGTTGTACGTATGTAGTTGTGTAACTTGACAATTGACATTGACACGACGGGAAACGTATCTAGCCATATCTCGAAGTCTAGCCAAAAAAAGTGGTTACAATTCGCTTGAACCTACACTCCATCTAGGTGTTATATATCTATGGTTCATAAGATTAATTTTAAGAATCTTTCTTTCTAGGTTGGTAAGGTTAGATATACGACCCTAGTCGAAAACTATCATAAAATAAAAACTATTAAAAATCAAACACTTTATTTAAAAACAATGCTAAAAAATGGCGCCAAAAATGAATTTTAGATGTAGAATGGCGGCACT
The DNA here is from genome assembly GCA_951802675.2 of Boloria euphrosyne. Lineage (NCBI taxonomy): Eukaryota > Metazoa > Arthropoda > Insecta > Lepidoptera > Nymphalidae > Boloria > Boloria euphrosyne. The sequence goes on along the minus strand of OX637875.1, from coordinate 12,342,844 downwards.
TAAAAATCTCCGCCATATTTATAGCTGTAGTGGCGTTAGTACGTAAGTACCATAATTTGTATGAATCAATGACATGTGTATATTCTCTTTCTTTGTCAACGTTTTCTTAGTAAAGTTGTTTTTACTGTGACTTTAACATTAGTAGCTCTTGGCAATCTGCCACTTTTCCTCCAGTATTATTGCTCTCGTAGTACACTCATAAAGAGGACTATTAATAGGCTACTTAATCTGAACTCTCATCGCAGGCAATACACTACACATTATTCTTATACCATTTTGTTATTCTTTTATCACAAGATGTTCTTTTTAATGATTTATTTTCTAGATAGAATAAAGATCACAATCGAAGTCATTCTGGAAGACCTAATTATCTTACGAATTATATAACTTTAACAGCTAGAACTAAATTTCTGGTATATGTCAACAATACATTTTTAATTTAAGTCGGTCGAATAATTTATTTTACATGACTTTTTTTATAAGCACCAGTTTTAACTGATATTATAAAGCCATATACATATATAAGTATAAAAAGGCAGTTGCCGTTCGTTAAAAATCGAAAATAACTGAAATAATTCCGTTTTGTTTTATTCGAGCGTGTCAGGTTTGAAATAAGAATATAAAAATAGGGAAACCTCAATAATAAATAATGCATTTAAAAAATAAAAAAATGTTATTGTTTATTCAAAGGTAATAAGGACGAATCCAAGCGAAGCAAGGCTGATTTACTAGCTTCTCAATAAATATTAAGATATAATTGGTACAGACACTTTACAATAACAGACCGTCATACAACAAGTAACACAACTGAAACCAACAATAGATAATTCAATGCAATTACTCAAATTGTTAGTGCACGCCACAACTCCGACAAGTTTGATCGCATTTGACATTCTACACCGTAGCGGGATTCTTGTCTCTATTCCAAAACTTCCTCTAGAATTCCATAATAAATTTTGTCGGCCGAAACAACTATGCGGTGCTTAAACTGTTCTCTGTTTGCTTTAGTTAACATATTAATTTATATTATTATTATTATAAATAGTAACCTTAGAACACAATGTCGTTGGCAACGACGTAGCTCTAGTTGCTACGCCGTAGAGAAAGCGTAGTATTTGGTGATAGAATTATTATTAATTAATTATATTATGTAATATACGAGTATGGCTTATGTTATTAATCAGTTTATACGATCAAGTTAAATTAAGATAAAATATCAAACTAAATTAACCGAACTAAGTGTTCTTAATATAAACTATAAAACAAACTATACTTTCTCTACAAACTCTACGGACCATGATTGCTCTAAAGCACTCAAAACGTCGGAAACCAAATTAGAAAGAAAAACAAATCAAAATTAAAAACGACAAATAGTAAAGTTGAGACTTATACTCTCATACTATTTTATTACTTTTTTGACGACTCGTTTGGCTCAGTTGGTAGTGACCCTACTTTCTGCGCCAGCGGTCGCGGATTCGAGTCCCGCTGGGGGCACTCATTTGCTAATCACGAATGTTTGTACTCCAGTCATGGGTGTTTATATTTATAATACGTATGTATTTAAAATTTATATGTGTAGTATATCAACTATCTGGTATCCGTAACACAAGCACGTAACGTAGCTTACTGCGGAACTAGATGGCGCTGTTGTTATAATGTCCCAACATATTAATATTATTATTAATTATTAATTAATGAAATATAAATATAAATATATTACTTATTATTTGAAAAATTGGAGTTACTTTAATATTCCTATCGATCATTCTTTACCCAAATTATATTAGTTGATTAATGGTTTTCCAGTCACTACTTAAAGTGTATTCTTTAACAGACTAACATTCTATTAGTTATTGTATATCTTTTTATCGTTTGCCTTATCAATTCAATTCTCTTATTAATGGCTTCAAGCGTGCCAGTTGAGCACAGATTACTTCGCCAGTGTCACGTAGAATGGAGAAGACACGAAGGAGATTGGTCGGTAACATAGAGTAAATAAGTATATTTAAATTATAATTGTATAAGGGAAGTAAATCCTTACTAAACCTACAACAAAAGACAGCACAGTTTGTATGGACATGGAAACCTAAATTAGAAAAAAAAGATTGTTAGTAGTTTGCCTTATTTGAATTTGTAAACTAGTTTTTTTTATATGTGACAATAAGAGCATTTTTGTTTTTACGAGGTTTGAGTTACGAATACCAGATAGTTAATACACTACACTATAACAAATATTGTATATGTAACTAATATATAATATTTACGACAATGTTTTAATAAAAGCTTACTTCCATCTTCATTAGAAACCGAGAAGAAAAAAAGAAAAGTCGAATTAACAGGTTCAAATCCCAGTATACGTTTCTCTTAGTTTAACGTACGATGAAAATGATAACTATTTGCTTATGTTGTTAAAAATTAAACGTTTCACAAAAATATTATGAAAAAACCTAATTGTCCGAGAGACCCTAACTAATTTTAGAAAGATATGGATGGCGATAATAATTTGCCATCTTATATTACTTCACTGTTCTGTGCTAATTTAGGTAACATATAAATAGCAAACACATGCATTCATAAAACTATTAAAATTATTGCAGTATGAGCCTGACAGAATTTGTCAATAAACGTCATAATACTTTCCAAATCTCGTTTTTATTGCTCTGGTTATCTGTTCAACGCGAAACAGAGGAAAATAAATCGAAAATAATAAATAATAATATTTTTCAGTGATAATATTTATTCAGTAAACTCTTTTCATAATAATAGCCAGTACCTGAAAAAGCAAAGGCAATTTTGCGTTGAACAACAATATTAATTCTTGATATCAAAGTCAAAATAAGCAACGTAGGCCTTTATAAGTTAGGCTTACTGGAAAAGGTCTGAGTCAGCTTTAGGTGGCGTTTTGTATTCGATATCTATAGCCTTCTGTTTAGGACTGGGCTGCTTATCTCTGGTAAATAAAGGGTCAAAGTTAATAATACAAATAAAAGGTTTAGAAAGAAAATGTTTAAAAAACGATATTCAAGTCAGTCAAAAAAAGTGTTTCGTAGTTATTATACTCCTATGAAAAGCTGAAAGTTGTATGACTGTATGTACAAATATTATAAATATTTTTGTTATTCTTTCACGTTGATATGGCTAAAGCAATTAAGATGAAATTTAGTGCAAAGATAGACTGTGATTTAAAGTAAGACATAGTAGTAATAAAATAGCTATCAGAAACAAACCTTAAGAAAATGAGAGTAAGTGTCCTATTTCGATATAAAAATATATTAATATGTATACTTGATTAGAACAGTAAAGAAAGATCAAAGACGAGACCGCTAGACTTTGTACAAAAGATTCACAAAGATTTGAGATGTTTTCTACAATGATAAGTCTAATTGAACTAAGTGAACCAAAACACAGAAAAGTGAAAAGAATGGGTTTCTTTAGATAAGGTAAATCAGTACTGAGGGTAGAATGATCTATTATAATTTTGTTGTTGTACAATTCATCTTAAATATTTGTAGCTTTAAGTACCTACCTATAATTAGTATTTGAAATTTTAAAAAGTGTAATTAATTCAGCAAGTTTTTATTTCTTGTCTTTTAATATTACAAAGTATGAAATAGTAATGGTAATTTTCAATTAAATGCATAATAATTTATGTTAAGTATTGTATATAAAACTAGCAATTCCCGCGGTTCCACCCGTGTCATTACCACTATTAAAAATGGACATTGGGGAAGAAGGATGAAAATTTAGGGTTATTGGTATTTTTTTGATGCCAAATCATAATAAAAAACTAAAAATTTGGTCAAAAAAATCTAGAGAGGGCCACCCTTCCAACTAGGAGAATTAAAAATATACACAAAACAATTCATAAAAATCGGGTAAGCCGTTTCGGAGGAGTTCGATAACAAATACTGTGACACGAGATTTTTATCTATATATATAAAAATGAAACCCGTTTTCCGTTGTCACGACATAGCATGAAAACGGCTTTTTTTTTTTTATGGGACAAAGGGGGCAAACAGGCAGGAGGCTCACCTGATGGTAAGTGATCACCGCCGCCCATGTACAACTGCAACACCACAGGGCTTGCAGTTGCGTTGCCGGCCTTTCAAGAAAGAATACGCTCTCTTCTTAAAGGTTGCCAGGTCGTAACGGTTCGGAAAGACCGCAGGCGACAGCTGGTTCCACAGAGTGGTTGTGCGGGGCAAAAAATGTCTTAGAAATCGCACTGTTGTGGAACGCTGGACATCGAGGTGGTGAGGATGGAATTTTCGGTTTTGGCGCGATGTCCCATGATGAAATTCTGCGGCCGGGATCAGTCCGAACAATTCCTCAGAACACTCCCCGTGATAAATGCGGTAGAAGATGCAGAGTGATCCAACATCTCTACGCAAAGCTAAAGGATCAAGCCGATCGGAAAGAGCTTGATCGTTGATAATTCGAACCGCCCTATGTTGAATGCGGTCAAATGGAAGTAGCTGGTACTGAGGAGCTCCCGCCCAGAGATGAGAACAGTATTCCATGTGGGGCCGGATTTGCGCCTTATAAAGATTAAGACGCTGACCCGACGTGAAGTACTGTCTCGCCTTACTGAGCACACCAAGCTTCTTAGAGGCCAATTTGGCCTTACCTTCCAAGTGACCACGAAACTGGACGTTGCTCGAAATATCGACGCCAAGTATCCCGATACTGGCTGTGGCAGACAGGGGAGTGCCCGCAAATTGAGGAGTTACGACAAACGGCGACTTTTTAGCGGTCAACGCGCAAACTTGTGTCTTTTTGGGGTTAAATTGGACTAAGTTTAGTCGACCCCAATTCGAGACTTTGGTTAACAAGGTTTCGACTTCAGACACAAGTTTGTTCCGGCACTCGTCGACGTACTCCCAAGAAATATTAGCGCGGCCAGTGTACAGTGCATCTACAGTGCTATCATCTGCATAGCAATGAATGTTGCTGATTTGCAGCATGTCATTGATATGCAGAAGGAACAGAGTAGGAGACAGTACACAGCCTTGTGGAACACCAGCGTTGACATATTTAGGATCAGAGCAGGCACCGTCGACAACGACCTTGATGCTCCGATCTGCCAAAAAGCTGGTGATCCAGTTGCACAATTTCTCGGGAAGCCCATAGGAAGGCAGCTTCGAAAGAAGCGCTTTGTGCCATATCCGATCAAAGGCCTTCGCTATGTCCAGACTGGCCGCAAGCGCCTCCCCCTTGGTCTCAACTGCTTCTGCCCATCTATGTGTCAGGTAAACTAGAAGATCACCGGCTGAGCGACCTCGACGAAAGCCGTACTGGCGGTCACTAATCAGCCGGTGCTCCTCTAGGTACCGCAGGAGCTGGCAGTTGATAATGGACTCCATTATCTTGGAGAACAAGGAGGTAATTGCTATAGGCCTGTAATTGGACGGATCCGAGCGGTTGCCTTTTTTTGGGATCGGGTGCACTAAAGCGATTTGGCTAATTTTGGTCTTGAATTATTTGTGGAAGTCCAGGGAAGGTTTTAAAGGTGAATAAATATGAAAGTTGTGCGGAAAAAAAGGAAATTAAAAAAAATCTTTATAACATAATGGCGTTTGACGTATCATGTTATTACCGTTGCCATGGTGCGTGCAATGGTAGTTAAATCAGCGAATACATACTGGGAGGTGCGAAGTAAATGTTGTTTTGTGAATGCGTAATTAAACAATTCACCGGGAGGAAAAGTTTATAAAAAAATTATATGTGGACAGAACAACGTCTGTCGGGTCCGCTAGTACATAATATAATAATTTTAGATATACTTTCGTACGACAATGATTTCATTTTAACTGTGAAATATTCGCATAAATCTAAATAAATATAATAGTGGCGTTGTTAAATTATTTTTGTGCACCTTGAATTATGAAAGAAAAATATTTAAAAAGACAACATAGAAATGTTCATTTTTTCATTAATATTTCACAGTACATATTTTAATATATATAGAAAAACTAACTAAAAATATTTTGTCCTTATTACGGCAATGATTACTATTTTAAATCAACTAATTTTTGAAATCTTTTTCTGCCATTACAAAAAATAAAGTATTTATATCGGCTATTACGCGGACTATGTTATAAAGCGCCATTTTGTTAATTTTTGTGGTACTTGCATTGTCGCTAATAGATGATAATTTACTTAATGAACGTCTACGCTGAACCATCGCCTGATTGCCTAGGCACTGATTTATAAATCGGTTAACTTCAATATACGTATATATCATAATGTTACTTCTACAAATCGAAAACGCGACGTCTAGCGAAGTATATTGTGCTATAATTATATACTTCACATTATATAGTTTATAGTATATAAGCAGCTTTGAATTGATAAATTCGGTCTATAATAGAGGGAGGCTGTATTAAATTTAATTGACGAATTGTTTTGAAGTTGTGGTTGCCTTCTATGTTTACACTGGCTTTGTCCCAATATTATTATTGCGGTGTCAATTACAAAGCCAAAATTCAAATTAATATTAACGGAATTTATGACTATTTGTAGTTTGAATATTATAAATAGTAAAATAGATTAAAAAAATACGTAAACATGTAAGTGAATAATATATTGTTGCAGGTAAGAAAGTAGTCATTTTCTAAAACGTAGTAAAGCTTTGTTTTAGTTAGATATGGATTAAATTCGAGTAGTTCACCACATAGGATACAACCTGGGACATCCGTCATAGATTTCATATTACGTATTCTACCAAAACACACATCGGTAGATAAATCAAACACGAATACAGATCTTAAGTCAATTTTAAGAAACTTATCAACATTTATACAGAAGTTATTTATACCTTCTTAATTAAGCCAACCAATACTTTTTAATTAAGCCATAACAAGGCGCTTCCAACGGTATACACTATTAAAACATTGATTGTAGAACTTGACGTGGATGACGGGAGGTTCGCCGAGGTCATAGCGTGACGTGGTAAATGGTCTATCACTCCATAAATTACACTGTTATATCGTGCTTGACTTAAGTAGCTAAGAATAAGGTTCCAAGTCCCACAGCAAGAAATATTACATTAAAACAAAGTAGCTGGATGATATCTTGATTGTTATATTAAGGAGATAGTGGTGTGAATTATTGTTTCAAGCTTTTAATGTGAAAAGGCCTTATTAAATGAATTAATTACTTTACTCGGTAATTTACTTGCATTTCCAAAGAGTTTTGGTTCAAAGGACTATAGAAATATTTGCCATAGAAATAAAGAGCATTTTGTACTGTTTGCTAGATATACATTTTTTTTTAATTTTCATCATTAAGTAGTATTTATAGTAATAAAACTTCAGTTTATAACTAACTTAGTAACTATTTAAGTTTTACTCGTTTTTTCTTATATTCTTGTACATAATTCTATTTTTTTTCTAATAGAAATGATACGCCTATAAATTACTATATTTTGAACTATATTATAATGATATCTACCTACGTAATACGGCCAATTATTGAAGCGATTTTAATATTTCGTTTTAAATGAATTGTAGAGATACCTTTCATTAGTAAAAACCTCTTAAGAACTTGTTTACTACAAATAAAGACGTCAGGTGTAGCAAAGGCCTATATTATAAATAATTTATACTGCGCATAATTGTTGCCAAATCTTTGTTTTATGAATATCCTATGTTATATTGTATAATAGTGTAAGCAAATAGCAAAAGTGTTTGTAAATGTGTTTCAAATATCGAATATAAACTTTTAGAGCCTAACTATGACGATACCGTCAGATCCACTTGCAATCTTCAGTAGTTTAGTTCAGTATTTTTAAACTTGTAAAATAATAATACTGACCACATTTCAGCCACTGCAGCCAATCGGTTAGCCAGCCATAGAAGCTAGCCGTGCGCAGGAAATATTAATCATTCTCTTTTCCTTTCGCGCTCACCTTTACTTCCACCTGCATCAGTACCTTAGTACTGATAATATTATTAAGTTATTTCATGTGTTTTCTCCTAACTTGAGATTTTACATTTAAAAGAACATTGAAAGTGTCCATTTTCCATTTCTTACTAAAGTTAATTTTGTTTGTGATGAAGCTGGGCTCACAGAACCACTTTCTGAGCTGACAAAGTTTTTCTGTGAAGTGCCAGCAAGAAATAATTGCTGTAATGACTTTGAAGGTATGTACACTGTACATATATATTAATAAAATGTGCTTGCCGTCCAGTCTAAAGTCAAATGCTATCAGTATAAAAAAGCTTTATGTAGTACTATAATATCCTAAAAAATAACTAGTATATCCTTAAAAATGTAACTAAATCTGTGAATTAAAAATTATCCAACTGATAATGATATACTAGAGCTACCGACTTAGCCTTCCCTCGTTCTAGTTTGTCTCTAGGTACTTTTTAATGGTTAGTGTGGAATACTATGACGTTACATAAATTATTGATTTATTTATATACATAACTATAATGTGTGTGGGAATGAGAAAATTTCCCGCGGTAAATAGCTGTCACTTCAGCCCTCCTACGTTAACCACACAAAAAATAACGCCAATCCGTCACTCTGTTTTGACGTTAACGAAGGACAAACAAACACATTTTCACACTCATAATATTAAGGACGGATACTAAAAGCAAATGTTATTATTAAGAAAGCTACTTTTACTATTTAAAAAAGCACATTCTATTTAAATCAACGATAATTCAGACATAACGGCGAAATACATTCAAGTAATCTCACTTAATATGCACTATAAAATTACGCTACGTCAAATTATTCGAAAGTTTTCTTTTAAAAGCTATATCAAGAAGCCGCCGCATGTGAATAATTGCGCTGCATTTCTCATAGTTAACTGACAGGCGGCAGTGATACGATTATTAACACTTAAATAGCGTATAACACGAGATGCTATTTTTAGATTTAGTTATAAATATAAAATGGTTGTTAGCGCGCTTTATATTACTTCTTTATGAATATAGCATAACAACAGATTTAAAATCACTCAAATCAAAAATATCATGACTTATACAAAACACTTTATCGGTATACTAATCGTGCGCTGATCCGTGTATGAAAGCTAGTATAATAATCATTGTTTTGAGAAAGCATGTTCTATATTTTAAGCAAGTACAAATAATCATAAAACCCATGTACAAAAAAAAGATGGTTTTATTATAAAGAGTTTTATAATGTTGGGAATAGCGTTCACGTATACTAGCTAGAAAAGCCTGTACTATTATTTTAAACCTAACCCCTGTCTTAAGCCTGCGTCGAACAAGGGCGTTTACAGTTCTACCGAAGCAGTCAGAAAAGTACCAGGAGCAAGCCGCATGGTACATGGTACCGTTTCACGCCCGGTTTGATTGCCGGACGCTGATGAGCCCCGACAAGGTCCATTAGAAAACTCCCGCAAGTTCACTTATTATAATATTAACTGCGAGTGAAAATATAACTTATAGGGTAAACATATTATAGTAACGCTAATAATAGCTACTGAGTGGCTCAATGATTCTTTTACTAACCTCGACGTGCTCACTTAATTCTCTAGTTAACAGTATTTATAATATAATATAATGTATAGTACTGCGATATAAATATTTAATGATCATAATAAATTAGATCTAGAATAAACAAAGTAAATTGTTGCTTGATATAAAAATGCAGTGTAATAATAAAATAACAATTATTGTTCGTCTTTCTCAAAACAGCGTTCTCTTATTAGTATCTATTCAAAATAATCTCTTATATAAACGCAATAGAAATAAATGAAAGAGCAATTTCTTCAAGCACTACAAGTAGTGAGTACTGAGTTACATAGAAATAAAAGTATTGAGAGAACAAATAAAGCGAAAGAAAACAGTGGCTCGAGACTACTCGAACAATACGTATGCAAAGTTAAATGGCTAATTTACCCTTTGAACAACGTGTACTTGAGAAATCACGACGCAAAAGTGCACAACCATGAAACACAAGTGCAGATGAAGTCTGTCGAGAAAAGAAACTACAAAAGAACATTGAAAATACGCAAACTTTTTCAAATCATACTATTCACGATATACTGAGTAAGACGCTTCATATGGATTTTCGTGTCCGTTTTAATTTCAAATAAACAGCTCTTTACTTAATGCATATTATGAAATCATATACGGAACTTACATTAAAATATCATTGTTTTTTAATTTTTGTCTATCTGCCTGTCTGCTTGTTCCGGCTAATCTCTGAAACGGCTGGATCGATTTTGAATAGACTTCTACTCGCAGATTACTAATGTTATAAGGAGTAACTAAGGCTACTTTTATTTTATTAAAGTATAAAAAATAGTTTAATTTATTTTAACATACGCTCAATGAAGCAGGCTGAGTTTGCTAGTTAAAAGTATATTTCTAACTTTATTTTAATTATGAAGGTATTCTTTTAGTAAGTTAGTTGTTTTTTTTATACAAAAACTAAATAACACTTGGAAGTTTTTGACTTAGGTATATAAATACCAAAGAAAGATGTAAGCTGTTTTTAGGGTAGGCACGCAAGACAAAAACCATGTATATCCGGGCCATTTTATTTATAGATGTGGTAGGCTCGTGGAATCTGCCAAACATTTCGATAGTGAAATAAAAAAAAATGCATATTCAAACTTTTATTCAAACCGATAATTGTCGAGTTATATGTACTCAAAGCAAGCATTCCCTTACAAAATGTCGTATAACAATGTCAAGTCAAGATTTGACTAACTTCAAGTTAGCAAACTTGCTTCAAGCCTACAATACAACGCTTAGAACTCCACGTGTAAAGTAACTGGAAATACAAAACCAAAATGCTTGGAGATTGGTAAGCAAATCTTGCTTCCTATTCGATGAATAATAACTGCTCAGCTCTAAACGGAACTCACCTGTTCGACTGTTCTCATATTCTTGCCTTTTTGGCTTAGAATGACTAAGGAATGATTAATTTTTTGCTACTTGCTTAGGGCAGTTCATTAGCGCCCAGGGAGAGCATTTTTGCTATAATGTATACTTAAAATATTATTCTGAGAAAAAAAAAGTACCTTATGTACAAAACATTAAATATTTTGTGAAAACCCTGTATTGAAATATACATTATCAATACAGAAGCCAAATCTATAGTTTATAGAATTTTTGTCTGTCTGTCTATGACCACATCACGAGAAAACACTTTACAGATTTTGATGAAATTCAGTATATTAATAGCTGATTATCCAACTCAACATACTTTTACTGTAGGAAAATACCGTAACGAACCCGAGCGGAGCGTGGATAAGTCTCTAGATACGTTACAAAACGTAATTTTAAATAACCATTTATGAGTCCTTAGGACATTGTCAGCTGTATATTCAGCGCTTATTTCTAAAGCATCTGGTGGATAGGGAATAATTTTTTCGTTATATCTCGGTTTGCTTTTGTGGTTCGGATAACGAAAATAAGTTGTTTTTTTGACTCCTACCGGGCCTATTGGACCTGAGGGTAAATATTGTTTCTGCGTACAAACGAGATTGATAAATAACAGAAAAGGTGAGTCTATAGAGCTTTGCAATTCTTTTAATAACGCTATTGTTAGTTTAGGTATTACTAAAAGTAAAGGTGGATTATATTCGTATCTCTGTAAGGTTTACTTTATTTTCATATTACTTTAAGTAGTGACTCTATTTGATATGCTAGCGGTCGTGAGTTCGAGCACGGCTCGGGGCATTAATTGTTTGACGAACACGAACGTATATACTCCAGTCATGGGCATACTTATTATATTATGTATGTATTTAAATTTATATGTGTAGAATATCAAGTTTTTGTGCATTATTTCCCAACATATTTGATCTTTAAAACAATTTAAAGATCCAAATAATACATAAAGTTTGATTTTTGAAAATAATTTGTATTTTTGTAAGGTTACTTGAAGAGGACTTAGAGAGATGGCAGAACTATAGACTCAAATCACGTGTGATTAATGTAGTAATAGGACAATAATAAAAAAAGGTAGACTGTTCGGTCCAGAGCTTTAATGGTAATTGGTAAGTGAACTAGAATACAATATATGATTATTATGAAGAGTACAATATGGCGTAGCGCCTGGTAAATTTGTAAAGCAAATACTTCATAACATTTAAAAGCTTACAATAACTAATGCCTTAACTACAAATCGATTAAGGCGTAAACATTACTTTATAACTTCATATTAAGTTACTTTATAACTTAATTCCGATTATTTTATTCGATAGCATAGAGTATATATTCTATTAATAATAACGATAAGCTTTAAAAAAACTTTTACTTATTATGAAAAACCATTATTATTGAAACATGTACCTTATATATCTCAATTTCGAGAATCAACATAAGACCATATACAATATACATTAAACAGTCAAATATCATTCTACTGAAATAATTTAATGAGATTCCAATCCAGTAAAGTATGAAGAACCCTAATTCATCATACAGAAACGATCTGTAAATATAAGAATGAAACCAATAGCCTTACTAATTTCACAGGAGGACGATCTTAAATTGCCGCGGCACATTCGACTTCATCCAAATGTTCCAATTTTGGAAAGCAATTTCACTGTATTCCATGAACATTACACGCTTTGCGGTGACACTCGCAATAAAACGAACCTTTTAATGGCATATAGCGATTGGAAATCGTCTGTCCATGATGATTTAACAGATACTTGAGCCGTTAAAATTGTTGGATCTACGCTCATTGAACTTTGGGCACGATTAATTTTGAACATTTTCAAGTGTTATAATGAAAATTTAATTTATTACCGCAGCACTCATTATTGATTTCACCTAGTTCCTTAATAAATTGTCTTACCAAGATATAAATTATTGGCTGTATTTTATCTTCGATCTTCTGCTCTTGTATATTATATTAGCATTCGTTTGAAAACTATACAAAAAAGACTGTTTCAATTTCTATACTAACTACTATCGTCAATATCTACTAAATAGAAAAAAAGTATATAAACACCCTATTGAACACTAATAGCCTACTTAATATAGCCATTTGAATGAACAACATGTTATCATTGCAGTATTTTAGCTAATAATTTAGTGTCTTGTAAATTCCAGGTGGCAGCTGTATCATCGAGCCAATTTCATCATGTCGTATTAACGTCATTGAACAACGGGATAGTTTAATTCTATGCCAATTCGAATCAACAAAAGTAACTTAAGTAATCTGTGAAGTTAGTCCTTTTACCGTCGAGAAAAGATCTAACTAGCCTGCTAACGGCTAAGCAGTTTTTAAGCTATTGCATAGCTTCTATCGCGGGCCTTGAGCGTGGAGACCGAATCCAAAAATTCCGTAACGAAAATAACCTAACACCTGTCATGCGTTATGCGACGAGTAGCGCGACATCTATTGTTTATCTTTTAGTTTACTTTTACTGGTGTTGTTTAGGTCTGACGTTGCCCATAATTAATATAGATGGCGCTGTAGATTAATAAATCGATTTTAGATCGACAGTTTTTAATAAAAATTGCTTAAAAATTTTTCATCTATGTACATTACAATGAATATCTGTACTCGTAACATTTGTACAAAGTGTTTTAAATATGAATAAACAAGAGGTCAATAAACAGGGGGTCTGTCTCATTTTCGAGGTTTATCGGGGTGCTGATTGCGAAAATGAGGTCCATTTTCAAATCCAAGATGGCGGATATCCGTTTTTTTTTCAATAATGACATGGGTGTCATTTTCGAGTTTTCTCGGGGTGCTGATTACGAAAATGAGGACCATTTTCAAATCCAAGATGGCGGACATCCAGGTTTTTTTTCAATAGATAATTAAAATATTTTGAACAATATTAACTTCTCATTTATTTAATAAAATAAAATAATTTGTTTTCTTATCGGTCACCACGCTCAAAAAGTGTAACTTGAATTAATATCAAAGAAAAAAAACAAAGGAAAAAAAACTGCATGAATAAAATAAATAAATAATTATAATTGCATAAGTTGATAAAAACAGCTATGCAATAGCTTTACCGCGGCAGTCTCCGATTGCCATACGTCTTTTTTTTTTACTATTACGCTACGAATATTATCCATCAAGTAACCTTTCAAATAAAACAAATTAAAATGAGCAAATCCGTTTGGACGAAATATGGCCACAAATAAGACACTTATAGCAACCCTCTTTTTGCAGTTGGGGATAAAATAGCATGTCTATTTCTATTTTTTTAATAATATGAAAAGTCATTCTAATTATTATTGATCATTTACCGTCCGTAAGGGTTGAATTAATAAACATATCAAAAAGGTTTTACTTAGTATAAAGCCATAATTACTTAATTAGGAGTTTATACTTTCTTTTATTCCATTTAAGTTCTAAGAAACCTGTTATAATAAAAAAGTAGGTCAATCTTAACGATAAAATATTTTGTAGCGTGAAGCGAAATTGTTAAATTGCTATAAGGAAACTTTGCTACTCATTTGAATAATAGTATATTGACTGTTTTGAATGAAATGCTTTGCAGGTAACCAACGCTCTAGTGCCACTGTTAGGCTATAGAAGTTGTCGACACTTAGCACTCAACCGTTTATCGCAGCGGTTAAACATAATAGCATATCGTTAGTAATAACGCCTCAATATCAAGTGTTACTGCACTTCGTTTATCTTTCATAAAACAGTCATTCACTTGCCAAATGACGGTTTCTAATAAAACTTACTATGCCCATAAATTTTCTCCACATATTCAACAAAAATCACGCACCTTTTTGCCGCCGGCCCCAACCTAGTAGCTTTTTCTCATGCAAAATACATATACAAGGCACGCAACTCCCTGTTCCGATTTATTTTCAAAAGGAACAATGCGAAACAATAAAAAAGCGGCGTACGTGCGAACACGACTACTGTATCACGTGACCTTCAGGATAATAAGTGACGACTAGCACGGTATTGGATTTATTATGGTGTCACTTCTTTCTTTTTTATTTGATTTATTGTTTTAAAAACTTCTACACTTGTCTAATAATAGGTTTGTAGAAAGATTACATATTATTTTTTTAGTATTGAGTGTTAATACCACCTAATATTTGTACAAAAAAAAATATTTTTAGATATAACGAAAACAAGCTGAACCTACGTATGAATTATAAATAGCAGTGATCGTTAGTAGGTAAAACTGTACAATAATAAGTATTGAAAATTTGAGAAAAATATTCTGGAATAGAATTTACCTCTATAAAAAACTTGTCTTCATAATGTTTTAATTGATGCATAGACAATGGAATGTAGGCATGTATGGATATTTGTTACTCTTTAATACAAAATAACTGATTTTGGTGAAACTTTATTAGTTTTAAGAGAGTAATATTAGTTGTAATAATTTCTTTAGTTTGTTTGTAATTTGTTTAATTTATGAGCTCTAATCGCACGCGTATTCTACTATTTGTTCTTAAAGCTAAGATATGAAAAAAATTAAACTTCCACAGTATTCTTGTTCTCACTAAGATTTTACGTGTATAATGTACATCTTTTGTGTTTCTAATAATGAAATATTAGGCATGTTAGCTTTACATAAAATATATTATGCTACTAATATTACTTTTTCAAGTAAAATAAATGTGATTTTTTCTTTCGTTTTTTTTCCTTCACTTAGATTGCTACGATGGATCTACGACTTTTTATAAATAATGGGTCTACGAGATCTTTTGCAAAGGTATATAAGTTTCTTTATGATACAAACTAGAAAAATGACTGAAAAGTTGGAGAATATAATATAAAATAATAAACATTATAAAAGTTCATTGTGGGCGCCGTAATGGTTACGGCTAAACCACAGCCAACATATCTACCTCGGCGACGGCTATAGCCAAAAGCTTTTAGTTTGGCTTAAATATTCAGTTTTAGTGGCACTTCTAGTAAGCGGAAAGTCTAAGTTTTAATGACGACCAGAACATTAGCACTTGAAACCCAACCACTGTAGCCAACCCTACAAGTTAAATCAAAATATTTATTTTATAATAACATAGTATGTGTTTATTTTTACCATTTTGGAGCAATTTTGTCTCTTTTATCAAATAGTATACCTTACTTAATGAAACAACACGTGATTCCAAATATTAAATATTTTATCATTATTTTTAAGTGTGATTAATGAAAAACTTAATAGGACAAATCTAAGGTACTGTATTTAAAGCTAGTGGCTGATCCATGTTTCACTCAAATGCGTCTCTAGATGCCTTGAATTTTCTCGTAAATCATGTAATATAGACTTTACAAATTTTATAACTATAGTGGCCTCTTTTACACTAGAATATAGGTATGTCTGAATTATTTTGTTTCACTTTTAAAATATCTAACATAACACCAACATAAGCTTAAATAAATGATAATATATATATTATAATATGTAGAATTTTCTCAAGCAAAAAAAATCTATAAAAATATAAACGAAGCTGCGTGTAATATCTAGTTACATAACAAAATAAAAATCTTACCTAAATGTAAAACATTTTAATTTCTGAACTTCATACATAAAGAATATTCAGAGGACCACCTGAAAAGTCCACTTTATACGCCTCGAGGCATTCCTAAAGAATTGTACAGTCTAAAACCGACCCGTATAAAAACATTTTCGATATAAAAAGCGTAACTCCTTGTGTATATTATCAAAGCGGCATACCGGCGCCGTTCTCAAAGGCTCACATTCTCTACAATCTGAGGCAGCATTCCAACCGAGATTTAACTACGCCATAATTTAACGTAGCTGCACTGACAATAGCTCCCCATTCTTACTCGCACTTTTGATTACTTCAATTCTCCTTTCTGACACACTTGTCAATGTCTTATTTAATACAATGTCTTATTTAAATCTATATTATACTCGTATATCATAAATGAAGCTATCTTTTCGGTTTTTTCGCGGATTTTTTTGATTTTTATTTTCTGACGTTTCGAATGCTTTACAGCAATCATAGTCACGGGCGAAACTAAGGCATATGACGTCTTAGAGGTTCATAATATACTTGTTATAGATAGTGTCTACCCACAATTTACAAAAAAAAACAAAATAGTATCAAAGTACCTTATAAATTTTAATTCTAAATATTTTAATTTAAATTAAAAACATATTATAAATATGTAAATATTATTAACTTCTCGTGCTTATTCTCTCTTCTCCTCGGAGAGCACGTAAAGCCGTCGGTCCTGCGCCTTAGCTCTCACTGGTCGTGTCGAGTAGTCGTTCCACCGGAGTATGAGAGTGATAGGAATAGAGAGTGCACTTGTGTCTGCGCGTACACTTGTGCACTATAATATCTCCTGCGTAGTTGGCCAGTCTTAGTGAGATTAGCCGCAATCGATCGGAGAACATTATTATTAACTTAGTTTTAGCTAATATTATTATAATTATTACAATTCTGTATTATCTGTACATTAATGTTTTAGAAAATCTTATGGCAATAGACATTATTATCAATACACAGGTAGAATGTTAAACGACAGATTTTGATGAACCTTGGTATGATAGCCGATTATCCGGGTCAACATCTGTATCTAAAAATCAATGCCACTTTTCGTTGTAATTTTATAACTCAAGAACGGGCTCACCTATCCAAACTAAATTCTTAGGCTTTGTTCGGACTGTTTAGTAGATTATTTATGTGAAGTTTGCACAAAATTGGTAAAGCGGTTCTTCATTTATCACATTTTTTGTAACAAATGAATGTAATAAATGGCGGATCATTTTGTGTTGACAGTACAAGCATGTTGTTATGTATAAATAAGTAAGACATTCAAAGTTTGTAAAAATTTTATGCCAAAGTATACTTTTTACTGCAGGAAAGTATTTTATCTCTAAAAAATTGTATACTAACTGTTAACCCTTTTTTCGACGGAGAAGTTGGTAGTTAAATATTGTAAATTTTATTGAATTACCTTATTTTCATGATCTTTCAGAGGCCCAAAAAAATAAAAATAAAATTCTACCACCCACCGTTTTTAAAAAAATCGGTGTCCGCCACTCCGGACACTGCCGAATTTATGGTAATAAAGTATCAAAATGACTTGTCCACCCTAGCGGACTCCAGCCAATAAGTAGTAGAAGCAGTATAATATAAATTTTATGTAAATAGCATAAAAAGCCATTTATGTATTTGTATTAAAGAAAAAACAAAAACAAAAATATGGTAGATACATACAGGTATTCCTCATGCATTGGAACATGCTCGAAACTGATTTTTTGAGTTATAATGCATTATTATTTAACACGGAAATTTAAAAAACAGATTCGATAATTTTTTGCTGTAGCTTAACATAGACGAGTGTCGCATTTCAGGCAATACACAACAGTTTTTTTATTACAGTTCATGCACGGATCTTAATCTTTTACAGAAGGATATCCTTTACTTTATCATGCCCAAGGTTCCAGCTCGAACATATATTTTAAAACCCTATTTCATTGGCTTGTCTTTCATGAATTGACGCTTTTTGACTGCTTTACGTCCTTCATAAGAATTCATCATTTCATCTATGCTGAAAATACGTTTACCTACTAAGATTCCCTGAGCCAAACAGTTTTTTCTTATACCTTCAAGTAATGGGCGTGCTTTGTAATACCGGTCGAAGTTCTCAAAGTTATTGCCCGCAAAATGTAAGGTTTTCCGGATTCTTTCGTATCTTTTTAGAGGCACAATACTTGCAATTTTACAGTACCTAAATTTAATACTCCAGTAATGTAAATATGACGGTAATGATATTACACCCATCAGAATATGTACTTCAAGGAAGTCGCGGAACTCGTCTTGAGTCAAATTTATGGAGCGGCCAGTTTTTTGCACAGAATGTGCATTTGTTTCGTGAAAAATATTCGTCATAATATTTTCGGTGAAAACATTGAAAAATATTGTGAAGGCAAACGGGCTTCAGGAAGATTTTCAGCTGCTACGGTATCTTGTATTTAAGCTCTATACAAAAAGACACTCCGTTAGCATTTGTACGTTAGCAAAGGAAGAAGCAAAAGAAAAGAAAATCTTAGCATAGGGTAAGGGTAAGCACATAACTACTTGTACGTACAGGTAAGGAGTTTTAATCCGTGATACAGTTTAACATTTTCGAGTCTTATAGTTAACATTGTAAGTTTAAGATCTAGTAGTGACTTTACGTAGTTATTTTAGGTATTAAGGGTAGTTTAAGTTAGTAGGTAATAGGTCGTTACATGCAAGTATGATAGTACGTAAAATCTAAATAGATGTAGGTAAGATTACTTTTCAGACACCATCTAAAAGTCAAAATTAGTTCTAGTACCTATTCGACAAAGTCCGCTGTGACGGACAAGGTGAATAATACATTAATTATAGGTGTATCGACAAGGTCCGGTGTGGGGGACAAGTAAACAAACCGTTATTTATATACAATGAAAAGGGAAAAATAAATAAGGTTAGTGTTATTAGAACGTTAAAAAGTTAATCTATATGAAACACACAGAAAAACTACGCATCATAAACAAAAATAATATTTTTTAAGTAAAATAACTGGAAAGTTATCGTAGAGCGCGGTTTTCCCGATATTTTCTTGACAACTGTCTAATATAGCATTGCCACACACAAATTTTACTTTTATACTATAGCGTGGTAAACCTACCAACAGTTTGGTAGAAATTCAGCGTTGAAAATAAAAACAGAAAAGACAGTAGATTTTTTTTAAGTACTTGTCCGTCAGGACGTACAAATTCGAAAAAAGGGTTAAAACGTACAACTCGTTCTTGAACATAACATTGAAAGAAATACAAAAATGAATATACTGAAATAAAGGAAAGAATTTATGCTATTAATTTTAATTGCCAGTATATAATTAGTTGCGTGTTAATCACGTTTTGAGTATTTTAAATTATACTAGTATTCGTAGAACTTTTGTTTCTGATATGATGTATATGAACGGAAAATTGAAAGTTACTTAATAATAATAAGCAAAGTAAAGTGGAATATAATTGTGAGAATCTTAATATATATATTTCTTGTGTGCGTGTGTATGTGACTGAACTCCTCCTAAACGACTGGACCGATTTTGATGAAATGTTTTGTGCGTGTTCGAGTGGATTCGAGAATGGTTTAGATTCACAATTCAGTCCACTACAAAATGTATATTTTGAATTAATTAGTTATTTATACATTTAGAAAATAAATGACATACTAAATTATAAATAAGTCGTTGCTAGGCAACGTTGTTTTGCGCATGCGTACAAGACAACGTCTGTTGGGTCCGCTAGTATAATATAAAGCTGAATTCGTTCATACTAGGCTTAATTGTACTACTTCTATACAGTGTTACATTAAGATTATGGTTTAACTTTCAATTAAAATTTCTTCTCCATCAACACTTACAAAAGATTATTCCACCTTTTCATTTAAAAAGAATCATTAAAATCAATAGATATCTAACTTGTGCCAATAATGTATGCGTGCTTATTTACATAAGTTAAAAAGGAACCCTTAAATTCTTAATTAATTTATCAAATGTGGCTGTGCTTGTAACAATTTCAGGTCTATTTCAACAATCCTGAAATGTGTTCATGAATACTGTCAATTCAGTTTCAGCTTCAGGGGCCAATCTCAATGAGACTAACCAACAACAAAGTGTTAACTTTCCGACGTATAGAAGTGTGATACCACCTAAAACCTTATAATTTTATCAGTTATAAGCACTATATCCGACCCAAATTTGTAGCCGCATATGCTAGCCTCTAGGCAGTTCCAAAGCAGTTCACGAACATTATACGAGTACGTTCATACAACAAATCCACTTTCACTATTAGTAAGAAAAGTTTGAGCGAAGCAAATGCGGGTCATTAGTTATAAAATTCAACAAGGCTTTGTAATATCGCACACCGTTTATATCTGCTTAATTTAAGCAATTCTATCGTAACTTTATTTATTTTGCAAAATCAGTAGTGTATTTTACAGGTGCTTTTTATTTTCGGCGTTAAGAAAAGACGACAAAAATCATAGAGTCGGTTTCATGGGACGACATAGCACTAAAAATAGTACAATAAATAATTCACTTTCAAAACATGTAACAGTGTTACTACCCTTTGAAGAAGGCAATAATACCTTTAGTAGGGTCGGTCGAGAAGCTTCTACGATAATTTCTTTCTCGCCCCCCAGTAGCAGTTAACATAATTGTGAAGGCATTGAGTTTATTAATTTAGATGATGTTCGCATCGTGTTTTATTTAATCTTTTGCTTTTATCTGATTACAACTGTTTCCATTTGTTAGATTGAATTTTTAAATTGGGACACGAAAACTTATTTTGAAATAACAGAAAAGTAAATATTTTTATTACTTACTAGTACATTTTGACCATAGTTTCTGTCAGGTAGTAATCGAATCTATTAAGATAAAATATTGGCTAGAATATCCTATTGAAATAATTCATTATTATTATCGATACTGAAGTCGAATATGCGTCACTAGTCTTTAGAAATTTTATCTATCCATCTGGGAACGCAACACGAGAAAACAATTGGACGATTTTAATGAAATTTGTAATGATAGTGGCTGTTGATAACCAGCTAATAACCAATATGATACTTTTTACTGCGAAAATATGTGATCTCCGAAAATTATATAACCATAAAGAGCACATCAGTGCGAATTAAGGCGGGCGAGGGTGAGTCACTGTACCGTCTTTTTTAGTTGTGGGAAAAATGAATATGAGAAATATATAAAAATTGTAAATAGAGTATGTATTTAAAACTTCTTTACAAATTCTTGCGTCGAATAGTCATACTGATACGTTCAGTACTCGTTACCAAATAAATAAATAAATAAATAATAAATAAGTTGGGACATTATTACAACAGCGCCATCTAGTTCCGCAGTAAGCTACTTAACGTGCTTGTGTTGCGGATACCAGATAGTTGATATACTACACATATAAATTTTAAATACATACATATTATAAATATAAACACCCATGACTGGAGTACAAACATTTGTGATTAGCAAACGAATGCCCCCAGCGGGACTCGAACCCGCGACCGCTGGCGCAGAAAGTAGGGTCACTACCTGAACTGAGCCAAACGAGTCGTACGAGTGATACTCGTATATATATCGTAATATGATGATCTAATGTAAGGAAAAATGTTGGCGATAACTAATAGTAGAAGATCCGAGCCTACATCGACCTTCACCGAGCTGATAATAGAATAAAACTTATTTTATAATAAATTTAGTATATTAGAAAATATAATGAAAATGGGTTGGCTAAAAAAATCCTGGACAGAATATTTTTAATAATTTTTTAAAAAATGATTTTTCATTGAATTTTGCAACATCAAGATAATAAGAAAATTTTATACTGACTTGAAAGTAAAAAACATATAGAATATGCCGACGTTGGGTTGGCTATTATTTACCTGGACGAACTACTGGGTTGGCAGGTATGAACAGGTATGTTGTACCAGTTACTTTCACATGATTGGATAATAGAAAAAAATATATATCAACGTAAGCGTTGTTTTATGGCGAACACGTTGATATAGAGTTGGCTACAAAAAAATCGGTCCTAATAGAGGTTTGCGAATTTTAAAGATTTAAATTTCAACGCGTGGAAATGTGAGATGGGACCCTAAATATAAGAAAGTGCACACATGTAGGTAAACTTACGTGTACGTAAACTATGGAGGGTAGAGGTACCTCTGCTACCCTCCATATAGTAAGCAGTACACGTTATTTTGGGACAACTGACATTTGAATTGCAAAAAAAATAATGAATGAAGTACATAACAATCTAATATATTTCATATACTACAAAAATATTAAACAATTTAACATCTTTATAATGCATCAGTATTACTTTCTTCACCCTCAGTAACCATTTTACTAGAATGGACACTAAAATCTAGACATTCAGTGTCTTCGTCAGCTATTGAAATATTAACATGTTTCTAGAAGCAATTTTTTATATATTGTTAATGTTTGAAATTTCATTGTTATGAAAAACTTTATTTACATCAATAATATTTTTTTGTCTAATTTTCTTCGGGAAAATTTAAAAAAATAATAAAGTAGAAACTGTAGTTGTAGTAGTGTAATTGTAAAGTAGAAACTTAAAAAATAAGAAGGTAGAAACTGAAAAACAAAAAAAAAACAGGAGAGGTCCTTCAGAAAAAACATTTTTCATATTATTTCATTGATAGAAACGAATTCAACGAACGTTAAAATTGTGCTATTTCGAATTCTATTAGATAATAATTGAAAGAATCACTATTATGAGCCCTATTACAAATCTGCACTCTGCGTGATTAGGTATATTGAAGCGTCCAGACACCTGCACAATAATGTGTTGAAACTACGATAAACCGAACGATTTTGATACTTTTTTCCAAGTTTTGTATGTTATTTAGTATTTCTATAGAGTAATTCATTATTGATAAACCCGCAAATACATACAGTGCCATGAATCTAGTATGTTGGCGCGAAAAAAATCATGACAGGTCCGACGCCGAGGAGCGCTTGCGCAGTACTTTATATATGTAGCAATATACTCTATGCGCAGTACTGAGGTCAGACGGCCGGTGCGTTGCATTTTGTAGTAATTTTGCAGTTATATTTATCGTTTTTATTGAAATATTATAATAAATTCATGCTTAAAAAATATTAAATATTTAGTCCTCATGATGTGACTATTATTCTGGTACAAGTTTTGCCCCATAATATTATCGTAGACAGGAGAAATTCACAATTTTAACTTAAAAGTTTTTTTGTTTAGAATAAGATTTTTTTCCATATTAAATCAATGATATTTCAAAATTCAGAGGCCGCTACGACCTTTACGACTATTATATAAGAGATATCATTCTTATTTTTTTAATTCATTTGTTTAGAACAGTAGTTCAATCCAGATGCTCAAAAAAGTGCCTTCGCGCATTTTATGAAAATCTGTCTCTACAATTTTGGGTTTAATTAAAAAGTAATCAAAAATTTACAATAAGCGAGGCCGCTACGACCTATGCCAAGAGCTATTTTATACTATTCAATAAGTCAAAATTGTTGATGTATTTTTGTTTCTGAGATCAAGGTCCCAAAATTGTCCATCTAACGCAACAATCACATGATGATAGATGTAATATGGCTCTTAATTCAACTTCATGATATTTAATTTTTTTTTACGAAAAGCTAGATTTAACGCACAATTTTTAAAAGTTTTATCAGTAAAATCACTTAAAGAATCGTCCGAGCCATACAAAAAAAAATTTTTGCCATTTTTTATCACAACGATACAGAATAACATGTGTTTTCGATGCAATATAATATTAATAAATAAATAAATATGTTGGGACATTATTACAACAGCGCCATCTAGTTCCGTGGTAAGCTACGAAGCTTGTATTACGGATACCAGATAGTTGATATACTACACATATACATTTTAAATACATACATATTATAAATATTAACATCCATGACTGCAGTACAAACATTCGTGCTCAACAAATGAATGCTCCCAGCGGGAATCGAACCCGCTACCGCTGGCGCAGAAAGTAGGGTCACTACCAACTAAGCCAAACGTGTCGTCAAAATGTATTAAGTCATTAGCTAAACACACTTTGAATTTTATACGGGTTACATTTATTTATTGTATTTATGAGAAGGCCATATACATTACAAAATTATTTATATAAAAAAATAACACTGTTTACTATATGGAGAGTAGTAGAGGTACCTCTACCCTCCATAGTTTACGTACACGTAAGTTTACGTACATGTGTGCACTTTCTTATATTTAGGGTCCCATCAGACACGACTGCAGTGTTGGCTCCTTTATTATTACACATAATACTTACCTCGGATCTCTCTGTCACTCATTTCGACGCGTTGAAATTTTAATCTTTAAAATTCGCAAACCTCTATTAGGACCGAATTTTTTGTAGCCAACTCTATATCAACGTGTTCGCCATAAAACAACGCTTATGTTGATATATATTTTTTTCTATTATCCAATCATGTGAAAGTAACTGGTACGACATACCTGTTTATACCTGCCAACCCAGTAGTTCGTCCAGGTAAATAATAGCCAACCCAACGTCGGCATATTCTATATGTTTTTTACTTTCAAGTCAGTATAAAATTTTCTTATTATCTTGATGTTGCAAAATTCAATGAAAAATCATTTTTTAAAAAATTATTAAAAATATTCTGTCCAGGATTTTTTTAGCCAACCCATTTTTATTATATTTTCTAATATACTCAATTTATTATAAAATAAGTTTTATTCTATTATCAGCTCGGTGAAGGTCGATGTAGGCTCGGATCTTAGACCATAATAAAAATAACAATTTTGGTCACAAAACAGATTTTTTGACATAAATTGACAGAAAATTTCTTTTTATGACTAAGTATAAAAACTATATTTATACATATAGTTAAAGTGCTATAATATAAAGACTGTAGTGTGCGACATAATGGATGTTAAGTGGTGGTATCCGCCCTACTAATTAAATGTTAATACTTCACTACCGAGTTCTTTTTTTTTTCTATTTCATCGATCAAATTTAAAGTAAACAAGTTAAAGAATTGAAGAAGAAGAAATGAATAATTTTACTTGAGTTTATAAATAACTGGTGTCACATACACATTCCTGTACCTATGAAACATGTAGTCGGCCAACGGACGTGACAGCCCAAGCTGTCATACGCTAATGTCCCAAGCGAGTCTATGGCAGCTTGGGCTGGCTGTAACGTTCGTTGGTCGACTATATGTTTTATAGGCTTTGCCTGTACTGTATTTGCCAGAAAACAATTTATGCCAAGGACAATCAACAATATCAGATATCATATTTTCGTTGTAAGTTTTGTACTCGTACATCAAAGTAAGCGTTCGCGTACAGACTGATAGACAAAATACGTAATTTTCATTACTTGCAAAATTTTGTTTTGATCTTCATAATATTTTATATTTTTTGATATAAAACTTTATAAAACATCTAATAAGGTATAATATCTTCGCCAATATGTAAGCAGCGCTCAGTAATCTACTAAAACTGCACCTTAATCCTGCAATAAACCAGAGTTATTTTAAAAATGGTATCAAAACTAGTCCTCTTGGTAAAGCCTTGGCTGATTTTATAAAATACAGGCATGCCGTAATAAAGTTACTTGAAAATTTGTTATTTGAAACTAACTTGAGCTGGCTATATTAGGTTTTTGGTTTACGATGTAAGACCTTAACAGCGATCATAAACGTGGATAGAGTAATAAGATATTACGTCTTATTTTCGCTTAAGTAATATGTTTCAAAGTGAATTTTTTGGACGCAATTTACTTTACGGTAATTTTTAGATAGGATTATGGTTTAGGTTTTACCTTAAATATTTCGTTTTAATCACGTTCTAATAATACATTTTTATATTACTCTATTCGATATAATTTTCATAATACGAGACCTAAGTTTATGTTTTAAATTGAATATTTCGAAAAATCTGTGAACATTTCTATGTAAATTTCCAAACAATGTATTTAGTTAAACATTTCCCCGACTCAAAATATGAATGAAGAATGAAAATTTATAAGGATATTGGAGTTTTAGGTATCTGTATAACGCTTTTCTGAATACAGTGAAATAACTTGTATATGAAAAACATAGGGTGCAACAACCCAAATGAAAATTAGCCACAGCTACGTATCTATTAAAAATTCAATGGCAATCTTTCTCTTAACAAAACGTACAGATCTTTATTGTAAAGTAATATTGCTGTGAAGTTACATTTTGAAATTTTAAGCTTATTTTTACTAACGTAGATGCCAGATTTTTAACAGCCTCGGTCAATTGGCATTAGAATATATTAATTATAAGTTTGTAATTTTGAAAAATAAAAATAGCTGAGGTATTTTATTGTAATAACTAGTATACACTTTTACGATTAGTGTAGATTTCTCATAACTGTGATGTCTTCCTGCAGTAAAAAGCTAACCTTATACCAAATTTCATCAAAATCTATTTAGTGGTTTTTAGCGATGCGTTCACGGACAGACAAGAAGACTACTAATTTTAATTTTTTTTTTTACAGTAAGTTTGCCGTACAGTCTGCATGGCAAAATCGAAAATAGTAGCGTAATCACTAAATCACGCTACTATTTTTGAGTTTAACGTTTTTTTGGTAGGTTCTATACATATCATTCTTTATTTTGAGCTTCACATTATGATATTATTATATTATTGTAAATACATACAAATATACATATTAAAAATAGCATATTTATTTACTTCTAATCGTAATTGAAAATCGATATAGACATAATATACCTTAAAATTGATTTAAAAGTGTATAGTTTAGGTAATAAAGTATAAATAAAGTAAAAGTCGATTATCTCAGTGGGTCTCAAGAGTAATTAAATTAAAGTTACTATTTTATCAGACAATTAAGACAATGTGGCAAGTGTTAGATCGACCAGCCCTATTCTCTTTGTGGTTTAGACCACTTCTAATACTCTCAAATTCAAGAGGTAACATAATAATGGATTTGTCTTAGAGAAATATTTAACGTCTAATAAAAAGGATAATTAAAAATCTATTTAATTCTATCAACTTTATTATTCCTTATACATTTTATTGGTTTTAAATTAACGCTATGAATACAATAATTACATTTTCACAACACGTTTGGCTCAGTTGGTAGTGATTCTACTTTCTGCGCCAGCAATCGCGGGTTTGAGTCCCGCTGGGGGCATTCATTTGTTGAAAACAAATGTTTGTACTCCAGTCATGGGTGTTTGTATTTATAAAATGTATGTATTTAAAATTTATATATGTGTAGTATATCAACTATCTGGTATCCGTTATACAGGCCTCGTAGCTTACCACGGAACTAGATGGCGCCCTTGTAATAATGTCCCAACATATTTATTTATTTATTATTTATTTTCAACCGACTTCCAAAAGGAGGAGGTTATCAATTCGTCTGTATTTTTTTTTTTATTTTTTTTTTTATGTTTGTTAGCTCATAACTTTGAACTGGGTGAACCGATTTTGATGATTCTTTTTTTATTTGAAAGGTAGTGCTTCCCATGTGGTCCCATTTTAATATTTTCCAGTTCTGACAGTGGCATCCATGAGAAAACCATAAAAGTCTTAAATTTGCATTAAGTATTTACGCGACAAATGGACGAATAACTCAATATCACGCCAACCGATTTCGATGATTCTTTTTTTAATGGAAAGGATATACTTCAAGAATATTTTGATGAGAGTTTGGTAAGGTTCTGATGATGGGATCCATGACAAAGTATCGGAACTCTTCAATTTTTAGGAGCAAATTAACGATGCTTGGCCGAATCTTTTATAGGCTATATGGATATTTGAGTCACGTAACGTAACTGATGATGGAAGGTACAACTCCTGAACGGTTAGCAGTTTAAAGAAAATTCTTTTAATATAATACGCAATTATGGACCGATGGTTGTATACTTTCAGGCTATTAGGTTTACCTCATAATAGAAGGTAAATTTTTATAGTCATTAACACAATACGTATCTACTTTCCGCGAAAAATTTTAAAATAAATTATTTTTAACAAAAAAACAAAAACCGACTTCCAAACTTAATAAATCTAAACTAAAAAGTAGAAAATAATACTTTTAAGGACTTTGTTAATTTTGAAGTCGGTGCCAGCCAAAGCAAAATAACCCTAAATAGATATATATTTGATTAATCTATCAATTTGTAAACATAATCAAAATACCTGGCTGGCACCGACTCCAAAATTAACAAAGTCCTTAAAAGTATTATTTTCTACTTTTTAGTTTAGATTTATTAAGTTTGGAAGTCGGTTTTTGTTTTTTTGTTAAAAATAATTTATACTATACAATATAGTATGTATTAAATATTGATTAAATGTAATCTGACTGCATCATTTGTCCATTCTCTGGCATTTGCGGCTGCGGCTTGTGATGTTTTAGGATCGAGTCCCGGGTCAGGTCGAAACAGCTGCAAGATTTTTCTGTCATGAAACTGCTCTGTGTTTGCTTCGGTGTAAGCAGATATGATGATGTTATATTGTTGGATGTTATGTTAAAGGAATGAGAGCAAAGTATAGTATGAAATAAAGTGAATATAAATAGAAAGCAGGCATTAAATTTATACGCTTGGTACAATAATATCTCCCACTTATAGTTGGTTAGTGTAAGGAAGACGACAAAGAAGGTTTTAGCTAAATTATTTAGCAAAATGTTCATACTAAAAAGATTAAAAAATTGTATTGACGGTAATGTTTTTTAAAGAATACATAAAATACCTAAAGTAAGCATTTGGCTGGTAATATTCCCACAGAATTATAAAAATTGCTTGCTTATTCACTCATCAATACTTTGCAGTGACCACGTTATTATCCGCTTTCGCTACATTGTATGTTTAAGAAACACTTTTGAACTTTTAGCTTTATTATACCAATAACTATAATATTAAAAAACACAATTTTACCGTGTTTTTTTATTTACGATAAATTCTACAAACATTTATTGTTTCTTTTTCAGACGAACACTGTTGAATATTTACAAGATTCTATCGTGGCTTATTTTCATTAGTGAGATTGTAGCGCTCTATTTTTATAAGCAAGATTGCTAATGTCATGGACAAAATTTATCTTCTTATTTTGTATTCTTTTGTATAAAAGTAATTCTAATATGAATGCGTGAGTAAAACCGAAGTGCTTATTTGTCAGATCATCACAGTAAAATATATAATTTGCCTACGAGGCAGGTTTTCTAATGTTTGAAAATGATTGAAATTGGTTTATTAAGCGAGCACATTACCGCCGGGATACCACTGCCTCGTATAATAACCGCAGTTAAATAGCTTAACACATTCACTGCCGAGTCACGGCGCCGTGTATAGTGCGCGGGGCCGAGTACACGGCGCCGTGCATTTCACCCGCTATTTTTCTATGAGTCGGTACGGCTCCGGCTTTTGTGGCAAGCATACGTTAGTATCACGGTTATACGGGCAATACATCGATCGTGATAAAACTACAGTTGGATTTTTGTTTGCATGAGCGTTGTTGTTTTTACGAACGATTATCATATACGTGTCTACCCGCCAAAATGAACACTAAGCCTGGTCTGTCTAAACGTCGTAGTTCTTCGACTTCTTCAAGAGTTAGTGCTAAAAAACATCAGAGCCAGGAAAGTTCCGATGATATCAGTGATTGTTCGAGTGAAGAAGCTCTCCGAAGAATCTCCCGGTTACTGCACTGTGTGTTTTTGTGAAGCACATTCAGTTTAATATTGTATTTCCATTTGTCATTGATTCAAAGTTACTGTTTTTTTAATTATAGATGTATTGTTTTTTTCCCTAAACACAAAGTAAATACTTTTTAATCGATCTTAAACCCAAACTTAACAATTACACGGCGCCGTGTAATTGGCCTCACACTGTATCGGTGGCCAACTACACGGTGCCGTGTTTTTGATTTTTTTTTATTTAACGAGCCTATTTCCGATGTATAATTATATGGTACAATTAAAGTAAATATATAACAATTTCAACAAGAAAAAAAATTGAACATTTTAGTGACATCACATGAAACCAAGTCGGCATTGAATGTGTTAAACATCTTTATTGCTTCGTTTATATATAATTGAAAGTGGTTGATATATTTTCTTATTTCGCTATAAAAACATATTCACTATAAACACACTACAACCTTAAACAAAATCGGATATAGTAATATTATTTACACCGACCATCAAAAACCTGTGAAGCTTTATAAATAATTTAGATTCTTAATAACGTAATAAATAGAATGTTAGTAAAAAGAACAATTCTGTAAAATTAATTATAGTATGACATTGTATTTCTACCAAAACCCCATATTCCAAATTTAATTGAGCAGTTCTAATTTCCTACTTGTATTTGTCTTTGAAATTCATATATTTATACAAATTTTGAAACATGTTAAGCAAATATATTGCGGTATGACTTATCGAAACCATCTCATTTAATTACGAGATACAAAGTAGGCCACCCATTTTATTTCGCGTTGACACAGAGCTTTAGTATAAGCCTTTATGAATGTTGGTACACGTTACAACCAGCACGAGGAGATATAAAATATTTTTTTGTTTCATGAACATGTATTAAAATGAACGTTTCTTGTTTATTATTATAGGGACAGTGTAGTACGTGATTATTGTTTTGATGAACTGACTACAAAAGATGATTGCAAATATATTTCGAATGACTCTAATAAGTCCTGTACGTTTGCATAATACCTTTCATTCATATTGGTTTCCATTTAGTTATTATAATACGAGTAAGTAGATGGGCATTATATGAAATACAATACATACAATATAATATACAATCTATACTAATATAAAGCTGCAAGGTTTGTTTATTTGGTTAAATATGCTAGTTTCTGATTATAATTGAAGAATTTTTTAAGTGTTAGAAGCCCAAACATCAGGTGGTATAGTAATATGTAAACTCTAAGAAATTGGTTTCAGATCTTTAGAACGTGGGCGGAACCGCGGGAAATACTAGTTAAATTATAGAACGACTTAACAATTTTAAGATATAATCTTAGTTTCTATATCATTTTAGTTAAATTCTGCGGGTCAGTACATATATGTACATAATATGTGAGAATGGTATCAGAATAGGAGGCAAAAATAAAAATAAACTTCTCATGCTGTTAGTTAAAGTATTTGTGCTTTAGGAATTATTGGCTTAATACTATACATTATTCTGTATTAACATAATAATATGATGTTTATATAAATATGTCAACATGATAATGTTTTAAAGCAAATAGTAGGCACTGCTCAAAAGCAGTTAGTCCTCAACATCTTGTAGTGTCTCAGTAAATAAAGGATTAAGGCAGTGATAGCCCAGTGTTAACGCGCTCGCTTGTATAACCGAGTGATGCGGCTTCAAATCCGGGTCTCGCACCTCTGATATTTTTATGTGCGAATCATTTCTATCATAATTACCACTTGTTTTGAGATGTACGAATCATTTCTATCATAATTATGATTTGAACCCGCAACACTCGGTTATCTAAGCGAGCGCGTCACCACTAGGCTACCACTGTCTTAATATACTCGTAATTTATCTCAATTCATCATATGCAGTAAGTTAAAAGCTTAACGATCAAGTCACTTTACATTCTAAATGCTTTAAAGCTTGATTCTTATGTGAGCATAACAAACTTAAAGTGTAACACGAGGCTTATTCATGTTAGCTTATTTCCGGTTTGTTCTCTACGTAACTTTCTTTCTTTGGCGGATCGGAGATACAAAATAAAAGTGAATATTCTTTTTTCTCGGATACAATATTAATAATGTATCGGTTTTCAGATATTAGAAAACAAATTACTGATTGAACTAGTTTGTTTTTCCTATTTATATATTGACAAGCGACTCATCCTCGCTTCGCTCGGGTTCGTACCCTAGGTACCCATTTTAGTATAAAATTTTCACAAAGTTTGAATGCCTTACTTATTTATATCTAATCAAAAGCATAAAAATAAGTTTCAAGCTTCTAGTTTTAAAAATGACGTAATTTCTATACAAACTTTTATCCCCATTTTAACCGCTTACAGCCGTGTTTTCGCCTTGAAAAGTAGCCTATATCCTTTCTCAGGTTCTACATTATCTGTGTACGGAATTTCATTTACATCGTGTTAGTAGATTTGGCGTGAAAGCGCGACAGACAGACAGAGTTACTTTCGCATTTTTCATATTATAATAAGGATAATAGTAATTAGAATTTGTGCTTTAAAATTACATTTCATCTGTCACATTTGTTCAATATTTGTCTGTGACCACATCACGTGATAACCATCGGACAAATTTTGAGGAAATTATGTATGATAATAGCTAAATAGACGGAAAAATATCTCATTTTAAAATCAAATATCTATATTAATTTAAAAAATATAAGACGAACCCAAGCAGAGCGATAGTGAGTCACTAGTTTTAATATATTTATATAAAGTAAATGCTAAAAGACTCTCATAGTTAAATTAATAATTACAACTTTAAAACCACTCCTATATTTACATATAAGATACGATGTATTTACAAAATATACGCAAATATAATATAATATTACCTGAAAAATGTTGCCACAATCTATAATTGATATATGTATCGATATTTCAACACGCAGTAACAGTATTTCATAATACCCAAAACGATACGTGAAATAAGTTATGATCAGCATAACATACTTATCGTACCTAAACATAATTTACCATTAGTTGATTACACTACCCTGGTTATTAGCGGGCTTTGATTACGAATCTGGCTAGTGAAAGCAAAATTATGTAAAGCCCACTCTACTATAATAACTTTTTAATAAGTAATTATTATAAGATATAGTTTCTCAATTTAATTTGTTATCAATTTTACTTACAACTAGCGATTCTTCTGCGCTTTTTAATCTAATATATAAAAATGTTTCTCCACATATTTTATATTCTATTTTTAACCCTAAATTTTTATCCTTCTACCACCTATTCCTATTTTAGTGAATCAACTATCAACGGGCGCGCGGTCAATATAGATTTATAACAATTGAAAATCTATTGTGTCTCGTTTGTTCGCGTTGACGGGTTAAATAGATCTTCTATATTTTGTTAATTATAGTGCAAGAATAGTTCCAGATCAGTTTAACCCGTCAATGGCGAACATATGAGACACAATAGATTTTCAATTGTTATAAATCTATATTGTCCCCGCGCCCGTTGATGGGCTAAGATTAAATAAAAACAACCCATACCCCTACTACGAATATTTTCGATTTTGACTACATCCCCCTCGTATACTATAATCCGAGGAAGATCCGTTACCAGTAGGAGGTTATAAAGGACTTATAACTGAATATAAAGACATCTTAAGATATATTGTAATGTATCTTTAAAATGTACTATTAAAATTAACGAATACAGACTATTTAATAGCTTCTGATAATATAAGCTTATATGCTTAAAACTTAATATTGAAACAAGGTTTAGAATATGTTTCAAAAGCCTTGCAAATAATCATAAAGCCGGATGAAACGTTATTAACCGCCTCTATCTCTATGAAAATAACTATAATTTATATTAAACTTTAATAAACTGACCTGCTATATTGAAGCTGCCGATGAGTAAGGTCCACAGGGAGAGTACTTGCGTCGAGCTTCGCAGAGAACACTCCATTTTATACTCCTTAATTATTACTGCACTGCACTGATTCTTGATTACATTTTCACATTCATCTCCTTTATTAAACCTGAAACCAATAGAGATTAGATATTATATTTAAATTAAGCAGGAAATATTTATAAAGTTAGTATTATGAACGAAAAGTTTGTATATGTATTTAAATTTAGTATATAGATAAAGTATAATATGTAAGATATAGGCCAAAGCACGAAATAAAGTTTATTTTTTATCTTTTACAGCCGTTATCATCCCACTGCTGGGCAAAGGCTCCACTCTTCTTTATAACAAAATAATTATTTGTATGAATATATTCTAATAAAGTACCGTGACGTTTAATAGTAATGAGAATACAGGCTGAATTTTGCTGGCCTTCACTGATATAGGTAGAGTTTAAAGGTCGAGTATCGCCGCATAACTATAATCAGTAACAATACCCATTACAGATATATATTATATACGAAATAACAGGAATATAATACACATAATAATAATACTACTAGTGATGATGAATACTGAATATATTTTATGTTAAATATTGTACGGAGTTATTCATAAGTTTCTCGGAAGCCATTTTAAAACAAAAGTGTTTTAATATTAAAGATACTATCAAAAATACATGGAATGATATTGCATTCATAGCATCTATGACTAAGATGTTTTCTTCCTTGACAAATTGATGGACATGGGTTCGATTTCGACATGGCGATATTTTTATTTGGCATGCAAATAAATGTTTGTTTCCTTAAAAAGGGTGCAGAGGACATATATTATTTATAAGGTTTTCTTTCGTGTTTTACCTTATCTAAGGAAGTTTAACGCAGTAACGGTTCGATTTTTTTTCTTGTATGTAGATAGTATATGGACTGTAGAGCAATAAACAGTCAATTTGTCACATTTCAATCTCTTGACTCTTGTGTTCTGTTGGGTTTTTATTAATAATACCACAGAATAAATAATATAAGTAATACTGGTGTCTCCCACATAAGTAACCATACTCGTATATTTTGTGTATACTGTACAGTATGCGTAGATCCATTTCCAACAATATCTACGTTAAATTGAAAGTCTAAAATGTATGTATATAAAAATAAACATGTTTCGTTTTACATCTCAATTCTAAAACACTTTTCAGACCATTCCACCCATAACAATCACCGGGTAAAATTTTATATCATAATGAAGGAATTGCAGAAACATTATGATAATATTATCACCCATTTAATTGCCGCATTTCAAACACAGCTGTTTATAATAATTTATCATCTGCTTAATTTCAGGAGATTTTGTAAGACCATTAACTTGACTTAATAGAAAAGCTAAAGACTGACGGCTATCAATCTTCATATTTTACAAACACTAACTGACATTTAACATTTGTCTATCTAAGTGTGAACGATCAGACTTTCTATTAATGTAAGACTACGTCATCATTTTATATTGACCATAGATTTTATTTGATATAATTGATTGACAATCTAAAAGTAAAAACTTATGAGTGCGTGGTGTTTTTGTTACTACTTCACTTCACTAGCCAAGCAAATTTGTCGATTAGACGATTTTTAATACTGTTGATAAAAAAGTCTACGTAAAAATAACGTTATTGGTAATCATTTTAAGGTGTTTTAAGTGCAATATAAAGTGTCCAAGTGCCTCAAAAAGTTGATTATTTTTGATTATATTGTTACGTACTACGGGTTCGGGATCGGAAATTATAAGCGTTCTTGCACTAAGGATGTTTTATTTCACTTTGAATACACGCACAGTCTGTACACAACACTAGTCTCTGAACACTGTATTTCTCTTCTCAATACTCCTTCTCAATACTTCTTCACTAGTACTTTAACTAACTCTTCACTTTTCCACTATTTCGTATTTCTAGTCTTCACTCAACTTCGTCTCGATGTCAACTGAACTCTCGACACACTGCCGGCCTTTTTATATGCATAAATATTAGAACATTCTAGTATCGAAAATTCAAAATGTTTCTAGTAATTTCGAATCCTTTCCCGAAAGTGTTTTGTCTCTCTCTAACACATTAGAATTTGTAATAAACTGTTCCTGTCATGTAATTGACATAAGTTAAAAATTGACATTCGCCGTTCTTAGGCATGGTACAGGCGTGCTATTATGACGAGTTCACACTATATTACGCGACACTACCCCCTCCTTAGTTATGCTCGTCTCGAGCATCGTTGTTGCCATGGTACTTAGCCAACCGGTCCACATGTACGATCTTAGCTGGACTTCTAGATGTTCGTTGAATTCGGAAAGTGACGTCGTTGATTTTCGTTACAACCTTATAAGGCCCCTCCCAACTGGGTTGTAGCTTTGGTGATTTACCCTTTCTTCTCACTGGGTTATGCAGCCATACCAAAGAGCCTTCCTCGAATTTCGTTCCTGTCGCCTTCCGGTCGTAACGCGTTTTCATGCGTTCACTTGCTTGTAGCCCTGCATCTCGTATCTGCTCGTGAACATCAATCATCTTCGCTCTTAGATCACTGGCATATTCGGTGATACAACTGGGGGTATCTGGTGGGCAACCACTTAACAAATCCGCTGGTAACCGTAGTTCTCTTCCGAAATTGGCAAAGGCAGGTGTCATTGCAATGCTTTCGTGTAAGGCGGTCCGATAAGATAGAAGAAACAGTGATAAATACTCGTCCCAATCTTTTTGATGACTATCTACAACCTTGGCTAGATATCGTTCTAAAGTCTGATTAAACCTCTCCACCATACCATCGGACTGTGGGTGACAAGGCGTAGTTCTAGTTTTATGCACCCCCATGATCTTACACATTTCTTCAAACACTTGTGATTCGAAGTTTCTTCCTTGATCACTGTGCATTTCTAATGGAATGCCAAATCTGCAAAATACATCTTTTACCAATTTATTTGCAACAGTAACAGCTTCTTGATTTGGTATGGCAAATGCTTCGGGCCATTTTGTGAAATAGTCCATTACAACTAAAATGTATCGGTTCCCAGAGTCAGTAATCGGAAATGGTCCTGCCACGTCTAATGCGATTCTCTCCCAAGGTGCCCCAACGTTGTATATTTTCATTGCTCCTCGGCTTCTGGTTTGCGGGCCTTTGACGGAGGCACACTGTTCGCATTTCCGACACCAGTCTTCCACATCATCTCGACAGTGCAACCAGTAAAATCGTGCCCTGATCTTGGTTAACGTTCTTCTCACCCCTAAATGTCCACCAGAGGCACCATCATGGTAGGCTCGAAGTACCTCGGATACTTTTATTTTAGGTACAACTAGTTGGAGATGGCTATCATTTCCACGTGTCGTTTCCCATTTGCGGCACAATACTCCATTGTGTAACAACGAACTGTTCCATTGTGCCCACAAACTCTTCGTAGCGGTACTGTATTGTGCTATATCAGTCCACTTAGGTTTTGGCCTACCACTCCTTAACCATTCCAGAATGGGTCGTATATCTCGATCTTCTTCTTGTGCTCTCTTCATAGCATCATCGCTCCAACGTTCATCTATCGAATCTGTTCTAATGATTTTAATAGATTCTAGTTCCTTTGCCTCTTTTCTTTGACAATGCTTGCAGTCTTCTTCGCATGGTCTTCTAGATAGAGCATCGGCATTACTGTGTGTTTTACCCCTACGATGTTCTATTTCAAACTGAAACTCTTGCAGCTGCTCAATCCACCGTGCGACCTGTCCTTCGGGGTCCTTGAATTCCAATAACCATTTCAGAGCAGCATGATCGGTTCTTACCAAAAATTTGTGTCCTAGCAAGTATTTCTTGAAATGCTGTAAGGTTTTTACTACAGCAAGCAGCTCTCTTCGAGTAACGCAATAATTCTTCTCCGGTTTAGAGAGTGACTTACTAAAATATGCGATAACCACCTCTTGATCACCCTTCCGCTGGGACAATACACCTCCAATACCGATATTGCTGGCATCAGTATCGACAATAAACTCTCCCTTTGTGTCTGGATACCCAAGGATCGGTGTTTGGCAAAGATGTTTCTTCAGTTCTTGAAAGGCCGATTCGCTATTATAGTCCCATGCGAAAGGTCTCTTCTCTTCGGTCAGTTTATGAAGTGGTTTGGCGATGTCAGAAAACCCTTTCACAAACCGTCGATAGTAAGAGCACAATCCTAGGAAGGCTCTCACTTGTGTCTTGTCCTTAGGGGTTGGCCAATCTTTCACAGCAGTGATTTTGTTGGGGTCCGTTTCTACTCCGTTTTCCGAAACAACGTGTCCAAGGTAATTCACTTGCTTCTTGAAAAATGAGCACTTCTTCGGACTTAACTTTAAATTAGCTTCCCTTAGTTTATCGAATACTTTTTCTAGTTTCTGAAGATGGTCTTCGAAATCACGTCCCACAATAATTATGTCGTCCAGATAAACAAGGCAGGCTTCTCCTAGTAATCCAGCAAGAACACGTTCCATCAATCTCTCGAATGTGGCTGGTGCATTGCATAACCCGAACGGCATAACCTTAAACTGCCACAACCCTTTTCCAGTTGAAAACGCAGTTTTCTCCTTATCCACGGGGTCCATATCCACTTGCCAGTAGCCACTCTTCAAATCGAGAGTCGAAAACCATTTCATACCGCTGAGAGTGTCTAGGGTGTCATCGATTCGAGGCAGGGGATAACTATCCTTTTTGGTTACATCGTTGAGTCTACGGTAATCGATGCAAAACCTTGTAGATCCATCCTTCTTCCTTACTAGTACCACTGGCGAACACCAAGGACTAGTGGAGTGTTCGATGATGTTATTCTTTCTCATGTCTTGGATCATGTCGTCAACTTCCTTTTCCTTAGCCCAAGGAATTCGTCTTGGTCGTTGTCGAATAGGCACTACGTCCCCAGTATTGATTTTATGCTTCACTAATCCGGTTCTTCCAATATCGCCGTCATGTTTGGAGAATATTGGTATAGTAAATTTTCAGCTTTCGCCTTCTGTGAACTTGTGAGGTCTTCCTTACAATCTTCCAAAAGTTTCATCGCTTGCTCTTTATCCTTGTTCAACACCTCCTCTTTCGGCTCACATCTGTTTAACCAGGCTATCTCTTCGCAAGTTCCCACAACTTTTAAAATTACTGGTATTCAGAACTGGAACCATAGATGTCGAAGCTTTACCTACAACAACTCTTGCCGGGATCCATGAGCTCTCATCTTCCAACTTCTCTATAATAGCACATGACCATGGACGGCCTGACTTGTTCTGAGGTAAAGCGACAGGTACTAGAGTCTGCGATCTTGGTGGAAGAGCGGTGTCTTTCAAACAACAAACTTTTCCGTGAATCCCACCGCTTATCGGCACTTCTCTATTTCTGAATCGTAAGACTCTATGTTTCATGTCAATCGTACACTGGTAATTTTGAAGAAAGTCCAAACCAATGATGCAATCATCCATGATATCTGCTATTACTGCGTTATGCCAATAGATGTTGTCCCCAATTTTGATAGCATTTTTCCTTTCTCCCCAAACAGGTATGCGCTGGCCGGTGGCTGTCATAAGAGTGATGTGCCTTCTATCACGTAAATTTTTGTCCGCAATGTGTTTCACCTTTTGGTTATTAATCACGGTTCGAGATGCTCCGGTGTCCAGCGTCAGTTTACATGCGACTCCATTAATTGCGCCATTTATTACTAAGGTATTTCCGTCCACTGTCTGTTTTACTTCTATTGCTGGGGTTGAAGATTCCTCGACCAGTGCCACTCTCCTAGCTCTGGCTCGGCCATTTTTCCTTGTAGGACAGTTACTTCGAAGATGGCCCCGACCGCCACACTCGTAACAACTTAGGCTAAACCTGCGTTTCCGTGCAAACGCTCTTTCCATCGTAGCTTCCCGCACCTTCCAAGGTCTACAGTCATGACGCACAGCTTCTACCTCTAGAGCATGAGTGACGGCTTCCTTAAGACTTGTATGGTGTCTTAGACGCACAGTGGCACGTATCTCCGGGTCGCGAATCCCATCCACGAAAGCCTGCAAGAGAATGGTTTCTATGGTGGGCGGCGAAGATTGATATGCCTTCCGCACGAGCCTCTCAATCTCTATGGACCACTGCTGCAGGGTTTCATTGGTTCGCTGTGTACGGTCTTTAATTTGAGCCCTGTACACGTGCTTCAGGTGACTATCACCATACCGCAACTCTAAAGCTTTGAGTAGCTCACTGTATGTGACCTTCCTGCCACTAGCACAAAGAGTCTCTAATACCGTCAAAGCCTCCTCTCGAAGTGCGACAGTAAGTGCAGATCGGACTTCGTCATCTGTCCATCCACTCGTCTCTTTGACAGTCTCAAATTGGAACTTGAAGGCGGCCCATGAAGATTTACCGTCGTAGTAGGGAACTTTCAAACTCTTTGATTGTGATGAGCAAATGTCGACATTACGCAGTATTTTGTTAGTTTCCAAATAGTCAACCTTTTCCTCTATTTTAGAAAGTTTGTAGACATACTGCTCTAAGGCCTCACCGAGTGTCATCTTTATTCCCTCAACTTCCCTTTTTACAGCCTTCACCCTTTCCATATTTTGTTGGAAAGCTGCTATGACATTCTTGTGAATGCCCTCCTGAAGTGTGTGTAACTGTTCCTCCCGGCGGCGAGCATGCTCTTCCTGAAGTGCACGCAGCTGTTCCTCCCGGTGGCGAGCCTGCTCCTCTTGGCGTGCGCGCAGCTGTTCTTGTTGGCGGCGGACTTGCTGCGCTTGTTCTTCCAGGCGGCGAGCCTGATCCTCTTGGCGTGCGCGCAGCTGTTCTTCCTGACGGCGAGCTTGCTCTTGCAACATGGACGCCACTTGCTGTAGAAAGGCGTTCACCTCTGGCGTGGTGCTCTGTCGAGTAGTGAGCTCTCCGCTCGAAGAACTAGCACCAAAATCCTCCCTGTGTTGTTCTGCCATTGCGCGTGTAGTAACGCCTTCCTTCTCGTGCCTCGGTACTAACGGCATTTCCGATCCCACTTCTGACACCAATTGTTACGTACTACGGGTTCGGGATCGGAAATTATAAGCGTTCTTGCACTAAGGATGTTTTATTTCACTTTGAATACACGCACAGTCTGTACACAACACTAGTCTCTGAACACTGTATTTCTCTTCTCAATACTCCTTCTCAATACTTCTTCACTAGTACTTTAACTAACTCTTCACTTTTCCACTATTTCGTATTTCTAGTCTTCACTCAACTTCGTCTCGATGTCAACTGAACTCTCGACACACTGCCGGCCTTTTTATATGCATAAATATTAGAACATTCTAGTATCGAAAATTCAAAATGTTTCTAGTAATTTCGAATCCTTTCCCGAAAGTGTTTTGTCTCTCTCTAACACATTAGAATTTGTAATAAACTGTTCCTGTCATGTAATTGACATAAGTTAAAAATTGACATTCGCCGTTCTTAGGCATGGTACAGGCGTGCTATTATGACGAGTTCACACTATATTACGCGACAATATGTTTAACTTCCATTCTTCAATTGGACAAGATTTATCGACAACTATGAGAGATCAGGTATATGTAAAACGGAAGTTTATTAAGGGTTGGGGGTTTGCTACTGTATTTTTTTTTTATTCAAAACCTTCTTAATTTGCTCTTGCTTACGCCACACGATATTTTTATATTTAAGTAGCGATTACTGCGGCTCCGCTCGCGTTCAAATCACTATTCAAATTAGGGATTAGTGGTAGAAACCTACGCTCAGATATACCAAATTTACACAAAAAATCATAAAAAGCAGTCAAGCTGTTTCGGAGGACGTCGGTAACAAACACTGTGACACGAGATTTTATATACTAGATTAAGAAAATGATGTTAACACGTATGTATTTAGAACAAGACGAAGAGAGATTGATAAAAAAGATGTGATTTTATAAAAAGTATTCTAATGTATAATAAGAACTTATTATTTTATTATAAATAAAAAAAAACATATTTACTATTTTATTTTAGCGAACATATTATTAGATTTTAAAACATTTTAAAAATGAAAGAAAGATAAATTGCGGACCTGAAATTAAGTACTTTTATTATTACTTCGAATAATTCTTTCTTGAACAAACATTTTAATTGAAGTCTTGCTACGACTAGTTGCGCCTTAAGCTATAATATAATTGGAGATATAATTTATATACAATAACATATATAATATCATATATGCACGTAGCATTATTATTTAAGGTTCTGAAATTAAGCTTCGCTCTGGTGCGTTCCTAAAAAAAGAAGATTTAGATTTTTTTGAAGGGAACCCGAAATATTTTTCTAAAGTATCTTTTCTTAGCTACATAACATTAAAGGTTCTAAACTCAATTCAAACAATTTTAGAGAATATACGTAACAAACGGACAGACAGAATTTAAAAAATTCTGTTTTTGTTATAAATACCTTATACAATATCATAATATGCCTTTAGTTACTGTTATTTTGTCATTACAAATAAGCACTTCAGTTTTATTTATTTGTAAGGTCTGAATCTACGTATTACATAATATCTTTAAAAAAATATAGATCAAGAAATATTTAGCAACTGATGTTTCTTTCAAATTTTCTTCTTTGGTCATCAGTTTAAGCACCCTATTGTAAGGCTCTCTGTAGCTGTATAGTTTTAGAAGGCATTCTTTTAAAGTATTCATTACTATAGAAGAATACCTTGTTGTACTAAAGTGAAATAGAAAACTATTATTCTACTTTAGTATGGCACAACTTACTGTCGACACGCACTTCGTTACGCTGACTGCTCCCTGAATAATCGTATAATGCGTTATTTAGATACTATTTTCCTCGAAATCTTCCTTTTCCACAAAAAGAATAAAAGAGCCTTGAGCTACGAGTTGCTTCCAAGAGTTGTATTAAATGAATAAATATGAACGTTTCTTCGCATTAGTGGAAACACTCAAAATAATTAACTATGTTAAACGTGGGTATTTTTGAGGGGCGATTTATAATTTAATTGCAGGTAATTTTATGTAAATCTATGGTAGAAACATTTCATTGACCCTAATTACAGCTGTTTGAGTTAATAATAATTAGTCCCATTCATATTTATCACATAATATACTTTTTATAGTTTTATCTTTTTAAATACCATAGTGAGATTCGAAAGCAATATTCTTTACTTATTCTGTAGTTATAGGATTATCGCAAAATTTAGTAACTATTTGTCCTTAAAGAGTTAAAAATCTAATAAATATTATTCATTACCTCACTAATATTATAAATACAATTTTACATTCCTATAGATTATTTTATTTAACGAAATCGATTGACGAATCAATTATGCATTTAAACACAAGTCTGAAGACAGGTCTGCCGATCACAACCAAGGAGTTACTCCCACGATCCACATTGCGGTCGGAGAAGTACCAGGAGCAGCTCGCGAGGTAGTCCAAATCGTAAGTGAGCCACCTTTAAGTAAATTTCTCGGATTCGCACACGGTTGTATTGCCGGACGCTAATGGTTGGCTACCACGACATGATGAACACATATTGAGAGGGACGGTAATTTTAAGCAGTTAAGCTAATAAACATGATGTATAATAGCATAAATACGAGTACTTTCTAAATAAATCAGCTTATAAGGCTTATTCTTCGAAAAAATGTATCGGATAATAACGGGAAATTATAGCAGAATATTACAAAAATGGTTGATGTCAAGCAACCAAGTATTGTAGACGAATATCAGCCCGCGGCGAACATTGTGGCCACACAACATCATCCTACAACCGCACTGCCAACGTCAATATTTTTATAGGAAATATCATATCAAAATATCGAAAGTATAACGACAATGTTGATGTCAAAAGCGAAACGATTTGTTCCTGTTGTTGCTATAATTCAAATGCTTTCAAGCTTGTTACATATTTGATACTTCAAAGGACTCTCATAATATTTAAAAAGTGTAATTTGTTGTTTAAATAATATTAAAACAATGTCTTATAAAACGAAATAGTAGTAACTTTTAACATATTTTAGTATAATATTCAGTTTGTTCGATAATCTATAAGTTATAGTGCCATAAGCTTAGTAGCGCGCTGCTCCCAAATGTTGAGGTGTCGGAGTAGTAAGTGCGACTTGCTAGAGCAATAATTCAATGCAAAACTATTATCGAAATTTTACCAAATTGAAAATTACATCCCTCCTATTAATATTATAAATATAAAGTAAGTTTGTGAGATGGATGGAGGGATTTTACTATGTTTGTTGCTATTTCACGCAAAAATAGCTGAACAGATCTAGATGTAATGTGGCAATGATGGAGATAACTATATACGGTACAGTGAACAGTTCCTGAAGGATAGATTTATTTATTTATTGAAGTTATACTTCTTTTGGCGCGTTAGGAAAAAATGATGAGAGTAAATTTGTAAGATGCGCGCGCACACCGTCACAAAAAACAGGCACCCTGAAGTTAGCTATAGTCAACATTGTTGTTTGTTAAGCATTGTGTCTTTTTTAATTTATAAATGTTAAAAGTGCTTGTGAATTACGACTTAGTATGCTTTATGATTATCCTTTAATTCTTGTTTATTTATATTTTTATACAAGCCGTTAGTTTTATTTTTACACATTTAAATTTATTTTCTATTGTTAGTGTCGTTTTTTCTACAAACGTAGAATAAGGCGAAAGATTAAATTTTTGAAAAAAAAATATCTTGTTACGCCAAAGAAGTATAACTTCTAACGCGTGTACATAAGTACACACACACTTTTTTATTTTTTTCACAAAAATGAACCCGAGGCGGAGCGAGGGTGAGTCGCTTGTATATAATAAACATTAAAACTATTATATTATATTGAACTAAAACGTTTGACCTATTTCATATAATGACAATGACAATAAATATACTTTAACCTACATACTCGTATACTCCCATAGAGTATTC
This sequence comes from Boloria euphrosyne, assembly GCA_951802675.2. Classification (NCBI taxonomy): domain Eukaryota; kingdom Metazoa; phylum Arthropoda; class Insecta; order Lepidoptera; family Nymphalidae; genus Boloria; species Boloria euphrosyne. Next base: position 12,297,856 of record OX637875.1, on the reverse strand, counting down.
TATTTAACATTTAATGACATGTTATGACAAGTAAGGTAACATTAATTATTATCGAAATAGAATGCGTATACAGCCATTAATTTTAATGATATAATGATTAGTAAAACATAAATGTATTTGTGTTGTTATCCAATTTGTGTCTTTTTAATTATATTTTTATTAATAACATTATTTTATGTACAAAATAACAATTTAGGTTTAATCACTACCTTAGAAAAATGTAGTATAATGAAACAAGACACGCCCTTTATAAATAACTTTCAACAAAAACTTAAGCGTTTACGGGGACTTAACATGGACTAGATATGTCATGATATGTTGCTTATGACACTTCCCTGTTCTAAAAGAAAAATGAAGCATTTGAAGTATTGCAATGTCTTGCACTACATTTGAAAAGTCAATTTAACCGTCAATCAGAAATATAACTTTGAATATGTGCTGTACATGTTTTCACATAATGAAAAATAAGCATAATATAATAATTATTAAAATTAATATTGCTTATCTCAGAATTTGTTTAAGTACAGTAGAATTAAATATTGTTATCATCACATACGAATAATTTTGTCACTCTCCTTCCAGATGAAAGAAGGAGAAACGAACCAACACACTGTCACATTTATAAAATTAAAAACTTGAAGTATGAATATGGATATTAATGTAACACTTACGCAATTTAGTTGTACAATATAAGACTAACATTTTGTTTTTGTAATGTTATATTTTAAAATGTAAATGTTAAATAAACAAACAAAAAAATTTTTTTATAAGCAATAGTCGTAACAAAAATACTAAAATTAAGTTCAATAAATATTCAAAATGTTATTACATGTTCTTATACCAGTTCAACTTTATCTTATACCAGTTCAAGCATTAAAGCGAGTTTAAAAATTCAAGAAAAAGCAGATCTCTCCAACTGCGGCCACTTGGGTACACTTAGCCGGGATGAGGGTGTGATGGTAATACTTAATAAGTTGTGGAAAATGTGGATGACCTCCGGGTGAGACGTGTTGGACGGCAGCATTTGGAATGTAAATAAGGATCTCTTTGAACCATACGGAAAAAACCGATTTGAAATTATGATTTTCATATTTTTCTCGCCTAAATACGTTTTTTAGATATTTTTTTGTAATAGTAGATTTTTGTAACATTTCAATTTTTCACTTTAAATCTAGATACAATAACTATTTGCCTTTGTTGGATGACTTCAATTCTTCTTTTAATATCTTATGCGGCATGATTTATGCTTGCTACTAACTAAACTTCTTTTTTCGGTTTCGCGCAATTGAGTATAACCCGTATCTACGTAAGTTTTTAGACTATAACTATAAAGTAATATTAAATAGTCCCTCTTAGAAACAAAGATAAAATATTTCAGCCCAATTTTTAAGACAAAGGCCGAATCAATCATTTATAAATGTCATATCAGGACGATAAGACAAAAGTTTTTGAAAATTATTGTCAGTTAAGGAAAAATTAAAATGGAGAGGAAATTAAACGAGTCGTTGTAGAGCACAAAGCAAAGTTATTGGAGTTCTAAGATATTATCCGCTCAATTATACGGTTGAAAAGAAATCAAAGTTTGGTAGTCTGAGCTTCATCAGGTTGTGCAAACGGTGGAGTGCAAAGTGAATTCTGATGTAAACTGCATTTCAAAGATAAATAATTGCTCGGTATATATAATTGGAGCTACATAATTATGAAACTGACGACATTAAATTCATTCATAGTCAACAGGCAGTGGTAGCCAAGTGGAAACATGCTTGCTTAAGAAACCGAGTGAAGCGGGTTCAAATCCTAGGTTTCACGCCTTTGATATATTATATGGGATCATTGCCAACATGATTAATACTTGAAAGTCAACGAAAAGATCATGAGGAAACCTGCATCTCTAAGAAAAAGAATACAGTTTTTAAAAAAACTCCGGCCCCGGTATGATCTGTTTTATAGTAAAAAGCACCAGTGACCTCTTCTTAAAGGCCTACCAGTGCACTACTAATCACTATTTCTTATTTTGATCAGAATTTTTTGAGTATTCAACTTTCAACACAACTGTTTCAACAAATAAATAAATTAAATCTTCTACTTATAACCTGGGGTTAAATCAAAATAAATTTAAAGTTAAATTTATTATATCCTACATAGATACATAATTATGTTAAAATACCCATTCACGAATAATAAAAATAGTAATAAATATTAATTAATTAATTAATTAATATTATTCATGAATTTGTTGTTGTTGTTGGGTTGTATAACAGAAAATATTTAAAGTGTTGTAACATATTGAAATATTTTATTAAAATATATGTATATTGTGCAAAATGATGGCAAAAGAAGCACTCAATCGTGAGTTTCATAAAATATGAGCGATTGAATAAACAAAATTTAAATAACCATTTATTCGGTTAAATGAGTGCTTAAAGCAATAGTACGGCTTAATTTATTAACGTTTCATTGAAATAATTTCACTCTTCACAAGAGATTAAATAACACAATGAAAATATTACAAACAAAAATCCATGTTGTAATTATCTATATTACGCTCAAAAAATTATCGCTGATTTTTAGATTTTCTTTAATATGAGAATGACTAAAATTTACATACTTATAGGGAAGAGTTAATTAATTAATAGACACTATATTTTACCATGTCCTAATTCCCAACATGCACGCCCCTTTGAGTGAGCTGAGTCATAGAAAAATCGACATTGTTTGTTCTCAATTTACATTGTTTAAATATTTCTTATTAATTTTATTTCACTTTTTATTTATTTGGTAAACAATCCGAGTGGAGAATGAAATCGAGTAAAACGGGTTTGAATCCAAGTATCACGATCTCCTCTCCTCCTCGCCTCTGATGTTTTTATATGCGAATCATTTCTAACCTGAACTACTTGTCTTATAGTATAGAAAAACATCGAGGAGAAACCTTCATTTTTAAGAGAACCTACCCAGTTTTTGGAAGTGAAGTTTAGATGTGAAAGAAGTGAACAAAATATTTATTTACAAATAAAAGAAACATAAATCTAAGCCATTTTACCAATTTATCAATATAAATTCGTACTCATAAATTTTACATTAATAAAATCGTGTTAAGATCATGTTTTGAAGCTTAAAATATCCATAATGTGCGCTTTCATGCGAATAACAAGGAACAGGTTACACGCAACGAAGGTAAATGCTGGTTACGAAAATATTATTGTGATTCGTAGAGCATATAATATACGAGTATTATCCTTTATTACATTATGATTTATTTCCTTATATAGCCCTAGTGATATAATATTACATTTTCCCAACAAACAACAAAAATGAACACAAAGAAACAGATTTAAATTATGCAAGAAAAAATAAAATTAAGGCACCTGTAAAAAAGCTTTTAAACAAAAACTGTGAATCCGTCCTTTCTTTTAGGATAATCTCGATTCAATCTCTTTATGGGTGACGGCTATCTATGCATTTAATCCACTTTCTCTTTTTATCTTAAGACAAGGAAAAAGGGCAAAAAGGTTAGCGTCTTTGTCCGCGACCCTTGATATCGGGGTGACCTTTCATCTCTACGTTTATTAAACGAAAATACACCTGTGCAAGTTGTCAGACGCCATCGCGCAGATTTCATTAAAACCAATGGAGGGTAGAGTAATTGGAGTCTACTGAGTTATTTTGTTAATGTTATTTGGCTGGTGATCTCTATATTATATGATTTGTTGATATTTGAGTGGATGCGCATTTGGAAATATAGGAATTCGATTTTGGCGCTGTGGTTTGTTTTTTGTGAAGTGTACTATGAGTATATATTGTATGTATTTAGGATGGACTTTTTATGTATATACGAGTACGTAGGTACATTTTAAATATATAAGAAGTATTTTAGCTTATATTAGTTTCTATTTCTTAAATAATCATTTAAAGATTAATTGTTAAAAAAATAACTAAATTAATAATATCAAATATAATATCTTCATTGAAGAATAACTGGCGTAGAAAAATTCTTGCGCATAACACATAGGAATGATCTCATCGAGACTTGAACCCGCGACTACTTGTAAATGAATAGGGTCACTTTGAACTGGGCCAAACATGTCTACAAAATATGTACATATATAATATAAGTCACAAGTAATACAAATAATAATTATAATTATAAAACTACTTCAATATCAATATAAAAGTTATACGATAGTATCAAAGCGTTGAATGAAATGGTGGAAGAAATTATCAAGGCAAGTCGCTTAAAATTATGCCGTCATATGAAACCCATTCAGAATATCTGGCGACGTGAGCGAGATTGAGGAGCGAGAACAAATAAGCGTTGTGTTGCCATTGAAATAATTAATTAACAGTAAACATTGAGCGAGCATTTGTCAGCAAGAATAGTGTAGGTATATCAGTAATCTCATTATGTTTTCATTTGATACAATGTATAAATTATTTTACTTAAATATGGGTTTGCTACGAAATTATGCTTTATTAGGCTTTCTGTTGGTAACAAAATGATACAGTTGGTTCAGTAGCTCCAAAAATGTAACTTATACGGTTAAATCTTATTTTATAATGGTATAAAAAGAATACTTTTATTAATATTGGAACATAATAACCTCTAATACTAATAACTAAATTTAAAAATGTTTTGCATTTCTAGCCTATTTAATCAGAAACGTAGCATCAGTCAAATGCCAAGAAAAGTCACAAAGAAATGCCAATTACGATTATTCATGTATTTATTAAGCCCTTTGTAACATCCCAATGCTGGGCACAGTCTCTTTAATATAAGAGGAATCCGGCCATAGTTTATGTTTTTCCTTCACAGTAAGACAATTAGAGCTAATCATGTTGAAAATGATTCGCAAATGAAAATATTATCTCTCATATTTTGCAGCCATGATTCGATCTACCACGGGACTCTCACTGCTAGTGTAACGTATACAAATAATAAAATTGTAAACGCGTTTATTGTAATTAAATGATACACGTTCATGAAAAAAATATTTATATTAACTTTTTTACACCTTTAGGCCTAAAGAATATAAATCAACCTTACTAAGCAACACATAATTATATTCCAGTAATTACTTATTTCTATTTAATAACTCGTATATAATCGCTTATAATCTTAACTTAGCATTTAATTATAATAAAACAAGTACCAAATAGTTAAGTACTTAGCATTCCTTCTTATAAAATGGCAAAGTATTGGAAATCACATCTGATGGTTACTTCTGTAAATTAGATATACGTTATACTTTTCACTCTAATTTACTTACTCTACGCCACAAGGCAATGTGAGACTGTCAATTAAGTTAGAGCTGAAAAGCAAATATAAGTTATCGTATGGAAGCGCGACACCGCACCTGCGGTTGACAGCCCAATTAGTCGAAGTACAGAGCACTTCCTGCATCCGATTGACTTTAACCCTTTCACAGTCGCACGTATGGAATACACTTGAACAGACACTTTCGTAAACAAAAGTATAAACAATTTTCATTTTTATACTGTTAAATGTAAAGGAATTTAGTAGAAAGGATAACATAGCTGACGTACCCAATATGTACAACGTTTTTTAATTTCCGCCGGTTTTTGGTGATGTGTTGAATATTGGTATTTAGTACATAAACCGCGCCTTTATTTACTTTTAGATCAGCATTTATGTATCTAGGTTAGGTTATAAAAATAATTTTTGTTTTGTCTTCATTATATTATTATGATAAAACTTCCTTTAGTCGGTTAATTATTTGTTAGAGCTTCTATAAAAATAATGTTTGTTTTGTCTTCATTATATTATAATAAAAACTCCCTTTAGTAGATTAATTATTTACTAAAGCTTCTAATCATAGTATAATTAATAATTATATTATATGCCAAAATCAATGCCAGAAAATGTGAACCCTTGTGTCATAATAAACAAAAAAAGTAAACAAATATTGACTATAAAGTAGTGTCTATTTACGTGTATAAGTATTTATTATTAGACTATGTAATTAAAATTAAATTATATAGTGAAAACAAAATTAAGTAGAAATAGTACAAAGTAAGTAAGACCCCGTACTGTATCGCCAGAAAGTGATCTCTTTCAGACAATCCTTGGGTAGAGAAAATGAAAAAGAGAAGAAAGAGGGTGCAAAAGGAGATCCACATAAAAATATATATACGTACAAGTACATACAATCTTACGTACATACACACATAAACACATTATCGTACAAAATATGACTCCACAGAATACTTATAAATTATTCTGTAACAGTATATTGTCAAATAAACTTTAAGCTTGAGCACGTAACTTAGAAAGCGTTATACCACATCTGTGGTTGACAGCGCGATTAGTTGAAGCACGCACTTCTTGCATGATAATCCTTGATTATATTGATAATCCTTTAAAAGTCATTATTATTAATTATCAAAATTAAGTATCACGTTATAGTTTTTATTAGACCCTACTACTACTTTTTCTTATACTTTTTTAAATTTTAATATTTTGACATTTTCAGAAGAAACTACTCGTAAATTTTGAACATAATTGAACAAATGCAGCTTTTATTTTAATAACAACAGTACCGATTCATGAGATTAACACACTTCTTGAATGACTTAGAATAAAGCTGGCATGGATTCCGTTATTCACACGTCAGTCAATAAATTAACTAGATTGTTATACTCCGGCACGTCCGTATCTGTATACTGATCAAATCTCTGCCATATACCTACCGTCTTCATATTATAGATGCTGTTAACATGTTTGACTTAATTTGTTTGGTAAATAAAGTAAAGTATTACTATAACAAAAGTAAATGTTTCGACGTATCGATGTTTTTTAGTTAATCACGCCAGAGCCGTGTAATGAATCACGATATTCAGCACACGTTTACATAAAAGGCTAGAATATCATATAAGTTCTTTTTAAACGAAAAATGATAGATAACAAAAAAAATTAATCGTACCTAGGAATGAAACCGAGCGAAGCAATGGTGAGTCACTAGTGCATTAAATAAGAATAAAAAATTAATCTTAAGCAGATAAGTAAGAGATCAGGTTCAGATGACAAATCAAAGATGCAAAAGGCAGCCATGATTTACATTTAGAGCGTCATCATTAAAAAATTCACGTAGAAATTTTGCCTCCGAAGTAAATTCCCCAAATAACTCGTTATTACAAATGTCAGAGAAAGGAAATCTTTTTACCGAATTCTGAATTACGTCGTGGCAGCTTTTCTCAGAGTTCTACAGGTGAATGGAAGGCACGAATCAGGTCGAGAGAAATCGATTTCGATTTTAAAATTTTAACGTTATTCGGCTTGTGACCAGACGCTTAATGGGATTGTACACTCACGGAGCTTTGAGGTCTTGACTTACAATATGGGTTTTTGTCTTACATTAATATGTTTTTGCCGTTTATTCTTCTAGATGGCTTATTATATTACTTTTGTTGATTCGAATGATTTGATATGTATTAAAAAGTATTGTGTTTTGAAATGTCAGAATGGTAATAATACTATAATAGTAACGCTAAGTTTCATGTGTATCAGATTTGAACAAATTGATATTATAAAGTTTTTTAATTAACTGTGCAAAGTAAGGTTTCTAATGCTCCTTTGCAGAAAAGAAATAATAAATATATTTACAACCTTTCATATTTAAAGGTAACATTTGAATTCTTAAGATTGACTTAATGCGGTTAACACTTATTGAATAGTCTCGACCCAAAGTAAAACGACTCAAGAAAGACCTTTCTAAATGGAGAAGGCAGAGCTGTCATTTTTCAAACGTACAAAATCATTCCCAGCCATTTTGCCAGTTTGTTGGAGCAAGAAGAAGAGGTTATGAATTTCCAATACGTGTTTATGACGTGAAAATATGTAGTAGTGATTCACGAAGGTTACGGGATAAATGAGTTTTGTCAATTCTTCTATTTTACTATAAATTTTAATTGAATGCAAAAATAATCTACATAGGTATTTTGTAAATGAAATCGAAAATCTATATTAATATCTTATATTTTTAACGTTTTCAATGCTTTGTGACTATATGATGACTGATGACTATCAAAAATATAGTCATTTGGGTTTCACTAATGTATTTAGTCCCAAGTATAATTATATAAGTACATATATATATGTGGGATCGTTAAATTGAAATGAGCGGGATTGTAATTATAATTCTTTATTAATCTTTTACTAATACATCTTTATATTTTCGTCATCAGTCATCGTCTTTAAACACATCTTAATATATTTTTCATAAGTCATCATCTTCCTTTTATATTTACATCTTGACAACTAACTACATTCTTTTTAATTTAAAAGTCAAAGGAGGTTTACTTGTTAAAAATTAAAAATAAACTAAATAATAAAATTAATCATATTCCCACATATATATATATATATATATATATATATATATATATATATATATATATATATATATATATATATATATATATATATATATATATATATATATATATATATATATATATATATATATATATATATATATATATATATATATATATATATATATATATATATAAATATATATATAAATCATACATTACGAGTAATATTGAAGAATAAAATTAATTGCATCTTACAAATACAGTAAATTCTAAAAAAGAATAGATTTAATAAAATGATACATATTTACGCAAATAAGACATTATTATGCGAGCGACGAGTAAGAAGTACCGGATAATTCAAGAATAATATCTGTAGGTAGGTATATATTTGAATAAACCCTGTAATGTAGTAAACGTGAATAAGGTATATAATTCATGAATGATACATATTAATTATTACCTTATATGAGTGACAGTGGTAGCACAGTGGTAACGCGCTCGCTTGTATAACTGAGTGATTCAAATCCGGGTCTCGCACCTCTGATATTTTTATGTGCGAATCATTTTCTATTCTGATTACCACTTGTCTTACGGTGAAGGAAAACATCGTGAAGAAACCTGCATGTCTGAGAAAACCTAGCAAGTTTTCATAAGACATGTGAAGTTCGCCAACACGCACTGGGCCAGCGCGGTGGACTATGGCCTGATCCCCCTCGTACTGAGGGAGGCCCGTGCCCAGCTGTGGGACGTTATAAAGGGCTGATGATGATGAGTGATATGTGTTTTATGTGAGAAGAAAATTCAAGGAAGATAAACTGTACGTTGTATCTTTTAAACTGTGCCTTTTACACTATTATAAATAATATTTTCACGCAATAACAAATTGTGCTACGTTATCATAATATGTAAATAAAAAGTGCTTAAAACTGTCTCACGGTAGCATGCTAACTAAGCGTTTGATAAGAAAAGTGAAAATAACAAAAGTACATTATACAAGCTCTGATAAGTAAAGCAGTAATGAAAGTCCTTGTCGTGTTTGTCTCAGTCGCTTAGACTTTAGAGTGTAGGCTAAATTTAAAATTGTAGTTATACATGACTTTTTATGATAACATAGTCTGGGAACTTTCCTAGTTTAGATTTAAGAAAGCTCTGGAAACAAAACTACACTAAAAAGTAATTTGGGAAAATAGTTTCAAAAAGTGTGGACTTTCTTTGCCTTTGTTATTTATTCGATTTTGCCTTAAACAGACTTAGTAAATGCAATCTTCAAATATCATAGAGATTTCCATCTTCTTTGCATTCCATCCACCCTTTCATTTTTATTTAACATACAAATGTGTTCCTTGACTTTTAGGTTCCGCTGTAAATAGCATATAGTTGAAGAAAATCCTTCAATAGAAAATATAGAGACGGTTTGCGGGAGAAATAAGAGAGTGAAAAAAGATTTTCGTTGCAATGACACTTTACAAAATCTTAAATTAATTTAAGAAGTTAGTTATTTGTCCTTCTTTGTTAAATATGAGTAATTTTTTGCATGTTTTCTATGTATTTGTAGTAAATTTTATATATTTTAAACTTAGTGGTTCAGAGACTAAATACACAAATGAATAAATAAACGTCGTGAATTTCTTACTAGATGTAAAGAAATAATTTAAATATTATCAATATGAATCCTAACAATATAATTAATGTTTATGTTGCTCATTCAACAAAAAATTCATTCAACTCAACTCCATATTCTTATACCAAATTTTCCAAATACTGCAAAAACTAAAAGACTTTTGAAAGAAATCTTGATTTTTGTTTGCCAAGAACTAATTTCTATAGCATTCATAGTAACTATGAAATAATTATGTTAACATCCGACAAATATTCAGAGCATTAAGAATTAAGGTACTTGAATAAACATTTTAGTTCAGTTTCAAAAAAATGTCTAGACTCTGTAAGTAAATATACTGTGTAATAAAACTACGCTTATACAAAATAGGCTTTTGGCAAAGACCTTAATATTATTACGGTGACTAGGTTAAGCATAGCGACATATTAAAAAGCTTTTTCTTTTTCCCTTGGGTTATAGATGGCTTCATAGTACGGTGATTAGTATTGACTTTGTCAAAATATCTTTGGAAGACCGCCCACAAGACCCACAAAGAGTCTAAATAAAATTTTGATATTTTTTTACTAATTTTCTAATCAGTTTTATCAGAAGTATGTTGATATTGTCTAAAACGCATAAGTTTTATGGCATGTCTAGTTTTCGTTTGTACATACATTCGGTAATAATGCAGCACATGTTCTTTTCTAAAACCGTACCGTTTTTTCTGAACCGTATTTTTATATTGAGTTGTATTTTATGAGCGGAGGCTGTCATTTTTCACTAGTTTTATAAGTTTGAGTAAGTTTATAAAGTTTACATAGACTCCTCATGAAATATGGCCTTTTTGAAATATTAGGCGTGAATGCGATTTCGACGTCTTTTCAAGAAAACTTCAAAATCCATTAAACATATCGAGTACATAATATACGTGATTTCAGAAACTTATATATCATTTAAATTTTGTATAAAAATTGTTGAAAAATCCCTCCTCGATATTGTTAGCAGATACCAATTAAGTCATTCCATTGGAGAAAAAAGTGTTTTACTCGTTTTTCCATAAGTCCTGAAACTACATAAATGCATAGCTATTGGTTAGACCATTTTCATTCGATTTATCCCACTGATATCGTCCTAAGGACAATTATATAAAACTATGTTTTTATCATCATTTTAATGGTAAAATGAAACGAAACAATTTTAAAAGTATTTTTCAGGGCCTATAGCCAACCGGCATTCGTTATGAAGCGATTCGATTTCTACAATCGTCATCGCTTAAACGCAGCGTATGCATCTTGAACTTTAAATCACTAATAATTGAAATGAATGTACTTTGCCTAGCATCATCTATTCGTTGACAACAGATCACGTGACATATCTAAGTCATATGTCAAACCCATACATTTTGGACTTTTCTACTATCGCTTTCGCTAATCGATTGTTACTTTGTCTAGGCCCGATACCAAACCTTGTAAATGGTTTTCAAATTTAAAAGCATTGATTTCGTATTACACATGTAAACAAGTTTAAATGTATTTACTAGATATTACCTTCGTTTTGCTCGGTTTCGTCCTTAGTGAAAAACAAAAACAAATATATGCCACGGGAACCGTACTATTTCCGGGGTAAAAAGTGACCTATATGTCATTTAACACAATTTTTGTGCCAAATTTCATCCAGATCCGTTAAGCTGTTGTGGCGTGATCTAGCAACAAACATCCGTTTTAACTTTCGCATTTATAATATTTATGGGATAAACGTTGAAAATATTAAAATTTGCTTTCTTATAACAATTTTATAAGGTAAAAATTGTGAGTCATCTTGAAACAGAGCCAAGAACCAATACAGCCGAGAAATGCTCGGTCATTTTCTTACCGACATCTTATTACCAGCTCGAAACATTGGCTTTACAGTACACATAATTTATGCGAGGTATTTTTTACGCTGTACAATTTGTTTGCCCCTGTATTTTGTACTAATCTTTTACATTTTTTAAAGAAAACGACTGTTAACTTAGTAAAGCGACGTTTTTTTTTTAACTTTTGTTCAGTCCACGGGGGAACCTTCTAAGTTGATGAAGACACTAATGAATTCTTTTACTTTATAAATGGATTATTTTATAGCTACAGTGTTAGGTCAAAGGTCCAAGGTAATTTAAAAAATACAATTAAGAAAATGATGATGATCACTTACGTAATACGTATGTATTAATATTTATCGAGCTTTTAAAGTTTATTCTAGAGACAGTCTAAACAGTTAAATTTTATTCCAACAGGTGTAGTTATAGGTGGACAATGGACATGGTAACCTTATCGATAATAATTTATAAAATTGTAAATTTTCGTTGAAATTAACAACATTTCGAACATATTTTTATTTAAATTTATGCCAAATCTAACCCTCTTTGTGTACAATTGTATATATCATAATAACACATTTTCTTTACGCACGAAGAAAAGGACCGATAAATTTGTTAATTCCTTAGTATCAATGGCTTATGTACTTGACTTTTATATTATACTAGCAATTCCCGCTGCTCCGCCTGCGCCCAAAGAATGAAAATTTAGGGTTAAAAGATTTTTTGATGCAATATCATAAAAAAAAACAAAATTTGGTCAAAAATAAAAAAATAAATATCTGGAGAGGGCCACCCTTATCACCTAGGGGAATAAAAATTAGCCTACGACCTATTCTGACTTATCAAATACACACAAAAAAAATTATAATATTTCTGCTAAAATTTACTTCATATTCAGCACTAATATATTTATTTCACACCTAATATATTTATTTAATATTTGGTCATTTCAATACAAAATGACACTAGCGCACCCTTGCAAGTTAACGACAGGTAAAACGTTAGATAAATCAGAACAGTATTTAATTGACTCGCTTGTACCAGCATTATGTAAATCCTAGCCTTTCAAACTGCGCTTAGTTTACTCGGTAAATGCACCTTGTTTGCAAAATAGAAAGAAACCGTGCTCGGCATGATTTCTTTCAGGTCACAGGGCTTGTACGGTGTAGACAATTTAGATCGTAAAATAAGTCAAAGAGGGAATACTTGATGCACCATTTTTGAAGCGATGTTCGAACTTACATTACACGTGATTATGTAAGATCTATATAAGCCTTTACTTAACAGATTTTTTTGTATGTAACTTAAAAATTAGTATATATTGTGATATTCATATAAAATAATATAAATTGTTCTGTAATTATGTCATTGATAATAATAATTAATATATTCTTAAAGTAATAGTTTACTCTAAGTTTTGTTGCGTATCAAATTATAAAGAAAAATAATAAGATTATATCCTATACAATAATTTTCTTGGATGGAGAAAATCTATGGCTTTCAAAACAAAAGGAAAATAAGTGTAATTATTCCATTTATTTATACTGAAGACAATACACTTTATACTTCCATCAAACTAATGTCCGAATTAAATTTTGCTTGAAGCTTAGCTTTCTTAATTATATCGATCTAAAAGAGTTAACTTAATATTTTAGTATTAATAACAGCATTTATTTCATAATATTAAATATACTAAAATTACTAATGGCTAAAAGTGAAAACGTGATCGTCATTACAAAGTCAGTCCTCGTCTGATCTAATCCAGACAACCCTATTTAAAAAGTAGCAAAATTTCATTCAACTTAAAACTTTCTAAACGATTTAAGTCGCGTGCTTTTTGTGAGATTATGAACACGTACATGAAATATTTCTTGAAAAACTTCAATTGATATGCAAAATTGAATCTTATGTTTTAACAATAAGAATGATCGGATTTCTATTAAGATTATAAATGTAAAAGTTTGTATGTGCGTTTACATAAATACTTGAATAAAATAGCATTAACTAGTTCGATTTTTTTACGAGTATATATTTAAGGTACCAAATGTTACAAAGATTTCAAGGCAATCTCACAATACAAATCTGAGAACTCTATCGAGAATATTGTAAGAACATAATAAGTTATATTTATTACTGTATAAGTAATAAAAAAGTTGTTTTACAAAATATTGAACATTATATCATATTTACTAATTTATGACGATATTATTATAAACTTTCCTTTTTTATAAATAAATATCTTGCCGGAGAGCATTAATAACATCGAGAACCAAAAATCGAAATTAATGCACGACAAAATCCTAAAATCAGTTTAACAAAAAATACCTAAAGTAACAAATACAATTTCAAGCAATTTTTTATTAACCCTCTGCTTATACGACGTAAATAAAAGTTCACGTCTCAACAAAATGATCAATTGGCGAACGACCAAGCCACAGTCATTCGTTGCATTTGAAATACCGCGCTGCACTGAGCGCCTAAAAAGAAATTGGTCAAGACATGCAGAATACAAAATTTTGTTACACTTAACTGTTTTACTAAACAATCTGGGGGCCGTTCGTTACTACAAGAACTATTGTATAACACAAAAGTAATTAACAGTGAATTAATTTTTCACCTTACGCCTATGTGAATGTAGCGAAATGGCCAAGCCATTTTGACTAAGGTGTAGAGTTTGTGAAGTTAGGCCTTGTAGAGTTAGGGCGTGTAGTGTTAGAAGCTTGGCTCTACATGAGATCTGATAACTTTTTGACAGTGCGAGTCATATGGGCTCGTCTTGGCAACATTTTACATGAAAATGTTTTGGTGGGATATACTTTACAATTGACAATAAAGCTAGGATATCCCAGTGGTAGCATGCTCGCTTGAAAAACTAAGTAAAACTATTACTTAAACTAAATGAGTTCAAGTCCCGGATGACGTCTGATTTTCTCATATGCAACTCATTTTTTTCCGTTACTACTTGCTACGGCAAAAGAAATGCTCATAAATATGTCTAACAGAGCCTAACCAGTTTCGAAACACTTGCAAATCCCGCCGATCTCATTTAACTAGTGCACTATTAATATATGGGATCCGTGTCAAACTGAAAGGCAGGCCATGCTCAGCCGTGGTCTTCCACAACCGTGGTATCAATAATTAATGTAACCCATGATTGGGAAATAGAACTTTGAATACATTTCAGATCATTAATAAATTATACCGAGTCCGATTAATTAATGCTTAATATTGATTTTTATGTCTACTCTAATAAATAATCGCTTGCATGCTAATTTAAAATATGAATTATTCATTTTCATATATCTGTTATCTTTTACACTGTTATAAAAAAAATAATTACATAAAACGTAACAAATAGACAAACTTTCGTCAAAAGATAAAAAATAATAATTATTATAATGTATATTTTCACATTAACATTGAAGAGCATTAATTTTAAAGTAATACATCAATGACAGTTTTACAAATAATTGATTTACACTGATAATAAATTAAATACTCAAATATAATTCCGCCACCATGATTTTATTAATAACAGCGATCGGTCACGAAGCCGTCCATAGTATATTATGTTAAAAACCTACAAAAATGTACGAAGTATGCTTAAAAATATAAGCTTGTTAATTGACGGTATGCATCCTCCAATTAAAAAGCGTTATCATAAAAATACCAATGTGCCATACAGTCAACACGATTTCGGCAAATTTTATTTACTTTTAATTATGAACTTGTATAGTAAAGGTTTATATATAACGTCAATATTTGGTAAGTTTAAATAACTTTTGGCGATGTATGAATAAAATTCAATACGATTTGTTCCAACAGTAAAAAAGGAGCAAAGTGTAATATAGAATGAGACTTTTAGGCATTTAAATTAGTTTATTAGAGTAAAATATAAATTATTTACACTAAAAACAAGTGTGTAATTTGTTTTAATTTTAGTTTCCTAAAGACCTTGGACCACCGTCCCAGAAACTGAGGTCAAACTTCATTTAATTTTATATAGTCCAATGATATTTTTGTTAGAATATCATTGATATAGTCTCAATGAACTATTAAAAACACATTAAGTATAATATCGATTTAGTTATAATTTTTTAAAATTTCTATTCTTTAACGATTGTAGAATAATATTATATTACTTAATACAGCATATAAGCCATCTTAATTGTGATTTCTCACTTACACTTCACTCACAATCTATTATATTTATAACCATGACTGATCCATTTAATCAGAATTCAATATGACACATTCCTAATTCTAATACGGCAAAGCTGACTCTTCTCTAGTTGTTTACTCATTACGGTCAGCGCATACGCTTGAAATTCAACCCGGTCAGGCCAATCATGTTAATGAAAACAAGGTATGCGATCCCTACGCTTGCCTCTTGAATATTCACTGCCGTTATATTCTTAACTGCGCCGTACTCGGTAATCTAAATATATATACACGCCATCGCCCTTCGATTACCGTTAAAATTGACGGTGACCGCCCGACTTAACTTCGTATTGAAATTTAAAGATAAGGCGAGAATCTTGAACGTTCTCGTTTGTAGAGGTAGTAAAAATTTTACACTGTAGATAGCACTCTTTGGAGCATGAAATGAGAATCGTGTTTAAACTTATGAATTCTTATGTAATGTACGATTTGGTCAGTCATTATTTTTTGTTTGATTTGTAGTTTGCTTACAAATAGTCTAATAAAATAGTATGTCTTTAAATCCAATCTAAATGTTTTAAATCTTTAGTTATATAATAAAGATATCATGACAAGTTTTTTTTATATATCAAGTCCGTAGAGTACATTTTGCACTTACAAAATAATAAAAAAGATATGCCAAATTATCAACTCTATAGTTTTGATAAAATCTAACATTACTTAATTTTTTCATTCTTAAAATTTAGCAATAAAAATGTTAATATAACAGTAGGAAAAGTGAAAATGCAAATATTTAATATTAGTCCGTATTTGAGACTCCAAAGTCGTGAATCCGGAAAGATAATTAATATATAGATGGTTGATAATATTCTTAGCAAATTATATTAATATCTGTTCATCGGCTTAATTTTGAAAAGGTTTCCGACAGACAGAGATACTTTAACAGTTATTAAATTAAGTATGAATTACATTTGTAACGCCGACTTTGGAAGACAATGGTGTTTTGAAATAAAATGTTTGAAATTAGTATAGAAATTATAGTCTAAATGTAATCTAAATGAATTCAAAGTAGTACTTGATCAAACTAAGTGCTAAAATGATACTACGCATCAACTTTTTACCTCGTTCTTTTTACCTTTATTAGACGTAAAATAAAAATATGTAATACAACAGAAACTACGCGTTATCTAAAATCGCAATTACTTAATAGATTATTATTCGGACATTTACCAACAGCCTACAAAAATAGGCCATGAAAATTAAAAGAAAAGGGAGAACCAATTAAAAAAATTCTTCATTAAAATAAGCGCTTCTTACGTAATATTCTTTTAGGCGTGTCTGTTGGCTTTCTGTTCCTTTAGCGAAGTCCGCAAGTTGGGCATAAAGTCAACTTTAAGAATTTCGAATCTTAAACTTTAACAAGATTTTCAATATTAACTAAATCGTTTCCAACAATAATTATGTTAAGGCAATTCTTGGTAACTTTAACCAATTTTATATAATTTGTGGAATATTATGAGTCTTTCTTAGAAAAGAGTAGTTTTCATTCACGGACCCTTTCGTGTGCAAACTAATAAAAAACAGCTTTCTTAAAAATATTCCTTCAAACAAACAGAATATAGCAAAGTAAACAGTAATTTCAAAGTAATACGTAAAACAGAAGCACTTACTCGTAGTTTAAAGCGTAAGTTGGAATAATGTTACTTAAGTGATTCATAGTTTTTAAATATAAAAGAAAGTGCGTTAATTGAAATGCATTTTACTACATCAAAGATTAAGTTCAATTAATTAATGCAAGATACATACAAGTATATTGAACAACTAAGTTAGCCTTATATTATAATATTATATTAAAAAAAATTACAAGCTCGTGACTCAAATTTTCATGAACTTTATAGATTAATAAGAAAGATATGATAAAAGAATAAGCTGGAAACGAGCTAGGAAAAAGGCACTTAGGATAATTCAAGATCAAATATAAAATACTTTCCGATAAATTTTCAGATTATACGGAGATAATCATAGCTGAAGCTTCAAATTTTTTCGCAAATGGCAACTTTATTTTACTAATAACATTTGAATAACCATTTTATTTTCTACGAAAGTGCAATTATCTTGACTTCTTATACGTAATGTTTTAATCACCTCACTAATAGTGTACTCGTTTAATATCGGAGAGTTTAAAGAGAGTGTTATTTTAACCTTCGTTGCAAATATATCAAAGTCACAATGAGCTAAAAGTTATAATATTTAATAAATAATGCTTTCTATATATGTACAATTATGTACATAAGTATTTTTTTTAAATAAAAGATATGATTTATTAACAATAAAGGAAATTACAAGTAAACTTAACTATATCAAGAAAGCAAATGTACACTTAATTATTACTGAACAAGTCGTGTCCGCGTGTAAGTATTATAAGTATAAGTATAAGTATTATAATATGTTCTTTAAAATATAATATACCTACCCATAATAATTAATAATAATGTTCTCCGACCGATTGCGGCCATGACGGCGAATTTCATTGCACCTAGCCAACTACGCAGGAGATATTAAAGTGCACAAGTGTACGCGCAGACACAAGTGCACTCTCTGTTCCTATCACTCTTATACTCCGGTGGGACGAGCCGACCCGGGACTCGAACCCAGGACCTCTCGATGTATAACCGTACATGCAAGCCACTACACCACCGAGGCAGTCAGATAATAAGTATAACCGCTATAAAACAATTATTTACGAGTACGTACAGTAGTATTAAATCTGTCAGTGTCATACAATACTCGTACAATGTTTTAGCGACAAGGCCGTCTCTTGTACTCGCACATTATTTTTCTTATATTTCATGTATTATTTTTTTTTTTGGTGTACAATACAGAGTTTATTATTATTATTATTATTACAACAATACTAATCATCTTATTAAAAGAGCCATACAAAAATACACATTTTAAAAGTTTACAAGCAATCTTGTTACACTTTCTTTGTAGTAAATAAGGTAATATTTCCATACCCTCGCAGGTAACATAAAGAAACACCATGGGGCGTCAAGACGCCACGCTGCTCTCATCAATTTTCCTTACCTTTTATTATTCCCACGCGACTTGACGGCATTCTTATTCTTTTTATTAATAAAAAAGTTACTCAAGCTCTGCCTATGTCGGTTCGCAATTTTCTTGGTTTATTTGGCAGATCGAATTTTAATTTAAAATTGCACGCGAATGGACGGTCCACTCGAAGTTTTTGAATAAAATGAACGTTCGAAATGAGAAGAATCGCTCAGAAACCGTATTTTATGTGAATTTTCAATAATACGATGCGGCAATTTTAGGAATTCGCTTTAACTAGTTTTTTGGTTCTTAACATATCGAATTATACTCTAATTATGTTCACGAGAGAATCTAAAGTTTTAGACATCTCAAAAGTTGTTATACACTGTCTGTACAGTGCCTGTACAAAATTTTTCTAAATTACTTCGAAAAGTACGAAAAGCTGTTATTAATATTATTAAAAAAATACTATAATCATTTTTGAAAAATCTTTTTGAGTGGTAGGTATAACTGCTACCTGTGAACATACATAAAATATTTGAAGGATTAATATTCAATGAATGAAACATTTCAACGCCACAGCATCCAAAGCCGTAAAACGAGTAAATCTACGCACGACTGCAGGAATTTGATAACAGCAACAAAAATGATAAAATCCGAGTCCAGTGCTTTCATCTAGTATGTTTCGAATGCAAGCCTAAAAATAATCAAATAACCCTGAGCTATATAGTGCATAGAAGTGTTTCACGCGGTCGAGCACCGTTCTGGATCTCGTTAGTGCTACGATTGTTAGCTCGCGAGTTAATTACTTTGACGTAGAATAGCTGGTAAGTAATTCAAAATTTTGAAATTTTATTGCATAGTAATTGTAATTTAGAATGATTTTAAGTCTTTAAAGTTACATAGGTTCTTAAAACTTAGTTTCGTTTATTGAAACTTCTAAGTCAGCTTCATATTGATAAATATTTTATCAAAATAATATACTTTACAGGTTGTAATATGGTCGTGGATACTTTTTTTCAAAACACAATCAAATAGATCGATAGATAATAACAATGAGATACAAATGGGCTAAGAACAAGACACTAGGATAATTGAAAGTATATTAAAAAATTCAATGATGAAATTTTATCATATAATAATAATTTTTAAATTTAAACTTTAAAAAAGGATTTATTTTTAACATATTACATTCACTATGAAATAATGCAATTTGAAAATTTATATTACATGTGCCATGAAAGCTATTGTAATAAACGCGTCTGCAGCTGACAGTCCCCTTTATACCGCATAGGTGTCTTATATTTGGCCACAATATCATTGTTATTGTCTTGCCTTGGATGAAATTTGCGCTTTGTTAAAACGAGCCGAGATAAAATCAGTGAGCGAGAGGCTGCGACCTGCCCTATATTTTACTGCCGCAGTATCTATTTGTTATATAAAATGTAATTTTTATAATGTGTGGTAGCGTTTATTTTTTTTTATGATTAATGATGTTACTGTTGCTTGCATATTGCTTTTAATTTTATAAATATGTTATTTTACTTATTTGAGTACAACCCTGTAGTTTCCTCTAAACTTAGTTTTTTTTATCATTTTATTGGGAAAGTACAGTCATTTTCTAAAATTATTCGTACTTTACGTTGACCTCCAATGATCTGGAACTCAAATTATTTAGTTGTTACCTTTTTTGTTTATTCATGTTTTACAACTACCCTTTCCTAAATATTTTACTAAAGCCCTAATATTTTAAGGAAATCCCTTATGTGCCTATTGAGATAAAATAAAAACATTGTCACTCTACGGCTCATTAACTGCGTTTTATGCGAAAGTCACGTTAACCTGTTGCTGTACGAAAATAAAGGCAAATCAATAAACACACCGGTAAGTGGAATAAATAAATGAATATTTTGGGGTATTATTATAAAAATACTAGCGAGTACCGCGGCTTCGTCCAAGTTCTAATCACTATTAAAAATAGGAAGGGGTTGTAGAAGTTGCATTTAGGGTTATAAGGGTTATAATGAAAAATAAAAATTTGTTTTAATAATAAAAAATAAAAAATTCTGGAGAGGGCCACTCTTATCACCTAGGGGAATAAAAAATAGCTAACGAGCTATTCTCAGGCTAGGCTCTAGGCAGCTAGGCTCAGACTTACCTAAAATACACAACAAAAATCATAAAAATCGGTCAAGCCGTTTCGGAGGACTTCGATAACAAACACTATGACTCGCGATTTTTATATATTAGATGAGATAAAGATGAAGTTAAGATTATTAAATACTTTATTTTCAAGAAATACATTCAATCACATAATAAAAAATCAAATGTAGAGAAATTATACTACGTATACTAACTATACCTAGGTTGTTGTCAAACTTATATACTACGTACAATGCGAATACTTAATCACATTTAACTCAATTTAGTTAACAATTCAGGACGCCGGGAATCACAAAAATGACGTTAACTTTCTTTTTCCCAAAAGAAACAAATAACTACAGAATTTAATTTATTTTAATTAATTTTCTAATATATTATTTAATTTTATTTTCATATATAAATTAGTTAGAAAACCTCTATCACCAATTTTTTTGAAAATACATATAAAATATAATCACAATAATCATATGCTCTTATCGTATCTTATTCTTAAAATGAGTTTGTTAAAACAGCATTTTCACACCTAATGCTTTAAAAGTTTTAAGTTCCTTAATAAAAACCCTGACTGTTTTCAGGGTAGCGGCTATAAATTGATATTGAGTAACGAAGTCGAGGTCCCAGCGGTATACTGTTGTTTCGGAAAGTCCTTATATACAGTAGACTTTATAGAGCGTGAGAAATAGATAGCGTTTTGAGCTTCGAAATAAGATGGAAAAAATTCATTGTGAATTGCTATTGGAGCAGTTAATCATCACATTATTTTATAATGTTATAAATGAAAACGTTTGGATGGATGTATGTTTGTTTGTTATACTTTATAGATACAGATATAGCAATATCTTGAGAAGACCTTCGCGTTTGAGTGAACCTAGCAAGTTTTCTAAAGAAGAGTGAAGTCCGCCAAGCCACACTTGGTAAGTGTTGTGGGCTATGGCCTAATTCATTTCCTATTGAAGGCAGCATTGCCCAGCAGTGGGATGTTAAAAATTGCTGAATGCATTGTGAGCTACAAATTTTAGTATGATAGTCACTTTCAGGTATCTATAGTACTCACCAACAAATAAAATCCCCTACTAATAAAAAAACGAAAATTAAAATAATTGAAAAAGTGAAAATTAATACAAAATTAAGATAAAGTTGATTTATATAAAACTAAATTAAAACACGACGGCACGTTTGGCTCAGTTGGTAGTGACCCTACTTTCTGCGCCAGTGGTCGCGGGTTCGAGTCCCGCTGGGGGCATTCATTTGTTGAGCATGAATGTTTGTACTCCAGTCATGGGTGTTAGTATTTATGATATGTATGTATTTAAAATTTATATGTGTATTGTATCAACTAGATGGCGCTGTCGTAATAATGTCCCAACATGTCCCAACAACAATTTTAAATAAGGAGTTTTATGAATACTTAATTAGATACGAACAGATATCGCCATGTTCACATCACATCAACAGCGTGGAATCGTCCCTCTAGACTTTCATACTGTAGGAAATATACATAGAACTTTATTTGCACGCAAAATTCTTTACCTACTTTAATATCTATTGAGTAGACGGCTTGTCTTAGTGAAATCAGCCACACCACAATTTTTCAATGTTCAAACCGTTTCAAACCGTAATGAACTCAAGCTTATTTTAAAATTATTAAAAATAAGATTAATTACAAAATAAAGAAGCAATATGAAAACCATTATTCGTAGGTCAAAAGCAATGTAGGGATTTGAAAGTTTTGGATGTATCAAAAATCGCTATTGATTTTAACACTAGTTCGAGAGGAGAATATCTCAACTGTAAGAATAACTGGCGAATAAACAGAGTTTTAAGTAACTCAGCAAGTGAAGTTAATAAAAGCTTTTCTATACTCAATGCAAGAAGGATAAGACCACCACCCACCACTCTGGCTAAAAGTGACTTAATTCGAAAACTTATTTCTTATAGATATACCTATATGCAAGTTTACTCAGTATTTTTTACTTCACCGTACTAGAAAGTAATCCTATTAAAAACCATCTTCACTCATGAAAACCTCAGGTATGGAAGCGCGGAATTTGAATCCTCTTGATTTGCCACTCACGTTACCAATGTGGTTATTGTATCTTTATTATAACAACGTAACCTGGAAATTAGGTTACGGTGAAATGAAATATCTTGAAAAATGTACATTTTCAAATAATAAAATGGAGAAAAATCACTATCATTTCGCTCTAAATGACGCCAAGCCTGTCTCAATGGCAGGAATTGTTATTTGTATTGGTAACTGCTGCTTCAATGAATAGCTTGTTAAAATTTTTCTTTATGAATACTTTTGTTACTCAAATAATATTGTTAAAATTTTACTACAAAACAGTGACTTGGGTTTTTATTATTTTGAGCGGAACTCTAATTTCTCTTCAAAAAGAAAAGTAGCCTTAGTCACTTTTTATAACATCAGCTATCTTCTAGTGAAAGTCCCGTCAAAATCTGTCCAGCTATTTCCGAGATAAGCGAAAACTAAAAAAATAAACAGACAGACATGCATAAATGTAAAAAAATATATTGAATACCTACGATTTTTTCTCATAAGTATTCAATATTTTAATTACATATGCATTTTATAAAAGCTTTGCTATGTCAATGTTACGAACAAACACTTCAATTTTTTTATCTGTATAGATAGTGAATTCAAAATATAAGCTCAAAAAATATTTTTAAAAATTTAACTAGGTACATATAGCGTAAATAAGTAAATTAAACTCAATAATTTGAATAAAAAATTGTGTATTTAACCGTAGTCATTGAACTGCTTTTATAAAAATTATATTTTGCAGTAAAAATTGTACAATTAATTGGCCTAACGATCCGAACTTCTAAAACACAATAACCGCTGACCGCAACTGGGCTTGTTCGTTTTTTCAAAGTTTATTCAACCGAAAATTTTAAAGCATTCAAAACATCACTACAACGTCGACTTTTCATGGAACTTTATTAGGTATAAACCGTAGCAATTCTCGCTTAAGTGCGAGTCCATTATTAAAATTCCCACAGCCACGTTCAACCATAACAATATTTTAAGGCCAGTAAGCCGGAAAGAAAAACTGCGCTTAAATGGATTTGGCATATTTTATGATAATATTAAGACTTACAAACGATCTTATGAAATTCCGGTGCTTTAAGCACCCAAACATGACGTGCCGTACAGTGGAAAAAGCTTACAAAAGTCTTATATGAAACGAACGTGGGGCGATATTAAACTTTACACCAACGATTATTTTTTTAATTTTAAAACCATTGAAACCTAAATATTCGACGCTTAAAGGGTAATTTCTTATTACATAATCATGAAAAAAATAGTATAGAAAGATATTTATAAAAACTATCACATCAGATTTATTCGAAACATTTTCATCAAAATCTGTAGTATTCTCGTGATGGAGTCACAGCCAGACAAAAACTGATTTGATAAGATTTTGTATACGGATTCGATGCAGTTAGGATTTTATTATATACGAACAATACTGTGATAGTATATTGGTAGCGCGATAACTTAGATAATTAGGTGAAGAAGGTTAAAAAATGGGGTCACCCACTTCTAAGTGTTGTGGGAAATTTTTAACATAATTATCATCCATTGGAAGCCTGATCCCAGCAGAAAAAGGGAAAGTTCAGAATTATTAATACAAATATAATAAAATAATCTTTTGTCTAAGTATATTATTAATAAATAATTTACCTCCATCTATCAAACATCATGAAACATACTGTCCCCTACAAATTACATGAGAAATATTAATAATTGAAACTGTACAAAAAATGGAAATTATTATTAATTTTTATCTCAGTTTGATACAAAACATGAAAATTAATAAACCAAAGTGAATTTTATGTAAAAATAACCTTTAGTTTTAAATTTAATCATAGACAATAAAAGTATCGAACATCAATTTTATAATCCCTCGCATAAAAATTCGGCTTCCACACCACTACGTACATTTGGTTAATTGCATTCATCCATCGATAACGCGTGTCACTTGTACACAATATTTTACTCGTAATTCACTATTTGAAACCTATCAAAATATAGTGCTAACGACCAGTCTATCTCAGTTTTAGTTTAGGAGATTTAATCAAAAGACACTTTATGAGTGAGGTGGAGATAGTGTAACAAAGGCTTTTAACGACTTAACTTACACTGAAGTACACTCTTGCTCCAATCACTTAGTAAGATCTATATCGTAATAGCGAATGTATGTTTGTTTATAAAATAATGACGTTGAGTCAAATAAAATAATGTATCGTAGGTACATTTCGATACTAAATGTAAATAATAATAATAAATATTCAAAGTCAAATATTTTATTCAGCATAAAATTATTACAATTTTTTACTGAATGTCATGCTTCCCCTACAAGTTCGGAAAGCAGAAGCCTCTGAACTGAGAAGAACTGGTGAAAGAATTCTATCTACGAAAGTGCTTTCTAGTCAATAGTTATAACGGAAAATAATTAACTACATTAATTTAAATAGGATATGTTTATTTTTTTATGTAATTTAAATAGAATATTATTAAAAATCGGGCGAAAGGAGGCTATATACTTTTATGTATGAACCGATTATAAGTACATGATTAGACAAGTGAAACGTCTTATGAACTAAGAGGTTGATCACTATTTCATTGAGAATATCAAATTATTTAATCATATCCAGAATTCACCGTCTCTTTCTTGGGACCTGCTGACTGGTCTGGACTGGATCCATTCGAAATTCTGGCCCGTATTTAGAATGTATGTTTGGGAAAAACTCAATAACTCTACGTTTTCTGGTCGTTGAAAGGTATCCAGGCTTTCCGGTGCTGCATCCGTAGATACTCGTCTCTTGATTAACAAGCTAAAATTATACGCTTTAAAACAATATGAAGAATGAAGAATGACATTTGAGGTATCTATTGCAATGCTAATTGGAAATATATAAAAAAATATTATATATTTTCTATAAAGCTACGTGATGTAAGATTTATAATAATATTCATGCTTTTACGATATAAAGTTAAGTATAAGTATTAAAATATGTCAACCATCCGAACCGAACCGATAGCACGACTTTTAATTGTGTAGGGTTTTGGTAAGTCATGAAGGTTATTTTTGGATTGTTAAACGTCCGGCGATTAAGAAAAACTACTAAAACTATAATTATCATCACCTGCGAGAGGCAATATTGTAATTCAGTACTTTATTTTGGAATTTTTACTTTAAATATATTGTAATTCTCAATATTAACTTGGAAAATCGGTAACCAAATGTTGGTATAGATACATATACGAATATTATAATAATAATACATGTGTTTTATATTATTTTACTTAGTTATCACAATATAACCCTCCAAGCATCAAATAGTGCAAAAAACCGAGTGTAAATCTACAAAAACAGCAGAATTACTTCTTGCCTATTATCCCTTCTCAGATTAAATTTCTTTAACACGGATGGTACGTGTAGTCGAGAGGTAGGCGAGGAGCTCTCGAACCTCTTAGAGACGAGTACTTAACGCCAAACGTCATTACTTCATGTCACTTTCACGACATTCAGCTTCCCACCAAAATAAACCGGTCGTTTTCATTTTCCTGCGATATGTTATGAGATTATTAGATGGAAACGTCATGTTTGATGAGCAAATTATTGTTATGGGGCAAATAAATCCTTCTATATTTTTTATATATGTTTATGTGATTTCAGCTTTTGTTTTTTGTTTATTTATATATTGTTTCCTTATATATTACGTTTCTTGTTATTTATTTAGAAATAAATTCAGTCCAATATTTAGATTATAAGCGTATTGTTTTGGTATTATATAAGCCTTTTGTTCTTCAAATATATAAGGTCTTAAATATAAATATTTGACTAGATCTGCCATATATTCCGAAAACTCATAATTAAATACAACCGCAAAATAAATATCCCTTGGGCCGGTTTTGGGACTAGCACAAATTTTAATATGTATTACATATTAAACCTATATTAAGTAGAAATATTTAAGATCTATCGAAAAATACGTTGTAACGATTAGAAATCATAGTACTGTTATCTATATTCTTTATTCCAAGTATTTTTATGCTATAACATGTTTTGGCTCCAAACGCAAAGAGTCAATAACCTCACTCTCATTTCCCAGTTGTCTGTCCTATCACTAAAAAGCCTTTTTTCATTTGAATTATTACTGAATATGTGTAAATAATATCATAATAATTTTTTTTATATTAACACTTTATGTGAAAAGGTAACACTTTCAATATAACCCTTACATCCTAATTGTCTGAATTTTCAGTTCAATTGCAATGTAATGAATACTGTAATGTTATGTTGGAATGGGTCGTCTCACGTAAAGACATTAGCGTCGGTCGGAATTGGTTGCACGTACAAAACGTTGGTTAGGTATTTTTGTCGAAACTTAGTGGTCAAGTCTAGCTATTAAGGATAAGGCGAATCGTTTGCAAGTAAGAATCCTTATCTTGTATAGGTAGATAATTTGTATTTAGCATTCTAGATGAAGTTATCTATGGGGCTTCAGTTTTTTTTTTTTGTGAATACTTTAAAGGTACTCCGATCGAGTATTTTTGTGGATCTTGTTCTCATAACTTTAATAAATAACAGGTTATACTTCGAAAGTTCAAGATTTCGAGATTTTATCTAAAGATAGTCTAATTGAAGGCCTCAATATTTACTATAATCTAAATTATATAATATAAAGGTAATCTAAATTTCGCCAGAAAACCTATTCCCATGGTGAAGTAATATTTTTAACAGTGTTTAAATTATTCAGACACTATTTACTTTGACATATCGCCTTATTGATATTATAACAGAATTATAAGGTTATTTACACGATGTAAACAGAACATAACACTGTTTTAATGTAATATAACCATCCATCATCATCATTATAAAAGAAAATGTCCTTTGTTTATACCGCTAAACCGCTAAAAGTTACATACATTTAGATGTATTTTTTTATGAAGATAGTTCGAGCTATATCCTAATATATAGGTAGCTTATATATTCCATACTAACTGTTAAAAAGTACTTTCTTAAAATATAAACGGATTATCTTTTAAAGTTTCATTATTAAATAAAAAATATACAATTTAAAACAAATTTTATCCAAGTTTTGTTATCCAAATTTAAATCTGTGTATTTTCTACTATAATCCAGTAATAAACAATGAAAATACTAAACAAAAGCAAAATTATGTTCAATGACAATATATCAGCCATATTGATTTTGTGTAAAGCCTCTTCGTCAGTATAATACGTTCCGAATAGCATTTAGAGTAAAATGGATGGTCGCTGTTCGTCAAAACTGGGTCTATTCATCATTAGGGTACTCTGTTTAGTGGGTATTTTGCCAGATTAAGTAGTAGGCAGGAACTATTTAGAGCTCTCTCCATGCAAATTAGTACTGTAGCTTTGTAATCTGGCATACGCATATGATTATTATTTAAAATGTTATGCGTAGCTTTTTCTTGTATCTCGTAGTCGTATTTTAGGTTTAATGTAATTTTAAACATATTTTTACTCGCCCAATAGCATTAATAATTATTTCATTATAATAACTGTTTAATATAAAAAAGAAAGACTATTTGTAAGTAAATTTAAATATATTTGAGTACTGCTTTAAGAAATTAAAAAAATATATTGAATTTAAAAATGATTGCTAATATTATTTATTGGTTTAGCGGAGCGTAAAATGGTATTAGACAGACAGAGTTATGAGTTAGTACTTTCGCATTTATATTATACAGGCTATAAGTATAGATTAAAACAAATGGCAGACTTCAATTTTATGTAATAAATATAATATTTTTTGCAATCATTTAAACGTTTACAATACGGAGATATGAAATGATACGCTCAATGTTATTTACATAGATAAAAACCCCATAAATAAAAATCTCAAAAATAAATAAATATAATATTTTATATATTTTCGCATGTGCTTAATGCGTTATTCACTGATTTTAATCAAATGTAATATAATAATTTAACTCAGTCATTATATTTGCTTCAAAATGTTCATAAATATCAATTGGATATAGGATTATTATAGGATGAAAATAACTTCATCGACCAGTATCATAATATAAAATCACATCTGAGTAAAGACGGGACACATCACTAGTTTTAAGTAAAATATATTATAATGCTTGTGATTAATTTACTTGTTGGCATCTATGTTAAATGTTGCGTCTACGTTAGCGGTATTCTCGCTTAATTGCTCTTCTCGCCGCCAGATTTAAAGGCTAGTTTAATTATGTAGGAATACTAGGAACTCACTCTGGATCCTATTGAGTTTACTCCATAAGTACGTTTTACGGTACGTTATTTCTCTGAAACGTGATATTTTTCCGTAAAGTATCATAATGTACAAGTCATATGTTAACATAGATAAGTTACACAATTTCAACGATCCTGGGGTTTTCACGTGTAATCGACAAACAGACAGACGGACAGGAATCCTAAAAACTACAAGTAAAATATATTGGGCCTTTGAATCGAAAAAAATATTATTACAATAACATTTTCCAAAAATTTCTTAACGTATTTTTAATGCAGATTCGACTAGATTTTTAATATACGTATATCCAATAACCATACATGTTAATATGTAATTTATTATAAGAAAGTAATTTATTTTAATTTACATGTCATTTTTATTTCCTATTTCTTCTTAGTTCTTAAGAGACCATTCATTTATTCTCATCACTTTGATAAATATTTTAATGAGAATCTAATAAAAGCGGCTTACGAATATAATAATCGGTTACCGACTTTTTATGTAAATCTATCTACATTGAACACTATATTACATAATAATAATCTAATTTCATATTATACCTCCATTCTTTCAATAGAAGTAAACAAACCGAGAAATCAATAACGTTCAAAGACAATTACGGCTCAAGCAACTTTGTTACAAAGGTGATATTTTATAGTTAAAACTTATTTAATGTCGCGGCGTCAGTTTCAGAGGTTAGACATCAGAAATCACTTCTCACCGGATGTGATCGGGAAAATTAGGAAAGCTCGACGCGAACGCTTCGTAACTACCGAACTCGTAAGCTGTAAAGTTTCGCCGGATGTAGTAGGTATTCCGTTACGAAACTTGATGTTTTAAAATTGGATAGAAAATATATTATAGGAAATGTTTTTGGTCGTCACAGGTTTGTTTTAAATGCTTTTGTAATTTCAAGAAAAATGAGTGCGAATGTGATTATATTTGCTTTGAACTGTTATAATAGAGAACACTTTTGTTTTATGCACTTTTGAAGATACAAAGATCTTTCTGATGGATCTAATTTTATATATAGGTGTTTTATCTAACTTTAGAGAAATCGTCGGCCAATATTCTTAAAACCGTATTAATCGTTTACACGTGTAGTCTGAGCAGACTCGTGTGTGTCAGTAGAATTAGTAGTATACACGTAAGTAAATTAATAAAATAAATAGAAGCCTGAAAATCATAATATTATTATAATTATTATATAACTGAAACCACTTTCAAATAATGGGTCGTATTTAATCACGAATTAAGTATATCATGTAACATAAAGTGTTCGTAGAGTAAGTTTAACAAATTTAACTTGCCTCTTATTTGAGAATATTATCAAGCCAACCAAAAATATTTTGTCGGAACAAGTTTTGTGGCTGTTTCTTAGTTCGCTCTTTGTAGCAACTTAAGAGCTTTGGGGAGCTTATTACGTCAGACTGGGCCACTAAACTATGTGATATAAGGTTCGTTGTTGTGGAAATTATTAATTAATTTAATAAAGCATCTCACTCATTTATACAATATAGAGGAATGGGAATATGTGGATGTATAGATATTTGTATTTCGTAATATAATATTGTTTGTTATATGTATACTAGCAATTGCCGCGGTTTTGCACGCGTTGATAGAAAGATGAATATTTAGGGTAGGGTAGTATTTTTTGATGCCAAATCATAAAAAATTAAAAAAAATATGTATAAGAATAAAAAATAAATAACCTGGAAAGTGCCACCCTTATCGCCTAAGGGAATAAAAAATAGTGTACGACCTTCTTCATTCTCATACCTACCAAGAATATACAAAAAAAATCATAAAAATCAGTCAAGCCGTTTCTGAGGAGTTCGCTAACAAACACTGTGACACGAGATTTTTATATAATAGATATAATATTATAGTTTAAAGGAAAGCTTACGGTTCTTCCTTAGGTGCCAAACAGTAATATTAGTCATAATCTAACTGTTATATACTATTAATTTATAATTTGACACGTTTGGCTCAGTTGGTAGTGACCCTACTTTCTGCGCCATCCGACTGCTTGTACGAGTACTCCAGTCATGGGGTTTATATTTAAAATGTGTATTTATTTAAAATTTACATTTGTAGTATATCAACTATCTGGTAACCGTAATATAAGCGTTGTACGCTTACCACGAAACTAGATGGCGCTGTTGCAATAATGTCTCAACATATTTATTTAAAAAAATGTTGGAGAGCCTATTTACGGAGGAAGGCTATAATAATATGTAAAATCTAATAATTCGGTATAAAGAAGGCGGACGGCGTTACATAGTAAAGATTGTAATATACCTATTATGCATAAAATCATTTTATTTATTCAAATCAAAATGAGGCTTTAATGAACAACCTAGTGACGACCCAGAATAGAATAATAATGAATGACAGAAATAAATTACGGGTCGAGTCGATAACCTCCTTTTTTGAAGTGAGATAAAAATATTTTTTGACATCAAAAGATAATTCTAGAGATTACCATGATTGAACACACAAATTCTTTTACTTCGTGAAGAATTGTAGTAAATTTTAATCAACATTAAAATTTTTTAAATTACTTGTTTACAAAAGCTTTCAAACATTCGGTAAACTATAGATATTATATAATCTTTCCACAATCAAGCAAAAATTCAACTGTTCGGACTATTCACCGTTCCACTAGTAAGTCACCCCCGCCCCGCTCGGATTCATCCCTAGTTAGCTGGGAAATCCTCAGATATTAGATATATTTTAGCAATGCTGGAATGCTGCGCGATAACGAGCTGTCAACAAACTCTGTCCAGTGATTTTAATAATTTGGTCAGAAACAGACTGAGCGAAACTCTAAAATTATAGATTCGGCTGCTGTAACTATAATAATGATTTGACGGTTAAAATCGTACTAAATAAGAAATGGTCTTTAAAATATATTTTTAGCTTTAAATTAACGATGTTTTCGAGATTGTGGTTCTCAATAATATAATAGTATAGAATACAAGATAGAAGGAAAGAAAAGTGTTTTAAAAATTATTCTTTTACTGGTACAAAGGAAAAGTATATTATTTTAAAGGTAATGAAGCGTTGGTGGTAACATTGAATGACATATTTATTAAAAAATAATAATTTTAATATCACTTTATTACTCGCCCATTTTCTTTTTGCACAAAACAAACAATGTTAAGGAAATTAATTGAATGGCAAAAAGAACTTTGAATTCTTTTAAGTTCAAAAACAAAAGAGTTGCCTTAATCTATTTGATTGAAAGAACTCAAAACAATTAAAACAAAATTTACAAAGCCTTTGCGGGGGTGTCTAATTCACAACAAAGATCTCAACATGATAAAGCGTTCATTTTTTAAAGCTTGTTCTTTGTTTCGGAAATAAGTGCTTTTTGAGTAACAGGAAGGCAACTTACCCTCGCTTCGCTCGGATGCATTCTTAGGTTACTTTTAATATTTCTAAGAAGATCTTAATTCTTTTTATAAAATAAAAGTAAAAAATTGCTAAAAATTGCCCAAAAACAGTGAAATTCGCTTCAAAATCGGTTCATCCGTTTTGGAAATTAGCCAAAAAATAATTTGCAAATAGATAATAACAATAACTTTAATATTCTATTTTCTTATATCCACCGTATATATACTTTCATATGCATTTAGTTAAAAGTTGTCATCTTCATGTAATAAACAGAAAATTCAATTTTTTTATCTGCATGTTTGTATAAAGTATGAATGAAATTGAATGTTAATGTAATTGAAGTTATTCAAAAAAATAATATTAGACAAACAGACAGACGCAGCGGAGCACTTTGTTTTATAATATGTAATGATGATGGATAAAAAAATATATTTATACATATTTAGTAAATACATGTCCAGTATCATTTGCACCGAGTAAATGATTTAACGCTACATAATCTATCAAACGAGACTAGACTGAGTACTGTTATATGATGGATAGACGTCCATTACGTAATTTTGCCTATTAGTATTGCTTAATGATAATCTCTTTAGTTTAATTATATTTGTTTAAAAGCTCTACTTTACTTGCTAATAGATTTCAATAAACTAAATCAATTTAGACAACTCTTCAATAAACTATTTTTCATGATTATAATGTTCTCCGACCGATTCCGGCCATGGCGGCCAATCTCATTGAGACTGGCCAAGTACGCAGGAGATATTATAGTGCACAAGTGTACGCGCAGACACAAGTGCACTCTCTATTCCTATCACTCTCATACTCCGGTGGGACGACTACTCGACACGACCAGTGAGAGATAAGGCGCAGGACCGACGGCTTTACGTGCTCTCCGAGGCACGGGGGTGAACCACCACCAACTTCCCAACTCCGGGCTGTTACTGAGGCTAACGAAACAGAAAGTTTCAATAACTAAACTTGGCCCGATCCGGGACTCGAACCCAGGACCTCTCGGTGTGTGACCGTACATGCTAGCCCTACATTCATGATTATAAGTCAATTCGTTATGAATAAAAGTAATTTAAATTCATTTTTTTTAATGGTTGTTTGAAGCTCAACTCTAATATGAATAATATTATGATATCAATATATGCACTTAGCTAAGAAAAAAGATGCTGACAAAAATACCAGATACTCTTGAGGAATAAAAATAATCTATTAATATACTTAATACTAAGTGGTAACGCGCTCGCTGGGATAATCGAGTGATGTGGGTTCAAATCCGAGTCTCACACCTCTGATATTTTCATGTGCGAATCATTTCTATCATGATTACCACTTATCTTACGGTGAAGGAAAACAGCGTTAGGAAACCTGCATGTCTGAGAAAACCTAGCAAGTTTTCGTTAGACATGTGAAGTCCGCCAACACGCACTAGTCCAGCGCGGTGGACTATAGCTTGGTCCCCCTCGTACTGAGGGAGGCCCGTGCCAGGCAGTGGGACGTTAAAAAGGGCTGAAGACTAAGATGTTCCCGAAGCTCCTCTCATTCATATGTTGGATAGCCTATAGCCTTTCTCAAAAATTTTTCTTTAAAGAATTAAGTATAGATTTAATGGCACTAGATAATTTTAATATAACGCCTTATCTACTTTAAGCTTGTATTAAAACATGTGTGAAAATAAGGCAACATTGTGACTCCATGTTACTACTGTAAAGTAGCACGTTTTTTAATACTTAAACCTAATTAGTATAATATTTAGTGTGTTACAACCAAGGCTTTGTTCTAGGGTCAAACGATTTTGATTACTTCAAGTCACGGACGTGACGGTAATTATGCTCAACCTTGAACGAATGAAATATAAATTAAATTAATAATTTATATTTACACAAATGTACAATATACACTATATGTATGTACATCATGTGTACAAATGTGATAAATTAGATGACAACTTTCTTACAAATTACAAACGGATGTAATTTCTTGTTTGTCAGTCTGTAATATCAATATTAAAAATCTTCAAACTGAGTTTTCTCAATTTTTTCTAATTACTGACATATAAATCAGTAAATAACACAATCAAGAAGCACTATTAGGCTGTCTTGTTCCTAAGTTACGTTTTGCAAAGGGTAATGGCTTAGTTTACTAGGTAAAAATTAGCTTATGCATGCAAATATTACTCAACATAAAAATGATCCATGAATTTTTGTAGGATAAGTATAATATTGTTGTAAATTATATTGTGAACAGTTTAATTAAAACATTAAAAGCCGACATTTCTAATGAAAAGTTCCTCACGCACTCACAAAACTGAAAATTTAATTATTAACATTCAGCCCTTTTTTAATGTCCCATTGCTGCGTACGGGCTTCCCGTTCTATACGAGGGGGATAAGGTCATAGTCCACTACGCTGGCCAAGTGCGGATTGGCGGACTTCACATGTCTTTCGGAAACTTGCTAGGTTCTCTCAAACATGCAAGATTCTTACCAAGTTTTTCTTCGCCTTAAGACAAGTGGTAATCATATTACAAATTAATAATTGAATGAAAAAAATCAGAGGTGCGAGACCCGGAAATGAACCCGCATCACTCGGTTATCCAAGCGAGCGCATTACCACTGGGCTACTGTTACCACAAGTCTAAGATATCATACAAATATGAATATTAAAACTTGCGTGAAAAGGACAAGGCAACAAATCTACGAAGAAACTGACAAAACACTTTCACATTTTATATAATAGTATATAAAAAAAGCTACATTTTACATAATAAAATCTAAAATACGGTCAGCGTATACACATCTTATCAAATTAATAATGAAAAATAATAGGGCATTTGTGAACAACAGTAGCTTCAAGCCAAAACAGCTTTTGTTGCTTTGAGATAGCTGCGCTTATTGTTAGTGGAGTGACCGTAACTATATCATTTTAGTAGAGGTCATAGTTTCGAGTACAAAGCAGTTAAGATTGTGCGATAACAGTTTTAATATAAGCCGGAAGTACCAAGGTTGGTTTGGCTACAGGCTACTAAAGAAAATAGCAGTCGATTATGGATATTATCCTTTACAAAATTGCTTATGAATGTGATGAAAAATTGTTTACGAATGAGTTCCATTTTTTTAAATAAAAAACGATACATTTACATTGTAATTTTGAACATCGATTTATATTTTTTTCTAGTATATATGTCAACCGATTTCTTTTGTTTATTTTACCAGCTATTGACGAGCTTTAGCGGTTTAAAATAGAAAGTTTATAATATTTACGGTACACATACGTAAGTTTATTTTTTTCATTTTTTTAATAATGGTTATTGTTGAATTTACACCCATTGGGTGAACGAGTTTTTTAAAAAATACGCTATCCATTTAGTGCTTAGCTTAAAAATACTTAATACATGTATTTCGTAATAATAACAAAAATAGAAAATATTTTTCTATTTTTGTTATTTTCATAAAGTATTACCATAGGTTTTATGGTAGGGGTTTTATGGTGGTAATACGAAGCGAACCTACAAAATATTTCACCAAATTATGATATTGAAGGTACCGCCGGCTCATAATATGTATTGTAGTCTGTCAGTCAGTTTTCTCATCTGGGCAAGTCAAATGTTATCAATTATTTTGGCAAAAAAGGTTCCTTGTTCCTTCTCTTATTCTCTCTCTCTCTGTTCTCCTTTTATTAACGCATGGATGCAGATTTGCGTCAAAGAAATTTCTTTGCAATAAATGTTTTGTTTTTATATTTTTTCCTTAATCTTTTAATGTATGGATCAATTTTATGGCCCCGAAGTAACTGCATTGGCTAGCAAAAAAAGATACTTTATAAAAACAAGCTACGTTTAACGCAACATAAATAAAACGTCTTTGTATTACTCGGTTGAAGAACGAACGTAATTTGGCCATGAAAAACGACTTTCTGGGAGCGGTCGGGAAGGACATAGCAGTCATGAATATTTGGCGCGATTTTATGTATGACATAACTCATATGCTATGTTTTGAAGTTAAATTAGATGAATATTTTCATCGTAGAATGTACAAAATGTAACAAGTTGTAAGAAAAATTGTGTATTTATATTATAACATAATTTACATAAAAATATTAAGTTTAATTTTCAAAGAATATTTTCTATTACTTTCTTAGGTTTACGCGAATATACGACATTATAAATGAAACTACCTTTTGATACATGGTCTACCTTGTGAAGACACGGTCTCGCCCGTGACCATGTTTGCTGTAAAGCATTCGAAACGTTGGAAACTAAAAATCAAAATTTATCCGCGACAAAATCTGAAGAGGTCAAACAATGTCCACTAGTAAAGTTTAAAGAGGAAAGGTTTATATTGATTTTAATTTCAAAACTATTTTAACTATTTTATTACAATTGATAATTTTTATCAAAATGTAGGAATAATTTTTTGAGTATAAATAAGATTAAAAACGATTTGACAGCGGATAATGACGTCCTGGATTCGATTCAGGGATAATCCTGATCCGGAATTAACTTGATTCTGATAAGATATTTTACACCTCGTGCCTCGTAGATTTCAAAAAGTTCTGCGTTTCTCACATCACACACAATCACAAAATATGGCAGTGATAATACTAGTCTGATTATCTTAATATCTAAAAGTGAGAGGTCACTCACTCACTCATCACGAAATATCGAAAACCGCTTGACATATGAAGATGAAATTTACCAGGGAGGTACTTTACAGTGTTGACGCTGTGACAGAATGGTCTTCCGATTACACAGAATATAAATAGTCATTACAAGTCCATATTAAGTATGCATAAAATAAATTGAAGTTAACAAACTATTGTACTGTACTAAAGTAGACGTCCGCTAAGAATTAATTTTACGACAGGGCCGGATTAAGGAGGTCTAAGGGCTCTCCCAAATTTGTATGGAAGTTCTTCATTTTTGTGATACAAATGTGAAATTTGGCATGGACCATTTAGACCAGAGGATGATACGCTAGTATATTATAAAAATACTTCAAAATCATGCAAATTGTGAATATTATTGAATCCGTTTACCATTTACGTTTTAGATGATATTATGTTAATTTGATTTGTCAGTTTCCATGATAATTAGCGTTAAAGCGATACAATCTAAACAAAAGCGTACATTTTAATGAATAATATTGGTTATATTGTTCGATTATTATTTAAATTTTCGAATACTATGGCCTGAGTTTGACACAGCTATTATGCCACAATCAGTACATTCGATTTTCAGTTGAATAAATTTTCTTTGCTTTGCATGTTTTTAAAAGTTGTAAGCCTTCATTGAAATGTTATTAAAATAAGGTAAAGGTTAGGTAATACATTAATAAATAGTATTATAAAACTGAAAAGGCTGAAAAACTGTAAGATTTTATCAGCACATTAATATCAGCAGTGATTTATAAAATTGTTTTAACGTGACAGTCGATTTAAGAGAAAGGTCGGTCATATAATTAAATTTTAATGGCATTGATATTAATTATATCTTCTTCTTATTTATAAAAGTCTTATGTTACAGTGTCTGCTATCGAACTCTGAAACGGCTTGGCCGAATTAAATGATTTTTTGTCTGAGAATAGGTCGTAGGCTATTTTTTATTCCCCTAGGTTAAATGGGGGATCCTCTCTAGATTTTTTATTTTTAGACCAAATTTTTGTTTTTTACTTTTTTATGATTTGGCAAACAAAAATTCCTATACCCGTAAATTTTCATCAATCAGACGCAGTGGAGCCGCGGAAATTATTAGTATTTTTATAAAATGCTACTACTAATTATACATTGCTACATCACTAAATTACTATGCTTAAAATAAAAGCAGGTTAAAAAGATGTTCTCGTCTCATAGGCAATAAACAAGATAGCATATTCACTAAGCACCCATGTCGTTTGTCCCGTTGACCTAATATCTCGTCCCTCAGA
This sequence comes from Boloria euphrosyne, assembly GCA_951802675.2. Lineage (NCBI taxonomy): Eukaryota > Metazoa > Arthropoda > Insecta > Lepidoptera > Nymphalidae > Boloria > Boloria euphrosyne. Next base: position 12,259,058 of record OX637875.1, on the reverse strand, counting down.
AAATTTATAAATTCTATTTAGTATCAACTAAGCCAGGGCCTAACAAAGCCAAGCTTATCTACTTTAAACATTTACTAACAGTTATATTCGACATGACACAAACCTTACAGCTTTACAAAACCGCTGGATTAACTTTATCTGGACCTTTGGTAATCTCGGGTTTGTTATTAAATTAATTTGCTTGTAAACATTAAATTTTCACCCAGTTAATAATGTATAATAGCTTTCGCTCCTGGTTCCGTTTGCTTGTCTTAGTCAACTTTATAACACACAAACGATGAATATATCACAAGAATTTACGGTTTTCTGTTGATTTTCTTTCAAAAGACGATATAATCGGCACAACCCTAAGCTCTAGCATACCTGAACAGCTAAACGACCTCCACACACGTTTGTATTTGTACTGTTTCGAGGGTTGGTAAGCGTGTGGATTTGACATAACCTTTCTAATTACACAAGCTATAAAAACAAAAATTATTTTTAAATTAGTTTGTAGTCAAAGGTTAAAATAATATGTTTAGTATAATTTTTGTAGAATAATACAATATTGTTGTATAATAATATTGTGGACAATTTAATTAAAACATTATAAACCGGATTTTCTAATAAAAAGTTCCTCACGCACTAATAAAACCGAAAATTGGTTACTAAACATTCTAAAGGTTCTTGTATTCAGTCATTTTTAACGTCCCACTGTTGGGCACGGGCCTCCCTACAATACGAGGGGATCAGGCCTTAGTCCACCAAGCTGACTAAATGTGGATTGGTGGACATCACATGCCTTTCGAGAACTTGCTAAGCTCTCACAGACATGCAGGCTTTTTCACGATGGTTTCCTTCACCGTAAGACAAGCGGTACTCATGTTCAAAATGATTCACACGTGAAAATAGCAGAGATGCGAGAACCGGGAGTTGAACCCGCATCACTCGATTTCCTAAGCCAGCGCGTTGTTAACACAAGCCCACTGTCAGTTATAGTTGTTACTGCAATAACTGAACATTTTAATTATTTTTACTTATACATAATAGTTTTGAAACAGCATCTTATCTATTTAAATATAGGTTAAAATGTTGCTTAAATTAGTATGCAGCAAAACTCAATAGCGCATATTACTCGATGAGGCATGTGAGATTACAGAAAATGTAGAGTGGATGAGTATTATAATCTGAAAGAGAAAATATTTTTTTTGGTCTTATTTACATCATATAAAAGTTAATATTAATTAATTTATAAGTATGTTATAAATCTGCAAGAAAATAAATCTATTAGTTTGTAAGCTTTTCGAATTAACTAATAAACAGATTTTGATAGAAAATATTATTTGCCCCACGAAATTTTGAATTAGTCAATAAAGTAGGCTTATTAAATAATTAAAAATAAAAATAACAAATTAAAAATAATAATTAAATATTAGTAGAATAATTTACCCAGTATACCCTACAGTAGGCCCTTGTAACTAGTTTTAACGCATGTTGTATAAATCAATGGATATTTTTTTCATTTTTCATTATTTATTAGTAGAATAGTATGTGTTTTAGAAGACAATGGTTAATTAGAAACTCTACTTCTAAAATATTAAGAACAAGTAACTTTTGAAAAACTGTTCTAAAAGAGAAACAGCAAGTGTTTTGTAGAGAATACATATGTGTTCATGATTTCTGACTTCTCAGGGTACATCGTATACAACGTACGTCACCTACAAACGTGCTACGAAGTACTACTTGACCTACAATTCATAATAATCAATGCATTGTCAGACTCTCTGCTGAATTCACTTCAAGCTGAAATTGTTACATATGTCAAAGCTACTGTCATCAAAGCCGTATACAAAGTTTCATTAATTATATGAATGAAAAAATTGAAGCCAACAAACCAAAGAATTGAATTGAATGAGAAAAATAACTTTTGGTTTTCTTCCTGTCGAAATGATTTTATCTCAGATTATTCAAAATTTGTTGTAAAATTACTACATTGTCGCATAGTTGCAATTACAGAAGGTCTTAACATTAAAATGGCGCGTCTGAAACATACTTAAGAATAATTGTCAACATAGTTGTAAATTCATGACAGGGATAGAAAATGGTAAACAGAAGCTTAAAGTTAAAAGCGTGAAAGAGATGGAAAGAGCAATACTAACATTACTAGGAATTTTAGAAAATCATTTAATTTGAATATTTTTGTTTTAAGTATTCATTCCTAGTTTGAAGAGGCTTGAGTTAAACTAGTGAGTAAATCTAAGTGTGAATTGAGAAGTCACTGTGCGAGTACTGTGTGTTTACGTCAACTGATATAAGTGACTCGTGTATATAAAAGCTTTAAACCAGTTACGTTGCGAGTGGCCATCTTTATTTTGCGATACCCTAGCTTGTTGTAATATAAAAAGTCACTCATATTAGATGTTCATTTTTATAATTACTTACAAATAAACGTATAATAAATATAAAATTAGAATACTTTGCATTTTAAAAACTTGCAAAGTTCTTCGGGAAGTACAAATTTTCTTGATTCATTCAAATTTCCGACCATAAACGACCGAGTATATATAACAAAACTTATAAAAATCTCATTTTTATTACTACTTATAACAAAGTTTCATATTTGATTATATGGTAATATGACAATGACCGTAAATGTAAGTGGTTAAGTTTTAAATGTATATATATTTTGTGTGTGCTTATTTGAAAGCTTATTACTAAGAATGTTTCACCAATTTAGAACTAACTTTATTTATTAATAATACAGTTAGCTTACTCTAATCTAATATTATAAGGAGTTTGGTTGTTTTTTATCAACGCGCTAATGCCATTAAATATATTCTATATATTATTTCTCACGAACGACTAATCCAATTTGAAAAAATCTTTTCATATACAGTCTGTTTATTTATTATTGGAACGATTATGATGTATTATACCTACATCATGATATTACTGAAGGGAGCGGAGCAATAATCGTAAACAAAAGTTGGTAGGACGTTATAAAACTCAATTTATCGTGGAGTAAATCCACATCTAATGCAAGTTTCAGTTAAGACTCACGCTTTAACAGTAAGTACAAATAAACACTGCCTTCATGGTTTTATATAAGTATAACTTTTTATTCACACAAAAACTGTATCTGTTTCAAAATCCCTCTAAGAAAATAAGGACTGAGGAAAGTAATTACAAACCCTTTTCATTTTCTTTTTGTAATATATCAGCTCAGAAAATTTTTATAATAAAGACTATTACTTTTTGATTAAACTAGCAACTAACTTTCGCTTCGCTCGGGTTCGTCCTTAGATTTAGCCCGAGCGAAGCCGCGGGTTGCGCTAGCTATATATTAAAACCTTCCTCTATCCATAAGCGAAAAGAGCATGAAAATCGGTGCTGTAATTTTTGAGTCTATTGCGAACAGATAGACAAACGCGACGCAGGACTTTGTTTTTTTAATATGTAGTGATAAACGATTACTAAGATTTGTCTAAGGTTCATAAAAGTAAATTAATCCACTGGCTGTCTGTAATTAAATCTTTCTCCTTTGTAGCGCAGTCTATGCCACTACGGGTCTATCTATGGACTATAATATGGACTATAGACTATATCAAGTGGTAGTGCCATGCTTGTTACCTTCGGGTAGCAGCCGAATGGGCCGGCACGCCCCGTATAGTACCACTCTCTCACAGAAGACCGGCGTGAAGTGGCAGCTATGCTGTCGCGTTTCGTTCGGTGAGTGAGAGTCCGGAAGGCCCACTCCCCATCCCTCCTCCCGTCCTCCCTCCTACCCCCCTCCCTTTCCTGAAAGGCCGGCAACGCATCTGCAAGCCCTGTGGTGTTGCAGATGTCCATGGGCGGAGGTGATCACTTACCATCAGGTGAGCCTCCTGCCCGTTTGCCCCCTTTCTCCCATAAAAAAAAAACTTACATTCCTACAAATCTATCTACACTAACTGATATACTTTAAAAATTACTTTAGTAGTATAATATAAAAATAAATATTTAGGATAATCTTTAAATCTTTAAATTTATAATATGTATGTATTTGACCTTATATGTATATGTATCAAATATCTGATTTCCTTAACATAAGCCTCGTAGCTTACCACGGAACTAAATGGCGCTGTGTAATAGTGTCTTAATATATTTATATTTAATAATACGAAGTCGCAGGTAAGCGCTAGTAAATGCCTAACTTTAAGAAATATGCCTACCTAAAAATATTTCAGTTCCACAATTCAATTACCAGCTAGTAGTCCCTCCAACACTGTCCAATGAAAACGGTTTTCGCGTCAAAATTTCCGTTCCAATTTTTCAGCTTAGTTGCGTTGTAAACAAAGGAATTTTTGTTAAAAACGACCTTTCATCTGCTTAAACCGAACGATTTATTATTATACAACATTGTACTTGATGCGATAAATTCATCAGAAGCAAACTGATTAACAATTAAATAAATTTATAGTTTGAAAGCCATTGCTATATATATTCTTGCTAATAAGGTTAATGTATCCCATTTTTACCTTACAAATTTTAAATGACGTTTAGTAAAAATATTTTCTTTTATGAAGCATATATTTTAATATAATTATTAATGTGACTACTAATTGAATTTATTCGAAGAATGAAGATGTCTGTTATATTGAAGACTAAAATTATTAGTGAAAATTAAAAACGTGAAATGAGACAAACCTAAACACTATAACGTGTAAAATAAATAAAAATAATTGTTATACTCGTAATATCATATGAAATATATTACATTACTGAAATATGATTACAATTTTTATCAAGAACAAAGAGATTTCATTTATAGAAAGGTATAATAAATTATTTTCATAAGTTACAAAAGTCTATCGTACGGTCAGCTCGCGTGTCGCAAGACGGTGGACACGCACACTCCAAGGACAGTGAGGAAAACTAGAACCGTACCCTAGAATTTATTACAGTGTAATATAGTTGAATTCGGCATATACGAATAGATTTTGTCATAGTACCAGTCTGGGCACGGCAGGGACCCTTCGCAAGGTCAAAAATAATGCTCTATTGTATTCTGTGAGCTACACGAACTACATTTAATTTCTAGTTTGAAAATATTTTATGTTTCATTCATTGAAGGTTAAATCGTGGCTTTTAATGTTAATGATATTTAAAGACTATTTTGAATGTGTGGTTAAACAGACTAAAACGAAAAAATGAGTTAGTTCACGATATTATAAGATTTCCCTCTATTTCTATACTATTTCTATACTAAGTATACACAATTTTTTTATTCCGCTAAAGCAAGGAAAAGTACGTGACACAAACGCAATACACAATTGTTATTAATTTTTTCTAATATGTCATATGAATACCATTAACGTTTTAATAGAAATACGCTCGAATATGACTGACTAATAACCTAGGATGGGTTCAATATGTAAATGTCGTATTTTAATTAAGAAGAGAGCTTTATGGCCGACGATGACTACGGGTCGTTAAATCTCTCTAGTTAGTAACTAGCACTATTCACGAATATTACTAACAATAAAATTCGTGCGTTCTTAAATAATTTGTGTTAAAACTATTGAAATCGGATATTCATTCATCTCATTAAACATTAAATACCGACTAATTTTGATATAAATCAAAGGTAAAATATCAGCAAAGTCATTGTCAGATGACGACGTATCAGAAAAGACAGCGTTAAGGGCTGACTGAAGGTATTTCCTTCATTAAAAATACGAGTAACATTTTTAAATTAAAAAACCCTGAAAATCTTTTTAAAAATTTTAATATCCTTACAAATCCTCACGACGTTCGGTTTTGAGTACATTTTATAGCTTTTACTTGACTAGTGATTTAATTCCTATACAAACTGTTATCTGCCTTTTCACCTTCTTAAGGGATAATTTCAGGGTCTCAAACTCTATACATACCAATTATCATTAAAGTCGGTAAGTTTTATTTTTCAAAAAATTTGAATTATTTTATTAATGAAAAAAATTGATAATATCTTGAGGTTCACCAATGTAATAGGTAAAAAGGAATATTAATCGATATAAAAATAACTAGATGAAATTCAATGCCAGCTCCCGCAGTACTTGATATTTCTGATTAAAATAAAGTCTAAAAGTCTTTATAACAATAATAAGCATAATAAATAATTTTCGTTGGTGAAAATGTCTTCGGAGTGATAATTAACGAAAAAGTTAACAACTGTAAAATAATATAAATGAAAAATAAACAAGGCAAGACCAATTTCCTCATTAAAAGAACGGTATGAGCCTCAATCCGCCACACTGTTCCAGATCAAAACAAAATTTATATTCAATTAAGAAAATTTTCAGCTAAACAAAACAATAAAGGGTTTTTGATACTACCGTAATTGGGGGGTATTGCGAGAACATTAGATTGAAATATAATTAGGTATACCATTTTCTCATGCATTGAGAATGTAATATATGTTATTATTCGTGAAACGGATTATCATGATTATTTTTGTATCATCCGCCTATCGTTAAATGAAATTTCAATGAGCTTTGTCTGTGAAGCTTTCAGCTCCATTCCCTGATAACTTCACAAGTCACAAGAACCAGGGGATAGACGGGAATGGGTAAAAGCTTATTAAGTGTAGTAGTAAGTATTTATCTCTAATATATTCCTCGTAGTTAATAATAGCTTATACGGATCTCTTTCTTTCAAAGTAAATCATATCATAAAAAGTAATTTGCTTTATATTTGAAATTTTGCTTTATATTTGAAATTTTGTTTTTATTATGTAGCATGTAGTAAAAAACTGTTTTCACATTACAAGGAAACACTTTTAAAACAGTCAATATTATTTATCTGCAGTACTTATTTCAGTCCACCGATGCCGACTACTAGACAGAGCCTGTATCCAGGCGGCTTAGCCTTCCTCTATGACACAAAACATATCATTTAGATAGATTATCTTTATATTTTACCTTATATTTTACTTTAAACACGACACAATGAAAAATATCGCAGATCGTGCGTGCATATTTTTTAAAGGCATTAAATATCAAAGGTATGATATGTGTGGTGTTCATTTTAAAGAAGAACATGGGAGTAGCGCGGGTAAGTCGTTAGTATTCTCATAGGCAATTTTTTTTAATATATCGAATATACCGCTAAATTGCACTCTTTTTTCCTGTAAAGTTAATTAAATTTTCTAACGTTTTTATTCATTAACGATACTATAAAATAATATGTACCGTACATTTTATAACATTACATCCACGTGCTGGCATTACATTTTATTGTTTTATAATTCTATGTTACTTAAAACATGCACACTCATTTAATCAAGTGAAAGAATTTAATCTGCTGTTACATAATGTTGATAGCATGCAATGTTCTGTATTATGGATAGAATTTATATTACAACTAGCAATTCCCGCGGCTTTGCCCGCGTTCTACGCACCCTTATCACCTAGGGTAATAAAAAATACGCCTACAACCTATTCTCAGACCTACCAAATATACACAAAAAAATCATAAAAATCGCTCAAGCCGTTTCGGAGGGGTTCGATAACAAACACTGTGACACGAGATTTTTAAATACTAGACTAGCGGCTCTCCCTAACTCCACCTAAATGTTACTTCTCGGAAATAAGATTTTTTCCCCACGGTGAGACCCATCATCATACCAAATTTCATAAATTCTGACTTGTGGTTTTCCCGTGATGTATTTCCATAGAGACAGAAGTAATTTCTAAAAAACTATAGATTCGGCCTCTGTATCATTAAAATAATAATGATAATGAATATTTAATAAGACTTTACAAAAAATTATTTAAGTGAAGATTAGACTCCGATTTTTAGAATACTTATAGATTTTTCACGTAGTTAGTTTCGTGGTAAGCACTGAGGCTTGTGTTAAGAATAGCAGATAGTTGATAAACTACACATATAACTTTTAAGTACATACATGTTATAAATATAAAAATCTCATGTCACAGGGTTTGTTATCGAACTCGACTTTTATGATGTTTTTTTTGTATATTAAGTAGGTCTAAGAATAGGTCTAAGGCTATTTTCCTAGATGATAAGGATGGCCCTCTCCAGGTCTTTTATTTTATTTTTTATTTTAAGACGACATTTTTATTTTATATTTTTTTTATGATTTGGCATCAAAAAATACTTAGTATAACTCTACATTTTCTTACTTCTACCGCCAATCCTTATTTTAATAGTAATTACCGCGAGCGGAGTCGTGGGAATTGCTAGTAGTATATAAGGAACTGAGAAAAGTCGATCGTTTGACAGAAAAATGTAACACGGTTCTAATTCTAACTCTTAAGTACAACCTGCTAAGCTCAACATTTATATTTATTTGCACTGTTATTCAATATCTTTATTGCTCTCTTTCAATGTCCATAGTTTCACTTAACATTGATAAAAATACTCCACGTGAATTAATTCTTACCGTACCGATATAGATAAAATATATTGTTTACGGCTAATGCAATATTTCGATGCTAAAAGAGAGGACACCGTGGACTCTTTTTCATACTTTTTAATACATTGTAAAAGGAATGAATGGTTAAACAATTTCTTACCCATTGATGTAATTTAATGATGATTAAAGATGTTTAACTTTGAAATTTTTACTGACGTTGTTTTTTTTATCTTAACACGCTTAGTTATTTAAGTTGTTCGTAAAAATAGTAATAGTAATACTACAAAACAAAAATAGTAGTAAGTATATAATGAAAATATTTTATCATTTGTAATAGAAATACGTTTCAAAAGAAACGTTAATTATTTTTTGCATTTTTCAATTGTTTGCTTTTACTAATTAAGGCTCGACAATGTAGCAGCAGAATGTATTGCAGAGCCAATATTCATGTCAAAATAATGTTATAATCTAAAGGTATCTCTCGCTTTATGATACAAAAAATCACTCTTACTTTGCTCGAGTTCGCACGGCTTATTATATTTTGGAATAAAAATCAAGTCTTGATGCTATTGCAGACTATAACATTTTTCTTCGCGAAATTCATCTATATCCGTTTGTCAGTTCTGGCTTGAATAAGTAATGACATCTAAACACTCAAATTTTCATATTTATATTTTATATTACTCGCTTCTACTTCAATCATTATTTGTAATTCTTTAAATAAGTATTATTTTAATGTAACTTTGTAAGAGTTATTTTAAATTTTAAGTAGGTATAATATAACTTAAAATATCTTAATTACTTAATAATGAAATACTATTAATAAATATTGAAATGATTTTACTTTTCTCAAGTTTTAACAATTTAATATCGAATCGAATTTAAAATTTTATATCAAGCTTTATAAAAGTTTATATTCCTAACTTTAATTATGACTTACCGAAACTTTTAAAATCCATAAGTCCATCATATCACCACAGCACATAACCCTCTAACTTAGAAATAACTTTCAATTTATATATCATCAACTGTACATACACATAGTAAAAGTTAGTTATATAACACAAAGTTTTTCAAAGTACTAAACACCGTTACGTACGTTTCTCAAGCGGGAAAACTGGTAAGGGGATCGAAACGCGTCCAAACGACACGGCATTCGGCCAATTACTGAAGTTCTCACGCAAGTCTGCGCTAAGTTAATCACTGCGCATGCGCGAAACCGATTGACACTCTAGCTTATACGTTGTACGCGAATATTCATAAGTTAGTTTTTAGTTTTGTTTTGACGGATGTTCCCCATGGGTGCTATAGTGGCTTGCGCGTAGTTGTTCAAAGGGAAAACAAGTGTATTTGTATGAGATTTTTCTTTTCCGATACAATATTGTGTTGAGTTAAAAGTTTCGGTGTATCATACTATTTATTCTTTTGACATAAATATTTAACTTTTAAGGAATTGGAATAATAAATTAACTTTTTTCTTCTTTTTGACTTAAATAATATATTATGTATCATAAGCGTACACTGAATTTTATTGGTGTCTATCGGTTTACTCTAGGTTCGATCTTATGGGATTTTGATGGGATAGGTTTTGATCTTATTAGATGCACAGCAGAATTTTCTTTGCTGTCCCTGTCTTGTCTTGTCCTTCAATGTATGTATTTCTTTTACCTTGTCATGGGTACAACCAGGCGCAAAGCCAAGAATCGCATTCATAAGGCAGCCCAACATTGTAGGCTGAATGCTATGAGGGTTACTTCTGGTACTTCTTTAATAGCCGATTGCTTATTATGATCTACCATCGGATGCCTCATTGCGGGGAAGTACTGATTTTTCCAGCTGATTAGTCCCACAAAGCCGCAAAGATAAATGCATATTATATACTACATACTGCATTTATCGACATTGAAAAAGGTTACAATCTACCTGTATCATCTAAGATCAAACGAACGATCGAACATCTTAAAGATAAATAAACATACACATATACAAAATTTTGTATTTATAAATTACCTCAAAAATACCAAAATATTATATTTATGCTACATAAAAAAATATGTATATAAAACATCAAAGCAATAAATATGTGGAAAATTTAAAATAAATCTGATAAAACTTTTCAAATAAAACATTTATCCTCATGACATTGCAAAGAAATTGTGTAAATATTCTAACTGTATAATCGTATGAAACCGATGTAGTCAAAGTTCCGCATCTTCTATTCGCATATCCTGCAACTCATTCATGCAAGCGGGACTAACATATAAACGCTTTTATCGAATACTGCACAAACATAGTGCTTGTGAAAACTGATGTGGTAAGACACAGTTTAAATAATTGATTTTAACCTGATTTTTATCTAATTCACTTTAAAAGTTAATGTTATTTAGTTTAAAAGGTCCTTTATTAGCCCATATTTTGCTCGAGTGTAACTTTTATCACAGAACACTGTCTATGCAAGTAAATATCCAAATCCACCTAGTTTTAATGTTAGGAAGCAACAAATATATGTATATACACACATACAAGGTTCAAATCGTGTTTTAAGCTACGTAATTGAAAATTACTAAGACTGTTTTACATAAGGTATAACTATGTAAAATATATATTATAAAAAAATTAAAGTGTCTGTTTTCAATTTCAATTAACAGCTTTTCACTAAATGTATTTAAATTATATACGGTACTTACATAAAAAAAATATCTGTCTATTTATTTAGTTAACCTTTGAAACGGCTGGACCGATTTTAACGGGACTTTCAATCGCAGGTAGGTAATGTTATAAGGAGTATCTTAGGCTACTTTTGTTTTATTAGAAAATCGTTAAAACCGTTAAATTTATTTAACTTACACCCAGCGAAATGGGCCGGTTTTGCTAGTTAAAAGTAAATATAACCATTAACTGAAAATAATAAGTGCTTATAATCATTATATTACAAATGTTGCTTCTATAAGTTATATTTAGAAAGTACACACTGATTATTGTTTCTATCTTAGACATATCGAGAAAAAATACAATTTCTTAACTAGCAAATTGATTATACGAGAAAAAGTTATTAGAAAAATGATTCAAAATTTTAATCAATTGTATCAGACCCGATGTCTTCAAAAGAAATTAATAATGAAACAATTTTTCGAGATCCTTATTAGTTCATCAGCAACGACATTAATCCGCGAGACATCTTTTAAATCGCCGAGAGCTAACATCTAACCCCTTTTATCAGAACGATTGTACAAAACCACTCAACCCTTTTAATCCCCAATCCGAAGTGCGTCCGGTCGTTAGCCGACATTAATGGAATCCTCCGGCTAGTCTTCCGTGAAAATAACAAGGAAGGATTTTGGCAATTCAATCTGTTACAAACAAAAACATAAGTGACATCATGTGAAAGAAAGAAACACTATAGAAAAACGTTAGTTTTATATAACTTTGAATTTTATTACTAGTGATTCGCCCTCACTTTGCTCGGGCTCGTCCTAGTCAGTGCGGAGAGAGGGTGGCGATTGCATCAAGCGAAGTGAGACGCTTGAATTTTATTCTTGCGTTCGTAATTTTTTTGCGATTACTCCTAAGATAATTAAATTATATGTTATGAAAGTGTAAAATAATGTTCATGAAATGCTCAAAACCTCTAACTTATTTAAAATGATAAGGGTTAATACCTTATTTGTGTAAATAGCTTTCCAAGTACCGCTTTATAGTTTCCAATTTTTTTAAGTATTAAAATGAATATAATATGTTATCCTTAAGAGATAGACATATGTCATCGAAAGCTTATCTGTAGACCTATATAAGATACACAATTCCACCATACATCATTTTGCTATATATCAAAAGATTTAGACAGCGTTTTCGTTGAAAGCTCCCAGACGGCTTATTTTTTCCGACATTTAAGTCAATGTACAAAACAAATTCAAATACTGGAAAATTATATATTAAAACCTCTAGAATCACTCTAACCATTGGTCAAAACAGCATGAAAATTGGTGCAGTAGTTTTTGAGTTTACCACGAACAGACATACAGACTACAATGTAACAAAATTATTTTATAAAATATATAAGTACTGGTACATTATACAGTAAGGTATATACTACATGTGATTTTAGTAAAAAGATTTTATATTGATTGTACTAATAGACAATTTTACCATTTAATTCTGTCAAGTAACAATAGTGACGAAAACATATTAGTTCATGTTATTTTCCTTGTAAGGAAAACAATGGCACTTCTAACTTCAAAATAACCTATTTGTATTGCGATTTGCTTATTACGAGAATAGAACCAAAGACTTTAAGCACCTATTAATATTAATATTCATTCAATACGTCCATTGACAAAACCTAGTTCAAAGCTCTATATTAATATTCAATAGGTAGCTGGTTATCAACAATACTAATAATACTAACCATATATACTATGATGATTTTAAATCAAAAATCACAAGCAATAGCAATGTCAAAAAATTTTATTCTTTCCTCGGAAAAAAGAACAACATCTGCCTGGTGAACTTTTCCTATTAAATATCTGACCCTTGATTCCTTATACAAGTGATCAAAGATCCCATAGAGACCTCTCAAATTATAGTAAAAATGTACCAATAAAGTAAAACATAATATTATTATGTAAATATTCTATTGTTGAATTTCCAATAAATCCTATACAAGGTAATAATACTGCATTTAAGAATTGGGATCACAAAAACCAAGTTGGCAACACAAATGCCCGGCAACATGTTGAGACGTGTTTGCCTTGATTAATTAGGTAGAACGCGAGGAAAGCTGCTTCAAATAAAGCACTCGGAAACTTAAGCAAAAAATATACAAAGTATTGCGGTCCTTATTATTGTTGAAGTAAAGACTAATTCATCTTGACATGTGGCGAAACTTTGTTTTGTTTCATAATTATTATGGCGTATTTGCTTGTGGCTCGTTCCTGTCATATGAAAATAGTTCGCGATTGTGCTCGTGATTCGGACATATGCGGCACGGACTGAATAGCAGATGTTACATCACTAGTCAATAGTCATATATTATATACAAGCTGTATACCCTCGCTTCTCTGGAGTCACTGAGTGCATTTCAGTTTTTTGCGAGAAACCATCATGCATTTTTTTAAAATTAAAATGGCATAGCCTACTTCTAACATCAGATTTCGCCAACTAAAGTGTGGTCAAAATCAGTTAGCAATTTTTGAGATTAGCGTGTAAAAAAAGACCTACAGACAAAAAGATGATAATTACAAAAAATGAGTTTTTGCTTATAAGGAGGGTATATTAATTTCATTCACTATTAAAAATCTCTTAAATTGACGTAGCAAACAAAGAAGAAGTAAGTAGAATAAAAAGTAGAAGATAAGTTTGTACAAAAGATATTTATTTACAAAGTATTCAAAACAACAATAAAGAATACTTTATTGATTAAAATATTATTCGTTTAGATTCGTAAATTAATATTTCTGATAATTGTTTGATGACTTTAGAACTTATTATAATTTATAAGTCATGAAAAGTTAATACAACCAAATAAATTCAATTTCTAATTCACAGAACGTCAAATTACTAAATTGATTATTCATATTGGTCACATTAAGGGGATCGAATATTAAATACTTTTTATTATGACTCGCTGTTTATAGTCTATAGTTTTTTCAATAAACATGTACACGACAAAGACAAAGGTTTTAGTAGATTTGTTTCACAGTTTTCTAACATTCCATGGAGAAAAGAATTTAATTGAAAACAGTTGGCGGAAATTAACAGAAGATTAAAAATAGATCTTAATTCCAACTTGAAGAATTTTCAAAAACCTTTTCTTCACGCACTAATGGAATATCTAAATTAAACCATCTATTTCAAATTTGTAGTATCACCGGCTTAGATTACGTTATATTATGCGACGGTAAGGGATCAAAAGTTATTTATACGGTAAATATTTCAAATAAAATGAGAATGACTAATTCAACGGGTTCCCTAGGTACGTATTAATGCTTTTATTTAGAAAGCCTATAACCTTTCTTAATAAACGGGCTATCTAATGCAAAACAAATTTTTCGAATCGAATAAGTAGTTCCTGAGATTAGCGCTTTCGAATTCATATAGATGAGATTGAAAATTCTCTCATTATAAAAATTAAGTGAGGACTTGGTCTTGCCTAGTGAGTCTTCTGGTCTTTGTTATTTATATTATTGAATATTGTATACGTAGCGCCAACTTGCGTCAAACTATATAATTAACAATAAATTGTGTTACTCCTTATTAAGAATGGTACACCTCTTGCGAACTTCATGGTGTCCTGCATCTTATCTCTTACCGTTCGTGTCAGATTTTTGTCCCGACTGAATATAAAGGTTGAAGGAATAGAATTTGTATTGCATTATAACTAGTTCTATGTATTGTTATAGAGTAATTGGTTGGCGAAAACTTTATTTAAGAATGTTCGACTATTTGATTTTTCATATGAATGATAATTAATTTATTAATTTATTCTTGTGAATTCAGACCAGAAGTGAGCTTTTTTTAAAAAAAAACAAGCTTACTAAATCGACCTCAATTTACTTTAAGTATCTGAAAAGGCTAAAACACAATTTAACTAACTGAAAAGACAACTAATCTACCAACAATGATATTTTTAGAAACAAACCGGCAGATTAACAACCTAATAATGCTACCACGATAAGTGTCATGACACAACTACCCCCCGATGCCGGTTATGCATCGACTTTTATAGTTTTTTCCCCACTCTAACATCCTCTTTTCTGTTCATCTTCCACACGGCCTTTCCTGACAGGAGACCGTCCTCGGGCTCCTTTATCTTTTAACCTTGAGTTCAGTTAGAACCTCGACATCGAAAAGCAGAATGACGCCAGGAGCTAGAGACATCACACTCTCATCATCTACTGCCATATAAACAATAAAATCATCAGACAAAAAAAAACACTAAGTACATTTCCAAAACTTGCGTGTCAATATAAAGGTTTCAATTTGATTCATTCGTGGGTTAAGCCAACCTAGCATAACCTAAGCACAATGGATGTGAAACAAACAGATATCTGTACCAATTACCCGGGGCAGGACCCGTCGGGGGAGTGCGCCCTCACGACTCGCCAGAGAACCATGTCATAGCTTTGCGTGTGTAAATCAGTACCTATAACAGCGTGTTTCAATCCAACCTACCCCCAAATATACGTTTAATGTTTGCTGCAAAAACATATGCAACGGTCAACTCATAGTATGATCACTGCTCCAGGACGACATGTCTGAGTAACCTCCAAGACACTGTCCGAGCTCACACACATTAATCTTAAGCTACACAAGGTATGTTCCATATACTAGGATCGCACGTCCGAGCGCACTCCAAGACAGCATCCAATAATATGAAACCGTACCCCACTTGAAGTGCACCTGTCGGCCAGGATAGCATACCCGAGTACAAAGACCTGCGAGACATGCTATCCCCAACCGCAAGATACATCTTCCCTTGAATGTGTCAACCCCAATACGAAAACACAAAATAAGCATCTTTTACATAAACAGTAAAAAAATAAAATAAAAATTTTACAGTTAACACTTCTATACAGGCTGGGTAAAAGGCGCGGCACCTACTACTTACTACGATCTCGCTGGTTGTCTGACAAAATAAAAATACGGTCTAAAAATAACCGTTAATTCAAGTAACCTAATTTACTAATTTAAGCCTGACCAGCAAAACAAATCAAAACTAAACTATACACAGCGACCAACGCAAACACGAATTACTAAAATCAATGAAAATACACCAAAATCACGATACCCTCCGATAAAAACTTCTAAACAAAAGCGAACAACAAATATCACACGCTAACACAAGTAGTGGGCGAAACGGGACCTATCCCACTTCTGATCTTGTGAATTTAGACCAGAAGTGAGCTTTTTTTTAAAAAAAACAAGCTTACTAAATCGACCTCAATTTACTTTAAGTATCTGAAAAGGCTAAAACACAATTTAACTAACTGAAAAGACAACTAATCTACCAACAATGATATTTTTAGAAACAAACCGGCAGATTAACAACCTAATAATGCTACCACGATAAGTGTCATGACACAACTACCCCCCGATGCCGGTTATGCATCGACTTTTATAGTTTTTTCCCCACTCTAACATCCTCTTTTCTGTTCATCTTCCACATTATATTAAATTATATTCCCCTAAATTGTCAAAATTAAAAATTGAAATACTTACTATAATACTATTGAATGACTTAAATAAGAAAATACAAAAATAGTAAAATAATAACATAGCTTTAGCAGCTTTAATAACGGATTATGTTCTAGATATTTCGTAGCTCCGTAGCACCGTAGCATGTTTACTGCTACGCTAGAAAATATAATAATGCCACACAAATTCTTAGCTTTGTGAAGTAATGAAAGTGGCCACAAAAATGTGTTAAACAGCCATCATAGCATTGTGAAATATTTAATATCTACTTGATAAGGTCGATTCTCATAATCCAATATTTTTTAAGAGATAAAGAACAAAATCAGTTGTTACTGTCCTATTTATAATATATCTATATTTTAAGTATATAAATGTAAATAAAACAATATTTATTCATATTTATACATTTTGTAAGTTTTTAAGATCAAACGACAAAAAATGCTAGTATAACAAATTATTATCAATGTGTGTAATGTGTATATAATCCAAGTCAAAAATATAATATTAAGACGTGTTGAATGATCATACTAATAACCGTGTTGTCTTGTTAAATGTAGGCCTACGTGCCGTCATCTAACATACATTGTATTTACATAATTTCATGAAAAGGCGAAAACGCTGTCGAGTAAAATTGATGTTAATCATGCATACTCCTCCAAAAATACACTTAAAGGCTAACATAAATACGCTCTGAAAGTGGAAAAATATAAAAAATTATGTACGTCAGGTAAGATGATAGACTTCTTTGACTGTAACGAATTATTTTATATTGTATATTTTGCCAAATATATGTACATTTTTTTAATTTATTATATGTCTTCAGTCCTTTTTTTAATATCCCACGGCTGGGCACGAGCCTTTCTTTATATGTCTTAAAAAACTTTCTGTGCTTTCTCAGACACTTACTTCAGGTAAGACAAGTGGTAATCATATTAGAAGTGATTCACACATAAAAATATCAGGTGCCAGACCCGGATTTGGACCCACATCGCTCAGTTATTCATGCGAGCATCACTCAGTTATACAAGCGAGCGCATTACCACTAGGCTACCAATGCTACAAGTTGGACATACTCGTTCAAATATATTTATTAAGCTTATACTTGTATAACACGGATTTGAACCCGCAACACTTGGTTATAGAAGCGAGCGTGTTACCGCTGGGCTACCACTTCCTTCCAATAAATTATTATATTATATTTTTATAAAAATATTATTAAATTTAATATTTTAGCATTGCTATTATCCAGAAAGTTACTATAACAATGTTATAATACCATTGTAACTTGCAACTCAGTACAATGATAACTGAATAACTAACTTCTAAGTTCATATATTATATTCATAATGTGCAATCACCCTTATATTACACAGACCCACACATGTAATAGAATAGCCGTAACTTAGTTGGCCGTAATTGTCTTAGCACTTGCAATCTCTAGACTACGAATTTCGTAGCTTCGTAGCCTCATAGCACCGTGCTACGCTTACCGAAACGCTACAAATAACCTAGAAGCAAATCTAATAATGTGTAATGAATTCTATAACATACTATGAACATGGGAAACTGTGAAACCGCAAGCTGTATTCTCTACAACCACCTTTATACTCTGGACTGAATATGTAAGTTTCGAACTAAAATCTTAGGCTAAGTTTTGAACTAAGTTGAGTAAAAATCTTTTATTTAGAATCCTGTCTGGTTTTACACATTGTGATACACTTTTGAAACTATTTATATAGAATGGCTTAATTTACATAATATTGTGTAAGAATTATATAAGAAGAATTAAATATTATATATTTTATATATATAAATCTTTATACTACTTTTAATTGGGAACACTCGTATATGTCATTAGGAAACAAACTTAAAACTTGAATTAAATACATTTTGTTATAGTTGATAGCATCAGTATATTTTATAAGCTACTAGTAGACTCTAACTATAGCCAATTAAGTAGTAACAAGCCAAAAACTCAATTTTCAAAATCAAAAATTGAGTTTTGGACGAAAAACACCTGTAAACTTAAAACCTTAAAAAAATAAACCCTTATCCAAATATAAGATTTGAAACACGGATAAATACGAATTTAAAAGTCCGAGTCGTATCTGACATATTATACACAAAATATTTATGTACATCCAAAAATTAGTCATTTAATATTTATGATAAGATATCTAACTAAAATATGCGTAATCTCATTAGGTTATAAAGTTATAGGGCACGCTATCAAGCAATACTATCTAAGCTGGAAGGAATCCGTGTATTCAACTCGAATATGCCAAGTATAAGCTTCTATGATTCTGCACTGAATACTAAAACAGATGTTATATGGCAGAATACGTAAAGAGCATGAATTTATAACATTTTGATCCTTATTACTAACGATTTAAGGGCTACGAATGGCCGATTCGAGGCTTAACACTAAGAAATTAAGTCTGTTTCTAGATATGCCATTCAATTATTCATACATTTCACACTGTATATTTCATACCTAATGAAAATATACTGATAATATAAGAGAATTTCGAAGTTCACAGGAATTTCAGTTACAGATATGTCACTACGAATGTGTAAATGCAAATATTCCGAACTAGAATTTATTTGGCCGAAAATGAATAGCTATGGCGACGTTTGATAAAAAGCACAAGAAATAAAGCAAAGTTATCTTTTATATAATATTTGAAGCTGCTTCATCGTATTTAAATACTTTTTAGAAAAAAATATTGACATAATAATCATTTTCGATACACAGGCCGAATTAACCGTTTTTTAGATTTCTCGTCAGTCTGGTTTATTTTTATTTTGTTTTATTTATTCTAAGAGAAACAAACAGTGGTATAAAACAAACAATAAAAATACAATAATAATAGTAGTACATACACCAATAAAGTTTCTACAGACAAACAATACACATAGTATAATTAGTGTAGATACTAGAAGAAAATTAGGGAGAAGATATTCAATTACATATAATACATTAACAAAACAGAATACTAAAACACTAACAATAAATATATAAAGCTAAATTACAGATTTATTTGAGAAAGAACATCTCTTATTTTCCTTTTGAAATTTGGTAGCGAATAATACATTATATCTATGTCGTTAAAGTTAGCATTATAATCGCGACAGGACCTATATGTAAATTCATTTTGAGCAAATTTAGTTCTGGTAGTTTTCTGGTGGTTTTTCTGTCGGTCTGTGACCGCATCATGAGAAAATTACTGTACAGATTTGATGAAGGGTACGTTGATAGCTATTATCCAGGCCAACATGTAGGATGCTTTTTACTATTGGAAAATATCTCGAAATGTCGAAACGGAGTGGAGCGAGGGTGACTTGCTAGTTTATAATTCTATATTACAGCTACTACATTTAATAAACGATTTTTTGGAATTTCACGTAAAAACATGCAAAGAATTTCATTTCCAAAAGTCCTTTCTCAGTGCATTCTTGGGATATGCAAAGAATGCGCTACTGCGCCACGACGATATACCATTATTATATAAAATATGTAGATATCGCCTCAATTTTACAAGCTAGATATAAAATTGAATTGGAACAATGTAATCCCTTATTGAAAAGACCTGACCCATTGAAGTACTCTTCACTGCGGGTTATACGTGTAAAGTAAGGATATATTATTTTAGGTGACCCCACAAGTGATAGCGAAAATTGAATTTTGGTACTTTGTGAACTCAAATCGAGTTATATTGAGCGATGACGTGGCTGAGTACGTCAATGCACAATATATGAGAACATTTATCATAAGCTTGTGTCCAATTTCTGTTTGCAAATCGATGTATATGTATGATGTTTATTAAATAACACTTTGAACTCAAAAACTCAAAACATCAAAACCAGTAGTAGTTCTTCATCAAAACCAGTAGCATTACAACAATATAAAGTTTAAATAGCTTACTACAACTTCTAATTACGAAAGTGAAAATTAAGTAAAAAATAAATAAATAACTTAAAAGTTAACATAGTAGACTACTAGTACTATTATATAGTGGAATAATGTAATAAAATATATCCTCGACGCACATACTCACATATACACATACTGACAATCTAACCAAAAAGGTTTAAAAACATTCAATAAAAAATTCTTGAATCTAAACTCTTTAATTTGAATAAAAGTTAAACACTATATCCAGCTTATCATGCTTAGTTTTACTAGTCTAATGTTATGCTATTTATTTTTCTTATTGTTGGACACGTTGGCACAGTTTACTGTGACAGCGGTCGCGGGCTCGAGTCCATCTTAATAGTTCGTCGTCGTTCGTCGTACAAAGGCTATAATAATATTTTGCCTAACATTATTAAATTAGGGAAGTGGCGGCAATATTTAGAACATTATATTATATACGAGTAGTATATTTACTTTTTGTAGAATAATGAAATTAATTTCAAAAAATTTTAGTATTTTTTTTTTACCTTAATGTAAACCGTAAAGTAAACATTCGAATAATTGCATATTTTCAGTCAAATTTCATTCTGTGGTTTTAGTAAAGAAGAATAGAAAAAAAAGGTCCTTTAAACTTCTAACATTTAAATTAGCCATTTTAAATTCTGAATTTCTGCTACTTGTATCTTTGAAGCATCGCAGCATCGGGATGTTTTGGAATTCTACGATCCGAATGGTCTTTTCAGCTCGTTTGTCTTGAATAAATCCGGCCACTCGTTCGGCTAAGCGCACACAGCTCAATTTTCTAGTTTATTTTGTGTGATACTTTATTTTGTTTTACATTAGAAATTTTGACATTTTTAACACGTATTTTATTAGTTTTACTTGAAAATATATTAACAAACGAATGTCGATTTTAATCTATTTCTAATTGGCATGTAAATATTCTGAATGACTTTTAAGCTCAGTACTGGCCAGTAGTTAAGATGTAAGATTTATGGAATTTGTTATATGTTTCTTTAAATAAAAATTAAACTTTAAATTATATTACGTACGTATAGAAAATAGGAATAGACATTCTTTAGGATGAACTTAACTTTATTTCTCAGAATAAAATAAATTAGATAGACATTCGGTTAAGAAACCCTAGATAAGTCAAAACTCATTTCTATGAAGAAAAGAAAATAAAAATATTTTTCTTCATATTATGAAATAAATACCATCTTTACAATTCTCAAAATTTAATCTAAAACGATATAAACAAAAAATGAACTTAAAGCAAAACAAAAGATTTTAATAAAGTGTAAATCTATTTCATTTCTCTTTAAAAATTCGCAGTGCATTTGCGATGACAATAATTTACACATTTTAAAGGAATATTTGACCTGTACAGAGAGACCGAGCGCACTAAATCGCGTTCGACTTTCGGTAGGTTTTTAGTTTTGTTTGGATATTCCCGACCAGTCTTTGGCTAACCCATATAAAAAAGCAGTAATATGCTAGCCCATATAAAATAACAAAATAGTTGATAATGAGTTTGTAAGAATTTTTTTAAGAAGTTGTATAAATTGATTTATTCTCATGATCTATATAGATAAAAAAAATAATGAAAAAAGTGTTTGTTTATATATCAAAATAACAACGTTTTACGAATTTTTTTTGTTTGTCTGTATTTCCAGGCAAAACTCCAAAATAGCTACACCGATTTTGATGACTTCCATTATTAATAACAATACATATTCAGTGTAGAAATACTTTTAATAATTAATTTACTAATTATTTAAATTTTAAAGAAAACTATCACAGACGGGTTTAAACTAGCATTCTTAGTAGTAGCTATCTGCCATATATTAAACAATTTTCATTTAAAATATTATGATAACAAAAAATATTTTTTCTTTGTATAAGAATTAGTATGAAATGAAAGTAAATTAAATTTACGACGCTTGCAGAACAACAAGGATTTTACATCTGGTAGATGCATTTTAATAAAACATAGTACAAAATTAAGACATTCTCCGTGTACTTCCGACGCTACGTTAAAAGGAATAATGCAAGAACTAGCCACAAGCTTGGCTTTAGCAAGTCTAACCAGTGTTTTATTCTATAAAGCTGTTATAACACATATTTTATTAAAATAATTATATAAAATATAAGGAAAACTTGTTCGTTAGTTTACACATGACTACCGCTATTATAGACTTGTTTTTGCTTGTTGATCGTCTAGCGTCAAATAGTGTAAGTACGCATTAAGGACACTTATGAACAAAGATTTTTTTTTATTTTATGAGTCAAAAGGGCATGACGAGAATAACTTTTTAAAGTTTCATTACAATCGGATAAATGACTCAGATTCGTAAAAGGCTTGTGTTATAGATACCGGATAGTTTATCAACTACAGACACATAATTTTAAACACCTGCAATTATAAATGAATGGAATAAAACATCTGTGCTCGTCGCTCGGCTCGAATCTTCGATCGTTGGCCCAACAAGGTCTCTAAAAACTGTACCAAACGTGTCGTCCTAATACTAAAATCTATAATGTTTTGGATCAACACAATACCTATATGATTAATAACTTCAATTTAAACTACTTACTTAACCTTCCATCGTGTCCATTACGTTCATTTTGTTACAGTTCTTTCATCTTATTTACACGAGCGTCAGACGCGTCAATAAAATCGTGTACATTTAATATAGCATTCTTAGCATCAAAAGCAAGAACTTGATTTGTATCGTGTATTGAGATGTTGAATTATATGAATACTCTTTAAAAGCTACCCTTCAAGAATTGTGTACCGAAATAATATTTCAACATTTTAATATTTTTTACATTTTAAAACTAGCATTTTCCCGTGACACTGCCCGTATTATATATATATATATATATATATATATATATATATATATATATATATATATATATATATATATATATATATATATATATATATATATATATATATATATATATATATATATATATATATATATATATATATATATATATATATATATATATATATATATATATAATTACTGCGCTTCTTTGACATTAAATTTTTATTAATATTATAAAATATACGTAATTCTGTACGTAACTCTGTGCCTTGACTCTTGCTGAACAGAGTTCGATAAGACAATACATTAACATCCGGGGGACGGACATAAGCTGCCTTGCTATCGCTAAAGCCTAGTTCGCATTAAGCTAGTATTTTAGTCTAGTAGCGAGTACTTTAGTAGCTAAATTACTCGCTACTCACCAAAAATCGTTCGCACTTTGCTCGAGTACAGTTTACAAGTGAGTGGTGTTTTGCAAGATGAACAGCCTATAACGCAATAAAGTAAATAAACTAAATGAATGAAAAGTAACCTGATGTTTTTAATCAACCGACTTCCAAAAGGAGGAGGTTATCAATTCGTCTGTATTTTTTTTTTTTTTTTTTTTTTTTTTTTTATGTTTGTTAGCTCATAACTTTGAGCTGGGTGAACCGATTTTGATGATTCTTTTTTTATTTGAAAGGTAGTGCTTCCCATGTGGTCCCATTTTAATATTTTCCAGTTCTGATAATGGCATCCATGAGAAAACCATAAAAGTCTTAAATTTGCATTAAGTATTTGCGTGACAAATAGACAAATAACTCAATATCACGCCAACCGATTTCGATGATTCTTTTTTTAATAGAAAGGGTATACTTCAAGGGTAGTTTGATGAGAGTTTGGTAAGGTTCTGATGATGGGATCCATGACAAAGTATCGGAACTCTTCAATTCTTAGGAGCAAATTAACGATGCTCGGCCAAATCTTTTATAGGCTATATGGATATTTGAGTCACGTACCGTAACTGATGATGGAAGGTACAACTCCTCAACGGTTAGCAGTTTAAAGAAAATTCTTTCAATATAATACGCAATTATGAACGGATAGTTGTATACTTTCAGGCTATTAGGTTTACCTCATAATAGAAGGTAAATTTTTATAGTCAATAACACAATACGTATCTACTTTCCGCAAAAAAGTTAAAAATAAATTATTTTTAACAAAAAAACAAAAACCGACTTCCAAACTTAATAAATCTAAACTAAAAAGTAGAAAATAATACTTTTAAGGACTTTGTTAATTTTGAAGTCGGTGCCAGCCAAAGCAAAATAGCCCTAAATAGATACATATTTGATTAATCTATCAATTTGTAAACATAATCTGGCTGGCACCGACTCCAAAATTAACAAAGTCCTTAAAAGTATTATTTTCTACTTTTTAGTTTAGATTTATTAAGTTTGGAAGTCGGTTTTTGTTTTTTTGTTAAAAATAATTTTCATTTTAATTTCTTTTTCGCTAAATCCGGGTATATTCATTATTTTTTCCAAATCTAAGTATGCGGAATGTTTCATATGCTTGTTTTCATAATGCAAGGACTTAGTATTCCACAAGCATTCGTGTTCAACATATTTAGAAACGAATTTAGTGAGCTCGGACGCGTGGTGGGGGCTGCTACTCGCCCAAAAAAGCGTGGTATTTAAACGCAAATCAAATTAAATACTTTTTTATGAAATAATAATCCAAATTTCCATCAAAATTACTGATTGCACAGCAGAATACTCAACTCAAAATATTAGAAAACACACTACAATTTATTTTCGTAACGTACGGCTGTTTATCTTAATGTAAAGCAATTTTATTAATTCACTGCTTATAATGACTAATGCACATTATACCTGGTAACTCTTTTTTTTTGTAATATAGCTCCTATTTATTAATTAGCGTTAATATTTAATTATTGGGTCGATTTGGTCATATATCTAACCTAACCTAACCAACCTAGAGAGAACGAAAAGTTTTTAAGATCAACCTTTTGAACCTATGTTATCTAAATCGAAAGAAAATAATCTTTGTGCCAGTCACGCTTAATTACCACTGTAGTTACGCTAGTGTCCGAATAGCCTTACCGCCTATTAGTATACATGCTACTCGGATAGATATTTTGCTTTGACAAAGAGTATCTTCTACATGCGCACTAGTATTCTTCTAATTTGCTTAAATAAACTTAAATAAATTTATTCATTATGAGGATAAAAGTAATGTCATGCTTTGCATTTTATTTTTTTCTGCAGTACTAGTTTTGTTAAACATTCAGTTTATTTGTGGTAAAGTAATTTATTTGATTTAAAAAGGCATATAAATGATGAAAATATATTGATATGTGATTATTTATTTGATGTGCAATTAATAATATCCCCCCAAAAAATAGAATAAAATGGATTGACTCGACTTAATTACTTACTAAACTGATCGACTAAATTTTTAGTGTTCAGACACGTTTAGCTACTAAATTACATGCTACTAGACTAAAATACTAGCCTAATGCGAACTAGGCTTAATGCAAAAACGAGTACGCTAGAAAATGAAAAATATTTTTAAATCAAGTGCATTAACGCGTTTTGGTCACAAAATATGATTATTACTAGCAATTCCCGCGGCTCCGCCGGCGCTCTAATTACTATTTAAAAATAGAAATTGGTGGTAGAAAGATGAAAATTTAGAGTTATAAGTATTTTTTATGCCAAATCATAAAAAAAACAAAAAAAACATTGGTCTAAAAATAAAAAAAAATAAAAAATCTGCAGTAAAAAGAAAAATAGCGACCTATTTTTAGTCCTCCCAAATATACACAAAAAAAATCATAACCATCGGTCAAGCCGTTTCGTTTCGTTAGGTTCGAAAACAAACACTGTAATTTTTATATAAAGATTTTTATTTTTATATATTAGATTATTAAGATTTAAATATGACTGAAACAATTACGAGTATGTCATTAATTTTTATAATAGCTTTACATGCATGTACATAATCAATATTGATTAATAGTTGAAAATTTATTATGCATGAAATTATTAATACCCCGTTTTACGCACGATTGTTGCAATTTTAAGGATAATGAAACGAGAATAGATTTTTGATTTATTTTACTTTACTTACTACGGGTACTGAAAAGCTTTTGCATGTCTTAAATAAGAAATAAGTATAGTATGGGAGAGGGTCGAGTACAAATGTAAGCATAGATAGTATTTTGTCACATTACTAATGGATAAACAGGCAGTGACAGCCCAGTGGTAACGCGCTTGCTTCGATAACCGAGCGATTATGCGTGCGTTCAAATCCAGGTGCAAAAAAAAATCGTGAGAAACCTGGATATGTGAGAGAACCTAGATTTTTTTTTAAATACATTTGAAGTCCACCAACCCGCATTTGTCCAATATGGTGGACTATGGACGACTCTCGTATTGAAGGAAAAAAAAGGGCTTTATGTAATTAATGGATAAATGTAACTAAGAACTTAATAGTGGTATATTACGACCGAACTATAAAAATGCGGAAGCTGTTTGTGCATTTGTATGCTGATTACTTTTCACTAAGACGGCTTTAACCATTTTGAATGACATTTAGTAATTAGATAGATTATAATCTGGCGAAACATAAACTATATTTATTATATGCCTAGTGGTGAAACAAAGCGTTGGTATGCTGCTAGTCGTAATATATTACATAAGAAAACAAGTTAGTTTTAACTAACATTACTAAACTCATTATAAGTTTGTGCAGGTCAGTGGGTACTGGGTGATTGACTCGAGCGAGTTAAAAATAAGGGCCATTTCAGCCTAGCACGGAAGACTTACAAAAACGCATCTAGCTTAACGGCTTCCGTCACAGATTTACGGAGATTATCCAGCCGGGACAGCAATGAAAACTTATATCGTAGTAATTCATTCTATGGATTTGTGTTCGCTATAGTTTTTTTTAAATAATTTTAATTGTACTAGATAGAACATTTACATACTTAAGTTTTTTTTATAATTAGTAAATTGTATTTGCATTTTAAATCATATCATGTATTTAATTGTGAATTTACTGTAGTAAAATTTAGGTAATAATTAAATTATACCAGTGCACTAATTTAATAATATTAAAATTAGCGCCCTAAATAGTAAACTACGTCCAAACCTCGGGTCTCACATATCTGATGTGATGATGTGACGTGTTTCAGTGCGTCGGACGGTGGAGGAAAACAACGTGAGAAAAGCTGCATATCTGAAAGAACCTAGTAAGCTTTCGCAAGATACCCGCCAACTCATACTTGGCCTGCATGGTGGACTATGACAGATGGCTTACTCACTTTCATATTGAAGAAGGCTTACATCCAGGGGTGGAACGTTAAATCGTAATAAAGGGGTGGATCGATTTAGGTATTTAGAATAAAAAAATGACTTTGTTATTTCTCGCTCTACTTTACCAACATATTATTATGCAGTGTGAAATAAATAAACATAATAATATAACATTTTCTATTTTGCCTCCATGAATCCGATTCACACTTGATCGATTTTTTTTCTAATCTATTTTTCTAATTTCATTACATTCTAATTTTAAAATCCACAGCTAAGGTAGACATTTTAAAAGAAGAATGAAAAATATGCGCGTACACATTATCATGATACACATATTGTTCTTTATAATTTTCCTTTGGATAAGCCAATTGGATTATCTAATCGAATCGCCCAGTAGTATATTAGTAGGATTAGTCTCAGTTACCCGCGCCATGATTTCATAATATCATTAACACATTTATCTACGTTGCTGGTAACACATTAGTAATAAATACATGTACGAGTATGCTTTGAGATTAAAACGAATAACTAAAAATTTACCAATGATAATATTGTAATTAGTTACTGTGGATAAGATTTTATAGCAAACTAGCAATTCAAAAGAATGAAAATCTAAGGTTAAAAAGTTTTTTCGATGCCAAATCATAAAAAAATGAAATTTTAAAATTTGGTTTTAAAATAAAATATAAATAATATCTGAAGAGGGCCACTCTTATCATCTAGGGGAATAAAAATTAGCCTATTACCTATAGACCTACGAAATATACACAAAAAAATCATAAAAATCGGTCCAGCCGTTTCGGAGTAGATCGGTAACAAACACTGTGACACGAGATTTTTATATATAAGACTAGTAGTACTGTAGAAGATATAATCAAT
Organism: Boloria euphrosyne; assembly: GCA_951802675.2. Classification (NCBI taxonomy): domain Eukaryota; kingdom Metazoa; phylum Arthropoda; class Insecta; order Lepidoptera; family Nymphalidae; genus Boloria; species Boloria euphrosyne. Next base: position 12,230,531 of record OX637875.1, on the reverse strand, counting down.
GACAATGTATTAAGTTTGAACATTATTAAGGATTTTTTGTCATAATCGTTACGTAATATATTGACTAAATGCATATTAAGTGCATTTTTTTTAAATCGGACTCATGATTTTCTGAGATAAGCACGAAACACACAAATAAACCACAAATAGACTAATAAACAAATTTTTTGCATAAAATTGAATTATACTAATAGTTTAATAATTAGTTTTTATTGAAGAGTTGCATTATACTATAAATCTAAATTATTTATTAATCTGTTGAATTAGGAAAAAAATCACTGGTAAATAAATTAATTCTTAGCTAGACCAAATTAAACAAATATTCGTAGAACGCTTCTAAATTGATTGGCTGTCAAACTCTAGTGAAATATAACGCAGCTGCTCGCCAAAACAAAGCTGTTATTTACAAACGTATGCAGATAAGATTTTGATAAAAATTTTAAAAATAGTGCACATTTTTAATGAAAATTTTGGTTTGTCGCTTCAAATATATTTATCGTTAATTAATTTGTAATTAACTTATTTAAATTATCATTGAGCTCAGCCCTTTTAACGACCCACTGCTGGACACGGGCCTACTTCAGTAGGAGGGGATTAGGCTATAGTTCACCGCGCTGGCCTAGTGCGTGTTGGTTGACTTCACATATCTTTCGAAAACTTGCTAGGTTTACTCAGACATGCAAGTTTCACGATGTTTTCCTTCACCGTAAGATAAGTGGTAATTATGATATAAATGATTCGCTCATGAAAATATCAGAGATGCGATATCTAAATTTGAACTCGCATCACTCGGTTATCGAAGCGAGCGCCTTACTACTGGGCTTCTACTGCCTTTATCATTTTTTTTGGTTCAAAGCATGGTCATGTAGAAATATATTTGCAAATATTTCTTATACAATAGATAAATATAGAATGATTTATAGTTCTCAAACTAAAACAGATCAAACTTTCGACTTTCAAAATAGTTTTCACCTTTACAAATGATGTCCTCTAGCGGTTAAATGAAACTATCTAATGAGCCTTCAATTTTAGATATAAAAACCTTTTCTATTTATGTACTATTTGCTTACTAAGAACATTTCACAAATATACTACACGTGACAAAATTCACGACTTATCATGAAAGTGATTTTGATTTGGTAACTAGACTAATGCCTAGGTGTTTGTTTAAGAGGCTTATGAAAAAGAACTCAAATTACTACCTAAGGCATGCAATAGTATAAATAAAGTATAAATATAAATAACTGCGAACTGGAACAGCAGATCTTATTTCTATAACAATAGTATTCATTACAAGTAGAGGCATGAAATTTCACTTTCGTCTTGACATTTATGGCCATACAATGAAATATTTTAATCAAAAAAGTGTCAACTTTAAAATAAAAACGTGTAAAATAACAAATATATTAAAAAGTCATGACATATTAATATCAATTTATAAGTTTAAAGAAAAGATATTGCAGAAAACTATGTATTTGTATAAGTTACTATATGTTATGCTTCGTATTAATAGCTTTAAAGCATACCAATTAATCACGTAAAATAGATGAAACACGAAAGCGATTGGTCAGTAAAAAAATCATTAATTTAAATTATAATATGCAAAAATTGTAGTAAATCCATAAGCCTTCGACCTATAACATTAAGGTTACTTACAAAATGTGTAATATTAGTGCCTACCACTTCAGCAGTAAAGTACACCAGACGGCGTTTACATGACGACCCACTGTTAACAATCGGGCAATTAACAAGGCAGGTCGAGCGCAGCCAAGCGTGGCTCACATCCAACTTGCTTATTTCCTCTACCATGTAAGTACAAATAACTGTTATAATTTCAAATAATATCTAACCAGTGCTTAGGCCTATTATATAGACCTACTCATTGACCTAGACTAGACAGTTTAATTATTGTAATAGCACTTTTTATTACTTTTGCTTACTTGAGCCAGGTGCTCAAGATAAGTTCCCTCCAACGTGCGTTAACATTTTCGCGGTGGGAGGGCTCAGTAGAGTCTGGGGCCGGGCGGCAAACCAAGAAATGCGCAGGGAGGGCCCACTTCGGTAGGCGATGCAGAGTGGGCCCACTTCGGGGGGCGATGTGTCAGGTGGGTTGCTTCTGATACTTCTCTGCGTCACCATACGTCACCACATGCGTCACTATATTTCCCAACAATAAAAAAAGGTGCTCAAGATAGATGTTCTAGTATAAACAGTTGGACTTTTTAATAAAAAGAAGGAAAAACTCATCTTGTATTTATAAAGGCAGGCTCACACGATCAAAAATGTCACATTAATATAAACGAAAAGCAGCTACAGTCTACACAATATATATTTCAAACATATTCTATAGGTACATATTATAACAAAATTCAGACTCTAATCTGTAAATGAAATATATTTTTTAAATGTAATTGAATTAGTCATTATTATCGATATAAAGTCAGAATCTATGGTTTTGAGATTTTTTGACTCTCTGTCTGTGAATACATCATAATGAAATTACTGGACAAAATTTGATGAAATCTATTATAATGATAGCTTGATATCCGGGTCAATATATATGATACTTTTTACTGCGGAAAAGTATCTCTTCACTGAAAAATAAATTCTAACGTACGTAGGATCAAACCCGAGTAGAGCGTAGGTAAGTCGCTAGTTTCACAATACGTTTGATAAAATCAATCATCTTTGCAACCATACGTAGATCGACTTCATACCGATACAAAATGTAATCACCGAATAATCATATAATATGTCGGCTTTTAATTACTAAATACTGTAAGTATAAGTACAATGTTAAAACTATTTTCATAAAACCCTAAACGTTTAAGCGACCTAAAAACAAACAACGAAACCGCTAGCTATAGATTGGGGCGCATTACGCGTTATAATTTGCATAATCTCATCCGAAATTAACGAAAAATACGTTTTGGGGTGAAATTCGTGCTAATTATTGTTCCAGGGTTTACTTTGCGCCCGCCAAATGAAATAAGGTCAGTGCATGATTAAATTTTAAAAACAAACTTGCGTGTCCGTGCGGACTAATGAAATGAATTATTTTAATGAAGGGTTCTTAGCCACCACTATTTTTATATACACCAGAGCTTTGCTGTACCGCTAAAACACAAGCGAACCTAACATGTATTATAAGGAAATAGAGTACATTTTTGTATATACGTATTTTTTGAATGTCACTTCATTTTTAGGTCCGTATAGCAATTTTATACAGAACGATAATTACAGCTATTAAGTAATAAACTTGTGGAAAGGACATATGCAATTTTATTTTTTAATCAACTCTATTATGTTTGACTTAGCCGAAAATGCAGAATTCCCAAAAATAAAATGCTTTTGGTATCTGTTAATTACTTATAATTACTAACATACCCACATAAAATTCATTTAGGTAATATTGCATAATTATTATAAAGCGAACAATTATGGTGAATAATTATTTGTTTATCAGTATGCGTTTGTTTGTCATTTCACTTTGTTTGGAAACATAGAGATAGACATTTGCCCACGGCTGGGCAACTTACGGGGCTGGGCTGGGAAATCTCCGCAAGTTTTACAGTCTTGAATATTATTATTTAGTGCATAAATATTGCAAGAAAAACAGACTAAGACAAAAAAAATATTAGTCCCGCTGAGTTTTTTTTCGCCAGTTCTTCTCAGGTCAGCAGCTTCTTCTTTCCGAACTAGTAGTAGACTCATGACGTTCAGTAAAAAATTGTAATGATTTTATGCTGAATAAAATATTTTAAATTTGAATTAAATACAAAAAAGGTACAAGTAGATCGCGTATAGTAGATATATAATATGCCTTTATATTCATCCAATCTTTGTTTGACCGAACAGAATCTGTTCAGCGAAAACGTTAATGGAAATCCTACTGTTCCCGCAAAAACAACTAAATCACGTTTTTGTTGTAATCTTTTCTCTTCAAGCGTTGACTGTCCCTTTAATATACATAAAAATGTCCAATATCGTTAGGTTAGGTTTCAAAGAAAAATGTATTGCAAGAAACCTACATGAGTTAGTTTTATGATTAAGTATGTTATGACAATATTGACATACATTTTAGTGAACAAGTCATGTAATTAAAAAACTTAAAAAATCCAACTGCGTTTCTTAAAAAACCTTAATATTTCGTGTTCTGATTCAAAATTTATATCCGTTGTCATTTTGACCTTTGATGCTAAAATCGATAGAGTCGTTCAGGCTATAGAATCAAGAATGTACCAAACAATTATACGTACATACATACTCTCTAAAAACATAACCCTCCTTCTAGCGCAGTCGGGTAACTATGTAAGCCATTGTCATTATTTACAGTCTTTGGGCGAGAGCAAGCGACAATCAATCTGATTACTCCGTCACCAGTCCATGCGCTTATCTCACATATTCTTAGAGAATTTCGAGTATACTCTTAACAAAACTCTAAATTAGCTTTTAGCTACGGATTTAAACGTTGAAATTTTCTGTTTTAATTTTTAAATAGGTATTGTATAATAGGAATTACTTTGTTATAAAGACTTATATAAAAAAGTCAATACCTTTAAATATATAATATATTGACGACATGTTTGGCTCAGTTGGTAGTGACCCTACCATCTGCGCCAGCGGTCGCGGGTTCGAGTCCCGCTGGGAGCATTTACTTGTTGCGCAGAAATGTTTGTTCTCCAGTCATGGGTGCTTATATTTATAATATTATGTATGTATTTAACATTTATATGTGTAGTATATGAACTATATGGCATCCGTAACACAAGCCTCGTAGCTTACCACGGAACTAGATGGCACTGTTGTAATAATGTCCCAACATATTATATTATATAAAAACGAAAGATCACTCACTCAATTACTTTACTCATCACGAAACATCGACAACTACTTGACATATGAATAAGAAATTTGGCAGAGGGGTAGTTTATAGTTAGTAGACGTCTGCTAAGAACGGATTTTGCGACAGGGTCGGATTAAGGAGGTATAACGACTCTCGCAAGTTTGTATGCATAGTTGCTTAATTTTTTGTGCAACATTCTTTAAATTTGCAGCGACGAATCCGAGTGAAGTGAGGGTGAGTTTCTAGTACCTAACAATTATTTGCCAAGTATTTTTACAAAAGACTAAGTACTTTATAAAAATATTAGTATTACATAAAGTGTAATAACCGATAGTAATTTAAACAGGATTTTGCTTTAAATCAACCACAGGGCCACGATATATTAGTTTCCTAAAATTAAAACATTATACCATAAATTACCCGCTTATTATATTCTCATTGAATATTTATCAGCGATTCGGAATATTTATAATGATAAATGACATCGTAACGGTTAATTCTATCAATTAAGTACTGTTTATACACGAAATAACAGTTCTGAAAATATATTATAATGGAGTATACAGGATTTTAAGGGTATAAGCGGATTTCTTTTTTTATCGTATTAATTTCATAACAAAGTGGGGATTTTTGTATTGATATTTAAGCAGTTTATTTTTGATGTTAATTAAAAAGTGCATAACTAACCTACTGAATTAAGTCTTTATATTGTTTCATACTTTACAATACACTGTTTTTAAAGAATTCTTTACGTTTTAAGTCGACGTTAACTTTTTAAGTAACTTCCTTGAGATACCTTGTAATATTTACTTGAAGACGCGCTAAGTATTAGTACTAGTGAACGTGCGTTCACCTTGTCGTTTGGAACAGTAGCGTCCGGCAATCCGGCCAGGTGTGAAGCCAAAAGCCTACTTCGGTAGGCGGTGTGTCGTGCGGGTTGCTCCTGGTACTTCGCTAAGAGCATAGTAGACTGTGGAGCAATTCCTTGGCTATGTGGTCTGCTTCGGCAGACCTACCGGGCCGTCGCACTGTCGTGGTTGAATGCTTAGGCGATCCTACGACGCCTCATTATAATAAATGAACGTTTTGTTGGATTTTATTTGTTTATTTTAAGCCTTTGAGTTCCATATAACCACTTGGTGGTATGCGTTAATGCATTTTCCAACGTAAAAAGTCTGAAAATACAAAATACAACCCTCTTAGTTTAAATTACATTTCCATATTATTTCAATTGAATAATACACGTAAATTGAAACACTACACCACTTTTATGCAAAGACGTAACGTCTGTAATGGCATATAAAATTTGATTTATGGCAAAAGTATTGGCGCGAGTTCAAGATATTTGTTGTTGTGAGAATTATGCGAGGCGGCTGCTAGCTATGGACCTAATTTTGCTATGTGAAAATTTATTATGATTTTTTTACTGTAGTGATATGCAATATATTATATCATCAAATGAAAAGAACAGATTATAAAAATTGTTGTATGGAACATTATTACACACAGCGCCATCTAGTTCCGTGGTAAGCTACGAGGCTTGTGTTACGGATACTAGTTAGCTGATACACAACACACGTATAACATTAAATACATACGTCATACATAATATCATAATTAATATATCCATATATTTAACCAAGATACAAAAATAATTTCTATCATATTCCATATTGTTGTTTTAAATCTACGTATGCTTTGTACAAATAATTAACTGTTTTGTGTACTTTATATTACACAGTATAATATGTTAGAGGGATTCGTTATTTGTTTACGGGAAATATTGTACTTTACTTTTCGTTATGGACTCGGCTTTGGTAAATAATTGGGTATAGGTAACCAATGAAATTGTTATTTTGACGTACATACACAATAACACAAAAAAACTTATTTCATTGCAAATGCAAATCAACTTTTATATATTTAAACCTTTTAAAAAATGAGGAAACACAAAACGTGTGTAATAATATCAGTTCTGACATGCGATTAGTATTAGTTATTGCGCTACATGTTTTCAGTTCATCAATCAGTCTAAGAATTGCAAAGAGTTGGTCACTATCTTTTGATTAATGGCAGCCACGCCCCAGGTACGACTGGACCTTAATTAATGATTGTTTGCAGCAAACGTAAAGAAATTATTAGTGTACACTACTTTTGTTTATTTAGGCTAAGGTTTTTTGTTATTGAACATTTTTTTGTTTTCTGATAACGTCTTACGTGCTATTAAAAAAGAAAAATAAGACTATTTTCACGGTAGTAATTAAGAGTATTTTATATGTGCATATATTAATCTGCTTCCGTTTTTAACATAAATAAATAAATATGTTGAGACATTAACTCACAGCTCCATCTAGTCCCATGTAAAGCAATGAGGCCTGTGTTATAAATACCAGATAGTGGATACTATCTTCAGCCCTTTTAACGTCTCACTACTGAGCACGGGCCTCCCTTCAACACGAGGGGATCAGGCCATAGTCCACCGCGCTTGCCTAGTGCGTGTTGGCGGACTTTACATGTCTATCTATAGAATAGTATTTTTAGCAAACGCCTTAAAAATGATATAGATATTTTCAGTGATTCCTTGCCCTGTATAACAAGAAAATTATTTAAATATTACTATGATAAGATCAAAAATAAATTGGATAAGTCGGATTGTTCATAACGGGTGATTTTTTAAGTCTTTGGTTTTTCATTTGAAAAAAAAATACCATAATACAGTGTTAAATATAAAATTTACATTGGGAAGTCAAAAAGCATCACTTGCCATTTATTGTTTAAAAATTATTTCATGCAAATGTTGGCCAAAACTAGGTTTTAAATGATCCATACGCAAAGTCCAATCTTGAGGTACTTTTTAAAGCATATCGGCTGGCATCCGGATTCAGCTTAAATATTCTCTTATGTACGCACCCTATGAGTAGTGGATGGTTTAATATCGAATAGTGTAAAATTGGTGCGGAATTTGGGCACAACTGTTTTGATAACTCGTTTCGAACCAGTCAGTAGGCCGCCTAGATAGTGCGATTTAATGCTCTTGGGCTTTTTTTTGTGGGGGTACGTAAAAACTCTTTTCTATGCAGATAAACCAGCATCAATTCGAGCACTAGAAAATAAAATTAACGTGTTATCCGTGATATTTCAGCCGATATGTTCGAAAAAGTACCTCACAATTGGACTTCGCGTATGGATCATTTAAAACGTAGTGGAGGCCAACATTTGCACCAAATAATTTTTAAAACATAAATGGCAAGTAATGATTTTTAACTTCCCAATGTAAATATTATATTTAACACTATATTATGGTATTTTTTTTTCAAATGAAAAACCAAACGCTTAAAAAATCACCCTTTATAACAATAATATGTTTGTAGTACAGTAATTGTTAGATTTATGTATAATTTAAGCAAGTACCAACATATTTTTATAATTAGTACTTAGTTATACTAATATGCATATGATGTTCACATCTTAAAAGACATCGTTTGTTCAATTGTATACCTTGAAATAAGTTAAATTAAACTCCTTTATTAAATTTGTATGACGGTTTTGTGAACTTATACTAATAATTAAAAAAAAAATAAGTGTGGATATCAAACCCGCGAGCGTTGGCACAGCAAGTTGGCCCTACAATCTGAAACATACGTGTCGCCAAAATACAAATATGTTATATAAAAAAGTTGTGACAATGGAACAAAAAGATAAAGGAAATGAAAATTCAATACGTTATTTGCGAACAAATGGACAAATATCTTTGGGCTACAAAAGGACAAATATCTTTACCAATAATATTTACTAAGAAGTAAATTCAAACTATCAAATAATTAGATACAAATTCAGCAAAAAAATTCAAATAATAGTATCGGAACGGTTCAAATCTCACGAGTGCTATAACTAGGCCGTAGCGACTCCGCTGATACTTAAAAACCTCTAGAATTTACCTAATATAAATAAAATAAATAAAAATTTTAAAGGTAAATATTGTAAATTTTAATTTTAAATTAACTTTACCACAGGTTGTCTAAGTCCATAAATAAGCAAGGATTTTACATTGGTACTAAAACATTTTTCTTGCTCAACGTTGTAACGGCGTACTTGTAAACATCTGGCACGTCTGGCTATGAGGACAGAAACAGTAGCAATTACAGAGAAATGGACATCTGTGTCGTGCCTTATATGCAATAAAGGAAGACCGCGTATCTTAGAAGTTCAACTTAAAATATGGTGGTAGATTTGGAGTGACTTAAAATTTAGTTCACTAAATTACATTTTGCTAATGTGTATTATATGTCAGCTTTCTAGTAAATTTCAAAATCCTATCATTTATACTCACTAAGAAATAATTACGCTCTCATATTACATATTAGCAACTCATCCCTGCTTTTGCTTCGATTAATTTTTAGTGAAAAACAATAATAAATCTATTCCAACGAGACCGTACATTTTTGAGGATTAAAAGTAGTTCCTGAATGCTATTCCAGATCTATATCTGTGCAAAATTTCTTCCAGATCCGTTTTTCAACCGACTTCCAAAAGGAGGAGGTTATCAATTCGTCTGTATTTTTTTTTGTTTTTTTTTTATGTTTGTTAGCTCATAACTTTGAACTGGGTGAACCGATTTTGATGATTATTTTTTTATTTGAAAGGTAGTGCTTCCCATGTGGTCCCATTTTAATATTTTCCAGTTCTGACAATGGCATCTATGAGAAAACCATAAAAGTCTTAAATTTGCATTAAGCATTTGCGCGACAAATGGACGAATAACTCAATATCACGCCAACCGATTTCGATGATTCTTTTTTTAATGGAAAGGATATACTTCAAGGGTAGTTTGATTAGAGTTTGGTAAGGTTCTGATGATGGGATCCATGACAAAGTATCGGAACTCTTCAATTCTTAGGAGCAAATTAACGATGCTCGGCCGAATCTTGTATAGGCTATATGGATATTTGAGTCGCGTATCGTAACTGATGATGGAAGGTACAACTCCTCAACGGTTAGCAGTTTAAAGAAAATTCTTTCAATATAATACGCAATTATGGACTGATAGTTATATACTTTCAGGCTATTAGGTTTACCTCATAATAGAATATAAATTTTTATAGTCATTAACACAATACGTATCTACTTTCCGCTAAAAATTTAAAAATAAATTATTTTTAACAAAAAAACAAAAACCGACTTCCGAACTTAAAAAATCTAAACTAAAAAGTAGAAAATAATACTTTTAAGGACTTTGTTAATTTTGAAGTCGGAGCCGGCCAAAGCAAAATAACCCTAAATAGATACATATTCGATTAATCTATCAATTTGTAAACATAATCAAAATACCTGGCTGGCACCGACTCCAGAATTAACAATGTCCATAAAAGTATTATTTTCTACTTTTTAGTTTAGATTTTTTAAGTTCGGAAGTCGGTTTTTGTTTTTTTGTTAAAAATAATTTTAAACCACCCATTCTTAAACTCTCGCATTTATAACATTTTTATGGGATGTGTTATATACTCTAATATATGACCTTCTACTTTATAACGCCTTAAATTTTTTCTATTGTTCTAAAATAAAAGCATAAGACAAAAGATTTATGTTTAAACAATGTAACTCTACTCCTATATTATTAAAACAATTTAGAAATAAACCAGAATATTTACTCAATTATCAACCATCAAAGGAAAATATGTAAAGATGAAAATATTCAACGAGAATCATCATGACGAGCAAAATACACAGTCAATATTTTGTTACAGAATACAAACGATACATGCTTTTCTAATTAACAAGCTGTATAACAATGTTATATATACTTAACTTTGTAAACCACTTAAATTCGATCCAGTGACTTGCAAAGTCAACACAAAGTGCGAGTCACGACGCATCCATTAATTCTTTGATCTATAACGGCTAATCTAATTAACATATTAATAATAACGTACTTCCTATTCAATAGTTGTGATAGTTTACTGGTTACTCACTCGCTTGGGTGACAAATTTAGATAGGTTCAAACCCCTTAACATCTAAGCGTACAGACTGTAGAAAGCGAAATTATTTTATTTAATCATCGCCTTTGTGGTGGTAGTTCCCTGGTGATATATGTCCAGAGATCCTGGATATGAATTGGGGTACTGTGTCTCGAAGAGTAGGTAAAGCTTTCAATCCTGCGCCGATTGATTCATAGTATCTTTATATTTCATAGTAACCAGAATAGACTGTACATTTTCGTCTGCGAATAAACTCGTGCACTATAATTTTGCCTGCACGGTTGATAATTGAGCGGGAGGATATTATCATAATCTAATATATAAAAATCTCGTGTCACAGTGTTTGTTATCCAACTCCTCCGAAATAGCTTGACCGATTTTTACGATTTTATTTGTATGTATTTGGCAGGTCTGAGAATAGGTTATTTTTTATTCCGCTGGTGATAAGGGTGGTCCACTCCATATCTTTTCTTTTTATGAGTTGGCATTAAGAACTACTTATAACCATAAATGTTCATTCAATCTCTATTTTTAATAGTGATTAGAACTAGAACAGAAGAAATTGCTAGTAAATTATAATACTAAGTTTATATCCTTATAATATTCGATACATGATAAAGTTGGCCCACTAAGGCGCTTCCATTATTTGTTGATCTATATCAGCTGTTAATTAATAAAGCTCTGTGAAAAAAGTAACCGTCCATTTCCGACAGTGCAAGTTAATTAAAATGCAGCGATCGAATTCTGTGCCTTTATTAACTTTAAATTATAAGATTAGTTGAAAATGTAAAAAAAACTGATCTACAGATAATGTAAGGATATGGTATAGATAAGATTGTTGTATGTTTATATTGGAAAGAAGTATTATAAAATTATGTATTTTATATTAAATTATACAAGTATATACCTAAAATTATATATTATTTTATATGTATACATACATACTTACATACTTTTCTTATAGCGAAAACGAATTTACTGTTTTTCTTTTCAAGTATCACACTAAATGCAACTGATTTGCGTTTAACTTAATGTGGTTGAGTTCAACACAATATACCCAGGAGAGCTTGAGTTAAGCGATAAATAGGAAAATAGAAATTGCCATTGCCATGCCATATTGGTGCAAACCACTTTAACACGATGAAAATTGTCACACAGAAAATGTTTGTTATTAGTAGTCGTTTAAATACGAGTTTTAATATATAGCCCTAAAAGTGTAAGCTTTTGAGACCAAAAAAATATATAGTAGGATGAAGCCCATTGGAGAAAGAAGAGAATATAACAAAAATGGAAGGAAAAATAATTTACGGGCGATCCGAGGTCGAGTAGGGGAAGGGGGGAGGGGTGGTTTAATATTTTTCCTTTCATTTTTATAATATTCTCCTCCTTTTCCAATGGGTTTCATCCCATTATTATTTTCTTCACTTTTTATTATTTTTAAAAACTTCTACCCCATTCTATAGTAGCATCAATAGATTTGACATATTAATATATTTAATATAAACTTACGATGGCATTTAGACCATTTTAACTAAACCCGTCGCAAAATTTATACTTAGCTGACCTATACATAACCCCTCTTATCTATAAAACTACCTGCCAAATTTTAGGTTCATAGGTCAAGCTTTGGATGGACATTAAACTTATTATTAAAGCACGAACAAAATTGCAGGTAGAGTGTGTCAGGAATAAATATACTCAAATTAAAATAGTTTTCAGAAAAGCTCATTATTTTTTCTAACAATTAATAATAATAAATCAATGAAGAACAGTGTTTTTATGTAGTAAAATCATTTTGAGGCTGGTATTTGCCAATATAATTGGTCTATATCTCTGTTTTAGACCAAACTTGGAGAAACATATTATAACATAATATAATATCAATATAAAAGATAAGAGAGTCACGTATATTAAACATCTTGCATTAAATCATTGTCTTTTATGTGACGTCTCAAGTCATGAGGGGTCACTTTACAAACAAGAGTTTAAGGCGTTTTAGAAGAAAAATAATGGTACAAAAGAAAGTTAATTAAAAAAAATACAGTCAAACGATAGATAGTTACCATAGATTAAAACATTGAGTTTCTCTAATCATCGAAAATGTTGACATGGGAACTCAGTACTTTTCGGAGCCCTCGTGAATCCGAGGCCCTGAAGGTTAATTCCTCACAAGTTCTCGTCATTGTCATGTCAGTAAAATCAGAGCTTTACTTCATTAATATTTAGCTTATTAAGTTCTACTTGAAATCAATTTAAATATATAATATATAAAAACTTTATATACTCAAGTGTTGCCTTTAAAAGACACAAAATAAATCGAAGTTTGCTTTTCAGTAACATTATACCTACTTCATCGATAATTCCTTAGTCGGCAGAGAAAACTTTTAACTTTGGCAAGCCGCTGTTCTCAAATTCACAAAGGTACTGTATCTAATATAGGTTTTAACAATGGAAAATAAACTATACTATATAAGCTTTAAAGTAAAATATTAAACAAAGCTTTAATTTAACTGACGAAAGTCGACAGCTACGATAAACCGCTTAGTGAGGAATTATTTTGTTAGTCAAGTTTGTATTTGCAAAAAAAAAATAGAATAATAATTATAAGTTATGTGAGCGATTAAGATAGACCAAGACCAAGTTAGTACTTCAACATGGCCGATCAGAGCCAAGGAATTGTATATATAATTGATAATTGTATAAATGTCAAACTCAGTAATTGACTTGGCCCGACCCGGTACTTGAACTCAGTACGTCTGGTTCTACAGTTATACTCGAACATGCTAGACCACCACTAAGCCACAGCGGCAGCCGCGGCTGTCTCATTATCTTGATTGTTAAATAAACTTTACATATAATCGTCCAAAACTAAAAAACTTTAAATAAAAAAGCCTGTTCGTCTCATATTATAATAGTTTTTTAAATATTATTCATTTAAACATCAAGTGATACTATAACACAAAATAAATAAACTTAAATAGGAATGATACGTAATGGAGCGATAACTTCAAGTGCTTTAGATAATATTTTATTCTTTCTCAAGCACTTAACAACTAATGGTTGAGTTTCGATATGAATGAAAGACATTAAAACTTGTTGTTTAACCGGCTATTTGAACGTATCTGGAATTTCTTCAATACATATTTGATGAACATGTTTAAATACACTATAATAAAACAATATTAGATAAATATTTTAAAATACACGGCAAATAATAGATAAATGTATTAATTTAGTATATTAAATTAATGTATATTATTAAAAAGGTAATCTTTGACACATAAAGCCTACTAGTTTTTACCCGCGGCGTCGCTCTTGGGCAATAATAATAATTAAAGGTAAATAGACCTACAATGCAATTTATGTCCTTGTATGGAAATCTGATGTGGTATAAGTGTAAAAAGATAACAGACAGAATTACTGTCATATTGATTGTAGTACGAATATGAAAATAAGTCATAATAATAATTATTGTACAGTCTAGCTGCTAGACTCCATGTTTAAAGTAGGGTAGTTCATCCAGCCGATTCTTAATTATACATTATTAAATTATACTTTTATTAACTATCTATTTATATGAATATAAATTAAATTTTATTATTAAGCACTTGTAAAAAATATTAAAAATAATATAAAATTTCAAATATATATAATAAAATTCATATATAATAATTGATATCATCTCGCGGTCTATTTACCCTTTTGCATCGACTCAGATCACGTTCCGGAAAAATTGTACCAATTTAATGCTGAATAAATATTTTGCATTTTTGAATTGAAAAAAGATGGAAGAGATCGCGTAGAATGTACACAAAAATATATACTTGGATGAATTGGCTTCGTTTTAATTCGTTTTGTTTTGTTCTATACTGACCTTGATCTTTGTTAAGGTGGTGATACAAGAAGCCTAAACTTTATTATTATGTTTATTTTTTAATTTTTTGAAGATCTATTGAGAAAAACTAACCAACCAACTATATTCTTTGCATTTGCACCGAAGACACCCGAATTTGAAATCCATTGGGTATATAATACTCTTCATATTGACAATATATTAAGTGGAGTTAGGAATTTCAAAATATAATGTATGTACATTTGTCTGTTTTAAGAGTTCTTATACATAATAATAATCAGTTAGTCTAGGAACCTAATAACCATTATTTGACTGTATTTTCATTAAAACCAAAATCGGGAGTAAATAGTGTACTCATAGATAAAAATAATGATACAATGTAATATACAACTTTAAAAATATACAGTTTCATTTGAGACATAAACGCTTCAGTTTAAGATTATGATTCAACAACTACAGATGTAAAATGATTTTCGTTAATGACAATTAATTGTATAAATACCAGCGTGAAACAGACTTTATTAAAAAAAAATTACAAAATATATGATGTAAATGAACCCATCCTTAATGGGGATTCACACAGGCTTACAACATCATCCAGCCATTAGCGTTTTCGACACGAAACGTCTACTCGCACTCTCACCAGTTAAAAATACATCGGATGGTATAAAAAACGTGTTCCTATAAATTTTGTACGCGTACTATAACACTTTTTGTAATAGATATGTCCATACATTGAAACCTACATATTTATAAAAAGTTAAAATAACGCATAATTTTAAGTTTAAAATTTATATTTATTATATAATATTATATAACAAACTTTACTTAAATTCATAAATATATTGTTTGTTTCGGTGAAATCCAGCTACATTCTGCTGAATTTAACATACTCTTTAAGTTCTGATGTGGCTCGCTAAGTAACGTCATTCTAAATGTAAAGATGACAAATTGTTTTTATGCAGTTTTATGAATCCATATCATTGAAGTGCAAAAAATCAAATGAATATCAAATAATTTTTAAAAGTGTTTTTTTTAATTAGTTTATTTTTTATTTTCATTTCAGAAATAAAAATATGAACCAAGTGAGAGTTGATCTTGAGCATTAAACTATTCAAGATTTTTTAATTTATTTCGTATATTATATTTATTTTCTAGTAAAAATTAATTTCGTGTAAAAATTATAATATTGTAGAATGTCAATACTACCCACTAAATCCCAACAAACTTTCAATTTGGGTACTTACGTACGTACGTACTTTCAATGGGGGTACCCATTGAAATCTCTAGTTGATGCCTGGCCCTTCAAGCCTTGAACTACCATTATTTGAGAATGAAATTTAGGGTTCTGTTGAAAAAAAAAATGTACCTAGGGAACAAACAACCCGAATGAAACCAAGATGAGTGTATTGAACAAAAATGCAAGAGATTTATCAAAAGAATATATTATATTTCAAAATTAATAAGTCTTTATACATCTGACATTTATACGTCTGTCAGTTAGGCACGATCTTAACATTTGTTAATTTATTCAATATTGACATCATGTACATCTCGGAGAATATAATAAAGAATCATATTGCAATATCCCCCTTACACCCTGCTATAGAAAAACGTGACCCGAAACCTTTTAGGCCATAACAAAAAGGAATATTTATAAAAGATAGTATCTTTTATGAAAAATCAATCAGCTATTATCTAAGAAACATGAAATTCTGAACATGGACAGTATGGTACAGAAAATATTTAACTTGTGTCAAAGGAACTAAAAAAAAATACCACACTTTAAACAAAGCCTGCTATATTCCACTTCGCTATTTAGATGGTGGATTTATAGCTCAGGTCGGATGTCATGCTGTAAATATCTGGAACGCTTCACAAGCTCAAATATAAAATGTTCAAGCAACACAATATTAAATGAAATTGTATTTTAACTACATTTTGTACACTTTGAGTGCACTTGGAAATAACGCAAAAATTAACTTGATTACTTTTAATTTAAAGTGAAAAACTAATAAACTAGAAATCCAATTAATCTTTCAGCATCTCGATTATAATGAAAATTGAACAATACAGGTGAGATAATGTAATGGGACCTACGAGCATTAATCAAGGAGATCCGCACCAATAAGGCTGTATATAACTCAGAGAATCTAATTTGCCTCGACCCGTCAGATAAGGGTTAAATGTTATAGTGAGTGTTAATATTACACGAAAACTTTATAGAGTCGATCCGAAGATAATTTTATTATTTTAACCCATTGTTATAAATTGTTTTGACCTTGTTTGGAAAGGTTTTTTAATTAATTTGTTTTAAGCGTACATCTTAAGTACATTTCAGTAATTATAAATTATATAATAATATTTTTAAATGTCTATAGTAAGTCAGGTAAGTAAAAGTAAATTTAATGAAATTGAGTTTTTTTTATGTGACAAAGGGGGCAAACGGGCAAGAGGCTCACCTGATGGGAAGGGATAACCTCCGCCCATGGACATCTGCAACGGCTTACAGATGCGTTGCCGGCCTTTCAGGAAAGGGAGGGAGGGAGGTAGGGAGGAGGCAAATAACCTAACCTAACCCAACCTATAACAGATATAATAAAACGTATA
Source organism: Boloria euphrosyne (assembly GCA_951802675.2). NCBI lineage: Eukaryota > Metazoa > Arthropoda > Insecta > Lepidoptera > Nymphalidae > Boloria > Boloria euphrosyne. The sequence continues at coordinate 12,213,246 of OX637875.1, read as the reverse complement.
TAAAACATGCATTTCATACATACAAACTTTCATATAAATAGAAGGGTATGTGAAAACACATCAAAAAAACACGTATTTAGCTACTACTGAACCGATTTTGAAGAAAATTCGTATGATAATAGGTAGTTATGCGGGTAAACATACAGGTTTCTTTTTCTGTAGGAATCTCATCTCTGAAAAATGTACAACTAACTGATAAAATGAAAAAAGGAACAGACCCGACCTCAAGGAGGATGCTAGCTAATAAACATATAATTTTTGTGTTTATAATGTTCTCCGATCGATTCCGGCCATGGCCACCAATCACATTGAGACTGGCCAACTGCGCAGGAGATATTATAGTGCATAAGTGTACGCGCAGACACAAGTGCACTTCTATTCCTTTCACTCTCATACTCCGATGGGACGACACTCGACACGACCAGTGAGAGCTAAGGCGCCGGACCGACGGCTTTACGTGCTCTATGAGGCCGAACTTCCCAACTCCGGGCTTTTACAAACATTAAGACTCAATAACTAACCTCGGCCCGACCCGGGACTCGAACCCAGTACCTCTCGATGTGTGGCCGTACGTACTAGCCACTACACCGCCGAGGCCGAGGTGCTTATAATATATAATGAACTCCGTAGGATCTCGTGTGCGCTGTTTTGCATGTCTGAACACCTCAAACTTCATGGAGTAACAAAACAACGCTCATATTTTATTTCCGATTTCCGTACAACAGCTAAACCGCAGGAGCAAGAAAATTTTCGTGGTAATGTATACCAACATTATACTGTAATATCCGCCAATTAAAACTCAACTCTATTATACCAAAATAAAGTTTATATCTCTTTGAAAAGATGAAACACTCAACAACTTCTAGTTTGATAAACTGTACTACTGAGGACGTACAAAAACGAACTCTTCAACTAATTAACTGGCATCAAAAGCTTTTATACCTATAATGCGGGTTCCAACACATACCCCAAAATTACTGTCACGCGATATCGAACCTTATATCCTTAGTAAATACGTTGGATGAATTGCAAGTTAATTTTGAGATTCCTTTGACTTAGCAGCACGCCTTGATAAATACTCTTGACCGCAAAATGATGAAGTAACGACGTTTTTAGAGAGCGTTTAATCAAAAGCAACCATTAATGAGATATGGTTATTTACTCGTACATCCAAAAAGTCCAAGTGCTGAGGTTTAATTATATTTATTCATTTGATTACTTAATTTATGTAATAAGATAATTATGGAATTTTGATGAGGTCTTGAACCGTAGCGTTATTTATGTATAGATCTATTAATTATAACGTGCTCTACTTTTGACATATAATTTTATTTTATATATTGTTTTCAAATTAATTGTTATAATAATGTGTTTCATACATTACTAGCGACTCGTTCTCGCTCCGCTCAGGCTTGTCCCTATGTGCATTTTGAGGGTTATATAGATTTCTCAGAAATTAGGTATTTTACCGCAATAAAACTCCTCTCCTATATATTAACTCGGCTAACCAGATTTCACTACACCAAATTTCATCAAAATCCATCCAGTGGTTTTCTCGTGATTCGGTCACAGACAGACAGACAGACAGACAAAAATTCTAAAAACTATATTTGGCCTCTGTAGCGTCAAAAATGACTATTTAAATTAAAATTTCCAAAAAATATTCAATGCACAGATTTAGAATTTTATTATATGTATAGACAAGTGACTCACCATCGCTTTATTCGTATTCATCCCTAGGAACGTTTTAAGAGTTAGTACGAGATAGATATATTTTTTTATTATAATTTTTATATTTCATTTATTATTTATTTATTACATTTTATTTTATTTATTTAATATATTGTTTTTTTATTTATATATTTTTAAATGTGTATTTTATATTTCATTCCTTCACTCAAAAAAAGCTGGATGGATTTTAATGTGATTTAATACACATTACGACTTGAAGTAACACATGCTAGCTCCCATTAAACACCTATAAGAAGAAGCACCAGAGAGAAGCGAGGATAAGTTGCTAGTTTAAAATAAAAGCGAAGTGCGGCATTAAATCAAAAGTTTTAACTATTTAGAATTCAAGCAATTTAGCACTACCCGTCCATCTCATTAGCATAAACAGCGTCAGCCATACTTAACTATAACCATAATAAGTTAGACGTTGGTGTTTACACAAACGTTATACCGTCTACATGAGTGTCTCTCTTTTATTAACATACTTGGCTTCGAAAAAATAGCTCAAGTAAATACCAAAATGTTAAATTAAACCCCAAATTAAATATACGTTAGATGTTTCTTTGTCTAAGTTTAGTTTATATTTGCTATTTTTTATAGACTAGTGATTCACTCTTGCTCCTCTTGGGTTCGTTCCCTAGGTACTAATAGGATTTTAAAAAGATTTCTCAAATACTATACTTTCCCGCAGTAAGAAGTATCATATATGCTTAGCCAAATAACCAGGTATCATCACACTAAATTTCATAAAATTCTGTCTAGTGGTTTTCTCGTAATACTAAAGAAAACTAAAGAAATTTTCTCTATATCTATAGTTCAGTACGATTTTCCAAAAATATTTAATTTACAGATACGACGTAAGATTTTTTTATGTGTAGTTTATGATATGTATGGCCATAGTTTTATTATAATAATGAAAAAAAAAATTTAATTAACTCTAATTTCGAAAACTTTTTTAATTTACCTTTATTTCTCATACTTATAATGTAGAGGTGTTTGTTGCAAAATTTGATGTTTCTAAACGAAGCGGCTTAGACTCTACACCGATATATCAGTCAATCGTTCTGTTTCTCTTTTAAGCCGACTTCCAAAAGGGGAGAGTGTTTTCAATTCGATCCTCTTCTTTTTTGCATTTTGTTTGTTCCTGAACATCTCCGGCATTTGTTGAACGATTTTTAAAGCTCTTTTTGAAAAAACTACTAGTCGTACCAAATCAATTTGCTGAACGTAATAGTGACTGAAACAATGAAAATGCTTAACGGAAGTTAGCTTTGATATTAAACCTTCCATGCAATGAAGATTAAAAAAAACTTCAAATCTATAATAGTAATGTTTTCAGCCATTTTTGGGCCTTTAATACGAGAGGATCGGACCATAGTCCATCACGCTTGCCGAGTGTGGATCAGCTAGACTTCACATGTCTTTCGAAAACTTCATGGATCCCCTCAGACATGCAGGTTCCTCACGATGTTTTCCTTCACCGTAAAACAAGTGGTATTCATGTTGGAAATGATTCGCATATGAAAATATCAGAGGTATGAAACCCGGATTTAAACCCGCATCACTCGGTTATACAAGCGACCGACGACGATAGAAATATATACGAAATAATATAATTAATATATAGATATGAATCTATTTCAATCTATAATAGTACCACAATTAAAATATAAAAAAAAATTTGTCAAAACGTACGTAACGTAAACCAATCCAAATATAAATCACATTGTTATCGACATGGCATAGCCAGAACTATTATCTTGCATCAACAAATAAATGCTACTCGATACGTGTACGTACATTTCTTGACTATATTCAATTTCCGAAGGAAACATCGAACGTTATTAACGAAGCAACCTTTTGACATGCACAGCATACAGGATTACTATAACACCGTACACGTTATTGCGTTTTGATAAAACTATTTAATCTTGTTACTAAACTTCTATCATTAAGCGAGATAATAACTTATATAGAACTTTCTTTTGTCTTAGATTCCAGTAATATATAGAATGCTCTGTGTTTTCTGTATATTTTTAAGACAATAATAACTAATAAATATTACTTATATTTCCTTCAATTTGACTTTTATTGTACCCAAGAAGGTTGAAATAAGAAAAAAGAAGCCGTTATTAAAATAAATTCGCAAAGATATTCACATAACAGCTTTTAATATCGATTTCTCATAAACCAACAAATGGACTCGATTTTCCGTTAAATTACATAAGAATATAAACAGACATACATACGTTTTATGATAGTGTATTGTATTGATTATTATTAACATACATTTGATATTTTATTTTTAAAAGATAAAATTATAACAACACAGTTAAATTTCTTATTAATTGTATATATTAATATTGTATATTATACATAATTTTATGACTTTGCCGCAACCTTATTACGCGGCATGTAAAATTGTTTTGCGGACCTAATTAATTAATAACTGTGCTGCAGGAAATATAATTTCACGAAACACCCTCTCGTTAGAGTAAGTCAATATGAAACTTGTATTCTAACCTACTTATTCTCTTCGTTATCCTGGACGTGACAAATGTAACATGGTTATGAATGTAATGCTGGACTACACCAACAGAATGGTTTGTTTTATTAACCATATGGAAGAAAGCTACTTCAAATCTTATTTTTGATCTTATATTCAGAAACAAAAAAGTTTAAGAGTAATCGTTTAATCGAATCGAATAATAATATAGTAAAATTACATTTTATAATAATTACGCTTAAATTATTATAACATATACGAAAAGTTTCACTGGCATTTCGATTGACCACTAAGTGACCTACACAATAACTTTTTTGACGATAAAAAAATAAATAAAATAATATGCTTGCACGTACTTTGTTCGGTCTGAGTCGCTAGTACCATAAATATCACGAGTAACTGTAATACAATTTCATTTTAAATTTTAGTAGCAAATAGTACATTTATGATTTGTCACGTTCAACAGCAAAATAAACACACGCAATACTCATTTTTGCCTAAAGTCAAAAAGATTTATATTTTACATGGTCTTTATACAAAAAAGAACCGCTCCCTCGTAACTTTTTTATATTATTCAAAGTTTTCAGAGGGATTTAGGATATCAGATCTATCCGTTTTGCCGAGGGTATCGCGTAAAGAGAAACGACCTTTCCTAGCTGCGTGATAAATAGGTGCAAAATAAGATATATATAAGAAAATTTTATGTTTTCTTCCCGTAAAGTAATTTCGTTATATCCACTGCTAGCCATTACCTGCTGTACAAAATACATGACTGTCTTTTATAATCATGAGCCTAGATTCGATTCCTGCTCGTTGTAGTAATCAAACTTGAAAAGTATGTGTAGAATTAAATAAAGCGTCGATAGGTTAACATTTTTGGATGATCTCGGTGAGTTTAAATACTTTTAATTTTATAAAGCTACATAATATAAACAATCAATAATAAAATAATAAAATAGAATATATTTGCACACTTTGTGTATTGTCTCCAACAGTAGGTAGGTACATATTTCTTATTCTAAAGAGTGTAATATATTAAAGTACTAAAATTCATTTATTTAACAAAAAGTAAATTGTGCGCAATAATGATCACAATAAACACTTATGTTGATCACAAAATGTTTCAATCAAAGGTAATAAACAAACATACTCGATAGTACATAATGACAGATAAACGTACATCACTATATCTGTTAATTAAACCCTGAAAGACCAGTCAATCAAACAAACTGATACACTACAGGTCGCAATTTTGATGCAATCCAGTGTATGGCAATATCATTAACACGATAGAGCTCTCTTTGATTACACGAAGCGAGAGCGTCTGTGACACGCTTTGAGGTCTTTTGATATTATGTTGTAAGAGATTGTATACGCCATTTGCATCGCAATTGCCAGTCGCAATGAATAAAAGGCCAAGTCCAATTTAACAATACATCTATTTGATTTCTGCAACTAAATAAGTAAATTTTCGAAAGGTGATATTTTAATTAAATAGTTTAGTTATGATTTTGTTCCTCGTTCTCTATATACATAAAGAATAAAAAAGTGTATTGAAAAGAGTGTGATAGAATATCATTTTTTTTATTTTTAATAATTTTATTTTTTAATTATGCTTTATTCTGAACAAATTTATCCTTTAAAATACATTAAATATATACTCACCATCGCCCCGCTAGGGTTCGTACCTACATAAGGTAATAAAAAAGACGTGTCGCACTCGGAGACCGCCGAGGTAAAGCTATTGCATTGCTGTTTTTATCAACTTATGCAATTATAATTATTTATTTATTTTATTTATGCATATTTTTTTCCTTTGTTTTTGTTTTCTTTGATATTAATTCAAGTTACACTTTTTGAGCGTGGTTACCGATAAGAAAACATTTTTTTTCTTTTATTAAATAAATGAGAAGTTAATATTGTTCAAAATAGTTTTATTATCTATTGAAAAAAATCCGGATTTCCGGAATCCATCTTGGATTTGAAAATGGACCTCATTTTCGCAATCAGCACCCCGAGAAACCTTGGGAAATGACACCCATGTCATTATTGAAAAAAAAACGAATATCCGCCATCTTGGATTTGAAAACGGACCTCATTTTCCCAATCAGCGCCCCGAGAAACCTCGAAAATGACATCCATGTCATTATTGAAAAAGAACCCGGATGTCCGCCATCTTGGATTTGAAAATGGACCTCATTTTTGCAATCAGCACCCCGAGAAACCTCGAAAATGACGCCCATGTCATTATTGAAAAAAAACCGGATGTCCGCCATCTTGGATTTGAAAATGGACCTCAATTTCGCAATCAGCACCCCGAGAAACCTCGAAAATGACACCCATGTCATTATTGAAAAAAACCGGAAGTCCGCCATCTTGGATTTGAAAATGGACCTCATTTTCGCAATCAGCACTCCGAGAAATCTCGAAAATGATACCCATGTCATTATTGAAAAAAAACCGGAAGTCCACCATCTTGGATTTGAAAATGGACCTCATTTTCGCAATCAGCACAAAATGTGTTAGGTTATTTTCGTTACGGAATTTCTGGATTCGGTCTCCACGCTCAAGGCCCGCGATAGAAGCTATGCAATAGCTTAAAATTTCTCATAGATTAAATATTTTCCCGCAGTATATAGTTTTTTTTTTTTTAATTTAGTTACCAGCTATCATTAAACCAAATTCGATCAATTCTATAAACTATAGATTTGACCTCTGTATAGATAATAATAACTATTTTAATAAGAATTTATATATAATACCTTTTTTAACGTACAGATGCGACTTAGTAAGAATATATGATTATTAATTATATAGTTTTTTTTAATTAAAGTTAATGACGTATTTACTCAAATTCATTAATTAACGTCACCCTTGTAAAAAACGAACCTAGCGCAGTTAACAGTGGCAATCTGACAGTTTTTAATTTGAATATTTAAAGCGTTTAATAAGGCGACATTATGCAACAGTGCATTACAAGTAAGAAGCACAATCCGTCTAAGAACATTGCTACGTTCATTCATCTCGTGTTCGGATTGCTTAATTACAACTCCGGTAGCATTTTGGATGCAAACATCGTTTCTCGAGAGCTACTGGAAACACGAAAGCTAAATTGAATATGAGGTTATTAGTTAAATTTACTGTTATAAAGTAGAATTTTGTGGTACATGTTTCGGCATATCTTTAAGGAATATAGGTGTTATTGGATGCTAATAGTTCTAAATAATAATAATGTTCTCCCAAGCGATTTCGGTCACGGCAGCCAATCTCACTGAAATTTTCACGAATATGAGGGAAAATTCAACGTGCACTCTCTATTTATATTACCCTTGTACGCCAGTTAATCGACAATTTAAAACGCCTGGTGATAGGTTAGGCAAAGACCTACAACTTTATGTGATTAAAACACCGCTAACTTGTCACTCTCCCGACCTGGGACTCGAATCTTGGACCTGTCACCACACCACTAAACCACCAACAGTTGTGTAAGAGTGTTATTTACAAAGTAAAATATTAATTATAGAAGCTCTGTGATCAACATTATGATTTAAATTTTATAATGTTGCTTTGAACAATGGATATATTATGAAGCAACAATCAAGCTGAGTTAACTCGACATACTCGTATAAAGACAAACTATTTTTTTTTTAATTCCCTCGAAATCTCATTTTCTGATTATTTTTAAATTATGATGGTGTTCTTTTTATATTTTTCTTGTTTTGCACCTTCATTTATTATAATTTATACTGCTATAAATGTATACTAACTTGCCCTGTTAGTATAATGACAAGCACGTTTGGCTGCAAATCTGGGAATAAAAGAATACCTGTGTGGTTGTAACAAGTTGTGACCTATCATGTTGTTTTTGAGGAAGCCAAATATTCGCTTTATGAAAATCAACTAAAAGTATCAAAATTGATTAGTTTTAATTTTATCCTTTATTGTCATTTACAAGAAACTAGCTTATCATACAGGTTAACTTTTTCTGCTACATAAATAAAATGAAGGTTTTTTGTAAATATACTTGTATCGGTGAGTTCCTAAAGCATTCAACCACATAATATATAAAAAATATTAGTGTCATACTCAATTAGTATTTCCAGCGGCTCCACCCGCCCGCAGCGTTCTAAAGACGACAAACCAAATTCCTACATTTTACATTTTATGATACCTTACGATGATGTAACCTATAGCATTCCTTGATAAATGGGATATCCAACATTTAAAGATTTTTTAATCGCACCTCAGTAGAGTTTTCAACCAAACAAACTTTTCAAATTTATAATATTAATAAGTATACGTAAAGGTAAAGTAAACATTTTAAAAAATATTAATAATTATATTTATTTTAAACATTCCCGTACATTCACCTAATAAGGTATGTGTAGATTGAGCCTGATTCATAATATAGCAATCTCTATTGAAGGAAATTGAATAGAAACTAACACGTATAAAGTTTAACTTTATATGAAATGTTATATGAAAAGACATACAGCGCGTGTTTTTAGTTCAAAATTATTTTTCTCATTGATTTTATGTTAGTTGAAATGTGTTTCTGTAATACATTGAAAAATTTTACTATTCATTCATTACATTTGCTTTCCAGTATTCAATGGATCAAGTATTATTTATTTAAACAAGACTATCTTATATTTAATTTGTATTATGGCTGCACGTTGTGTAAATTTATTATATTATCGATTTTTAATGAGATAATTAATTGACTACTGACTCTAATTGATGTAAATTTACATTTAAAAAATATTTTTATTTTACTTTCTAATTTCTAAATATATGATTGCCAGTTTATTTCACATATTAAGCTTAAGCTTTATAGAAAATTTGGAAGAACGCTCGTCTTAATATTTCTGTATTTTATTTAATGTTTCTCAGAAACAGCTCCATGGTCAATTTTTTTATTTACTCGTAGATAAAAAAATATTTTTAAATACATGCTAATGCCTATCTTCAAAATTAAACACAAAAAAACAGTATATTATTGTACATAATATAAATAGTTAATTTTTAAAACGGATTTCTCTTCAACATAATTCCATTGTTCAAAATAGTAAAGTTAGCGACAATAATCCATGGCGTCTCATAAAGAGCATTATACTCAGCAAACTAATCAAGTCGACTAAATTGAATTTAATTTTGCAAGCGTCCAGCGTCCTCTTTGAGACGATGTCAGGCGACGAGTCATGTAAATTGAGAAGATTGTGTGAAATATATAGACTGATGAGATAGAAATGTGTAACAATTTCTAATATGATATATTTCATTTATTTCAATTTTTTTATTGTATAAACAATACTATTTTTGGAGCATAAAATAAACACAAAAGGAATTAAAGCGTTGCTTGCATTATTAAAAACCAAAGATATTTTCACAGAATTCTTACGATGATTTGTTTCAAATTAATATAAAGAACAATATAAATCTAAAATTTTATCAGCAATCAATTTATTTAAGACGCTCAAAGACTATAATTTTCTTAAAATAGACGGTCCGAGTCTTAATTAAAATCTGTCATCAATTATAATTATTAGTAAATGTCACGGACGCAACGGTCCAAATATATTAAACAATTTTCTATTGAATGGGAGATCATGTATTCCCTAATAATGATAACACGCACATACACAGGTAGAAAGAGAGAGAGATAAAAAACAAATGAATAAAAAAGTGAGTGCGTACAAAGTACCCATGTCAGAAATTAAATTTCCTTGTTTATAAATTTAACTCACTGTTTACACACTGTATAAATACTAATGATATTGTAATTTAAATTCAAAACAATTACTCACGAGTACCAGCATGAGCATCCACGTCATAAGTTAGGCTGTATATTGTAATACTTTTGCTACACATAACGTCACATTAAAAATCACCGATTTGCGATGGGCGAGATCCCCAACCTGCGTTTCTTGACCGTCTGAGGGGTGGTGGCGCTAACTCTTCCCCGTCTCTAAGTGCCTGGTACTTGATTTACGTGCACGTTTGACGCAAACAGTGCTTTCGTACCCGCTCCATGGTAGCGTTAAACGTTTAACGCAACCTTGTTGGAAGTCGCATAAGAAATTTCACTTCAATAAAGAAGCAAATATTAAATGTATGAATAAATAATATATAATGTTCCTACGATACTTAAAATTTAACATTTATATACATCTCTGCAAGCATATTCAGTCAGAAGGAAATACCTGTTAATTGAGTTAACGATAGATGGGCGGTCAGTCGTGAAGATATGGACAACTTCCGTCGGTTTCATACTAAAATATTTTTCTATAAGCTTTTAAAAAATCTAGAAAGCTTCAGTAAACCAATGATATAAGTATGTATATAAGAAAATTTGCTAAAATTCAAAGTTAATTAACATGATATAATAGACGAAAGTCGAAACGTCGCGAAGTTGCTTTGGTTGTTTATCGTCTTTATAAATTAACGGCTATATACGTCTATCTGTATAATTGTGTATTCTTGTGAATTTAGACCAGAAGTGAGCTTTCTTTTAAAAACACAAGCATACTAAATCGACCTCAATTTATTGTAAGTATCTGAAAACGCTAAAACACAATTAAACTAACCAAAAAGACCACTAAGCTACCAACAATGATATTTTAAAGAAATAAACCAACAGAGTAACGACCTAACAATGCTACCACGACAAGCGTCAAGATACAACTACCCCCCGATGCCGGTTATGCATCGACTTTTATAGTTTTTTCCCCACTCCAACATCCTCTTTTCTGTTCATATTCCACACGGCCTTTCCTGACAGGAGACCGTCCTCGGGCTCCCTCATCTTCTAACCTTGGGGTTCAGAACCTTGACATCGAAAACCTAAGTGACGCCACGAGCTATAGACATCACACTCTCATCATTGCTGCCGTATAAACAATAAAATCTCCAGACAGAAAAAAAACACAAAGTGCATTTCTAAAAATTACTTGTCTATATTAAGGTTTTAATTTGATTCATTCGTGGTCTAAGCTCACCTAGCATAACCTAAGCACAATGGATGTGAAACAAACAGATATCTGTACCAATTACCCGGGGCAGGACCCGTCGGGGGAGTGCGCCCTCACGACTCGCCAGAGAACCATGTCATAGCTTTGCGTGTGTAAATCAGTACCTATAAAAGCATGTTTAAACCCAACCTAACCACAAATATACGTTACCTAGCATAACCTAAGCACAGTGGATGTAAAACAAACAGATATCTGTACCAATTACCCGGGGCAGGACCCGTCGGGGGAGTGCACCCTCACGACTCGCCAGAGAACCATGTCATAGCTTTGCGTGTGTAAATCAGTACCTATAAAAGCGTGTTTCAATCCAACCTACCCCCAAATATACGTTTAATGTTTGCTGCAAAAACATATGCAACGGTCAACTCATAGTATGATCACTGCTCCAGGACGACATGTCTGAGTAACCTCCAAGACACTGTCCGAGCTCACACACATTAATCTTAAGCTACACAAGGTATGTTCCATATACTAGGATCGCATGTCCGAGCGCACTCCAAGACAGCATCCAATAATATGAAACCGTACCCCACTTGAAGTGCATCTGTCGGCCAGGACAGCATATCCGAGTACAAAGACCTGCGAGACATGCCATCCCCGACCGCAAGATACAACTTCCCTTGTTGTCAACCCCAATGAGAAAACACAAAATAAGCATCTTTTACGTACACAGTAAAAAATAAAATAAAAATTTTACAGTTAACATTTCTACAAAGGCCTGGCATAAAGCACAGCACCTACTATAACACAGATCACGACTACCGCCACGCTCATGACGAGGACTATAACTACATCAGCGACTTTCACTACGATCTCGCTGGTTGTCTGACATAACAACTAAATTTTCTAATTTAGGCCTGACAAGCAAAACAAAACTAAACTAAACACAGCGACCAACAAAAAAACATGAATCACCAAAATCAATGAAAATACACCAAAATCACGGCACCCTCCGAAAAAACTTTTAAACACATACAACCTACAAATACCTCATGTTAACAAAAGTTGTGGGCGAAACAGGACCTATCCCACTTCTGATCTTGTGAATTTAGACCAGAAGTGAGCTTTCTTTTAAAAACACAAGCATACTAAATCGGAGTGTCGTTACCGGTAACTTAAAATCAGCTGATTTTATGTGAGTATTGACTGACTGTTTTCTTGAATATTATTATTATATCTCGTATATAAGTGGATATTCAACGCAGATATAAGTAAGTTTCTACGTTTATTTATTTATTTAAATATTTCTCCGTAACTCGCCGGTAACCTTAAACTACCCGTCTTTAGTTGACTAATTACTACTTTGTGTGAATTCATCTCCTGACTTTTACTTTATATCTCAAAATGTTAACTCGTAAGGCCTTGTCTCACCAGACGGAGTCTAAACTCCAACTGGCTTTGCAGGAATTAAAAGCTGCAAAGGAGCAATGTGCCCGTCTAGACAATGAAAGGGAGGAAAATGAGCAGGAACTTTTAGGAGTCTTAAATAACAACAGTAGGCTTAAAAGCGAGTTAGCAAGCTTACATGTTAGTTATAATGATGTAGTCAATGAGCGGGACAGGCTACAGTCTATAGTGGATAGGTTCAGTGAATGTAGTGATGAGTATGAGCAGGCCCTGAGGAGAACTTCCAAACTGGAACAGGAGCTATGTGAGGCCCATCGTCATATATCGGACCTAGAGGAGACTGCTCTGAAAGTCACTACTCAGCAAATCAACAATGATAATCATAATTTATACAATGAATTGGTTACTTGTGCCCCACAGCTTGTTGCTCCTGCAATTCCTGACTTGACCATTATTGATCTCACCAATGAGGACTCATTACACCAAAAGTCAAGAATAGGACCTTGCAGTAGGAATAAATTAAAAAAATATATAAAACTAAATAGATACATCAAAAAATCAAAAAGAATTATAAAAAATTATAAATCCATAACTAATAATATTAAAACAAAAAAAGAAAAAATACAATTAAAAGAGCAACTTCAATTATGTACTCTAAGTTTAGAACAAAACTTAATTAAGTATGAAACTGACACACAATTTTTAGAATTAAAAATTCAAAGTTTGCAAAGTGACTTAAAAAATCTTACAAAGAAATATGAGTTGTCCCAAAAGGAAATTAAGGAGTTCTCTGGGGCAGTAGATGATCTTTTAAAGTTGTCAAAAGACAATTCAGAGCGCTTTGACTCACTGGTTAACAATGATTGTTGTATTTGTAATCATGGGTGTCTTTCACAGTCACCAGACAGGCCAGCCACTCTGGTAATTTCAGAGTCCCAAGTGACTCCTTTACTTCCTTCATCGGAGGACTCATTGTGTGACAGTTTACATGACCTCAGTTCCTCTCAAAAAATAATAATGTTCAGCGATGATATTGGTAAGGATTTGGGCTCTAATTTGTGTTTAAAATTAAAATCATCGGGACAGTCAATTGTAAATAATTGTTATCCTTGTGCTGATTTACATGAAATCATGCTCAAAATTTTTGAGTACAAATTCATTAAGGCTAGTGAATTAATTATATTTATTGGGAATAGGGGCAATGTTAACAAAAAAGATTTGACATTATATTGTGAAAAACTAAAACAATTAAAATTAAAAAGAATTGTAATGTTTACATTCCCCTATGTAAAAAGTTTGCCAGATGCGGAGAATGATTATAGATTTAATTTAAATATGACATTGAATTTAATTAGCCAATATGACAATTTGTTTCATATAATTGACTCTAACAGTATTATTAGTAAAAATGTACATATTTTGAGTAAAGGTAGATATTACATTTCTAAATATTATAAAAGACAGATAGCAAATTCACTATCATATTTTTTTATAACTTCAGCCAAGAACTTGGCTAAACAAACTGACTCTTTTGAGCAGTATAATTTGAATAATAATAGGACAATGGAATTCATTCCAAGTCATTTAAATTAGATATAGAGACAATGGAGGTATCCTCTTGCAAACATAAATCAATAAATAATGATTTTCATTTGTCCCTTATGACATTGTCATTAGAGTTAAATAATAAAAATTCTTATAAGAAATGCCCTCAAATTATACCTAATTTAAATAAAATAAAAAAAATTAACCTAATACATCAAAACAGTAATGGTTTATCAAAGGGCAAACAACTAGAGATGGAACTATTCATGAGTTCAAAACAAATTGACATTTTATGTATTACAGAACACTGGCTTAAGGGGAGTGAACTCATGTTTAGTTTCAATTATCACCAGGTTGGTAGTTCATTCTGCAGAGTCAACACAGTACATGGGGGGTCGTTGATTCTATTAAATAAAAGCTTAAAATTTAAAGAACGGAAAGATATTGTATCTCTCTCTGTAGAATGTACAATAGAACTATCATGTATAGAACTTGAGCAACTCATTGTGGTATGTGTATACCGACCTGGTTCCTCAGCTTATGATAGGTTTGAGGAAATTATGGATGAAGTCTTAAGCAAATTGGGTAGGTCTAAAAAGAACTTGGTTGTATGTGGAGATTTTAATATCGATCTACTTAAAAAGAACAGTGTAACCTATAAGATTTTAAATTTATTTAAATCACACAATCTTTCCAACTTATTTATGGAGCCTACTAGATTTTGTGATACAACTTCAACTTGTTTAGACAATATATATAGTGATCTGGTACCTTTAAGCAAGAAAATAATTACAAATTTAGATTCTGACCATTGTGGGCAGCTAGCATGTTTCAAAATTGTCACTGATCAATTTAAAAAACGTAAAATTATATGTAGACCGGTAACTGTTGACCGCTTGAAACGTATTAGATTTAAATTATGTAGTAAGCTTCCTTTTTTATCACAGGATATGACACCTAATTACATGTATAATCAATTTTTTGAGTGTTTTTGCAACGAATTTAACAGCATTTTCAAAACCAGAGAGATCACAGTCACTGATAATCCAGTATTTAGTCAGTGGGCCACTGTCGGTATACACAAAAGTAGGCAAAAATTGTATCAGCTGTACTCAGAAAGACAGTTTAATAGAACTGAATCATTCCAAAATTATGTTAAATCATACTAATAATACTTTCTTAGATTTACGCGAATATTCGACATTATAAATGAAACTACCTTTTCGGATTTTGTCGCGGATTTATTTTGATTTTTAGTTCCCGACGTTTCGAATGCTTTACAGCAATCATGGTCACGGGAGAGACTAAGGTATTTGACGTCTCATAGGTTTATATACTTGTTACAGACAGTGCCTACCCACAATTTACAAAAATTTTGAAAATGGCATCAGAGTACCTTATAAAATTTTAATTCTAAACATTTATATTTAAATTTAAATAATTTAAAAATAATTTATAATTATGGCAATATTATTAACTTATTTTTAGCTAGTATTATTATAATTATTATAATTTTTATTTTAATATTAGTTATTCAAAAGTATTATGTAGTGTTGCTATTCTAATAATATGTATATTAAATATACATATTATTAGAATAGCAACACTACATAATACTTTTGAATAACTAATATTAAAATAAAAATTATAATAATTATAATAATACTAGCTAAAAATAAGTTAATAATATTGCCATAATTATAAATTATTTTTAAATTATTTAAATTTAAATATAAATGTTTAGAATTAAAATTTTATAAGGTACTCTGATGCCATTTTCAAAATTTTTGTAAATTGTGGGTAGGCACTGTCTGTAACAAGTATATAAACCTATGAGACGTCAAATACCTTAGTCTCTCCCGTGACCATGATTGCTGTAAAGCATTCGAAACGTCGGGAACTAAAAATCAAAATAAATCCGCGACAAAATCCGAAAAGGTAGTTTCATTTATAATGTTAAATCATACTCTAAAGTTTTTAAGCAGGTTTGTCAAGCTGCAAAAATTAAGTATATTAGTGAAAAAATCTATAATAGCACAGACAAAGTCAAATCTACTTGGAAAATTATTAATGCAGAGACAGGAAAAACAAAAGCTTCATCAAATAATTTTAAACTTTGCATTAACGGTAAATCGATTAGCTCCGACTCAGATATTGCTAACGAATTTGAGAATTTTTTTGCACGAATTCCTGTAGATCTGACAAGCTCTTTAGACTCTTCCACCTCCGTTGCAGAATCCTTGTTAAAAGAAAATGTTCCTATTTGTAAAATTGTTTTTAAATTTAAACACGTGAATAAACGTGAAATTATAGAAACTTTTAAATCGCTAAATATTAAAAAGACTGCCGATCTTTGGTGAATTTCTGTACATTTCGTGAACAATATTATTGAAATAGTTGCTGTACATTTAGCTATAATTTTTAATCGTTGTATCGATAGTGGTGTGTTTCCTTATTTAATGAAACTTAGTAAAATTATTCCTTTGTTTAAATCTGGTAGTACTTCAGACCCTTCTAACTTTCGCCCTATATCTGTACTATCAACATTTAGTAAAGTGTTCGAAAAAATTGCACTCAATCAATTACAGAAATATTTTGATGATAATAATCTGCTGCATTGTAAACAATTTGGCTTTACTCGCGGCCGGTCAACGACTGATGCTGGAGTCACATTGATAGAAAATATTTATGAAGCCTGGCAGGAGTCACAGGATGCCTATGGTATTTTCTGTGACTTATCAAAAGCCTTCGATTGCGTCCAGCATCAGACGTTAATCAGGAAGCTACACTACTATGGAATCCGGGGTACCGCTTTGGATTTTCTCACTTCTTACCTAAGTGATAGGATTCAAAAGGTGGTCATCAATGGAAAGCAGTCACCCGGATCATTTGTAACAATGGGGGTGCCCCAGGGCTCAATATTAGGACCATTTCTATTTCTGGTATATATTAACGACCTCCCTTACCTTATAAGAGACAACCATAAGATAGTTTTGTTTGCAGATGACACGTCTTTAGTTTTTAAAGTTAAACGAGGACAAATTAATATTGACGACGTAAACACTGCTCTCTCTAAGGTTGTTCACTGGTTTAGCGTTAATAATTTGATGCTAAACGAAAGTAAAACAAAATGTATTAAATTCACTATGCCAAATGTTCGACTTGTTAAAACTAGAGTCAAAATTAGGGATGAGGAAATAGAGCTGGCCAACGAGACTGTCTTTCTGGGTATAACTTTAGATTGCAAGCTACAGTGGGGTCCTCATATTGAACGCCTATCGAGCAGACTCAGTTCTGCAGCATACGCTGTAAAAATGATTCGTCAAATAACGGATGTCAAAACTGCGCGTTTAGTTTATTTCAGTTACTTCCACAGTATTATGTCATATGGGATACTACTGTGGGGAAATGCTACAGATATTGGCTGCATTTTTGTGCTGCAGAAGAGGGCTGTTCGGGCTATCTATGGGATGGGCTCCCGTGAGTCTTTAAGAGATAAATTCAAAGAAATTAACATTATGACTGTACACTCGCAATATATTTATGAAAACTTATTGTATGCACACAAGAATAAAGACACTAAATTCAGTAAAAATAGTGACTATCATAACTTGAATTTAAGAAATAAAGATAAGCTAGCAGTGCCAAAACATAGGCTCCGTAAAATAAGCAATTCATTTGCAGGTCACTGTATACGAATGTACAACACGCTGCCAGGTAATGTGCATGACTTATCAGTAAAGAAATTTAAAAGCTTAATTAAAACTCAGTTATGCAAAAAGGCATATTATAGTGTTAAAGATTTCCTGGATGACAAAGCTGCTTGGCAGTGAAATGAATTACTTTTTTGTTAATATTTACAATTATTGTAACACATTTGGCTATTTTTTGTATATATATATTTTGTAAAATTTGACGATTTTAAGTGCCCGCAAGGGCCCATGAAATAAAGTAATTCTGAAATCTGAAATCTGACCTCAATTTATTGTAAGTATCTGAAAACGCTAAAACACAATTAAACTAACCAAAAATTATTTTTAACAAAAAAACAAAAACCGACTTCCAAACTTAATAAATCTAAACTAAAAAGTAGAAAATAATACTTTTAAGGACTTTGTTAATTTTGGAGTCGGTGCCAGCCAGGTATTTTGATTATGTTTACAAATTGATAGATTAATCGAATATGTATCTATTTAGGGTTATTTTGCTTTGGCTGGCACCGACTTCAAAATTAACAAAGTCCTTAAAAGTATTATTTTCTACTTTTTAGTTTAGATTTATTAAGTTTGGAAGTCGGTTTTTGTTTTTTTGTTAAAAATAATTTATTTTTAAATTTTTAGCGGAAAGTAGATACGTATTGTGTTAATGACTATAAAAATTTACCTTCTATTATGCGGTAAACCTAATAGCCTGAAAGTATACAACTATCGGTCCATAATTGCGTATTATATTGAAAGAATTTTCTTTAAACTGCTAACCGTTGAGGAGTTGTACCTTCCATCATCAGTTACGGTACGTGACTTATATATCCATATAGCCTATAAAAGATTCGGCCGAGCATCGTTAATTTGCTCCTAAGAATTGAAGAGTTCCGATACTTTGTCATGGATCCCATCATCAGAACCTTACCAAACTCTCATCAAACTACCCATGAAGTATATGGCGGTTAGAACCTTACCAAACTCTCATCAAACTACCCATGAAGTATATATCGGTTGGCGTGATATTGAGTTATTCGTCCATTTGTCGCGCAAATACCTAATGCAAATTTAAGACTTTTATGGTTTTCTCATGGATGCCATTATCAGAACTGGAAAATATTAAAATGGGACCACATGGGAAGCACTACCTTTCAAATAAAAAAAGAATCATCAAAATCGGTTCACCCAGCTCAAAGTTATGAGCTAACAAACATAAAAAAAAAAAAAAAAAAAAAAAAAAAAAAAAAAAAAAATACAGACGAATTGATAACCTCCTCCTTTTGGAAGTCGGTTGAAAAGACCACTAAGCTACCAACAATGATATTTTAAAGAAATAAACCAACAGAGTAACGACCTAACAATGCTACCACGACAAGCGTCAAGATACAACTACCCCCCGATGCCGGTTATGCATCGACTTTTATAGTTTTTTCCCCACTCCAACATCCTCTTTTCTGTTCATATTCCACAGTATATATTTTGGAAACCGATGGTCCATCTTCATTATTCTATTTTGTATAGAATGAAAATAATATGCCTGTCTAACAGTATAAATTATTATATATAAACATTTAGTTACCGGGAACCAGAAACCTAGAAAAGTAATAATAATAAGCAAGGCGCAGCTCGTTTGTATAAAGGTTTAAAACAAAGTGAAATCGAGTAGTTTAAAACTTTGGAACGCCAAATAGCTCTCCAGTAAAATAGCAAAGATAGAAACGTAAGTATAAATGTTTGGGTTATGAACACACATCACCAATCGCTTTTGTTTTATACCAGATAGCATATATACTACACATATATAACTATAATACATGCATATTATAAATATAAGCTCATGACAAAAGTTCAAACATGCTCATGGCACACATGACTGTCCCCAGTGGGACTCAAACCCGCGACCGCTGGCAAATAGCGTTACAAACTGAAACGCACGAGTCGACAAAAAGGCGACATTTTAGTTTGAGAAATAATAAAATATAACATTTTTGTAAAACTAATAGTTTTATAATATTGTGTGTTGTTTGTATCTTTTGCCTTCATATTGTATTGAAGGCAAATAAATCATATCGGACCCATGTTACGTTACTTTCCATTTCATGCACCACCAGTTTCCCTTTACTTAGAAGTAGAGTTAGGGAGTCACTTAATTTGATCATGCCCGCACTCTCTGTCACAATAGGAATGTCGTATCAAAAAGCGCACTATCAATCAACCGAATTATTTTCTTCTTTATTATTTATACTAGTAACTTGCCCTTTCTTCACTTGGATTCGTCCCTAGATAAGTGTTAGTATAGAATAGATAAAGTAAACTATGAGGAGTAGTTTTACGGTGTATTAGAACCGGTTTTGCCGTAGGAATAGGATATTTTTCACTCTCCATACCTTCAACCATTTCTACACTTACAATCACGCCAATCTGTCACTCTGTTGCAATGTTAAAGAACATCAAATAAACATACAAACACTTAGATTTTTATAAAATTGATAGTTACGAGTATAGGTATGGGAGTAATATGTACACGAACTATTATGAAAGTTGTGTTCAAACTATTTCGTAATTTGTACAGTTTTATTGAAACAGGCAACAATAAATGGAATCGAAAATTATTGATATAATTGTAAAACTTCCGTATAGTTATATATTATTACGATCCAGTCCTCTTTAACGTCTCACTGCCTTTCATCAATAGGAGATCAGAAAATAGCCATTTACGCTAGCTAAGCACCAGTTTACGGCTTTTATTAAAAATGCCGCTTGTAGTTTACAAAACTAGTGTATATAATTATTAATATATAATATTAATACGTGAAGCAACTTTGTACCCCTTTTTACGAAAATTATCGCACACTTAAAGTTTATATAGAGAAGGAATGCTGAATGCTAATATTTTTTTAAGTATGCATAAAAATACATTAAATCATTCGACCACTATATACAAAAAATAGATTTTTCCAATCAAAATACCAACCAATTACAACGATCACTTACTGTTGTTATTTCTGTTCTTCCGGCGAACACAAACTGTGTATATGTAGGATGTTTACAGGAAGAAGTAGATTGTTGTATTATCGTTCCCTTTATATCAGGTTTATTTTCTTATAGTTTCTTACTAAAAATTAAGTTAAATAAGTTCTTCACAAGATGTAAAAAATAATCTAATATATAAAAATCTCGTGTCATAGTGTTTGTTATCAAGCTCTTCCGAAACGGCTTGACCGATTTTTATGAAATTTTGTTCTGATATTTGGTAGGTCTGAGAATATGTCGCAGGCTATTTTTTATTTCCCTACGTGAAAAGGGTGGTCCTCTCTAGGTTTTTTTATTTTTTTACTTTTAGACCATTTTTATTTTTTTATGATTTAGCATTCAAAAATACGTATAATCCTAAATTTTTATCCTTCTATCAGCGCGGGTGAAGTCGCGGAAATTGCTAGTAGTATTATTAATATATTATTTATTGTTTATAAGTAAAATACGAGTAGTTAAATTAGTGAAGTTACATAAAATGTAATAATGCACGTTAGTGGAAAGTACATAACAAGACGAAATAATAAAAATTAAAAAAAATATATTTAATATCTTGAAGTAATGTAAGACCCACTTCAATTTCAAGATAACTAAGATGTAAGTGGGATAAGATTGAAAATTCTATTTGTATAAAGCATGTTAATGAATTAATAAATTATACCTTTACAAGCGAAGGTTCGCTTCGCTCGGGCACGCCTTGATATACATTTTAAATGTTTGAAAGGAACCCTAATGCTTTTTTTGATCTGAAATAGAATTTGTTTATGTTACTCTTTATATTAATGAACTATTTACCAATGAAAGTCCATTCAAAATCGGTCCTGCCATTTCGGTAATTAGCCAACACAATCCAGACAAGCACAAAGAATTTGTCAATAACTATATGTTCCACTGTATAAATATTTTTATGTATGTTAACCGATTTCTCCGCAAACTGTTTCAAAATGGTTTCTTTTATTCCGAAAAGTTACTTGCATTTTGGTCCTATTGTCACCAAGTCAGAATCTGATAATAAGATTCCAGGAAAATCTAGGGCAACTCTCAAATTTTATACGTTTCTCCTATAATTCTTAAACGATAATCATCATTGTGACATAGAGATTTTAAAATCATTGCGGTACGTTATTAGGCTTAACTAGTATTTATATTTACTAGTACTGTTTTCTGCATTAAGAGACCTTTACAGAGTACAGACTAAAGATTATAAATTAATTAGATGTTCACTTAAAAAGATGTTATATGAACTCGTACTCGTACTTTAATACGAATGTATTAAAGGTTCTCATTAGTATAATTACTTTTGAACTACCAGCCAAGTTACGGTAAATGTTTTATTACAATTTTGTCAATGATTAATGAAGATTATGATTAATTGTACATTTTTATTATACTTGTATATTTTATACTCGCCTTGTTTTTACATCAAATAAAAAAAAAGCTCTTATTAACATAAATAAATGAAATATGTGTATAATAGGAAGTAATCTGGCAAAATACATTAAACAAATGATTTTGTAATGAATTTTTTTTTAAATAATATTCTTTAATTAATTGTTACCTCTTTTGGGTTAAATAAATGTTAACAATGCAGCTTCTTGGTAAATCTTGGTATAAGCGTTTTAAAAAAAATTATAACTCAAAAATTTGATTTATTGTTATACTATATAATATGAAAGGAGAGAAAAGGAAAATAAAATAAAAAAACCAACAAAAAAAATCATGCTTGACAACTCTCATTAGAAGCAGCTTTAAAAAAATAATAAATTAAATATTGTTATTAATTGAAAACCTTTCTACATTAATTACCTCGGAGGTTATTAATTTTCCTCACCACTGAGCTCTGTTCGAGGCTCTTTATAAACAACTTTTGAGAAAATAAATCGGTTTACACTTCACTGTGCGCTTCATACGAAACTTCTAAGTAATTAAGTATTAAGTAACAGTGGTACCTTCTATTTAATTATAATAAACTGACACAACGCTTGGTTTTTAGCTTTGGCCCGCGGCTTTGAACGTGTGGAGTTAATATACCCCGTAGCGAGGCTTTACAGTAAAATTGATGTTAAAATTAATATTGTAAAGGTAATTATAATTATTTTTCATATATAGTAACGTATTGCCGTTGTTTCATTTGAGTGTATCCTTAGTTTCTAGGAACCGAAGAGTAGCATATATGTTCAGGTTATAGTCTATCAATGTACGTTACATTCAAGCCCATAGAGGAGTAACAAACATACAAACAGACACTATTTTGAAGCTCATTATAACTACAGCAAAATAATCGATATATTATTAAGTTGATATTTATGTAGCTGCTATTTACGCCTCGTTGGTTGATGGCTAGCAAGTGCGGCCTCACTCATCGAGAGGTTCTGGGTTCAAGTCCCGGGTCGGGACAAATTTAGTTATTGAGTTGTTCTGTATAGTAAGACTCAGTAACAGCCCGGAATTGGGAAGTTGGCAGTGTGTCACCCCCGTGCCTTGGAGAGCACGTAAAGCTGTCGGTCCTGCGCCTTAGCTGTAGTCCCACCGGAGTATGAGAGTGTTAGGAATAGAGTGTGCACTTGTGTCTGCGCGTACACTTGTGCACTATAATATGTTGCGACATTATTACAACAGCGCCACCCAGTTCCATGGTAAGCTACGTTACGTGCTTGTGTTACGGATACCAGATAGTTGATAATATATTACATATATAAATTTTAAATACATACATATTATAAATATAAACACCCATGACTGGAGTACAAACATTCGTGTTCAACAAATGAATGCCGCCAGCGGGACTCGAACCCGCGACAGCTGGCGCAGAAAGTAGGGTCACTACCAACTGAGCCACTCGTGTCCTGCGCAGTTGGTTAGTCTCATTGAGATTGACCACTGGGCGAAGAACATTATTTATTATTTATGTTAAACATAATTTATAACTAATTTAATATTATACTTAAAATTTCTCGTTGAAATAGGGTTAGATATCATCATAATACGTAAACAGCATATTTTGAATACCGTTATTTATTTTAAAAAAAATCAAGCTCTTATTAATATACTTCTCATTGCATTTAATTATACTTGATCTTACAATAAATCACTAAATAATATTATAAGTAATCTTCAATATGAAAAAAAAATTAAATTCAATGAAAAGGTCAAACCCACTAGAATAATCAAGGATATTTATGCAGCAAAATATATTCAGAATAGACGGTATGATAATGGGGAATGTTTTGTTAGGCCATCGTAGCCTCAGTGTAGTGCTGGCATACTGTACTTCTATATTTACTAATACTTGGGTTACGATAACCTATTTTAGCTTTTGAATACCGTTCTTGCTCTATATTAAAGCAACATAATATTATAGGTATACTGCTCAATATTCTATAAACTATAGTTTCGGATGAAAACACATTTTTTTTACTATTTAGCATCTACATTCTTTAGGGAAAAATTAAATTAAACGTGTTTCGATGTGACTTCATAAATAAATTAAAAAATAAACGTAGACCAGCAATTCCCGCGGCTCTGTCCACGTTATAATCACTATTAATAGGGATTGGTGGCAGAAATCATAAAAAAAATAAAAACAAAAATAAAAACCTGGAGAGGGTCCTTGAATCTTTTCGTTGAAATGACCTTTATCATCTAGGGGAATAACCTAAACCTATTCTCAGAACTGCCAAATATACAAAAAAAACCATCAAAATTGGTGAAGCCGTTTCAAAAGAGTTCGACAACAAACATTGTGGCACGAGATTCTTATTTATTAGAGGGATAAAAATAAAGGAAATTAACCAAAAGGTAAATATTTGGTTCAGTGGTTTTTGACAGTTTCATTGGATAAAAACAAGAATAAATATTTGCTTCAGTTATGTTACTGTCATAACACAATGTAATCACTGAGAGATTCGATTCAATCTTGAACAAAGAGACTAGTGGCATATCACCCTAAGACAATGGATTTGTGACAGATGATTCATCCTAAAAGAATTGAAGTTTCCTTAATATATTATTTAATATTTACCAAAATATTCCTTATTTTTATTTTATTTTTGATTTTGATGAAGTTTGACATAGTACTCGTAGTAGAGTAAATTAGTAGTAGTTGTAGTTATATTTTTAGGTGCTAATGGATAATAATTTATTTTTAATGAATATTTGCTACTCTTTTAGTAGTAAATTTCAAAAAAAAAAGAATAATTAAATGTATGAAAATTATATGCTTCCTATCCACTGCAATGATGATTTTTCTCGCATAGTTCGCATTATAAAGTCTAGATTTACCTGCCAAATTAAAAAAGACACTATAAAAATAGATAAAACTTGTCACAATTATAAAATCAATTTTTTTAATGTTTAACCTCATCTGATGTTTAATAATAATGTAAAACAGTGTAAAATGTACAATATACATATATACACAAAAATATTCTATTTAGAAATTTTAGTTGCCATTATTTGTACGTGCCCGAAATTATTATATTGTTCTATGTACAGCGGATATCGCTTATAAATTGGTCTCCGTTAGAATTTACACTAACAAAACGATACCCGTACCGATATAATGAACACCTGAATTTGACGTTGCGGGGATTCATAATTAAAGATAAAATGTATTTTACATGCGCCCGAGCTCAATATCGCCGTTGCGATTTATTCGAAATGATCCGTATTTACTTTTGAAATTGAAATAATCTTTGTTAAACATACGAGTTTAAATAAAAACGGAATTCATGTTTTACAGTAATTATAAAAAAAATATTAAAAGACCTCAATTTTTTCCAGTAATTTGATATTTCAGCTGGACCATCACATGAAAACTATTAGGCTTGTTAAATACCCCATTTTACATCAATAATGTATACGATAGTGATATCGATATTACTAACTCGTAGTAATGGCACAATGGTTAAGTGACAATAATTAATACAATATTTTTAATACCTTTCTGTGTCCTATGTATCTGTATGGTCCTAGTTAGATCTAAAAAGATCTTTGATTTTTTCAGATCCAATTCTTAAGAGTCAATTTTTGCATTCATACAGATATTTGCTGACATTTTAAAGGAATATTGCATTTACAATATATTATAATATAAAGCAGCTATTATAAAAATGACACTAGAAAATTATGTATAATTTTATTAAAAAAAATTGCCAGATACTTACAAAAATTGACTTCTGAACATCAGTGAGTTTACAAAATAGGACAAGAAACGTGAGCGCTATAACAATGTAATCGAATATTGAAAATTGGATTCAGTTGTGTCGCTTCATTTTTCCTGTTGCGAATAACGACATGCTTCAAAGATCTATTTATATTTAGACTAGAACGCCCAGAAGTGTGTTGCTGTGGAACTTTTTTTAGCTTCGTGCTAGAATTGGTTGGCGCCTTAATTGTTTCCCTCTCCGGATATTAAATTTATAATAAGTATTTGCAAAAAACATCGGACTAAAAGTTATTATATAATATTTTAAATTGTGACAAACCACAAAAACAAAGCAACTTCGTATTTAGTCTCCACCTGGGAATTGAATCGTAGATATCACCGTCATATAAAGCTTTGAAAAAGCAAACAGTAGAATTTATTATAGACGCTACAAAATACTGCCTTTACCTAGAAATAAATATCAACTTATAATATCCCGCTATTACAGTAATTACAAACGAACATTAGTATTTTATAAGTATACGTGTTTAAAGTATAGCACAAGGAAACGAATAAATTATTCCGGAAATAAGAGCACACGTCCCGTCCGCGGTTACAAATCTAGATAGAATACGGTCGCTTGTGACGTTGCGTTGACTAATTTATTTCCTTACCTTATAAATCAAGCTACAACCAAACTAATATATCCATCGTAAATTTCTTAATGAACTCCTAATTTTCATTCATGTATGTATTTATGGGTATACGAAAAGTGATATTGAAGCGAGTAAAGCTGGTTTAAATCCCGGATTTCACACCATTGATAGTTTCATTTGCAAATCATTTTCAACATAATTGCCACTTTTTTACGGTAAAGGAAAATATCATGAGGAAGTACGCATGTCCGGAAGAACCTGTTGACGACACGTTTGGCTCAGTTGGTACTTTCTGCGTCAGCGGTCGCGGGTTCGAGTCCCGCTGGGGGCATTCATTTGTTTAGAACGAATGTTTATACTCCAGTCATAGGTGTTTATTACTATATATTTATAAAATGTATGTATTTAAAAATTATATTTGTAGTCTATCAACCATCTGGTATCCATAATACAAGCCACGTAGCTTACCACGGAACTAGATGACGCTGTTGTAATAATAAATAAATAAATATGTTGGGACAAAATAATGTCCTAACATATTTATTTATTTACCTAGCGAGTTTTCGAAAACGTCCAGAAGAAAAAATACATTAATTTATGTCTTCTTACGTGTATAGGAAGTCATATTGAAAAGCAAACAAATTATATTTAAAAAATACTTTTGTGATTTGAAATGGTATATACACTTTCTTTTCATAGGTATATGATTGAAATATTCCATATGGAGTAAATATGTACTTGTTTAAAAATAATAACTACTGTAAAGCAGTAAAACAAAACGTTTAAAAATTTCATTTTTATACCTGTTAAAATGCTAAAGTTATGAATTCTCCCAACTTGGCAGAGGCCAGAAATGCACCGTGGGTCTTCTCGTACATGTTTATGCAGCGCTCCTGACAAAACGTGCAGGAATTCCATTTCATTATAATATTTACATTATGCCGCCTCACTGTTGAAAGTATATACTAAGTTTACAGTGCACTTAGAAGTTAACTTCGTATTTTTAAGTCTCATTATTTTTTTCAGGCATACCTGACGTTTATGGCGTAACTTTTTTTAATAAGCTTTTTTATTATTGTTTGGTTTGTAATTTTAGGCCTTCGAAAAAAAAAACCAATATGATTTAACTTTTATGTTAACGGCTTTAAAACACTCAGGTAAGTTCAGTTAAGCAGTTATTACTTCGCCAATGTAGCATAAAATGGAGAAAACATAAAGCATATTGATAAGAAAAAATATTGCTAAATGTGCATGAGAATTATAGTTAAACCGTAGCGAACGTAGGTTGGAAGAATTTTAAAGGGCTTGTTTTTTCGGTAGATCAAACTAACTGCAGTTTTTCACTCCCTAAAATAAATAATTATTAACACGGAATTCATTTGAAGTGATCGTAAAATAAATTTAAATATATTCAATTATATCGATGGTTAACTAATCAGCCTAAATATAAAACAAAAGTCAACACCATTTATAATTCAAGGTTTATCATAAAACAATGAAAGTAGCTTGTAAGCTAATCATTTATGAACGTTATTCAAATGAATTAAACTTTAGAGACGACTGATTCCATTCTTGCGTAGCAAACTTAGAGATCAAAACTTTGCACTTTATTGGCTTAAAAGCTCACGTTTGTTCTCTTAACAATAAGTACATATAATTTGGAAATTTACTAATGACTATATATTTTAATATTTATTTAAGTTAACTCAGAAATTAACAGGTTTAAATAAGTGCAAATTTTACAACTCGTTACGAATAGAAATTAAGAAATTGTAATGTAAAAACAGTATTTTTTACACAAAAACTATTTTAAGGTTTTTATCGGCAAACGCCATCTTCTTTAAGCTCTCTAAAAGATTTGTACAGACCAATGGTGGCTTTCAATAACTTCTTTTTTTCTATTTTTTTTCTTTTATTGAGATAGAAATAAGATAGAACCTACATACAGTAAATAATTTATTATTTCTTAATATATTTCATTACGAATACATGTGCTCGTATATGTTTCACTAAAAACACGAGCAAATCTTATAAACAAAGGAAATAATGTGAGTATAATAGCATCGAGAAGAACTGCAAATCATGCTACTACATGTATTTTTGACTTTGACATTTATTTTTGGTGGGCTTCACTCACTGATGGACTCACTCTCCTTCCGCATGAGTTTGTCTCTACGTACTTTTTAATGATTAGTATGATTTTTTTTAGAAGTGAGATGTTTTTGTAAAAAAATACATATATGTATTTACATATACATATGTGTAACCAGCTATCAGCATACCGAATTTCAGCAAAATTTGTCCAGTAGTTTTCTCGTGATGCCTTTACAAACAGACCGACAAAAATTCTTAAGCTATCAATTTGGACTTTGCATCGATTAAATTGACTATATGACATACGTATTATACGTATTTTCAAAATATTTAATGTACAGATTCGAATCAGTTGGAACTTAATTGTAAGTATAGATTACATGCATTTAGAAATGATACAATTGCAAATTTAAGAACCCCCTTAGTATCAAAGCGAAGCACTCAATCTTCATTTACTCCTTGATAATTCTTAAGGCAGACGCAATCAAGTCGATTGTCTGCTGATTAGCATAGTTCCCAAAAGTTTTACTTGCAACCAACTTATTACTAACAAGACTTACTCATTCCATCTCCGCTAATTTGTAGAATTCAGCCGTTGAATTTTAAGTTTGCTTTCAAATTGAGTAGATTGAGAATATTTTCTTAGTTGTTCCTGTTAATGTTTTCTCTTAGAATGACATATAGGTATACTTATTTACTTATTAATTTTTATTTTATATAATAATATTTTCAATTATATCTTCTAATATATAAAAATCTCGCATCAGTGTTTGTTATCGAACTCCTCCGAAACGGCTTGACAGATATCTATATTTTGTGTATATTTGGTAGGCATGAGGATAGGTTGAAGGCTATTTTTATTCATACCTAGGGGATAAGGGTTCTCTCCTTCCAGTTTTTTTTTATTTTTTTATTTTAAGACCCAATTTTTATTTTTTATTTTTTTTATGACTTGGGATCAAAATACTTATAACCCTAAATTTTTATCCTTCTTAACAGTGATTCCAACGCGGGCGGAGCCGCGGGAATTGCTAGCATTTCTTACAAAATAATCTAATAACTAATCATATCTTGACGACGCGTTTGGCTCAGTTGGTAGTGACCCTACTTTCTGCGTCAGCGGTCGCGGGTTCGAGTCCCGCTGGAGGCATTCATTTGCTAAGCACGAATGTTTGTACTCTAGTCATGGGTGTTTATATTTATAATATGTATGTATTTAAAATGTATATGTGTAGTATATCAACTATCTGGTATCCGTAACACAAGCCTCGTAGCTTACCACGGAACCAGATGGCGCTGTTGTAATAATGTCCCAACATATTTATTTATTTATTTATTTATATCTTAATATAAAAAAATACATATATCATTATCATCATTTTAATTAATTAATAAAGGTAAGTTATTAAAGATAATTTGAGATAATTATATTAAACATAGAATGTAATATAAAGATGTTATAAAATAAAAGAAATCTTGTTATTTAACAATATCCATTATATCTATCTAATTAATGAACTCTATACATCAAACTATTTACATACAAACAATTCCCCAAATCTTACCCGACGTACACCGTTTTCACTTTACTAAATTCTAGGCAGTTATTAAATAGCTTCATCCGTAAAGTTTCTATGGCACACCGAGATAGGCTGTAAAATTAATTAAGTGAACCGACTAACAGAGGTCGACAGTAGTTGTCAGCAATCAAACTTGGATGACTGATTAGCATAATTTCCGCATCAAACTCTCCTTCGCAGGTAACTCAAGTTATTCTAATTCGACGCACAATTTGCTAGGATTCTGATTAAAGAGAAGCCATTTTTAATACGGTAACGTCGCGATGAAATTATCCCTGTAAGGTATTTTCATTTATAATATTGTATTTTAATAAGCTTTTTGTCTATTCCTTGTAAGATTATATAATATATAAGTCATTCTATATCCGATGAAAGCCCTTAAATGGTAAAGAAATCGCGTTTACTTACTTTTTATACTAAAATATTAATTGACTTGACTAGTTTAATGGCTTTCAGTTGTGCCAGTGAGGCACGATTGATTCCGTCAATGTCGCGTAGGGTGGAGAATACACGGAGAAGATTGATCGATGCGGTTATAATATTAATTTAAATATCATGAGGTCATATGACAAGGTACCTTGATTATAAATTACGAGCACAGAAAGATAACATATTATTTATTAATATAGATTCCATAATGATAGAATTAATAGTTTGTAATGATCCTACTTTCTGCGCCAGCGGTCGCAGGTTCGAGTCCCGCTGGGGGCATTCATTTGCTGAGCACGAATTTTTGTACTCCAGTCATGGATGGTAATATTTATAATATGTATGTATTTAAAATTATATATGTGTAGTATATCAACCATCTGGTATCTATAACACAAGGCTCGTACCTTACCATGGAACTAGATAGTGTTGTGTTTAAATGTCCCAACATATTTATTTATTTAATTAATCATTAAAATATTAAATATGTCATCAAGTGTACATTAAAATTTTATGAAAATTTCTTGCACTTTATGTTATTTCTTAGATATAAATCTAATAATAATCTTAATTATTTTCTAAAGGATTTTTTCCTATTTGTAACACCTTGTTTTGATAGTTTAAAAATGTAAGCTAAATAAGTTTGCATACTATTGTACCAGAAAGAATCTCACGAGCATTTTTTATTCTACAAACACTTTTTTCATTATAATCATTTTTATATCGAATAATATTTAAAACTTTTATTGTTCTTAAAGGTGCATTTTATAAAAATCTGTAAAATAAATTTCAAAATGGAAACCGATATCGTTTTCTACTTCCATTACCTAAATTTAATCTCCAGGTATAAATATCCCACTATATTTCACTTCAATACAGGAATAATTTATAGAGGAGCGTAGAGTACTTTATCGGGTGCACTAGAGGCTAGGTAGGGAGCTTTAGAATAAGTTTATAATATCGAACCACTTTCTTTCAACGTGAAAATGGTAGAAGTATAGAGGTGACGTTTGATGTATAAACCCTATACATATAAGTAAAATTGAAGTGTCTCTTTTTAATTTCAAATTAACATCTTTTTGTTGGGTTTTAGTGGGTAGTACTGGCTTATTTTAAGCTGGTGAATCCCACATAACCACCTGGTGGTATGCGTCAATACATTTCCCATCGTTAAAAATAAATAAAAAAGGGGATGAAAGTTTGTGAAAATGGAAATTACGTCATTTTTAAAGCTAGAAGCTTGAAACTTTTTTTTTACTTTTGATTAGATATTATACATAAGTAAGACATTCAAAATTTGTAAAAAATTATACTAAATAAGTAGCAAGGATCAAGGATAAGATGTATTTTTACTATAAAAAATAAAGTCTTTAATGAGAATTTCAAAAACACCATACTATTGTACCTTAATAGTTTTTAAGAGTAGTATGTTTATAATTAAGACCAAAGCAATAAGTTATGATCCATATAATTATTATAATTTTCATATAAGCTCAAGTGGGAATATAACCTGTAACCTTTATTATAGTAATTAGTAAGCTCTATGTAAGGTTATAAGAACATATATTATAATTACGTATATTATTCTAATCCTTTTCGTTACATATTCAGAGCTGTGGAAGTGTCATAAATAAAGCGGTCGAAGTCCTTGTAACTAACTTTTCGGTACGATCACCATACTCATAAATTGAGGTTAGGGTTAGGGCGAACATAAATGGACCGTTAGAATTGTTAAAATATATTATTAAGAAATCCCTTTAAAAGTGACTTTTTGATATCATTAAAACGTGTTTTACAAGTGGCTTATTCTGTGAAACAAGTTGCCGGTTCGGACACACAGGTGGGTCTTGCATATTCAAGGTATAGGTTATTGTGCTTTTGTCTTAGTAACACGGTACTAAATTTCGAATCGATCAGGCCCAAGATAATTATTTACGTCATCCTCCAGAAAAGCCGAAGTTGAACCTCAATGTGTTTTAATGTTACAGCATTGACGAAATTAATTATGACAAGGATATCTTACTTAAATTTAATGAAGAATTATAATTTTTCTACTTAACATTATTATAATAAAAAAATGTAATAAATTCCTTAACAAAATATTAAGTACTTGAATAATAAGTTATTCGATGGCTTCAAAAGAATAAAATAAAATTCGTTGCGTTTCTGTTGAGTGGTGAAAAAACCAATTTAAAGTTACGACGCTGTTTACCAAAACTTCCCTTTTTTCACAGATATCACTTTAGCGAATATAATTAACTGCTACCCAAGTTCGGATCTGAGAAACTTTGTAAGGTCTAAATTTCGTTTGGATTAGGTACTAAGTACTAAGGACTTTGCGGATTCCCTAAAACATGAGTACCTAATTAAACATTTTTAAGATAGTAATAAAACAATTTTATTAGTTTTATATTATTTATTGGGCTTATAATATATTCACTGCACAGTGATTCTGGTTTCTGGAACGATTGGAAGGTAATTTTATTGGATGTTCCACATACAATCTATGGCATTTGAAATAGTTGTTTTTTTTATTTATTAGTTCGTAAAATTTATAAAAGAATTTATAATCTATATATTAAATTAATTTGAAATTGGCATTCGTAATTGGATTCGTTATTTAACGCAAAAGAATTTTTATACTACTTACAGTTAGAATACTTCACGTAAAAGAATTCTTGCTACGAGAATAAAAATCAATTATAAAATATTCAAACTTAATAGATAAGATAAACTGCAATAGCAGCACTTGCTGAGAAGTTGATGATAGTGTACTCAATACGAGTATCAAGTGATCAACTTAATACTTAATTACTTAACTTTAAGCGATAGCAGTTAACTAAGTATTGAAAAATGAACGGATCTTCGATCTTTGCTTAAGAACAAAGTAATTTCAACTCGGCTAGCGTTTGCCGTTGGCAAGATTAAAAATAAAAGATGCCGACTTAAACTATAGTTAAGATAAGCTAACTTAAAGTTGCCGAGGTGGGTTTAAAGTTAGGAGTTACATCCTTTTTAAAAATAACGTAAGCTACCAACTTAGGATATAAACATCGTGTTGACTCTCATAGAGTTTTAATTTGTTTTCTAATTGAACTACTTTAGTTTATAACAGTTATGAGATACATTTTATCCTTCCTAGTAAAAAGCTTAACATTTTCATACAAATACCGCTTTACTTTAAACTTACACTGGTAAGTAACCTTCTTTGCCAATGCGTACTACGTTAAATTATTAAATTTTAAATAGCAAAGTTCTCGAGAAATATGGATAAAATATGTGTACCTATGTATAATTTTATTTCGCTGTCTCGAAATACTTTTAGAATTTCAACGTGTGGGACAGTTGGGTATCATAGATAAGTAGATAATTATTGTAGTATAATAATGTTAACAAATCTTATTGTCAGAGAGCAACTGTTAAGTTTCTCGCTTGCTTTTTTCAGTAAAACTAACATATGTATATAATGACATTTAGTTTAAGTTATGAAAATTTAAAAATGACGATTCAAAAGTTCCTACAAAAGTGTACTTTAATAAAGTATATTTTGATTTTATTTGAGTACATCAACAGCCTTACCCTATTAAATAATGGTTTATAGATCATAACAAAAATAACTTTAGTCAAACCTCTACTACTCTAACCTTTCCTAACTAAATACAAAAAAAAATAATTATATACTCCACTATGTTACCATAGACTCTACAAAAATATTATTTTAATAAAAAGTAAATCCTTTTTATTACCAAAACTGACGCCTTCATACTTTTTTTTCAGAATTCTATCGATAAAAAGAATTGTCAGCAGGAAAGAAATACAGTGAATTCATACAGAATACCTCCGGAAATAAAACTAACAGGCACGTAACAAAAACGAACAAAGGGAAGCAAGTCGTTGGCAATCCTGCGCCCTTACCATTGCGATTTGATTGTTACGTTAACGAGACCGTCATTTGCCAATAATAAACGTTTTATTATAATACTAGCGGACCCGACAGACGTTGTCCTGTCCGCATGCGCAAAACAACGTTGCCTAGCAACGACTTGTTTATAATTGGATATTTCATTTATTGTGTAAATGTATAAATAGCTAATTAATTCAAAAAATACATGTTGTAGTGGACCGAATTGTGAATCTAAACCATTCTCGAATGCACTCGAACACGCACAAAACATTTCATCAAAATCGGTCCAGTCGTTTAGGAGGAGTTCAGTCACATACACACGCACACAAGAAATATATATATTAAGATTAGTGATGACGTTCAAACTATTAGTATAGATTTTTTTTATATATGTAGACTTGATTTGAATGAAATAATGATTAACCTTCAATTTCTTGGATAATCTCATATAATAAATAAATAATAAATATGTTGGGACATTATTACACTCAGCGTCATCTAGTTCCGTGGTAAGCTACGTTACGTGTTTGTGTTACGGATACCATATAGTTGATATACTACACATATAATTTTTAAATACATACATATTATAAATATAAACACCCATGACTGAAGTACAAACATTTGTGCTCAACAAATGAATGCCCCCAGCGGGACTCGAACCCGCGACCGCTGGCGCAGAAAGTAGGGCCACTACCAACTGCGCCTAGATTTAAGATTAAAGATTAAAAAAATATTCTATATGTAATTCCAAATCATCATCTTACCAAAATGTTATTATAAAAAAGTTGCAGTAATTTTAATGACGCGTCCCCAGATGGATCGACAGACAAACGAAAATTCTAAAACCTATAGATTTGTCCTATAAAATTTTCATTATTAATACTATTTAAATATGATCCGAGACCGGGGCCCCCAAACTTGGGGGGGGGGGGGCTCAGATAACTGACTGACAAACGATCGAATAAGTTAACTAGCCTGCTTAGACATCTATATGCAATGTACAGATTAAACGCCATGTAATTATGCCCTTGCATACAAATTTAGTCATTATGGTACTAGATAGAATTGCAAACGCATGCGAATCCACAGGCAGGAATTAGTCTTAAATAATGTAACAACACATGCAGCATACCATGCATCTAACTCGCGTGCTATAGCAAAGTTCTTACGTTTGTTTCATTAGTGTTATAGTTTTTGATTTCAATAGAATATTCTTTCCATTTTCAACAAAAATTCTATAAAACAATTTATAGAAATATTTTTTTTATTCCTTCAGCATTATATTAGTAAAATATAATTAAATGAATGAATGGATCTATTGAATAAACTTATAAACGAATAAGCTTTTTGAATTTTTTTGTGCTCACTTCATCACTTCATGTTCGTTTAACTACGGATTATTTCTAAATGAATAACATATTTACTTTTGTTGAATATAAACCTATAATAAATATAAATAAATTATTAAGAAATAATTCAAATTTAATCTGATGAAAACTTTTAGTATTCCTTTTCCAGAGAGCACAATATTGGGCCCTTTTTTTAAAGCCTTTTTACTCGTGCTAGTTGTCCAATGGTCAAAATTCGACCAAAATAATTATTGGCAGAAACACATATTCATATTTATAGAATTTACCTGTCTATGTATATAATATTTTTATTAACGTAAAAATATATTTAAAAAATCTATTTAGTATACACGCATTTAATATTCCGGATCCATTATTCATATCTATATTATAAATGTCAAAGTGTATGTTGTTTGTTTGTCCTTAGTTCACGTCAAAATGGAGTAACGGATTAGAGTGTTTTTTTGTGTGAAGATACTTGAAGGGCTGGAGAGTAAAATAGTTTACTTTTTACTACGGAATATTATCTCATTTTTACGGGAAAATACGTTATAAGGCAACCTACAACAACTCATCATACCTCATATGTGCCACCGCCTACCATACGTAGTATAGGAATGAATCTGGACGTGGGTAAGTCGTCATTAGATAATAAATAATAAGCACCCCTATAGGGGAAATACTTCATTTCCCCTTAGCAACATCGCAAAAATGTTTTCACTTACAGGTATTAAAAATTAACTGACACTGGAAATATTGCTACTTTTAGTGCACCTGCTCGCTTTAACACCATTAACAATTTTATTCACCTTGTACGCGATGTTACAAGAAAATTAAACATGCTCCGGTGTAACTTCATTTAAAATCTTAAAGTAGACCTATTAAGAGAACAGTAGTGAGGTAATCTTATTATTATCAAAACATTTCAAACTAAAATGTGCGTAATATGTCTACTAAGTTTAAGTTTAAAAATTAAATCTTTTTGAGTTTTAAGACTGGCTTGTAAAAAAACGTTCGTAAAACACAGTTGTAAAAACCACCAAAAATAACTTAAATGAGCCTGAACTTGATAATCATTCCCTAGCATCATCATAATATTTAATTAGTTCTTTTAAACAATAAAAAAGTTGAAACACTTCTCATATATGATTTTAAATACATACATAATATTATACACGTAAGTACCCATGAAAAGAGTACCACATTCATGCTCATTACACAATTGAATGTCCCAGCAGGACCCGAACCCGCTACCGCTGACACAGCAAGTAGGGTAACTATGAACTAAGCCAAACGTATCGCCTGTATAAAAAAATAATCAGCCAAGTAAATCCAAAGACACGACGTAACTTTTTATTTCTAAGTACTACCATCTAAAGTAAGAGTCATAAAAGGCACTAATATATACATATAATAAAATTCTAACTTAGTCGAATCTGCACATTGAATATTTTTTGGAAATTCTTATTGGAATAGTAATTATTATCGATACAGAGGCCGAATCTATAGTTTTTAGAATTTTTGTCTGTCTGTCTATGAC
Source organism: Boloria euphrosyne (assembly GCA_951802675.2). NCBI lineage: Eukaryota > Metazoa > Arthropoda > Insecta > Lepidoptera > Nymphalidae > Boloria > Boloria euphrosyne. Next base: position 12,175,651 of record OX637875.1, on the reverse strand, counting down.
CAATCTTAATTAACCGTTAAAAACTGGCTGTAAAACATATATGAAATATAACTTTTTTTTTAAACGCGAGCAGAGCCGCGGAAAATGCTTGCAAAATATAAAATTATTAGATATTAGATATAGCTAATTTTATAATATTATACAAAAGATGTATTATATAACGTAGCAGTATACCATCTTATATGCAAAATACTTTACCACTACTCTAAATGTTAGTTACAACACACATTATATTCCACGAGATATTTTATCACATATTACAGAGGACGTATACAGCAGCTATTAAGTTTATTCTGCGTAATTCGAGATGCACCTGCCCGTATTTTCACGCTCAGTTGCTTGAGATGGTGAGTGATTCTGTTGGAGGGTAACCAGTGACAAATGGTAGCACTTAGGCCGCTTATATACGCTCCTCTTGTTCTGCTTTACGTTGACTTCATAATACCATTGTTGTTCATGTACAGACTTCTTTTATATATAAAAAATATATTTGTATGTATGTAAGTTATTATTTTATGATAAAATAGCTGAGCAAATTTAGATGCAATTGAGAAAAGAAATAGGATTGGCTATTGTTCGACCGTATCTGGGCTATGTATTGGTTATGTGGGTAAAACCTCCCCCGTTATAATAGGGCGTCTATCGAAGCAGGTCATACAGTTAAGGGGTTGCTCCACAGTCTACTCTGCTATCAGAAAAGTACCCGAAGCAACCCGCATGGCACACCGCCCACCAAAGTAAGCGCTCTCTTCAAGCGTTTCTTGATCAGACCGGCTGGATTGCCGGACTCTTATGAGTTCCCTCCACGACAAGGTTAACGCACGTTGGAAGGGGAGTGCCTAGGTAGCCCTAGATTCTAGAGGAATAATGCGCTAGTATATCCCCAGTTACTGGGGATGGACATTACCCCCAACATCAACTACGGGCGGTGTTGCAGACAGCGAGAAAACGCCACAAGTACGATAAACTACCACGGCCGGCGCGAGCGAGATGGCGAAATACGTAGATATAAGCATTAGAGTAGGACAGAACATAGGCTAAGCTTTGTACTTTGATATTTGTTATTTTCTTTATTTATATATTTTAATTTACTATTCTAGTGAATAAAGTTTGAAATTTCGTGTGTTTCCTTTAGATAGTAAGTAGGTAAGCAAAGAAAAATAAGTTAGGATAAGTATAAGTCTATGTAATTGAGAGAAATTGCCACGGCAAGTACCGAATCTTGTCCCTTTTTCAAAGAAATGTACAAATATCTTAAAAAGTATATAAGTAGCTTATGTAAAATTAATGTATATAGATAGAACACGTTAAAATCTATATTTATGTAAAACTTTAAAGACTGTAACTTTTATAATTTAGGCGCTAGACGCGAAAATATTGTAATACGATAGTGAAAATTATTGTAAAACTCGTGTCAAAATGCAGCGGCTCTCGTTAAGGTATTGCTCAAAGCTACGGACCTACGCATCTTGAAACGAGTTGGCATTCCGTTCATTACATTCGGTTTCATACGACTAAGAAATAAGAAGAAGAAATAAAACCTGGAAGATTCCTGAACTCTGGTGTCTCATTTCAACCTCTGGAAGTCCCCGGAAATCATCAGGCGGTTCATCGAGTCTAAGGCTAATGTAGCAGCGAGGAAAGTTGGCATCCTTGCAAAGGTCCGACAGTATTTCACGCCGGGACAGCTTCTTGTTCTATATAAAGCTCAAGTCCGATCGTGCGTGGAATACTGTAGTCACATATGGGCTGGTGCTGAGAAATGCCATCTGTCAGCCTTGGACTCGATTGAGAGGCGTGCGCAGAGGCTTATTGGTGACCCTACGCTATTAAAAGCCAACTTACAAAGCCTCGATCACCGACGTCGGGTTGCCAGCCTTTGTGTGTTCTATAGGTTACATTTCGGAGAATGTGCGCAGGAATTACACGACTTAATTCCCCCATCCCCTTTCCATCATCGGACAACCCGACGGCCTGGCCTCCATCCTTATGTCGTGGACATTCCACCCGTCCGGACGAAGCGTTTTGCTTCGTCATTTATAATACGTGCGGCTAAGGATTGGAATAGCCTGCCTGCGTCGGTGTTTTCGTCCGATAACAATATGGGTGTCTTCAAGGCAAGAGTGAATAGGTGGCTACTGAATTAGTGCGACCCCATCTACGACTGCGTTACCACTTACCATCAGGTGGAGCGTAGTCAAGCACTAATTCTGATTTGAATAAAAAAAAAGTATCTTTTTCTTCTTCTTCTTCTTCTTCTTCTTATCAGTCCTTTTTAACGTCCCACCGCTGAGCGAGAGCCTCCCTTCAATACGAGGGGGATCAGGCCATAGTTCACCGCGCTGGCCTAGTGCGCTAGTATACCTATTATTAATTAAGTGTAACTTTATTCTCATAATTTTATTATGTGTACGATCCACATGATGGTTTTGTTCGAAACTAATATAATATCTCTAGAACTTGCTGTCTGGACATTTATGTTCTTCCGAATTATGTTCAACTATTAAATAACGTAGCAATATACGTTAAACAATATAACAGTATGTATATGGACTATATGATACATTTGCAAGCTGAGACCATGCACAGGCAGACACTTGCTGTGTTATAACAGCAGATGCATTTTGGCAACATATTCAGTTTCTTGTAGATTTCCTTAATGCATGTCGCTGTACTTTACGATATTAAATCGCCAGTAGTTACCTCGTGCTAAGCACATTTTGACCTTATTGTCACTTAATAGGTTAACTCTTATAACAAATCTAAAATCGATACAGGGTCCGAATCTATATTTCTTACAACTTTTGTGTGTCAACACAGTCTGTCTGAGAATGCATCACGAAAAAAAGGCTTGCCAGATTTTGATGAAATTTGCTATGATGATAGCTGGTTATTCAGAAAACATCATAAAAACTTGTAAAAATGTACACCGAACCATGAAAACGTATCTAGGGACCCAACTATGAAAATAAGACATGTATTTTTATTAGTATTTTTGCTTGTCTTTAGTATTATTGATTTCTTGTATGACTAGACTATATTATTTGGCATCTTATGTACTATATTATAAGGCAATATATTATATAAGCTCCGAAACACTAGCCTAGTCTGGTTCAGACAAAGATTTAGTGGCTACGGCGGAGTGTTTACATAACAGAACACGTTTTGCTCGACGGAACTTGTCAAGCCAATCTCAATCGCTTAAGCCATAGAGACCCTTGGCGTTGAAGTCTTTGTAAGAAAACGACCACTTTTTAATTAGAAATAATTTCCTCTTCTATAAATTCTTCGAAATTTTAGTATGTAGTATTTTGAAATTTATAAATTTTAGTAACAAACTACTGTATGTTATTTTTTATTACTATACATTATATTTCCAATTTATTACCTTACTAACAACTTACCCTCACTTCACTTATTTAATGTAGTTTGTACCTACTCTAATATACATAATATGTACTAAGCTTCATCGAAATCCGTTCAGCCGTTTCAGTCTATAGGAGAAAAAAACATATCTGATAGAAACTTTCGTATACTTTGATTTAAAAACGGTTAGTGAAAGACTTACTATAACACACTTTCTAAAAATATATATTGTGGAGTGTCACATCATTCTCACGTTTCCCTCGCAAGGGAAATGATATAAAAGGAGGACATATTTAAAGAAGCTTTTATGCTTCTGTTCAAAATATTGCATAGTATCGTATAAAATATGTTTACATAAAAGTCTTAAAAAGCCCATACAACATTAAGAAGTAATGATTTTTCCTTAAGAAAAAGTTACCAAATCAAAAGTAATCAAATATTATTTAATAAAGCTACGTAAAGAAAATTTCTCATATAAAAATCAATATTCTATCTACTGTCTGAAACGAATGAAATGTCGTCTGTGTGAAAAAATGTCATATACGTGTTGCCTTAGATAGTACATTTAGTAATATCAGAGGCCGTTGGAGTGTGAAATTGCATCTATCGAGCGATGGTCGAAGCTGAGCCGCGAATGGACAGTTGAACTTAATAGTGTCTGCTCGAAGATAATGAATCCATCAGACGTTATGATGTAACGTGATTTTATTAAAAAATGTAGCAAGAAAGTTTTAATTAAAAACTTCTTGTCTGGACAAGATTTTTCAAAATTTTGGCAACTTAAAGTAAAATTAATTAATTGGGCAACGTTTTAAAAATTCCTCGACTAAGTACTTGTGTTATTTTCCTTTTTTTTTAAATAAATTTTCAAAATTTATTCATAATGATAGTATAAACGAAAATATTTCCAAGATTTTACATTTAAAAAACATCATATTTCTTACTAACTCAACCCTTTAACATCCCACAAAAAGCCTACTTAATACGAGAGTAAGCCAGGGTTTGACTTTTGAAAAATAGTTCGATTCTCTCAGGTATGAAGGCTTCATGATCTATTCAAGTGGTAATAATATTACTTAATAACGATAAGGAATAAGTTTGTAAGATCAAACATTAAACAAATAGAAATGGCAAACTGTTCGCAGCTTTTCCACGATCTGATTCCTTCATTAAATTCATTTCACAGTTAGCAAATTTCTACTTGTTCAATCTCAACCGCAGTTATGAAAAAAGCGAAACCGCAGATTCAGAAGAAAGAAAAATTAAATACAACCACCAACGTAGAAAACTGCAGACCGGTTGAACCTTTTACAAGCTACAATCTAACGATTTAAATTGCAATCATTAATCGGGCAGAGCACAATTTGTAGGAAAAAAGTGTTCTTCGCCACTAATTGCCTTTTTATACTACTACTGATGAAAATTAGCCTGTGAGAGCGGTTGGGAATGCAATTATGATAGCAGTGTAGAATGGCAACTTATCCGTTATATAATTTTGTCGGTTAATTACCGAAAACACATGCTCTGGTCACCGTGTTCATTAAACGAATTTTTCTTACTAAGAATCACACAAGTTTCTAGTTAAGCGTAATAACAGTGCTTTTCTGTTTTTTAGCTTTTAAATACCGCTTACATAACGCTTGTTAACTGTCTCGGTGGTGTAGGCTAGCATGGAAGACTGCCCATCCGGAGTTCCTGGGTTTGTATCCCGGGTCGGGCCAAGTTTAGTTATTGAGTCTTCCTGTCAGTTAACAGCTCGAAGATGGCAAGTTGGCGGTATTTCACTCCGTGCCTTGGAAGAAGCCGTGATTCATGCGCCTTAGCTCTCACTAGTCGTGTCGAGAAGTCGTCCCACCAGCGTGTGAGAATCATAAAAACAGAGAGTGCACTCATGCCTGCGCATACATTTGTGCACTATAATATCTCCTGCGCAGTTTGCTAGTCTCAATAAATCCGGAAAAGTGGCTGGAATCGGTCGGAAAACGATTATTATTAAATAACGTTCTGTGTGTTTAATCGCGTTTTAATCGTAAAACATTTTCACAATTGACCTCGGGTTTGGATTCGCCAAAAAATTTTCTTAAACAATTTAAATAAAACTTTATTTTCTAATATCTTCACGATTCCCTTAGGGTGTTCAAACAAGAGCTTTATCTCTGTATTACCATAGCATTATACGTTAACCTTTTATTATACTCGTTTTAATGTAATCATGTATATATAATGTAAAAATAAGTAAGCTTACTTTATATAATTTATTTTTAAATCGGTATAGAGAGGTCATCAACATAGGTACAAAGAATCGAAAACTATTTGTTAAAAATAAATTATTTTAGCAATCCAATGAGTCAACAATGCTTAAATTTGAGTAACTGAACTGTTGCAACTTACCATGAAAATACGCTCTGGTGCACTATAACTTAATACCTGCTAGGAATGCATTTCTGCGGAATTAGATATTGCTTTCAAGAGAAATGGTTATTACTGCCTATATATCGCAATTAGTATTACTTCAAATATTATAATCTAATTGGCACCTGTTAACTAATTGTTCGCGATGAACAAACGAAAGATTAGGATATCCTCTCAAAGATTTATTTTTGATCTGTCTTAACAGAATTATAGTAGATTTTCTTGTGTAGTGCTAGTGTCGCTTGTACGGAATGGAATATGTGTATGTTGGTTGTGTTAGAACGTTAGATGAGGTTTGTTTGACGTAGTGCGTGACGAAGTTGTATTTGAGTTATTTCATCGGTTGAGTGTATGGCTCGATATAATAGATATAACAAACGCCTTATGATAAACGCAATAAGATCGACGATAGGCAATCTGGCGTCGACACTAATCTCACACAAATCCGTCGAGCTTTTGAAGCGTACAGAAGTAACAAGTTAATAATAGAAGTAATTAATTATTATCCCACAACTCAAGAAAAAGGTAAGTCGACTTATTTTGTATCTGATATGGATGCATGGATTTCAACATATTAGAGATGTAATATGTAGACGCTACGTATTAGATATAGAGATTTTACTACAGATATTACATATATATTCAAACACGGAAACACGTATACAGAAAATGTATGTAATCAGCCCTTTTTAACGTCCCGCTGCTTAGCACGGGCCTCCCTTCAATACGACGTGGTGGACTTCACTTCGCCTCACGAAAACTTGCACAGTTCTCTCAGACATACCGGTTTCCTAACCGATGTTTTTTTTCTCTGTAAGACAAGTGGTGATCATGTTAGAAAATGATTTGTACATGAAAATATCAGAGGTGCGAGACTCGGATTTGATTACGTATCACTCGGTTATCCAAACGAGCGCGTTATTTGAAATAATAAACCTTTAAAAATTTAACTTCAAAGAATATATACGGTTCATTTTGACATATCAAATGTGTAATATAATATTGTATATCTATATTTTATTTAATACTGATACAAGAATAGGATCGTATGATCATTTATAACAGTAATTAACATTAAAAATAATAAAAAATGTTATTTAAAAAAGAAAACTTTAGGAAATTTATGTATCCATATTTTATTGGCAGAACGTAAGCAAACATATCGATGTCGAATGTATTCTCTTATTCAGAGCGCCTCGCAGTCAACTTGACGCGAGACGTATTGATATTCGTCGCCTGCGGAATTCTCAATAGCGTGGGAACACTGGAATGACAATAGAAGAAGCCACTCGTATCGTGTTAGCTCATTTTTAAACCTTACGACCCAATACAAATTTGAATACTATTAGAATATTATTTTTTCTTTAATCAATCTGAATGTTTAAATTACACTTATTTAATAAAATATCGATTATACGTAATTATATTTACAAATAGATAATAAATGTAAAAGATACTAAAAGTTAAAGTTTTTTGACAGTTGTTTACTGTTAAAAGCTTTACTGAGTCTTTCTAGTCTTTGGATTCCTGTGTGATAATGTGATGATAGCTAGTAAAATCAAAGTAAAACACGTGGTTCACAAAGTATAGAAAAAATACCTTGATCGAATTTCATTAAAATTTTCTTAACAGATGGAAAATTATCTTCGTAGTTCGTGTGTAGAAAACGACTAGTGTATTTACTATAAATGTGGAGGCAAATGGAGGAGGCCTTTACTCTAAGAGAGGTCCTTAATAAATAAAGAAAAAAAAACAAAAAGCAATATATAATTATTAAAATAAATTAGGTTAATTTTAGTTGTATGAGATATTTAAAGTGATTTTATAGTTTTATAGTTTTTTTTTATTTTTATAAAATTTTTATATATTAATTGCATGCTCTATAAACAATATATCGTAGTTTTATTATGGAAATAAAAAGGCTTAATTATTATTATTATAGGCAACATAAGTTAGTATAAACTAAGTTAATTTAATATATTTTTATAGAACTTTCTGTTTCAATGTTATATTAAGAGCCCTTAAGCTCAAACAACTATTGAGACATGTAGGATGTAAGCACAGCTAAGTAATAATTAAATAACGCTACCATTCAAAATGATCACATCCATTGCTGAAAATATGAGCACATATTGTGTTTATTGAAAAACGAAAGGAGCAATGTAGTAGCTCCATAGCTTTCAATCGACTACAATGTAACGTAATCAATGCTACGACATATAATAAACTTGTTTGTTTAACTTTGCCTTTCGCTAATTCCAGTTCTTGTTGACTGAATGATGCTTACTAGCTTTTTAATAAGTTATTTTTAGTTCTAGAATATTTTATTATTAAAGCGTATATTACAAGCGTAATGAATGTATAACTTTTAATGATATCTAGTTTTCAGACGAAAAAGTATTTGAGTATACTACTGAATTTATTTACAAAAAATGTGTAAACTAGAAACATTTGTTGTGTATGTAAGTTTTAAAAATTGTGTTTAAATTTAAACTTTACATTTTACCTCATCTCTTCCAGATTTATACTTTTTAGTGAAGAGTTTTAAATGAAAATGTCAAATTGCTACGTAATAGAATGTTCATCTTCAAATATTTTTAGACTTAGTTAATTTTAAAGGAACAGAGTAAAAAAAAAAGGAATAATCTGGTTATCTAAAAATTAATAGCGCCCGAACAATATTAAAAAAGGTAGAGGACCTAAAGAGTTTTTCAGACAGATTCGTCCGCATCGATAAATAAATAAATATGAATTTCAGTTTTTATAATATTGGCGTAAAATTTTCTATTATCGCCAGTAGTAAGAAATATATACAAAAATTTAATCATCGCCACAAGAGCTTTCATAATACATTGTGCTTCCAAAAATATTTTAATATAATGTCAAAATATATTGAATATTTCGACTCTTTCGGAAAATAATATCTTATTTTTAGTTCTTAAATACTGCACTTATTTTGAAATATACTAAGATTACAAAGCAAAGTTTGTAAATTTCTATCCAACTGATCTTTGAGATTGTTTAACACAACAATTTGATTTCAAGCGAAGTAGTGAGAAAAGCTGGTTTAGATCAATACCCCCTTTTTAATTTATGTTGTGATACAAGATACGTTGCATTTTATTGTTAAATAATTTTGACACTGCGCACAAATTTATACTTTCATTTTTGTTTGACAATTTGTTCACAACAGAACCGAGAACCGATTTATATGTTAAAATTCGCCTTGTCGTGGTGGCTTAGAAGCGTCCAGCAATCCAGCGTCCAGAAAAAGAAACGCGCGGGCCCACTTCGGTGGGTGGTGCAGGGAGAGCCAACGTCGGTGGGCAGTATATCATGCGGGTTGCTCCTGGTACTTCTCTGATAAGAGAGTGAACTGTGGAGCAAGCCCTTGGTTGTGTGGTCTGCTTTGGTAGAGCTGCCGGGCCGTCGAGGCGATCCTGCGACGCTCCATCAAGACGGATGATGGTTGTTTGGATTTAGTGGGTAGTACTGGCTTGCCAGTGAGCACCACAAAACTGCCGATTTTCTATAGGTGGCGTGGTGGGTAGGCGTCGTTGCATTTCCCAAGGATAAAAAACGGCCTATTCAATATAACTACTTTGTTAAAAGTATTATAATACTGGAAAAGTTTATTGACTTCAGACTTCTTTGAGGCTCAGAATCGTAAGAACCTTAGGGATATTCAAGTAAACAACAAAATGAAAACGTGCTCTGTTTGAGCACCTTAAACATTAATTAACATAAAAGCATTCCAAACATCAAACGCATTATATATTTATAACAGGCACAGTTCAATAGTATAATACTAATATTGTAGAAACAAAAATGAGTAAGTTATCCTCATTACTCATGTGTAAAATAAAAAAAGTGTAATTGTAGGTTGAATAAAACAGTATAGTAGCTTGATACAGCGTATTGTATTCAGCTATTTTTATCATCCTAGTGCTGGGCACGGGCCTCCTGTCAATACGAGGAAGTTTTGGCCATAGTCCACCACGCTGGCCTAGTGCGGGTTGATGGACTTATCATGTCTTTTGAAAACTTGCAAGATTTCCTTAGCTTAGACATGCAGGTTTCCTCACGATTTTTTTCCTTCTCCGTAAGATAAGTGGTAATCATGTTAGAAATAATTCGCACATAAAATATCAAAAGTGCGAGACCCGGATTTGAACCCACATCACTCGGTTATCCAAGCGAGTGCGTAATATAAAAAAATAAACCATTAAAAATTTAATTTCAAAATTACAAAATATAATTTAATATTCTACGAACATGAGTGTTTTTAATATAAAGTAAATTTTAAGGTATAATTTACTCTTATGAAAGACGCATCAATTAATTATTTAATTATGTCTCATTTGAGTCTTTCGTAGCAGTGATTTAGTGAGAGTTTCGAACCATATTTCATACTGGCTTCTTTTTGCTTGGGTTCGATATGAATATTTCTTTTTTTTTTTTGATTTCCCAAATAATGTATCAAAAAAGAAGAAAAGAAAGAGAAGAGAGCCTTAGTAACTTCTTATAATATTAGCTATATGTTAGTGAAAGTCGCGTCAAAATTGGTACGGCTATTTAAAAGACTAACAAGAGCAAGCAAACAAAAACCAAACAAAAATTTTAAAAATTTTCTTTTTCTTATAAGTACCATATATAATAACAGTTAGTAAAAGCTTATTATTTTGGCATTACTATAGCACAGTGTTATGTTTTATTGACTTTGACTATAGTCTGTATAAGTAGATAAGGTATTACCTAAGCCATAACATATCATTCCTCTGATGACAGTCGTAACGCAATTTAGTCAAGTAGAGTCTCCACCTATGTCCAATTAACTTAATGCATTGGTGTATAATAGTTTGCCAATGTGGTCTTGTTAATTAAACGTAGATTCTGTACACACAGATTAGAATTGTGTTTCATCAAATGTTAAATTATGCTTGAATTACTTAATTTATGTTTATATTTTTTAATAAATTTAATCAAAATCGTCATAGTTAATGTACGATATTGAATATATATAGTTGACATATTCACATGACAGTGGTAGCCGAGCGGTAACGCGTCGCTTGTATAACCGAGTGATGCGGGTTCAAATCCGGGTCTCGCACCTCTGATATTTTCATGTGCGAATCATTTCTATCATGATTACCACTTGTCTTACGGTGAAGGAAAACATCGTGAGGAAACCTGCATGTCTGAGAAAACCTAGCAAGTTTTCGTAAGACATGTGAAGTCCGCCAACACGCACTGGGCCAGTGCGGTGGACTATGGCCTGATCCCCCTCGTACTGAGGGAGGCCCGTGCCCAGCAGTGGGACGTTAATAAGGGCTGATGATGATATTCACATAATATTTCATTTATAGTTAGTAAGTAATTAAAATATAATGTTTAATTATTTACTATAATATTTTATTTTGCGAAACAATCATCTTTACTACATACAAGACTAAGAAAAACAATTCTATAGTTAAAATGTAACTCAGATGGATATCGAACTTATATCGTTCGCTAGAGTAAGTAATATTGAGATATTTCACATACAGCTTTTTAAACCGTACATCGTAAACGTAGACTGTACAGTATCCGAGCTACGAATCAAGTGTAATAAATCACGTTTGTCGTCACATATTGTAGCATAGGTTCTGTTAAACGATTATTCCGTCCCTTTCATCTATTTGCATAAGGCCTTTGTATGGAAAGGAAGTCGTGTGTCAACAACTCTACAGTATATGTAGTTGACACCGTTGATGAGTATTTTGTCAAATGTTGATGGCTCTTATATTTCTTAGACAAACAAATAAATATATAATAATAATATGACTGTGTGTAATGTCCCAATATAAGGTCCTAAGAAATTATTATAGCGAATATTTTATTAATAAACTGCAATAATTATATAATTAATTATATATAGCATATATTTTTTAAGTTTAATTAATGAACATGTTTATAGAAGGTGTCATCGAAATAAAATTAACCCAAACTCCAAAGGTCAACTAGTATATAATGAAAACTTGCTTGATCATCCAATCAGTTTTATGTTATATAAAACAACAAGGGTTTAACAAAGATATTTTGAAAGTAGTATAAAGTCTTCTTCAAGTATGTAATTAAATAAATTTATTGCAACCTAATAAAGCGTTAATATATATTTTTCCATTTCTTGCTGATACACAGTAAGTAATTTGCTATGATGTTATTGTTATTGATACAATGTTTACAATAACGGATATATTAAATAATTTTTATTCCTATAAAATAGCGTTGTAGGCTATTTATGTAAGCCAATGTTATCTCTCAAACAAATCTAAATTAAAACTAAATATTAACCTTCTTTCTTTCTGTTTATTTATATTAAACTAGACATTTTAACAATACAAAATGATCTATATAAATAAAACTAAATGTTGGTAGGCGCATAACTCAAGAATGGCTGGACCAATTCGGCTAATTTATTTTTTTTATGTTCCTCATGGTCCTGAAGGTTTTAATACTAAAAAAATTATAGTTTGTAAAAAACCTATCCTAGGGATGGACCCGAGCTAAACGAAGCGAAGCGAGGGTAAGTCGCTAGTAAATGAATAATAATATGAAGTACGTAAAGAATTCTTTATGTAAACGAACCATTTTTCTATCTTGATCTTTATTTTAATAGTATTGCTTTCTTTGTGTAGTTCTATTGGGTGCTGTAAAACTACAATATTTTATATCGTGGTATGACAAAACTAAGTTGCGCTGGTAAAATTTTATGTGACAATCTAAGAAAGTCACCTCTGAAAAGGTATTTATATTGTATTCTTGGAGGAAATAAAATTTTTATTTCCAACAAAATCAATTATATACTGTATGGTATTCTTGATTTCATAATTACAAAAGTGGAGTTTTAATATATTCTGTGTTTATAGTTTATGTATATGTTGACTTGAAAATTAAGGCATTTTACACTTCGTTTTATTAACATTTTTAGTAAATGAGAAAAAATCCATTCAAACATGTTTCATTAAAGCTGACTTTTGAATGATCTACGAGTAAGTATTGAAAAAAGTAAATTTAAATCCGTTTAATATTTACAGAGGTTTTCCATTACGAACAAACAATTGCTCCCTTTTTGTAATTAATACTAGCATAGACGCAAATATACATACATTTATACATAATATATACGTGATATTACATAGTGGGTCAAAAATGTCAAATAACTTAAAAACAGTGGTAATATTTTTTATGACCTTTTAAATTGTAAAGTTGCTTTAGTGTAAAATACAATTCATTTAATCAATTAAATTTTAGATTCATATCATTAGTATTATAAAATCTTATTCTAGAATAAATAGTTTACAAGTGAATGTAATAAAAGCTTACGTCAAACTACACCACGCTGATCCAACTCTACCAATTTTAGACTTTGAATCTTTAATAGGGGATGACATATTATTTGATCTGTGATATCATTAGGAAAGCGCAGATGACCGCACAGTTAGTGCAAACTAGCTTATATGCAATTAACCTAATGCAGGCAAGTAATAGCTAGCAGAGGTGCTAGTTGACTTAACTGAGTTTACATAGACATACTACGAGTACGTAATATGTTCTATTATATAGTTCGGATTGGGCTTTTGCTTTAATTTAATTTTATATGTCATTCTATTTGTATTTTTACCCGGCTGCGCGAGGGAAAAGAGGGTAATGTGTTTGTTTGTATGTATGTTTGTTAGTTTATGACATATTAGAGACCAAACGCGATTTTGATTATTCATACGTTTTAATCGTTATAAAGACAGTTAGAAAGACTTACTTATAATATAAGACTTATAGGTCTCCGACTGCTGGGAAAGTTCTTTTTATAACCTTTTTATTTTGCTTTTAACGCAATCAAGTTTTTTTTTTATTTGTGTAATATTTCTAGATCTTAAGAAGGCAAATGTTAAGAAAATATATTACTTTTAAACTACATTTAACTTAGTAATAGAATTCAAATTAAATTTAAGTGTCATCAAACTTCATTGACGATGGAATCAAAAGGGGTGGGCAGTTAAGGGCTACCACAGAACCCTTTAAATTGCAATTGCTTGGTTAATTTGATGAGTCATTATTATATTAGTCAGGAATATTAATTACTTAATAATTGGGATGTGAATTTGATTTCTGGATTTTTTAGTTTTCATTACACTTTCAGTTATATTGCTTTTCTATATATTAGGTATATATAAAAGGTTGTGCTTAGGTATTACTAGAACTTACAGTTTTACCGCCGCACTCAGAGTCACTTAATGAACCACTTCTCGACTTAATTGTTAATTAAGAGACTCTGAGTGCGGCGGTTATTTATTAATATATTTAAATCAATGTATCAGTCCATATAAATAAAATTGAAGTGTCCGTTTTTAATTTCAAATCGAAACGTCTGGACCGATTTTGACGGGACTTTCACTCGCAGATAGCTAATTTTATAAGGAGTAACTTAGGCTACTTTTATTTTATTAAAAAATTATAAAATTGTTTCATTTATTACAACTTGCGACCAGCGTAGCGGGCCGTGGTTGCTAGTACATAATATAAGTTAATTGCTTATTATTAGCAGACGTAAATAAAAGTAACACCCAAACGTTAGGCACAAGCTATTTAAGGCTATTAAGAAAAATATACAATAATGAATGTGTAATTTAACCAATTTACAATCCCAATATATTTGATACACATATTCTTTAAAATTTATTTACCAATCAATCTTTGCCGCATCCCGCAGCGCTTGTCGAAAGAAAATAAATCTTTTGTAAAAGTTTCCCCAACAAGAAGATTATTCATGAGGACGCCAACCAACTGATTGATCGCCGTGTTCAGGTTTACTCGGGATATATACTTAAGTGATGCTTAAGTGTTGTTTAAAACTTCATTATGTTTTATATAACAATCTCCATAAAATTAAATATTAATTTCTTTTTAGCACCCTCGAAAAAGGAGAAGTTTCCACTTTCATTGGCATGTATTTTTTTACTGTACAGTACTCTGTGATGTAATAAAAATAATGTTCTCTGACCGACTTTGGCCATGGCGGCCAATCTCAATGAGACAAGCCAACTGCGCAAGAGATATTATAGAGCACGAGTTTACGCGCAGACACAAGTGCACTCTCTATTCCTATCACTCTCATATTTCGATGGGACCAACTCCGGACTCTTACTGAGACTCACTAAACAGCAAGACTCAATAACTAAACTTGACTCGACCCGGGACTCGAACCCAGGACCTCTCGATGAGTGGCCGTACTTGCTAGCCACTACACCAACGAGACAGTTCAGACAGACAACAGACAACAATCACGAGATCACCACACGAGATGAAATAATGATGTGATAAAATGTACATATCAAAGTTGTTCCTCATGCAACCTTTTTAAAATTCCCCCTGCTAGATATTTTCCTTCGTAGAAAAGTAATTATATTATTAAAAAACGCAATCAAAAGCATGAGGTTCGACATTTAAACCTACTTCATTCATTTTTTTAAGTAGGCACTGAGTGATAGACGTAATTGAGATAATTAAATAATGTATATATCACACTTTAAAGGTCCTCTTTTTTCCTTTTTTTTCATCTTTTTTACTCCTTTTATGGAAATGAATGGTTTTTAAAGGATTATTTTATATAAAAATATCCTTAAATAAAGGAAAACACTGCACAGCACTCAACTTCACTGTGACCGGAATAATATTAACTACATGAGCTTGCCGCTTCCAATCTATGCAGTTGCCATCTACACATGAACACTACAATTTTGACAAGAAATTAATTAAAACTTTAAAATGTATTTCCTATATATTAAAAGAAAAGAGGGATCCATCAAAGTAATATTCATCATCATCATCAGCCCTTTTTTAATGTCACGATGTTTTCCTTCATAATTTCATTTGTAATTTAAATAATAATAAATATGTTAAGACCTTAACACACAACACCATCTAAGTAGTTCTATGGTAAATTACGAGGCTTGTTCTATGGATACCAGATAGTTGATACACTACACAAATACAACTTTAAATACAATATACGTTTATAAATATAAACAATAGAAGAAAAACATTCTTCCTCATCACACAAATGAATGCCCGGAGCAGTACTCAAACCCACGACCGTTAACACATCAAGTGAGGTCATAACAATCTGAGCCGTATCAAACGGGTCACCGTATTTCATTCATCCTTATAGTATTTAATATTGCAGCTTTAGAGCTTAACTTATAGAAATAGCGTTAGTTTGAAAATTAATTTGCTTAAAAGCGTATATTCTGTTCACTAAATTTGAGTTGTGACATCGGACACGTTTATTACGATATTGTGGAATTGTGAACCTTATGATAGATGAGTACAGTTGCAATTTATTTAAAGGCCTCCCAAGTAAGAGTGACAAGAGACTCAATAGTAATTGTCAGTGATGCACTCGATTTCAGACTCCAGTCCATTGCACTTGACTGCCCTTGATTAAATTAATTGATTGTACTGATTAAAGTTACGTATTATTAGCATTGAAATACTTGTTATAGGTTTTTTAGGTATTAGAGACTTTATAAGTTAGTACGTCGTTCTTTTTTGTGTTGGTACGAATACTTGTTTATTTGTCTTTATATAATCGTTTCCTGAACGATCTATATAATATAAAGTTTGAAGATCTGTGTATAGGTAACACGCTATTGGTTCAAAGGGCGAAGATCAAATGTTACTCAGAAAAATGTACGGTTCCCGTGAGATATCCATACTAACCGTTCAAACGTACCTCGGGACGAACCGGAGCCAAGCGAGCGTGAGTCGCTAGTAACACTATGAATAATGAACCGAAAAGTTTTTATTAATATATTTTTGTACAAATTATACAAAATATAATGTTATAGTATTT
Organism: Boloria euphrosyne; assembly: GCA_951802675.2. NCBI lineage: Eukaryota > Metazoa > Arthropoda > Insecta > Lepidoptera > Nymphalidae > Boloria > Boloria euphrosyne. Next base: position 12,158,982 of record OX637875.1, on the reverse strand, counting down.
CAGAGGTAATACGCTCATTTAGATAACCAAGTGAAGCGAGTTCAAATCCGGGTCTCGCACCTTTAAAATTTTCAGGTGGGCCACTTGTTTTACGGTGAAGGAAAACATCGTGAGGAAACCTGTATGCCCGAGAACTTAAAATTTCGAAAGACATGTGACCCGCCAACGCGCAATTGACCAGCATGGTGTGTGGCCTGACTCATATTAAAGGAAGGCCCGTGCCAAGCAATGAGACGTTAAAAAGGTTCTATATGTACATTTCTATTTAAAATATCATAACAATATTACGTCGTAAGACGAGCTTCCCACGTCTGGATATTTCCTTTTTTGCCGCCTGACAACTTGAGATAGGGAAATACTTACTATGTTATTGTAGTTCACATTTTCGAGGAAATGTTTCGTTACTTTAACCTAACTTATGTACTAGAGAAGTTAAGCTTTTAAAATTTTTTTTTTCACATAACTGTATTGCTCTTACTTAATGATATTTCATTCGTATGACTGAATTATACTACAATATCTGGATAAAGAAAATAAAACATAAAAACAAACATTTAACGTATTAGAATACCCCTCGTTTTATAACATACTAAAATCGAATTTCTGGAATAATTTCATACAGAGTTAGTTTCTCGACACTAAATTAGCAATTTGAACAACAATTTCGTTCATTATATATATGTACGTAAGCACAAGCAAGTATTGCCGACTTCGTAACTTTACGTCTACATCATACAGGAATGACCGTACAGGAATGAACTCTAGAATACAGTACTTAAACTGTATAACACATACTCTGTTTTGCCTCTAGTTAGATTTGTAATAAAGACTGCCATCTAGTAAGAAAATTTCGTATCTGTTAGTACTACTATTTAAACTAAATTGATATAAACAACTAGCTACTCACTTCGCTCGGGTTCGTCACTGACGGGTTGACTGACTGAACAAGTTGTTAGTATAAAAAAAAAACTTTCATACTAGATTGCTAGAGTAATTAGATCTCTTTAATTCGGCCCTGTCATAAAATCAGTTCTAAGCGAACGTCTACTGGCTATGAACTACCTCCCTGCCTTTAAAGTTTGTAGCACAAAAAATGAAAGACTTTAATACAAACTTGCGAGTGGCCTTAGACCACCTTAATCCGGCCCTGTTGCAAAATCCCTTTTTAGCGGACGTCTACTAAGTATAAAGTACCTCCCTGCCAAAATTTACTATTATCGAGCAGATTTACTTTAATGTGTCGAGCAGTTTTCGATGTTTCGTTATGAGTGAGTGAGTTGCTTTTCACTTTTATATATTTAGATTTACAGCATCATAACGCTGAAGAACCTCATCAGATCTTCACCATTTTTATAAGACCAACTTAAAGTAAATAGCTTTCAAATACAAAAAAGAACCACTGAAATCGGACTTCGTAAGACGGAGATATCCAGTAGCCTCTTTTATCCCTTTTCGGAGGATGTATCCTTCCAATTAGAAATTCCTTATACGTCATGTATACCAAGTTTTACCCAGATAGGTGAAAAATACTATCTGTAGAGGAGTTAACTGAGAAAGAAGAACTTTTGCCAGTCTTGAAATAAAGATGCTTCGCTCACATCTACCCGATCAGTAAACCAATATTAATCTGAAGGAATCTGAATAATAGCGCAAATTCTAATGGACATCCACTAGAGGTTATCAGAAAAAAATATTATATTCATAATAAAGTCAGCTATCATTACTCTAAAGAAACTATAATTATAGTAATTCAAAGACGAGGTAGATACATTATAATATTAGACTATTGATGAAAAAACTGTAACGGGCACACATTTAGCGAATATATCGTGTAACATTCACATAAATAATCATATTTAAACATGAAGTACTTCTTGAATTTTTGAGATCGGTCAAAAATAGTCGCGCTTGTGGAAAGCGTATTTATACTGTTCTATTTTATTTAACAGGTCGAAATAGCCTGACATTTATAAAGTAGTTGAAATGCAGTTATATTGATTCCTACAGATTAAACAATTGTTCTTTGTTTATTACATTCGTTTTGTTCGAACGACGTGAATAATTCGTTAGTTGCTGAAAAATAAAAGCTTTATTATTTCATTCTTTTCAATCTCTGTCACAGCGTTACGTCCTTTTGTGTTATCTTGGTCATGTATGTTTTATTAACCTACTTCAAAAAAGGAGAGATTATATTATATTCAGTGTTTTTTTTTATTTACTTTATATCTGCATTATTTTAGATGCCATAGTGTGCATTATTTTCATGCTAGCAACCCCTTATATTTTTAAGATAGCGGAGGTTCTGTTGGGGCTTCGTAAGTAGTACTAGCTTTTGTTTTTAGACAATGGTAGCCCAATGGTAACGCGCAAGCTTGGGACACCGAGTGAAGCGGGTTCATATCCGGGTCACGCACCTGTGTTATTGTCATGACGATCAATTCAAACATGATTACCACTACTTTTACGGCAAAAAAAAATTATCGTGAGGAAATTTACGTCTGAGTGAACTTAATAAGTTTTTGAAAGGTATAGGTATTGTATAGTCTGCCAACCCGCACTTGGCTAGCATGGTAGAATGAGGTTTGATCCACCTCGCGCTTAAGGGAGGCACGCCCAGCAGTGGGGCTTTAAAGATGGTATAGGTAACATTTGAACCCAAGACCTCAAGATCTATAAATAAACAAACAACTAAACCAACGGGAGAATTATGATATCTTTAGAACAAAAATCCTTAAATAACATAACACAAAATACCATTAACCTACACATTTCTTTAATTCTTTAGACTTAATGTATACGTTTTTGCCTTTTGTATGATCACACTTGGCACATAATCTTGATCATTTCGAGAACAAATTGTTGAGTACTTGGGACGGGGGATCATTTACAAGGATCAAATTGTTTCCGCTACACTACCTCCGCACCGTAGAATGGGTGGGGAATGCGTACTGCAATTTATTACAAATGTGCCTGTATTATTTCCTTTGTAATTTTAAGTATTTTTAACAATATACCAGTATCTTTCTGGTTTGAGTTTTCTCTATTAAAATGGTTTAAAGAAACATTATATATTAAAAGTAATGGGCACATAGATATTAGCAATAATTTCTTTTACTAAACTAACAAATAATACACCATACAAACTACTTAAAATGCCATTTTTTGGAATTAGTTACAGACAGTCACAAAATTTTAAATAATGAATTAAAAAAATACAAAAAATCATCAAAGTACCTCACAATATTTATTACTTTTAATTTTAATTAATAATTCGAAAAGACGGGACCTAAAAATCCAATATAAATCCGTGAAAAAGTTCGAGAGCCTAATTTTAATTAGAATGTGGAATATTCGTATAAAACTAAGAAAGTAATTATTTCTATTGACCAAAAAAGTGTTACTAATTTCAGCATTCGATAACTTCCTATAAGAAAAATATTTCATATTTCAATTAGTTTATCCTGAGTATACTTTTACTAGCAAACTTACGTTACATTTTCATAGTATAAGCTAAAATATATACTGTTACTAAAATAAAATAAATAGCAAATAAAACAGAACTTTACCCTGTAAAGTTCATAATTAATTTTACCAATTGCGGAATGAACCATGAAAGCTTCATTAATCCATTATAATTAGTTATCAATATTAGCAGTATCTATGTAATCAAATCATTTCAGCATTTGTCCTCACCGAGTTGATCAATCGGAATGTCTATTAAAATGAGCTAATGAAACTGAAAATGTAATAGTACTTGTAATACAATTGTTTACTGAAATACGTTTGATTGAATTTCCAATAGTCAATACGTATTATTATTTTTTAAAAAAAAATTAAACCGACTTCAAAAAATCTGCACTAAAAAGAGAAAAATAAAAAGTAGAAAATAATACTTTAAAGAACTATGTTAATTTTGGAGTCGGTGCCAGCCAGGTATTTTGATTATGTTTACAAATTGATAGATTAATCGAATATACGGTTATTTTTCTTTGGCTGGCACCGACTCCAAAATTAACATAGTTCTTTAAAGTATTATTTTCTACTTTTTATTTTTCTCTTTTTAGTGCAGATTTTTTGAAGTCGGTTTAATTTTTTTTTAAAAAATAACTTATTTTTACATTTTTAGTGTGCCTTTTATTTAGCTGATTTAATGATAGTGACTTATATATGTCACTAATTTAAAATCTGTTTAAGCTTTATATTAAACAACGAGCATACCCATAAACGACGAAAATAGTAATTAATTATCGGGTCTGCCGAAAGGGGGGGGGGGGGGGGGGGTGCGGGTGTTGGTGTCCAAAGAGTACTCGATCTACGACTACTGTAGCTGTAACTAAACTACGAGCTCATCTTTATGTTTACATTCCCCATACGAAATAGTTTAAATAAACCACGTCCATTATTCCACCTAACTCCTAGAGGTTAATGAGATTTACCTTCTATTATCATATTAACGTAATAGCCTGGAAGAACACAACTATCAATCTATATGTATGTATCATTTTAAAGGAATTTCCTTTCAACTCCTAGCCGTTGAGGAGTTGTACCTTCCATCATCAGCTTATCCACATGAGATGGTAATTATCAAATGCAAATCCTTAAAAAACTTTACAAAATATATGAAAAATGTACTAAGTGCCTATAAAATTTAAGAGTTGCCATCGATTTCCCTAGGATCCCATTATCAGATCCTAACTTGGTGACAATGGGAATATCTTGGAAGTATACCCTACCAAACAAAAAATAAATTTTTGAAATCGGCCCACAATTGACGCATAAATCGGTGAACACAGATAAAAAATAACATTTGAAGAATTCTACCTTCCATCATCAGCTCATCACATGAGATGACGTTTTTCAGACGCAAATGCTTGAACAGCTTAAGAAAATATATAAAAAACATAATAGGTGCCTATAAATTTTGAAAGTTGCCCCGGATTTCCCTGAGATCCCATCATCAGATCCTGATTTTGTGATAATGGGACCCCCTCAGAACTATACCCTACCGAACAAAAGAAAAATTTATGAAATCGGCCCACAGTTGACGGAGAAATCGGTGAACATACATAAAAAAAAAAAAAAATACATACATCGGAACATATAACCTCCTCCTTTTTGGAAGTCGGTTAAAAACCGCGAAGCGGTTTAGTGTTCAAGCAATAATTAATAGATCAAAAAAAGGAAACAAATTATGCAACTAGCGGCCTGTCCTGGCATCGTCTAAATGTAAAGAGCATGAATGTATAATAATAAATCATAAAATTGACGGAAACTTTGTTTGAAACCTCCTACGGCACGTTTAATTTAACAAAATTATATAATAATCAAGTTGAAGCTTTTGAAGTGCGAATTAAAAAAGTAAAGAAAAATGTAAATTCTAAGCAATAAAAAAACTACTATTTACTTATATATAATATATATAATAATTATATTTTATTATATACAATATTATAGTAAATAGACTTAAATATTCTTGTACGAGTAAATACATAAAATTTAGTAATATGAGTGAGACCTTTGACAAACCATTTGAATCTTCGCACCTTACCTCTACTATCAATAAATATACAAGCAACAGGAGCATCACTATAAAAAAAATATTAATTCAGACGTACCGTGTATTAATTTTACTTTAAGAGCTACACTTCAAATTCCGAGAGCGATTTTTTCTTAAATCTTATATTAAGTAAAAATCTATTTATTCTCGTATTTCCACAAAAATATTGATTAACAAATTTGTAGGTAGATAGGTACCTACAAACCATACGATATTTCATTTTTTTTTATTAATTACAATAATAAACACAAGAGCTTTTTATTAAATGTTCAAACATACTTGTAGTTTATGTAAAATATAAATTATATTACACTAGTTGAGTAAAATTTTATTATTTTGTTTACATTCGTATTGGAGCTTGAACCCTAATTTCAGAGCTAAAATTTGAATTTAAAATTATTTAAACAATTGAAATTTTAAATACCAACGAGTTCAGAAAATTATATATTTATTTGCTGCCAAATATATTTTATAAGCTATTATTAAATAGGCTATTTATGTTATGGTTCCATTCATTAATATAACAAGCGCAATAAAAGTTATAATCGGTTGATAAAATGTACTAGATGCATTAATTACAGGATCATACTGTTTTGGCAAGTTGTAATTGTTTACGTTTTGTAACATTTTATATAATAATTTGTCAGAAATCTATATTCCTGTATAAATTATCTTCCTTCATTACCTTATATAATATTAATAAATATAATTCTAACCTAAATTACTAAGTATTAGTCCCGAGTCCCGCTGGGGGATTCGTTTGTGTCACGAGCGCGAATGTTTGTACTCCAGTCATGTGTTTACGAGTATATCTAAATACCGGGTGTAACATTTAAATCGGTCAGTATGGGGAAGTCTGGAACTATAAGACATACGAAAATCTGTTCTTAGGTTCCTTGACATCGATTTTAGTAACAATAAAAACTGCATTCATACAATTAAAAAAAACTTGTACTCAGCTCCGGAATGGAAAGGTTTCCAAACGTCCGGGACGTTACTACAAACTAATATTATTCTATCTAATATCGATTGTGTAATGTATAGGTCTTAAGCAGTAAATGCTACTATGAAACAAGATGTCTAAAATTTATTTTAATTCCTTTAAATTATTTTAGTAGATATTACATCAAGTATAAATTAATGTAGGTATTTGGAATAGATTAGATAATTGATAGACTATATAATATAATATAGTCTATAAATTATCTATACACAAGGCTTACTATTGATCGAGATAGTTCTCTGTGCTAATGCCCCAACATAATATTATTTCTTCCGTAAAATCGGTTTTGAATCATTGGTTTTGATTTAAAAATTCGTTCGTTCGTTGCAGTCCAAATAGGTCCACTAGACATAGGCCTCCCCAAATATTTCAAAGACAACCCGTCTTGCGCCATCCACATCCAGTGGGCCCAGCGGCTTTGACGTCGTCGGTCCACCTTATGGGAAGCCTGTCCCCGCTTCGCCTTCCGGTACGTGGCCGTCACTCGAAGCCACATCTCTGTGCCGTTTGTCATTACTGACAACACATATTGGTCGAAGACACTTGTTTTGAAACACTGCGGTATTTGGGACGAGAAGATATTGCGTAGCTTTCCGAAAGCTGCCCATCCGAATTTAATCCATCGATTGATCTCTTTCTCGAAGTTTGACCTACCTACGAGTATTTGAACAGTTTGTCCAAGGTATTCATACTCGTCTATAATTTTGCTTAGGATCCCCGATAGAAACTGAAGTGGTTGCAACATGGACATTCGACATAATTTTCGTCTTGTCCATGTTTATTTTTAGACCAACTCGTTCGGAGACTATATTGAGGTCATTAAGCATTATACTGATGTCCTCCACGGTCTCAGCCATAACTACTATATCGTCGGTAAATCGTAATTGAGTGGTGTACTCGCCGTTAATGTTGATTCCTGGTCCGTTCTAGTCCAGGACCTTGAAGACATCTTCCTAAATTAGACAAAATGATATTACTCATACTATTAGGAATTGATCTATACTATTGTATTGTTGTTAACAATTGCCTTGGTGGTGTAGTGGCTAGCATGTACGGCCGCGTCTCCGGAGGTACTGGCTTCGATTCCTAGGTCGGGAACAACTATTGACGAACTTATGTATAGAATTTACAAAAGTGAATAATATAGGTAACTAGTAATATTATAATAATTTTTAATAAAAGTTTTTTTAGATAATAACTACGATAAATATTATAATAAATTCGTTATGTGTTCTCGGTTCGGCAAAAAAATGCTTACGTTAGTAACAAAACAAAACCTCAGTAACAAGTACATAAAATTACTCAACAACTAAAATTAATATTTATTTTAAGCTAGACGCGTCTGAAAATTTACATACACTATATTAAAACTATTCATTTTATTCAGTAACATATTGGAACCACCATGTATTTTTAAATACAAATTCAACGACGAATTACTATTCAGACAGATCAATTTAAAACGTAAAAACTATTCGTCTATCCCGAAATAACCTTAAAACTGTTAGTCGAAATTCCGTTTTTAGTTTAAGCACCGCTATATGAGGGCCCATTAACTGCAGTGACGAATCTTTTTGTCCCTTCACACTTTGTATGGAATAATACAACGCTTTGTGTTCGCGTTTAGAGTGTAAATCGCGTGTCTATGTACGTAGATAACGAGCGGACCCATTGTCATACATTTTGATTGCTCACTATTATTTATATTGTAATAACGTTTATTACTACACATTATTATTAGGCACATATTTTGTAATTTAATACTGCAATTTACTATGAAACACACGGCTATAATGTTCTGTGGTTATTAATTTTGATGGATTGCTTATATTTAAGCACTTTAAACTGTTTAATTAATGTATAGATATGCCAATTTTACATATTATTCATTATGATGTAAGCGGAAAGTGATAAATATTGGTAATTGTTATTTATGTTAAAATATGCGCTGTTAAACTTTTCAGTACTCTCCGAAGGGTGTTTTTGTAATTAAATGATGTAAAATGATATTGTATAACATACCTATTGTAAGTTTGATTGATTATTATTTTAACTATATTAAACCATGAATTTAGGAATTAAAATAGTAATTAATAATATAAAAAAATGAATTGCTGTTCGTTAGTCTCGCTAAAACTCGAGAACGGCTGGACCAATTTGGCTAATTTTAGTCTTGAGTTATTTGTGGAAGTCCAGAGAAGGTTTAAAAGGTGAAGTATCTAGGGACGAACCCGAGCGAAGCGAGGGTGTGTCGCTAGTTAATATATAAAACATAAGATCTTAACCTCTGTCTCACTTAACAGCGGTTTCACACGTTGTGGTTTACCGAAACGGTTTTCGTACACTGTTTCCAGGGAGGAAAGAGGAAAAGTGATTCGGTGAACTGTATTGTGTTAATGTCAGAAACTGTATAATATGTAACGGTATTTATGAGTATAACGGCACATATAAAAAAATTGATTAATGTGAATATATTAACGTTTTATTCCCGATATTGTAAAACGTATATAAAAATCGATGTGACCCACTCTAAATCTACGGTTCACTAATTATATATGAGAGATCTATTGTGTGCTACATCAAAGTCATTTAAAATAATTTGCCTAGTGCATCTTAATCTTATAATCATTCGGCTTTGCTCATGCGGGTTATTTTGATCGAAAACTTGCTCAGTAATTACCACCATGATGCCAACAAAGCGGGGTCCTCCCAGAGGCTTTTGACAACGGCTTTATCTTAATTGCTTCAAGAAACTCGATATCGTTCAGTGACAAGATGCTTTTTATTCCTTAGCCCGTTCCCTGGCGGCCAACAATGACGGAACTTTGAATTAGTTTTCTGTTTGATAAAACTTTTTTTTCTTTCTTCAACGGAACAAACGTTATTATTGACGATATTTCGACAGTTCAAGTTTTATAACCTTTAGAGCTTCTAAAGCTAGGTATTGTATAGCTTGAAGTTACGGGTTAACGAGTCTTCCGTTCGTACTCGTTATTGTCTAATTTATATTTCTCTAGCTGTTTCTCGAGATTTCCTACTCACTAAGTTCACGTTCTGTCTCACTTCACTTTTTTGAATAGAACATTGGAAAATAAAATTGTTGCATAAATAATTATGTACAAAGTTATAACTACTATATAAGTAATAATTAGTTCTGAACTTAGAAGCAATATTAGTTTTTAAACGTTATACATAAACATGAGTTGTATAAATAGCAAATGTATATATACTTGTTACACTGTCTGTAACAAGTATCTAAACCTCTGAGACGTCGAATACCTTAGTATCTTCCGTGACCATGATTGCTGTAAAGCATTCGAAACGTCGGGAACCAAAATACAAAATAAATACGCGACAAAATCCGAAATGATAGTTTCATTTGCAAGCAAAAGTTTAAATTAATTATAATTGTTAATACCATAAAGCATTTAAAACTAAGTCAGTAAGAATATATTAAAAACACACTATTATCTATTATTTGGTATAATAACAAAGATTTCGTGATCAATTTTGGATGTAGCGGTCAGATTTTTCTGAAACGGTGCATATATACATGAGATTTTATAAAGCTCAAATGTTTACATACATAAGTACACGTTAAATTCCTTTCAATTTGATAAGCCGGCTATAGTAGCCATCTTATCAAATTTCCTGTCTTCCTTTCCTTTAATAACATATATTTTCTTGTATTCCTAAATTATCTATCTCATTATATACGAGCCTGGGGCAAAAATTAGCAATTACATAAGTGAGGACTGTTTTAAAACACGAACAACAACAAAACAACGAACGGTAATCCCTAACTTTCCTTAGTTTTGGCCTGAATAAATAATTTAACTCTCACGGACGTGCTACTATGTCCATATTTAACTTCTAACCCCTTGCCCCTAATGTTCTGTAGAGACAAAATGTACGCTCTGGCCACCTTCCAAATCTTTGGTGAAGGTCGTAGGTCACCTGTTCTAAAGCGCGAACACTGTTTCTGGTATGCAGGTTTCGTCATGTCACGTTCTGAATTACTCGTATAAGTTTTTTTTTTGTTGGGACATTATTACAACAGCGCCATCTAGTTCCTCAGTAAGCTACGTAACGTGCTTGTGTTGCGGATACCAGATAGTTGATATACTACTCATATGAATTTTAAAAACATACATATTATAAATATAAACACCCATGACTGGAGTACAAACATTCGTTATTAGCAAATGAATGCCCCCAGCGGGACTCGAACCCGCGACTGCTGGTGCAGAAAATAGAGTCACTACCAACTGAGCCAAACGAGTCGTCAAGTTTGTATGCATATTTCTGTCATTTAGAGAATATATAGACATTGACTGCTTTACGATTATTTCTCCTAAAATCATATTTGATAGTTACATCAGTTACCTCGCAATTTGTTTATGATTATACGTCAATATTATTTAACTATATCTAGCAATTTGTTTATGATTTAAATGCGTTAATATTATTTACTTTTGCCCATTTATATAAGACAAATATAAATAAGTGTTTGGACCGACTATGAAATGGAGGAGGTATAGTCATATAAGGTACCGGTGGCAATTAAGGCCCACCTAAAAAAATATTGCTTTAAATCTGAGTATAATACGTATAGGGTGTCAAAAACATATTGTTTACATAGCTTGTACATGTTGCTGTAATAAATGGTGTAAAACAATTAAGAAAAGCATATTTTTTAATAAGAAAGTACACTTTTTCAAAACCCTTCTCAGGGGCCTTATTATACTACGGTAGTACAATAAAGCCCATATAAAAATTTGCTTTATTTTTACAGTAAATCGTCCTAAATTTACCTAGAAATAAGTTAAAATAAAAGTAAATTGTTGATTTTTACTTATTTGATCATTTTCCTTTATTTCGTTGGGATTGGCTCATCCTAGTCTATCTTTCTTCTCCACAAGTGTTGGAGAACCACCTTTGCTGTGATGGTGTAGCAGCTGAGCAGTCCCAGTGGATCGAAGATGCTCATGACGATGCTCAGAGCTTCCCTCTTTGTTGGCGGTCGCTTCAGGCTCTTCACTTCTTCTGTCACCCTGTTCAGCGAAGTGTTGAAGGTAAGTACGTCGTCTCTGGCGTTCCATAGTAGCCCCAAAGTCTTCTCGAATTTCTCGTCGTTCGCCAGAGGTTGTGTTGGATCTTCAGCCTTTAGTTCTTGCGGGATTTCTCGCAGTGCAAATTCAGAGTTGCTGTTCCATCCTCTCAGCACGAATCCCGCTTGTTGATGCACGTAGTCCACTTGCTCTACATTTTCTTTTGCTTCATCTTCATTTTCAAAGCTGTCCACGTAGTCATCCATGTAGTGGGCTTCCGTGATGGCTTGCAGGGCCTTCGAGTGTGTTGCAGCGTGCTCTCTCGCATTCTTGTTCCTCACGCTGTGCGCCAGGAAAGGGGAACATGACGCTCCAAAGATCATTGAGGTCATCTTGTACTTGCGAGGTGCTTCATCTTCTTCGTTTCTCCACAGGAACATTTGAGCTGGTTGATCCTCTTTTCTGATTTTCACACGAAGAAACATTTCTTGAATGTCTGCTGTGACCGCTATGACTCCTTCCCGAAACCTGAATAGCACCCCCTGCAGTGATTGTAGCAGTTCCGGACCTTCCAGCAGGTAGTCATTGGGGCTTCTCCCTTGTGACTTCGCAGCAGCGTCGAAGACCAGCCGAATCTTCCCGGGCTTATTAATTTTTTTCACCGGGAAGTGTGGCAGGTACCACGCGACAGGACTGCTGTCTTCGCTTCCATCGCACTTCCCTGCGTAGTTTTTTCTCAGCAGGTTTTCAATTTGTTCCCTGTATTGCTTCTTTTCATCGGGGCGTTTCTTTAGCTTCTGTTCTAAGTTGTTCAGCCTTCTCATAGCTGTGTTGCAGCTGGCGGGAAGCTTGGTATCTTCATGACGCCAGGTGAGTCCAACCTCGTAGCGTTCATCTTCCCTTTTCTTTGCCGTCTTCTCGAAGATGTCTTGCGCTCGCTGATCTTCAGATCTGATCTTTACTTTCGTTGAGACTCCCAGGGCGTCGATGTCGAAGTGTTGCTTGACCATTTCTTCAATTTTCTGGTCTTGACTGGTGGTGATGATGTATAGGATTTCTTCTGGTCCCTCGGTAATGATTCTCCTTGGGACCGCTCCATGGATCACCCACCCGAGCTTCGTCTTGGATGCAGCTAACTCTCCCTTTTTGCCCGTTCTGATTTCTCGGGACACGATCAGCTCCCATATTGTCTGTCCCTATTAAGAGCTGGGGTCTTCTTCGCGAGTAGCAGAGTTCTTCCTTGCTTAGATCCTCAAGGTGTTTCTTCCGCAGCAGCTCTGGACCCACGGATTGAGTGGTCAGCTTCAGCTTCCCAACCGTCCTTGCCGCGATGTTGAACTCCTCGCTGCTCTTCCCGCGAATGCCGATCCTCACCAAGCGGCTCTTGTTTTCTTCTCGACTGGTGTTGATCCCTTTCATGCTCATCGGTTTCAGTGGCCCTTTTGCTCCAATTCGTTGCGCGATTGCTTCATCCAGTAGCATTACTGTAGATCCTTCATCGAACAACGCCAGGGTTTGAGCTTCTCCATTGGGATCGCTGACTGTCACTGGACATATCTTCAGCTTGATGCCTTCTCTCTCCGGGATTACTGTCGCCGCCACCACTTCTGAGGTGCATCGGTCTTCATTCTCAATCATTGCCACATTTTTGGTCGTGGCTTCAGGTGCTCGAACCAGGTGCAGCATCGCATGGTGTGGTCGCCGACATTCCCCAATACCACACGGCTTGGCCTTGCAGTACATCTTCCTGTGCCCTTTGGTGAGGCATTTGAAGCAGAGTCCCGATCCTTTTACTTTTCCCCACCGGTCTTCAATCTGCATCAGTTTGAACTTGGGGCACTGTTCGCGCACCACACGAACGTTCGAGAGGGACTAGGAGAGGGCAGCGGGAGGAGGGCGGCGTCAAGCGGTCTGCGCGAGAGCCGGCCGGCTAGCGAACACTTCGATTTCACCGGCGGTGACCAACACGCGTGTCCCCCTTAATTTCTTTATTCTTTTGTACGCATTTAACTAAATATAATTTGATACAGTCCATTCTTTTATTTACCAATCTCCAACAGGCACCTTGGTACCTCGTGCTCCTTTTTACAGATAAAGCATTTGGTTTCAGCTTTTTTTCCTTTTGGCATTGTCTTCTGCTGAATCTCGTCTGTCGTTGCAGTGAAGACTGTCCTCTTGTTTCTGACGGCTGGTGTCTTGAAGGTGGTCTCTGGTTTCAATGGCTCCTTCTTCCCAGACAACGTTGTTCCGTGCTTCAAGGCCCGTTCAGCTTCCTTCATCAGGAACTCAGAAAGCAGGATGATCTCTGGAACGTCTTCGTGCTGGTGGGTGGTAAAAATTTACTCTCATCATTTTTTTTAAAAAGAAGTATAATTTCAAAAAAATCCAATCTGATACTCAAATATTAAGAGGCCAATAAGGCCCAAGTACCATTATAATGGGCCTTATTAACCTCATGCCACGTTTTTACAAAATAACCTAATAAACCTAAAAAATCTTTGTCTGGCTAGGAAAGGCCATATCCATTGTATTGTACAAGACATACTTACGATAATAAATACAGCGTTATTAGTCAATTATTGAATTAAACGTAAAATACTTACAGTTTTTTGGTATATAAAATTATAAAATTGCACAGTAACCAGTCACTTCATCAACGCATCGCACGTCACTGGCACGATGGCGGTGCTAGCGACTGCGGACCAATACTGAAACATTCACACCGACATTGTGCACGTGTGCGTAAACAGTAAAGTGTCATAGAAATGTTTTTCCGCGAAATTTGAAAGGTGGGCCTTATTACCCCCTGGGCCTTATTTACCTCAGGTACCTTATTCGCCATTTTGTTTATTGTATTGTATATAATATTGTTTCATGCTATCTATCATTTAAAGTTGTCCTCCCATATTAACAATAAGTCTCCAAGTAAAAGGAATTATTTCTTTAAATTTGATATAATATTTTTTGCATATTTGCTTAGTCTTAGTAAGATTGTTTGAGAGCTTTATTGATGAAATTTTTAATATGACTGACAACAAAGCCTTTCTGTCCATTCCTAGAATGACAACTTATCTTTTTACATCAATTTCATGGAAAGTTAATTAAAGCAAACATTGTCTTATACATAAAACTTATTTAATGAAAAATAAGTTCAGATTTCTACGTTCTTCTATTATAGAGCTTTTTAGGATACGTACTCATTCAACAACATTATTAACAACATTATTAATTTTATTTTTAAACAAATGGTTTCCTTAATTGTACAAAATATACAAGAAAAGTAATTTAACAGCTTTAAAAATACGCGACTACAGTTTGCTAAAGCTTGACTAAATGAATGCAGTGCAGGCAGATCTGAGTTAGTTCGAAATTGTCTAGCCGACGCGCATGTGACGTGGAAATTCACGAATTCCATCGTGACATACAAATTCTGTGTGCAAATAGTACCTACGAGAGTAAAGTGAAAAACTGTAAGTACAGCTTACGTCCATAAATATTGTTATATGTACACATATACTTTACGAGTATTTTAATGTCGTACATAATACAAATAAATAATTATATAATACCTATTAGGCTCAAGATACAAGAAATTATTTTCCACATATATTTATAAATGCAGAACAAGAGTGATATTACAATAATATTCATAGTATAATCTGATCATCTATACAGTTGTCTAAATTCAGAACGGCCGCCGAAACAAACACCACTTTTTGTTTAGACGGATATGCTGTGAAACACAAGTTTTATGAAAAATACCAATTTTGTCCGTAGTTTCAATGTTAAAGCATTATATAGTCGTTCCGAGGTACTTACTGTATACCGGATATATCCGTTACTTAACGGATATATCCATCAGCTTAACAACCGTTTCCCGATAATAATAAAAGTATCTATATAACAGTTGGATGCACCTCACCCTCCTTTGACAATACCGATAAGAAAACTGTAGTTTATGACAATATCACGTTTAAGCTAATATTTCATAAAAACACACAATTTACTTATATGCCTCACCGAAACTGCAACTTTAACTGATACTTTAAGCGGAACTTAAAATAACATTCATTAATTATTTTACGCAATACTTATACTTTAAATATCAGAAGTTAAATCACAAAATGACACATGTGAATTCGTAGTAACCAAAAATCCGTGAGTTTCGAGGACTTGATTGAAAACAGCTTTAGAGAAAGCTGGGGTAGTCTGAAAATTGTTGGCCACCCAACCTCGTATAACGCGGAAATTAACGTGATTTCCATCGGGGCTGTGACTCATGAGTATGTACGTTACACGGGATTTATTGAGCCAATCCTGAATTTGCATATCGGGTAAGCGGTACAACGTTCTGTTTTAAAAACACTGTTCATACGATGGTTAAATTACATGGTAAATGACACAGCTATGATTGGTTGTTTTACTGCTAAACTGGTTACGGGTACAAAGTTTAATATTTAGTTCTAAATACAAAGTTAGTTTTTAGTTACTAAAAATACACAGTTCAAAAACATAAAATAAGGTGCAGGTAACCTTCGGCCATTCCAAATTTTACTTAAATCCATCCGATAGCTTTAGCGTGACGAAATATCAAACTTTTATGCTTATAAAACAAGTGGAAAAATTTAAAACCTAAAAAACCATTACTTATAATTATATTATTTTAAAATATATTACATAACATTTTTAATTAAGTGTACACGTCATGAAGATTACTTCGGTTTTCTTCAGTGCTGACAACATTGCAGAACTACTGGCACTCTAGATATACTCGTATCTAAAGAAACACTCGCATCCATCAACAGTTCTCAATACGCCCTTTCTTATAGAGCTTATTCAGCTCATTGCCTCTATTTGTTATACAAGGGCTTGTAGCCCCTCTAAAGCCATTTGCGTGAACTCAAGCATTCACCATTGTTGTTAAAATGAATGACCGTAAATTAGTTACGAGGAATCAGCATTGAGAAAAAGATTTATACAGCGTTTTTAAATTGCCGAGCAGTTAGGACTCAATTTACAATTTGTCGAGTTTCTGCTAAACATTCAAGCTTTTTAACGTAAGAATTGCAACGTAGCTACCTGCATATTTTTGTTGCTGCATTTTAATATTTCTTAGTAATTTAACTGAGGTTGTTTAATATTTTTTTAACGTGTAGTATGTTGAAACGTTACTTGTAAACAAATAATAGTTATAATAGAGTTTATTTTGAACTTAGAAAATTATTTATTTGTATAAATTATAACATAGACCTAGAATTACTTCTTAATCTTATACCATATTGATTGTTAAGTAACACGAAATGGATAATGAAGTTCAGACTTCAGAGACGCACGCACTAGAATACTCGTTTTTCAGTAAGTGTAACCTTATACAGCATTCAGTTACTTTTTTTATTTTTTAGCGTTATTTAAGTAAGTAGGTAAGGTAAAATATATAATGTGACACAATGACATTATCAAATTACATACATTTCATATTCTTTGTAATGAATAAAAAAAAACATCGCAATCAACAATTGTTTAACGAATAAAAAAATATATTTAAACAAATATTTTACATACACAAAACATTAATCTTTGCAGAAATACCGTATCCCATATAATTACAGCAAATGCAAATACAAACAATTAGCAAGTCAGGCCAGCAACAATAGCCCTCGCATGCATCACGGCATGAACAAGTCTAAAAACCGCCCATCCACGCCCCACTTCATCAAATTAAAGTTTATTGAATAGAGCTGCCGAAATGTAAGCGCCCGTTTCCACTGTGAAAACGACCTATTAATTAAATTTAGGTAAATATAATAAATATTTGATGGTGAAATTAAACCTCGATTGTTTTATCTTGGCCCTAAACTCTTAAGAACACTTGCTTTTATTGAGCCTTAATAAGTACGCTTTTAATTATAAAACTTAACTAAGTAATACGAAATTAAATATTTTTGTCCTTATTTATGTGCTTATAAAGCAGTTTCATAATAATAATGTTCTCTGACCGATTGCGGCCATGGTGGCCAAACTCATGGAGACTAGCCAATTGCTCAGGAGATATTATAGTGCACAAGTGCACGCGTAGACACACGTGTACATTCTGTGCCTATCACTGTCATACACCAGTGGGACGACTACTCGACACGACCAGTGAAAGCTAAGGCGCAGGACCGACGACTTTACGTGCTCTCCGAGGCACGGGAGTGACACACCGCCAACTTCCCAACTCCGGGCTATTACTGGAACTTACTAAATAATAGACTCAATTATTATAAACTTGGCCCGACCCGGGACTCGAACTCAGGACCTGATGTATGAGCGTACATGCTTGCCACTACACCACCGAGACAGTTTCATATCTAACTTATAAACTGACTACCTGACTAATGGCTAGAATTATCTTTACTATCAGCCGAGCTAAAGTATATTAATAAGCAAGTAATAAGAAATATTTCGTATCTAATTAGAGTCTTTTTATATACAAGGATAAAAAATGCCTTATGATACTTTCTATCTTACAAATATTAATGTGTTGCTGTGTAAAAATATAATCCCGTACACACTGTCGAGGTTATAATATAAGACAAAACATTCATTTCTAACATTAATATTTCAATGCAATTATGATATAAATATTGACGACACGTGTGGTTCAGTTTGTAATGACACTATTTACTGTGCCAGCGGCCGCGGGTTCGAGTCCCGCTGGGGGCATTAACTTGTTAAGCACGAATTTTTGTACTCCAGTCATGGGAGTTTACATTTATAATATGTATGTACTTAGTTTATATATGTGTAGTTTATCAACACAAGCCTCGTAGCTTACCACGGAACTAGATGTTGCTGTGTGTAATAATATCCCAACATATTTATTTTTGTTCAAATATTATTTGTAGTATATAAACTAAACACTGGACACCAAGAAAACGCGCTATATCGGTACCGTATAGTACCTACGAGCCGGGACGAAGGGCGACCTAGAAAGTTTCGTTATACCCAGAATTATTCATGACTTTGGAAATTTCAATTGATTATGCTATTTATTGTAAATAAACTTTGAACACCACAAGGCCACAAGGTATTATTGAATTGAAATGCTTTTCTTCTATCTATAATCAGATTTACATTTTTCTTTTAGTACTAAGTATTTTTTGCGTATTTTTTTTACGAATTAAGGTACCTGTGGCTCACAAATGAATATCCCAAGTGGGACTCGCGACCTCTGGCACAGCCTAGTAGGGTCACTATAAACTGAGACAAACGTGTCGTCATGACTTAAATACATATATATCCTTCACGGTTATGATATTATATAAAATAGGCTTTCAAGAAAGAACAACTTTTTTATTAATAATACTCTGAAACCTTTAATGAAATAAACTTCTATAGACATTTAACATAAAAAAGATTCATGTTGATGAAGTGGTAAATGAAAAAATAAATAGCGCTAACAACAAAAAAGAAGCTAACGGAGTGGCTGACAAATTTAACAGTGAGACCTCTTTATCTCAAATATTAAGCTTTATATTTGTGATGTAATCTTTTGTTTTCATTATATAGGTACATTGGTTAATATGAATTTCTTAGAGATAAGATATACTCCCGCATTAAAAAGTTTATGCGAACTTGAAGAACCAGTTATCATTTTACCAAATTACAGTGGTTTTCTCGTGATGCAGACAAACGGATAGCCATAACTTCAAAAAACTATAGATTCAGCCTCTGTCGATAATATTGACTATTTCAATAACATTTTTTAAAAAAAATTGAATGTACAAAATTTAAACTTCAAAATTTTATTATAAGTTATTCTTATATAATATGTTTGGTTTTGTTCAAATTAACGGGAAATTTCATTAGGAAATGTGAAAGCATGGTCCGATTTAACGCGACTTTGTATAGTATAAATTTCATAAATAACTAATCGTTGTGTAAAATTTCACTCACGTACAGCTGGCGAGGAGTTTTAGCATCTAATATTATATGCGGTAATTGAATTACATGTAATAAAATCTAAACAGTATTAATACAATGCATAAGAAATTCAAACGAATTAATCTAATATTATTTTTTACTGTCCAGATTCGCTTAGTTTTGGGTTAAAGCTATATATTTAGTTCAAAAACCTATGTATAATTACGAGTAGAGAGCACTAGGTGTCGAATTATCTATGTACACGTTTAAAATTGTGTTAAAATAGAAATATAACTGTTAAACCTTGAACTTAATTTATAAATTCATAGATTGGTACTGTGTGATCTAAGGCTCGTATATCGTGAAAAAGGCTAGGCCTAGAAAGGAATTTTGTATTTAAATAAGGTTTTGCTTTTCAGATTTTACTATCTTTATAGATGTCTTTCTTGAGAAAACACAATTTTGATATTGTCCATGGCCACTCGGACTAGTCCTGGTATCAGATTTTAAAAATTACTTATATTCAAAAACGTAAAAGCAATTGTATCTTTAACACATATAAGTAGTACATCACTATATAACTAATTATACTCCTTCACACTGAAACAACTGGACGGATCTTGATGAAATATAGTAAAAAGATAGGCTTTGACCTTGAATAGCTTGTAAGTCTATACAATAATATAAGATAACTAGCGACTCACCCTCGCTTCGCTCGGGTTTTTCTCTAGGTATCGCCTTTAGCATAAAATTTTTACAAACTTTGAATGTCTCACTTATTTATATATAATCAAAAGCCTAAAAAATTAGTTTCAAGCTTCTAGCTTTAAAAATGACATAATTTCCATACAAACTTTGATCCCCTATTTCAGCCCTTTACAGCCCTTTTTCGCCTTAAAAAGTAGTTTCGCCTTAAGCCGTCTCCTGGCTCTAAGCTACCTCCCAACCAATTTTCAGCCAAATCGGTAAAGTCGTTGTTGAGTTATAAATAGTATAACTAACACGACTTTCTTTTATATATATAGACTAGAGAAACCAAGCGATATTATACACCACTACTATACCAGCAAGTATCTAAAAGAAAACAAACAAGCACAGCAAAGTATTACATAATCGTAGTCTAATTTATGTCGACGGTGCGCCACCGTACAAAAATTTAATACGTCGCATAAAATATTCAAGGCGAAACTTATCCCGCCGTCTACAGTCATTATTACTAGCCAGTCAGACAATGAATAAAATATTACGAAGTAAATGGGCGTCTTGGGATACCCTGCTCAGTAATTTACATCTTTTACATCACTTAAAAATTTCTTTAAAAGACTGACTCAACAGTTAACACGTCGTGCTAGGAACGGTTGTATTTAATGTTCTACATTAAGTAATTATTGTGGAGTGAATGAATAGAAGGGAAAATGAATAATAAACGTGTTTTAATAAGTGTAACTAGTATGCAATTAATAAAGGAAAATAATATGTTTATTAAAAATCGAAGAATTTGATCGAATAATGTAATTCTATGTGATTATTACAGTATATTTATTTGACCATTGCATAATGCATTAAGTCAAGAAATTTATAGCACACTACATAGTTTTTAGTTTTTACTTATGTCTTCATATTTCACATAATAAAACACTTAAACTAAATTAATGTTAATTTTAAAAGATTGAAATATCAAAAAACGTGATTATAAGCTACAAAAAAATCGCATATAATTAACATTAAATTTACTAATCGTTCACACTTTTAATAATCAGTGCAAAAATATGTGCCTATTAACAAAGCTCAAACTGCAAATATCTCAATAGCCGCGCTACAATCACTAACCAGTATTGAAACACAATACTATTTGTCCTACAATTTCGAGTAAGCACGAAAATACGAACAGAAACATTTTCAAGCAAGTAATGATGACATACTCTTATTCCTTTTCACTCTATTCACAGAGTAATAAAATTCAAACGAAGTAACGTGCAAATTCGTTTGTTAAAGTGTTTGAAACAAAAGCGTGTCCGAGTCTTAAAATAAAAGATGCGTCGTACAAAACAAAATAACCAAAAAATTCATTTGAACTCACTTAACAGAGGCACGAGAAAAATGAATAGGACGAGAAGATTACGGAAATCTGAATTATACTTCGATGTCTTTTAAAAGGCTTTCAAAGCTTGCTATGAGCGGTATATTGCTTTTGTTAGTACTTCGGAGAGAAGCACAAAGATGTTGAAATGAAAAATTACTTATAGAATAATAGGCATAGTGTTTTACTTTGTATTTTGTGATTTCAAAGTATAGATAGACTCAATCAGTATCTATAAATTTATTTCTCCATATATTTCCTTCCCTCTAAATGGACACAGGATTTGCACAACAGTAGTGTTTGATTTTGTAAAGTTATGTTTAAATAAATAATATTTAGATTCCCACAAATTGCTACATAATACTTGCAATAAACAATGCGGAGAATTCGTTTAATTAGCACGTTCTACCTATCAATCGAACGGTATTCAAACAACAAAATACAAATTTTCGTTGAATTATAATATAGGTAAATCATTACTAAACTTAGCTGATAGGTACATAATTATCCAGATTGATAGCTTCTTTGTTATTGATACCCAACTCCTTGGTTATCTCTTCTCAAGTTACACGATAATCTCGCAAATTATTGTTAAATATACCATTATATATTAATTACTGTTAAACATATATTGTACTTTGTTATGAAGAAGTACTTGTTACAACAATAAATTTCTTATTTACATGTACAGTAATATTAATTGATATTTTGTTATTTACTATTTACTTATCCTCGCTTCGCTTGGGTGCGTTTTAAATAGATAAAATTGTTACTCCAAGTGCACGTTAGGATAAAGACTTAGGCTATTACCTATTTTTTGTATGCTTTTTTAGAATCTATTTTCTAGTACATTGTGTTCATATCTCACTTAAGATTTAGCCATCGTTAGCCAAATAAATTTCTAGGGACCATTATTAATACAGCTGGTTATAACAAGTGTTGCTAATCCTAGTAATGAAACTACACAAAATTTTGTCAAATCGGTCCAGTACTTTTCGTGTGAAACGCGAACACATATCAAGACATACAGACAAACAAATAAAAATATATTTATATTATTGTTTTGAAGTCTATTCGCAAAGTTACTATTTTATTATGTTCGTAGATACCTACTAAATTATCAATTATTATAATATTATTATTTTTTATCTCCTGTCCTTTCACTGTTTACCATAACATAAATAAATATGCGATACGAAATCTTTTCCATACAAAACAGATAATGGTGGACCGAGTGGACAATTCCGCGCGCTATCGAGATCGGCTTGTGATCTCAAATCATATTTCATTGACCGCCCGATGTATTCAGTTTTTATGCACGATTTACCTTCTAGTAATATCAACTCATCTTGATAGTGCTCCTGAATGATATCAATTTCATCTGATAGAATATGTCTTATATTTTATTTTATACTATGATTTTATTAAAATAATCAACTTTTATGTTTAAAATTATAAGTTTTGTATTGACTTAAAATAATAAATATTTATTTACGATCACTATCGTGTAGAACATACTAATTTTATAGACATTTTTGGTTTCCGTATTTTCAGTTTGTATTATGCAAGTTATACTTTTCTTTATTTATATTATATTGACATATTTATAAGGTAATAATTCTCCACCAAGAAAATGCATAACAATTCTAAAAGAAGTTGAAAATTGTAAGTCCATTTTATTTTATATTCCCAAGAAATAAGAGCATTATAAATTAATAATCATACATATTTCCCTTAACAACAAATGTCTTCAAAAATTCCTAATCTGATCACATTACTTCTTACCATTGCCTTACATCAAAAATATTTTGAAACAAGCTTACGATTTGTGAGACGGGGCTAAATTAAGTCACTTGTTAGTCATTCCTTACGATGCAAGCAAATTATCTTTTCAAAGTAAAACAAGACTTACACTGGAGCTCATTTAACTTTTCGCAACTCAATTTATTCACGATCCAAGCTTCAATAATCATCTATCGGATGTGGGTAGCACGAGATATGAAAATATTCATCTATTTTGCCGTTTTCACAGTAACTTGTGCCC
Source organism: Boloria euphrosyne (assembly GCA_951802675.2). NCBI lineage: Eukaryota > Metazoa > Arthropoda > Insecta > Lepidoptera > Nymphalidae > Boloria > Boloria euphrosyne. The sequence continues at coordinate 12,135,342 of OX637875.1, read as the reverse complement.
AGTGGGCACAAGGCTCGTTCTTCAAGTGTGGGGTTGCGAATTTTTACGTCTTTATAAAACTAGTTAGGTTTTTGCAGACATAAGAATTCTAAAATGTAATAAAACTAGCATTTCCCGCGGCACCATCCGCGTTCTGAAGACCGGTAACCAAATTGTGAAAAATTAGAATATGTGATGTTATATAGCCTATAGCCTTCTTCGATCAATAAGCTATAGAACAATAAAGAATTTACAATTCATACCAGTATCACAGATCACATAATACTACCAGTACTTAGTTCATACTTCAGTTTTATGATATTAATATAGAAAAAACCACTTAGTTTTTTTTTTACTTGAAGAGTCGGTGTTTTGTTTTATTTTGTATTAGTCTTATTTTTAGTGTAAAGATAGTTAAACGTAGTAATTGTGAAAGAAAGTATTGTCATAAAATTCATTCTTCAAATTCTATTCGTCTTTATTATATGTATAATTCTTAAAAAACACTTATTAGTAGTAGTTACTCAAATTCAATCCCAACGTATTGATTAGAGTTGACAAAACAAATAAACCCAAACTCAAAGTATTGGCTAATAGTCGTCGAAGGGTCCTTTCGAACTTTTCATTAGTTCGATAATGCCAAATTATTGTCTGTCTTCCTAGCCAGGGAATAAATATAGAACTGGAATAATTGGTAATTTCAATATTATTTTCTGAGTTGGTTGAAAAAAATGTCTTTTAAAAAAACGTATTGGACCTATCCGGATATATATTGATCCCATTATCATCTTCCTGCATTTTATGTTTAGACGGATGATTATTCTTCGATCACGCCAGAACTAACGCCTACATTATAATCTTTTTAAATAGCCAAAGTTTAGTTTTTTCCTGGAAAATTGTACGGTTCTCATGGAATACATTTATTTTTGATTTTCATAGGGAATAAACTCTATCGAAGTAAGAAATACTTGATGATTAAAACTATCAAAATAAGTCTCTCCCCCTCAGAGAAACAGTAAATACGCATTAAAATACAGCCTATTGGAATTTGGTCAAAGCAGAAGGCATTGTTAACCATATCAAAAAACGGGTTTTATTTTCTGACATTCCTATGAAATAGCAAAGTATTTAATATTGCTTTGCAGTTTATAAGCGCAAAATATAGAGTTACAGAGCACTGTATAAAATTGAACATTATAAAAAAACATCATTTCACACTGTGCAATACTCGATTAAATTTATATCATTGAAAGTAAATAGAAAAAAAATCCGTGAAATTGTTTAAAGAAAATCATCATATTTTAAAACAAATAAAAATATTATTACCTATAGAGTATTTTTTCACAATTTTTTGGGAGTTCGAACGATGCTGTGAATTTAAAAAATCATATTAATTAATAATAAGTGTCATAAGTAAAAGGATATAACTTACAGTATGCAACAGCGCATAGTAAGTACAAAAAAAATTTGCAATCATACCCTCTTTCATTTGTAGTAGGTTAATGTGTTGTGTTAATGTGTTAATGTTAATAAAAGATTTGTCGGAGACATCGACGAAGGGAAAGACTAGAGAATTAAGGAGTCCACTAATGAGATGTTGATTGCGCCCCGCATCCCGATTGACGTAGCATCTTTGCATTTTATTTTCTACCCTCATTTTTCTTTCTGCTCGAGCCAACAGACGAACTGCAGAATTCGTCTTGCCAGCTTTGTTTTTCGTCGGACGACTTATGCAGATTTCATTAAACGCTTTCCACCCTGCTTAAGTTATATAGAGACGAATAAACTTTCGATTGCAAATTGTTTTGTCACTTGCTTTTTACAACGCTAAGTTCTTTACAAATTAAGTTTGCCCAGTTTCGTTTTCGACGACAAATGTTCCTCTTAGTTTTGGGTAAACGAATTTTACATTTGAGTTACGCTGTGAAGCTTTTATAAGGAACTTGGAATAAGTGATCAAAATGTTTATAGGTATTTAACTCCTTTATCTGGAGTTTTAGGTATTCAAATAATGAAAATATTACTTTTGATTTATATAATATTATTTCCATAATTATTTTGTGTTTGTCGAAATATATTTTAGAGAAATCATGCTATTAGATGAGAGTTATAAATTAAAGTCCGCGCAAAATTTTTGTTTATATGGATTAATATTTAAAAGTAAGTACTGTTCAGATTTTCATTCCATTTTCACCATAATAATGAAATACGATTTATAAAAATATTTCCAAAATAATAAACGCATGTTAAATCGCAGATAAACTTAAATAATGTAGAATAAAAAACGTGAGTGAACTGTGCAGAAAATTACAAGCTTTGTCTTAAGATTTATTGCCAAAAATATATTAGCAGTATGCATCGCGTGTCGCGCCACAATAAACTCGGTGAGGAGCAGATGGAAAGTGTAATGCGACATTGTTACCTCATCGCTGAAAATCGGATTATCTACACAATACATATAACTAAAGATTTAGTCAAAAATGAGGTATATAATAACTAATATATCTAATGGCTTTAAGCTATAATGTGCATTATAGCTGTGTTAGGGGTCCAAGTAGATCGACCAATAGTAATTTGTGTGTCAAAGGATTCAGAATCCACTAGATGCGTTTTACTTAAAGACCGCGTAAAAATTTTTGGGGTCTTATGTCCGCAGTACATTTTTGAACTGAAATTAAAATTTATAAATAAATTAATTAGTGCTAGTATGATTCTTCAGTCGGATGCAGTAAAAATATTTCGCTATCGATCTTAAGTCATTTTTTGTTCTATATAACATTATGCATTTGTTTTAGAACAAACTATGAGGCTTGGTTCGTTTTTGTTACAATCGAACAAGTCTGAGTCGCGCACTAAGGTTCCGTAGCATAAAAAAAGGTTAGTTTAAATATACGATTTTTTTAAATCAAAAGTAAACAGGACAATACAAAATAAAAAGGCAGGACGATATTTTTAGGAATCCATTTTAGCCATTTGGCTACGGAAACCTACAACTGCTGATTTTGCGTCCTAAACAGGTTGTTGGCTCGTAGTCTTATGCAAAATCTCAATCATATTGACCGCTCCAGCTGAATTTTGATAAGAATAATACATAAATAGAGCAATCACCCCATACACAAGGGTGGTACATCTTTATATTAATAACCCAAAAAAGTAACATTACATTTTTTCCACATTGAGGCTGCTTAAAAATCGTTTTTAAATTGAAGTCTACGTAAGCTTCAGCACGCAACAGTTAGTTTTCCTGAATAAATCAAACCAACGTTAAATTGTAATAATTGTAAACCTATAAAACCATTTAGTGAATCGCGTGACCAACCGCAGTAAGCAACTAGCGATCGGATCGCGATGTGTAATGCGACATTTTTACTTCAACGCTGCATTATACGTACTATAATAGTTGTCTTACAACATTATTATTACAAGAAATAATTATTTTATTCTGTAAGGTAAATGTCCGCTATTTAATGAAAGTAAATTATAACACTGGTTACGTATAATAGTCACGTGACTTATTAACTAATAAGATGTCAAGGTTTATATTTTTTTATTAAATACTCTGCATAGCATACAAAATTTGAATTAGTTTCAAAATAGTGACGCTATCTAGTATTAATTTTAGCCCTCGAATATGCTTGAATAGCTTGGTATTTTTATTTTTTTTTATGATATTTTACATCGCTTATATTATATAATGCAATCGAGAAAATGGATCGCATAATATTCATTATACTGATGAGCAACATACACATTTTCTTTTTATAGCAAGGAAAGAATAATTAGGAAATAAACTATAGGAAAACTAAAGAACTATTTAATGTATAAAAAATAATTCTATATGAATTTAAAGCTTCATTTGTGTAGTATTTTACATTGAATAGTTTATTTAAACTCGTATGATAGAATAAAAAACATTTATATAATATACCACATATTATATGTATCAAGATTCACTATACTATAAACATATAGTACTTTTATATTTTGTTATGGTTATGGATAAACTAAAATAAACTGTCAGTCGAGGATTTTTCGTTGTTACGACTCTCGTCAAGTTTTCTGACAGCGTCAGCAACAGCGATCATAATAACAAGGAATATCAGAATTTTATACACTAAAAATAGTGTAAAAACGTAGTAGTGTAATAAAACACAAACTGTCAAATAGCCTCGATGCTTTATAATTTACTTTTAAACTAAATTACATTAATAACATTAATAAGATTTGTGACTGTTTATTACAAGGACAATTGCTTATGTAGATCTAAGAAGTGAGCATTATTTATATTTCAATTACAATAAAAAACTCAAAACTCTTTATGGTAATGGCAATTGGAAAGTTTATAAGGATGGAGGCTTTTGAGTGTTTCACATCAAATCGGCTAAACGTATGTAGATCAAATTTAGCACAGAGATAGATTAAAGACTGGAATAAAATATAGGTAGCTTTTTATCATGGAAAAATGTAGGATTCCCGTGGGATGCAGTGGTAAATTAAGCGATAGAATTATTTTAAAAATATGATAGAATTCCCAATTTTCCCTAAAACTAAACTTCTATTTAAATTTTCCACATTTATCTTGCGGTACACTTTTTTCTTGGCAAGTAGCCAAACCATTATAAGAATGCATGGAAAATACAGCCCTATAGATCCAGCGATTTTGTTAATTGGGTTATATATTATGAATATGTTAGGCGACCATATAAAATACTAGAAACTAACCCTCGGTCCGCTGGGACTTACATATATTTTTAGGGCTAATATTTTTTTCTGAAATTACATATTTTCCTGCACTAAAAATATCCTTTATGTTGACTCGGATAATCCCCCAGATAAAATCCGGATATTCGGAAGAAAAATTGAGATACCAAATTTTATCAAAATGCAGTAGTTTTCTTGTAATGCACAGACAGACAAAAATTCTTATAAAAACTATAGATTCGGCCTGTGTTTCAATAATAACGACTATTTACATAGGCATTAATGACATAGGCTTTTCAACGCGAAAAAGTGGCTGTAACTGGTTGAAATAGGGGATGAAAGTTTGTATGGAAATTACGTTATTTTTAAAGCTAGAAGCTAAATAAGACATATAAAGTTTGTAAGAATGTAATTTGGCAGAGAGCACCTAGGGACATGTGATGTGACGTGACGCTAGTGTTAAATGTATATATTTTTGTATGTAGCTGTCTAGGTAGAAAATCAACTTACCGATCGTGTTATCATTCTCATAATTGAAAATTACATGGTACAAAATAACAATGCACATATAATACTATTATTATACTCGCAGCTTCGGTTGCAATTTTATAGTTTTACTTATGGACATAAGAAGATATTATCTTATCCTGTATCGATGTGATAGATGATACTGTGTCGGTCTCGTTAGTTAGCGCACGTTAGCAAATGAAAGTTCTGTCTTTATTTAACACCGACGCAGCTTTAATTTAGCTTTAATAACAGTTTATCTGGCGAATAGGTGTGATAACGTCGTGATGTTTTCTAAGGTAGGTTTAAGTATAAGGTTTGATTACAGCTAATTTATTTATTCATTACATACAAAAGTAGGTGATATAGAACAAAAAAGAAAAAAAATACTAGGCTTAATGATGCCCTAATTAAAAGTAACACTGCATTCCCATGAGATAACAACATAAAAAAATCTTGTATTATAAAGTTACTAATGTCAGTTTATTATACCTTCCTGTAAACAAAAACTTAAAAAAGAGATTTTCTTCTATAAAACATTATAACTAATAACAAACTAATTATAGTGGTGGCCCAGTGGTAACGTGCTCGCTTGGATAACCGGGTGATGCGAGTTCAAATCCGTGTCTCGCACCTCTGACAATATCATGTGCGAATCATTTTTTCAACATTATCACCACTTGTCTTACGGTGAAGGAAGGTTACGGTCGTGATGAAACCTGCATGTCTGAGAGAACTTCGCAAGTTTTCAAAAAGATATGTGAAGTACGCCATACTGAAAGTATTGAAGTACACGCCGTATTGAAAGGAGGCCCGTGCCCAGCAGTGGGACGTTAAAAAGGGCTTAATTAAAGTAGATTGATGAAGCTTAAGTTTAATCGTTTTCCTGATGTAAATATGTATGTAACATATTTACATCATCAATTAATACTTTATTATCAATAAATATTTATATATAGTTACTTTGTTTTAACGTTATAAGACATAGGCCCAAAACTTTCGGAATAATCTGCGTTAGAAAGTATAGTATATACGAGTAAATCAACAGCCTTTCTATCTTTGAAGAAAATTAAAAAATTCTAGTTGCTGTTTCGTGCACAAAATATTTAAGAAAAATATTTAAATAAAAAAATGTCTCCGAAGAACTAAGTTTTTTTTTCTAAATGTTTCATCAAAACTTGGATAAAACATTATGCTTTATATTTCAAGTCACTGAGTACGACTTAGTTTAAAAGGCTTAATTAAAGCTTCTGCACGAAAGTTTGAATGAATATTTTTTAATATTTCTTATCTTTATCTGTCTCTTATTTTGGAAGCTTCTATGAGACAATAATATAAATTATATTCTATGCAAATTAATAAAACAAAAAAAAAGTAAATGTAAAAGTCTTAAGAAAAATTTAATAAAATCTACAACGATGAACTTAATATTATAACATAAATAGATTTTACAGTTAGCAAGCAATTTTTCAATGTACATGCCCCGAATATAGGGCAATCTAAACCGTAGAAGCCAAAGCTGGTGCATAGAGAATTCGAAACACGTACGGAGGCCATCTTGGCGTTAGAACACGCTCAACGGGCCATAGACATTCTACCTAGTGGTCTAAAATACAATACTCTCGAAATGCTTTCGAAAAATTCCACACCAAGTGAACTTAATAATTGGATTGCAAATGCGATGGCTCCGATAATTGCTTACCGATTTCGTGGTTATTTGCATAAATGGATAGAGTTTTTTAAATAAGATTTTAGTGACAGCGTGAGCTAAGTTAATGCCTTGAAGAAGAATTTATTTTTTATTTAAAACAGATACATAATTATTATAATAATATATTGCACACGAGTGTGATTATGTTTCTTGCAAGTAAGTATATTATGTTCTTATTTGTAAAGAAGGCAACATAATATAGTCTAAAAGTGATATCGCATGCAGAGTACACTGGGCTACCTTTAATACGAAGGTCTGCAAAAACTTATTAGTTTCTTTCAGGCATGTATCGTAAGACAAGTAGTAATCATGTTGAAAATGAATCGTATATGAGAAAATATTAGCGGTGCGAGACCCGGGTTTCAAACCCGCTTTACTCTGTTTCCAAAGCTCTCCATACCGTTGGTCTACCACTGCCTTTAAACTAATCTTAGATACAATTATGATTTTCTAACTTCTATACGTTTTTACAATACAGTTGACTTTTTTTGTACTATTAAACATAACATAGCTTTGTAGAGGTTCTATGTTCGAACGGATTCTTTCAATTTAAATAATATTTAATGTCCACATAGAATTACATCAATCAATCAGCCTATCGCCGTCCACTGCTGAACAAAGGCCTCCCCCAATAAGCGCCAACCATCCCGGTCTTGGGCAGTCCGCATCCATCCACTACCCGCCACCTTTCTTAAGTCATCGGTCCATCATGCTGCAGGGCGTTTCACACTACGCTTGCTCAAACGCGGTCTCCATTCTAGCACTTTTCTTATAGAATTACATAATAAGAAAGAATTACAAATGATTATAATATTATAAAGTCTAGTCACACGAATTGTATTACTACTAACTAATTATTATCAACTTCCTATATACAAAATCAAAACTTAGAACAATATAAAAATCAATAGAAATCAGCTGTCCTTTTGTTGAAAGGATGCTCGATCTCATCCCTTATTTCACCCTAAATTTTATATCATCCTAAACAATTCCCCATAAAACTTGCGAAAGTATTCAAAATTATCTTCGTTATTACTTTAATATATGAAAATGTACTATACACTATAGAAATGAGTAAAGCAATTTAAAAATATCCTAAAATATGGCTTTTTTCTATCCCAACATTATTAAAATAAACATCGCATAAAAGGTTCTGAACGGGAAAATATCGTAAAATTTCTAAACCCTATTCATAATATTTCCATTTTAATATTCAATAACTGCTTACCCGACTATGACCTGCCTTGCGATGCGGGGCACGTCTGAGCTGTCTTAACATCTGGATTGTTGTACCCCATCCCTTGTTTAATACCGCTTACATATCACTACTATAAGTTTTCGTAAGATTACGTAACTATCGTCGTATTTACACGTATCATGTTGGGTGAACCAACGCCGTTCAGTTCTAGACTTATTACTCGCACTCGTTAACGAGTATCGAGCTAAATGATAGTAGAAATATGCTTTTTAAACAGTCTGCTCATGTACGTATTAGCCAACTATGAAACCAACTTTATTGCGCAGCGTTATGAAATTTTTAAAGTTTCTCTATATTTTTACTAATACACTAAATCTGATTAAATTTTTATTTGGAACATCCAAAAATATTACCTGAGCTTTATATTTAAAGATAAATATTATAAAAACAAATCGTCATAATAATTAGGTATTCAAATAGAAAATATGTTTGTCATTAAATTGTGTTTTACATTATATCAATTGAGATATCATCTTTATATATAAGTATGAAACCTTTTTTTTGTTTGAACTGCTTGTTAGTTAATTCGCCAACTAATTTTAATAGTAAGCGGCAGCAAGCTGCAAAATACTTAAGAGACTTACTATATGCTATCATCCGAGGCCGAACTAAGCGGCTATTTTTAATTCAATCTGAGAAAAAAGACTATAAAAATGGGGCTGAAAGTTAAGTTTTTAGAACGCCCAGTTTAGAGTTCGATGCTATTCATTCTACAGTTCAAATTTCGTTCCGCGGCCACTCGCGGCAAACCTTGTTACAACTTTAAATTGGCATTTCTCAGTCACAGTTAGATGTTATTGAGTAAGTTCCGTTATCACAGCAATTTCTAGGTATTATTTAAGTAAAAGAAAAAGTAATTTAAAAATTGATACAATTTCAACGTAGACCTAAGGCTAAATGAAGTTGATGAGATGTAGCGAGTTAGTTACATTTCGAAATAAAGTAATATACAGATAAACACAAATTGGTAGCCCAGCGGTAACGCGCTCGCTTGTATAACCGAGTGATGCGGGTTCAAATCCGGGTCTCTCACCTCTGATATTTTCACGTGCGAATCATTTCTAACCTGATTGCTTCTTGTTTTACGATGAACGAAAACATCGTGAGTAAACCTGCATGTCTGATAAAACCTAGCAAGTTTTCGTAAGACATGTGAAGTCCGCCAACACGCACTACGCCAGCGTGGTGGACTATGGCCTGATGCCCCTCGTACTGAGGGAGGCCCGTGCCCACCTACATATATTAAAATATTATTCAACTAATACGGAGTATTAGTTAAATATGTAAGTCTACTGCTCAGAAGATAGCGTAAATAAGTTAGTATGAAATAACTTCTGTATCTTAGACTACATTTGGGAAGACCGGATGATCTGTAATCCTCCACGCACGGATTGAACGCAAAGCTTGTAGTAAAACGTAATAACATTTATATAAAATCTTTCGACGATCGTAATCCCCGTATGTGGATCTATAAGCACGTGGCCGATGGAACGGGATTACGTGTGACGTAAAGCTATACTTTCCTAGGAAATTCGATGCGACTCTATTTTTTCGTAATAACATCGGATTTTTCATTTTTCTAATATTCTTAAATCCTTGCGTCTCATTTTTAATTTTTAATCGTTTAATATTTAGTTATATAATAATTTAATAAATATTGGTAAGTTTAATTAATTTTACATTGTGTTAGTACTTTAAATATCAAATAGTATTTTTCCTATCCTGAGTTCATATTTATGATTTTAACGTTACTAAATACATGCTAAAAAATAAAGCACATGATCTGTTTAAATAGGTATTGTAAGGTTATACAATAAAATATATTTATAATATTTTAAGTTATATATGTGTAATATTTCAACTATGTGCTCTTCATAACGAAGCCACGTAGTTTACCATGAAACTAGATGGTGCTGTATATTAATGTTCCAATATATTTAAAAAAAAACAAAATACTTACAGAATAACACTATTGTACCTGCTGCATTATTCAACCGGTCCTTAAACACCGCACGCCACTAATATTAGACATACACGTAGCATTATTATTTTTCTTACATTTCATATCCCTGATTTAAAAACTTAAAAATAGAGCGCGATGTCAACTTAGTTTCGAAGTTAACTAATAAAGAAGGCACGTGGTAAATGAATAAGACCAGCAAGAAGCTTGCTGTATGAAACTAGCGGAGAAACAATCCAGATGTTAAGGCGGACGTGACCGAAATACTGATGTTACTACAACCGTAATCGATTATTGAATATTTTAGTAATAGTTTTATAATTAAATATTCCCTATTCGTGGAATAACAAAAGTTTTACATGACGTAGTAAGGCTTTTAGGTATTAACTTGTAATAGTGTATATTATTACTAACAATTTCCGTGGCTCCGCCTGCGTTCTAACCGCTATTAAAAATAGTGATTGGTGGTAGAAGGATAAAAATAAGGGTTTGAAGTATTTTTTGATTCCAAATCATAAAAAAATAAAAAATAAAAACTTGGTCTAAAAATAAAAATAAAAAATCTGGAGGAGGGTCACCCACATCACCTCGGGGAATAAAAAATAGCGTACGACCTATTCTCAGACCAACCAATATATAGAACAAAATTTCATAAAAATCGGTCAAGCCGTTTCGGAGGGGTTCTATAATAAACACTGTGACACGAGATTTTTATATATCAGATAGAATAATATAGAAGAATAATAAACACACACAGAAAAATTAAATTAAATTATAAAGTCTGAATGTTACAATATTTATATTACTTTTATTAAGAAATACATTATATATTGTTGATTTTAAAGAAGTTTTTTAACAATTGATTATGTCTATTTATTTTCTTTTATATGAAACCCCAAAAAAGTGTATTTTTCTTTTTACTTTAAAACTTTTTCACCTTCTTTTTGAAAGTCTTTTCATTCTAATATTTGTCATTCACAAAGTGTGAAAATGTAAAAAATAGCATTTTACACGAAAACATGAAAGAAAGAAATGCATCTACAATAACGCATTCACATTTTCCTAAAATGTCAAGGTCTTAAAGATTAAATGCCTTATTTCTATGAATGTGTGTAAAGACTCCCAGAGGATTCCTGAGTTAAAGCTGTATATTTAAGATTTTTAAAGAAAAATAGAATGAAGGAAAGCTATAATTAGAATGGGATAATATAAAAATATTTTTAGTAACAAATCGAACAACGCCACTCATAGTTCAATTGCTTTGTCTAGATCTGCTTCTAAATCTAGGATTCTAAGTAAAGATAGAGTATTTCGTCGTTGCGACTTTAAGACCTCCTATGTGTCACTTTTGGCAAAATCACTTTTTTAGGCTTACTGATTTTACATTTTAACGCTCTATCGAATGCAAAAACTCTCATGTAAAAATGGCGTTTCAATCGTAAGTTATTTATTAAATTCAAAATCTTAAATGTGCTTGCTAATTAAAAGTTGGTACTTAAAATATCTTATGTGTAAAATTTAAACATACGAGTTTTTGGCTGCATTTCAAACTCGTGGTCTTTAAAGAATTATTAGAACAAAATATCTTATGTGGATCAGCGCGAGAAAGGCGGGTATTTTTAAAAAGTATTTACGTAGCTTTAGACCAATAATATCACAGGGACGAGTGAGATAGATAAATCGTGTGGTTATTCTCCAATCGTAGATGATAGATGTCGCTCATTATACTCGTTATTTCGTCAGTGCGTTGCAGTTCGTTACATGCGCGTTATTTCAAACGAATGTTTATAAGATTTTGAATGTTAAACCATAAAAAATGAGTAAGCCGCTGTGTGTTAGTGAGATTGAATCTTTGATTAATCAGCAAGATATATTATGTGACTCCGAGTTAAATACATTTAATGACAATTACAAGTGGTAGTGCCATGCTTGTTACCTTCGGGTAGCAGCCGAATGGGCCGGCACGCCCCGTATAGTACCACTCTCTCACAGAAGACCGGCGTGAAGTGGCAGCTATGCTGTCGCGTTTCGTCCGGTGAGTGAGAGTCCGGGAGGCCCACTCCCCATCCCTCTTCCCGTCCTTCTCACTCCTCCTTCCCTCCCTCCCTTTCCTGAAAGGCCGGCAACGCATCTGCAAGCCCTGTGGTGTTGCAGATGTCCATGGGCGGAGGTGATCACTTCCCATCAGGTGAGCCTCCTGCCAGTTTGCCCCCTTTGTCCCATAAAAAAAAAAAAAAATGATTTTGAGGAATTTTTAAGAGTGGACTGTTCTAGCGATTCTCTTATTACGCCAGAAGATTTGGGCGTAGTATCTTCTGAATTATCACCAAAACCTATTTTTGAAAATTTGAGTGACAACAGTGACGATGATCCGGATTGGGTTCCAGGGATTACACGGAAGAGGCGGTTTTTTTTTCCACTGAGGAGACAGGTTGAGGGACATTTAAATGCCGATAAAAATATTAGGTCGTTGACTGTGCAAGATTTACGAAGCAACAGAAACTTATTTTTAAGAAGACGGAGGATTTTGCCTTCTCTGAAAAATGACAATCGTGATAGTGATGATGCTGACAATGTTAGTGAGATATCACGGGCTGAGAATATTGACGATAGTATATCTGTACAAAGATCACTTCCATGTACCGTTAAACTGAATAAGAAAGCTCGTGTTGCCGGTAAATTATACCTTGGTTATAAAAAGTTAGCTGACAAATGGTCAGCGTGCGTTGAGAAACCTGCAAGAATTTTAAAACCACGTTGCGTGCACACTCGTGTAGTTCCTAAATCGAAAAATTCTTTTCTTTGTGCTCTTGTATCCGACGAAGAACGTGAACAGATTCATAAACATTTTTGGAAACTCAAGACTTGGCCAGAAAAGAAAGCGTTTATTAGAGCAGCAGCAGTGAGAAGATGTATAAGACGACGACGTAAACTTCAACAAAATTCTACAAACAAAAAACAAAGTGGCCATGATATCTTCATCAATAAAATGGACGCGAAGTGCACTAAACTAAGAGTGTGTAAATTATTTTTTCTGAACACACTTTGCATTGGAGAAGACAGTTTTCGTCGCTGGACTAGAGAAGACGAGAGCAGAGAGACTACTTTCGAGGAAAATTTAATTGATCAAACTGCAGAAAACACTGCACCAAGTTCAAATATTATTGCCAAACCAGGAAAATGCGTTGAATTGACAAGAACTGTTAAAACATGGCTGGATCTTTTACCAAAAGTACCGAGTCATTACTGTCGTTCTAGCTCAAAAAAAAATTATGTTGAATCGACTTTTCGATCTGAACTCCACATGTATAAAGTTTTTAAGGACTGGTGTATTGCAAACGACTACAAAACTGCCTCTAGAAAGACATTTTCGAAGATATTGACAAAAGAAAATATCGGCATTCATCTTCCGCGCAAAGACCAGTGTGACACGTGTTGTAGTTATAAAACGGGTAATATTTCGAAAGAAGAATACCAAATCCACATTGAGAAAAAAACTGAAGCTCGTGAAGCCAAAAATAATGTCATAAAGAGCGCAAACGAAAAGGATGTGGTTATAACAGTCGACGTTCAAAGTGTTTTGCTCGCCCCAAAGCTATTGGCTAGTGCAGTGTACTACAAATTAAAATTACAATGCCATAACTTCACGGTTTATAACGTGCTATCCAAAGATGTGGAAATTTACTTTTGGCACGAAGCAGATGGTAATGTAACTGCTAATGAATTCACATCTTGTTTAATAGACTACTGTCAAAACCTACCACTTACAACAGAGCGCGTTATCATTATTTCTGATGGATGCGGACACCAAAACCGAAACCGAATTTTGTCGAGTGCCCTAAGCGATTTGGCGCAAAGGAGGCAAATTTGTATTGAACAACTTTATCTGGAAAAAGGGCATACAATGTTGGAAGTAGCTGATAGTGTTCACTCTACTATTGAGCAATACATAAAACCGCCAATATTCGCTCCCAGTGATTACATCGCACGGATGAGACAAGCTCGACCACAAAAGCCCTATGATATCAAATCTGTTCATTATGGTTTCTTTCTCAATTTCGAAGAGATGGAATCGAACCTAAAATCCATACGGCCTGGAAAAAAGAAGGGAGATCCTGTCGTGGTGGACATAAGGGGTCTTAAATATCTATCCGATGGATCCATATTTTATAGGTTAAGACATGTCGATGAGTGGTCGGTACTTCCACAGCGTAGAAACAACCAAAGAAACGGTCTTATGTCGCCAAGGCAATTGTATACAGCTCCATTAAAAATTACTGAGAGCAAGTATAAACATTTGCAGGAACTGAAACTGGTAATAGATCAGGATTACCATCCGTTTTATAACGCGTTACAGTTTAATCCGGGCACCTAATGCATAATTTCATAGTTAAATTCAAAAAGTAATAGTAGTTTGATTTGTATTTTTTTTATTCTAACATGTGATTCAATTGTTACTTAATGTCTTAATGTGTGTTTTCAGAGAAATATATTTGTTTTTGCAATAAAATAAATAGTTTTTTTAATTCACTAATTGTAGGCATTTTGTTTTAAGGGCTATGATGTGATACATAAAGCGCATACAAATTATCTTATGTGTTAACTGAAATTGTTTTTTTTTTTTCACTGATATACTACTTTTCATTTTATGTAATTATATCACAGTAAAAAGCAGGAAAACATGTAGGTAATATTTATATTTTTTGTTGTAGTTGGTTTCACTATATTTTTTTCAGTAGACGGTTTTTGTCGATTTTCTCGTAATTTTGATTTTTACACATAAGAGGTTTCAAAGTCGCAACGACGATTTGTAATTTATTTGTTCTATATTCGTTTTGCTCTGTTTTATAAAGTAATTTTATATACTGAATATTATATACTTTCCACCCACAAACAAAATAAGCTAAGTAAAACTATAAATAAAATAATACGTACAAACGGTCATGTAAATAAAATATATTCATTAATACATCTTTCTAATATATTGTAATATATAATATAAAAATCTCGTGTTAGTGTTTGTTATCGAACTTCTCCGAATCGGCTTGACCGATTTTTATGAATTTTTTTATGTCTATTTGGTAGGTCTGAGAATAGGTTGTAGGCTATTTTTATATGTCCCCTAGATCATATGGGTGGCCCTCTCCAGATTTTTTATTTTGAGACCAAATTTTTTGTTTCATTTTTTTATGATTTTGGTATCAAAAAATACTTATAACCCCAAATTTCATCCCTCTGCCACGATTAGAACGCAGGCGGAACCGCAGGAATTGCTAGTAAAATATATAAATCTTGGTTAGTCTAATACAATACCAGCTAGTATCACCATTATAATAACACACTCCTCCCTACAATACCCACATATGTACTATCGTATTAACCATTAATTAGCTCATGTCAAGATTTTAATGTTGTTACAGTACATGTCAAGTGTCAATCAAAAGTTAGAAAACCTAAGCAAAGCGAAAATCATTTCTTTGTTTATATATCGATATTATATTATATTACTTTATTAGAGAATCTCACTAAAGCTAAACGCAGCATAAAAATTAAGAACGTTAAAGTTCACTTAAATGTTTTTTATTGCTCAGCCTTTATCCCACGAGAAACCCTGTTATAAGTTTAAATTGGCATTTCTCACAATAATGGCTTAATGTTTCAGCTCGCGGTGTCTCTATCACTAAGTAATTCTTATTTAAAATGTATGAGCTACCGGTACAAGAAAAATTGTATCGAGGGCACTCCCTCCTCGGTCATGTAAATTTCATATTTAAACTTAATCAATTTCATACCGCGTATTTTTATTACCACTTTTATTTTATATTCAAACGATAATAGAACTTTATTGTTTACTAATATTGAATATAATATTTAATAGTTAACAAACTTAAATTAAATATATTCTCTTCGTTTTTTTTATACTTAACTCATTTATATTCATCAAACTTTTAAAGCTTATGTGATTTCGATTTTAATTTCTATCAATTATTATAATTGATTCTGAATTTTCCAGTTCTTGAAGAGAATTTATTAATTAATATAACAATATATGTTTATGCCAATGGCGCAATTCTATAAGCTTATTATATTTGTACCGCATTACGTTACCACAGACCTTTAGAGTTGATGTACCGAGATCAAATTGAACATAGATATATCAAACATCACTCTTCAAAAATCTAAACAATTTCTATCCAAAAGTCAATAATATCAGTTGCTTTATAACAGCTTGAAGGAGGAACAAAGCAAGAAACATGCTTCCGCAATTTCAATTTAAACATTAATACAGTGTTACGATAGTTAAACCTTCTCCAACCAGTTATGTCGAGCATCTCCTTCAAATATAGTTGTCTTTTATTGAAGATGTAATTGAATTATTAATTAAATAATAAATAAAAAGCCTTTTATTTCATGAATATAAGTTATATTCATGAACTAGAGATTCACCCTTGCTCCGCTCGGGCTCGTTCCTAGGTACATTAATATACATTTCACAGAGATGAGATATGTTCCCGCAGTGAAGAGTACCTTATATGTTGAGCCGGAGAACCAGCTCTCATCATACCAAATTTAATCAAAATCTGTCCAGTGGTTTTCTCGTGATGCGAATACACACAGATAGACAGACAAAAAATTTAAAACCTATAGATTTGGCATCTGTTATATAATAACTATTTCAATTAAATTGATAAAAAATATTCAAAAATATTTTTGATAAAAAAAAGGTTCAACTAAGTTTTGTTACGTGCTGTATAATAATATAAGCAATATATTTTAATTTTTAGATATTATATAGGCACTATACTTGTATTTAAAAATGCCATTCAAATAATATTTAAGTTTCACCTACAAATAAAATCAATATTAATTAAGTGCTTGTAGATAACTTGAAACTTCTTATTTTGTACGGAATTAGACTTTACGAGAGTACGGTTTAATTTGACAGAGAATTGGCAGCGGACGTGTCACCACTCTATTCGCAAACAGACACCTTCGATACGTCGATGTGGATCCAGAATCGTTTACACAGTAAGAAGTATTACAGAATAAGTAAGTTAAATTTTAATAAGTGTAATATTATATCACGTATTTTTTAAACAATAAGTATTTCAAAAATGTTTATGTCGTAGTTTCTTTTGCCTAATACCTTTGTCTTTCTGTGAAAGTTCCACTAATAATGAACAAACAAAATTAATAATAGAAAACATGGAACCTATAAAATAATTATATTTATTGTAAACGATTGAAAGAAAAAGAGAACACATTGCAATATGTAATTTCTAAATTAAACATATCTTACTTGTAATTGGAAAGTTAATATTTAGAGAATTAGTTTAACAATGTGAAACTCCAAAAGACTGCATAATAATATCATAGCCAGTCAACAAGATGTTTCTAGCTAAGGCCTCTTAACCTACGCCGCTAATGAAGACTGTGATATTAATCTATAGTGGCGGTTGTTGACCGTATAACTAAGTTTGCCTGAGCGAATCCAGGACATCACCGCAATTTTTGCTTTGACATATTTAATTTTATTATACTTATTGGTACAGAAACTTATTAAAACGTGAAAAAGATGATTTTCTTGTCAACTTCAGAAGAAATAAGAAGAAAAAAAAAACAAATGCTTAAACCACCTGAATTGTTAACTAGGTGATTGTATAGTAACTAAGTACCTAGTTAGTTTTTTTAAATCGGTCGAAATTACTAAAGTATTTCAAACATTATACAAAAAAACCTCTTACTTTTTTACAGTATTGAAATTCCATTCGCAAACACAACTTAATTAAATAAGTAAATTAAAAATATCAAAATTAAACCAAATGTGAATAACAACTCGAGATCAGTTGGAAATATATTTTAACTCTCAAGCTCAAGAGGGCTATTGTAGGTACTTGTATGAATACGATATACGAAATGGGGTCGAGAGCAAATTTTAGTTATTTACCTACTTGTATAACTAATGTCTCATACATGAGTAATATCCGTGGATATTATGTGAAGTGACCGCATGTACTCTGTGCCTAACAAAGACGTTTAAAAAAATACCAAACATAATATATATGTACAAACATTCTCTTTGGTCATTCTAAAAATTCCATATAGACATCTGTTAGACAGTGGGGTTTCTCACCGGGAATATTGAATTTTTGGTTCGACGGTTAACCTATTTAAATGTCATTAGAACCCTTTTTTTCTTCAAATATTGTTTAAATATAAATATTTATTTAAAGTACTCAGCGCAGTTATTGACAACTTAACATTGAAAAGTCGTTTTTTAATTTTGCTCTCAACAATAAATATCATATATAATTTTCTTTAAATTCGCTAACATCTTAAGGAATTAAGAGCTAAAAGAGAAGAAAGAGCACAATTAACTACGCAAGTTAAACTAAAGGCAAGCCTATAGCTATAAATAAAACAAAAATTATTTGTTTACGTTTTAAAATTATAACCTCTGTCTCCTCCGGATTGTTGAGCAGATTCAAATTTAATTATCCACTTGAATGATTTATATTAAATAGATTTCGGAGTCAGGCAGTGGTAGCCCAGTAGTTAAGCGGTCGCTTGGGAAACCAATTGAACCGGATTTAAATCCCGGGTCTATAACTTATAACGGGTTTTTGAAATATATTGCAATCCACCAACCCGCACTTGGATAACGTGGTGGAGTATGGCTTGATTCCCCTTGTATTGAAGAGAGTCCCCAGTAATGAGACTTTGAAAAAAAGCTGAATACTACATTGCTAGAGGACTGAATGTTAAAGTTTTTTTATTGGGTTAAAACGAAATTCAATTGCAGTCAAATAATAAGTGGTGTGTTACAAATATAAAGAAATAAAACATTATATTCGATTATAATATCATATAAACCAGAGTGTTAATAAAGTAGTAAAGTAAAGAAAATAAACGAATAAAGCTTCCAATAAGTTGATTTATAAAATAAACCAAGATTATAGTTATTTTATTACATACTGTTCATTTGTAACATATTAAACAATATTTTATGAACATAAATCTTATGTACGAGAACCAACGCAGAAAAGAAAAGCGAATTTTATTTTACAAATCGAATAAAGCGTATAAACTAGAACTACTAAAATCATTTCGAGTACCAGCCTTAGAACAATAAGGAAAAAAGAGGCAGTGGTAGCCCAGTGGTAACACTTTCGCTTGGCAATCCGAGTAAAGTGAGTTCAAATCCCGGATCTTACACATTTCTGGTATTTTCATATGCTAAACATTTCCACTTGTCTTACGATAAAGAAAAACGCCGTAAGCAAACCTGTATATCTAAGAGAACCTTGCAAGTATCCGAAAACAATGTCTGCCTACCATCCTTGGTGGACTATGGCCTGATCCCTCCTTAGTAAGATATGCAGTATATAACCATGGTTGTTATAATACTCAACCATGAATATTTATTTACGTGGCTGTGAAAAATGCTAACGATATTAACGTACCAACAATTATAAGAGCAGCGAACGCAAGTACTGTACAAAGATTTTTTGCATAAACTGCATTTTTAAGACAGGGTTCCATGTTTACGCCCTCAGCAAAATGCACACATTTTACTGAATAATAACAACAGCTTTTTTTACTATACCATCTTTTTATTTTGCATATTTTTTTACTCACCAGGAGTGCAAGGAAAATTATTATAAAAGAGTTTGAGCATACATTTTAAGTTAGATGCAGTAAATTTATGAACTGTGCTTTAATAGTACGCTTTCTTTAAAACCAAACCAAGAGAAGATAATTAAAGATACCATATGTAAATATTACTTTTATCTGAACATCACTCGCGACTGATATACTCTGTAATTCATAATAATTCAATTATTTATGTAGCTATTTATAAGTCATACTTGCTGTGCCAATCCTCGCGGGTTCGAGGCCCGCTGGTGCTTTAATTTTTTGATGAGTACGAATGTTTGTACTCCAGTCATTATATACGCATAGTGTCGTGTAGTACACACAGTAGTTAAAATTTTTTTCGCTATTTACTGCAAAAATGCAAATTGGGTTTTATTAAAATAACAGCTATGTGGTAATAGTAACAGCGTGTGTTACGGAAAACAAATATATAATATGGTTAGCTATATAATATTTAAGTTTAGTATGTTTATATTTACTAATAATATAAGTTTATCTTTAATAATTACATTCTTCTATCACTTTAAATTATAAAAAAGAGAATTATTAATGTAATACTCTCTGGAAGAAACAAAAATCTTGTAACTAAAAATATATTTGCTTCAATCTTAGTAAAAGAAATTACTCTATATATTGGGTTGTCTATGAGAGCTTTTTTTAAGATTTACAAGGAATCCATAAAATTAGCAGCGCTCATTAAGATGTCGACAAATAATTCTACAGTGGCGACCTTCTTAAGTGGTTTGTAAATTATTGCTAATAAAGGAGGCCGTTCATTTCAGGCACTAAAGTCCAATTGTCGACCAACGAGAAAAAAATTTAAGCGACTTATTAGGCAGGTCAAGGCTTGTTTTTTTTTTAAACACATAGAAATGAAATAGAAAGCTAAGAATAGATGTGTTGGATGACTATTTCAATCTCTCAGTTTACTATTACTAGTTATACTATCACTTCACTTCATTTCACTTTACTTCATGTCACTTCACTTCACTTCATATCTTGTTACCTTTACTCAATCTTCATAAACTTCGAATTCGCAGTATTCATCAATCGACATAATAACTAAAGATACCTAACATTTAGAATTCCAGAATACATCAACTCAACTGACTTCCCAATTATTATATCCTAAAACTAACTAAAATCTAATCCCAGTTCGAGGCAACGTGTTAATCTTCCCCGCCAACAATTCTGCGGTATATTAACAAACATTGTTCAAACGGGGCAACCGTTCTCAGACATGCTAAGCGGTTTCCTATTCCCACTATTGAAATCACTCCCAATTTGCTCGCTCCGAATAATATTGTATTGATTTTCAAAGATTTTATGAATATTATAAATTAAAATTCCTTTTTTTAATCAGATTTTTCATTTGAGTCTTAAAATTAGTAAGAATACACTTACCGTACAATCAAGAATCGCAATTGTGAAAGTAATGAAATACTTCTAAATATAAAAAATTATTAAACTACTTTAGTTTAATATAAACGATAATGAGTCTGTAACATAACCCATATTATATATAATATTATATTTAAATTTATTATTATTATTATTAAAATTTTCGCTTCACACACACACATTATCACATTCATTATAATTACGTACATATATATTAATTCAATTTGTCACACCGGCTCATAAATTATAAACGCTAACTTTCTTTCAGCTGTAATTTTAAAACAAAAACGCTTACCCAATTTGTAAAATTACTTTAATTTTCAACAAAAGAATATCTTGTTTTCGTTTGTTTACGTTGATTTCTTAAAAAATCGGACTCTTCAGCGAGATTTGCAAAACAAATTAAGATAAAATATATTTCTTTGGACAAACAATCTCGCTGATTTATTAATGAGTTCGAAATAATACAAGTTTTAATGATTTTATAAAACGAACAATTTTCTTATTTCATACGTATTACTAGATTCAATTGACTCTGTGGTCTAGAACGATTAGTACTGGCCGCCAAAGTCAGTCAGGTCAACATTATTATATGCTGAACGTAACATAATATACACACACGAAGAACACTGTTGTATAACATTAATGTCCTTATTTTATTTTGAATTGTCTAGATACTCGTATAAAATTTATTTCATATTAATATACTCCTTTACTAAAACACAATATACATTTCATGCTTATTTACCTGCATTAGTAATTCCAACATACATCAACTTTCTACTCAAGATATTATAATCTGTAAAATGACATAAAAAATGTAATATTGAATACTTTATAATATTTTTATGAAATTTACATTAAACCCTGAAGAATACGGTCTGCCAAAAATGACTCCCATCCATCTAATTTAAATATTTAACAAATCATGCCTGTAAAGCTACGCGTGAATTTGAATAAAATTTACCCACACAATATAACGGCAGATCATAATTTTTGCAAAAAGTCTCTTTGGCTCATACTACGTGTCATGCGTGCAAATAGGCGACTTAGCGCGTTACATCGATTGCTCTTTGCTCGATGCCAAATTCATTTTGTTCAAACATGTAGTAGGTAGTTAATAAATTTTCGTATATGTTATCGAAAGCTGTATAAAGCTTAATGTGTTTTATATGTTTCTTGGTTAATTATATTATTGATTTGACTTTTATATCAAGATCAACAATTTCATAAAGATGACTTTCAAAATTATGTAAAGAGTTTCGTATTCAAAGTTAGACTAGGGCCTTATATATTAATATTAAGCCAACGGCACCTGCCCTGCCATTATTTTTAGAATGTGTTGTAAATAAATTAAATTTTATTAATATTCACTATAAAACACATAATAATTTATAGATTTGTATCGTATAAAGGCCTTTTCAAAGTTCTAATGCTGGGCACGGGCCTTACTTCGTGGGGGATTAAGCCATAGGCTACTAGATGGTCAAGTGCGGGTTGGCGAACTTCACAAGTCTTTAAGATATTTTCTTTTACCGTACGATAAGTGGTACTCACGTTGGAAATAATGCACATGTTAGGGTTATACTGAGCTAATATATAATTTTTGCTAATTGAGCTTATTTATATTTTTTAATCAGATCATCTTTTCTGTTTTTTCACGGATTTATTTTGATTTTTGATCTCGATATTTCAATTGAAACGCAAAAAATCTGTCTCTTCTCAATATCGCACAAAAAGATTATATTTTATTTATTATAATAACTTACTTTACTTTTAAACGTCTTTATAATTAAACATATTTGTAATAAATTGAACTTTAGGTTCAATAGACTAGGTTTAATATGAACTTACGTAAAGCTCTACCTAAAGTTTTACACTCCTACTGCGTATTTATGTTAGTCGAGAATTGCAAACGTAGTGGGCAGGAATGCCCGTATATAAACTGATTTACTAGAGGTCCAATTCAGCCGATTTTCTTGAAAACTGGCCAAAGAGCTGCGTTATTTGTGCTATATTTGTTTTTAGTGAAAACTATTGTTCCGCATTTGAAATATAGCATAAACATTAAATTGTAAACTAAAGGTAAATACTACAAAATAATGTGAAGAGTAAGATTAAAAGAATTGCTTAAAATATAAATTAAGTTCACTTTGACAAAACAAAGTTAATGAACTAAAGTAAAACGCGACTAATGAGAAATAATCTAGAAGCCACGACCACCTTTTTATTTATTAGATAGTTTTTTATAGGTATTAGATTTTTTTTGTATTTTAATTTTACCTATTTTTCTTTAGTCTATCGCAGTGTGTGTTTGTATTTGCCGGGTCGCGACCCGGTAATGGGTCATCAAAATAAAATACAGGGTCACAAAGATCTCGCCTTGTTTTAAAAAATAATACCTACTTACGATCGACGCATCGCAATATATTGTATTAACAAACAATTTTTAGTATTAATAAATGTGTATTATTTTACCTAATGGAACCAGCTTGGGTTTGAAAAGTGGGAAGGGGCAGTGTAAAAATTACCGGGCCATGGCAGAACAATATTTGGGAAACACTGTTCTATCGGTATACCAGGTTTCGCCAAAATAGTAGTATGATTTTAACTGGAATTGCTTTTATTCTAAACTGCTAGTAACAAATCAAGACACATCAACATTTTAAAAGACTCGTCTGAAAATAACAGATAAAAAAATTAATTAATATATTTTTTTAATGCTATCCTAATGAAATCTTAAGAAACTCTATTCCAAAGCCTTCATTTAAAAGTATAAATTTAAATAATTTATAAAAAAAATTGTGGCTTTTTAATAAATGAAAAATAATTATAACAGAAACTACTCTCAGCATAGAAAATGTTTATATAAAGGCAAAGGACCTACAAATAACTCAGCTTTGATGAACATGAAAGCGGTTTGAGGTAACGTTGGTAATGAATTAAAAAGATGAGATAGAAATTCCATGAACCATAACTCAAGAAGCTGTTAATTCATAGACGACCGGTGTGGAGCGGTTATTTTTATAAAAGTTAATACAAGTTGGGATCAAAAGCCTAACTTCGTTTAGAAATTTGGATAGATAAAGTTAATTTATTAAAGTTGTAATACATTCGCAATATCAGCTCTTGAATATTATGTGACATCATTTCCTCACAGACTTACATACCGTCTTTAATTTTAAATCTATATACCTATTCAAAATGTAAAAGTTGAACATTTAAAAGTGCTTGTAAAAGTCTATTTGAATAAAGTATAATAATTTGATTTGATTGCTGTAGGTACTAACTTGTCTTTGCTTCATTCTTTGTTCATATGCTGTATATAGATACTAGCGATTCCCGCGGCTCCGCCCGCGCCCACAAATGATGAAAATTTAGGGTTATAAATTTTTTTAATGCCAAATGTTAAATATAGTATACAGTATAGTATACAAATAAAGTAAAAAGTAAAAATTTGGTCTAAAAATATAAATTAAAATATCTGGAGAGGACCATCCTTATCACTTTGGGGAATTAAAATTAGCCTACGACCTATTCTCAGACCTACCAAATAGACACAAAAAGTATATTTATTTATTTATTTATGGTTTTTTTTTGGCAAAACAAAATAATAGGCCAAATATATACAACAAACCTTCCTCGTTTATCGCTCTTTTTACTACTGAAAACCGTACCAAAATCAGTTTAGTGGTTTAAAATAAGCGATGTATTACAGCTTAATATAATAAATACATATATCATGAAATTCAATTCAAATTAATATTGACATAAAATAAAAATAATATTTATCCATTATTGAGAAGGGCCAACTAACGTTTTCCTTGTTTTTTCACAGTCCTATAGTCCTTCCATTAAATTAAATTAAACCTGCTCTTTATTCTTTTCCGATTGCGCACGTACACTACCGTTGCTGCACCTTTTTATACTGACCTGCAATGAATATTCGCTGGAAATAATATCCCTGTATATAAACTGATGAACTACTCAATAATTTAAAAGTTTTTGGTATGAAGAGCCCATATTTGGTCGATTTTACAGTTACGATGATATTTACATTTCAAATAAACGAAGCGTTTCTAACCCATTTATGATATTTATGATTTAAAGTTTATTTCTTGATAATTTGTTTTTTATAATTTAATATAGTAAACTGATGAACTACCTACTCAATTTATTTTAAACTTTTTTGTATGAATCCTAACCATCCAGCATTCTGGATAATTTAATCATATTAATCGTGTATTTTACTAATTTCTTCTAATTTACTTCAAAAAAAGGAACACAATTCTTCAAAAGACATTAATTTCCTTCTTATATTAAAGCTCATCATATTTAAACTTAATGGATGTAAGCAAACGACCATCAATAGAATTGATCAAAAGATGCTTCTGATAAAGCGGCTCTAAATTTAAACTTAACAATGTATACAGTCGAAGAATCTTTTCGTATTCAAAGTGAAATATCTTTTCGTATTCAAAGTGAAATATCTTGAATAATATCGGATTAACAAGATTGTCGTAGATCCGCTCTTGGGCCAAATTTCCTTTTATCTCATCCGAGTTTTATATCTAATTCCAATCAGTGGCCAGGTTTTTGCGTTCACTAGAAACAAATACCATATATACCATAAAAAATAGTATATTTATATAATATATAGAGAGCTTTCTTTTACATAACCAATTTTTTCCCTATCATTTAATTTATACGCATGGAAAAAAATTCAAAACAGAATATTGCGACCTTATAAAGTATTATTTGACTTGGAATATGCTTTATAAGAAATAAATAAATAAAAACTTGCAAGTAAGTATTCAGTATTTGATTTATTAGTATATGAATAAAATTTTTTTTTTAATATTATAACATATAAAGATACAGGTAGCGTTTTCTTCGCAATAAAATATTTTTTTTTATGGGACAAAGGGGGCAAACGGGCAGGAGGCTCACCTGACGGTAAGTGATCACCTCCGCCCATGGACATCGGCAACACCACTGGGCTTGCGGATACGTTGCCGGCCTTGCAGGAAAGAGAGGGAGGGAGGAGGGAGAAGGACGGGAGTAGGGATGGGGAGTGGGCCTCCCGGATTCTCACTCACCGGACGTAACGCGACAGCATAGCTGCCACTTCACACCGGTCTTCTGTGAGAGAGTGGTACTATACGGGGCGTGCCGGCCCATTAGGCTGCTACCCGAAGGTAACAAGCATGGCACTACCACTTAATAAATTATTGTAAATAATAAAATATTATTATTTACAATAATTTTACAATAATAAATGCTATCTGTGTACATTATTAATAATATCCTTCAAATTAGTAGAATAACCAACATACATACATACATATACAAACTTCATCATTTATAAGAGTAGTTACGACACCATATATTTTTTAAACAACCAGAAAGTACTAAATAAAAAGGACAGAAAGTGCAAGACAAATAATTGTGTTCATAGTTTAAGCTCAAACATTAGGGACGTGACATTTTACAGCCGGTCTAAAGGCGTGTTTGAACTTCTCTCCGGTGTAACGACTCAACCTATTACCGGCCAAATTGCATTGTTTTCAACTATTAGCACTTAGAAGCTGGACAATTGTTTTATTTCTCGTAATCATTTGCTCTACAAATGGTCTTTATCGTAGTCAAGTTATGATATTTTATTAGACATATTACACGTTCGATTTTTGTTGAAGTAAATATTTATACTATTTATAAGTATTTTAATGTTTGCCAAATCAAAGTCTGATATAAAAAATGATATTCGTAAGTTGTTTATTAAAAAAATGATTGAAAATGGCAAATACAGATAATAATACAGTAATACAAAAATAATAATTCTATGTGAATTCAATAGAGCTTCGACAAATTTACTATAAGTATTAGGTATGTAGTATACAATAAATAAAATACAGCGTCCGCTAAATCTGTTAAATTTAGCAATTTCAGAAGCAGGAAGTATAACAGATGTTCCAACATAATTAAGCGATTGTAGCCTAACAAGTCGACTACGTCGTCAAGCCAGGAAATATGTCTCGGTCTGAAACATGTTCTTAAATCACTAGGTCAACGGCGCGTGACTTGGAAGTCTTTCTTGAAGTTTTAAGCTTGCCTCTAAAAGTAGAACTTGACAACTGTCAAGAGTTCTACGAACTGAATTTTGAAATTAAATATTTGTTTTAATCTCTACAGTAAATGTTGAGGTTAGAGAGAGTTTATTTACTCTTTACTCAGAAATAAGATATTTTGTCGCTGTAAAAAGTACCCTATTTGATGACCAGGACTAACAGCTAATATTTTATTCATTAACAAAATGTTTAAAAAAAGAAATTATAAACGAGATTGAAATCGCCTTTTAAGTGTAAAAAACACCTATAATAGGCAAAAACAGGCAGCTAATATTATACCAAATTCCATCAAAATCTGTTCAGCTATTTCTCGTGATGCTACATGGACAGATAGACAGACAGACAACATTTCTAATAACTATAGATTCAACCTGTATCGATTTCTTGTTTAAATTTAATTATATGTATGTATAATGTAACTGTAATGTTATTATAATGAGGGTACGTCGTTATTTTTAATATTTAAACGATTTCAATCATTAGTGGCACAGAAACAACTAAATTAGTCAAAAACAACGTCTATATTATAGTTATTTTTGAGTTGAGTTAAAAAGTTAGTTAAAGAGTTAATTAAAAAGACAACGCAAATTATTTTCTTATCAAATCTTTATTTATGTTATAATTTTTTTGTATAGTTGACTGTTGAGCTACTTCAAATTTAATCAAATTTAAATTTAAATTTTCTTAATTCCTTTTGCAAAAATTAATAAGTAGTTCTTTATTACTTAGTTAGGCTTTGAAAGTAATTTTATATTTTTTTGTATTGACCGCGTTTGTCTAACTAATAATGAGTCTTATATGCGTATGAATAAATAAGTAACCAACCTATATTGGGACATTAACACAGTACCATCCTTTTCCATAGCTGCGAGGTATGGGGCTTTAATTATAGTTATAGAAACTAGATACCAGATAGTTGATTCACTACACTTTTACATGTATATAATCCATACTTCCATACTTCCATACTATATTATAAATGCGAAAGTAACTCTGTCTGTCTGTCTGTCTGTCTGTTACCTTTTCACGCCTAAACCACCCAACCGATTTTGCTGAAATTTGGTATGTAGATAGTTTGCATTCATGAGAAGGAAATAGGCATATAATTTTTTGGAAATTCAACCCCTAAAAGGGTTAAAATGGGTGGCAAAGTTTGTATGAGAAAAATATTTTTATTGCACATTTTTGCATGAAACTTTGAATTAATGCTTTTTAGTACAAATGATGAAACACGTATTTCAGGGTTTTTCGAAATTCACCCCCATTGGGGGTTAAAGGGGGTGGCTAAGTTTGTATGGGAAATTTAATTCTATTGAAATATTTTGCGTGACACTGAAATAATGCTCTGCAATACAAATTAAGAGGGCCAGAACTTTAAATGGGGAATCAGTCCTTGGTACATTATAAGTAACAGTATATAAGCAAAAATGTTTATGTATGTATATAATGCTCACAAAAAGTCCGCTATGGTATGTGCCTATTACAATTCAGCCAAAATAACATTTTTTGTTCAACTTCAGTTCAAATACGGGTGGAATCGAATAGAGGTGATATTGGTATTAATTTGATTTTGTACGTGTAACTCCACTTTAAAGTCGGTATTCTCACGAGACCTTAAACAACGCGGGCGAAACCGCGGGGCGATGATACCTATTCAACATACAGTAACAGAGCAAAGTCACATTTATTTGAAATATTTTTTAAAACAAAGGTTGTGACGTATATTTTATTAAATATAGACCTCAAAATAATAGTTGTTAAAATTTTTGAGCGTTTGTCTGTTTGTCTACTAAATTTTGTGTAGTAATAATTTATTACTGGGGTCAACATTTAGGATACTTTTTATTGAAGAAATTTCTTTTCACTGAAACAGGAAGACAAAATAATTGGTTTTATTGAGTTGGCCTAAGAAAGCTACCAGTGGCGAAATCTTAAGAGATACGTCAAAATAATGTAGTAGGAAATTCTAGGTCTAAAAACAGCCTACTGAAAAGTCTACAATACCAAAATATATGTAAGTTACACTCGCAATACCTATTTTTATTATTAGTATATCTATATTATCTATACATATATATGTATAAATATAATAAAGCAGAAACTTATAAAAAGTATGTACATGAAATATTTTTTTAAAAACAATGACTGTAATGAAATATGTATTGAATAAACACCTACATTATTAAAATGTTTGTCTGTTTGTATGTTATCGCTTAACACAAAATGTACCGGACCGATTTAAAAAAAAAACTGTGTAATGATTACTTATTACTCGGGTCATTACTGTGGTACTCTTTATTGTAGAAAAAAACATTGCCACAGGAAAACAAAATAATTTATTTCATTGAGTCGTCCTTAGAAACCTAGCTGCGGGTAAGTCTTGAGAGATACATCATAACAATATTGTAGGTCTTAAAAAGGGCTACAGAATAGTTTACAATATCAAATATCTGTCTCCTAAGCTACACTCACAATATCTATTTTTATCAGTACCTACGTAAAAAACAGTAACTTCGTAAATCGAAGCGTGCGTTTCACAAATAGTACATAACTGATTTGAATTAAGTTTTGTATAGTGCTACGTCATTATACGAGAAAACATTTAAAATACCTTTTATTGAACATTAATCTTACATTCCTAAGTGAAAACACAATTACTGGTTCTATAGAGTTCTTACAAATTTCTATAGATAACTCTTGCTAAAAATTTAGAGAAACATCTCACAGGATTACAAAATAACTGATGCTGTAGATGAAATAGAAAATGCTATAGAGTAAATCCCAGAAAAGAGGGCCAGAACTTTAAATGGGGAATCAGTCCTTGGTACATTATAAGTAACAGTATATAAGCAAAAATGTTTATTTTACTCACTCTTAGCGCGAGCGAAGCCGCGGGCACCGCTAGTTATTAATATATACATTAAAGAATGCAGTACAAACATTCGTACTTAGCACACATATGATTGTTCCCAGCGAGATTTGAACCCGCTACTACATGCACATTGCACAGTAAGTAATGATAAGATAAAATGAAATATTTTAGCAAATGACTTCAGCTTTAATGAATTACCGATATTTAGTAAAAAATCGCCCAAGAACCAAACAAATAACCGTTTATAATATGATTTTATATAATTAGAGCATCCGCTCAAACTCTTTACAAACATTTATTTTATTTCATTTAAAATTTAATACCACTGAAATTCTTTCCAAGAATTTTACATTGTATCGTCCAAGTAGAATGTCTGAAACATGTTCTTAATTCATTAGAACGACGGCGCGTGACTTGTCTGTCATTATTAAAGTTTTAAGCTGGAGCTTCAACTAAATAACTGTCAACGTTTTCATCCTTAGAATAGTGTAATTGAATAATAAATTAATAGATGGCTTCTACTTTTTAATTGCGAAAGTTCGTATGTATTTGTGTGAATGTTTGTTACACACGTTAAAACGGCTAAACAAATTTTGATAAAATTAAAAAAAATATAGATTATACCCCTAATAAATTAACTTTCGTTTATAAAAAAAAATAGGTATGTTGACTAACACTTACATCTATCTGCGGTAAGCTAGGAGGCTTGTGTTATGAATACCAGATAGTTGAAGTACTAAACTTATAAAATTTCAAATACCAAATTATTAATATTTTTATGATTCATTTAAAATACCCATACATTTTAACTATAAACCGTAAAATTTTCTGTAACATTTCATTTAGTAGGTAGTTCACAATATGACACAAGTGGAGTAAATTCTAAATAGGAAGTGACTTTTACACAGAAGTGACAAAATTCTTGGCTTTAGCTTTTATCGTATTCGGTTCCTGTACGCTGATATATTTTCTGCAGTAACACATTTTAGAATGGGAAGTATATAAAACTTGTACTTGAAACAACGTCAGTTAAGATAAATTAAACGTTTTTATAATTTTATAATAAAATAATAAGTAGCCTTAGTTACTCCTTATAACATTAGCTATCTGCTAGTGAAAGCCATCAAAATTTGTCCAGCCATTTCAGAGATTAGCCGAAACAAACAGACAGACAGACATACAGACAAACATTTTAACAATATAGATTTTTTGATGTAAGTACCGTATATTCATATGCTTTAATATAATAAAATGTAATTAAAAAGAGACACTTAAATTTTATTTATGTACTAATTTATTTATTAATGTATAGTATATCAACTACCTGGTATCGGAATACAGGCCTCGTAGCTTACCAAGGAAGTAGATAGTGATTTGTATTAACACATCACCAATCAATTTATTATTACATTTATTATTGCAATGGATCTGATGATAAAATCCCAAAGATAAAAGATTCTCACAGATCGTACTTCTGATTGCATAATAACTAGTATGAATTAGTTTTTCCTCATCGAACGTGAGGAGAATAAGCAACAGGAATATTCATGACGCGATTTTATAAAAATACGTTATACGTTGTGAAGAAAATATGAAGCTTAAATTGATCACTGCGAAAAGTAATACTTTCTCCTGTTATTTGGAACTAATCTCTTACCCTCGTTTCGTTCGAATGCTTATTTAAGTGCGTGTACATAGCGTTATTACAGTTTAATTAAAAAGTTGGTGTATTAAGTGTAGTTGGGTATATTATAAAACTTTGTAATATTAAGCTGAAGGGTGAAGCTGTCATAAAATTAAATATATTTTTTTATAATATTAAGCAATGTTTTAATTCTAAACAACGTAACAAACCCTTATTACAGTTTTCAATTAGATATGAAAGAGCTATAAAGATAGATACTTATAATTTAGATATCCAGCCAGATGGGGTGTTGCCGCCAAAAAACACGACTTGCCTACTTTCCTTCAAATATCCGGGTCAGGCATTGTTTCTTTGTCACCGAACCGGACAACTCAACGACAAACTTAACTTTGCGCTCCTCAAAACATAAATCCTAGTACAACTACACCTAAGATCTTCTATCCCAACTGTATATTACTCTTGCGATAAAATACAAAAGATATCTGCCGGCCGCTCTTGGCATTCTGCCTCGTTTTATTTGACCATTGCCTCTGTGTTTTTAAGTAATTGTGTTAATGATTAAAATTTGTAAAAATAGTGATACAAAATATGTTTTACTTATTCGGATCCATACATATTTTTTAAGCCTCCGCTCTATGAATGCGTAGTTGTTACATTTTTATATCGTATTAGATACTCGTATATTAAATACTGGTATACTTACGAGCTTTTAAGTTTAAAATAGACTTAGAGCTTTTGCTTCTGTTTGTTATTGGAGCTTTTTATTCCAGGTTAGTATTGAATAATCAAAAACCACACCGGTTATTTTCGATGCTAATCATAGTACAAAAGCTTACTGAGCTGAGACTGTACTAACACAATAATTTACAAGTGACATAATATACACCCTACCCAGACTACCTATACTCGTATATCGTAACATTTTTCCAAGCACACATTGCATTTAGCGAAGACTGATAGCAGTATTACGTACGATCCCATTTTGCGACGTTTGAATTGTGAGACACGTAAAGTGTTGTTATTTGTTCCTTTGTGAGTTTAGTCTTTTTTCCTTTCCCGGTTATGAGTAATGGTGGGACGGAGAGAGCTCGACGTGGACCAGACCCCGTGAAATACGATCGCGATGCGGTACGCGTTGCTTGCCCCTATTGTGATTTCCATTGTTATTTAGTTTTTGTGACTACCGTACGCACTTTGTCCCGTTTTGCGCCTCTAATATACTTTATCTGACGACACGCTGGCTCAGTTGGTAGAGAAATTTCTGCGTCAACGGTCGCGGGTTCGACGCTGGGGGCATTCATTTGTTGAGCATTAATGTTTTTGTACTCCGGTCATGGGTGCTTATATATTTTATAATATGTATTTATTTAAAATTTATATGTGTAGTATATCAACTTTCTGGTATCCGTAACGCAAGCTTAGCTTACCACGGACCTAGATGGCGCTGTGTGTGATAATATTTGAACATATTTACTTATTATTTATTTATTCATTCTATATACTACTAAACTAGCGACTAATTCTGGCTCGCTCGAGCTCGTCCATAGATATGTTTTAAAAGTTAGTGTAGATGTCTCAGAAATGAGATATTTTCAATATGTCCAATGGATTTCTCGTGATGCGCTTACAGTCAAACGGACAAATATTGTAAAAACTATAGATTCGGCCTCTGTATCGATAAGATTTTTCAAATAATGTTCAATTTACAGATTCGATTAACTTAAAATTTAATTATATCTATAGATTACATAGTAATAAAATAA
Organism: Boloria euphrosyne; assembly: GCA_951802675.2. Taxonomy (NCBI): domain Eukaryota; kingdom Metazoa; phylum Arthropoda; class Insecta; order Lepidoptera; family Nymphalidae; genus Boloria; species Boloria euphrosyne. Next base: position 12,101,760 of record OX637875.1, on the reverse strand, counting down.
GGTACACTGTATTTCATATAAATTGCTGGACTTCATAATAAATCGTTTTTCATATAATATAATCTGTTTTAATAAAATACACGAAAGCTAATATATATTTCATTTTCATAGAAAATAAAGAGCTATCCAGATTTCATATTAAGCTCTAATACACTGTACTATAAGAAAATAAAATTCCTTCAATTCTTTTACTAAACTAAATATAGAAAAGCGAAATAAAAGAAAAATCCGAATAGGCTTACGGGAAATGGGGGAATACGTAACAATTTAACATCTCATCGTTCAGATTGGAGGAGCCAATACCAAAATGATATGTAACAAAGCTCGAAATATAAAAGATTGGGTAATTGAATACGCTACAATGGCGAAGGAAAAATGTATGTAGATTACAGCACTTCGAGCAGATAACAGGGGGTAGTGTACTAAGATTTTCCACTTCGCCGATGGCTGCAAACCCTCTAATATTATTATGGTAATGCGACCAATTTCAATAAAAGCGTTCGCCTCCAAAGACATTTCCTTTTAGGTAGGTATAAATCTGGTAGACATGTGACGGTTAAGAAGACACGGGTCTGAATTTGTAGCTCATATCTTTTCACGGTTTTTCTTCATTTCGAATTTGGAGGCAAATCGAAAAACGATGCGGGATAAATTTATTATCGGCTCAAATACTCGTATTTGTCCTGTACGTATTGGACTGGAGCGGATGAACCAAAGTAAATAGAACAAACCGAATACTTCATTTAATAACAATTTTTAACGTTGCTGAGGGACGATGATGGATTACTTATATGTACAATGTACATTGTACATACAATACTGGTGTATGTATGAAGTTACTTCGGTAGACCTATATTGCAAAAGACGTCAGGGTTTACGTGTCCATGGAAACCAAATATTAATATTTTCAAAAAAGTAGGTACATGTCCAATGGATAAAAAAGCTCGACACTTTGAACTAAATTTAACAAGGCAACTAAATCTTACATTGTCTTACTTTTTCCATTAAAGTCATAATTTAAGTAAAATTATATACATATGTATAAATCTGATAATGCCATATTTGGCGTTTTGATAAGATAGTAAAATATAAAGCCCACCTGAACTATTGAATGTCTGTAAAATCTTTCATTCCCGGTAAATCTGTGAAACCGTCAGACTTGACTAATGGAAGCACTCAGCTCTAGCGGCTTATCTGTTGCTCAAGAATGCTCTTATTTTACAATTGCGAAAAATGAGTCATAATCTTATATACATTCATACTATATAATATTATAAATGTAAATGTGCTTGTATCTTTGTTTGTCCGTCTAACACGTCATCATATCATAACACATTTTTTATGTGGAAGTTGTTGGGATGGAGAGTGATACGCATAGGCTTTTACCGCGGAAAAATTATACTACTACCATTACAGTCGATTCGCCATGGTTGTACTTGAATTTAAAAATACCAATATAGGTATACACATTATTTTAAATTTCCATCCTTTCATTAGAATTAGAGAAAGATACTTTCATTTTTACATATCATTACATAGATTTACTTTACATAATACATAACTACCTGAATTAGTGAACAAATATAATAAATTTATTTTCACTTACCTTCTGCGGTATCGATATGAAACTCGGTAAGGAATAATTCGGATGACAATACAATAATTTGGCACACGATCGAGCTAATCCTGAGATGGAGCCAATAGTGGGATTGAGGAACTCTTCAATGGTTATAATTTAACCGATGGTATTGGTATTTTGTAATCAGACTACGATTATAATTGTAAACATTTATATAATACTAACAAACCCAGCCCGCTTCGCTGGGCGTAAGTTAATATAAATTAAACGGTTTTCATAATTTTTTATAAAATAAAAGTAGCCTAAGGTCCGTCAAAATCGGTCCAGCCGTTTTAGAGTAAGGCAGTGGTAGCCCAGCTGTAACGCGCTCGCTTGTATAACCGAGTGATGCGGGTTCAAATCCGGGCCTCGCACCTCTGATATTTTCATGTGCGAATCATTTCTATCATGATTACACTTGTCTTAGGTGAAGGAAAACATCGTGAGGAAACCTGCATGTCTGAGAAAACCTAGCAAGTTTTCGTAAGACATGTGAAGTCCGCCAACACGCACTGGGCCAGCGCGGTGGACTATGGCCTGATCCCCCTCGTACTGAGGGAGGCCCGTGCCCAGCAGTGGGACGTTAAAAAGGGCTGATGTCGTTTTAGAGTAGACGGACATAAATTTAAAAAAAAGGTAGGTATTTAATGTTAGTATCGTATATACTTTCATATGCATTTAGTGAAAAGCTGTTAATTTTAAATTAAAAACAGACACTTCAATTTTATTTTTATGTACTGATTATTTCATTTAGGAGGAAAAGAGCGGGTTAGTTGCTAGTATAATAATAATACTTAAAGCAATATTAATTATATATTTAATTAAGATTTTATAGAACTAACCGATAAACCCACTAAAGTCGTATAATAAACATTTAATTTGAATTTGTAATAACAAATATTGAGATCAATATTGAGATAAAAACTACCCTATGTATCAAGTTGGACGAAATTACAGATGCTTACAAAATTTGATATTGTTTGATGTTTCGAAGTTTATCGCGAACATACAAATTTTTACATATATAAGATGTGTACGGTTATTACTTTTTTATCTTTATTTAAAGGAATCATTCAAGGTTTTTATTATCTTAATATTAAATATTATTGTTAGTACTTAGAGCGGATTGACTTTTATCTGATCCGATTTTCCTTCTTAACTAAAATGGCAAAAACAATCCAAAAAATATAAAAATGGGTTTTGTTTAACAAAGACTATTTAAAAAAAGGACTTATTTTTACCTTAAATTAACTTAAGCTGCTTATAAATAAAAATTTGAAAGGTCAAACGGTTAAGGAAGAGAATGCTCGCAAATACCAAAACTGTAGGATATGAAGCATGCGTAAGCAGTCTATGCGTGCTCGGAATGATTGAACACTGCAATGCAGAGTGATTGAACGTTTCCATTCTAGGGTGCTTCAGCTTGTTTACAGTTCAAAGGCTAAGCCTAATGGGTTAATAATATTAATATCGTCATAATTTTGGAAGGAGCTTAACCGAATTATTAAAGAAACTATGTTACCATATTATTAAAGACAACTTCGTAATCCGTTGTTCGTACTATCATATGGCTGGCTATTTTTTATAGATTTTGTGATTTTTAGATGGAATATATTTTAAACGTTGTGGTTAAACTCCTACTGATTTTTTTAATTTTAAGTTTAACCTACACAAAAAAAGAAAGGAGAAGAGAAAGAGAAGAAAAAAATAAAAAAAGACGTAAGTAAAATAAGTAAGTAAAAAGTGTTTTAATAAATAAAAAATTAGCCATTTGTATTAAAATGATCATAATATTTACCTACGGATACTTACGACATTAAATCGTTATGAATGAGGTCATCCTATTTTTTGCTTTGGCTGGATTATAAATATTAGTTAAATTATAAGTATATATTTGTGGAATAAGTAACAATTTTAAAAAGAATTTACTGCAAGTTAAGATGTCCTCCCATACAACTGTATGGGCGCTTATACAATTTAGGGGACTAGCTTAATTGTTATAAATAATGATACAGAACCCTACGTGCGCGAATCCGACTCGTACTTGACGAGATTTTTTGTAACCTGAATTTATATTATACTGTGAAATATTACAATGGTTTAGTAGTACTGGGTTTTTAATAAAACATAAAAATATCCTAGATCTATTTAAGTCCTAGTATCGTGCGTCCGCATTATAAAAATGAATGTTAAACGGGGGTATGAATAGTAGGTGTTTGAAGCGTGCCGCTGCATAAAAAGCTGTTACTGCATCGTTCTCAATATTTGCATTCCAATCTTGGTTACAATTTCAGCGGAGACAATTTTTGCCAACTCTTGTTCACATCTTGTGTAAAATACGTATGTGACACATGCTGTAGCATATACATAAAAATTTTGAATTCATATTATCACACTAGTAACTCACCCTTGTTTCGCTCGGATTCGTCCCTGCGTGCTCCCTAAAATGAAGGACTTTCATACAAACTTGAGAGAGCCTTTATACGTCCTTAATCCATCCCTGTCGCGAAATCCGTTTACTAACTATAAACTACCTGCCTGAATGCGTAAGTGAGTGAGTGACTTTCGCTAGTGTATATGTGACGACACGAACCTGCCGAGGGTCCGGTGACGACACTCTGGATCAGAACAGGCAATCCAAGCCGAGGTGCCTAGCTGAGGTTTAACGCCGTATTTTCCTGGATGTCTGCAGAGCTAGGTTGGGCAGCCCAGCACTGATTTAGTGCTATGAGCTGGTATACGGACACGACACTGTTCACACTATAGAATTCACTTCGAGTTAGGGGTTGTATGTGGTTCGCGTGTTCTCTTAGAGCAGGAATAAACGAGTAGCCCGGATTTTAAATAGAAAACGATTTTTATAGCGGCGCGTGTAACGGTAGCAAGACGTCACCATTCATTCCAGCTCGGAACCAATCAGAATGCAGTACGATCAGTATGTTCACTACGTGAACCTTGACATTGGCCAGGTCCGCCGCGTGACATTCAAATAGGATTGAACCCAACGTATAATTGAATGGAGAATGAACATACCGCCCACCAAAATACAGCTGGTATTTCCCGGATTAATAGGAAATAATAATTAAAAAAAAAAAGAAAATACGATAATCTAAGTATAAAATAAATAATAATATAATGTATATTGTATATGTATGAGTTACGAATGATATATGTTACGAATGATCATGTTATAGTATAAAATATGATATATGTTATAAACGTTAGTTTAGTATACAATAGCGTAAGATCATGTGAATTACGATTCGATAGGAAGAGGGCATAGCTTTACAAGAGGTCGTTTAATCAAGCTATCCTTAGTTTTAACGGTTGCTATTCGGACGATACCAGCCGGACCGGGATGTAACTCCGTCACCCTTCCTAAAGACCATTGCAATGGAGCACGATTGTCATCCTTTATCAAAACAACAGCATTTACATCGAGTGGCTTAGAAGTCTTTGTCCATTTAGCACGTAAGGTTAAAGAGTGTAAATATTCGTTTTTCCAACGAATCCAAAAATTCTGTAGGAAGGACTGAATTAACTGCCAACGGGTTAATCTGTGAAGTTTTATATTAGTATAATCTACATCTGGGACGGTCGTAAGAGGTTCTAAAGTCAAGAAATGACCAGGAGTTAAAACATTTAAGTCATTTGGATCGGTACTTAACGCATAAAGAGGTCTCGAATTTAACACCGCTTCAATTTGAACAAATAGCGTGGACAGTTCTTCGAACGTTAAAACCTGGTTACCTATAATGCGATCCAGATGAGATTTAGCCGCTTTGATTTGAATTTCCCACACACCACCAAAGTGAGGGGCTGGACGGTTAAATTCAAATTTAATTCGTTCCGTATGCAAGGCATTCTTTAGTAAGGATAGATGATTGCTCACACCTATGAAATTTGTCCCACAATCTGCATGGATCACATTACAACGACCACGACGTCCAACAAAACGACGCAACGCTGCCAAAAATCCATCAGCTGACAACGATGATACGACTTCCAAATGGACTGCTTTTGTAGCTAAACATACGAATAAACAGAGATAAGCCTTATCTATTTTGGCTCCACGATGTGTACCTAGTTTGATACGGAAAGGTCCGCCGAAGTCAACACCCACGATAGAAAATGGTTTCACTTGATTAACACGAAATGAAGGAAGATCGCTCATATATGGCTCTAACGATTTAGGTTTTGTTCTAAAGCATCTAATACATTGGGAAAGACAACGTCGTATAACACGTTTAGCTGACAATATCCAGAACCTTTGTAATATTAAGTAGTGCGTAGTATTATGCTCCGTATGGCAATGTTGACGGTGTATGGATTCGATAACCCTATAAGTAAATTCATGGTCGCTAGGTAAAAGAGCGGGATGTCGGTGTTCGAATTCAAGACCAGCACGGGATATCCGACCGCCCACCCTGAGAATACCATCCTCATCCAGAAACAGATTCAATTTACGCAACGGTTTTGGTAGTGGTTGCTTCGCTTGAAGCCGTTGAATTTCACCAGCAAATGACGAAGATTGGACAAACTTCACGATAAATAACAATGAGTTATGATTTTCGGTTTCAGTTAGAATTGAGCCTCTATGACGATCATGTGGATTTTTCGTATTATGTATAAATCGACGAATATAGGAAACGATGTGCGTTATTTTTTCCAACGATGAATATAATTTTATTAAATTGAGGATAAGATTGCCATACTCATCTTCCGAACGAGTAGCTAAGACAACTGTACGGCGCTCTTCAGCTCTTACGATGTTTTCGTCCTCAGAACTATAAGATTGAGAAGTTTGTCTATTGGTTGGCCATTGATCAGACGGTTTTACTAACCACACTGGCCCTGACCACCATAATGAGTTATGAAATAGATCATAAGGAGGATTCCCACGTGAACAAATATCTGCAGGATTGTCTGAAGGCGCTACGTGATGCCATACCTCCGTAGAGAAAATATCCTGGATATGTCCCACACGATTAGCTACAAACGTGGTCCATCGAGAGGAGTGTGAACGAAGCCAAGATAGGACGACGGTCGAGTCAGACCATAGATAAATAGCATGGAGCTTTAATTTTGTTAAGTATGTATCAAGCACAAATTTTGCTAAATTTGTCAGCAAGACTGCACACAACTCTAATCGAGGCAAAGAGATATTCTTAATGGAAGCTACTCCTGGTTTAACAATGCAGTGATGTGGTATATAATATTTACCTTCGCCAAGCTCTTTCTCGGGTACGAGTGTCATATGGCCACTCCTCTCATAGTCATCCATGAACTCTGAATACTGCTTATATAACGACGGATCGCGGGAGAGACGGTTCTCTATGGCCTTGAATCGCCTTAAAGCAATACTACGCGAATTCTCAAACTTCGGCTCTATACCATCCTTGAAAGGTAACTGAACTCCATATCTGCCTGTTGAATCACGATAATGGTCGGTGACATATGCCTTTTCACATGCCCTATCTAGTGGTTTGAGAATTGATGCTTGAGGAACATTATCAATCTCCCAGGAGCGTTGAACCATAGAAGACAGCTCGTCAGATTTGGCTGTATATTGTAATAAGGACGAGGATGTGAGTTGTGTTCTACCTAATAAAAGCCACCCAAAAACTGAGTTCATCGCAATAGGTTGATTAGACCGACCCTTCATACATTGGTCCAAGAGAGAATCAGCGAATATATCTGCACCAAGCAAAATATCGATAGGCCCAGGTATATCGAAACCTGGATCTGCTAACGGTAACGTTTGAATGTGAGACCAACCATTCGTATTAAGTTTTGCAATAGGCTGATCGCCACAAATAGTTGATATGACATGCATATCAACATCGAATAAAACCTTGTTGTTTAATGCGAGTGAACAACGAACCATGTGACTAACATCTGCAGACACTCCACCTAAACCGTTAATATTTGCATCGCATGGTACTTGTTTAATATTTAAGGTTCGAGCTGCGTCACAAGTAATTAAATTGTTTTGGCTGCCAGTATCAAACAGTGCCCGAAAAGAATGATACCGACCCCTTTCATCTACTATCTGCACTATAGCGGTGGCAAGAAGAACAGTTGTGTTTAGTGAAGATTTTGTACATAATTCGTAACCAGAGGCCTTGGCGATTAAGGACACAGAACGAGACTGGGTATCGGTAGATTGCTCTTTGTGAAGCAATGTGTGATGTTTATGTTTACATTTAAGGCAACGGAAAATCGACTTACACTCTTTTAATTGATGAGATGATTTAAGGCAGTTGAAGCACCATCTTTTTTCGTTTGCAACAGACATGCGTTCATCTACCGATTTTGATAGAAATTGCTTACAATGTGCAATTGAATGAGTAGCATCTGTGCAAAACGAGCATTTAGGCATAACCTTGGAGTTGTCATGCCGCGTTTCTCCAGTTTTGAGTTTATCATCCGAATGACTAGAGACTAATGTGTGAGTAACAGAGCGACGCTTAACAATATTAGAAGAAGGCAAAATCGAATCCTTTACAACATGAGAAGCGACTTTAGTAGCTTCAGAAAAATGATTATCCCGTATAAGCGCTTCACATTTTGAATGTAAAAAATCTTTTAAATTAATATATTTGGGAAATTCAGAACTACAACAGCTTTCTTCAAAATCCCGGCGCAACTTCGATTCTAATTTCGATAGAACGTGATAAACGATTATAAATTCCCATTGCTCAACAGGTAAATTTAATTTTCTTAAAATACTCAAATTCTCATCAATACTGTCCAAGCTACGACGAAATTCATTTATATTTTGAATTTTTAAATTTACATTTAAAATATCCTTCCAACATGTATAAGCTAATTCACGATTATTCTGATAGCGCGCGATTAACGCGGCATACGCATCTGAATAATAGTCACCGGTTACTGGAAACACACGAATAAGTGACAACGGATCGCCGCTTAACGAAGAAATTAAATAATGAAATTTCTCAACGTCCGTTATGGAATTACAATTATGTATAAGAGCGTTAAATGTATCGATAAACTCAGGCCACTTCTTTATATTGCCTGAAAAACTAGGTAATTGAATTTTCGGTAAGCGTACATGAGACAAAGGTGATTTGATATTACAACTCGTGCCAGCCGACATATTAGACGTGTCAGATAAATTTAATTCACCTTTTGTTAAACTACGAAGTATAGCCATAACTTGAAAATATGCATCGTCAAAACGCGCGCGTATGTCATCATCATCACCGCTGCCGTCACACGAGTCCAAAAGTTCGAGTATAAAGAAATGCAATTCTTCAAACTCAGATACAAACTTTTTTGCCTGATCGCAATACGAGAAAAAAAGGTCGCAGTGAACCTCATCACCTTTTGCTATCTTACCGATTTCCAATGCTTTTAACATACGATTTAATGCAATAGTACGTTTTCTTTTGAGAGATGGTAAGTCATGAACAGTATAGCATTCTGTTCCCGTCTGTTTTATCTTCGATTTACTAGAAGTATTAAGTTTACGGCTACTACGTTTTGGATTAAACGACATTTTGTAAAATAAAAGAAAATATTATAATGATTAAAAAAAATAACTGTAATAAAACAATATAATGTTATAAGCGAATAATAGTTATAACTACGTATAAGTTGTCTTTAACTTACAATTCTCTAATTAGTCATATGCGCGTCTTACTGCGCGACGGTGGCGTGTATGAGTACAATGCAACGTAGGTATATCTTGCGAAGGAACAAATAGATGTAAATACGTTGATTGAGTTTCGTTATGTTGTGAGTTAGTGAATATTAAATTGCTACAGCCGATTAAGATTATATAAACACCGAATAAATGTATAGATTGTTTATATTTGATCTGTAACTATCTAACATTCTACGTATAAGAAAGTGCACGAATCATCTGCGATAGGTAGTTATATTATTTAAACTGTATGCAGATTTTATAACGTATATTAATTATAAAGAACGAAGTTAAGTGAGAATATGAACGTTGCAATTGAATGTGAATGATATTCAAAAGTGGTGAACAAGATGTCGGTTAGTGAATGAGCGTATTAATAAGTATGATGTATGAGACAATGGCCGAAAGTAGGTATAGATTATTTTTATATTTTCTATATTACAAAAAAGTATGCTTTGTAATGTAGTAAAATTATGTATTGACGTATATTATATTAACAAATTATAATGATGAGTAATAATTTCGACTAGAATAGGTAGTATACTTATTACTTTACGGACAAAAAATACCAGCTATATTAACGAATTCAAATACGGCAAGCGATATTACTAGGCACTTTTGTTCCCGGGTTTCGGCATCAAAAAGATGTGTCGACACGAACCTGCCGAGGGTCCGGTGACGACACTCTGGATCAGAACAGGATGTTCTGCCGATAAAGACGATAGGTTCAACGATATTCAAATAAAACGCATAAGGGCCTGGACAACAACAAGTACTTACCGGTCGTACTGTGGCAATCCAAGCCGAGGTGCCTAGCTGAGGTTTAACGCCGTATTTTCCTGGATGTCTGCAGAGCTAGGTTGGGCAGCCCAGCACTGATTTAGTGCTATGAGCTGGTATACGGACACGACACTGTTCACACTATAGAATTCACTTCGAGTTAGGGGTTGTATGTGGTTCGCGTGTTCTCTTAGAGCAGGAATAAACGAGTAGCCCGGATTTTAAATAGAAAACGATTTTTATAGCGGCGCGTGTAACGGTAGCAAGACGTCACCATTCATTCCAGCTCGGAACCAATCAGAATGCAGTACGATCAGTATGTTCACTACGTGAACCTTGACATTGGCCAGGTCCGCCGCGTGACATTCAAATAGGATTGAACCCAACGTATAATTGAATGGAGAATGAACAGTATATGTAGATTTTAATATTTCTATTCAAAAATTTTATATAATTTGTTTTAACTCAATTTTTCTTTCAGAAAAAATGATTTTTTAATATTATCTTGCTCTATTATATAGATAAATAAACTTAAAAACAGAATTTAAAATAATATCTTAAAGTAATTTAATATTTTATATCTGTTTTCTTTCTAAACGCAAGCAATATCATACAAGATATATTGCATTAGAACTTTCCTCTACAAACTTTACGCTCTCTGTGAATGAATAATTGAATAGAGTCGTAAAAGTTTACTTTAAGGAAATTGGACACTAGATCCTGTTGTTACAGTTAAATTCTGTACAGATTAAAATCTAAAAATATTGTTCTAAAATAATAGATGTCTATTATGTTAAGGTTATCCATACGTCGTACATACTTCAGTTTGGGCAAAGATTTAGTCACGTATTGTTGCCGTATTTCCGTACATTTTTATAATAGCCAAATATTTTACCTTGAGCTCGTCGAAATAAATATGTTTTTTCTTTTGATAATGCGTGTTAACTTGTTTAAAATTATCAGCCAACTGTTGACTTATAAGTACCTACACAGAGACATAAACGCACTGTGTATACACTCAAGCCGCACGCATACATGCTTGCAATTGTTGCCTCGTTTTTTTTGTTTTAATTGTAGTGCGACGCTCCATCTAGATAGTATATAATCAAAGGTTTTTTCCAAAGTCACTTTGCAATTCATAGCCAAGAAATGTGTTCTACTGTGGTTTACAAGAATTTATGAGTCTTTATATCAATTCTTTATAAGGTAAAATTTAAATGCTATAATTACCTACAAAATACTATTAAAAAGGTTGTACCTATTCCAAAAATTTCATAGGTTTCATAGATGACGAAAATAAAAAATACATGGTTCCAATCGGTCCAGCCGTTGAAAAGCGATGCGATTACCAACGATTTGCATTTTATTTATATAAAACAAGACAAAACAAGTTACAATAGGAAAACATACCCATTATCTTATTCATAACTGATACATACATGTAACGTTTCAAACAATATTCTTACCTTATGGTCAATTTGGATATTAACTTACCGCGAAAATCGAACCCGCGAACTCTATGCAAAGTAAATTAAACAGTAAAATCTATGTATAAGTACCAATATTTTACATATAAATAACAGATAACAAGTAGTAAAGTTGGTACCCGACCAAAGTGAAGCGCGTTATTGGATGAGCATAAACGAAGAGGCGATATTAAAGTCGCCGGTTCCATCGTTTATCACGTTAACCATATGTGGCAATAGACACGGGGATAGTTGGCAACGTATGCCGCGGACTAAATTAATGTATTAACGTACTAGAAGGTCCATTCACATTGAAGGTGAAATTTAGTTTTTTAGAAAAATATAATTTCTTAACCCATTTCGCTAAATATGAACAGTCTTACAAAGAAAAAAGGATTTTGGTTTCAATTTTGGATATGCATACCATAAAAACCACCCATTTAATAGATTTGTGTATTAAAAAAATATTTTTGATTGTAGTTCAATAATATAATATAGATATATTCAATAATACATACATGTTTAAAAATCTTAACAAGGAAATTAATGTATACACAACGAAAAAGAAGATTAAAAATGTACAACAGTAAAATGTTAAGAAGACACTATTGTACATACAATTCGAATTTTGCACGTAATTTTAATACCTGCATCCATGAATGTTTTTTGTTTTATTTTCGGTTAAGAATGAGAAATTTTCCTCATTGTTTGAAACAATACATTTTCGGAATAAAGAATTTTCTCATTTTTCACCCAAAATGTTTTCTAGTAAGTGCACTACAAAGATACTGTTAAAATATCCTTCGCTTCAAGTTTCAGTTTAAAACTTTTACTGTTTCGGGGTCCATTCTAATTCTTTTGCTGCTTGGACTCTTTTATTTATATTACTTAAATAATCATTTTTAAATGTTGTTTATGGGTGAGGTTCTGGGTTCATGACCTAGGCTGAGCTTCAACAGTTACTGGGTTTTTCTGTAATGAAATTTGTACGAAGTAGCAGCCCAGAGTTGGAAAATTAGCGGTGTTCACTTCCTAGTATCTCGGAGACGTTATACCGTATTTAATCAACTAGAAAATATCAGCCTAAAAAAAGAATAGAGAGTCACAATATTTTTGAGGACCATAACTTTCTGCACTACATTATTATATCTCACGCAATTGACGGTTAATCTTTACAAGAAAATAATTCAATTGTGTCCATCACATTTACCTGTATAAAAGTAAAATTTATTAACGAATAATGTACTCGTAAACAGTTGAAAGCTTACAAAGAAATCAAAAGTTGGGTAATATTATATTCATACAAAAGCAGATTTATAATTACACTAACGGAAAATGACATTTTAAACTTATGAACAAAATTGTATACATAAATAGTACTTTGCTTTTACGTTTGACTTAGAGAAAATTATTTTTCCCTTTAATATTTATATCTAAATCAATCCAGAGTCCCAAATCATCTGTACAGATTCTGAATAAAACTGTTTTGTCTAATTTAAAATCTATCATTGGCTGTGTTTTGTTCTAGGCGAACTAAGTTTTATCTATAGCCGTTTATAGGTTTGAGCGTGTTAGTAGCTGTAAAAAACATACGCTCATATATTTATAAAATTATATGATAGCAAGTAATACAGTGAAACAGATATTTTTTCTTAACAATACAGAAAAAGTACAAGTAATGTGAAAAGTACTCATAGCACCCCACCTGCCTAACGACCCAGTTTCGCGGTGCTTCTATTGAAAACGAGAACATAATTTATGATCCCTAATACGAATATATTTGCGTATTTCTTTAAAATTATGCACGCTGATGCTTTGAAAATGACACATTGAGTGTTAAGTTAATTAAGAAATTTGCCATAGATATGGAATTTTCTCTGAAACATAATCTGATAATTCGTATAACAACATTTTCCTTTTTGTATATTTGTAAATTATGTGTATTGTATTCCGCCCTTTTTTAAGTCTCACTGCTGGATATAAGCTTCCTTTCAATGCTAGACAGAAAAGGCCACCACACAATCCAAATGCTAAGAGTACTATTACGGCGGACTACAGGTTGTTGAAAAATTGATAGGTTTTCTTAATTGTACAGTAGTGTTTCCTCGCAAAGTAATCAAGTTTAAAATTATCCGCATATAAAAATATCAGATGTACAACGCGGATGAAGCAAACGTGTTAACTCGAAACTTCACTTATTATTCATAGTAAATACATTTAATTCATGATTTCATGATGCAATAAAAGGTTATCAGGAAAAAAATTTACAAGTTAAAAAACCTACACACAGAATTTAAAAAGCATGTTAGTTGATATCTGTACGGTCATGTTTATATTCCAGCTGTTATCTATATACAAAAAGGAAGAAATCTTATACCATAATAAACCACAAAAATCAAATCTGCTTGCAGCAAAAGCTGTCACAAATGAAGCAGTCACTGCACACTATAACAAACTAAACACAGGTACACATTTTTATATAAAATATTATGAGTATCATCTTTTACTCCTGCAGCATCATAACATCGTATTCCCACATTACATTAACTGTGACATAAATCCACATTAAGCGTTGCAACTAAACCGAAAGACGTAAACATAATGTGAGTTCTGCATTAAAGTAATAAGAAAACTTAGTTTATTCTGTTTGCACCTAACACAGAGGCACTGAAACAGAGGCAGTGCAGGTATTCAACATTTAATTAGTGTAGACAATGACGGGAAAGGCTAGGAAAACGTCGACTGTACTAACAAATGAAATGTCGTAAGCAACAAAACAAAATTTTGATTTAAAACTTTAATCGGTTAAGTTTAGGTCGCCTTTGCTTTATAATCTTGCCATATTTCAAAGCTTCATGAAGTACTGCCTACGGACAATAGTATCGATGTATTGTTTCTGATCACTCATACTCTACTCTAGGTAAGATTGGACGTACAATTTGAAAATTTTCAAATCGTTGTTTAAATAAACAATGCAGGTACAGAGAGGCTTATAATAAATTGTTAATGTTTATTTGCTCAGCATACTGAATAATTGCCTCAATTTTACTTTCTTTGCTTTAAAACTCCTGTGGATAGATATTTATTATCTAACCTGCAACTAAACTGACCTGAACTAACTAGACCTGCAAAGTCAAGGCATGAAGTTCATAAAATATATGAATAGTATAGTAGTAGTAATTAGTAAAAATATTATTCTAGAAGTCTTTAGTTCAAACAATGAAATAGATATACCTAATAACAAAAATAACACATTTACATTTTCTAATCATTCTTTCCAAAGAATTTAGACGACAGAATATTTACGATATCAATCGAGATACTTTCACTACAATCCCGTCTCTACAAAATTTATAGCGCTGCCGAATAAAATATGTAGATGTGTACCAAGGCGTAGCACTTATTGAAATTGGCGATTTAATTTAATCACATTATAATCGGCAAAAGGATTGGGGTGCGGCTACTTAGCGAAATTTATTGGAAGCGAAATTGTTCTGCGTTAATTTATTACCCTTTCTTTAATAGTAGATAAAGTCAGCGTTCCAAAAATATTCGGACTATTCGGAAACAAAAATAGAATTAACGATTCGTGAATAAATGGTAAATTTTGATTCTTTTTTTGTTATATATAACGGAACAAGCAGTAAATATAATGAAGAAAACTTTTATTAAGTGCTAATTAACAAAACAGTGAATATTTTATTAATCTATTGTATTGGAATTTATAAAGAATGTTAAGGAAGTACCTCTATTCTACGAGTATATGTACACATAAAAATCGGCGTGGGTACATAATGTTCCAAAAGGACTCTAAAGCTACTGGAGGAAATTTCGATCGAAAGTTTGAACGTAGGCAAAACCGCGGGTTATGATGAATATTATGTTATTTAATTATATCAACTAGTAAAATTTGATGCACCGACAAGAAAGCCTAGTTATTGATTTGTGTCACGGTGGCGTAAAGCACTTGAAAGAACGGGTACAAGCATACTACATTACTCGTATTATGAACCCTTCATACACTTATAGAATTTCCTTGCCATATTGTGTTGTTGTTATATTCCTGTAATTTTTTAACCAAAGCAATTTGTTGTTCTTGATTTAACAAAGAGTTGTTTTGCATTATTAAGGCAAACGTAAATAACATTTTCCATAAAGATTTTTTAGTTCCTTGGGAACGAAAAGTACCTTGTCACATTTAACTGATTGGCTGGTATTACTGAAATTTAATTTCGTATCGCAGGGATGTATAAATCGTTAACTTTTACTTGAAATACTTTTATAAATTCTCCTTCATAAAATGCAGGCAAAAATATGTAAAAGTTTTCGGTAGTTTCAAAACTACTTCAAATTATTAAGTTAGTAAATGTTTAACGAAACTTTTGGCTCAGTTTGTAGTGACTCTACTTGCTGTGCCAGCGTTCGCGAGTTCGAATCCTGCTGGAGGCATTTATTTGTTGAGCACGAGCATTTGTGCTCTAGTTATGGGTGTTAATATTTATAATATTATGTACATATTCATTCATTCATTCTTAATAGCACTGTTTACAATAACGTCTAAACATATTTGAAAAAAGTAGATCGTTAATTTATATTTATGCAGAAATATAATTGTATCACACACGTGGTCCTAAGCAAGAAAATAAGTATGTATATAATATGAAAATGTATGTATATAATACTCGTATATGAGTAATATGTAAACGATGTATATAATATAATATATATTTGCTGTTGTTGCTACAAAGCATAACTTTAAAAGTGGGTCTCGTTAGTATGCGAGCACATAAAGTTGTCGTTTTTGATGATTCTAAAAAAACTTTGAACGCTCAACACTGAGGAAAACTAAACAAAGAACTGTTCTCTATATTTTTGAATGTTGCGTGTTGTCCACTCGCACGTTATATGCAAATGTGAAGAAATAATTGTAACTTTAGTTTTAGCTACATTTTATTAGGAGATTTTAGTACATGTGTAGGTACTTATTAGGCTTTTAAAAAAATATTTTGAAATGTTTCACTTCGTTGATCATATTAAGATCGTTTGATATCCAAGAAACTTTGTTGATAACATTTATTTAATGGCAAACCATAACCTAATTATAATAATAGGCTACAAGCATGAACATAGGGCACAAACAGTTATCAGCCATTATAGATTATGAATGATTCCTAATATTATATGCAAAATATATTTATTACTAATAATAATACAGTTATTCTTCCAAAAATACAATTTAAAATTAACAATGGATACTTCCAAGCACGTAAGAGAAACTACACCTAAAGCATTTTAATCTCTTACTTTAGTAACAAAATTTATATTTTAAATGTAGTTTTATATTTAGCCAGCATCAATCATAGCGAGGTACACGGAAAACCTTTTTACAGCCAAAATGCAAGCGGCTAGAGCTACGAGGGAACCACGCAGTAAAATCTCACAGAACGCAAAAGATAACAGTAATGAGGGTTGACAAATTAGTGCTGAGTTCCGCAGTCGGCAAACAGCCGTTGGGCCCCGATGTGGAAACCCTATTCTGAGATATTTTATTATTGTCATTTTTTATTTTTATTTTCATAATTTTTTCATGACATAAATAATCTAGACTTACTTTGCCTCATGTCATTGTTTCCAGTCAGTTCGAAAAGACATCATCGTAAAAATATTCAGCAATATGTCGTACTGACATATGCTGCGATGACCGCCATATATATAGGTAAGCACATATATATGTACATAAATGTAAGATACATCGAGTGAAAAATTAAAATTTGGTCAAACAATAAAAAATCTGGCTAGGGCCACCCTCCCAAATACACACAAAAAATCATAAAAATCGGTCAAGCCGTTTTGAAGGAGTTCGTTAACAAACACTGTGACACGAGATTATTATATATTAGTAGATAACTATCGAAAAAAAATCATAAAAATACTTTAACGACAAACAAACGATACTTTTAAAAATGTGTATATGGATTTCCAGAATATGCCTGTTCATTTAAGTCTTGAGCTAAATATTTAATTACGAACACTAACTTGAGGCGGGGACATCAATAAAGGAATAATTTATTTAAATTTAAGGTTTGTTGGAATATATTTATACCAAAATTAACGATGTAAATACTCTAATTTGATTTATACTTTTCAAGTTGATCATCTTCTTAAGAAACACAGACTTAAGAAAGTTAATTTTGTATAATAAGAAACCTAATGCTAAAAACTGCCATATAAATACAAGTGACTTCAAAAATTTTTATATGTAGTGTTACTAATAGAAGCGAATTTGATTTTTCATTTTTATAAATCTAGCTGAAACGCATTTAGCGAAAATTTAAAAATAAATACTTTAAAAAATACATATGCGATTTTATTCTATGAGGTTGTAATCAAGTCTCCGGTCAAAGTAAAGACTCAGGGCCTCGTTGTAGGCGCGTAATGTGACAACGCAATTACTGTCCCTCTAGCCCGCTTAGATAGTGTATTAAAAACATCGAGTCTATTGATTTTATTGGAGTTTTATGAAAATAGTTATATCGTGAAATTTTAATGGGAATAAAATGCACCCCTGCGTTTCGTAAAGCATTATAAGCATAATGCTTTACGAAATCTGTCTTGTCGAGTTAGATTTGCCCATATATTTGATTACACATGTAATTCTTTCAATGTAAAAAGTCTTAAAAGTTTTGTGACATTTAAAATACAATTATACGAATATATATGCAAAATAAACAGTAGAATTGAATTTTGAATTTTAAAGTGCGCCGGAAGTAGGCTTCAAATACAGAGCGCGTACCTGAGGTTTGAGTTGTACGAATAGTTTCCTTTTCCGGTAGGAAGATGTGAAATAAAATATAAGGCCGTCGAGTCAGTTGCGAGATTTCGTTATATTTACTGAGAAAAGAAAAAATATTACGGTATAGTAATTCAGTTTGTTATAAAGGTTGAAGTGTAGACTTGCAATTTTCAGATATTTAAATCTTAATCTATTTAATTTTGTCCACTATATAGTTCTTAGCCTAGACCATAGTAGATCTAGATCTAGATTGACTCCAAAATCTATTATGTTCTTCGTACCTGTCATTGTCTTATTATAAGGTAATTATGTTAAAATGATTTCTTAATAAATAACTTTGTTATTTCTTTATTAGTTGCACTATTCTAATACAAGTGCATACACATCTTTATAAAAATGTATTATTTATGTCTCATTATATTAGTGTATATATAAAAAAAACTTTATTCTTAAAAATAAAAGAAGTTATGGCAGCACCACTCGACACATACATTGTATCTGCGTGAGGTCACTGCAACCTACAATGGCGTTGTGAAACAATCCACTTTTAAGTCATTAAAAAATACAAACGTTTCTTTCTTTTCAAACGAGAAAAAATATCTATTTTTACTTCATATTTATTTTACAGTTGCTTTTTATTTTTATAAAAAAAATATAAACAACTTCCGTAAAAATAAAATATTAGAAAAATTATATAAATTTAAAATTGTTTTTGTGACTTATTTTGTTGTGTGCAGCTACTAGTATAGTATTATGTATTCTGTGGTTCAGCTAAATTAAACTTTAGCATGTGTAATGAAAGTTGAACATTTTTTTTAACCTACATAAAATAACAATTAAACTTTGGTAGGTGGTGTGTCATGCGAATTGCTCCTGGTACTTTTCTGATAGCAGAGTGAACTGTGGAGCAATCTTTTGGTTGTGTGGTCTGCTTCAGCAGATCTGCCAGGCCGTAGGGGCGTCGTGGTCAAAGCGCATAGCGATCATGCGACGCCCCATTAAGACGGAAGAGGTCTGATGGATTTTAGTGGGTAGTACTGGCTCTTCTGGCCGGTAAGTCCCCATAAATACTTAGGGTATGCGTTAATTCATTTCCCAACAATAAAAAAGGGCCGTGCAATTCTACGCTAAGATGCGGTCGCATCAAGCAACAAACGGCAGCAGTGGCAAAGTCAATACAGCTTTTTTTTTTGTAAACGTTAAACTTAAAATCATATTACCGTTCATGCCACAAAAATTATCATCAAAATAAGTATTTTCTCGTAAAATAGGTTTTGTATATTGCTTCAGCTGAGTTGATGAGGCGAAATTTATTGGTGCTCGTAAAAATACGGTGATAAACCGCGAAGCGACACATCTCATGTCGCGTTGTCACACCATTTTCTTTACAAACTTTATAATATATGTTCTTCAAATTGTGCAGAGGATTGAGACAGTATTTACTGACAAATTGCTTAAATAGCTAACGATGAATGTTTATTTTTTAAATGCTTAAATGGGTAGAAAATTAACTCCAAGGAATGAGGTAACATCATTTTTTTAAAATACACAATGTCTACGGTACAGCAGGAATTTAAGAAATATAATTTTCTTCAATCTCTATATTCTTTATCAACATTATTATTTAAGAAGGAAATATTTTACTATTCAATTCACAAAATACCTTAAAATTTTTTGTCTGCCTGTGTTTCTGTTTGTTCCGGCTAATCTCTGAAACCGCTAGACTGATTTCGACGGGGTTTTCACTCGCAGATTGTAATAAGGAGTAACTTAAGCTACTTATATTTTATTAAAAAAATATTTTATTACCGTTTAATTTATTTTAAATTATGCCCAGCGGGCCGGGTATGCTAGTTAAAAAAATAAATTTGGTATATGTAACATATGTATATAGCTACTTTTATACCTTTCTTTTATAACTTGCACGCCAAACATAAGTTTCACAAAGTTTTATGCCCATTAATAATTCTCCCGCGGCGTCCCGAACCATGAAAAGAATATTTCACTCTTTGAAGCAAACTGGATACAATCAAATTACCATTTGAAAAGACTATTTAACGTTCAGCGGTTTTAGGTTGCTTTTGTTTGCGAAATTCCGGTTTCGAATAAGTACCAATTAAGGATAGAAACACTAATTTCCAACATCTCGATTACTTTCATTCGACAAAAATTAACGCCTTTGAATATTCTATTTTTATTTGTAATTAGTATATGCATGTCTTAATAGCGTTTATTTTTATAAACTTTTACATGTACGTAATTATGAAATGTATTACCTATTATTTGAAATATTTTTAATAGTAGGTAATATATCAATACCCAGGATAATAATAAATTTAAAAAATATGAAACAAAACATGTGCCATTTATTTTAATGCTAAATAAATGAAAATCTGTTAAAACATATAACAATAAGATAAAAAAATGTAATCTTTTTAATCTATTGCTGGGCTCGGGCCTTCTTTTAATACGAGGGGGATCAATAGTCCACCAAATCCTTCCTTCACCAAAAAGAAGTGGTAATCACCTTGGAAATGATTCGCACATGAAAATATCAAAGGTGTGACACCCGGGATTAGAACCCGCTTCACTCGGTCGTTCACTAAACGAGCGAGAGGTTACCTCTGTCTAGTGTCTACATAATAATTATGTATACTGAATATAATACAAGTGTAATATTTTTACTTGAAATAAAAATTCAATTTTGCATAATTTTCCTTAATTTAACAACAATGTCTAAAGTTATAGGTAGAGGGAAATGGTAGAAAGAAATAAAAGCTTCGGCAATTCAAAATTCTTTCGAAAACTGCTTTAGGGCTCGATCGTTGAATATACTTTTTGTATGTTCATTTAATAATAAAAACGACCGCCACAGATCTAATATAAATGTCCTCGTCTCCGAAGAAAGGCGGAAAAGATCTCTCATTGAGATAATGTTACCTTTGTATAAGATAATTTAAGGCTATCGCATTTTACTGTAACAGTTTTGTAAACAAAAAGAGAAAAAAAGACATTAAAGTTTGTGTTAGAAGTTTTAATGGAATCTTTCTAACAATACATTTCATGTTACTTAATAATAACGATATTGTCCTCGCTGAATAGAGGTTTTTGAGGCTATTCATCAATCTCAATACGTAGAAATCGACACAAATACTTTGATATGAAAATACGTACGAAGCTTATATTTCGGATACCTTATAGTTGATAAACTACACATATACTGTGATGTATGTGTTCGAATGTCGAACACTATTTTTATATTTGATTATTTTGGAGATGTCATTGATTGTCAGTTTTGGAACATTAAAGGAGTAAAAAGTAAATGCTTTTTATTTAATATTATCAAAATATTAAATTGGCGACGAGGACATATCGAATTCAAGAATTGATTTTGTGTTTAGCATAATACGGTGTCTAAACATAGAATAAATAATGGTGGAACGAAATGTCGGTTCAAATGTTGTTGGTAATATTTTATTTGACCATTATACACAAGACTGGACCATCTTTAGAAGTCGATTCATACAATTTTGCACAGCAAATAATGTACATGATGAATCTGACAGGAGTGGTGTAAGACGACGGGCCCTTCTGCTGACATCTCTAGCTGAGAATACCTACCGCGTCGTTAAGGATTTAGTTTTTCCGGACGATTTGGACATAATTCCGTTCAAACAGCTAATAGAAAAATTAAATAAACATTTTTCTGCAAAAAAATGTACTTTTGCAGAGCGGTACACTTTTTATAAGGCGGAACAGCATCCAGGTGAGGATTTAGTAGAATGGGCAGCACGGGTGCGTAGATTGTCGCAATTTTGTGGATTCAAAGTCGAATTAGAAAATGCTTTACGTGACAGATTTGTATTAGGATTAGAAAATATAAATGAGAAAGAAAAATTATTTGCCGAGAGCATCGAAGTTTTAACTTTTGATAGGGCTTTAGAGATAGCCCAAAGCGTGCGATGTGCGCGACAAGCCATACAGTCCACTCAGCATCATGATCGAGCTGGATTTATGTCGCAAAGTCAACCAGTTTTCGCTTTGCAACATCGTCAAGCGAGAAACGGTGGTAATAATACTGCATCTCAACAACCTTGTGATGTGTGTGGTTACAAGAATCATAAGAAGGAAGATTGCAAATTCATAAACTATACATGTCAAAATTGTAATAAGAAAGGACATTTAAAGAAAATGTGTCAAATAAAAATTAATAGAAATAACTTTTTAGGTACCCAAGACGATGGAGATGGACTTACTAATTTTAATTTATTTAATTTACAGAATTGTATAAAAGATGAGCCAATAACATGTCATATATGGGTAAGCAACATAAAAGTATTGTGTGAAATTGATTGCGGTAGTTCCGTATCTATTTTACCAAAAGCAATATATGATGAATTGTTTAAGAGTAGTAATAATTACCGTGTGCAAATGTGTAATGAAATTTTTAATTTTTATACGGGTATGAAAATATCACCAATGGGTTTTGTTGTGTTGCCTGAAGTAACTTATGAAGGCCGTACTAATCCACTAAAATTTTATATTTTAAAGTCGTATGAAAAGCGCTTGCCTCTTTTAGGTCGTGATTTTATGAGATTATTCAACCTTCATATTTGTAATCACGACTGCAAAAAGAAGGACATAAACAACATTGATAATAATTTATTTAATGGGAAATATGCTTTGTTATTTAGTAACGAATTAGGTAGATTTAATAAATATAAGGTACTTGTAAAACATTATTATTCTATTGGAAATAAGCAATGTAGCATATGGAAAGTTGGTATTATTAATAATTGTATAGGTTCTCGTTTATTTAAAGTTTATATACCGGATCTAAATCTTTTTACGAAAAAGCATGTCGACCAAATATGGATGTATAAAGGAAATTCATCATCGAATGACGGTATAGACTCCATTGGAGATTACGTTAATGAAAATCATAATATAGAAACAATTGATACCACGCCGTGTTGCACCAATACAGAGGTTGAGGAGGCGGGGGCGATACGGGACGTGACTAATGAAATTTCGGATGATGAATTTTTTGACGCAGATCATCCTGATGCGCATGAACCAGTCGCATTGCAATTTCAGGATGATCGACGTTATCCACTAAGAGTTAGTAGAAAAACCATAAATTATAAAGAGTAGGGTTGGAGGAGTGTGATGTATGTGTTCGAATGTCGAACACTATTTTTATATTTGATTATTTTGGAGATGTCATTGATTGTCAGTTTTGGAACATTAAAGGAGTAAAAAGTAAATGCTTTTTATTTAATATTATCAAAATATTAAATATACAATACACAATAAATACATACATGTTACAATTTAAACACCCATGACTGGAGTACAGACATTCGTGCTCAACAAATGAATGCCCCCAGCGGGACACGAACCCGCGACCGCTGGCGCCGAAAGTAGGGTCACTACCAACTGAGTCAAATGGGTCCGATGATGAAAATATTGCGGGCAATCTGAAATAACTGTGAGACCATATATCAGACACAGATGCATATTTAGTATTTATTTACTTTCCGTACTTACGAAGGTCAAGACACTAACTTTTTATATCCAAGAATTTTAGTGGAATCCCTTGATAAGATTATACCAATAGCTATTACGATTTACATTCTGTGGAAATTGAACCCAGGAACTTATGAACTACCTTTCCGAGAAGTTCTTATTAAAGAGATAAAGTATACTTTAATTAATAATTTAGACTTGAAACAGGGCCTCACGATACGTTTTAGAAAGCATATTGTCTTTTACTGTTGTGCCTGAAAAACTAATTACATATATTACTACTACTACTACACTACTTACGATTACTTAATTATTATTGATAAGTATAATAATATAGGTTTAATATAGTTCATTTATTAATTATTATATCTACCGCTAAGTCCATCGCCATAAACAGAGAGGCAGAGTTCAGAAAAGACGTACGTAAAATATATGACAATAAAACATAATTTTGAAAGGTTTCTCGACAATTCTATTCAACCATTATATTTATTCCATTATCGAGTACAATGCGCCACTCTTGAACATAACTCAGATTATGAAATAAAGAGAAATGTACTTTAAAACGCTTCAACGAACGAACGCTTGCAGAAACAGATCGTAACATTAGCCTTAATGGACGAAGGAAACGCGATTGCTGAAATCTTATACTTTCAGACTTTACTTAAGAAAAATCCTAGTGAACGACTTATTTAAAATCGATTGATGTTAATTTTTGAAAAATGTAATATCTGTGGAGTTTTATGTATCTGAGTGAATTTTGACGGAATGATTTAATGATATGAGACAATCAGTAAAAAATATAATATAAATTCCCTTATTTTTTTACAGGAACCTAATGGAATAATTTTTACAAATTTATATATATGCTGGGACATTAAAACAGCACCCTGTACTTCCACTATAAGCACGATTGTGTTATGGATACCAGATAGTTGATGCGCTAAAACGCATAGACGAGTAAATATAAGCATCCATGACTGAAGTACAAACAAATGAATTGAATGAGTACCAGCGGGACTCGAACCCGCTACCTCTGGCACAACAAGGAGGGTCAGTAAGTCAAAAGAATCGTAATTTTAATAATATTAATTTTTTTTTGTAATAAGTTTATGATACCATCACATTAGGAAAATAAAATATAAAGCGTTATAAACTACACTATAGAATAATATAAAAAATGACTTCCGAGAAATAATACGAAAGTCGTTATTAAATCGTAAAAGCGAATTTATAGTCAACAACAAAGCAATATTCGGAAGGGAATACAAGCTACAAAGGCCTCAAAATATCAAGATAAAAATAGGAGTTCATAAAATGGCGTTAGAACGCTTATGAAACTTGGCTGACGCCTGGGAGCCTAATATTTGCATGAAAAATTCCTACCAAGCGCCGAAGTGTGAAGATAAATAATGAACGAGGGCTCGGGTCTCCTTTATTATTGTCATCGATCATAATCGGGCCTTTGTGCTATTGTAGCAGTTGGTGTATCCCTCCAATTGCCTACAGATGGCACAGATTTCTGTACTTCTTCATGTCAAAGTGTAAGTATTGAATTGATTTGGAAAACATACTTGAATAAAATTTGATACTCTAAGCTTTGACGACACGTTTGGCTCAGTTCGTTGTGACCCTACTTTTTGAGTCGGCGGTCGCGGGTTCGAGTCCCGCTGGGGGCATTCATTTGTTGAGCACAAATGTTTGTAGTTTGTACTCCAATCATGGGTATTAATTATATTTATAATTAATACCCATGATTGTAATATTTAATGTGTGTTATGTGTAGTTCATCAACTATCTTGCATCCGTAACACAAGCTTCGTAGCTTAACACGAAACTAGATGGCGCTGTGTGTAATAATGTCCCAACATATTTTTTAAGCTAGTTATACATTTGTTTTTTACTTAAAAATGTATCTAAATAGAAGTTTTACGTGTATTTGTTTGAAATAGTTCTATACTTTCTATTGTTTTTAGTAAGGGTGATTTTGTTGAGAAAGTTAATAAAATCATAGTGCGATACATCTGACGCGCGATTCTTTTGAATTATTTTTAGTGAAGTAAAATCAACAAGTAGGTAAGTTTACGCCTTTATGTATTTGTTTCATTCATAACATAGACTTTATTTAAAAAAAGCGTGAACGTTTTTTAAAATATATGTATTTTTACTTGGTTTATCTGTCACCAACTTTTGTTAGCATAAGCTTTGTATATTTTTGTATATGGAACAGTTTAGAAGCGTTTAATATATAGAAAATATAGTGAAGTAAAATGAGTGTAAGTTAGTAAATAGCTATAAATTTGCATATAAGGTCTAAATAAAACTAGGTTAAAATGAAAAAAATCTACTAAGTTATTTAAAACATATTTCAATTCTTATAGAAACATTTTTTCCATAAGAGTTTTTCAAAAACAAAGCTGTTTTATACCACCAAACACTCAGTATGATAAATAATCATGGGCCACATAAATCTTGCATGTCCCATAAAAGTTCAATCTACGGCCATCAAGCGGATTCGTATTCATAGTACATTGTTACCTTTTATAACTTGCGAGTGGAGTCTCCCTTAATTTTGTATGCTCCGACGTTTCACCGCATTTATTTTTCTTCTCAGTCTAATTTTCTGTGTTGTCTCAACCGTTTTGTAACCAAATTTCACGAAATGAGGTCCGTGGTTAAGATGAGATTGGTATTCGCAATGAATTGGACGCGACCTTAGCTGTGCCATCTTGATTTTTAATTCTCTTTATTTCGCACGAGCGCTGAATATTAACTTGTCTGAATAATTAGGTTTAGGATTTGAACTCGTCTCTATTAGACTCTAAGTACTTAATCTTTTTGTTTAGCTCGCCTTGTCGGGCTTAATACTTTCTATTTAATGCTTAAGCTTCGCTTTTGTCTTACAAGAGTAAAGACTTCTTTCTGTTCTACAAGTATACTGTTTTATTCCATTTTAAAAAATTCTATGGTTTTTCTTTTTCCTTAATTTTTTTTTACGTTGTTGTTATAATTCGTCTATTTACTTTTGTTCAATATTTAAATCGCTTATCATCGTAGTCTATATAATATTATATCACAAGCATATTAATGTACGCACAGATTAACGAAATTGAAATTATATAGATCTATAATAATATTTACGCTAACTAGTAAATAAAAAATATATCTGATATTTTTTTTATCAAATGCATATAATGGTAACCACTTTGCGTATATTAACTAAAGAGGATATGAGTACAGTACAAAGGATTTGGTAACCTTTTTTTTAATTCCAACGTCAGTCAATACAATAAAAATATGTCCTTCTAATTGAAAGTTGAAATAACCACAAAACTTAGAAATTGTTCTTCAAAATGAAATCAACTTTTGGAAGTTTTTCTATTTATGTTTGATTTTTGATATGAAATCAAAATAAATCCGCAAAAAAAACCGAAAACATAGTTTCAAATGTCTAAGCGTAAATCTAAGATAGGATATACTATTCAAAATTGTTAGTTAGTAAATGGAGTTATTATTCAAAATGAGATGAAACTCATCAATTCCTGGTACGCGGAAATGACGCGATAATATCGTCGCTACCGAGATGATTGCCCGTATATTGCAATTTATGGACAAATGACGATCAAATTTCGAATCGCCAACCGAACTGTCGCGAACAGACATAAGTTTGGGGGATAAACATCTAAATTATTATTTTCGATGGCGGCGACAAAGTGTTTTCCGATATGCCTTTTTAGATAAATTAATTACAAGAAATTGAAAATTATTTCAAGTTGTGATAAAAGCAAGCTTTAATTTAAAAAAAAAAATTGTATTAAAAGGTTCATTTATTGTTTGTTATTTATTGGTTATTATTGTTTTCAAAAAACCTGTGACTCATTTAGTCAAGCTCTAAGTTATTTTAATGACACTTACAAGTATTGTGTATAGGATAGGGGTATAGGATGCATGCTTATTGCTTGTACGGGGTAAATATTTCCTCTGATATGCAACGTTATTATGAGGAAATAAAATAAATTGTATAAAATGTTTTTTATTGCTACTATAAAACAAGTTAAGTAGTAGTAGTAGTAGTAGTAGTAGTCCTAGTAAAAACGTTATTAATGCTTATGTATAAAGGAGTGGATAGAGAGTATGGGACCGAAAATTCTCACTCTATTCAAGTTCAAAGGTGAAAAGTTATATTAAAAAAGATAACAGAAGAATTATAAGTTAAATAGGTGGGAAACAACTTGACCCTAATTTCATTAGGCTTGCATACACTGTTCTTGGTTTTTTACTAACTTTCTTTCCCATAGCAGCTATTAGAATTATATTTTGTATGAAAATAGTTCAATAGCTTTAAAGCGACATAATATGTACCTACATTGTACATAATATTTGATAATTATTTTCAAAGAAAAAATTTACATATACCATAAAGTTACAATCATTATTTATACGTAATATATTATAAACTAAATTATTCATCAAAAGATTCCAACTTTATGCCATCTCTTTGTAGTTCTTGTTTTTGACTTTTAGAAAAATAGTCCTTAACAATAAAGCATCACACCTAATATATAATATCACATGATAATCAAGTGTCATAAACGTAAACTCAGGCTGTACAGCGCTTCTTTTGCCCATTAGACTAACCTGACCTAACAATAAATGAAGCGAGCTAGGCAACGAATATCCTTTTCTCATCCCATCATTAGAAGTATCTTGTCATACGCGACATTACATCATATTACAAGGGACATCAACAAGACGGATGGGGCGGTCACTACATGAATATTTCAGGAGGCGCATTAGGATAGAAAAATAAATATGGCCAACTTCACTGAACGCATTTGTATATAAATCGTGGTGGAGCGCGTGTTCGGACTACCGATGTAGCGGCCGGTCGGTGCTATTTATCAGTTAGCCGTATCCATCTCCGTACCGACTGAATTTTTATTGAAAACACCCGCAGAACGGCAGTCGAGCTTAAAATTTTAAACTATATCGACGTTGTAGCTTTTAGAGAAATGTAGTGTAAAGTTTATTTTCTCTCCATTGCCTTACAAATACTTGTGATTTAATTTAATAACTACAAAAAATAAACATTTTTAACTATTATAAGCAAGTATCAGCTTAAACTCAACTTTCACAACAAACATCCTTATCCTTAAAATCTCTTTACTACGAGTATATTATTACTTTTAAGCACAACACGTCCTCATTCCCCCAAACAAATTCCTACATCAATATCAAAAAATCTTTTACCTCGTATTAACGTGTAATTCCACAATTAATTTAGCCCTAAAAATATTCTAGGAATAAGAGCACTAGCTTCGTGCTAAGAGGCCATTAACAACTGAGCGCGACCACAAAGCGGTATAATATATTATTCAATGGTTGCAAAATGAAAATTGCTCGGCAGATTTTATTCATGAAAATATTACTCCATAAAATGATTTCCATATCAATAACACTGGATTAAAATGGCGCATATTATTTTTGATAAGAGTGCAGTGAAATAAATTACCGGATCCAATTTTCTTTCATAATAACTTTTGATTTATTAAACGTGGAAGAAAGTGTAAATAAACTATGATACTACTTCGTGTAGTACATTTTCTATATTATGTTGATTACTATTCAGTTTAGTTTTTCAAGTACGATGTTAAAATGAAAAGAAGTGCTTATAATTACCTACCCTAATTAGGTTGTACCTACTATTTTTAACCGGACAACCAAAATATTATATTGTTTTCCTTATATTATGAATTACTCTTTTTCTTTTAAAATTAACTGCTTAGTAGTAATTATCTCTAAACTTAGAATAAGAAGCCTATGCCTGACTATTTTCAGCATAAACTAATGCACGTGACAAAAATCTTTCAATGTATCGTGATATAAAACAGAGATGTCACTCTCCTATTCATAAATTGTTTAAAATTGCAACCTTAGTGTGAAAAATTCAAACTGAAATCTAGCATATTATTTTCCAATCGAGAATATTGTGGGTTACATTATCTGTACATATAATAGAAGTAAGTCAAACTTGCACAATATTTTATTAAACCTCATTGAAACATATTATACAATCTCTCTCGTCTGTTTTTCTGTGGCCGTATCACGAAAAAATCACTGAATAGATTTTGATGGTTATCCGAGTTCACATAAAGGATACTTTTTCTGCGGCAAAAAATATCACACCTCCGGGAAATATATTCTTACCCAGGAATCGAATCCAAGCGGAGCGTGGCTCAGTCGCTAGTTAATAATAATAATAATATTACATTATGTTAATAACTAGGTAGCTCAGCGGTGACGCGTTCGCTTGTATAACCATATAACCGAGTGATGCGGGTTCAAATCCGAGTCTCACAACTCTGATATTTTCATGTGCGAATCATTTCTATCATGATTACCACTTGTCTTACGGTGAAGTTAAACATCGTGAAGAAATCTGCATGTCAGAAAACCTAGCGAGTTTTCGTAAGACATGTGGAGTCCGCCAACATGCACTAGGCCACCGTGGTGGACTATGACCTAATCCCACTCGTACTAAGGGAGGCCCGAGCCGTTAAAAAAAGGTCTAAAGACATGTTTACAACATTACAATCTGAAAGTTTAACAGGTTTTTCGCAAATAAACTAAAAAGATAAGATATTAATATCTTCAAAAACAAAAGTAATGTACGTTTAAACATCTATCCTAAAATGTCTATCATATTCATAGGACACTTAAAATGGCTTGAAATCATCGTTAGTGTAAGTATTA
The DNA here is from genome assembly GCA_951802675.2 of Boloria euphrosyne. Lineage (NCBI taxonomy): Eukaryota > Metazoa > Arthropoda > Insecta > Lepidoptera > Nymphalidae > Boloria > Boloria euphrosyne. Next base: position 12,071,149 of record OX637875.1, on the reverse strand, counting down.
AGCTGTGATCGGGAGAAGTCAGATTCAGTTAGCCAAACTTCACGCTTTACCTAGTTTGCATTTCAACTTATCTAACGTTAATGACCTGGATGTTATCGCAGATGGATCTCAATTTATGTGATTAAATAGTTAAGTTTAGGTACTATAATTATTTTATACCCTTATATATAAGAAAAAAAGAGGTTTACTTTAAAATAACTTGCAAAATAAGTACTAAAAATGCAAAATTCTAAGTGATTTCTGATAGGGATTCTACCTCTTAGGTTCTACTCTATAAACATTACTGTTAGTTATAATTTTTTAATTGTAAAGTGAATGGAAGTTATTACCGTTTTTAATTTCTTTCAAATTACTATAATTTCTATAATAAAGCTTTTCAAACTTTACCTAAACTAACTTTCTCGTGAATATTTTTGCCATAGAGTATTCGAAATCTAAATAAAACCCCAATAAAATATAAAAAAAGTAATACATAAAATGGGCACCATTTTACAAATTATCTAACCCAAAGTCACATGACGGTCAAAACAAATCAATATAAACGGTCACCAAGCCCCAACCTCAATTACCTTCAAAATTAGAACAGTAATATCAATAATTACTCGAACTCTGTTGAACTTTAAACAAATAACAGTAGAAATCCCAAACAAGCCTTCAACAAATAAATGCAAATGGGGTTCCGTTTCGCATGTCTGCACACTATAAAACCGACAATATTAGTTGGTAACTCGTTAGCCCGTACTTAAGGAAATTTAGGTAGGCTCTGTATCTCGTCGTTTTGGGCAATTTATAGGGAACACCTCCTCACTTCCAACGAAAATTTAGTCCCCGGACTACGTAATGTTCGCTGCATTTCTTACTCTATTACGTAATTATTAGAGTCATTCTCTCATGTTTCTCTTCGTTTTCGGACTTTTTATGCGTTTTAACTGAAGCAATATAGGTTGTGGTTACATCGTTCTTCTGTAGGTGAGTGGAAGTTACATATTCGATTTCCAATTGAGGTAAGTATCGTAATAGTATATTACGTTAAATAATAAGACTGCCTCAATAGTTTAGTCGCTAGCATATACGGTTACACCTCCAGTGGTCCTGGGTTCGAGTACTGGGTCGAGACTAATTTATTTAACATAATCTGAATAGGAGCCCAGAGTTGGGAAGCACTTAAGCCATTGGTTTTGCGCCGGTTACTTACATCTTCTCTAATATATAAAAATTTCATATCACAGTGTTTGTTACCGAACTTCTCCGAAACGACTAGACCGATTTTTATAAAAATTTTCGTGTATATTTAGTAAGTCTGAAAATAGGTCGTAGGCCTTTTATTATTCCCCTAGGTGATGTAGGTGTTCCTCTTCAGATATTTTTTTTTATTTTTAGACAAAAAATTTTTTCTACTTTTTTATAATTTGGCATCAAAACATACTTATAACCCTAATTTTATATTCTTCTACCACCAATCTCAATTTTTGATAGTGATTAAAACGCGGTCGGAGCCGCGGGAATTGCTAGTATATCAATAAATTAAATATAATTGATTGAATGAAAAATATTTATCGGACCTAGATATTTAGGACTTATATTATTTCTATTTTATCTCCCCACTCTACAACAAATAAAAGTACGCACTAATTACCACATCGCTTTTACGTGTATTTGTGGTACAATTAATGTCTGCTTAACAAAACATATTATTTATCATATTTACTTGCCAGCAAACTCCATACCAATTTTCATTTAATCCCAGACTGACAGACAAAAATTCAAAACCATAGATTCGGCCACTGTATCGAAAATAATAAATAGTTCAATGAGATTTATTGTATCTAGATATATAGCTTAGTTAGAATTGTTGTATTAAACGTATAAAATAATCTAAATGTATATAATATTGATTCATCATCATCATCATCATCAGCCCTTTTTAAACGTCCACTGCTGGGCACGGGCCTCCCTTAGTACGAGGGGATCAGGCCATAGTCCACCGCGCTGGCCTAGTGCGTGTTGGCGGACTTCACATGTCTTACGAATATTTGCTAGGTTTTTCTCAGACATGCAGGTTTCCTCACGATGTTTTCCTTCACCGTAAGACAAATGGTAATCAGGATAGAAATGATTCGCACGTGAATATATCAGAGGTGCGAGACCCGGATTTGAACCCGGCACACTCGGTTATACAAGCGAGCGCGCTACTGCTGGGCTACCACTGCCTATAATATTGATTATAATTACACTAATCTAACTATTTGATAATGAAAGTTATAATTAAATATTCAATGTTGCCCGTAAAAATATCACAAAAGTAAACTGCTACGTTACTAAAAGAAACTTTTTTTTTACATATATTGGGTATATCGAATAGTTTCTATGCCATATCTAAGTGTCTACATCAGACGATTTACGTTAAGTGAAAGATTCTGATTATTCTTTTTATGCATCTCGCTTTTGACAACTTTTACATTCGTTTTCTGAAAAATATTACAGCAAAAACTTAATATTTCAATGCTTATATCGTGTATTTTTATAAGAGCCACCATTAAATTCAATGCGTAAAGAAATAAAGGTAGATAAATAAAAGCTTGTTATAAAAATAATAATGTAACTGTATCGCTTTAGCGTTTAAAAATTCGAGTAATAACCTGCACGGACAGTAATTAATGGGCACATTTTCGTTTATTTTAAAAAGAATAATATATTATCTTTACGATGATCATATATCACAGTTGTAACGTACGTGGTGGTGTAGGGTTTATTTTTCTCAAAATTATATTACGTTATGTTAATTTACATATTAAATTTAACTAGGTATATCTTGCGTGAATAATTTTAATTTTTAGGGATTTGGTTTAGACAAAATTTAATAAAAAAAGTTCTAAAATCAGCTCTAACATAGTATTATTATAATATAATATAATAAAATTAATTTAGGTTTTAAAATACAGTTTTTTTGCTGAATGATTCAAAAATATTTTGTTTTAAATACAAATAGCCAAGTAAACCCACCTTATTAAAGGGAATATTGAAATGATTTTTCCAGAGGTCTTGGGTTCGAGTCCCGGGTTGAGTCAAGTTCGCCTTAACTCTCACCGGTTATGTCGAGTAGTTGTCCCACAGGAGTATGAGAGTGACAGGAATAGAAAGTGCACTTGTGTCTGCGCGTACATTTATATCTCCTGCGCAATTCAGGCTAGTCTCAATGAGATTGACCGCCGTGACCGGAATCGGTTAGTACATTTTATTTTTATCTTTAGCTTATCTTAAAGGAGCAGTTTCTCAGGTTTATATCTGCGGAATCTCTCTCAAGATGTCATAATTTTTTCATTAAAAAAGAAATAAGTCATATCTTTTAAGTTGGGATAAACTAAAACGGATCAATTTTTTTATAGAAATGTTTTTTCTTATTTACAAGTTTCTTTTAACTGTTCTATTTTTTAATTTATCAATTGTATAAAGCATGCTTCAGACGTGTATTTTTAATTACTATTCTTGCTGTTACGTTACGCACTCCCCACTACACGACAATGAAAGTATCTATTCTATATATCGATATAATTAAACAATTTGAAACAAAAAAAATTCGTGTTATCATACTACAGACTTAATGACGTGTAAACATACGCTGCAGAAGTTAAGCCCCGATATTTCAGGTGCAATCCGTTGAAATAAATATCGCTTTAACTCTTGGTGACGGGTGATTGACGAATCGACTACAATATATCCTTTAATATAGCTATATACTTATAATAATAAATATTTAAATAAGGAAATAACGAAACACGAAACTTCCATTTGCCGAAAGCTGATAACACTTACCGTTATTCTTTATTAGCGTCCATTATTAGACGCTGAGTCAATTGAATAAATTAAGTGCCTTTTAAATTTACATTTAAGATAATTCAAAGGTTGTTACTTTCAATCATCCTAAATAAGTCGTATTTTCATTATCGCCTATTAACTTGACTAGATTTTAAGGTAGTTAAATGTTTTGTTTATAAATAAATATAATGTTATAATTAGGTTAGGGAAAAAGTTTATTCGCATTTTTTAAGAAAATTCAAAACATTTTTTAATATAGTTTATTTACATTTAACTAAAGTATATAGGTAGGGACATGATCCCATTGCTATAGAAATTTTGGGGCTTCTGATCTAAAAACCGCGACAAGTAGTTTTGGCACTCCTCTCGTGATGTTAACCTGACACTGCCTAAAGAATTCTGAAGAAACCGAAACAGTTTGAAATCTGAAGGTGCAAGGTCAGGACTATACGGCGGATGCATTAACACCTCCCCGACAAACTCTCTTAATTTTTGCTGAGTGGCTAAAGATGTGTGAGGTCTAGCGTTATCATGATGAAAAACCACACCCCTTCTGTTAATTAATTCCGGCCGCTTTATCTCAATTTCTTGCTTTAATCTCATCAGTTGCTCGCAGTAGAGTTCAGAATCGATGGTTCTGTCTGGTGGTAACAGCTCATAATGAATGCCCTTCCAAGCCCAAAACCCACACAGCATCACCTTGTTGCGAGTTAACCCGGGTTTCGTCACGGTCTGTAAAGCCTGACCGGCCTTTGACCACGACCTTTTTCACACGTTCTTGTCGTACGTGATCCACTTTTCATCACCAGTTATCAGCTTCTTCAAAAATTCTTCGGTTTCATTACGTCGTAAAAAAGAAATACAAATGAATACACGGCTCATTAGGTTTCTTTCAGAGAGCTCGTGAGGTACCCAAATATCGAGTTTTTTTTTGTGTACCCAGTTTTTTTTAAATACGCCAAAACTGTTTTGTGGACAATTCTCAGTTCTTCAGCTACGTCGTAACTACTGATATGCCGATCTTACTCCACTTTTTCAAAAATGGCATCCATTTTATCCGACCAGAGCGCGGTGCAATTTTGACATCAAAATTTTCGGATTGAAAACGCTTAAACCAAATTTGTGCTACTCTCACAGACACTACACTAGGTCCATAAACATCGCAATTTTTTTTCTCAGCTTGCGTTGCATTTTTACCTTTTTTGTAGTAAATTTTTAAAATGTATCAAATTTCTTCATTAGATTTACTCATCTTGACAGTACGAAGAACAAATAAAAATCACACATTTTCCTAATTTGAATTTGGAATTATCTTCTTTAAAATTTAAACTTTTTAATGATACCAAAACCAGCCATATACAAATAGTATAGCCAAAGATATTTTATTACAAGTACTATAATGCGAAAAGACTTTTTCCCCAACCTATTATATACGAGTATATAATAAAAATCTAACTGAGTGGAATCTGTACATTGAATATTTTTTGAAACTCTTATTGAAATAGTCATTTTTATCGATACAGAGACCGAATCTATAGTTTTAGAATTTTTGTCTGTCTGTCTGTCTGTCTGTGACCGCATCACGAGAAAACCACTGGGCCGATTTTGATGAAATTTAGAATGATGATAGCTGGTTATCCGGGTCAGGATATAGGATACTTTTTACTGCTGAAAAATATCTTATTTCTGAGAAATCTCACGTAACCGTTAAAAACCGACTGTAAAACATCACACGGTAGGTATGTGAAATCTGAGAATTTAGTTTCTGGCCTTTAAAAAGCGGGCGGAGCCGTGAGAATAATGTTAGTTATTAATATGTATCTATTGTTCTCGTAAGTTTCTTATTAAATGTCAAATAGGAGTAAAAATGTATAAAGCCGATATATTTTTTTCGAATTATCATCAAAATAAGCTCTGTTAAAGCACAAAATGTGTATAAAATAAAAAAAATATATAATACATTATAAATTAATGCAACAAATATTTGTATACAACAACTACAGCTATTAATTAAATTAAACGCATGTTATATGTTAGCACACATTTAGTTCAACAGGTTTATTTTATATGCATCATATCAGAATAATCCGCAACGTGTCTTCCAATGATTCAAACGTCAAGTAATCTAATAAAGAAATATAACGTTTTTTACATACTCGTAGTCACTTATAGACATTAACAACAATACATTCTTCAGCATAAAAGTAATTTAACAGAATTTATGCATAATATAAATAACAAATTGTGTCTATCGACTTCGATATATGAACGAAAGTGAATTGCAAGGTTGCAATAAGATGGTCATCATTAATGTAACTATAACGTTATATGAGCTTTGACCTACTCTAGAGGTAAAATTAGAATCAGTGGAGCAGAGATCAAAGGAAACCCGCATCGCCGACATAAGGGGTCCCTTGAATACTTAATTTAAGTTTTATTACATTACCATAACACTTAATCTGCAAGAAATTGGATAGAAAGTATCTTTATTAGATCATAAAAATGTATAAGAGGCCGTATGCTGTACTAGAGTGAATCTGTGTGATGTCCATACTACCTTCTATCCTTCTATATTAAACAGAAATCGTGGGAGGAGGTGGGAGGTAACAAATTTTGGAGATATCTTAAAGCTTAGTCCCTTCTGTGATCATGTTTGTAAATGATTCGAAATGTCGCGAATCAAACACTAAAATTAATCCGTGAAAAATCCAAAAAGACGGTTTTTATTTAAAATATTAAACATTCACGTTAATCTAATAAAGTATTTATAAAACCACACAAATGTTTTTCTTTGGTTTGTAAAATAAATAATGCAAAAAAATCAAAAATTTATCCAATCATAGTTAGAATCTCCTCATGGAAAAGTCATGGTAGCTAAAGGTATTATGAAATATGAACGAAGAGATTAAATACAAGACCAATAGCTCTATGTGCTTTGCGATTCACAAATATCGAAACGTTCTGCGCAGATTGCTTTGATATTGAAATGAAATGGACACATACAAGGGTATTTACATACTGCATTAATGCCTGTGAATGATAGCATAGCACTTGAACTTCTATACTATTCATTTGAATCAACGAACATTCCTACACATATAAATCGAATACGAAGGTTTTTTTCAAGATAACCTTTGTACTGTTATGTTATGCATCTATATCACTAGATGCAACCAAACTGTAACTGAGAAACACTAAACCGGGTAAGTTAATAAATTCATATTTAAAATATCCCAATTGCATCTTAAATCCCTTTTTAACTTCCATTTTCAGTTATGAATCTCCCTCTGACTTCTCATTGAAGAATGCAAGGAGAAAAATATATAGACCGTAATTGGCGAAATTCGGGTAAGTAGATTTCACATACATTGGATTTTTTTATTCTCTCAAATATAATCGAGTTGGCGGACTTCACATTTCATTTCAAAAATTTACTACTTACTTAAATAATCAAAATGAACCCTACTAATTTTATCAAATCCCTGAATGAATCGTCAGTAAATTTGAATTATTATTTAACAAAGTTAGATTTTACACTTCAAACCAAGTCCTCATTGTGTTCATTTAAAGCGTATTCATAGAAATTACGCAAAACGTTACAACCAGTTAATTTTAACTTAAATCGTATATATTAAGCGTACTATTCTGGTTTCCAATTATAAAGCGACTAATGACAAAGTCCGCTAGAAACAAGGAAGTCGCCTGAGTGATTGTGGTAGTTTTTCTTTGTTCGGTGTTAAACGGAAAATAATGAGATCTTAATCCTGAGGCCTTTTTATCTTCCCCTTTTGTGTTTAACGAAGCTATTATTTTGGCAAGATTAGAGCAAGCTATAACTTTATTAAATAGATTGAAAAGTAAACAAATATTAGGCTAAAACAAATATCTTGAATATAACAAAAAAAATATTATTAAAAACATTTATTGAAGTAAAGAGTTAGTCTATTTTTGTTAGTCTAGCGCTCAAGGGAAAAAGAATAAATGTAAACAGTTAATAAAATATATATCATAATAGTATCAATTCTGAGTATAGTTAGACGTTTTTTGTTTTTATCTTTCTTATAACATAACAAGTCTAGACTCAATTGTCTAGGTGTAGACTGTAGACTTATGCAGAAATAGTTCATCGAGAAAAATATTTAGCATCATATTTAAAATAACAACACTGACACGAGTGTGCTCAAACGAGATTTAACTTGAAAAAAGTAAAAATATCCTCGCTATAAATTTTCCTCGGAAGCCGGTGTACAAATAAAATGCGTAGATTAGGGGATATATGCACAGTATTCTGCTTTTTCCGCTATTGCTTAAATGGTGAATAGATGGTGTTTTAATAGAAATCTTGATAACTGAGTGAAGCGGGTTAAAATCCGGGTCTTGTACCTCTGATATTTTCATGTGCGAACTTTTCCTAACATAATTACCACTTGTCAGTTGTCTTACGCTCGCCAAAACGAGGCCCCTGCCCAGCAGTGGCATATTAAAAATCGCAGAATACATTGCAACAATAACCCTTTTAATCTACAGATTCTAAAGTCATCAAATATAGTACCGATAAGGTGTCAAAAGAATTATTGTATGTATTTTCATTACTAATACTTTGGTCTTTACTCTAGATACTCTACTCTACTCTCCATTCTACGTGACATTGGCGAAGTAATCTGTGCTCAACTGGCACGCTTGAAGCCATTAACAAGAGAATGTACTTGTTTATTGCTGAATATGTAAAGGTCTTTCAAGATAGAAGTTTTTGGGATTTTTCTAAATAAACCCTCGACCACATAATATATATAATAGCTGCATTAAAATCAGCATTGTTATGCTAGAGATTAGCTGGTAGGACGCTGGTAGTAACGGATAACAAAAAACACTTTTTATATTTGCCTGTAATTTTTTTTCGTGCAAACCATACCATTTTTATAACACAAAAACTCTATTTAATCAATTTATTATTAAAAACTTAATCAGTTATTAGAATGGACATCTTTAAATGAAAAAAATTCTGAAACTGTACCTTCCTTAATGTTAGAGACAAATCTCGTCAGAACATAATGTTCGAAGTAAAATAATATCCGTGACTTTAAGCTTAGTAAAATCATTAAGGAATATAATATTCACAGATTTTCGCGTTACTGTTTAATATTTAACACGATTGCGAATTAAATAATTATGTTATCGGATACTTAAAGAACGTAGTTAAGATTATTTTGTCAATTTTACATTAAATAGCCGCTTTCAGTAAATCTTATTAAATATGTATACATAAAAATTTCGTGTCACGTTGTTTGTCCTCTTTAACTTTCAAACTATTTACTGGTCTTAACGGTTTTTATTTTAATTATGTGATTTGTCCCAACATAAAAGATAGGATAAAAGAAAAACTATCCTTTCTTCTAAGTCTACTTTTATTTAATCGCGTCGATACTGGATAAATAGTTTCGGAGTTCATCGCGGACCAACACTTTGACACGGCACGACACGACACAACAATTTGATATAATATTAAGATATAGATTTATGCCTAAAAAAATATACTTAAGTATTTAGGCAGAATCACGAAAAAATTTAGTCTTACTAAGCAAGCAAAATTAAAATAAACTAATTAACATTTTTATTTTTGACTTTTCCGTGGAATTCTTTAATAACGCTCTCGCAAATTTTAACTAAGTAACGGCATTCGAGTACTAGAGAACATTTGGGTAGAGCAACTTGACTTTTGGCTCGGCGACAGCAAACAATGGAATTACTGCCAACAGTGAGAGGCCTTAATATCTTTCAATTTAATTTCTCAAAATTACATTTTTTATTGAAAGGTCAGGTCAATAAGAGACCGATGGGCGTAGATTAAGTGGTTAGTTAGTTGAAAATGGCAGTTGGTGCGTCCTATACCTCAATTTAATTCAATTAATTCAAATTTGTTGTTAATGGTTGTTAAGAGTGCCAGTTTAGTAACTAAAATCAGTAAAGAAAGAAGCGAGAAAAACAAATACAAAATATTTCACATTCTTTTCAACAGGTGCATTTCATCAAATGTACAAAATGTACATTCCCAAAAATATGTTTAAACACATAAAATTTCTAATACCTCAAAAGATGCCTTTGAGATGAAAGCAATTCTACACTATTTGTCTATTTGTAAATTTTTATAACGAATGCAACGTATGCCTGCATCTAACACAAGTGCTCTCCCACGTTTCTAGTTTGAATTCCTACGAATCCGGCCTAAAACTAAAAGCCTGTACGAAATAGTTAATTATATTCGTGCTAAATTCTAAAGCTTGTTTGCTTGTAAAAAACAGATGATTATTTAAAAATATAATACCACTTTAAAATACCTATTTATTTTTGTATAATATCGTTTTAGTTCATATTGATAATTATTACTAAAGTGTTGAAGATCATTTAGTATCCTTTTTAAATGACTGATACGAAGCCCAAAAGAAGGTTATGTTCTTGACTTGTATGTATTTATATGTTTTTCATAGGTACGAAAGTTAATATTATGTTTAGTTTATTTGTATATAATTTATTTATGTTCAATAAAATCTTTCTGGTTGTTTTGCCTTATTCTCTACTAAAAAGTAAAACCATAGTAACTCACTATTTGATTCTGTAATTCGTTTGTCTATTTTTATATAATACTACATTGCCTCCTTGGTATAGTGGCTAGCAAGTACGGCCACTCATGGAGAAGTCCTGGGTTCGAGTCCCGGTTCGGGCCAAATTTAGTTATTAAATCTTTCTGTATAGTAAGCCTCAGTAACTACCCGGAGTTGGGAAGTTGGTGGTGTGTCACCCCCGTCACCCGTGCCTCGGAGAGTACGTAATGCCGTCGCTGTAAAAGCATGCGCCTTAGCTCTCACTGGTCGTGTCGAGTAGTCGTCCCACCGGAATATAAGAGTGATAGGAATAGAGAGTGCACTTGTGTCTGCGCGTACACTTGTGCACTATAATATCTCCTACGCAGTTGGCTAGTCTCATTGAGATTGGGCGCCATGGCCGAAGCTCTCTCCGACCATTATTATTATTATATAATACTAGCAATGCCCGCGGCTCCGCTTGCGTTCTAATCACTATTAAAATTAGGGGTTTATGGTACAAGGATAACAATTTTGGGTTATAAGAATTTTTCGGTGACAAATCATAAAATATTAGAAATTAAAAACTTGGTCTAAAAATAAATAATAAAATATCTGGAGAGGGTGGCCATCCTTATCACCTAGGGGAATAAAAAATAACCTCGACCTATTCTCAGACCTACCAAATATACACAAAAAATCATAAAATCTCTCTTTATAATCTAAACTAACACGAAGCTACAATAATTTATATTGAATACTAGAAAACTACATAATATACTATAATGGGAGAAAACATACACTGTTACTTTGTCAATAATTCTATATGGAAAGCTTATCTATCGCCTTAATTTTATTTTAACGAGTGAGTAGAGGATCGAAAGTAACTTAGCGGCATTTTATTCCGCTAATATTCAATCATGATTGTGGGGTAGAGAAAAAAACATTTTATATGGTTTAATAAAATAGGTTATAATTAACGACGAAACAAAGCAAAAGTAGTCACAAGTATTTAGTTTTCAATTACTGGTTTAAAGAGTAAACCTATCGTTCGATATATTGCTTTTATTTTTAAGACTCACTTTGCCTTCCCCAGTACTAATAAATGAAACATAATAAATTAACCATCAATATTTTAAACTACGTGGTGGAACCTAATGAAATCAGTGTCAGACGAGAAATAATAAGCGACCTCGAGGCCACATGTCGGCGTAATACCGACCGGCGCTCGTAAAAAATACGAAAAGGACCGCAAAATACGCCATTACATTTGCGGCGTATGCCGGAAAAATTGGAAATACATTTGGGAAACCAACGTTTATAGAGTGACATTTTGATAGTTCGTCTTGCGCTTGATGGAAGGCTTATATTGCAAGTGTTGCGCCTTGTCAAAATAAAATGCATGAAACAGAGTAGAAAGTATATCCACATATTATAAATATTGTTTATGGATATGATAAAATTCGAAGTCGAAACTATAATTTATTTTCGGTAACTCTTATTAACATTCATTACACTAATAATACAGAGGCCCTAATATCTAGATAAATAGATGCTCTGGAGATGTGGTACTGGATGCGAATGTTAAGAATATCGTGGACCGAATTTCGCACCAACGTCTCTATTCTCCAAGAAGTTCTTCGGACACGTTTCCCGCCGCGAGAGTGACTACATCGAACGCCTTGTCGTACAGGGCAGGGTGGCTGGAAACAGAGGGTGAGGATGATCATCCATGCGATGGATCGACCAAATTAAGTCAGCTGTGGGTGGTCCCTTGTATGAGTGCACCAGAATGTCAACCAACAGAGAGAAGTGGCGAACAATCGTGAAGAGCATCACAACTGCCCCTACAGAAGTCACTATGTGATGACAATGACCGCTCTGTGGGTAGAGTCTTTATTAAAGAGAGACTTTAAAGAGTGTCAAGAAGAAGAAGAATATCTAGTTTTAAGAATTTTTGTCAGTCCGTCTTTCTATCTGTCTGAGAACGCATAACTTGAAAACTATACAGATTTTGATAAAATTTGGTATGGTGATAGCTCGTAATCTGGGTCAATATATAGGATACTTTTTACTGCGAGAAAAATCTTATCTAATAGAAGTATACACTAATCGTCGAAACGTGCGGAGGACGAACCCGATAGGAGCGAGCAAAGCCTATGAAACATATAGTCGGTAAACGGACGTGACAGCCCAAGCTGCCATACACTAATGTCCCAAGCGAGTGTATCTAATGCCCCAAGTGAGTGTGTGGCAGCTTTGACTGGTTGTCACGTCCGTTGGCCGACTATATGTTTCATAGGCTTTGGGAGCGAGGTTGACTCACTCACAATAATATAATACATTTCTTTATATTTAATCTGAAAAGAAGAAAACCTTAAAGCTACTTGCTTTTAATTATTATAAAAAGATAGTATATGTTTTTATTTAGTTTGCCACAAATAGACATAGGTACTTATTTCCAAATGTATTGAAGTACGAAAACAGCAACTGCTGTAAAGCTATTGTATACAACTTAAAGTAGTTTTTAATTTTCTACGAAATAGAGCATTTAATATATGTAGTAAAGTTTTTCAGTGAGAACGGTAATATCTAAATGGGTTTTAAAAAATTGTACAAAACTTGTTATTTAAAAAAATAACTTTAATTTCACACCTCTTACTTATAGTATGCTTGAATTTAAATGAATAAACGTTGTACACGCTGAATAAAGATGCTTGTCGCACATAAAAGCCGATGTGTTACGCCGCATATAATGGAATGAGGATTCCTTGAATGTAAAACGTTCGCTACCGTTCCGAGAGTCGTTGAAACCTCTATAAAAATGTTAGTTCTCCTTTCATTACATTTTGGAGCTAGACTTTGTCGCAGCTACTTAAAAATAAGCTTTATCACAAGGTGGCAAAGGATATTTTACATCCAACGAACCCAAATATATACCAGTAAATGTCCGAAGTATCCGCCCCGAATAGCTCGTTCTCAATGTTTACAATACTCTGTGAGCCTTATTGTAGTGATATTTTTAAACAAATCAGTGGATAACAAAAATATTATTTTGTGAAATTTCTTAGCACAAATATTATATATAGAATTATTTTACCCCTGATTCCGATCTACGTATGCAATAAAAGTATAATGTTAAGCATATTCAATGCTTAAATATAAACGGACTTTTGGAAACCATCTAAGATTCTTAAAATAAACCTAAACGCCTTTAAACATGACCTTGGTTAAAAATAATTTGATTTCACCTCAGTCTTACTTTTTATATATAATGAAACAGGTCTTATCAAGGTCCAGGACTATTAGGAAAATTTAAGTTTCATTGTTACATATTTTTTGTATAGTCTACCTAATGTTCAATCAAAAATGTTAGCAAATATTTTTTTGTACCAAATTGCTATAAATAAATATATTTTTGTGAACATGATTGATGAAAGATATACAAGCTTCGTTAATATTTTATCATAATTATATCATTTAACGATCTTACTTTTATCATAATTATTAACCGATTATACGAGTATATTTATTATCACTTATTCAAGACTGATTTAAGTGCGCTGGCGCAATCCAAAGTTACTTTTAGTTAATGAGTCTTGAAGGAGTAAATATACAGTAAGCCGTTTTGAACGTCCTAACGCCGGAGAAATATGTTCAGGTCATGTAGTCCATGGCCATGGCCATGTTTATTATCATAAGATAGGCACGTGATAACGATATCGAAAAAGATTCGCACATGAAGATTTTAGAGGTGCAAGACCAGAGATTTTTAACCCTCTTTACTTGGATTTCCAAGCAAGCGCACTACGTAAAAGAATATTAATTTATTATATAAACTGACGCTGTTTTACACTACAATAGAGGTAGAAAACGTACGTATAATTTTTAGCCTGCATTTTAAAAATGGTAAATAAATTAAAACCACTTTCATTTTAGATTTCACAACGAAATCTAAAATTGTTTTCAGCCTGAAATATGCTCTATACTTTCCAGAATAACTAATTTCAATCAAATTCAATTTACCGGTCTCAAAGCTTAGATTTCTAAACCCTACAAAGGAATATGAAAAGAAAATCACGACTATTTTCAATTTTTATGATTGTAGGTAAAGTAAATATCACGTTCCACCTTAATAGCTATACTTATGTATTTACAAAGTGCCTTATATGGCACTATAAGTTCACCACTACACACGATGCTCTGTTATTTCCCTTGGCGGTCATATTACTGAAAGATAGTACCAACATAATAAGAACTTCCTTGCCCGCTGGTACCCATCAAATACGTAACAGTGCTGAGGCAGCGTTATAATTCCGGGGGACCTTAGTGAATTGGTTATGATATACATGATACAAGGGTCCCATACCCCCGAAGGACTGTAATTTGCACCTGTACTCGGAGATATTATGTGAGAAATTTGGTGCTTCCGTTCCTATACTAACAAAAACTGATTTGAAATTGATTTTGTTTTTAGATTTGGGGTGTATACATAAAAGATGGTAGCAGGTGTTAGTAATATGTATTCTAATATAATGAAATGTTTTAAAGAATACTTTATATTTCGGTCATTGTTTTTTCAATTGAGACCTTTGCTTATTTTGATGACGAGTACCTAATAATAAGTACAAGCAATTATGTACTATCTTTGATGTTAGTATTACACATGACATATAATTTACAGTTTGATCGATCAATCAAAAATCGAATATGCACTTGATTTAATAAAGTTTTTGTGAATAAAGTAGAACACTTGTAGAGGAAGTAGTTTGTATACAGTATATTTATCATAATAATTGTAACTTTCTTTCTTTTCTAACAAGTTCTCAATATAAAATACCTAAAATTTTCACCATAAGCTTAAACAAAGTAGTTTAATGAGTTTGCAGAATCTAGCGAGCCCAATATCATATAACACTTTTGCATACTTATTTCGAGATCGGGGCTTTCGCAAAACCCTAGACTAAAAGTTTCTTCGATAAAAAGAAACGCTAATATTCTCATAGATCAAGGCTGAAAAGTATTTCAATAAATTCTGCTTAAGTTTGAATTCAAACTTATGACATACTTAATAGTCAATGTATAGATTTCTGAACTTTTCCAGATAAAATATAAAATTGCCGTTCTTCTCAATCGTAGTATTTTAATTGGATTATGGTTTAGATGTCACCTATTTTCGTCTTATACTATTTATAAATTTAATTTAGTAAATTAGTTTTTAGTGGATTACTCGCTTAGGTAACCGAGTGAGGCGGGTTCAAATCCGAGAATTACACCTCTGATAATTTCATATGCGAATCATTTCTAACACGATGCCTTGCCTTACGGTTAAGGAAAACATCGTGAGGAAATCTGCATGTCTAAGAAAACCTAGCAAGATTTCGAAAGACGTATGAAGTCCGCCAACGCGCACCTAGCCATCGTGGTGGACTATGGCCTGATCCCCCGTGTTGAAGGAAGCATTGTGACATCAAAAAGGCTGAATACAAATTGGTTTTAGATCATCCACATACATCTTAATCTTAAGCTAATTTTTTTTTTTTTTGTTAAAATCACTTATTTCAATTAATTGCTTTCACATTACTATAGAATTAAAACCTGTCATTATTATTATATTCAAATTAGAACATAATAATAATAAGAGAAAAAACTAACAGAATTATAATAAAAATTCCTCTTTACTACTAATATCGATGCAAAAGTTTTTTTTCTATTTAACTTTGTTTAGAATACTAGATACTGTTCGAGCGATATTGCGCTGGCGCTGCGACGGGGGGACAGCGGGTGACGGGCGGAGGCCGGTAGCACGGCCAACGCGCAACGACCCGGCGCTCGAATCAGCTGGCTACGAAACACCATCGGCAACGCACGTTATTTTTAATTCTTGTACGGTCTAATATACCAGCATAATAATTACAGTCCACTTGTTTCATTTCGCTCATCTAGTCTTAAGGACCCTAAACATTGGTCCTTCAGGATCGCCGTCAAGAAAAATCTGTCTATTGTCAAAAAAGAAAAAATTGGTTCCGGGATACCTTATCTAAGTTGCGGCCTACAGCTGTGGAGGAAACCTTTAGGAGTCAAATATAAATTCTGAAGAGGATACTTTTATTGGCAACCGCGCCCCGGAAACAAACAGCAATTAGAGGTCGAACGGACACGGACTTTGACCCGTCAAACGCAAGTCGAATATCATTCTCATGTGGAAGGTTTTATTTTGTGAGTCTGTTCCAATTCCCATCATTTTTTCATCATCCCATTTTCAAAAATCATTTTATCATATTTTTTTTCATTTTATCGTAAACTCGTAGTATACAGCTCATTCGTATTCGTTATCAAAAACTAATAAGATTTTTTTTCAATAGTTAGTCCTCATTTATAATCATTTTTTATTTCTCTTTATTAGCAACAAATTTTTCCCTTTGTCTTTTTTCCATTTAACTATAAAAATGGGAGATAAATTAATTAAAAAACGTAGCTCAATGAAAGCCAAGCTCACGAATTTTAGTAATTATTTAGACTTAATCAAAAGCTGTAGCACCTTATCTAAATTGCAACATCTCGATTTAGAAGCTCGTTTTGTTAAATTTGATGCATTGTACGCCGAATTCGATGAATTACAGACTGAAATCGAAATGCTATCGGATCAACCAGATGAAGCTTACGCGACCCGAGCCCAGTTCGAGGAACAGTATTACTCGCTTGTTGCATTAGCTCGAAGTCTACTGAGGGTCGATGAGGTCAAAGATCGTGATTTGGCGGGCTTTGTGACCGGCTCCGATGGATCATGCTCAGGTGGGACTAAAAACAATTTTATACGCTTACCCAAAATCGATTTACCGTGTTTTGATGGCAGCTATCAATATTGGCTCGAGTTCCGAGATACTTATTTGTCACTAATTCACAACAACAGTTCTATAGATAATATAAGTAAATTCCATTATTTACGCGCCTCTCTTAAGGGAACCGCTGCAGAAATTATTAAAAATATTGATTTTAAAGGTGACCAGTATCAATTAGCATGGGAACTACTATGTAACCGCTACGATAATAATCGCCTTCTAGTGAATAACCACATACAAGCTTTATTCAATATTGAGCCTATAGCTAAAGAGTCTTGCTTCTATTTGCGTCAGCTTATAGATATAACAAATAAGAATTTACGAGCGCTTAAAACATTAAATCAACCTACGCAATACTGGGATACTCTAATAATTTACATGATGTCAACTAAGTTAGATATTGTCACAAGTAGATATTGGGAAGAGTATCGCAATACATTGTCTGATGCCCCTTCGTTATCACAGTTTTGTGTGTTTGTTAGTAACAGGGCTGATTTACTAGAAACTTTATATGAAAATAATAAATCACTCAGTAAAATAAACAAAACAGAAAATTATAAAAATAAGAACTTTTTAGTTACCTCGAATAACAATAATACTATTAATAAATATACAAATAATAAGCAAACAAAATCATTTGAAATAAAATGCCCATTATGTTCACAAAGTCACTTTCTATATAACTGTGTATCATTTAGAAACCTACCTATTGAAGTTCGCAACCAAAAAGCGCGCGAATTAAATGTATGTTTAAATTGTTTGCGTACAGGACACAACGAAAGCCGATGCAAACTATCACACTGTAAATACTGCAAGTCTAAACATAACACGCTATTGCATTTAGAAAAGCACGTGCCTAGTCAAAATCCTATGCCTTCCTCTACACAGCTTGAGAATGTCACCCTATCTGCTAATACTTTGCCATCACAGCATACTACGCTTTCGCATGTCTTACTTTCCACAGCGATGGTTCGAGTTGTCCGCAGCGACGGAACAAAATATGATGCGAGGCTACTGTTGGACAACGGTAGTACAGCCAACTTTATTACGGAGAGCCTTTGCAATAAGTTGGGTTTGCCCCTACGCGATGCGTTCTCCACGACGATCACAGGTATCAACAATCAATCTACTAATAGTGCACGGTCTTGTAATCTCACAATTGAGTCTATTTACGGTGACTATTCTTTTAACATTGATTGCCTAGTACTGCCGGTGATCACTTCACTTCTGCCGTCTAAGGTGATTAACATAGATAACACCCTTATACCTACGACTATACGTCTAGCAGACCCTACATTCAATATTCCGTCAGTCGTAGACATCCTGGTAGGAGCAGAGGTCTTTTGGAGCATCA
Source organism: Boloria euphrosyne (assembly GCA_951802675.2). NCBI lineage: Eukaryota > Metazoa > Arthropoda > Insecta > Lepidoptera > Nymphalidae > Boloria > Boloria euphrosyne. The sequence continues at coordinate 12,052,559 of OX637875.1, read as the reverse complement.
TACAATGTGCTCACATTGACCTAGGTAAAAACCAACCAAAATTATGTGACACAAAGCTTGGGTGGATAGTAACAGGTACAATAACCACTAGAAACCGTTCGCCCCACTCACATGTATGTAATCTTATAAATACAAATAACGTTCCCGATTTAACAAGTTTTTGGGAAATTGATAAAATCCCTTCTAAATATTCTCTTTCCGCGGAAGAACGCGCTTGTGAAGAGAGTTTTCTCAAGAATACATTTCGTAATTACGACGGACGATTTGTAGTTACAATGCCTCTTAAAGCAAGTCCCGACAATTTAGGCGACTCATACGAAATGGCTAAACGTCGATTTTTATCGTTAGAAAAACGTTTTGAGAAGGATGCTAATTTCAAAAATATGTACGTTGATTTCATGTCAGAATATTTGAATCTGGGTCACATGACAGAGGACAATGATTTTTTATCTAGTGTAAATTATTTTTTGCCACATCATGGTGTCATACGCGAAACTAGTACAACAACTAAATTGCGCACAGTATTTGACGCGTCGGCAAAAACTACCTCTGGTATATCGCTTAACGAAATACAGATGGTGGGACCCGTCGTTCAAGATGACCTATTTTCAATTTTATTGCGTTTTCGACAACACCGATTTGTAGTCACGGGTGACATTGAAAAAATGTACCGAGCTATAGAATTGAATCCTTCTCAACGTTCATTACAGCGAATCATTTTTCGTAAAAATCCTTCCGAACCATTAAAAACATACAAATTAAATACAGTTACTTACGGAACCGCATCCGCGCCGTATTTAGCTACAAAATGCTTGGTTAGTTTAGCTGACAACGAATGTAGTAACCATGCAAAAAAGTCTATCCAACGTGACTTTTATGTTGACGATTACCTCAGTGGTAGTCATACCATTGAAGGTACAGTCGAATTATGCAAAGAAGTCATGTCAATTTTATCTACAGCTAAATTCAATTTAAGAAAATTAAAATCAAATAGTGCCGAAATTTTAAAACAAATAAATAATAATAAAAATCAAATAAATAATTACAATACTTCTAATAATATATTAAATCTTAGTGATCGAAAAGTTTCATCAAAAACGTTAGGTTTATATTGGTTATGCGATACAGATACATTATCATTTCTAATAAATACGAGTACAAGTCCCTGTAAGAATGTCACTAAACGAATTATTTTGTCCATCATTAGTCAAATATTTGACCCACTAAATTTAGTTAGTCCGTGTTTATTGGAAGCCAAGGTCATTTTACAAAAATTGTGGTTAAATAAGTGTGACTGGGACGAAGAGGTGTCATTTGAAATCTCAAGTCAGTGGAATACATTTTGTAATACATTACCGCATTTAAATAAATTAAATATACCACGATGGATTTCGTGTTCTTATCACATAAATGAAATTCATATATTTACAGATGCCTCTGAAAGGGCTTACGGTGCCTGCGTCTACATACGATCAATCAATGATTCGGGAATGGTCACTGTTAATCTTTTAACGTCTAAAAGTCGCGTAGCTCCCATCAAGCCCGTCACGACACCTCGGTTGGAACTGTGTGGGGCGTTGTTAGGTTCAAGGCTGTGCACAAAAGTTAGAGAATCACTGACAATATCTATAAAACTATGCCGATTTTGGTGTGATTCAACAATTGTGTTAGCTTGGTTGTCGACGCCTGCGCATCAGCTTAAGCCTTTCGTACGTAACCGTGTAAATGAAATACAAGAGAGTACTTCTGGCTTTCAGTGGGGTTACGTACCGTCTGGGGAAAACCCAGCCGATCTCATAACCCGAGGCGTGAAGGCTGATAAGATCAGCGCATGCAAATTGTGGTGGTCAGGACCACCTTTCTTATTGCAAGATGAATCCATTTGGCCCAAAACTCCCAATGGTAATGGTAAACAGCATTTACCAGATGTCCTTTCTAATTTCATGAATATAAAAAATATTGATTATAATCAAAATTTAATTCAACAATTAATATCTAAACATTTTAAATTTAATTATTTACAAAGAGTTTTCGCTTACATACTAAGATTTATATACAATTTAAAAAATATACAAAATAAAAAACTAGGTTCACTTACCCAACAAGAACTACAAAGTTCATTAATTTATATAACACAAGCAGCCCAACTACAAATGTTCCCGGAGGAACATCGTATACTTAAAGCTAAAGGTTCATTACCACGTAAGAATAAACTAATTTCATTTACTCCATTTTTAGATTCCGATGGGCTCATTCGTGTTGGCGGCAGGCTTGACAATTCCCCCTACGACTACAACGTTAAACATCCTATATTGATTTGCTCTAAACATCATTTCACTAAAATTTTATTCGAAATGATGCATAAAAAGCTTTTACATGCTGGCCCTCAGCTTCTTCTAGCAAGTGTTCGCCAAACTTATTGGCCCCTAGGAGGCCGAAACCTATCTAAATCGGTCGTAAGAAATTGTGTTACATGTTTTAGACACAAAGCGCAATGTGTGCAACCTATAATGGGTCAACTGCCAACTGCTAGGACTACACTTGAGTTTCCTTTTCTACATACTAGCGTTGACTATGCCGGCCCAATATTGATAGCTGACCGATTGGGTAGAGGTTGCAAATTGATCAAGTCCTACCTATGTATCTTTGTTTGTCTGTCTATAAAGGCAGTGCATCTGGAGCTTGTCACAAGCCTCACGAAGGAAGCGTATATGGCAGCTTTAAATAGATTTATAGCCCGTCGTGGTAAACCACGCACAATTCTATCCGATAACGGAACTAATTTTGTAGGTGCTTGTAACGAACTAAATAAATTTTTGCAGACGTCTAATCTTGACTCATGTATTGCACAGGAAGGCATTGAGTTCAGTTTCACGCCACCTTATGCTCCCCATTTCAACGGTGTTGCAGAGGCCGCCGTGCGGTCTATCAAGCATCATTTAACGCGACAGTTGCACCAGGCCCACTTCACGTACGAAGAGCTGTATACGTGTCTTACACAAATTGAATCAATTTTAAATTCCCGACCTCTAACTCCTCTGTCCTCCGATCCTCTTGACTTCTCTGCCTTAACACCTGCCCACTTTTTGATTGGACGACCACTAACATCTGTACCTTATCCACAATTAACAGAAATCAGTGTCGGCCGTCTAGAACGCTTCCAAAGAGTCGAGCAGCTAAAACAGCATTTTTGGAACAGGTACCATACGGAGTACATACATCTTCTGCAACAGAAAACCAAGTGGCCTACATCTTCCAGTGACATTAAAATAGGGTCTCTTGTACTCATCAAAGAAAAGGCCCTGCCGCCTTTATTGTGGTGTCTTGGACGTATTGTGCAGGTGTATCCGGGAGGTGATGGAGCGACGAGAGTGGCGGATATCAAGACAAAGAAGGGCACGATACGGCGTGCCTTCAACAACATTTGCCCACTCCCTTTTTGAAGCTTACCCTTCAACCCGGGGAGCTTGTTCGAGCGATATTGCGCTGGCGCTGCGACGGGGGGACAGCGGGTGACGGGCGGAGGCCGGTAGCACGGCCAACGCGCAACGACCCGGCGCTCGAATCAGCTGGCTACGAAACACCATCGGCAACGCACGTTATTTTTAATTCTTGTACGGTCTAATATACCAGCATAATAATTACAGTCCACTTGTTTCATTTCGCTCATCTAGTCTTAAGGACCCTAAACAGATACTATCCTCTGACTTTTCTTACTCGTGTCTTTAAAGTTGAAATATTTTCCAACACAAACGCATTAACGATAAATCGAAATCGAAAATCCTTATAAGAATATTTTAGTCTATGACAGGATCCTTCTTCGTCAATACCAATTTTTTTCTAAACCACTACAACGTCATGATTGGTGGAATGAGATCTTGTATCATAGTAACTATGTTCTTTAAATCTGTTTGAAAAATTAAGCATGCACTATGGAAATATCTGTATAAACAAAACTAAAATGTGTAAACAAAAGATGATGTAATTTATAGCTTCCTTAAAAATCAAAATGTAATTTATTCATTGATATTTATGTTAAACCTATTTTTTAAATTAATTAAAATATTTTAAGGCTAATCAAATGACCTTTGTCGACTTAATGGTTCAGGAAGTTCTCAAACACCTCTTCAAAAAAGCAAATACTTAAACACTGCGTATTTTTGTTTCCATTATTTATATATGACTAGGTGCTCACCCTCGCTTCGCCCGAATTTCTCCCTAGGTACGTGTTGTATATATTTACTTCGCACCGCCCGGTATATATATGACTTATAATAATTATATGAATTACCATTGCACGCACCATGGCAACGGTCATAACAATATGATACGTCAAGCGCCGTTAATTTTATAGTTTTTTTTTAAATTTCCTTACTTCTTTCGATATAGTATGTTATTCTTAAGAGATAGAAATACCATCGCGGATTTTTGTAGACCTATATAAAATACACAATTCCACCATACATCATTTTGTTATATCTCAAAGGGTTTAGGCAGCGTTTTCGTTGAAAGCTCCCAGACGGCTCCTATATAGTAGCCAATGTATACAAAAACTTAACAAATTATATACTAAAATCTTCCTGGAAAACCATTCTATCCATTGGTCAAAACTGCATGAAAATCGGTGCAGTAGATTTTGAGTTTATCAGACAGACAGACAGACGCGGCGGAGGACTTTGTTTTATAATATGTATAGATGTATATAGATAAGATATAAGATGACGAGGTTTTCTTATAACTGCTACTCGTTTTAGTTTATATTTTATGACCGTAGTAAAAGTACATTGACAGTGTTCTTAGTCGTTAAAGAAATATATCTTATAGCTTTAGGCTACTTCTCTCTAAAGCTTCGGGAGGCGACAGTTAATATGCAACTTTCCTCTAACCTCGTTGAAACAATATTAAAACTAAAGTTAAACTTGAATTACCATTATTGCCATGTTTAGATGTGAATTTTCTATTCGAAATTGTAAACAGCAAGCTAAATTATTCAAGCTACTAAAACATTATACATATTACTATAACATTTATTAACACAGTAAACACGATGGCGGTTTTGGAACACGGTTGTATAGTGTCATCACTGTCGCCCACACATGAATCATACTTTGTATAAACGAGAAATGATCTCATCTCAGACCAAAATGGTATTACTCGATTATAACTGTTTTTTATTATATACATATATTAGGTGTTCATCTCATTGTTACACTAGTGATATACTGTAACTTCGCTTTTTTTTAAACAGAAGGATCAACTACTATCGTTTCAATTATTTATTTAATCCCATTATGTCATTGATTTTAAAGGTGAAACACGTATTGGAATAAACGTCATTATTATCTACAGAGCTTGTTTTCTATATCGAATTTATAAACTCATACCATGGAACCTTTATGGGGTTCTTTTATTTCAATTCTAATCAATGAAACATATTATATACAATATAAAACTGGAGAAATATAAAGTTTAGATTTAATTTTTTATTCGTTAGAATTTAGGAACAAAAATTTACTTTATAAAGTACCTATGTAGTAAATTATTGTTCTTTAATAGATGTATTTATCTGCTGAATTGCATTAAATCGAAAAAAAAATGCTAATTTCAATTATTAAACTCTTTCATGCATAGTTTGGTTGGAGACTGAAAACAAAACAACAGGTTTGTTTCAAATTCAGTCAGAAAATGGACGACTTATAAATAATAAACCAAGGCAAAGCCATAATATGTATATATGTATTATTATAGAACCAATATATTGAAGACTATATAATATAGAAAATAATTTTATTGAAAGGAACATTCCATTATCTACGAGTATATCTGTATAAGACGCTTTGTTAAACACCGATTGTGTGTCGTATTGCCACCAATAACTTCCAATTCTAGGAAATTTAATAAATTTTCCTAAAGTCTAGTCCCTACATCCATTTCGTTATGACTGTAGGTTAAAACTCAATTCAATATTTGATTTAAAAGGAATGCGATTTTATAAAAGATTTACTTATCGAAATATTTTGTGTATTTTATAAAATAGAATTTAAAAAACAATATGCATCACCGTATTTATATGACCGGTAGATCCCATTGACTCAGAGGTTTTTGGCATTTTTGGTTTTATTAGTTTATCTTCTAAGTGGTAGTGCCACACTTGTTATCCTCGGGTAGCAGCCGAATGGGCCGGCACGCCCGATATAGTACCACTCTCTCACAGGAGACCGGCGTAAAGTGGTAGCTATTCTATCGCGTTTCGTTCGGTAAGTGAGAGTCCCGGAGGCCCACTCCCCATCCCTCCTCCCTCCTCCCTTATCCCTCCCCCTTCCTTTCCTGAAAGGCCGGCAACGCATCTGCAAGACCTGTGGTGTTGCAGATGTCCATGGGCGGCGGTGATCACTTACCATCAGGTGAGCCTCCTGCCAGTTTGCCCCCTTTGTCCCATAAAAAAAATCTTAGCTAAGATCTCAGGTCTGATTTGTCACCATATAGTCTGAAATTAAAAAAAGTTGAGTTACCGTGCCCCGAAGAGTACGACGCATAGCATTGTATTATTGAATACTTGTGCAACAGTGCTGGTTAGTCTTACTAGAATTGGGCCGTAGAGGAAAATCTTTTAAGTGAGGAGGTTCATTATGCTATTTAATTCATACTTTCAATAAACTTTTTGATTTCGAAAGGCATAGATATATCTAATAGCTATATATTACATACATCTAAATTGCATTACAGGCATTTCACTAACATTTTCTTAAATTTTGTACTAAAATGTACATTAATATTAAAACTTGCTTAGTTAAAATTACTTTTGAAAGACCATGAATCGACGGAAATACGAAATTCGCAACGGCGGAAGTGGTCCGAAATTAACTTTCAAGATCAAGTTGAATAAAAGATCGCTTCAGTGGCGATGTAATAAATTAGTTTTTACCAATATATTACGGAAAATGTTTATAACAGAAATATTTTAAGAGTAAATACAATGTTAAAATTTAAAACTAAGCAGTTGCATTCTATAAAAATTTGCAAATACAGAACTGTGCAGCTTTTAACATTTTAAAATACGAACATGTTTTCAGGTTGCAAGTAAATATTTCTCTTAAACAACGTTACTTTTATCAAAGAGAGTGTTTCAATCCATTTATTACACGTTTTACGCTTTATGTGGTACTCTCTACTTAGGTATATTTTTTTAAATTTAAAACTTTTTTGATTCGCTTAAAAAAATACTTATAACTTAAACAGAGATTGAAAAGAAACACTTTAGTTAGTACATACCAACAGTTAAGCTTTTCATGCATACAGGCTAGAAATATTCACCTGCAAGAAAAGCATTTACTTCCCACTAAACCGCATTCTCCCCCGTCTTAATAGATAACTGATGCACTCGAACACAACTCCCCAATAGCTGGTCATCGGAAGCAGACCACAAAACCAAGGGGTTGTTCCCACGGGTCAATTTGTTATCAGAAAAGTACGCGAAGCAACCCGCATTGCCCACACAAGTGAGCAGCCAGAACCCAATGAAACCTCCGTCGCTTACGCACTCAACAATGCTGTCTAGCTTAACGCAGGGCTAGATTGACGAACGCTATCTATGAACACACGACCACCTTGGGTACACATCGAGGGGATATCTTTACACGTCCCATCCAAAACCAATAAATAAATATGCTGGAACATTAACATATAGCACCATCCAGTTTCACGGTAAGTTTCGAGGCTTGCGTTACGTGTATGTATACCAGATGATAATAAACATTCGTGGGCTCATCAGTCACACAAAAAGATGCCTCCAACAGAACTCGAACCCATTAAAAGAGTTAGATTTGGATTATCTACATTATATAAGAGCATTAATGAGAAAAAATTAATGAATCTCGTGAACTGATACGAATTTTCTATTAAAAATAGAACAATTTTCTCTCCTCCTTATTTTTTATCGATTACTCCCGACGTTTAAAAGAACTATGCTAAAATTTAAAATTTCAGCACTTTACGTCAACCGTAGTAATTAAGTCTCGGAGTTGGTTATTCCATTAAGATAAGCAATTCAATAAAAATGTGTTACATGCATCCCATATATTTTTTAAAAAACAATTGTACTACGTGATTTGATATTTAAAATACTAAACTGTAAAAATTTCAAAGTTAAATCGAATTGAAACAAAATCTGAATTCGACCGGTTTCTACATAAAATTCCCCGAAACGAACAGTAGGTACATGCCACTATCTCCGCGTTGAATCAGTCAGATGCACTTGTATTTTATTAGGCGCATATTCCACATTACAACCGCGGACTATCACGGAACATAGCATTTACCAAAAGCGTATTCATATTAGATTTCCGATCTCGCAACGCCAGGCTGTATCGAGAATGTCAGCGATACGCTCGATACTTTATTTGAGTCTATTCGTGTGCGCCGGTCGCCGCGACACGGAAGAGTGTCAAATAAATACAGGTTGAAATATATCCGCTGTCGCGTTCTGTGATCCTGCTATATACGTGCCATTTGAAGAATGAATTTTTGCTTGTTTTTTGTGTTATTCGGATATTTTTTTGCGTGGAGCGACGGGATGTTGTACCGGCGGGACTCCGATAATGTTTTGAAGCCGGGTGAGATATATATTTTTGGTAATAAATAACGGAAAAAATGGAACGGAAAATCATGACACAAATACGCTGTTTTATGACACTATGCAGTTTTTACGTAAATATTCGGAATAGTAATCATTGTAGATAGTTTTTAACGTATGGTAAAATTTTACTGAAATAAAAGCTTTGATAAAAAAAAACATAAAAAATATAGACGTAATCTAATTACAAAATTTATATTAAACTATTTGAATTATTACTAATTATTAATAAAAGTTTCTGTAATAAATAAGAAAAAGTATTAACAATTATAATCGAAACCGATATACAAAAACTGATGTAACACGAAAACACATAAAGTGTTCATTATTACACCAGGGAATGTAAATTTATGCACGCAAGGTATTTCCCATAACCTATGTGCACCTGAAGCAGAATGTCCATAGCCCACATTGAACCTCTAATCTATGGACTAGTTACGGCTCATAAGGAATGCACGGCCTTGAGTAACTTGCATTTTACTGCATTAAAGTGTTGTAAGTAAAAATATGTATTAAGTTTCACAACTTCTCTTCGCTTCTTCTCACAAACATATTATTAGTGTCATATTTGTTTATTTTGGAGGTTTAAAATCTAGAAGTCAGAATTTTTTAAAGGAGACCATAATCTTAATATTGGCAGTATAATAATTAATTCAACAAGAATAATAATTTAAATTTAAATTTTGCTTTTACATTGATAATAATATATTTGTACTAGCAATTGCCGCTGCTCCGCCTGAGGTGGTGAAGGATGAAAATTATAATATAGGGTTATAACAATTTTATATGCCAAATCATAAAAAAAAATTGGCCTAAAAATAAAAAAATCTGGAGACGGACACCTTTATCGCCTAGGGGAATAAAAAATAACCTACGACCTATTCTCAAACCTACGAAATATACACAAAAATTTAAATAGTAAATATAGAGCCGTAAGTAATATCGTACTATTTATATAAGTATTTTATATGTAGTAGACTATTATGTAAAAAATACAACGCAGAATTCAACAATATAGATAGCTGTTCTGTGATAATATCGCAGGAAGGTGAACAGGTGTTTATTAATATATTTCTTATACTTATATATTATGCATATCGCTGCCTTGAAACTGCGAGTTGCAGTCATAGTTTACGCTCGAATCAGAACTTTACTGTTATTGCATTGGAAAGAAATAATGAAATTAAACTTTTTAATTAAAATTTTGGGGTCAGATTTGTTCATTATGAATATTTTTTAGATATTATTGTTTGTATTATTGCAACAATAATATAATATAATATAACAATATTTTTTGTTTTTTATTCTTAAATGTGCACTGCTTATAATATATTAATCAACTTAAAAATAATTTAAAAATACTATAAAACACTTAAATTATTTATACTTTATAAACAATATATGTACCTATATGATTACGACTCATGCGAAGATATTTTGTCATACGTACATATAACGTTTATGTGTATCCCCTTATAATGCAAAGGTGACCTCTTACAATATAGTCAAATAAAATAAAGAAAATGAATGAATAAAACTTTATAAAGCTAAAAGTCAATAAATAAGTTTGGCTTTATAAAGTTAACCAATACGTTCTGCTTAAAAAAGCTCCCCACGAATGTAGTGGGGGGCTTCACCTTCTCGTGGAGGGGGCTCAATATTTATATAATATTTTATATATGTATACCCGGCCGGATTGCCAGATGCGAAGCCAAAAAAGCACATGGAGGTGGCCCACTTAGGTGGAAGGAGTGCCATGCGTGCCACGTGCTTCAGGTATTTCTCTGATAGCAGAGTAGTCTGTGAAGCAACTCCTTTGCATTGTATCTTTCTGCATTTGGCAGACCTGCCCCATCTGCGCGATCAAGACGATTTGAGGGACGAGGGAGGTTAAAGCTTAAAAGAAATACATTACTTTTTTTATACATAAGTTTCCAAACCATTAAAATAAACCGTAAGATAATCTAAATAGAAAAATATTACTATTGATTTTAAAGTACTTAGATGCTCATTACGCTTACTCAGAGAGATTAATATTAAATCCTTTTAAACAACATAAATTAAGTTCGCTCCAAAACTTTCTTAAACTAAAAACTAAAGTTTCTCAAATTTTACTTTGTAAATGTACTAGAATATGTACATACGATATCAATAGAGACGTTAATTCACTTAAAATGTTTCAAGCACTTAACTTTGAGTAATTTATTGAAGAAACTTTTATTTGCTTTTAAGATATTAAACTAAATGTGAAATAAAGAATAAGTAATTCGTTTAAAATTATCAATAAAATAATTAAGTTACAATTGTATTATACAATTTTTCTCCTTGTATTGTAATTAAATGTTTCAGAGTAAGACTAATATCTCACAATCAAAACAAAATCTGTTTTACCATTCATTCGTAAATCAAGAAGACGAACACACAAAATAATTATTATTCAACGAATTTTTTAATTCACTATCAATTGTATAATGCAGCTGTATACATTAAATTCCATTCAAACGACGGTTAAAACCGCGTGATAGTTAAAAATGCCCTATCGGAACTAACAAACGGTTCTCGATCTATTTTGTCACATGTATTTTATCAGTGTACTATATAGACATGCGAATTAGTATTCGGCTTAGCTTAATTATTGTGTATTCAGTCAGACGTATTCAATATGTACATGGACGGAATTGAAGATGGCGCCGAGCTGAGGGTTCAAGGGATTTCTAATTTCATTTATACAAACAATTAGGAACTTAAATTGGACTATATAATATTGATTACATGTCTTGTTTTGAAACTACTTTTAATTGCGACTCTACTTGATGCAATGATTTGATGTTACTGAATAGTGCAGCTTATTAGTTTGCTAAAATATTTTTTATACCATTTAGTATGTCCTTTCTTAACTAAAAAACTTAAAATAAAGACTAAATTAATAGTTTTAGCCTAGATCTTAGCTTTTTATAGCAACATTTCTTGTTTCACGTAGGCCTTTTTTAATGAAATCATGTACTTTAAAATCTTTTTTAATTAAATTATTTACAAAAATGAAAACGACTGCGTTAAAAGCGATCTAAAAAAATTACAACAATTTGTAAAACATAATATTGGGACAATTTTAAAGATACGTAAATAGATGGATAATACTTTACTGTACCACAAAGAAGTATCTAAAGAGGAAATTAACAAAACAAACATACGGGTCAAACAGTTGATCCTCCTTTGGGTTTTGCCGCAGTCCGGTAAACATAAGTTATAGCGACAAAAATTCTTAAGGAGGCTTCCAAGCTGTTTGTAACAATTTTCAAGAAAATTTTAGCATTCAGATTATCAAATCATATCACAGAAACCGCTTAATAATCCCCAAATGTGTGTTCACTTTGTTGTGGCGTCCGGCAATCCGGCCGGGCGTAAAGCTAAGAAACGCCGCGCAGTGAGGGCCCACTTCGAAGGGCGGTGTCATGCGGGTTACTCCTGGTACTTCGCTGAGAGCAGAGTGGACTGTGGAGCAACCCACTTGGCTGTGTGGTCTGCTTTGGCAGACCTGCCGGGTAGCCTGGGCGTCGTGGTTGAATGCTTATGCGATACTGCGACGTCCCATTAAGACGAAGGAAGGTTTTGTTGGGTTTACTTACCAAACTTTTTACTTGCCCAACTAAGAAAAAAGGAATCGCTTAATAAGATTGAATAAAAAGTGGCATATGTGACATGTCTCACCAAAATGTCTACATGTACCTATTGGTAATAGTATTATGATTAGTGCGAAGATATTTTAATAGAGCGGTATGTCCTTTTAATTATAACTTAACTGTTAACACTACGAGTATAATTACATATCAACTTAAAAAGATAATGGATTCAAATGTTGACTTTATTAAGTTTAAAGTGAAAATTATGACGAAATTTTATGAATACATAAAAATTACAAATGAATTGACTTTCATGACTTTTCGGAGTTGGTTAAACTTTTCCTTCTCTTCTTCGACCTTCGACCTTAAATATAACGTATATTATTTTATGCCAATTCCTTGCTGTATCCAACCAGCAAACTACATACTTTCACATTTGTACATACTCAATGTTGTATGGGTTAAATGTCAATAGTAGAAGGTGAAGTTGAATTAAAATTAATATAGCACGAATGTTTGTACTCCAGTCATGTATTTATAACATGTGTGTATTTAATATTCGACATATATGTGTATCAACTCGGTGGTGTAGTGGCTAGTATTTACGGCCATGCATCGAGAGGTCCTGAGTTCGAGTCTCGTCGGGCCAAGTTTAATTATTGAGTCTATCTGTTTAGTAAGTCTCAGTAATACCCGGAGTTGGGAATTTGGCGGTCTGTCACCCCCGTGCCTCGGAGAGCACGTAAAGCCGTCGGTCCTGCGCCATAGCTCTCACTGGTCGTGTCGAGTAGTCGTCCCACCGGAGTATGAGAGTGATAGGATCAGAGAGTGCACTTGTGCACTATAATATCTCCTGCGCTGTTGGCTAGTCTTAATGAGATTGGCCGCCATGGCCGCAATCGGTCGGAGAACATTATTATTATATCAACTATCAATCCATATAATATCAACTATCCATAAGACAAGCCTCGTAGCTTACCATGGAAAATGAAAAAGATGGCGCTGTATGTTAATGTCCCAACATATTTATTTATATCATTCATTTAAAGTCTCTTTTAAATTATTGAGATTCACCGACAAAAATGTTAAGTTCTTAAATTCTATGATTAATAAATTTGTTTTAACTTTTTGTGTTTAATTTATAATTATAGTTTCAACACGGCTGATGTTTCTTATTAGTCTAAAAGACGACATTCAAGTTCTAAATATGGCGCAAACGAGACCCACGCGAAAACTTTATACAGATATGAGCATAAAAAATACCGTTGCAATTAAACTGACCATTCACTTCCCAAAGGCCTGTTGATTGTATACAAAGTACAGTAACATTCACTTCTGTTCATAAGTAACCTATTTTAAAGTTTTGCAACGGAAAATAAAATATAAGGAAATAATTATTATCATTAACATTTTATAATAATTTTGTTAATCAAACTATAAAATTATTTGTACTTAAATCTAATTATCCATACTATACTAATATTATAAATGCGAAAGTAACTCTGTCTTTCTGTCTGTCTGTCTGTCTGTCTGTTACCTTTTCACGCCTAAACCACCCAACCGATTTTGCTGAAATTTGGTATATAGATAGTTTGCATTCATGAGAAGGAAATAGGCATATTATTTTTTTGAAATTCAACCCTTAAAAGGGTTAAAAGCGGTGGCAAAGTTTGTATGAGAAAAATATTTTTATTGCACATTTTTGCATGAAACTTTGAATTAATGCTTTTTAGTACAAATGATGAAACACGTATTTCAGGGTTTTTCGAAATTCACCCCCATTGGGGGATAAAGGGGGTGGCTAAGTTTGTATGGGAAATTTAATTCTATTGAAATATTTTGCGTGACACTGAAATAATGCTCTGCAATACAAATTATGAGATACATATCTAAGCGTTTTTTGAAAATCAACCCCTATGGGGGTTAACGGGGGTGGCACAATTTGCGTAGGAAAAATATTTAACAGTAATTTTTACCATAAGTCCATAACAATGAACCACGTACATCAGTTTATCATTAACGAAAAACACACAAAGAAATTATGATACACATAGTAGCAAAATTGGTTAAAATAGGAAATAAGTTTTAGAAAGCGCCGCAGTGGCGGCACGGCAGGACACATACACAGTAGTTTTCAGAAAAGAGGGCCAGAACTTTAAATGGGGAATCAGTCCTTGGTACATTATAAGTAACAGTATATAAGCAAAAATGTTTATTTTATTCACTCTTAGCGCGAGCGAAGCCGCGGGCACCGCTAGTGTACTATATATTATCTTTTATATAAAGCAAATGAAAAAACCAGAGAAAACGACTGATATATACGACTATATAATATATATTTTAACACGTAAACTTCTTACCATTTCGCATGAGAAGTTAACCAACTGACATTACATACATTTAACCTTTTTGCCACACCAGTATCGAAATTACAGTAATGGCAAAAGTTTAAAGTAATAAAATTTTGATACAAAACAATGTTTTAAAAATTACTTTACTGGAGTTGATTCCAATCAATATTTTCATAGGTAAATTACTCATTTATGTGTCTTAGTATTGACTGGAGGAAATAATTACAATAAAAATGTTAATTACATTGTCTAAGTCAATTAAATGAAGAGAGTGGTACTATAATATTAGTTATATTGAATACAAAGGGCCTAACGTCCTCAGTACTTTCTCATTTATAATAGACTCCTATAAATAATTACTTAATTATATATTGTAACTTATAACTACATGGGAAAGAGTATTTTCCTGCGGTAAAAATGTTAACGATCATGTATATTATTCTAGCGACTCACCCTCGCTTCGCTCGGGTTTGTCTCTAGGTACCCCCTTTAGAATAATTTTTTTACAAACTTTGAATGTTTTCTTTATTTATATATAATCAAAACCCTAAAAAATAAGTTTCAAGCTTCTAATGACGTCCTTGCCATACAAATTTTCATCCCCTATTTCAACCCTTTACAGTCCTTTTTTTCGCCTTAAAAAGTATCCTATGTCCTTTCTCAGGCTTTAGACTACATGTATACCAAATTTCATTAAAATGGGTCCAGTAGTTTTTGAGTTTATTCGTTTCATACAAAAAGACAAATCTTTCCCCTTTATTATATTAAGTTTAGATTATACAAGTATCGCACAGCTTTGATTCACTTATACTCTTAATCACGGTCCGTGCTTAGAAACTTTTGGTAATAATTTGACTTGGTACGAGTACATCAGTATTAAAAGCTTATATTCATCCAAACAAAAAATCGATCCTTTCCTACAATATATGTATAAATAACGAAATTCCCCATTACCATTTACTTCCCTCATGCTTTTTTAAGACACAATAAAAGGTATTTGCAATATGAACCAAAACTATTATACCAATTATACATCCAATGTATACCTAACTTAATAACCTGATAGCGAATATTGCCATATCAAAAACTAATTCCTTAAATTATATTATTAATGCTTTTAAATACACAAAAAAAAAGATATTTTTAATATAATAAATATGCAAAAGAGTAAGTCCACTCATTTTTACTAGATGACCGCTTAGTGTACACCGAAGTCACTGACTTTATTAACCGACTTCATTTTTCCTTTGTGTTTAACGTTTAACTACCAGCTTAAGTAATATTCCCAGTAAAATAAATTAACGTTCCATTTGGTATCGAAATGTTAGTATTACTGAACACCGAATTACACTGTTTACAAAACCTTTAACAAGATGAGGGCGTATTAATTCAAGGAGGTAGGAGGCACCTATAGAGAGCATTTAATAATGTCTGTATTTATTCTACTACTAGCAATTTTCAACTGTTTACATGTACATCACTAATTAAGTCGACAATTTCATATACTCGTAGATATATTTTCTTTATATCTCAATATTTAAATCGATAATTTTAGATAAAAAATCTTATGAGTTTTCAGTTTATTTAAAAATGCAAAATTATTATGAATTAAAGGTAACCTATTGCTATTTAAAACTTCATATAAATACATATAATATACTCGTATCTAAGGATATGCATAACTTTTAAAATTGTGTCAATAAAACTAAATTGATTTTATATGGAAACTAAATAGTTACTGTTATATACTCGTATAAAGTGATTATGGTATACTTCTCATGAATATATATAAAAATATATTTAGATTCGTACGAAGGTATGTCTGTTCGTAAAAGGCTTGGTCGACCTTGCACGAGCGGGCCACGGTCAAGAATTGTACAGACCTCTTATATCACTGAGAAACCTGTCACTTATACTACTACTGCGTTTTATAATACTAGAAGCAATTCCCGCGGCTCCGCCCGCGTTCTAACCACTAATAAAAAATAGGAATTAGTGGAAGAAGGTTGAAAAATTAGGGTTATAATTATTTAAAAAAAAATAAAAAAATCTGAAGAGCACTATCCTTATCACCTAGAGAAACAAAAAATAGCCTACAACCTATTCTCAGACCTACCTAACATACACGAAAAATATCATAAAAATCGATAAAGGCGTTTCGGAGGGGTCCGATAACAAACACTGTGACACGAGATTTTTAGACTTAAACTATATTTTCGTATTTATTCAGGATTTATTTTCATTTCTGATTTCCAATGTATAAAATGTCAAATAAAAAAGCTAAAAGAATAATAATACTCCTATGTAATATTTTGTTATAGTTATTAGGACTATATAATTAATTAAAAACACCTAATATACATTAATTTTGTTGCTTCTTGTAACAAGTGGTAAAATTTTGCGTAAATCTGTTTCCAAAAGCAAAACAACATAAAACTTTATCAACGATTAACTTTATCATAAACTTTCATTTCAGACTAAAAATTTTTTTTAAAAATAATGAAATGTAATACATTCTTTAAGTGTAACTCTTCTATAGATACATACATTATGTACATGAAATTATAATTCATTAATACACAATGATAATGTCCCTTGATAATATTCAATTTTTTTTGTATTCCACACATATCTTATCACCTCTAATGAATGGATACAAATTTTTATACATATATCTGTCATACTTTTCACCTATAAAAAATATAGCCTAAAAAACAATGTTAATTTAACAAGAAAAACATGGAAATCTCGTATGGTGTTCTTTTCAAATATCGACACATACAACTTCTGAATTGCGAATGCCTAATTAGTGTGGCAGGTGTACAAACGTACGACGACGTTGCGTTCGGGACGTTTATGTGCACCTATAATATTATAATTGAAGTACTTTGACGCAATTAAAATATAATACACTTGTGTTTAAGTTAAATAATAAAATAAGAGCTACAAATATTTTTTAAATAAAAATACGTCTTTGTGTAAAGTTACTTTAATGTACTGGAACCCGTTTTGAGATTACAAATAGAAAGCTTTTCAGTCATATTTGTTGAATGCCTAACAATAAAACTAAAACCTAAGCTTTTTAGGTAATACTAGCGACTCCCCCTCGTTTCGTCTGGTTTCGTCTCTAGTACTTTTAAACTCTTTTGAACTCTGATAACATTATAACGTTCTGATAACGTTATCTGCAAGAAAAGCTTCGTAATCAACCCCAGCCGGAGATTAGCTAGAAGAAACAGACAGACAGACAAAAATTTTAAAGCTTGTACATTTTTCTTATAATTCCATAATATGAATTAAGTATAAAACTGTCACTTCAATTTTGTAGTCTACCATTATAGAAAAAATATATGGAAAGTAGGTTAAAGTTGTTGCATGCAAACTTAATTTAATCTTAGCCATGTGTATCCAAAATATGTACACAAGTTTCCAGGTAGACGTTATAAGTTAAGCAGACAGTTTCCAACTCTCGAACTTCAGCAATAAAAACATGCGCAAACGAGCCAAGCTCTAAAAACAACAATATTCAATTAACCTAAGCTGAAATGGTCACTGTTTTGCTGAAAAGTTTCAAACAGAACTACCAACGTGCTATGAACAAGGTATAAAAAATATTTTGCATTAAATTATTACATTTTACTGAAGACTGTTAGTATATTACTAGTTCAAAAGAAAATTCTGAAAAGGAATGGTATAAGAAACTTAGCGGGAGTACAGTAATTAATTTTTTTAATAGAAATATTTTTAAGTTGAGACTCACACTCCCTTCGGTAGGATTCATCCGTACGGATCTCTCGGTACGTTTTAACGGTTAGGATACAATAGATAGAGTATAGAGAGTAGAGGAGTAGTAGAGTTAGGATACAATACCTCAGTACTAATACATAGTTTTTGTTTTATATCCCTTATTTGAAGAATGATTGATTATCCATACAATTTTCTTCCTTTTTCAACCCTTTAAGAAATGATTTCTAGGATAATAACTGTCCTATGTCCTTTGTAGGATATTAAACTATATTCGTACCAAATTGCATCTTAATCGGTTTAGCGGATTTATAGTTTATAAAAAAAAAATATTATATTAGATTATAGCGTGGAAGCGGTCACATCATTCAACAGTGTTCTGTAAATAGACAAAACGAATGTTATACATTAGATTGTGGTTGCTAAAACGTGATCAATCGTATTATATGACATGCTCCAGATTACAGTAATTGTAGAACACGTTCTTATAGGCCTATAGTATCAATTATATCATGGTCAGTGGTTGTCTGTAGGAATTTCATACTCGTATTTAAGCCTTTCCTTTATATATAAGGGTACCTTCATATGTATGTACTGTGTACATAGACATAAGTATGTAGTAGTAGCGTCACCCAACTCTATTGTTTTTACCCATATATTGGCTGATCTTTTGGATGTTATCGTACAATGGATCTAAAAATTTACTTTTCTTATGATTAATAGTAATTTTCTATATCACGATTATTTTTAATATCAGTAAAGTAATTTATTGTCTTACTGTATTGCTTATTTCAGACCTAATGCCGGTGTCATCGACAGTGAAGCCTCTGCCATTCTACTCTGTGTTCGGGTACCAGAAGAAATTACTCCGAGATAAATACAAGAAACGGCCCCAGGGGAAAATCTCGCTAGTCACTAAACAACCGAAATAAAAGGCTGTCTAATAGCCCGCCATTACAGCATTCCCCTATTTCTACTGGGAAATTGGATGGATTAATTTGTTGTAACGAAGACAATATAATTGTAGTTAAACTATTGCGTACGCCATTTACATTTTAAAGCCAGCTTTATTTTTTACATTATTAACAAATCTTTTATATTTTTTAATAATTTTAAAGATAGTTGACTAAAATAAAAAGGTAATGCTTAAAAATATATAGTCTGTTTTACAGATTTCATTTATGTACTAAGCTAAACTCATAGGAGGTTCTGTGATATCAGTAAAAGTACATTTATTGTAGTTATATTATCGAATGCATACTTATCGCTATTAAAAGCACTTTTTTTGTAAACTCAATGATCGAAAACATTTGTGCCATGCCACATAACAGCTTTAATTCTAAAACAAATTATTAAAATCAAATTCAATATAATATTATTTTCAATATTTGAAGTTTAAATCGAGTATGTGTTTAAATAATTTCTATTATTTCTAATTTATTGTTTTCGTAATAAAGCTGAAGAACGAAGTATCTAACTGAAATATTGTTCCTATTTCACGATTAATATAATCGTCGAAAACAATAAGCTTATAACTTATTTGTGTTAAAAAGTGCAATAAACGTTAAGTGGAAACTGGTATTTTCATTCCAAATCTCTTTTAATATTTAACGATCAGCTATTTTATTTTGAATTTATTAATTGTACTAATTTGTAGATGTATGTATATGTGGTATGTTGATGTATACATGTATATGTGGTCCTAGGTTCGAGTCCCGGGTCGGGTCAAGTTTTTTTATTGAGTCTTTCTGTTTGATATTGACGGTTTATTACCCCGTGCCACGGAGAGCACGTAAAGCCTTCGGTCCTGCGGCTTACATCTCACTGGTCGTGTTGAGTAGTCATCCCACCGGAGTATGAGAGTGATAGGAACAGAGAGTGCACTTGTGTCTGAGCGTACACGCGCTGCACTATAATATATATTTTGCTCAGTTGGCTAGTCTCAATGAGATTGGACGCCGTGGCCGTAATCGGTCGGGGGACATTATTGTTACGATTGAGCAACTACCATATCTTCCGCTTTCGCCCTTTATTTTTATATGGATAAAACCTAAAGCATTCATATTAAAGGTACATTATTATTTAATAACAAGGCTTAACAACTGTGTCTATTTTAACTAGATTACCTGCACGACTGAAATTCACCTCGATTTTCCAATGAGCAGCTTTTCAATTGACGCGTCATAAAAACAAACAGACAAAATACAGTTAAATATTTTACGGGGCCGGAAAAACGCTCAACGGGTTCCAATATGCAAAAATAAATTATGCAAACCATATCAAAACTTTCACTCCGAATTCCTTTATGGAAAATATCAACAATTTTTAGCTTAACCTGAAGTCGAACCCAAAACTTCACTATTTATATACCATTATAATCTACATAAGGTACTAGAACTAATCACTTAACTTATATATTATATTAATACGAAATAAACTAGTGTCACATATACTCGTAACTAGCGAATGGCTATAAGCATAAAGTCAGCATTGGATTGCTCGATTCCGTTAGTCGAATTATCATAAACAGCTCATATTAAGCTGGCTGTAGTACAAATGCTCAATAAACTCCGGGACATATTTACATTGTTTTGTCGTTAGAATAAATAGTGCACTAGAAATGTCACATTATAATATGTGCCTAATACTTAAATTTATTACAACCTAGCGACCTAACCTTCCTTCGCTCGAGTTAGTAGTCCCTGGATGTATTTTAATTTTTAGTGGTTCCACTAATATAGTTCCTTTTTTTTTTTAATTTTTTTTGTAAGTAGCCTCAAGTTACTCCTTGTATAACTTCAGGTATCTGCCAGTGAAATGTCCGTCAAACTCTGTCACGCTTTTTCGGAGATTAGCAGTCAGCCATTTTCTAAATTGTTTTTTCTTATAATAATATCGTAATTATTTTCATTTGCATTTATCATAAAGCAATTATTTAGATATTACAAAGAGACATTTAAATTTTATTTATTAGTATACATTTAGTATAGTATATTTTTATTACATTGATCAAATATTTTATTACATTGATTGACGTCACGTTTGGCTCAATTGGTAGTGGCCCTATTTTCTGCACCAGCGGTCGCGGGTTTGAGTCCCGCTGGGGACATTCATTTGTTGAGCACGAATGTTTGTACTCCAGTCATGGGTTTTTATACTTATAATAGGTATGTTTTAAAAAAAATCTGGTATCCGTAACACAAGCTTCGTAGCTTACCACGGCACTAGATGGCGCTGTTGTAATAATATCCCAACATATATAAGATGAATCATCAAACACTATTTAATGTTGAAAAACGAGTACCTTATCGTTACATCCAAACCTAATCGCTTTACTTTATAACCCTCGAGAAGCAGACACTGAAAGCATACTAATTTATCTCTCCGTTCAAATGTTCACCGATTTTTAAACACATTATTTGAGAAACTTAGTCACTCTTAACAACAAAATACTAAATGCACTAATCTGTACTATATAAATATATTGATACAAAGATACTTACATACAAATACATTGGTAGTACTTTTACCTGCTAGAATGCTCATTATCCTCAATAAATGAAAATTCTATACAAAGAAAATAAAACTCCTATTAATCATATAAAAATTTCACCGTAGAAGAACTTAGATTTTTGTCCCCTATATCATTTCTATACGACTCTCTATTCCAGGTTCCAGTGAAAACGTCGAGTTGCAAACGTATGTACGTCGATTTTAATTAAAACAGGGAATATTCGTGAAATGCAGGCGAAAAGGCTCGGCTTATGAGATGAGACTGACTGTAGCAGTCTATGATTTTGAAATGCTTCAAGTGTAGGCTTTCAATAAATAAAACGGTTGATATAAGTCGACATATTTATATGTTTCTATCTCATAGCTCAGCAAAATATGTACTTTTATCATTTCTTAACTTTTTGTAAAAATTCTTCATAAAATAAAAAGATTTAATGATATCTAATAATTAAAGGAGTAATTCTGTTAAAATAACTAGAAGCTCTGGATGTACTCGTAGACATCATAAGACGAAAAGAGTCATAGGAATATTTGGGGGAAGCCCATATCCAGTATTAGAAGTCATAGGGACGAGACGATGACGACGATTTTCTTCTTTCACTGGCTCGCTGACAGCCTAGCCAATAGTTTTACAAAACACAAGAACTAAGGTTTAGGTTAGTTCTTCTGAATTAGAAGTAGTACTCGCGGTATTGGCTAAATGGCACACCTAAAATGTATATAATAGATATATTTCAAAGAATTTAACTAAAGGTAGTTTATCGCCTAAAACGATTAAATAGTTTCATCCGTTAAAAGTATGGAAATCTCTTTCAAAGACTTTTAAAATCAAGGTTTGTATTGTCGAGAATTGATTTGTGAATAGAAATTTACATATACGTCACTAAGTAAGGTATACATAACTCTAAATAGCCCATTAATGTCTTATAATTAGTAATATTACTAACCTATCCATTTAATACATGTATATATACATATATGATGAACTTATAACATTCTCGAAGCAATCAATACCAAATAATTAAACTTAATAACATATCTATAGAAGCTGTTATAGCCATATTGCATGCTAAGTGCGGCGTAATCCGCACGAGAGGCACTTGTGTCTTCGAGATTTACCTACGTCTTAATCGAATTCGCGTACATATCCCGATCTTGTTGGAGGATGGTACTTTATAAATTTTACATCTCTCATGTTCGGTAAGTAGATTCTTATTACCTCCAAATGGGGCTTGTAGGTGACTAACTAGCGCTCTAGGGTAATAATGTAGCTAGAAAAGCCCTAGGGCGGTAAGTAATTAAAAAAACAGTTCTTTCTTTCAAAAAGTTCGCGTACATCTAACCATCATACTGGCAATAGACATCATGCATTCAGCCCAATGACCAAAGAGGTCACTTAGCTATTCAGTCTTGTCTTCGTGTGATTATAATAGTCATCAATTTTAAATATCGAACGGCGAAGCTAAATTTCGATCTTGAAAAAAAAATGTTATTCTTGTAATGCCGGTTTTTTTCTGCTTACCTCACAATCGAGATGTAAAGCAGAATAGTTAGCTCGGGTGTAAGCATCAATTGCACTCTCGAACTATAGGCTAAATATCTCGGGCTACAATAGCTGCCTTACAGCCCTTGGCTACTAATCTACTATAAATGTTGCCGAATAGATATAACACCACTTCGTTATAATTTTATTTACACTATTCAAATAATAATATGTGCAATTTTAAGCTCATATCTAAAAGACATTTTAAAATTATTTATACACATTAAATGTCATAAACCGATAAACCGATGAATATTTTTGCTATTTTTTCAGTTACAAAATATATTATGACTATATCTTTTTACTTTCTTACAAGCTGCCAACAATCGACAACTAATACTAAAACCAAGTACAAAAATACGAAATGGCCTAATAAAGATTTGTATTACATGAAGATATCCTCCGGTTTAGGTCCATATAGTTGGTAAAGATGATCCAACGTGTCGCAAAGGGAGTATTATAAAAATAATGTATTAGTGGGATTTAGTTAAGCCAAAGATAGATCGGTTGGGAGCGTCGGGACGAAGGAAAATGGCTGTATTAGTTGAATAAACGCTCCGTCAAATAGGCCATTTTACTTCCAAGGGGATAATAAAAACAAACCATAGACTATCCATGTTAACATGAGTTATAGTGTAGGTTAAAAGCTTTTCTGTAGTGATAAACTATTTAGAAGAATTATAATATAAATGAAATAATGTGCAATTAGAAGTCCTAATATAATTCTGTGTCTAATACTCGTAGAGAATAAATCATGTATTTAATCGTATATACTCGTACTATGTATTTTAAACAATTCAATTCAAATTCAAATTCAAAATATTTTATTCAGTACAAAATTATTACAATTTTTTACTGAACGTCACGAGTCTACTACCAGTTCGAAAAGAAGAAGCCGCTGACCTGAGAAGAACTGGCGAAAGAAACTCAGCGGGACTACAACGCGGGAAGACAATGTATGGGTTATTAATTGATTCCTTTTAATTTAAATCCTGATACATAAACTAAAAGGCACTGGCAGCCCAGTGGTAACGCGTTCGCTTAGATAACCGAGTGAAGCGAGTTCAAATCCGGGGTCTCGCACAACTGATATTTTCATGTACGAATCATTTGTAATATGATTACTTACGGTGAAGAAAAAATCGTGAGGAATCCTTCATGTCTGAGAGAACCTAGCAAGTTTTCGAAAGAATGCCCTTACTTCGCCGAGCTTGGCGGACTATGGCCTGATTGAATTGATATGGCCGTATTAAAGAAAGGCCCGTGCTCAGCAGTGGGACGTTAAAAAAAAGAAAGGGCTGAATATGATGACCGCATGACCAACGTTTGATTCATTTTAACATAAATCATTTGCAAACGAGACGTTTCATTCATGATTGTTAAACGTACATAAACTGCAATCATCTGCTATCACAAATTTAAATCTGTGGACCATATAAAATCCCTAGGCAACTAATGACTAGATTTTTTACCATCCAATTGGTCCGTACCAATCTAAGAGTAAATTCACCAATCATAAAAATGTGTAATTTTTATAATATATTAAATAAAGTAATTTTAGTCATAGATATATTTGACGATTATTTATCTAAATAAAAAAATATACACTTCCCTAAAACAAAAATAACTATCTAAACATTTAATTTTTATTGTTCTAAGTTAAGATATCTGTTTTGTTTATTATTATTAAATTAGGATGATTTTGTAAATAAATAAATACAATGATATACAAATTAAAAAATAAAAATTAGTAGGTATATTAAAATAGAAACTCATCGATAGAATAGTGCATTAAAAGGATACGCAAATACAAATGCACCCTCTAAGTCCAATAAAATCACAATTAAAAATCTCAAAACTCGAATGAAGAATACGACCGACGACTTTACGTGTTCTTGAAGGCACGGGCGTATTTATCAACCCTGTTACTTAAACATTTTTTTAGAGAAAAATCTATCACTAAACTTGATCCGACAAGGAAACCACAGCCAGGCCCTCCCTTGTCATCGTAGTAACGCCGAAAATCAGATACCATTTTACACTGGCTAATTAAACACCCTTTCTACTAATATGAACAATAAAGTAAATGTAATTATTTCCCAAATTATATAATATTTCAATTTCTCTATAACTGTAATGTAAATTTTTCGCTCCACTTACAAATTAATTGGATCGTGTATCGGCATTTAAAATTAAATAGCTTTTTGATTGAAACACGTAACAAATCCGCCGATTTGATGCTTAACCGCTTCCAAATATGTTAGGTGGAAAATTCAATTATTTTTTTCAATCATATTAATTTATTCAATTATAAATACTCCAATCAAACAATGAATAAGCTGATGTTTTAATATTTTGTCACAGCTAACATACGCCCGTGACCTAATTTTTCGTACATGTTTCCAATGTTGGAAATACTCGTAACCCAGACAGAATGGAGGCTATATAACTTTCAAGTATTGCATACAAAACTTGCACGAAAAATTCTCAGTGGTATCATATAAATTATTTAGCGCTGTTCATCATTACATATGTCATATGTATTCAGAGTTTAAAAGTACTCATCATTTTTGTAATGTTTCAACAATTTTACGTTCTACAAATATAATAAAAAATGTATAAGTTGCAGTGTAGTTAGTTTTTTTTAATTAATAATAAAATAATGATTGTTTTAGAAAATTGAGAAGAGGTGATCGGAAAGGCGGCATCTTATGAGAAAAACGTCAGCATCCCACACAGAGAGCACTGTGAACTTGTAGCTCCACCCTTATAACTCCAAGCAATAGCTATGATGGTTCCGCTTAATCTACAATTTTATCAAGCTGAAACTAAAATTTGAACGCAAGACATTATAACCTTATTATTAAAACAACAAAAAAATAAAGCTCTTAAGCACACACGCACAAATGTCTGTGGTATTCGCATACGAATACTACATAAAAAATGCAAAATTCTACGCCAACTTCTGTCCTTATAATAGTACTGAAGTGCTTAATATACCTATTAAACTATAACTTTATACGTAGAACTGATGCTAATCAATCTCTTCAACATAAAGCAGTTGTTTACGAGTTAATAAATTTTGCTTTTACTGCTCCATTTTTGCTGAACGGAATTTTAACGAAATTGAATAGAGTTTACGTTTTCTTCAACAGCAAATAGCGATACGTCAAGGCGCGCTTAGCTTTCGTGATAATATATGGCCTATAAATAAAAGTGATTTTTAAATTTTAATCCTCATACTTTTTAAATATTTTTGTTCAATATTATCATTATTAAAATTTCGATAAACTCTTTTTTGAGAAAGATGAAACAGACTCATATTTATTAAATTTGTTTTCTTAAGCTTTAGTAATATGCAAATGACCATATTTTCTCATAAAGTCTCATCTATCTTGTTCATCTATTTTACATTCATAATCTCACAATTATTTTTCATTTATTAGTATAGAGATTTCATGAATATTTATGAAGATTATGTTGTTATTATAGCAATCTTATTCGAATTACTCATTCAAATTACTAATTTTAATGAAATTACTAACTTTTTTTCTCGATCTTTCAAAAGATACGTCAAAAAGCATAGGTCTCATAAGGTTAAAATCCATTCCGAGAAGTAAAAAACCGCCGCATCACTACCGACTAAGTTTAAACAACAGGCGCTCTCAGCAAATAAAGTGGTCGGCAAGTTTATCGGGCGCGATTGCTTTAGACACTGTAATCAATCAAATATTTGGCAAAGTCATGAATAAATCTATGCGGGAAGAGTTTGGGATCTTACGAGTAAACAGCTTGTTATGTTTGTGAAGGCCCGGTTATTCAATATCTAGCTCGCGTTTACGTCGGCTTATTCGTAGTGTACATAAATAAAATATTTACACATTGTAAATCGACGCTGAAATATCAATTTTGTAGCAACTACAATGAAAATAAAAACGATTACATATCTTACGTGTAAATTAACTACTAAGAAGGATGAAAAACTCAAATACTAAAGAGCAAATCGTACAGCTATTAAAATATCTAAAACACAGTGTGGAGATTCTAAATTGAAGTGTAGAGTATAAAAGATACGTAAAGCTTCGTCTATTCGTAGTTTGAAATTTTAACGCCATACAACAACCGAGACATAAAATGAATGCAGGTATACTCTCAAAAAGATGACCTGCTGATAACTGGGGTGAATAGACTCCTCGATTTTATCTCATAGTGGCACTTGCGAGTATGATGTCATCATACCATTCTCAAACGCTTCCAAAGTACACCACAAACGTATATTGCCATTTCACTAGTTCTAAAGATGCATTCACTCGAATAATCTCTTAGAATACATCAGCCTCACGTCTGCATCTCAACCAATTTGTTTGCTTAGCTTTTGCTTAGCATATCACGGAACAGCCTTATTCCGACTGAGAGAATAAATGTAAGTAATAGTGAGCATCCCATCTTTTCTTCCACGGGCAAAATTTTTTAAAAATTAATCTTGTATTATGGACTTAGAGTTGATTTTTGCATGACGCTGAATTGAATATACGTCACTTTTGGATTATAATAGTTCTTCTAGCTCGCTTTACTTCCATGTTCATGTTTGCGTTTGGTAGGTACTTGTAAACTCTCACTTTGCCTTCGCGACTATGTGATACGGCATTGTCTTTGGCTCCTGTGAGAAAATTGTATGCATTTCGCTACCTTTCGCGGCGCGAAAATTCTCCACCTTTAATACAATTTCGTATGCTGAAAAGTTTAGTTCCGTCAACTACGCCTTTCTAGGTTACTTTTTATTCATGTCGCTAGCACAGCCGGTAAAAGTTTGAGTTCTCGGTTTCCGTGATTTTTATTTTAAACTCCTCAAAAAGGATTTCTAGAATGGATGAAAAAACCCATGTGAGTAGTCTACATTGGTTAAAATTATGTAATTGAATTCACAACTGAAGTGTTGTAATATAATAATAGCAGGAAGTTTAAAATCCATATTTCTAACACAACTGTTGTTATAAAGGAATCTTTTCGGACGTTGTCGCGGATTTAATTTGATTTTGGTTTCCGACGTTTCGAACGCTTTACAGCAATCATGGTCCCGGGAGAGACCAGTTAAATTTATAATGTCGAATAGTCGCATAAACCTAAGAAAGTATTACAACTGATGTTTTTATTGCTGAGATAACCTACAGAAATGCATAAACGTATATGTGATAGCCTCTCCGTGTAATAATACCGATGATTCGAGAACAAACTTTTTGCTGGATTAAAAAAAATACTCAAATAATTCCTATCGACATATTTGCAAAGTTTTTATTTACTTATTTTGAAAGTTAATCATTGAAAGTAACTTTCAACCATTAAATATAAAAGTTCACGAAAAATTTATGAATAGCAATAAAATTATGGCTACCAACATCAAGGTATAAAACTTATCCGCGAGGATATTGACTTAAAAGGCAATTAAGATAAACCCCATGGAGCTGGCAACATTATCCGTAGTCCCCGCGCTGCTTCGATATTAATGGGATAATAGTTGAGGGAGTTTATTTTATAAGGTCTCAATAGGACGATACGGCAGCAAGATAGATCGGCTCCTAATATTAAAGGATTAATGGCTGTCATGAAACAGTGTCTGTGGAAATTTATAAAAAAATATTATTACTTAATGTTAAAGGTATTGATTATGATATTTTTATTTCTTATTTGAATGTAATGTATTTGAAAACTGAATGAATTTCACACATGAGATGCATAAGAAATTTTTCAAAGCTAGCTAGTACAACCTCAGGACTGAACGGTATGGTTTCGATTGTCAAGTCAGGCCAAATATAGTTATTCAGTTTTTTTGCCAAGAAATTACCAATAACAGTTTGAAGTTTGAATGGTAGAGTTATGTGTATATAACTGTATCACTGGTAGTGTTGAATTGTCGCCCCTTGTGTTACCCTACACATATCATCTACATTGCTCCGCTCAGTACGTCTCGACTCTCCGATCAGCGATTTGTATAGATGTCCTAGAGATATTTTTCCGTAATACTGTGCCCTGTATATTAAAACGGATAATTAGCTAACATCATACCACATTAAAATTCGCACCGGCCAAAACTCTAAAAACTATGAATTTGGCCTCTGTATCAATATTAATTACTATTTCAATAAGATATTTCAAAAAAACATTTAAGGTATAGATTCGGCTTAGTTACAATTTTATCATACGTATAGGCTAGAAATTCTTATTAAAAGAATTAAAGTAATTAAATAAATAAATAAATAAATAGAATACCAAACGACTAGTACAGGACAATGAAAGTATACACTTAACGAAATAAAACGATCATGTTTAAAAAAATTATACATGCCGACCGAACGGACAGGTCCATAAAGGTTCTAAAAGTTCCAACGTCATTACAATACTCGGTGAAAGATTAAGCCAAGTTGAGGTATTCAAAGTGGGCGACCCTCTGAATAGCCCATAAAAATGTAGCTGCTCTTTATTGGATATCTGAATATAGGGCCGGGAGCCATCTGCCCTAAAATATTGTTTATGCGTCCCTTCAACTTTTAGGAGTTAGGTCGAAATAAATTTAGCAATTAAGGGAAAAACGTTTTTCAGTTTATGACTTACTCGTAATTAATTTTTAATTACTGAAAAAAACTGAAAACAGCTGCCTAATAAATATAATTTGTATTATAAAATAAAATTACATAACTTAGATATAGAAACGATGACTTCAACTTTTAATATGAGCATTGACTGGTCATTGTATGTAAATTATCAATATTTATTATAAGTTACTAGCTGACCCAGCAAACGTAGTTTTGCCATAAAAATTATTTTTAATGAATATTTTGATAGGTTAACTTTTAAAAAAACATCTGGAGTAAGCCACTCTTACCACCTAGGGTAATAAAAAATAGCCTACAGCCCATTCTCAGACCTACTAAATATTCACAAAAAATATTTCATAATTCATATACATCGGTCAAGCTATTTCGGAGGAGTTCGATAACAAGCACTGCGACACGAGATTCTTATATATTAGATTTTCGATAATTTAAATAATATGTAGAAGTCATTTCTAACTGGTTCTTTGCTGTCTATCTCAGCAAATTATGCTGACACATTTCACGGAGCTATCTGGAAGAAATCGCTCTTTAGAGATAATATCTCCATTCTTTGTGTAATAAGGATTTTTTATTGTTTTTGACTGAAATTCAACATGAACTGGGGCATTAGAGTTTTACGTTTTATTAAAAAGTGCTCTTTATGCATTAATTTCCGAATAATATCGTCGAAAGTTACAAAAAATGTGCGAATTTAAAATTATTTCATTAAAGTGTCTATGTCAGCACGTCAAATGAAACAAGTTAAATTTTTTAGCCATTCGAAAGTTTGACACTCGTCAAACTTTGTATTAACAAAGATCAAGCAAGGCGCGCAGCGTTTCCGATAAAAGTTTGCTGTCTCCACGAAATTTCCTGGGATATCTGCCAGCAAACGATAAATTATGGGTGTCGCAACATTCAATAGAGTTCATTATCTTCCTACCTCATTATAGACACTTTGGTGTTCAATGAAAACTTTAGCATGCCATGAGCATATTTTTAAACTAGCTGTGCCCGCGACTTCGTTCGCGTGGATGTCGGAACTTAACAATGTATTTTTTAGTGCGAAGCGCTGTTGGAGGATACCGATACAAATCATTTTTTTTTATTTATGCTAGTGCTTCTTAATAAACAACATTGGCTGTGGAACCATCTGGAGCGTACACAAAAACGTTATTGGGGTTGTTTACGCGGGAAAGAGCTACGTATAGTTGACCATGAGAAAAGCATCCAATACTTCCACCCCCGCAACGGATAATCGAATTGCTGTTAGCCTCACTTCACGATCTTCTTCTGATTCCTGGGACCTACTTAGTCTCTTCCTTTTCGCATCTCGGCTACGCTGCGAAAGGTTTGTTTTTTTTCTAGAAGTCATTTTCAAAATAAAAACTGAACCAAACAAATATAATATTGAACCAAATAAATCAACAATTTACAACAACACAAACTTTCAAAATGAGAATGAAGACTAATAAAATGTCAAACTACGAAGTAAATAAAACTACTTGACTCAAATTGCAAGTTATTATTTACTTCGCACTTCGAAATTAAGACCGAATCTAACTAACCAAAATTTTTTGAAAGATAAAACGAAATAATGAATTAACGAACGAACGATTTACGATACTATCAATTTAATTCAAGACCTTTACATAGACAAACCTCTTTAAAGACAGAACTTTAACGACTCCTACAAAACAAAAACCGACTTCCAAACTTAATAAATCTAAACTAAAAAGCAGAAAATAATACTTTTAAGGACTTTGTTAACTTTGGAGTCGGTGCCAGCCAGGTATTTTGATTATGTTTACAAATTGATAGATTAATCAAATATGTATCTATTTAGGGTTATTTTGCTTTGGCTGGCACCGACTTCAAAATTAACAAAGTCCTTAAAAGTATTATTTTCTACTTTTTAGTTTAGATTTATTAAGTTTGGAAGTCGGTTTTTGTTTTCTGTTAAAAATAATTTATTTTTAAATTTTTAGCGGAAAGTAGATACGTATTGTGTTAATGACTATAAAAATTTACCTTTTATTATGAGGTAAACCTTATAGCCTGAAAGTATGTAACTATCGGTCCATAATTGCGTATTATATTGAAAAAAAAATCTTTAAACTGCTAACCGTTGAGGAGTTGTACCTTCCATCATCAGTTACGGTACGTGACTCAAATATCCATATAGCCTATAAAAGATTCGGCCGAGCATCGTTAATTTGCTCCTAAGAATTGAAGAGTTCCGATACTTTGTCATGGATCCCATCATCAGAACCTTACCAAACTCTCATCAAACTACCCTTGAAGTATATCCTTTCCATTAAAAAAAGAATCAACGAAATCGGTTGGCGTGGTATTGAGTTATTCGTCCATTTGTCGCGCAAATACTTAATGCGAATTTGAGACTTTTATGGTTTTCTCATGGATGCCATTGTCAGAACTGGAAAATATTACAATGGGGCAAACGGGAAGCACTACCTTTCAAATAAAAAAAGAATCATCAAAATCGGTTCACCCAGTTCAAAGTTATGAGCTAACAAACATAAAAAAAAATACAGACGAATTGATAACCTCCTCCTTTTGGAAGTCGGTTGAAAACTCAAAGATTGCCGGCAGACATGGGCGATGGTCATTCTTTCAAGGAAAATCTTAACACCGCGATTCAGAAAATGACTTCACACGCACAACGCCATCTATCGAACAATACTGCACGCAGTTGATCTCTAGTTCGAATACTCGTTCGGAAACACTATTATAATTTTATTAATTTACATTTTTTATAAGGTGTGAACTGATTACTATGAAACAAAAAACTTAATGTTACTTCAATTTACGCACATATTGTTGTGTATAAAAGTTACTTGAAGTTGTGAGATCAAATGCACATAGCCCTAATTTTACTTCTGGAATTTCTCTACTTCTTCACTTTAAACTCAAATATCTTTTGATAGACTGAACCGATTGCAATAAAACAAAAACTAAATGTTACTTAAAGTTACGTTCAATCGTTGTGTATAAAAGTTATCTACATTGCTTTCGTACATTTTACGTGATGCCCGGATAAATAAACAGACAAACCGACAAACCGACAAACAGACAAACAGACAAACAGACAAAAATTCTAAAAATGCTGGAAATGGGTTCTATTGGTTGTCCTTTAACACCCTGGCTATTTTTTTTGTATTTTTTTTTGATGTACAAAAACGACTTTTCTACAGTTTTATTATATGTATAGATAACAATATATTAGGTAAACGACACACTTTACATAGTTACTAACAAATAGTATCGTGAACTGGAATTAATGAATTGAATTCGCTAGATTTAAATTAAAATTTCTTTTCTTCCTATGTTTTAAAGTCCAAAATCTTTTTTATAAAAATTTAGAATCATTGCCACTTCTTTCGTATAAATAACACAATAATTCTTACAACAGTTCTTAAGAACTGTTGTAAGAAATAATAATTCTTACAACAGTTCTTAAGAACTGTTGTAAGAATTATTATTTTTTTTCAATTATTTTAAAATAATTGAAAAAAAATAATGATTCAAAATAAAGTGTACTAGAAATTTATTAAGTGACAAATAAGCTAATATTAACAAATTCTTTGAAGCCCCATTACATCCATACGGTCTCGAATGTGTCCCGGATCGGAGTTCTTTTCGATAACGTGTGAAATATGAGCGCTGTTATTGTTTCGCCAACTTTTCCGTCCCTGAGCTATCGGTCGCGTATTTCATTTTATTTAATAAGTTTATTTGTAGAAAGCGTACTATTGTTTCAAATATTTATTGTAATAAAGAGATATTACGAAAACTTTTAAGTGTACTTTTAGTGTCTGTTAAATACTAGCGACTCGCTCTCGTTTTGCTCGCGTGATACGTTTTAACGGTCAATAATAAATATACATACATATTATTCGCATTATATTATAATGATATAAGGACTACTTAGGCAAAAAGAATTATTATATAATAATTAGTTTCTGAGATTATCGCGTTCATATGTTACTTATAAACCCTTCCCCTTTGTAATATTAGTATAGATTTAGACAAATAAAACTAATATAACAGTTACATCTTAATCATGATTCATCTTAATATTTTTTAGATTTACGAGAATAATATTTTTTAATATTATATTTTAAATAAAATATTTGGTTTTTATTTCAAAAACTTAATTAGATTTTTAGTTCCTAACATTTTGAATGTTATACAGCAATCATCCTACCAACGAGTCAGATGAAAATAATTTAATTTTTGCTCGATATGGTCGCAGAAATCCGAAAAATTGGGATCTAGTATAGTGTATACAAAAAATTCTGGTAGTAAAACATTTTTTTTACCAAAATTTTGACGTTTTTAAAGAAAAAATAACAAAAATTTAGAATTCACAAAATTGTACCTTCATACGCATACGTTTTGAACGTGACGTGGAAAAGAGTATTCTTCGATATGGGGTAATATATGAGCGCTGTTATTGTTTCGCCAACTTCGCCGTCTGAGCTATCGGTCGCGTATTTCATTTTATTTAATAAGTTTATTTGTGATTGTGAAATGCCAAACTGGTACAAACTTTTATTGTTGTATTAAAACAGATCTACACAATACACATGTTGTCACGACGTGAGTAATTCGTGTTTTATTAAAACATGTAATATGCATACAAAGGATATAGTTTTTGCTACTAGCCATTTGATTTATCGTTATAATTTTAAACAAAATACACCGGTGTATACAATACTTATCTTCATCTTCCTTAAGTCCTTTTTAACATCCCACTGTGGGGCACGAGCCTCCCTTCAGATATCTTTCGAAAACTTGCTAATTTCTATCTGACATGCAGGTTTCCTCGAGATATTATCGTTCATTGTAAGACATGTGACGAGTATATATTATGCGATATTCTATGCGAATAGAAGAAATAATATTAGAAATGCGTGATCCGAGATTCAAACCCGTTTCACTCGGTTTCCCAAGCGCAGTGTTAATGCCTTCAATCCGTTACTTGTTTTACTGAATCTACATTTGTTACTGCTTTACTTATTTTTGACGCTTTTTAAAATATAAAAAGGGTCTAATGTATACTACTATATTAATAATATTATAAAGAGAAAAGATTTGACATTTTGTTTGTATGTCTGTTATTCGTCGGTAATGGATAAATTCGATCTTAAAACTTTTTACCTCTGGAAAGCTAATATTATTAGCAAGTAAAATGGAATATTTTTTAATTTAATTAAAGACAATTATATTTGTAAATTGTCATTATATGTAAATGGAAGTTCTTCTTTAAAGTACTCTAACCGTTCCTTTCGCTTAGATTTATTACGTAACACGTATCTAGGGAGTAAGTCTCTAGTCTAAGATATAGAAGTTAACCTAGTTTATATAAAATTTACAAATAAACTTATATACACAGAACGTTTATAATAAATCAAAACACTCACGTAAATTTCAATAAAAAATATTAAAAGGAAAGTTCAATATATTTGAGGAAAATACTTTAACATCACGTCAGCGTTAACACACCATTACCTGGACCTAAAAGTTGCTAAAAACCCGCTGAGATCGCAAGCAATGCCGAATACTACGACCTCCGACATTTGGGCTCCCACAGGACAGTCATATTTCCGATATTCAATAAAGTGAACTAACACGTTTAGCTGTCGGGGCTCGGGTCGGACCTTTCACATAGAAATCCCAAGCGCATTACATATACGAGTACTTTGGATAACCTCACTTCGATGATGCGAAATCAGAAAGTCTTGTGATATTTAAATGAGAATATTTACCAAATTTTCTTCTTACTGTTGCTTCTGAATTTATATACAAAACAAAATATTGTGTATTTCGACCTGGTTTTGGTGCGTAAATATAAATAAAAAATGCGCGTAAATGTAAAAATAATTATTAATACGGCATTAGAAGTCTGTCCGTATTTATTAAAACTTCTTTATATGTATTTAAAAAATTACTTGCTTTGATTGAGCCATCGTCCTACCAGCCTCGAAAATAGGTGCTGTATTCTTTATATTTAACAAGGATAACCACTCAAAGAAATTTTCGCAATTCAAGCCTAACCAAACGATGCTTTATGAAAGTGAATACAAAAAAAATGTACAATTTATGCGACTTAATTTAGTACAAAAAATATTATTTTGGAACATTACTAACGGTTTCCGTTTGAAACATGAATAGCATTCTTTCATAATTCGCATATCTTCGTAGCGAGAACCGTAAGAAATTGCAAGCGGGTACCTTTTGTTTTTACCTAGTGTGTTTTATTTTATAACTCTCAGCAAAGGAAAAATTTTACAAACAGTAAAAATATAAAGAGTGCAGTCATTCCTTCATTACTGCCAGTTCGGAATGCTATTGTGTTATTTTTAGATGAAAAAGCTCTGCATTCCTCAAATAAATATTTTGTTAAAATACAAAACAAAATGTTTTCAAAAGAAAAAAATATTAGACGTAACTTAAAATTAAATATAAAACTTATACAACTGACTCGTGTATATACATATTGTACCATCTCATATATAAAATTGAGCTTTCTGTGCTTATTTCAAAGTGCTTTTTTCTATGCTTATTGATCTATGAAGGTTCTTTCTATGATACGAAACCCCAAACTCAAAACCTAAAGTTATATTAAACAAGATTAAGTTTTAAAAATAAAAAAATATTATAATTTCCAATTAATACTAAATTAAGATAAAATCTACTATTTAAATTTATCGTCAGATTTATTTTTAAGCTTTAATTTTACCTTATATTTAATTAAGTCTTTAGCAACAACCTTTACGTATCGAAATAACCATTTCCTCTCATAAATTAATTTCGTTCATGTTCGCGTTTTCTAATTAACTGTATAGAACCTTTCAATGTGACAGGCGGTCCTTATACTGGAAAATATATTAAGCTTTAATTAAGTTGTTATATTTGTATTACAGACGTGAAGGGTATAACACAATACTATTTGTCATTCGTGTGCTTGAACATAATGAGAGGGATGGAAGGGAGAAAGAAATGTTTAGAAAAGGGAAAAAGTCACAATAATAAGTGCTAAAGAAACCAAAAAATGCTCATTTTATTAGGGTTCCGTAGCCAAATGGCAAAAAACGAAACCCTTATAGATTCCTCATGTCTGTCTGTCTGCCTGTCCGTCTGTATTTTACAGCCACTTTTTTTTATAACTATTTATCACAGATTCCGTAATTTATTGAGTAAATAATTTAATGGTTTCTTGCCTCATGTTATGGTAAAAAAATTAAATTAAACATTCATGACCTTCACTTTTATTTATAGCTTAAATATTATTTAGCTTATCAGATAAAGTTTAGAATTTGAAAATCCACATATAAACAGAGTGCATATTATAATAATAGCGTATCGTAGCTCTAGGTGGAGTACCTAGGTCCTGCCAAATTTAATGTTTGTAGCATAAAAAATGAAGGACATACAAACTTGCGAAAGGCCTTAGACTTCCTTAATCCGGCCCTGTCGTAAAATCCGTTCTTAGCTGACCTCTACTAATTATAAACTACCTCCCTGCAAAATTTCATCTTTATACGTCTAGCGGTTTTCGATATTAAATTTTTCGCTTTTTTATATTTAGATATATGTATTTCATTACATTTTCAGAAGTAACAAATTGTACGTTCTGTACGTACGCCTTAATTAAAACGTAATAATTCGTCAGAGTGTCTTCAGCACAGCCAAATGACCCAACTCACTTAAAGAGACATATAAACTAGCTTCGAAATTACATCGCACGTTAGTTCAAAAGACTCGGACTTAACAAGACAGCACGTTTCCTAAATTATATTGTCCCATTTCACATCGTAATTACTCTGCATAATAGAGTATGTATATAGTCCGGGATTGCAAATAAGGTCTGTAGATCTCCAGGCACTTACACATCAGTATCTTTCTGTAATTTCAAATTAACAGCAAGCCACCAAATGTATATGAAAGTATATACTATACTTACAAAAAAAACATTTTTTTTAATTTTAGTCTGCTGTCTGTCTGCCTGCCTGTCTGTTTGTTCCGGCTAATCTCTGAAACGGCTGGACTGATTTTGATGAGACTTTCACTCGCAGATATATAATGTTATAAGGAGTAACTTAGGCTACTTTTATCGTAGAAATTTTATTCAGTGGATATAAATAAATCAACACGATCAAATTTTTACGAGTGTTTATATAAACGTAAAAAAATATTTATAAATTACTGTTTAACCGACTCCGATGTTTTTAATACCTAGTTTAAAATCTGTGATTGACCTAAATCGGTTATAGCGTGATTAAATATTCCCATTGATAGGCTCCACGCGATGGGGAGCACGTTTTCGTGGTCACTGTTGGGGAAGTTGTTATTCTACACATAGATAGATATAGTTAGATTCGGGTAGTAGATTTTTTTAGCATTTTTTTAGAATTTACTTATGTATGTATGAATACTCGTTTCGGTTCAACTTTGTGTAATCGTAATTCTATACGGTAAACTATAACATGGTATTTTATGTAAAATCGATGGTAGGTGAGCGTCGCAACAGTACAGTAACACCTGCGAAATCAAAATTCAATTCCAAATGTAGCCATGAGTGACGAGTTTTTTCGAAGTTCATGACAAAACAGCACTTCAATGTCGCTCAACTGCCGAAATTTGATAAACTTCCAAACGATATCTATAACCATTGTAGGCCTTGAGTGGTTCTTTATTTAAATGACGCTATAAAGAAATATCGCCCCCGTAATATCGGAACATCTGTCGCCGAAAAGAAGGGAAGTTTCGACGCGACAGTTTATGAGACCGCCGCACTTTCCGATATTTAGTATGAAAATGTTTTTTGATGCCATTCCACTGTAGGCTACGCTCGTTTCTTTTTTATTATAATGTTCAGTAAATTTATTTTGTAATTTTTTCATCCATTGGCTTCAATTACACGTTTTTACTGGATGTCGTTAAGTTTCGTTATATAATTTCTTTTTTGATACTAAAAGTAGTAAATTTAGATTTTTGATATGTACATTCTAATAATCTCCTTTATCATAAACATTCTATCTACTTCAAATTTACATAATTCTTGTTGGACCAACTTATTATATTTAGTACGTTATTAGTAACAAATTGAACAGATTTTTTTTATTTGAGAACTTTTAATATTATATAGTATAATTAGGTACTTATTCCAGAAAATGTAACGCAAAGCTTAAAATAATCTTATAAATAATATTTTTTATACTAAAAAAAAATACATTAAATTTAATCAATGTAGACGAACATATCTCGTAATATATGTACGCTCAAGAAACGTACAAACGAACATTATGTAAGTACACATCAAATACGTGAGTACTTCGTTTTTGAAGTCTACTTACGAAGAATTAATATATAACATAATATATAAAATTTTTATTTGTTTTACAATAATCTTAATACGTGAAAAAAAACTTATTACCCGGTTTTACGAAAATTGCGCGAACCGAGATTTATGAAATTTCGCACACTTATAATTTATATAGAAAAGATTTTTAAAATCATATATAAAAATACATTAAATTAAAAAAATATATATACATATATATGGTAGGGTAGTGACCATATATTTGACACACTGAATGTCAAACATAACCATATTAAATTTATTTATTACAATATACCTATATATCATTAGTAATTAATTCTAGTCGAATTTCGACCACAGGGCGACCACTGTATATCATAAAATATATTGTATATAACGGATAAAAGACCTCGGGCATTGTGTACAGTGCGAGCCTAAAACTTACCTCGTAACATGATATTCGAGATAAAGTACATATTTGCTTCTACATAAATTCATCATTAAATATATAAATTCATCATTAAATATATAACTTAGATGTACCTATATTTTCTGTAATACTTATACAAAAAATATTTTTTTTGTGTTTGTAATGTCAAAATAACAGCTTTTTACTAAATACAGAAAAAGAAAATATTTTTTTATTCTTGATTGTCTGTTTGTTTCGCCTAACGTCCAAAACAGATGTTTACTTGCTGATATTGTAAGAAGTAATTAAAGCTACTTTTATTTTAGAAAAAGAAGTTTCACGCTAAAAAGTAAAGAGCTTTCAATTGTGAACCAAGTTTATCTACCGAGGGACCCGAGCAAAAGGAGTGTACGTCACTAGTTCTTACTAATATTATAATTATATAAATGCTGTCGGTCGCGCTTTCAAGTCAAAACTTCTGAAGAGATTTGAATGAAATTTTGTACACTGATAGTCTATAGACCCTGAGAAAGGATATAATATGCTACTTTTCAAAGCGAAAAAAGGACTGTAACGTCACTTTTAAAAGCTAGAAGCTTGAAACTTATATAAAAAATATTCAAAGTTAGTTAAAAATTTATCCTAATGGGGTTACCTAGAGACGAACCCGAGCGAAGCGAGGGTGAGTCGCTAGTATAACATAATTTCAATATCTCCATCAACTAAGCTTTTTCAATGATAATAAGTATTATCTACTTAATATCCAAAATAACGATTTTATATGATGTAAAAGAGCTCACAGAAATTCAATTCGTGTAGTGAAGGGCTTAGGATACGCTGTATATATTAAATGTGGCCAACATCCTTCCGTGATTCAGGGCGGACTGTGGAGTCGAATTATTAATGAAGTGCAAGTTCTACTGCCCACCACACAGGCATATGTACGAGTATGTGTAATCCGCGCAATCGGCGCTTTATGAAATAAACGCTAGTGTGTACATTACTCGACAGTGGTATTGTCTATACACATAATAATATTCTAGCTGAGTCGAATATTTATATTAAATATATTTTGGATATACAGAAGCTGAATCTAAAGTTTTTGAATGGTTGTCGGTCTGTTTGTGACTGCATTATGTGAAAACCACTGAACATATTTTGATGATATTTGGTATGATAATAACTGCTTATCCAGGTCAATATATAGGGTATTTTTTACTGCTGGAAAATATCTCATTTTTAAGAAACTAACTGTACTAACCCTTAAAACTTAAAACCCTTAGGGTGAGTTACTAGTAAAAGACCACTTATTAATAATTACTATTAGATCGATTAGTTATTCGTATAACATAATAATCAATAATTACAAAATCAAGCGTTTTTCCCGTTTGTTTGCGAAGAGCTTAATATCGAAAGTTTGCCCGCCAATATGGTTGGCAAGCCATGTGCGGCGCCTAATAAAAGATAAAAGCATCTGTAACTCGTTTCTAAGTTGGGCACTAGTTAAGCCGTGTTATTAATTTTATCTCACCTTTTCCTTTTATTTATGAGGCCGTTATTAAATTGTTTCGTGCTAGGGTCATAATGATATAAGTTTTATTACAAACTATTAGTATCTGTCGCAATATTAATATAGGTAGTTTATGTAACAGAAGATTGTGTGCGAACTTGGAATAAAGTAATAACATATTAGATTTATGTATAAGCTAGCCGGGACAAACAAAAAAAGTGACCTAGCGTCGTACGATGCGCCTAAATATAGGCCATAGAGTAGAGTCTCTACTCAAAGACAAAAATTATCATAATTTTTAACAATAAGCAAATTTATATTAAAATTAAAAGTAGTTTTATAGCAATCATTACAGGTATAGGTTTAAGTTAATTAAATTTTAAAAAATACATGTAAACTTACTTTATATATTAGTGTATATAGTGTAGCTGTTAATAAGCTATTTATTTCGTTATTGGTATTAGGTGTAACTCTATATCTATATTTGGCACATAATATTATCTCAACAAAATGAAGTCCACATCAATCACTGTATGCCAGAGTTGCTATTATAATAAGTGAACGATCCAATAACATTTAAAAACGCTTTTAAATATAAAAGAAAAATGAAGTTAAGCTTTTTTATTACGTTTCTTTTTCACCAAACTAAGGACAGCAGGAAGAAATAAGGAATAAAAATATCCCTCTTCAGTCTGAAAGCACATCGATTGAGCGTTTATCCATCTCATTGGTTTAAAAAAGCGTCGTTGCATAAATTGAACAGTTTTATAAGAAAATACGATCGATAGATGGCCTCAGAGATAGTCCATCTTTTGAGCGAAAGAAAACCTGTACTTTCAAAGAGAGAATATATTATATGAATGAATGAATCAATAAAGACCGTTTATCGTAGTGTACAGATAATAACGTGGAAAAGAACCATTAGAACATTAATAATGGTTTTTATTGAGAGATGATTTGAATTTAAAATCATCGCTAAAATATTCAAAAGGTGGAGCCGAATCATCGATCTCAGGTTGGTATCATAAACATAAAACAAAGTATACATATTAGTATAAAACGTTGATAAGCAAATAGATTTAAAAGTAAAAAACAAAATAAGTAATATATAATTAGTGAATTAATTATAAAGAGTAAAGGAAGCCTAAACTATGACGGCTTATTGTTGTTATTATTCGAGAAACATTTCCTTTGAAAAGGTAAACGAAAGATGAGTACTACCTAGATAATATAAGCCTTTGTGTCAAAGGAAAATTACTGTAGTGTAAACCAAGAAAAAGCATCGTGATATGAAAAAAAATTAATTCAACGTCTTAAAAACATTGTACGAGTATATATACTGTTCTATCGTTTCTGTGAATTTCTATTGAAGGTGTACAGTAATAAATATTTTTAACGTTGCTCGCATTTACAAATAGACCGACAAACATAAATATGATACCTCTTTCGTGACTTAATAGTGGTAGGACTGAGTTGTAGTGAATATATACTAATTAAAAATATATTAGTTAAATACAATATTATGATCTATCAGCAAGAAACTTGGTGTTCGCATGGTGTGTAAAACTTAAGCATTATGAGATTTTCATGTGCGAATTATTTTTAGCATTATTATAACCTGCTACAGGAAAACGTCGCAAAGAAAACTGCTCGATTATTGGGACAATCACAAAAAAACATACACGTACACGAATCTGAATCGCTAGTGTTTTATATAATACATACGACGAGTACGTACTTATAGTAAGTGAACGCGGAATCACGATTATAGTAAGTCAGTAACCTAAAATAATATTGATATAATATGTAATACCTATATATAATATGTTATTTACTTTTACAAATTATTTTCGAGTTAGAATTGAAATTTTCAACTTAGGCCTAAGTGTATATTATGTAAAAGAATAATCTTCACTTGTTGCGATTTAAAGTGACAAAATGTGTCATTTTGTAAATTGGAATGCTGCTATCACACGAAACTGTCCCGGTGGATGGACACTGAGATGATCCGACTTAGGTGCTTTCACGGAAAGAAAAATTACTCTGGTGTCAAATAGGAGTGTGCACACTGTGATACCGATATATTCGAGACGATTCATTTCCAGTATCAACTTGCAGGGATTAGACATGCAATGAAAAAGCATAAGAGTCTCAAGAAAATCAGTTCTATGTGTTATTAGACAAAAAGTATTTTATTGGCTTAATTATAGATTCCACAAAATAAAATACAAAACAAAAGGCAGTGGTAGCACAGTGGTAACGCGCTTGGATAACCGAGTGATGTGGGTTCAAATCCGGGTCTCGCACTTGGCCAGCGCGGTGAACTATGGCCTGATCCCACTCCTACTGAAGAGAGGCTCGTGTCCAGCAGTG
This sequence comes from Boloria euphrosyne, assembly GCA_951802675.2. NCBI lineage: Eukaryota > Metazoa > Arthropoda > Insecta > Lepidoptera > Nymphalidae > Boloria > Boloria euphrosyne. The sequence goes on along the minus strand of OX637875.1, from coordinate 12,008,925 downwards.
GGACTTAAAAAAAAGACTGAACACAATGCAACAATAGATTCTACCAGCCTTATTCACTTTAATTAATGGAATTTATATGAATACATCTATAAAGTTCATTCTTTTACAAAGATTCACAAAACATACAAGAAAAAAATTCAATGTAATCGAAACCCTTTTTGATACCAAATCAATCAAATTGGCAAGCTTTTACTATGGATTAGAGAGATAGCGCTGGAAACTTGATCTTTTTTACGATTACGTTTACAAGTTTTTAATGTATTTATATAAATTAACTGATTATTGTAGCGTATGTTTTCATTGAAAAGTAAATAAATAAATTAATTAAACAAAAGCTTAAAAATAGGGAATTTAAACAAATGTCCCAGGATTTCCTGGAACAGGAGTAGGAAATAGTAATAGGACTTTACGAGTAAAAAAATAAGTAGGTATAATATTATGATTGACGAAGACAATATGAATCGAAATTAAAATTTTCTAGTTTACATCTTTTGAAGATTGACCTCCTTTCTAAGCCTACATTTTCGGGTCTCGATCTTAAATGATATTGTTTTTTTTTATATTAAATAAAAAACCCACACAATAAAAAGCAGTACAATTTAATTAAAAATACGCATGTGTTTGGTCTCCAAGTTTGAACGCACCACCGTGTCTCCCTCTGTTATCAGTGCTGGGACAATCGCGGCCATTCTTAAGTGGCTATTGAATCTCCGACCTTTCTGGATTAGAGAGTGGAATAGTTCGAAGTCGTTGTGCTCCCTACACTCGGTTTCCCGGGTCCGACAGCCAATTGCATTGTGTACATTCGATAGACGTTTTGCCATTATGTCGCACGTCGCATGATTCGCATTTTTAGGACCCCTTATCCAGTCAATATTGCGAAGCTACGAATATACAAATATACCTGTATACATATAACTTGATTTGGTTATCATCATATCCAAATCATAAGAGATCCCTAGAAATGTATTTTAAAAATAAAAAAGAATTACTTCAAAATACTTACGTTGTCTGATACATATTATTAACTTTTTAATTGGTTGCTTTGCCTCAAGCATGATAATATAAACTTCCAGTTTGTTTTAAAAGTATCTCCGTTAAGCAATCCGTATAGCAGAACCGTGTGTAAGTTAATACAGCGCAGTAGCTGCATGGTACGCTTTGTTTGAAATATTTGCTTGTAAACGGTATTCGACTAAATGAAATGGAATTCTCCCTTATTACTAGTAGCAGGTTACCGAAATATTTCAAACTTCAGCTATAAATTGAAGTTCTACGACAAATATTTCAAGTAAATTTATATTTCTTTACAACGTTATGTGTTTATACATTACTGTGTAAGATTCTTATTTACTTCATTTCTTAAAACTAAAATTGTAAAAATTACTTTATTTTTGTCCTCAAATCAATATTACAATATATTAATTTGTTTGGAAAAAATCTAATACAAGAATAATTAGTTTCGTGTTAACAAAGTTCCACATAAGCTGGTATTGAGCTGTGACACAATGTAAAGTACGTTGTTGCCGTCCCTCGAGACGTGAAAATAATACGTGCTCGAGGCTTAGAGCGATTAATACTGCAGCAACGTAAATATCGCTTGAAACAGGTTTTTTGTTTTATGCAAATTTTAAGATGGATATGGTTGAAATAATTGGAAAATATTGTGGAGCTTAAAATGTTGTAAAAGAAAATTTATCGTCCCCGTATGTAAATAATTTTTATATTAAACTGAATTGGTTTATTGGTTATATTGAATTTGTTATATTTAAACCTATTGTTTTGAAACGTTTACATTCATGCCGACAATGCACGATTCTAGCTAACTTTTTAACAATAAACCCTTGATTTGAGGGCTAAAAAAGCCTTTGATATTTCTGGCTAAAAAGGATCCTAAGTACATACTTGTATGTAAATATCTGACCCTCAAACAATTCCATGTAGAAAATTCGAATAAATAAATACAATGAAATAGAGCTAATAAAAAAGAAAATACACACTCATAGAGTCGCAAGAATAGATTGGAGTCTCATGTACGTGATAAAAGGATTTTCACATTGCCATTACAAATGTATACCAAGCCTCTGAATTTAAATGTTGCCAAGCTAAAGAACATTCAGTTAAGCTTCACGTACAGTGAGAGTTTGTTATAACACAAAAAATGTTTATATTACCATACAAAATGTGAACAAACTTATGCATTTTAATTTCATTTTCATCGTTCGGAGCCTGTGATAAATTATGTAACTTTCTCTCTAAGCCGCTATCGCATTGACACAACATTAAGTAATTGTTGCCGGCCATCCCCCGAGACGTGAAAATAATACGTGCTCCAGGCTTACGTGATTAACGCGTGGTGCACCGTAAATATTGCTGCTTAAAGTGAACTGCAATTCATTTTACTAGCTTTTATTTAACATCTTTTCGTTGTTTGCGGTTGAAAAATCTGAGTAAAGATTTTGATAAATTGTTCAATTAAATACAATTTTACTTTGTAATTGTGTAGTGAACGTTAATGTGTATTTATGTAATTTAAAATGTGAACTAAGAGTCCTTTTAATTTCTGCTTTCAATATATAAACTGTACATTTGTATATTGAAACACTGTATATAACAATGTAACAGTGATGAAATTCCACCTAAATCAAATCTACAAAATCACCAAATCTCTATGAGAAAATATATAGAACATTAAACTACGAGTATATAAGAAAATATTATATTTAACTTCTAATATGGAAACTTGTTTTTAAATTAGTTTATAAAGGCTGTCAGACATATTTAAGTCAAACCTTAAACAAAATAATTGTATAATGGTATTAGAAAAATCGTACTCATAAATATTTATTACGCATAATGTATATGTCATACCCACACATGCCTGTCCACCTATGTTCAAAAGACAATTTCCGCAAATATGTTAAATATTATATAATATTTTGAGAAACACTATTTTTTCCGTTTTCTTCACAGATTTATTTTGAATTTTGTTGCTGAAGCACAATTTTCAGCACTGGTGGGACTTAGATTAAGACGTCATTAAGATTATTATAAAGCTGGTGCCTAAATCATTCGTGACTTCGGAAATTAGAATCTGCGAGGAAATCTGAAAAGATAATTTTAATTATATGTATATATATTATGTATACCCTATATAGACTATACCAACTGAAGATTAGCGAAAGATTCAATAAATAACCTCACCACAATTTAACAGCTTAAAGCTTATTCTACAGACGTAGCCAGCTGTAATTGGCGCGGCACCTAATTCTTCCACTCGATCTAAATAGTAACCAATGAACAAGGTTGTCCCTTTGAATTACAGTCACTTACCTCCGTCATTAATTAAACTATCCTTTTATCACGCTTGTTAAGCACCCTTTTCGGTTCCGATGTGGTCGGCGAGGGATTTATTTGGAATCTGTTTAGGATCATTGTCTTTATAGTTAGTGATTTCCGTATTACGAGGATTTCTACTTAATGAATGCTGTTAGATCGCAGCGATTGCGAGAGAATAGATTAAGGCTGTTTATTTAACCTGAAACTTGTTTTGTGGGCGGCGTACGATGTGGTCAGTTTGTAATACGGTCACTACGCACAAAAGTTATTTGTAGTGATGACTGTTATTGTATAGTTAAGTTATTAAGATTAAAAAAACTGCATATTTTTCAGAATACTGTCATAGTAATAAAAATTATTATTGTTTAGAATAGAAAACTTCTTTTGTAAATTCAAAATAAAATTATCACTTTATAGTATAAACAACGAAAAGATTTATGAGAAATACTCTTCTAGAATCAAAAGCTACGACATTAAATTGGGATTTTCTGATATTTGCTTGATGCGCTCTTATAGAGTGATGGGGGTTCAAATCCAGGTCTCGCACCTCGGATATTTTCATTTTACTTGTCTTACGGCGAAGAAAACATCGTGAGGAAACCTGCATGTCTAAGAGAACCTATTAAGTTTTCGAAAGACATGTAAAGTCAACGTCAAGTGCCAACCCGCACTCCAGCGTGGTGGACTATGGCTTTATCCCCTTCGTATGCAAGGGAGGCCCGTGCCCAGCAGTGGGACGTTCAAAAGGGGTTAATACATACAGTGTAGTTAAATATAAATAAAAATAGCATGTATGGTTGTACAATGTACATAAACACATGTATGTATTACGTATCCAGCCCTTTTTGACGTTCTCGTGGAATTATTACGGGTTGGTTTTTACGTATCTTTCAAACCTGAGAACTGAAAATCTAGTCTTAATCATGCAGGCTTACCTACAATGTTTTTTTCACCTAGTAGTAAGTAGTAATCATGGCTGAAAATGATTTGCACATGACAATATGAGAGGTGCATGACCCGAGATGTGAACCTGCTTTTCTTAGCTTCCCAAGCAAGTACTTCACCACTGGACTACGAATGCCATCATAAATTATACACAACATCTTTATGGTATTTTATAAATGGTAATAATTGTAAGTTCCAGCTTAATTTCAGCAAATAAATAAATAAAATGTGGACAAAGGTATTGAATCATAAAAAACCTTTACAATACAGTACTGTACAAATAATGAATGCAGGTGCAACAAATATTTACTTACTGATATCGTCATATATTATATCAAAAACAATCTAGATACCTGTAGATAAATAAAATTGAATGTCTGTGATTAACTGAATGAAAATGAAGTTATACTAAGTATTTATAAGAAATGTTATGTTATAATAAAAACGTCTGGACTGATTTAGACTGAGACTTTCATTGGGTGATATTAATAGACTTATTAAAGTTAAAAAAAAGTTAGGGTTCCGCACAAATGACATAACTACGAGTATGTATAGACCAATACTTACCCTGAGATATTCTTATAAAAGAAATATAAAAAATGTAAGCACCTCCAATAAGAAGAGCCTTCAGAATTGATATGCAAATATAATCTATTCTAAATGATATAGTCCTAAAGAATATTTCTGAACATAAATAAAAAAAAGTATCTTCTTAAAAGCTAAATGCAGGATCACGTTGCTTATTAAGAAGGTTTGCTATAATGAGCACGAGATGTTGGCTCTGACAACTCGTAAAATATGCAGTGTTATTAAATGTTTAAAAATGTCATTTTATCTGTTTTAATAGTCTTTGTTACAAAAATAAAAAACTTTTACACTGTAGACTAGAAGGTAAAAATAGGAAATACTTAACGTTTTGTTCTACCCTTACTAATATTATAAATGCTATATAATATTAAAATTGATATATATAATATTAAAATTGACGCACTGTAGACGCCCTCTGCCCCATCTAGGGGAGATAGGACTCCAATGATGAATATTATAAATGCGAAAGTAACTCTGTCTGTCTGTCGCGCTTTCACGCCAAAACTACTGAACCGATTTAAATAAAATTTGGTACACAGATAGTCTAGAGCCTAAATGTTCAAGGCGAAAAACGGACTGTAAGGGAAGGGAAGGAACCTTGAAACTTAATTTTTAGGCTTTTGATTAGATATAAATAAAAAGACGTTCAAAGTGTGTAAAAATTTTATCCTAAAGGGGGTACCTAGGGACAAACCCAAGCGAAGCTAGGGTGAGTCGCTAGTAATACAATATATTAAAGTCGCCAGACACACTCTTACAATATTACACGATCGATGCGAGCAATTTCAAATTCAACTTCATTCGAACGACAAAGTTGAAACAATATAAATGCCCCTTTAGGGAGGTAAACTATTATTTATGTGATGATAACACATGCAAATGGCCCTGTTAGTGTTAATTCGAACTAGTACTACGCGGTATAATGAAACATCGGCTTTGCCACTTTCTAATGTACACTGGCTGGCTATGGCATGGCTAATTATGGAGCTAGCATAAATCATGTTAGCAAATCTCTATGAAATTATCTGTAAAATTAAGCTCATTACTAGTTTAGATCAGCTACAACATACAATAACTGAAATGTGCAATATTATATTTATTGTTAATAAAATAATAAGAAATAAAATAAAAAAAATAAAAAAACATAAAAAAAATAATAGTATTTATTGTTGTAACATGTATGTGTGTAACATATTATTACGTTGTTGTAAGATAAGAACAATGTGCATTATACATATACTACTTATTTTAAAATATTTTACATTGAAATAGTTTATGAACAATACAATGAGTTAAGTTATGCTTTAAAAAGTATATAATTAGGAAGAAAGCCTTTTTACAAAAAAATTATATTAATCTCTACTAACTACACCTTAGAAACGCTCTCCTAATATACTCGTACCTGAACAGATAAATGACAGGATCTCTAAAAGTATTTGCCCTATTCAAGTGTGGTAGTGCCATGCTTGTTACCTTCGGGTAGCAGCCGAATGGGCCGGCACGCCCCGTATAGTACCACTCTCTCACAGAAGACCGGCGTGAAGTAACAGCTATGCGGTCGCGTTTCGTTCGGTGAGTGAGAGTCCGGGAGGCCCACTCCCCATCCCTCATCCCGTCCTTCTCCGTCCTCCCTCCCTCCCTTTCCTGAAAGGCCGGCAACGCATCTGCAAGCCCTGTGGTGTTGCAGATGTCCATGGGCGGAGGTGATCACTTACCATCAGGTAAGCCTCCTGCCCGTTTGCCCCCTTTGTCTCATAAAAAATAAAAATAAAAAAAAATTACATTGTTTAATAAGACTATAATATTAATGTTATTATTTTAAACATATGTATAACGAATGAACGAACTAACATATTTCTTTTAAAAAGGAATATCTCATGCGAAAACTTAAGCAGTAAGCATTTAAAAGGTGCACTCAATAGTAAATACATACGTTACTTCCACTTAAGTACAACATGCAACATCACATAATCCCGTTTCTAAATAGAATTGTTAAAGCTGAATACAGTTGTGCAATAAAAAGCGTAGGGTCGTTTTAATAATTTCTTATACTAATGTCGTCGTGCGACGTAAATGTAGCTAAACACCTAATACCCGCCGTTTTGTCGTTCTCTAGGATTACCTACAGAATGGTAAGCTTTGAGCTCACACTTTAGGATTATGGGCCTCAAATAACGCGAGTTTATATGGCTTGAGTCACCTGAGAAACTGTCCATTGACTTTAGCATTAATTTGATTCAAGTACAACTATTCTAGGACATTGCAGTTTAGTTGTTGGTATTGAAGATTTCTCGAACTTGTCTTTAATTTGGATATTAAAAAAAAATTGTATTTTATTATTAACTGTTTGTTCCAATTTATCGTGAAATAAAAATGATTACATATTTTCTCCCATTTTCACCGATTTCACGAAAATGGCTTGACTGATTTTGCAATTTTTAATTTTAGTATTTTATTAATGTTTTTTGAAGTAACTCCATATACCTATTATATTTTTGCCAGAACCTCGTATGTAATCAAATGTAGCTTGCCTTTTTCCACCAATTAAATTAAATGATATCGTTCAGCCGATTATCAGTAATCAGTAACAGAAACAAAAAGAGGTTTCTATTATACAAGTATCATGTAATATTTTTCAACTAGAATGAAAAATAATTCTTAAAAAAAATATGACTATGACTATGTTTACTAAATTTTTCACGTATACAGACAGGTTTGAATTCCGTTTACTATGATTATTGGAACTTAATCATCAGTCCAACCTCTTGAACTTACGCCTCGAGTTATTAGGGTCTAGTTGCTGTAAGATATCGGCCACAAATCGAGCCCCTGTCAATTTGTCTGCTCGTTACCTCACCTGCGCTTTTATTAATAGGCTACATTAAACCATCTATGGCAGTGGTAGGCGGTAGCCCAGTGGAAAAGCACTCGCTTAGTAAATATAAGAAAGCGGTTTAAATCCCGGTTCTCGAGCCATGTATTTATGTGCGAATTATTTTCCAAGACAATAACCACTTATCACGGCGAAGGAAAATATCGTGTGGAAACCTACAGGTCTTCGCCAATTCACTCTGGGCCAGCATGATAAAAGAAGTTCGGTAATCAGAAATAGTAGTTATTTAAGGCTGAATAAATCTTATACCTTTAAACGAGCAATTCTTGTATATATATAAATATATACATATACAATCTGAATCTTGGAAACGGCTCCAACGATTTTCATGAAATTTAGCATTCAGGGGATTTCGGGGACGATAAATCGATCTAGCTAGGTTTTATTTCTATAAAACGTTATTTTATCAATATTTTCAGGCAATGAAAAAAAGCTACAATACCATTAGAATACGAAGGTAAATTTCGCTGTCTTCCACAAGATTATAATAGCTCAGATTGATTGACAGCGGAAACCGGGCGGTCTCGAACCAGAAGTCCTCGGTTCGAATCCAGGTGTTTCCAGTCCGATTATTATTTTTTTCTTTTTTTAATTTTTTCCAAAAAAAAACCGAGCGAAGCTCGGTCGCCTGATATTACTTATTAAAAATGATCTTATTAAAAGCTCTCCAAGCGGTACAATCATATCTGAGATTAAAGTTTTAGTAAGAAGACCTGCGAACGAAAACCAACAATCGATTGTATTTCACATTTACAATAACATATGTTCAGGTTGACTCACCTCGCTCCGCTCGGATTCGTCCGAATACGGTTTTAACGGTTGGTATAGATTTCTCTGTGAGATATTTTACTACAGAAAATGTATCCTATATAACCTAGATTACCAGCAGCAATCATCATGCCATTTTTTTTTTCAAAATCTGTCCAATGATGAAAGTCCAGTGCTAAACGCAACTATCGACACATTTATATTCGACAACACGTTTGGCTCAGTTGGTAGTGACCCCACTTTCTGCGCCAGAGGTCGCGGGTTCGAGTCCCGCTTTCATTCATTTGTTGCGCACGAATGTTTGTACTCCAGTAATGGGTGTTTATATGTATAATATCAAATATGTATGTATTAAAATTTATATAATATGTGTAGTATATCAACTATCTGGTATCCGTACCAAAAGCCTCGTAGCTTACCACGGAACTAGATGGCGCTGTTGTAATAATGTCCCAACATATTTATTTATTTATTTATATTTATTTACATTATTTCAATCTTGTTTTGAATTACTGAAGTATTTTCTTAAAAAATAAAACAATTTAAATCTAAAAAAGTTATAAAATTTAGTTTCAAGTAAGGAAGGCGAAACTCATTTTGCCACTAAGTTTTACTTCTCCACAGTCCGCTGCAAAACAAATGCTCTTTGCCTTACAGCCACCAAATTGCTATTTAACTTTATTATTTATAAAAGTAGAATTCAGGTTAGCTTATTCCTTTTTAACAAATAATATTTTTCTTAGATTTATAAAGTTGTTAATGCATTTTTATAACGAATAAAAAACTATTATTTCAGTATGTCCTGCGAGGTCTATCTTTATATATAAAAATCTTATGTGTGCGTGTGAATGTAATTGAACTCCTCATAGCTTCTATATATTTAAGTGGTAGCCCAGCGGTAACGCGTCGCTTGTATAACCGAGTGATGCGGATTCAAATCCGGGTCTCGCACCTCTGATATTTTCATGTGCGAATCATTTCTGTCCTTATTACCAATTGTCTTAAGTGAAGAAAAACATCGTGAGGAAACCTGCATGTCTGAGAAAACCTAGCAAGTTTTCGTTAGACATGTGAAGTCCGCCAACACGCACTAGGCCAGCGCGGTGGACTATGACCTGATCCCCCTCGTACCCAGGCCCGTGCCCAGCAGTGGGACGTTAAAAAAAAAAGGGCTGATGATGATGGTGATGAATAGTATACACATACTCATACGCAATCGATGGGTCGATTTATGTTAATTGTACACGTGAGGTCAGGTATTGTAATAACATTTTTTATTAAAAATTTTCATCAAAACGATTCACACTAAAAGTGTAAGGTCGGTTCACTCGGTAATCCGCTCACTTGTAACCTAAGTAAAGGGGTTTCAAACACCTTTGCACACCTCTGAGGTTTTGGCGTACTATTCGCATTTTCCACCAATAAAGGATTTTTTCGGTTAGGGTAATTATAAGTTTATCCTTTACATATACGTAATAAAAAGCAACTTTTTCTCTTTATAATATGTATGAGTATAGATGTAAATTATATAAATACACACCTACACGTTTAATTTTAAGTACAATAAAACACCTTTATAATGTATGTGGGCTATAAAACCCCTGGCTACTCTGCAACTTTAACATTTATTAAAAAATTACCCCTCTGTAAAAGCTCTGTGACAGAAGTAATAAATATTTTAACTATTAGGATATAGATTTCCAAAATGTTAAAAGAAATCTAGGTGACACAGTTTCGATATTAGAAGTTAGAGCTTCTTACTCGAAAGAGCTGAAATTTTACAGCACATTAGTAAAGACGTAGTGATGATAGCTGTTATAAATAACCCAGTGAAAGTTTACTGTTAAATAGAATATCAGGCTTTGAACACACGATCGTAATGTGACTTACATATATTAGTTAAAAAGTATTTATGTAAAATAACACTACTTCTTCGGGTCTTAGATGATAGGTAGGTACAGGGGTTATCATACAAATCTGACTGGTTCCCTAAATAATTATACATATTTTCTGTCAAATATCTGTTCAAATTACGTTTTATATAATATACAGTCTTCAATATTTATAATAGTAATAGTTTGATGTACTTAAACTCCTTTCTATACGACGGAAATAGGCTAAAGTCCACCACGCTAGCAAAGTACGAGTTCGTGGACCTCACATCTCTTTCTCGTATTTAAACTTGCTCGGTTGTCTTAGATATTTTAACACGTTCCCTGCGCCATCATTTTCAAAGAACTTTCAGTTGGTGCTTTGGAGACTTAAAAGATCTCGTAACTAACCTACCCTTTGGTGCGTTTGAGACCTAATCAGTCTCCTAAAAATACAGTTTTGAAAATAATTGATATCTTCCAAAAAACCAATGACATATATTTTGAAATTTTTGTGGGTCAAGAGAGCCTATTGCTCTACATTTTGCTAGGTTCGCACGCAGTTATGACATAAGAATAAACTACAAATACCAAAAAAAAATTAGATATCGATTATATCTCGTACCGCAACCGAAGATAGTTCAAAATGTGTAGTAAGTAGTGATGGGAAAAAAAAATAACTTTGTTGTCGATTAAAAAAGGTTTAATAAAGGAGTTTATTTATAAACTATGCAATGTGTTTTTCATTAAAACATGGTAAACACATTGATTGTTTGCATTGCGCGCATATGGTAACAATTCTTTTAGCTTTTTTAGAAGCGTCAGTGCTGTTTAATGTGCGTCGTAATTTTTCGTAGCAACCCACACAACGTCTTTTTTTGTCGCCACGTTGGAAAACATGATCTGTACATTTTCCTTCGGGGAATTCTGTAATAGAATGCAATATATAAATAAACAGCATGCAACTCTTCGTCAGTAAAGTATAAGCAATGAAATATAATTTTATTAGTTTTTCTAATAGTTAAAACTTATTCGAATGTCTTACGTATATTTTTGTTCTTAGGCTGGTGTTGCTTTAAAAAATATATGATGGTATTAAATTAATAATCTTTTTTTAAATGGGGAGTACAAAAGCAATAACTGAACATGTTCTGAATATTTAAAAGTCAAAATTGAAAGGTTTTTTTTTCAAATTTTGTATGGCGGCATAGGGCAGAATAACAGACTATCAGCAACAAATTCAATTTTTTAAGTAGGTATATATTATTTCAAATTTAAATATTCAGAATGTGTTCAGTTATCGCTTCTGTACTCCCTATTTCAACAACGTACGTGAATTTAATGCTTTCTTATGTTTACGCGAATATTTGACATTATAAATGATTGTGTGAAAAGGTAGTTCACCTTTTCGGACAAAATCCACTAATATTTACGTGTAGTATAATGCTTACATAAGTATAACACTCTGGCATTAGAGATAAGTAGCGAAGCCCACCAGAAATGCTACTAAGCTAAGATAATCTCAAAAACACCGAAAATTTTTCATGCAATCAAAAGAAGAATTACATCAACGCATTTCAAACACCAAAAAACAAAAACCACGTAAAGTCGAAATGAAGACAGGCAAGTGTTAGTTGGAAATAAATCCTCTTTAATTAATTTTATTTGAATTGTATTCAAGAAGTTTTTTGTACAGTAAATTCGAATGATTAAAGTGCATAATATGCTTAGTTTCATGCGAAGCGTGCTGCAGTTAATTGACGATGCCAAGCTTACGCGTTGTCTGGAACCATTACCTAAGTTTCTGGAGAGATTTTAGCTACCTTTATGCGTAAGAACCGATTGCTTTTGAAGAACTCATTGGTATGTTGACCACGGCAATCTTACGACACCACCACGCTTGCCCTCGGATTGATCCACATACCCTTGAACCTAAAGGTTACGTTTAGAACAAATTAAGATGTGTTTCCTCTAGAAAATGGCGGACTTCAACATGATACTCTGTAAAAAGCTGCGCTGCGCTCTTAGGCTAGAGGGCTGGCCTAGTGTATTTGCGTTCTATTAAATGTCATGTCACAACAAACGTTCAGGTTTTATGCACGCTTGTTGTCACATGAGTTGTATTAAAAATAGTATTTTGTGCAATAGTAAGCTTATCATACCTGTTCTGGAAATTTTTCGGCCTCCGAATGTTTCGATTATTGATTCCGTGAATTCTTTTTTTGACATTTTCTTGTGTGTATTTAAATTGTATATTATCCAAGCGTTTATGAGTGCAGTTCCAAATAAAAATTCCATCATCACTTTCCTATACCACTTTAGACCTCGTCGTAAAGTAGTATAGTATGCCGACATTTGATCTGAGTAGTCTATCCCTTTTTTATTATCATTATACGTTAATATACACAGTGGCTTTTTGATCATTTCATTAGTTCTCTTATGTATTTTACCTGTATCTACTAGAGACGCTTTATGTGCTTTACAGAAAGTTATCATTGAAACTTGGCGCTTATCGTGCCATTTAATAACTTTCACACCACTAGGAAGCATTTTCCCTTCAACTTCGCCTTTTTTCAGTTTTTTTGACATAAATTGCTTAGGCAGCCCTCTTCGATTGGCTCTTAGCGTGCCACAGTAAAATGTTTTCTTTTCTAAGAGTTCCTCTACTAAATCAAGAGAAGAATAAAAGTTGTCGGCTACTAAAACTCGTCCTTCATTTTCTAGACCCTCTATGAGCTTCATAACTACATTTTTCCCATGGTTCACTTCTCTGCTATTTCCTTCTTTACCTGTATACACTATGGTTTTAAAAGTGTACCCCTCAGGAGTACATAGTTTATATAATTTAACTCCATATTTATGAGACTTATTTTTAATGTATTGGCGAAAAATAAGTCTCCCGCGCCAGGGAATCATTGATTCGTCTATCACGATAAATTTTCCGGGAGTTAAAATTTCTCTAAAACGATTATTTAACATATTAAGTATATGTCGAATTTTGTAGAGTCTATCCCCAGAATCATTCCTTTCATTGCTGAAATGCCAAAACTTTAGAAGCAAAATAAATCTATCTCTTCCCATGAGAGAGCATATGTATTCATTTCTGTAAATGGTTTTTTTTGACCAATAATCGTGAAAATGTGGAACCTTATTTAAGCCCAACGTAAGTATGACACTGAAAAATTGACGCATTTCATTTGCATCTGTAGGTTTCCAAGCTTTAGAGCGTGATTTTGCTGTAATTACTTTTTCTAATAAATATTTTTCTGCGTATTTATTAGTTTCTTCCACTATTTTATCAATAATATCGTCAGTTACAAACAAACTATAAATCTCGATGGGCAATTTATTACGAATAGGTACATTTGTTACGCTGTCAAGTATGCTCTCATCAAAGCTCAATATGTCATTGTCAGGAATGTCAATCCAATCCTTATCACCTTCAAGCTGGTCACCCTCACTTTCTGATATATTTTCAGGTATATCTTCATCTTCAGATATTATATCGGATGAGAGATTTCCACCTGAATCATCATCACTTCCATTTGAACCGATTTCTTCAGTTTCGGTATCGTCTTCATCAGTCTGCGTCTCCGGATCGTTTCCCTGTATTTCTTGGTTTTCTACGTAATGTTCTTCTTCTTCCTCTATTTTTTCATGATTTTTTCGCTCTGTTTTTTCATATAATATTTTTTGTTGTGTTACTTGATCTTGAGCGTTTTCTGGTATTTCTTCGTTTTTTACGTCCTGTTCTAGTTCTTCTTGTTGTTCATTCTGTATTTCTAGACTTCTATTTTGCTTAATCTGTTCTTTTTCTTGTCCTTTTATATTTTTTTCTTGTTTCTTTTCAATATTTCTCTCTTCTAAATCATAAGTGGGTACATCATCTTCAATAGTATACTCAAAAGAAAATGGACTATTGTTTGTACTATCTGTGGTTCTTCTTTCGTTTATAGTATTTTTAATCAATTTTTGCATACTGCACTCATTAAGTTCTAAAGGTAATAAGTTAGAACATGAAATATTATTCAAAGACGAACACCTGCTTGATGTACATAAAGCATTCAATGAGGCAGGAGAAGCTTTAGTATTTGTGTTGGATGTTTCTGTTAGCATTTGAGTGCACGAGTTAGGAGTAGATAAACCACTATGGTTATGAGAAAAAGTGCACCATAATCTACGACTAGGTGTCATAGGATCAGTAGGTATAGTCGGTGTAGTATTCGTCATCAATAATGTGGTATTATTGTTACAATTCTTTGGACTGGATATCGTATTCTGAAGTACACTAAATTTTTTTCCAGTACATGGGCTGATATATATATTTTCATTACGTAGCTGCGTGCCCTCCAATGTAGAAAGGTTCATCTTTTTATTTTTAGGTACGTCAAATATTTTATAATCAGAATCACTGTCACTATTAGCAACTGGGGGGCAAATTTGAAAATTTTCCAAAATTGTTATTTTACTGGAAGATGCAGCATAATTATCCGGCATTGATTTTTCGTTCTTAGAAATCTCACCAAAATAAATAGACTTTATACACTTTTTCCTTTTAAAAGGACTCATTTTTAATCAACGATAATCAACACACTTTAAAATACAAACGTAGTGTTATTTTTAAAACGTGCGCGCGACCTCCTACGTCGATGCTAGGACAACACTAAATCGAGTCACGCAGCGCCCGCGCCGCCCACCTTCCCTCTCTTGCGTCTACGAGGCGTACGATTCCACGAGTATCGACATGTCTCCTAACGCAAGGAATGAAAATAATCATATTACTGTGCGTTAGGGACCTAATCCATCTCTAAATATTTTTTTTATGTCCTTAAACTCACCTTTAAGTAGGAAGCAAATATGTATATTTGTCTTACTCATACTTAAAAAACTTTAAACGCTAAAGCCTCCCGCAAGGAGTGAAACAACATGATTATAGTCAACGCACAATACAAAAGTCCTGCAAGAGATCTGATAGATCTCGTAATGCAACGAACGTGTTAAGTAGATTTATAGATTTATTTAAAAGTGCAACTCATCGCTCTCTGCTTGAATAAGTCTAAGTCTAATTCTCTCATTTAATAAATCTTTTTTATTATTTTTATTAGTTTATTTACTGAACTTTGCTAGTATATAAAAAGCCTAAAACGAACGATAAACTCGAGCATGATACGACGGGACGTCTGGTACTCGTAAACGGCGTGATAACGACTTTCATTTTATGACTGCTTCGGCATTCATGATACATTAATACATATGACTTTATAAATGGTTCGAAGTTTTATGCTGCCTTATCGTAACTTTGAAGTTGTTTTTTCATCAGTACTCTGTGTCGCTCGATTGATGAACGTTTTTGGGGCAGATGTGAACATGATATATTCCTAAGAAGGTTTTTGTAAACTTTGAATGTTGGGATTAATGTTTATGTTGGGTACTACGACTATTGACCTACACGTTGGTAGTTAGTTTGGATAAATAGAAAAGATAGTATTTTATTTTTTTAAGGAAATTAAGTTTTACGTGAATCACAAAAGATCGATGAAGGACATCAATCTTGCTACAATTGAAATGCCAAATCCCAAAGTAAACCATCAGTCATGAAATTGAACTATAACATATATAATACAGCATGGTGGTACGTCACCCATGGAGCACGATTCGCAATCTTATTTGATTTTTTCATATTTAATGTTCTTTACTCATGTATAATGTATAGGTATAGTATAAGTAATGGATTTATTCGCAAACATAAAAGTAGCAATGTACAGGCCGTAATAATATTTTATTTACACAAAAAGTTTATTGTTCGCTTCTGGCAACATTCAGCAAAGAATGAGTCATAAAATAAATGGGTGTTGCCATCTCCATAATTCGACAAGCCTTTATCCATAAAATATTATTCATCATTCACATTTGGCATTCTGTTCGCTATCAAAATAAAAATCAAATTATATTTTGGAAACTTGGCTGATATATTTCACTTTAATTTATCTTTATGCAAAAGTTATTTATAGAGTAATCTTAGCAATCAAAATTTAATAAAAATACATATGAGACCTAACCTAACCTTTTCTTCGTTGAGTCTTTAGAAAGGAGGAGGTACTAAAGTCAGTTGTACATTTCTTATCTTAGTTACGAGATAGTTATCTTCTCTTTAGTTATAAACATTTATCAGAATTCTCCTTTTAATAAATATGTTCTTGTCATATCTCTAAAGTATGGCAACATATAAATTACAAAAAAAAACACTTCAACTCTGGAACAACTAATTATACGTTTTGGTTTGGTTTTGGTGATGATATCCTGGAAATATCAACATAGAAAAATTTCATTTAAAAACACTTGAGTTACCTGTAATGGCGACATTAATGGAAAATCGTTTATCGAAATCGATTCGAATAAATCATTCGGCAATTGGTAGAGTCATTTCCGAAAGAGTGAAAATCGATTTATATTTAAATTATATCACGAGTATTCAATGTTGAATAAACTGAATCATTCTTAGAATATTATACGTGGTACTTAAAGCAAGTGACAGGTTCAAGTTTAGTAAACATTTTTTTGACTTGAGATTAATTGTATATCATTGTTAAAATGTTTACTTTACTTTTCCATTGGTTCTAGCTTAATTCTAGTATATCATTTACCTATTACAGTATTAACCCGAGAAAAGCGAGGATAAGTCACTAGTATGATATACATTATTCATTTCGTTCATAAAAATGTTACGATCTACAAAGTAACTTATTTTAACAATACAAGTGAAATAAATTATTTATTAGAATCGCAGCGCTCAGTATCAGTACATACACTTGCACAAAGGTTTCGGTAATGAGGCCAATGTTTGAACAAATGAGATGCCGAACTGTGGCGCATTGAATCCACCGGCTAATTGTTATTGTTATTTACGGCGGCGCGAATGCTGAATCGAAATAACTGCCATTTGAGGTTTCCGCTGCATTATGTAACGACTAAATTGCCCGAATTTCGATCGTGTACGCTACGGTGCTACGGTACTACGGCTTGTTCGGAAACGGCTTGTTCACGGTACTCTTGGCGCCGGAGCTGACCTATATCGTCTGTGCATATAATGCAATAGTTAAATAAACCTAAATACTATATAGACGATTAAATATGAATTATATACGAATATATTATTTTTCATATCATGATACTACATAATGAGATAAGGCGTATTTTTTCATGCTTTAGAAGAATTTATAATAAATATTAAAAATATTTATATTTAATAACTATTATATTTATATTAGGTATATCCGAAACCGAGTGAAGAGACTAGTAATATGCGAAACATTTCAACGAATATATCGTGAGGAAATCTACATGGCTGAAAGAACAAGTTTTCGAAAGATGTGAAGTACACCCTCCTGCACTTGGTAATCATGGTGGACGTAAGGGCTGAACAATAACAAATATAAAAACATTTATTTTTACTATGATGAAAGTACTGTAACAAGTTTACTTATTAACGACCTACCTTCATATGATTTTAACTAAAAGGTGTAGCAAATTATAACTGATACGCGTATGTTTACATGATCTATGGTTAATTTTAGCAAAAACAATAACACACCAATAAAATAACTATGACAATATCAAACAAATATTATATATATCGAATATATTTTAATCGAATGAACATATTTTTTGGTTAATATTTGTTTAAAACATTTATTTAGTTCTATTGTAATGTAATATTTATTTTGCCCACGGCACAGATCATATTGGGTCACTGTAAATAAATAGAAAGTCTCTTTCGGTGAACTAGCCATTCGCTATATTATAGGAGTATTAAGCGCGTTTTGGATAAACTTTTGTTTGCCATCGATGCGGGCAGCAAATATCTGATCTGTTTGAGTTGACCCAACTACGGACTTTCCGCTTCTTATTACACTAACATAAAATAGTTAATTATATTCTCAATACTATTATAAGAGCTGATAGTTAGTGCATTAGTTTAAAAGGACCGCTGAGTTTCCGACTGTTCCAGTAACTTCTTGGCGAAAGTTAAATAAACGTATTTTCAGCAAGCGTTAATACTACATTTTACAATAAAAATATATTTAAGAAATTCACCATATAAATTGACTAACGTTAATTATTCTATTCATTTAGTAAGTATTCATTTAGTTAGTATTTAAATAATATTTATAATACTTATATGAAATAATACTCTGTTGTAACAGCATACTTAATACTTATAAGCAGCTGAGAATCTGCTTAGCACTACCTAGGAATGAAAATTAATTTTATAATATAAAAGGAGCCACGTTTTTGCTTCTCATTGTTGTTAGTTTAATAAACGAGGCGGCCGGTGACGATGTAGACAAGATTATAAAATTTGTGAAGGACAGCTCAATCAGAGGTAATACCTCGGAATTATTTTTATTATTATAATAACGAATTTAATTCCGATATAATTCCCTAATTATTTCCAAGTAGTTCAGAACTGACAAAAATATGACCCTCCAAGTCGTAATTCCAAACATATAAAGAAACATTTATTATAGTGTCTTGTACCCCGGATCAACAAGGCCTTTAATATCCTAACCTACATACGTAGTGATATGCGACTCACTGGTTAAAGAAACCAGTATACTACCCAGCAAAACCTAACGGAACCACTCCTTACATAGTAAACACAATTTTCATTTTTCGTTTACATATTTGTTAAAAAATAATATAAGATTTACATTAAAAATAAAAGATTGATGCAATACTACATTATTTAGTCATTTTTAGTCGTAATGAAGTCGAAAAAGCTTCGAAATTGGATTCCAGTAAATCATATTCAGAGTAATTTCATATCATAACATCCGCAACGTCATTAAACACTGAAACGGGACTTTAGCCTGAAATTCAAATTAATTTGCTACAATTTTAAAACATTTCGCGGTAGAGTTACATATGTAATTATTTTTAATCCAATTTTTTTGTTTCGTGAGAAGTACTATTCAATTGGTGGAGCAAAATCAATATAAACAATGGTCTAGTGGCTATCATGTACGGTTGCAAATCCGAAGATCCTGGGCTCATAATATATCATTGGATAATAATATTTAATATCATGTAAAAGCGTGTATTTGCAACAATAATAAATCAAGCATAATATTTGTCCGATTTGCATATAGGTAGATTTTATACTGGTTTCGTAATTTAATATGGAAGTTGGTTAATCATTTAATAATAAGCGTGCGGCTATTGAAAATTATTTGTAAAGAGTAAATATTGATCTACAATGAAAGGGCCGTTTTATATTGTTGTGTTTAACACGTAAAAATATTTTTAAAATTAGTCGATGTAATTTTTTCAAATCAAATGTAAATCCAGTGGTAGTAAGTGGAAGCCCAGTGGTAATGCGCTTGCTTCGGTAAGCGAACGAAGGTTCAAAACCGGGTATCGCACCTCTGATATTTTCTTGAATAATTTCTAACATGATTACCACTTGTCATACGGTAAAGGAAAACAACGTGAAAAAACCATGTCTAATAAAACCTAGCATGTTTTCGAAAAATATGTGAAGTCCGCTAACTCACACTTGGCCATTGTGGTGGACTATGGCCTGATGCCCCTCGTTTGAAGGAGACCCGTGTATACATACGTAGACCCTTATATACATAGAATAATTTCCAGTCTTAAAAAAATAAGAAAAATAATTACGATAATGTTTTAATATTACCTTAATCTTAATTATTTGCGTAAAAGATGCAAATTATTGTAATACATAATATGCATACCTATTACAATTATTTAAAGAAATAATATTTGATCATAGCTACGTGTATCGAGAAATCATACCTTAAAACAACTAGGTAGGTACTGAAAATATTTTTCTAATTTTATATATTATTTTAACACGTTCAAAATACTTGTGGCAAATTTGCGTAATAAAGTGCTACAGCAAACGTAAAGCGCAGTGCGAGGACTTATGTTAATTTCGTGCAAACATTTATATATATTATTCCGGTCTGTTATATACCAAGTAATAAATAATAAATGAATTTTCTCATTATTTATTCACTTCGTCGTGTTTGCTGAAGTAATGTTCTCGTTGATTAAGTTTGAATGAATTTTAATAACAAAATTTTAACGTTTCAAAATTTTCGGCGATCAAATGACTCTTTCGATCCAGTTTTATGTTTTGAATTAGTTTGAAAATATTTTGCGCTGGAAATTAATTGCTAACAAGACCCAGTATCAAAACTTTTGACGTTTTGTGTAATTTTATCCGTCGTCATTATAAGAACGATTTCTCTAGTTCTAGCTGTTCGGCGTTGTTTCGTGAATCTAGTTAAGATGGCGACTTTGCCTGTTGTTATTAACCCTTTAGTATCATATTTTGGTATTTTATTAATTTATTTATTTTTATTTGGTATTTTTATTAATAAATATTAATGTAAGAGTATTTTATTAATAAATATAATCTACCTGTTATTAAAGACAAAATAAAAATATATTATTCAGTATACACTACACTTGTGCACAGCTTTGTAAAATATGAAGCGATTTAGAAGCAGATTTAATATATTTCCAAACACATGTACGTGCATAAAAAATTACATTCTTTACGTAACACGAATTACTTTCACGTAGACTTAAGACTGAAGACAAATATTTAGGCGAGGAAATTCTTATTCGTAGCCAATATTGTCAAGTAGAGTTTATAAGTTAAATCGAGCAGTGTTGTGAAGCTTAGCAATGAGCCGCTTCGTCTTTCTGTCACGTACTTTATAAATTTGATCTAGTCAAGAGAAACTGTATTTTGTTTATCGTTTCTTTTGTTATAAGGTCTATATTGTAGTCGAATAAATTACGGATCATTCCTCTTAAGCAATCTACATAAACGACGTTTATAAATATTAAATCTATTTAAACGGCGCCATTGTATTACTAAATAAGTTTTTTATAAAATGTACAGAATTTATTGAAAGAATATGAAGGTGTATCAAATATTTATATTATAAAGAGATTTATGTTGGATTACATATTACATACACATTCTTATCATAAATTTAAAAACACTCATTTTTTCCTATCATTTATTTAAGACTTTACGTAATCTAATAATACACTTACTATGCACTTACTGTCTATATTCTTTCATTTTCTAAGATTAAATGTGTTGGGATATTAATACACAGCAGCGTCTATTGCATTTGATTACTTTAGAAGTATATGTAGCATATAACGTACAAATTTACTTTCTTATACTGTATATATTCGTAGTATGTCATATATTTTGATTAAGTAATCTTGAATTTCAAATGAGAGATACTGCGGAAGTGTTCCGTGGTAGCCGGAGCGGAAAATTGTATCGCTAGAACTGTACTAAGCCTGTAAATCTCGTATTAGCACTTACTGCCCTTAATGCGCTCTATAATTAATTTCCATTCGAACATTATGTTAGCTAATAGCGATGTGCGGTTAACTTATTCCACACTATCTCTTAACTGAGGCTTAACCTGCAATTTACAACAGATTGATTGTAACTATGTATTTAAAATATCAGTAAATAAATAAGCACATAAAAATAATATGTTTAATCTATTGAAAAATGTGAATGTTCGTATGTTTGTCCTCTATGCGTTCCTAAAACATTAATCCGATTATGATGAAACTTTAGTAGGTTATTCTGTATACGCTTATGAATGCTCCTAGCTTGAAAAATATTTTTCTTTGGACTGTAATGCATTCCTAACCCATTTAGAATTAGAGGCGCATCAGAGCAAAGCATGGGTAAATCTCTAGTTTATTTATAAAAACTATATAAAAATAAGTCGGGTTTTCCTTCCTGACGCTATAACTCCAGAACGCACGAACCGATTTCCACGGTTTTGCATTCGTTGGAAAGGTCTCGGGCTCCGTGAGGTTTATAGCAAAGAAAATTCAGAAAAAATTTCAACAGAAAAGCGGGAAAATCTTTTAAGCTATACTAAAGAGGTTACACCTGGGGACAAACCCGAGCGAAGCGAGGGTGAGTCGCTAGTTTATTTATAAAAATAAATAATAGGTAAACAAATATGTTGGGACATTATTACAACAGCGCCATCTAGTTCCGTGGTAAGCTACGTTACGTGCTTGTGTTACTGATACCAGGTAGTTGTTGTACTACATATATACATTAATTACATACATATTATAAATATTAACACTCATGACTGGAGTACAAAAATTCGTGCTCAACAAATGAATGCCGCCAACGAGACTCGAACCCGCGACTGCTGGCGCAGAAAGTAGGGTCAAGGGAAACCAACTGAGCCAAACGTGTCGTCAAGAATAGAACCGTATATGTAATAAAATTACTTTTAATCATACTAAATTTTATAATATTATCATAGCAGGTAATATAATAAAATATAAACTTCAATATTCGCCACTGTAATATGTAAGTTCATTGGCTGCCTGTTGGCGACATATAGCATTGCGGGAGCTTCGCTACAACCCGTACTCAAAGGAGCAATACTGAAAAATGACAGTGACATGCGACCGCACACTTATACTTCCCGTCTCTACTAGCTTCAGTGCACTCAATTTTTCAAATATTTTAAATTTAGTATGAAAATATACAATATAAATGTACTATAGCTAATTTAAAGTATTTTAAGGAATAAGGGAACTAAGGAACTAACTAAAAACTTCATGAACAAAAAGCCTAAAATTTTCATGAACTACTTTAAATACATTTTTATGAGTGTTTATAGATATACTACTACATATGTTATAACTTTTGAACAAAAGAGTTACAGACCTTTTAAATTCAATAAAAGTCACCCCAGCATTAGAGATAACATTTTTTAATTTTATGAATTATAGTCTCATACTCGTTAAATAAGGATTATGATAGAAAAATGAAAATGTTTCATAACACAAAATAATACAACGGAAATAACCTTACCTTTTTGAAGTCGTTAAAATAAAATGCCATATCTTGCAGTTTCCCGTAAAACAAACAATTCCAGAAACGCAGGCAAAGTCCTGTCCTTTTACTAGTCTAAATGGCAATATATGTTGGGAACCAGCCAAAAATTTAATCAAGTGTGCCGGTATTAGGGTTGTAGTGTTATGTGATTACTTAATTTCTCGGCCAATGGACGGGATCCTCATGAAGATAACGTTAAAACTAGTTGACTCGTTTTCATTTACAAATTACTTCACATGGGTTCTTATATATATTTGCTGATGTGTTAACAAAATGTTATTTTACTTTAAAATTAAAGAGCTTTAAAAAGTGCTTAAAACTACGAGACAGTAATCGCTTCCACAGCATCTTCTCTTAGACATGTAGCTTTCCTCTGGATATTTCCGTTCGAAGTAAGAGTAATGGCAATCATATTAAAAATGATTTACACTTGAAAATATCAGAGGTGCGACACCCAATATTTCAACCAGCTCCACTAGATTTCTCAAGCGGGCACGTTGCTACTGAGCGACCACGGCATGTTAAAATGTTATCTTTATTTGAAAGTGACTTAAGCTATTATTAAAATAAAATCACAATGCCTTAGCTCCGATTACATTTAATAAAAGTCGTGGCGGGTGACGTACTAACAAGATTATGGCATTTGTGTAAGACGTTATCCCAACTTAACCCACCGGTATTATAAAATCAACCGCCGCGCGTTTAATAGCAGGTATAAGTTATAAAATATAAACTTCAATATTCGCCACTGTAATATGTAAGTTCATTGGCTGCCTGTTGGCGACATATAGCATTGCTGGAGCTTCGCTACAACCCGTACTCAAAGGAGCAATACCTAAAAATGACAGTGACATGCGACCGCACACTTATACTTCCCGTCTCTACTAGCTTCAGTGCACTCAATTTTTCAAATATTTTAAATTAAGTATGAAAATATACAATATAAATGTACTATAGCTAATTTAAAGTATTTTAAGGAATAAGGGAACTAAGGAACTAACTAAAAACTTCATGAACAAAAAGCCTAAAATTTTCATGAACTACTTTAAATACATTTTTATGAGTGTTTATAGATATACTACTACATATGTTATAACTTTTGAACAAAAGAGTTACAGACCTTTTAAATTCAATAAAAGTCACCCCAGCATTAGAGATAACATTTTTTAATCTTATGAATTATAGTCTCATACTCGTTAAATAAGGATTATGATAGAAAAATGAAAATGTTTCATAACACAAAATAATACAACGGAAATAACCTTACCTTTTCGAAGTCGTTAAAATAAAATGCCATATCTGGCAGTTTCCCGTAAAACAAACAATTCCAGAAACGCAGGCAAAGTCCTGTCCTTTTACTAGTCTAAATGGCAATATATGTTGGGAACCAGCCAAAAATTTAATCAAGTGTGCCGGTATTAGGGTTGTAGTGTTATGTGATTACTTAATTTCTCGGCCAATGGACGGGATCCTCATGAAGATAACGTTAAAACTAGTTGACTCGTTTTCATTTACAAATTACTTCACATGGGTTCTTATATATGTTTGCTGATGTGTTAACAAAATGTTATTTTACTTTAAAATTAAAGAGCTTTAAAAAGTGCTTAAAACTACGAGACAGTAATCGCTTCCACAGCATCTTCTCTTAGACATGTAGCTTTCCTCTGGATATTTCCGTTCGAAGTAAGAGTAATGGCAATCATATTAAAAATGATTTACACTTGAAAATATCAGAGGTGCGACACCCAATATTTCAACCAGCTCCACTAGATTTCTCAAGCGGGCACGTTGCTACTGAGCGACCACGGCATGTTAAAATGTTATCTTTATTTGAAAGTGACTTAAGCTATTATTAAAATAAAATCACAATGCCTTAGCTCCGATTACATTTAATAAAAGTCGTGGCGGGTGACGTACTAACAAGATTATGGCATTTGTGTAAGACGTTATCCCAACTTAACCCACCGGTATTATAAAATCAACCGCCGCGCGTTTAATAGCAGGTATAAGTTATAAAATATAAACTTCAATATTCGCCACTGTAATATGTAAGTTCATTGGCTGCCTGTTGGCGACATATAGCATTGCTGGAGCTTCGCTACAACCCGTACTCAAAGGAGCAATACCTAAAAATGACAGTGACATGCGACCGCACACTTATACTTCCCGTCTCTACTAGCTTCAGTGCACTCAATTTTTCAAATATTTTAAATTAAGTATGAAAATATACAATATAAATGTACTATAGCTAATTTAAAGTATTTTAAGGAATAAGGGAACTAAGGAACTAACTAAAAACTTCATGAACAAAAAGCCTAAAATTTTCATGAACTACTTTAAATACATTTTTATGAGTGTTTATAGATATACTACTACATATGTTATAACTTTTGAACAAAAGAGTTACAGACCTTTTAAATTCAATAAAAGTCACCCCAGCATTAGAGATAACATTTTTTAATTTTATGAATTATAGTCTCATACTCGTTAAATAAGGATTATGATAGAAAAATGAAAATGTTTCATAACACAAAATAATACAACGGAAATAACCTTACCTTTTTGAAGTCGTTAAAATAAAATGCCATATCTTGCAGTTTCCCGTAAAACAAACAATTCCAGAAACGCAGGCAAAGTCCTGTCCTTTTACTAGTCTAAATGGCAATATATGTTGGGAACCAGCCAAAAATTTAATCAAGTGTGCCGGTATTAGGGTTGTAGTGTTATGTGATTACTTAATTTCTCGGCCAATGGACGGGATCCTCATGAAGATAACGTTAAAACTAGTTGACTCGTTTTCATTTACAAATTACTTCACATGGGTTCTTATATATATTTGCTGATGTGTTAACAAAATGTTATTTTACTTTAAAATTAAAGAGCTTTAAAAAGTGCTTAAAACTACGAGACAGTAATCGCTTCCACAGCATCTTCTCTTAGACATGTAGCTTTCCTCTGGATATTTCCGTTCGAAGTAAGAGTAATGGCAATCATATTAAAAATGATTTACACTTGAAAATATCAGAGGTGCGACACCCAATATTTCAACCAGCTCCACTAGATTTCTCAAGCGGGCACGTTGCTACTGAGCGACCACGGCATGTTAAAATGTTATCTTTATTTGAAAGTGACTTAAGCTATTATTAAAATAAAATCACAATGCCTTAGCTCCGATTACATTTAATAAAAGTCGTGGCGGGTGACGTACTAACAAGATTATGGCATTTGTGTAAGACGTTATCCCAACTTAACCCACCGGTATTATAAAATCAACCTCCGCGCGTTTAATTAAATAGCTGGTACAATGAATACAAGGTACAATGTTTGTATTATATTGCACCATCGCTATTTTGTTAGACATTGACTTATTGTTAGTAAACAAACTCGTTGAACTAAGAGTATAGAATTAAAGCATATAAGTATATTGGTAAAACGATTATGCAATTATAATTAATATTATGTAATGAATCTTTAATTTATTAAAAGCTATATCTACAGTAAAAAAAATATTTTTTAATTTATTAATTACCTAAAATCTTAAATAAATCTAATTGTTATACCTACATATTGCATGATGAATTTTACTTTTTTAAATCTTTCATAAAGCACTGATTGAAGTGATGTAACGTAAATAGTCGGGATAAGGTTATTTCTATGAGGGGTGATAATATGTTCTGCAGCTTTACAGTCCTTTGCCAGTTCCTTATATACTTAAACATAAGAATTCTTTCTTTTTGGCAACAATAATATTTCCCTAACTAACTTTAATATTTTAAATTAATAATATCAATATTTTTTTCTTGAAATTGTGAGGAAACAACCTTGATATATAGAACTTATTCAATAATGAGGAAGAAAATCCGTCCACAGCAAGTGAAGATGTATAACATAAACACAAATTTATAAGTGAATTGAGTTAATCGCCCTTTTTGGAATCTATCAAAATTGATAAAAAGTCTAAGCCTTATAATAGTCTAAGTCAAAGCCTTATAATATCATATTACGCCTTTATTATTATTACTAGCGACTCACCCTCGCTTCGCTCGGGTTGGTCCTTTTCCCAAAATTAGCATGAGTTACTCCATATAACATTAGCTATCTGCGAGTGAAAGTCCCGTTAAAATTGGTTCAGCCCTTTCAAAGACTAACCGGAACAAACAGACAGAGAGACAAAAATTTCTAAAATAGACTTTTTGATGTTCACAAAAGAAACAAACACTACAATTTTTTTTATATGTATCTACTAATACAATAATTTATTAAAGAAAATTGGTATCATATACGGTTAATTCGATTGTGTTCAGTTTAAAACATTTTTGCGGTACATCTGATGAAACGTTTACTGTCGCATAAATATATTTGATACCCGCGATGTAGCTGAAGCGCGAAAATTATGCAAAATTTTATAGATTTGTGGACACATTTTGGAATTCATTAAGCATTTGTTACAACAAAGCTTTTGCTTTACGAAACACGTAATAGATATACAAATAAAAAAAATATTATAATAGTCATTATTATCTATACAGAGATTGAATCTATAGTTTTTAAATGTTTAGTCTGTCTGTCCGTAGACTTTTCTTTTTGTAAAAACAAGAGACACGTCGGGTACTAAAAATCAAAATAAATCCGCGACTAAATCCGAAAAAATAGATTCATTTATAACGTCGAATATTCGCGTAAACCTAAGAAAGTATTAATAGAAACCCTCTTTTACTATAGGATAATTTTTACTGCGAAAGAAATGTGTACTAACGTTCGTAGAGACGAACCCGAGCGGAGCGAGAGTCGAAGCTAGTCTAAATTTAAAGTTGGATATTACGAATGTGCACATTATATTTAAAGGAAAATTTTAGCAACAATTAAGTTACGCATGTTACGGTAAGTACGAAGTTAGTAATTCCTTTAGAAGCATTAAACTTATGATGGATGTCTTCCCAACGCGTAATGACTTGGGCTCTTTAGTCGACTTAACTTGTTTATACCTACGGTGCCCATTACTACTTCTATGTGATAAATCTCTTATACAGGTATTATCGTAAGATTAAAATTAATTTAATAATGTGATTAAAGGCTTATAATAGTAAACCTAAATGGTATGTTTGTACCTACGTACCTACTGTTTGTACCAGACGCTTTCTTAGAAAAAATATTGGGTAAATATATACTGCAATATTATATATTTTATGGTATTTTTACAGATTGTTATATATAATTAATAATAATTATCTATTATGTGAAATTAAATAACAGTCTTTACCAATGCTAGCCTGCAGTTTAATACTTTTTTAATTAGTTCTTTTTAATCTACAATAATTTACCATGACTACCGCTTCTTTAGCGTACACGTATGTAAAACTATGTTTAAGATTCATTCCATCGACTTAAACAAGAACTAAGAGTATGTTTAAAGTATTTTTTATGCTATCTTTAGAGTAAAAATATCCATTTAAATACTATCTAACGAAAAATGTATATCTGAAGGAAATGTGAAACAAAATAGTAGTTTTTCTTTGATGGCAAAACTAAAATGTTTATTGACATAATATAGCACTATAGGAAGCTTATATAGTATTTTAACTTAATTTGCTTCAAAGTTATGGATAAATATATTATCATCCAAATATCAGCCCCGCACACATGTTATGTAATTGACAGTCACGTGCAAGCCACAACTTTATAACCACACAAGGACGGGACAGGAAAGGAAAACTTGAACAATATCTTATAAGTACTAATCCGATGAAAATTTTAAAATAAAACTATTTTTTTATAAATTATTATTTAATACAAAAATATAACAATTTTGGCTCTATTAGTTACTTCGTTAACAAACCTTTCGTAAAAAGGTATCTTAATCCTAATAAATGAAAATCTAAAAACTATTATGGTTTCTATAACAACCAAAATTCAGTTAGTGTAAAAGTTTTAAATTGACCACGTTACAATTTTAGTATGGGAATGAAAACGGTAATATAAAACGATTTTATCTGCGCACGTAAAGCGAAATACGGACCGCGAGTATTTTTGGGATAAATATTAAGCATGAATTCAGAATGAATACGCTAAATCAGTACGATTCATGTCTCTAGCTGCAATACATTTTATAATATAAATTAGAAATATAATTTAAAATCTATTTTTTATTTATAAGATATTTTGCAATAAAATGTTCAAAATTATCCAGTATAAATTAGTCAATAAAATTAATAATAAAGTTAAAAATCTAATCTTTAGTAACGCATACTCTTTCGCAGTCGCTTTAAGTAGTCAAAATCTTTTTGCCTACTTTAGATATGGAAATGGATTTTCGAAGTTAACACGACGCGTATTGCAGAAGCATATTACCTACAGAGTTCAAACCCGCGTTTTTGGTCGAATAAGCATTGTCAGACAAATACAGCCTACTCTACGTCAGCCAGTCTCTGATTTTCACTTATGCAAATAATATAACACTTTTAGCAAATAACGCTGAATAGACTCTATTTCGCGACAAATATCTCGTACGTAGTTTGGCATGAACGTAGTGGCGTAATTCGTTCATAAATTAAGAAGAGCCTACTCGTTTCCGCTATCTTTATGAGGGTCCCTGCCCACTTGGCGTGGAATTAAGTAATCACATGTTGTACATTGCTACAGCTGGTCTAATCAAAATTGCTTACTTGATAAGATTCTTGGCAAAGCTCTCATTATGGAATATGATTTTTTGTGTTATTTCATGATAATAACGGTTAATATTAAGCGTAGCCAACGCCATTGTGAAATCTCCTCTTAAAGGTTTATAGGTTTCTAAGGTTTGCTTTATTTAATTATTTACAAATTATTTATTCATAAAATGAAATGTCATGGAAATTCACTAACTTTAAAACAATAATATAAAAATGTGTAAATTAAAAAATATTATAAAATAATATTATTAACAAAAATTGAAGACAACAATATTATTGTCGTTGTCAATTATTTATATAAATATGTATATATTTATATATTTTTTTAATTTCTGGTACGAGTATTCCATGGCAATATTGGCAAGCAGTTATACAATGCACAATAAAAAAGCTGAAACAAACTAATGTTGTATCTTCTACATTGGTTTAAAATAAAAATCGGCAGTGCGAGTCTGACATGCGCATAAGGGGGTTCTTTCAACCATACAATTATACTGAAGAGTGGTTGAAGTGGCATTACCATTTTTACGATAGAATAAACAAAAAAGTATCTTAAAAATACAACTCTATTCAGATTCCTAATTAAAAAAGATCCAGTAAAAACTGAAACTTTTTTCCAATCATTGCAATAACGTTTACACTATAGTGCCTTTGTATGTTTGTCGTCTTCAATGGCTCAAGCTAACATCGTTATATTAAAATGTAGGTTATAAATTAGCGATAGACTATCGATTATATTAATAATCGATGTCTACAGTCTATAGATATTACATAGATATACTATCACTTTACAACTACTCTACAACTTCCGTATAAACGGACCTAAGAAGAGGCGAATGTAATTTTATGACCACAATAAATAGACTTGCGAAAGGTTTTCCTAATTTTAAGACACCAAATAAAACTGCGTTAAATTCGAAACAAATTTCTTTTACGTGTACCTACAAGTTGTTTCAAATTTACAACCCCATTATACCTTTGTGAATAGATTAATGAAAGCACGAGTTTCAATTAAATCAAAACATTGGCGTAGTTAAGGAAATAAAACATATTAAATATTAAACTGGACGTACAAAGCTTAATTAGTACATTTTTGTTTGAATTAAAGTAGTACGTATAGGCACATAGAAAATTATTTCAGATATGTTATGTAAAGTAATTATTAAATTCTATTCAAAACAAAGGCAGTGGTAACCCGGTGGTAACGCTACCGCTAATGGTAACTTAGGTAACCGAGTGAAAAGAGTCAAGTCTGAGTCTCGCACGTATGATATTTTCATTTGCGAATTATGTATTTCCAACATGATTACTACTTGTCTTACGGTGAATGAAAACATCGTGAGG
Source organism: Boloria euphrosyne (assembly GCA_951802675.2). Classification (NCBI taxonomy): domain Eukaryota; kingdom Metazoa; phylum Arthropoda; class Insecta; order Lepidoptera; family Nymphalidae; genus Boloria; species Boloria euphrosyne. Next base: position 11,977,572 of record OX637875.1, on the reverse strand, counting down.
AAACCTACATGTTTGAGAGACAAATTTGAATACATACAAACATACAAAACGTTGAATAAATTGTAAAAACTCTTTAAAACAGAACTTTAAGGAAAATACCCTATTAAAAGAATTTAATATCCTGCCAACGTTCGATTTTCACTCTTTCAATAATAATTTTGCAAAATTCCAAGCGTTTTATTCAAATCCAGTTCGCTTAACGATCACCCTATTAATACGGCTATTACGCTTCTATTAGTTGCCTTTCAGAATTAATTAATTAAGCAATGTATATTGAGAAGGTCATAAACTCAGGAATGGCTGTTGAAGAAATAATAATCTTAAAAGAGGGTCTAATTGGTAGGTGGATACACACCATTACGTTTTACATTATTACTTTCGTTCATGAATATTACATGTTATACACTCATGGAAAAATGTTTGGAATTTAATAGGAGATTGTTGATAACGAGCTATTAAGTACGTACACAATGTACAATGGATTGAGGCTAAATTGGAATTGCTAAAGCTAATTTACCATTCAACCCGAGTTTTCTCGCTCACTGCACTTTTTAATAAAAATGAATATGTCGTGTTTTTCGCTTATAATCTTGGAATATTTGAAATAATTCTGATATGTAAATAAAAATCTAAAATTTCTTTTGGTTACTTTTTTCCATTCGATTTCCTATTGATAACTCCTGTGAGTGTTTTTGAGGAAAGTTCACATATATGTATGATATGTAGATATACATATAATATATGCTCAGGATAAAAATATTCTTATAACTAAACGATTACCACGGTAATTCTTTAATTGTAAAAAATCATATATCGAACTTTTAAACGTTTTTTAAAAGTTGATAAATCCACTCTACTATCATGGAAATACCAGGTGTCAACCTCCACGAGGGAATTACTAATCTTAATAATAAAATCATTACAAATCAAAACTAACACACTTTTGTAGACAAAAAGCTCACATTTTATTATTAAGGAGCAGAATAGAGATCAATCCACAATTTATCTATCTATTTATTCAATGTACAATGTCGCTCACGCATGTGATTATTGCATACGTTATTGCAAATTGTTAATTAAAATACGTAACGACGCATGTCCCCGAGCTGTGAAATCATCACAATACCGTGTAATGTAACGGCGTAAACTGCCAAACGAAATGAATTTTACATGAAATAATTGATTATGATATCCACACTTTTAAAAATAAGATTAAAATTGCAAACGGCTTATCTACATTGTATAAATCGTAAATAAGACTTAATCAAATTTTTTGAAGGTTTTGAATTCCGAAACTCACAATAGCTATATTATTATACTAGCGATTCACCCTCGCTTCGTCTTAGTTCTTCCCTAGGTACACCCTGCCAAATTTAAAATTTGTAGCGAAAAAAATGAAGGACTTTCATACAAACTTGCGAAAACCCTTATTCCTTCTTAATCCGCCTCTGTCGCAAGATCTGTTCTTAGGGGCGTCCACTACCTAAACCTAAACTCCCTGCCAGATTTCATCTTAAAACGTCAAGCGGTTTTTGATATTTCGTGATGAGTTAGTGAGTGATCTTTCGCTTTTATATATTTAGATTTTAATAAAACAAAAAAATTATAACTCAATAATACATGTAGTATATCTTATATGACTTTCAAAATTTTGTATGGCCATAAACCAGCCAGCATCTTAATATGTAATTCGTAAAAGACAACAGTTACGGAGTAATCACTTTCCTTATGTATCCATAGAGGTTTAATCTGAAATCACATAAGGAATGCTATTCACTCCCCGGCGTATAATGGCGTAATTCCCCGCATTGATGTTGAATTTCCTCCGCCGGTATTCGCTAATGAAATACAGCCACCGTAACGAAAGTTAATTATTCATTTTCATACATACGCGCTAAAATATTACAAATGTGACGCAATTATTTTATAATTGTCCTTTGCTTCGATATATGTTTTCTTAAATCATGGGTAAATTGAAATATTTGTTAATTTAATTAAGAAACACTTTTTCGAATCATTTATTAAAATGTGTTTTATTACCATTCCTTATTATATGAAATATTCGTATAAACTCAAATATTTCTTTAATATTTTATAACATACATAGAAGTGTATGGTGAATTCTGTTATTTTTTTATGTGCGAATCATTCCTATCCAGATTACCACTTGTCTTACGGTGAAGGAAAACATCGTAAGGAAACCTGCATGTCTGAGAAAACCTAGCAAGTTTTCGTAAGACATGTGAAGTCCGCCAACACGCACTGGGCCAGCACGGTGGACTACGGCCTGATCTCCCTCGTACTGAGGGAGGCTCGTGCCCAGCAGTGGGACGTTAAAAAGAGCTGATGATCATGATGATGATGACTTCAGTGCTTATGGTTTTATAGAGTTCTTACCTTTTTTTAATCCTTAAGGTTAAATGCTGCTATCGCGGATTTATAGTTTTTTAAGAACACAAATAGAATTGAAAATGCGACAGGACAACTTTTGTCAGGATAGACAAAGACTTGCTATATTATATTACTCTTATTTACTTATCAATATTAGATTTTACGAATATTGTACACGAATTTATGTGGAAAATATTATTTTATTCCATTATACTCTATACATCCATGAAAAATATCTAAATAAGCCTTCTACCGATAAAAAGTTAGTACCACGTAGCAGTTGTATAACAAGAAGTTACTATGAGACGTGTCTTCATATAAAGTTTTAAGCTTAGAGTAAGCTTTTGTTTCTAACCAAGTGTTTCATATAAATAGATATTATTTTAACTGAATTTGATTTTTAATATTTTTGCCTAGAACTTATATCCTTGGGAAATGAACCGAAGAAAACCGATGGTTATGAGGGGCTCACTGGCCAGAAGCCAGTCAATAATACGCACTAACACCCAAGCACCCATCTCTCGTCTTAATAGCGCATCGCAGGGTCTCTTGCGCATTCAACCAACCCTCCGTCGGCAAACCATACAGATAAGAGGTTGCTCCTTTAAGTTGTTGCACTTCCGAATATGGGGGAGCTCTATGGGATCGAATCTTGAATGGAAAAATTGCGTTTAATTGACTTTTAGGTTTCTGTGTGTATTTTTGTAACACCTTTCCGTTCAAAGCTTTTAAATACTTAGGGACATTTTTAAGCAAAAGGGTAATATGTTTTCAATAGTCTAGTCAAAACAGAATTTCAATTTAGAGTCATTATCAACTTATAAAATAATAGGAGGTTGTATTACATTTATACGGTACTTAACACTAACACAATTATTAAAGCATATTATAAAATTCATAATTATTTACTCTAATTCAAAAGATTCAATATATAAACGGTAACCGGAAGGCCCATCAATATACAGGAAGTCGCATTTAATTAAGGAGAGCCATTATTTAGTAAGATCCCTGCAGCGATAATCGGGTGTAACTGGCTATAACCGGCTATAACTGACGATAGTCTGCACGACCTGGAAACCCGTCTTACACGGCTAATCCTCGCCACGACGCGGCGTGAGATACGAAGCCTACCTGACGGATATTAGCCGAGAAAATTGCATGTTATGAGGGAAATTTTACTATGTAAATTATGACTTTTAAATGGACTTCAAAATATCTTAAGAATTATTATTTTTTTGTTTAAATCGTAATAATTTAGATTTTATATTTTTCACTTTTAGGTACGGTCTTTTGCTTAAAATTTAAATGAAATCTATAGGCGGATTATTTTAAAGGTAAATAAAATTAATTAGTTGAAACGAAGTAAAAATAAAAAGTTTTAGTAATAAAAAAGTGTAAAATAACAAATAGAGATGTTATTGTATATAGAGATGCATGATGTTTTTTTTTAAATTGGGAATAAATAAACAAATAATAACAAAAATATCGAATATCATGGATTCGATATTGCTGACTAACTATCGGTAGGATGATTATTAAAATCATCCTTACCCAAGAAATAACATCGGAAAAGCATATACGTTCAATTTTCATAAACGAATAAATATATAGGTATGTTTACGTAAATTAATAATAAAATCTAAGTTTTATGTGTATTTTTAACAACATTTGTATCTTGAAAACGGTTTTTTTTGAAAACTCTGCTTAAGCTTAATAAAATTATAACTTACGAAGCTTTATGGGTTAAGCGCCATTTACTTCCTCTTTCGAAAGCTCCCAATGAACAAAAGCTTGTTGGACATTAAAGTAAATATTCACTTCGTTTCGTATACATATGTATTATTTAACAAATTTATGTCATTTTTATTCAAATTAATTATCATTCTGCTTAAATGCAAAAATTTGTATACGAGTGAAAAAGTCGTCCTCGTCAAGTACAGTACATGAATCAAAGTTAAATTACAAGTAGGTAATGTAACTCATAGGTTACTTACCGATTGTTATTTTGATAAAAATCAGCACTGCCTGCATTTAATAGGTAAAATGCACTGTTAAAATGCATCCGACCACTAATTCTCTAGTGTAAACTCGTAATATAAAAATATTTTCAGACTCGACACTAATTTAGACAAAATACGTATATTTCTCTACATTAGGTATTTAAACAAATGAAATAAAGTTTAAAGTGTTTTCACCGAAACTACGTACTAGTATATGTATCTGTTTATTCCATTGCATAACTCAACTGGAATTAGTTGCTCGTATTACCGCTCAAACTAACTTGGTAATTCCTTTACAAACATTAAACTTATGATGGATGTCTTCTCCGTAATGAGTCGAGCTCGCTAGTCGTCTTAGGCTGTTTGTACCTAAAATTTCTATTACAATTTTAATGAAATAACTTGCTTTAGATAAAGTTTCATTCCCGCATGTATCTGCTCTAATATTCTTTAAAGTTTCAATTTTCAAGACATTTTCTTGTAAGCATATTATGGAAATCACTTAATATACAAATAATATTCACTTTTTATACTACATAAAAGCTTTTCGTAATAGCAATATAGTAAATAGTTATTTCTAACACCACGTTTATTTACACTTTAGTCCGTAATAGCAATTGTCGTTTACAAAAAAATATCATACAAATATTACTGAATATAGCCCAGTAAGGATAAAAGTGGGCTATAAATAACCTACCTACTTTCCCAGCAACGTGAATAGAATGAAGCTATAAAAGGTAATATCTTCATTAAGCTTCCATATCATACCAGCAAGCAATGAGGTGAGAAAAATTTAATATTTTCCTTGAAATTTTAAATATTTTATAAAAAAAAAACATATAATGTACATAATATTGTAAGCACAGTTAATTACGTAAAAAAATATAATAATATGATAGGACACTATAATATAAACTCCGTTACATTCATTTACGACTTGAAATGCCCATTTTCATTCACATTCCACCATAATATAATAGTCACTCGATAAATAACCAATACCAATTACAATAATACAAATAGCAGACATCATTGTTAAGCGATTAGTCCTGTGGCTACGAATGGGCTACGATTATTTCGCAATTAATGGATTTAGCCGTACTCCAATTTAAACGTGGCCTATATTCATAAAACGGTAAATGACTGATTTTTATATGAATGTACAAAGCGTAGTAAATAAAGCCAGTAGTTACCTAAGTTTTGCTTAAACGCCGTGAAAGTGGAATTTATTACAAAAAAAAATGTTATTGTAAATACTAAAATTAATTCCACAAAATATTAAACCTATATAATAAATAAAAACCACATAAGTGTTTCTATTTAAATCAATAGGTCTAACCGCAGGTGGATTGTAGTGAGCTCATTGATTGTAACAAAACAGCCACATGGCTACCAAAATATTTTGTAATTATGACGTGCCTTTTGAACACAAAATAATAACGTGGAAAATTTAATAACGATATGAATTCGCAATAAGCCTAAGCAACACTATGCACGGCTGATATAAATTTTCAACAAAATTAGTCGTGTGTCGCGCTTATCTAGTATAATCTACTCTGGTAGAGTCATTCTAAACGGCGGCTTTAAAGTGATGTTAAATTGTTACAAATTGACGAAAATATTATTTAAGTAGAAGAAAATCACTGTTTGCAAATTAATAATAATAGTAATATTTTATATTACACAATTTACAGTTAAAATGCATATGTATATTGTAAAAACCATCGAATTTACCAATTTGGAATAACTATGCCGGAACGGATACAATTTCTTATATCTTTATAAAATTTAAAATAATTTTAAACTTTGCATAAATTATGGGGACCATTTATTGGAGCAAAAATTTTAATAGAGATTGTGATATCTAAATTATTATCATGATGAATTTATCGTACAGAAGTCAGTCTTAACGACGTAACAGAATAGAATATTAAATTTCGAGCTTATTACTGAAATATAATAAAGTTCTCTTAAATTTGAAATAATTAATACTTTATTTCTAACAAGCAACTCACCCTTGCTTCGCGCAAATGCGCCTCTAGGTGTTTCAATCATCTATCAGTTTTTTTTTATTTTCACTTACAATAATACGAAATAATTTTGTCACGTTTCTTAGGTTGAATATTGAACGCTTGCTACTCTTATCTTATCATACGATTTAATTTTATTAAGTAATACTTTACACAAACATCAGTGTAGATTCATTCGTTAACAACTTCAATAAGTGCTATACGCGTATTGTACTTGCAATATTTACGCGTTAATGGTTACATTATTATGAGACACAAAAATTGTCAATGTTTACTTAGTACTTACATGTTAACTAATTTAGTATAGTCGAAATGAAAACTTTGTCAATTAATCCAAACTAGGAATTAGCCTTCGTTTTACAAGTAAAAAGACACACTAGTAAAACGAGGGTAATTTAATAATTTCAGCGGTATTCCTCTGCTTACTCTCAATAATACATGAAGGATTTTTTAAGTCCTTTAAATAGGTTAAGGTTATATAAATAATAATACATTTTATTGTAAATTATCTATCTATACATATAATAAAACTGTAGAAAAGTCGTTTTTGTACATTAAAAAAAAATATAAAAAAAAAGCCAGGGTGTAAAGGACAAAAGACAACCAAATAGAACCAATTTCCAGCATTTTTAGAATTTTTGTCTGTTTGTCTGTTTATCGGTTTGTCTGTTTATTTATCCGGGCATCACGTAAAATGTACGAAAGCAATGTAGATAACTTTTATTCACAACGATTGAACGTAACTTGAAGTAACATTTAGTTTTTGTTTCATTGCAATCGGTTCAGTCTATCAAAAGATATTTGAGTTTAAATTGTAGGTACTTTCAAACCTAGATATCAACTAAAAATGAATCACTACTATTGGTATCATTTACGGTAGGTTATACCTATCTAAAAATTATTTTTTAACGAAAAATTTCCATGAATTCATCATGACATAATGTTAGATGATCAGTACTGTTTTTATAAACAACTAGCGGTGCCCGCGGCTTCGCTCGCGCTAAGAGTGAATAAAATAAACATTTTTGCTTATATACTGTTACTTATAATGTCCAACCAAGGTCTGATTCCCCATTTAAAGTTCTGGCCCTCTTTTCTGAAAACTACTGTGTAGCATCCTGCCGTGCCGCCACTGCTGCGCATTCTAAAACTTATTTCCTATTTTTAACTAATTTTGCTACTATGTGTATCATAATTTCTTTGTGTGTTTTTCGTTAATGATAAACTGATGTACGTGGTTCATTGTTATGGACTTATGGTAAAAATTACTGTTAAATATTTCTCCTACGCAAATTGTGCCACTCCCGTTAACCCCCATAGTGGTTGATTTTCAAAAAACGCTTAGATATGTATCTCATAATTTGTATTGCAGAGCATTATTTCAGTTTCACGCAAAATATTTCAATAGAATTAAATTTCCCATACAAACTTAGCCACCCCCAATGGGGGTGAATTTCGAAAAACCCTGAAATACGTGTTTCATCATTTGTACTAAAAAGCATTAATTCAAAGTTTCATGCAAAAATGTGCAATAAAAATATTTTTCTCATACAAACTTTGCCACCCCTTTTAACCCTTTTAGGGGTTGAATTTCCAAAAAATAATATGCCTATTTCCTTCTCATGAATGCAAACTATCTACATACCAAATTTCAGCAAAATCGGTTGGGTGGTTTAGGCGTGAAAAGGTAACAGACAGACAGACAGACAGACAGAGTTACTTTCGCATTTATAATATAGTATGGATGAAGCCCATATGAGAGCTCCAATTAAATGGCTTGCGAAGCTGTTTACCTACTACTCTATATGTAGGTATGATATTTATATTTAATTTTAAATTCTGTTCAGTCGTTTTCAAAATAACGTGTACGAACAGAAACACAAAATATATTCTAAAGGGTTTCGTTGGGTTTTGCTATTATAATAATAATATTAGGTATAAATTATAAGTTAAATACTTATAGCTACTTAATATCTCTTTACTTATCTCGAAATATGTTATATGTAGAATTACGAAGTAGGTAGGTACGTATAAATGAACATTTATGAAATCTTAACAAGCTGTATCTAATTTATTTAATGCAGCATTATAAATACATCGTGATTCCTTCGAAACTACATTCATATACCTTAGAAATAAAATGATTAGACCCGTTGTTAACTGTGTACTTTGCATTACGCGCAAGTCTTTGCTCTACACTGTAGTATGTTAACAAAGCAATGCTCAAGAATATGAGAGAAACATTGTTCCTTTGGGACATATATTAAATATTGTTGTTATTTTCTTTGTATTTTAACAGAAAAAGAACTTTAAGTAAAATTATTGCAGTTTTATTACAAAATTCTATCGGTTTTTAATTTATCCATTCCTATTATGTAAGTAATATACTTGAATCTATTGAAGAAATCTTAACAAACGTTTAAGTTTGGCGTACCTACTCTTTTTTTAACAGTTTAATTTGAAATGAAACATACACAGTATGCTATTAATGTCTCAGACATACGCAGTATGCCATTTGTCTCATGAAATTTTACTCGTAGCGTATTTACAAGTTGCTTTTAATAAGTACAATATTCTCTTATTTCCTACTTACGAGTATAAAGCATGTGCTATAAAACTATAATTTATATTAAGCTATCTTCGGTGTGTCATGCAGTTTGCTACTGGTACCTCTCTGATAGCAGAGTGGACTGCGGAGGAACCCCTTGGCTGTGTGGTCTTCTTTGACAGACCTGCCGGGCCGTCGCGGCGGCGTCGTGGTTGAATGCGCTAGCGATCCTGCAACGCCCCAATATGACGGAACATGGGTGCTTGGGTTTTAGTGGATATTTGCTGGTTTCTGGCCGGTGAGCCCCAAAATATCTCCCTATTTTTTACAAGTGGTATGCGTAAATGCATTTCCCAGAGATAAAAAAAATGGTTGCCTGTAAAGTCGGTTTTACGGGCGAAGATTTTACGTGACAACGTCTTTTTCTCGGTAGAATATTTATTGATATGAATATAATTAAATTGCACAATAGGAACAAGGAATTGAATGAAAATAAGAATTGCACAAATTTTAACTATAGAAATATATTTTAATAGTTGAGTGGGAGAGAGACGCAAGGCATTCGGCGGGCCTCTCTCTCGTTCGGTGACTCATCGTAACGTTACCGAGCGTTACACTTTTTCATAAGTGACTCCCAACCTAACCTAATTTAAGACGTTGTCACGTCAAAAGGCGAGCGTTTATCTTCATCGCGTCCACCCTAGGCGATGTAAGTATGAAGATCAGCAAAATGAAACTAGATAAATGCATTTTTTTTAACTTTTTGAATTGTTTGTTCATTTATATTATGTTCTTTAAAAATTTATGATCTTCTCAAATCCACCACATCTGAGTTTCAAAAGCAATGCAGTGTAAGCTCTAACAATAAATCATGAACGAGCTCAAGCTTTGCATAAATATATCATTAACGTAGCCATGATCATAGATGACGCTGCTGTCGTCTTTAAGAATTAATTTTGTGATAAAATTCTGTCATTTCATAATATAATAGATACCATTTCAAGTGATATTGTGGTAGTATAGCGAACCATAAGTCTAGATTTGATATAATCATATCTTTTGTGTTATCTGTGGAAAATAAATTACATTCGTGATTCGAATATTTTAGTCTGTATCTATTCACTAAGTAGGTACCACAGACTACAGAGTACTCCAAAGAGTATAGATAATATGAGTACTCTGTTATATACTTAACTAAATACTTTGTAGTTTGTTGATCTTTCCATGAATATTCCAAGCTCGTCATGTTCTCAAGTTTATAATCTAAGCTTTTAAATTCCTCATAAATACAAATGGATTTGTTTTTAGTTGTGATCTGTTAATTCCTAACAGTGCCTTATAAAAAGTGCAATATTAACACAAACTCATGAGGTGTTCTATGATCGGACTTCATTTGTTTTCATTATGACGAAGCGCCGAAGAATAGTTCAAGCCGACAAAATTATACAAAATGTTATTTACGTGTTTTGTTTATTAATGTTTTTGCAATTAAAAGGTAAGATTATAAACTATATCAATGCAATTTAATTCATAAATTTTGCTCATTTTGTTCTAATGTCATTTTATGTGTTTGTTTATAAGGTTACTACTCGAGCGTTAGTAATCCTGTGTTATTATATTCGACGGCTTCCAATATTCGAGTAGCAAACACTTCTAAAATAGTTAAATATAGTGCTGTTATTAAAGGATTAGAGCAAGGCTCTGCCGTTGATTTTCTATTTAGAAAGAATTTGATATGTTGGTCAGAACAAACTGCCGAAATAATACAATGCATGGAGTACAATAATACATATTCCGGACAAAAAGTAAGCCACTTATTATATTTTTTATTATTGATTTACTTTGCTAATAATATTTATTTGTTTTCATAAACATCTAGGTTATTGAAAATAAAATAGATTTAAAATACATATTATACTTATTAAAAAAATATAAAGTCCACTGTAAAGTACAACCTTAAATATCTGTTTACAGATGAGAATAGTTTCTACAGGCTTAATAACACCATCTGGTATTGCAATAGATTGGTACACAGAGAAAATATATTGGACAGATGGTGAAACTAATAGAATAGAAGTTATTGACATCGATCAAAAGTATAGAAAAGTCCTGTTCTGGTCAGATATTGACTTGGCTCGGGCAATTGCTGTAGTGCCTAAGGATGGGTAGGTTTTAAGTTACCTTTCAAAGTTGGTTAGAATAATCAAAACAAAACAAAGCTTAAATAATGTTCTACAACATACTTATTATTTGAATTAACTTTATAAATTATTCATTGTTATTTTTAATGGAATCAGGCATATTTAATATATTTAGTGACAATATTTCTATATATACTATGAACTTAATTTAGAATTATACTTTATTTATATTTTATAGATTAATGTTCTGGACAGACTGGGGTGAAATCCCTAAAATTGAAAGAGCTGGTATGAACGGAGACCCAGCCACTCGGAAAGTTATAGTGAAAGACAATATTTTTTGGCCCAACGGTATCACAGTAGACTATAATAACAATTTAATATACTGGGTAGATTCTAAATTACAATTTTTAGATGTTATAGATTTTAATGGCAATAAAAGAAAAAGGATAGTCAAGGAAGGTTTGAAATATCCATATGCTTTAACTTTTTTCAATGAAAGATTGTATTGGACTGACTGGGAAACTATGTAAGTTTAAGTCATTTACCATAATATAAGCATTTTTAATAGTTTTGTACTGTTTTTTTTTTATATATCTGACTTCCAAATAATTTTGTATCTTTTAACAATATTGGCTTATCGTTCAATATGTTTCATTAGATATATGTATTTGAACAGTTTACAAATAATATAAGTATCTATATTCTTCTATAGGATAATATACACATGGGATATTAATACGCACACTGGTTTAAAAGAAGTATTGAGATCTGACTCTGCACCAGTGGATATCAAAGTTTATGATAACAGTAGGCAAGTAATGCCCAGTGGGGATTATCCATGTAAGAATAACGAAGGATGCTCACATTTGTGCCTTTTAGCTCCATATTCACCTGGTAAGTTGTAACAAACATCCCTCACTTAAAACTTTTGTATTTACTTATTCCCTAGATGCTTCCTGCCAAATTTTAAATTTGTAGCACAAATCAATCTTGTAATTATAATAAAAAAAAATCCTAAAACTAAAGTAACATAAGTCAGTTAAAATAGATCTATACCTTTCAGAGATTAGTCTGAACAAACAGACAGACAGACAAAAATTAAAAATATTTATTTTTTGTTGTAAGTATTGTATATACTTTTATATGCAAATTTAGTAAAAAGCTGTTAATTTCAAATAACAAACAGATACATCAATTTTATTTATAATTATATAGATATATAGATAGCACAATGCTTATCAGAAAAAATATCTGCAAGTCAAACTCAAAAGTTTTACTTACAGATTGATTCTCTCTCGTGAATCTAATTTAAAATTTTATATGGGTTGATATTAGTATTTTTTTTAATTTTACAGGCTATGTATGTACCTGTCCAACAGGTGTAAAATTAAAAGACGGTAGTAACACAACTTGTCACAATGGACCTCAATCGTTATTACTAGTAGCTCAGAGATCTATGATTTTTAAAATATCTCTGGACACATCCGACTTCACTCCTTACACTTTGCCGTTGAAAGATTTGAAACAAGCTCTAACGGTTGATTTTGATCCAAAGACGGAGTATATATATTGGGCAGATAGTTTAGTAAGTTTTGTTTGTCATATCTGTGCTCAACTGGCACGCTTTGAAGCCATTAACAAGAGAATTTAATTATTGTTGTATTGTGTACTTCATATTATAATATAGTTTTTTTTTTAATTAGTGTTTTTGATAATGGTTTGCAATGTTGTCTGTATAGATATAAATATATGACCTTGTTTCATTGTAATTGCAGTCCAAAACAATATCTCGAGCTCGTCTAGATGGCAGTGAACAGTCAGTAGTGATACACAGTAGCGGTAAGCCTGACAGCATTGCAATAGATCCACTTGCGAGGAACATATACTGGACTGACCCAGTGTCTGATACTATCACTGTTGCACGCCTAGATGGAAGTTCTAGAAAGGTACGCCATATACTCATATATTAAGGATTTATTTTTTAAATAATAAGACAATTTAGGATTTTTTAAATATCTATATCCTAAATGATTTTTTTTATGTTGGGACATTAACACAATAACATATTTTATTTATTTAGCGCGAGCGAAGCCACAGGTTCCGCTAGTTAAAATAAATATTTTTTTTAAATAAAAGTAGCCTAAGTTACAACATTAGCTATCTGCGAGTGAAAGTCCCGTCAAAATCGGTCCAGCCATTTCAGAGATTAGCCGAGACAAACAGGTAGTAATAAGCAGGTAGGTTGAGCGGAAGGTAGTGATTATCAGAGCAGCAGAACTAATGCCCCGCTGTAGACAAAATTTTAGTTCTTTGACATAAATCTTTTATTGCAGGTTATAATCCACGATGATCTTTACAACCCTCGCGCCATTGCCCTTCACCCTACAGCCGGCTGGATGTTTTGGTCGGACTGGAATGACAAGAAACCTAAAATAGAACGAGCCAACTTAGATGGCACAGATAGAAAACTATTAATATCTGAAAAACTTACCTGGCCAAATGGCATAGCTTTAGATACTGTGAATAATAAGCTGTATTGGGGTGATGCTCGGATGCATAAAATTGAGGTATGAAATGATGGACGCTATATTTTTTATCTATACTAATATTATAAAGAAGTAAAGTTTGTGTGTTTGTTAAATTGTAAGGGGTAATCTCGGGATCTACTGAACCGATTTTAAAATTTTCTTTCACCAATAGAAAGCCACATTATTGCTGAGTGTCATAGGCTATATAAAAAAACGAAAAAAAAAAGGCTTTTACGTGGTAGTCCGTTTTGCAAAGTGAATCGGAGAAAAAACGGTCGAATGAAAGCGTTTCTTACGAACGCTGCCTTAACTATGAAAGATACATTTTTGACTTCTAGAGAAAAGATGTGGAGCTGAAAATGCCTACAAAAAAGTCAACGACAGCATATGTCTAACTTTTATATTTAAGTTACAAAAAGTAGTTTTTTTAATATTAGTATAGATAATTTAATTTTTAATATTAATAAAATACCTACGTATAACCCTTCTTTTGGCAGTTAGAAATTAAAACATAACACTCTGTACTAAAAAAGGATTATTAACATTATGCCCAACGAAGTGGGCACGGGTCAGCTAGTATAGAATATAACATGTCAGTGTTTGTAATTGAGTCTAAAATAGTTCTTTATTGTTTCAAAAATAACCTTTATTATTTTTAGCTACGTGTAGATATGCTGTTTGAATATTTTTTTATTCCATGTAGTCCTGGAACCTCTGTCAGCATTTTAGGCATTGTAGATAGTGGCATTGAGAACAAAAAAAATTAAGAATGTTGATTTATTTTTAATTTTAATGTAATATTTTCTTAATTTTTAGGTTTGCAACATGGATGGGTTAAACAGGACGGAATTACACAGCAGTGATATACTGCACATATTTGGTTTGACACTACTTGGACAACAGTTGTACTGGACCGACATGCAGAGACGAACTTTAGACAGAATCAACAAAGATACAGGTATAATATTTCTTTTAATTTAAATTCCATGTGTGTGTCATCAGCCATTTTTAAAGTCCCACTGCTGGGCACGGGCCTCCCTCAGTACGAGGGGGACCAGGCCATAGTCCACCGCGCTGGCCTAGTGCGTGTTGGCGACTTCATATGTCTTACGAAAACTTGCTAGGTTTTCTCAGACATGCAGGTTTCCTCACGATGTTTTCCTTCACCGTAAGACAAGTGGTAATCATGATAGAAATGATTCGCACATGAAAATATCAGAGGTGCGAGATCCGGATTTGAACCCGCATCACTCGGTTATACAAGCGAGCGCGTTACCGCTAGGCTACTACTGCTCATTTTGATTCCATATCATCAAATAATTAAAATTTATTGTACTATTTTTGATTAGACTTGTGCTATACATATACAGTAAAAAATAAATTTCAATCTTTACATATAAAAAAAAATTATAAGTCAAATCTCATATGGTTTTTATAAAATCATATTGAAATAGTCATTATTATCTAGACCGAGTTATGGATTTTTTTGTCTGTGACCACATCACAAGGACACCACTGGCTGATAAAATTGGGAAGATGATGGAAGTTATCCGGGTCAATATATAAGATACTTTTTACTGCAGGAAAATATATCACCTCTGAGAAATGTGTACTAAAAAAATTAAATGAATGAAAAATAAAGTGCGTGCGTACAAAGTACACATGTCAGAAGTGAAACTTCTTTGTTTATATATTTAACTCACTGTTTACACACTGTATACTAATGATATTGTAATTTCACTTCAAAAACAATTCCTCACGATTACCAGCATGAGCAGCCACGTCATAAGTTAGGCTGTATATTGTAATACTTTTGCTACACATAGCGACTAGCGTCACATTAAAAAATCATCGTCCTGCGCATCTTGACCGTCTGAGAGACGGTGGCGATAACTCTTCCCCGTCTCTGAGTGCCTGGTACTTGTACTGGTACTCGTTTATATTTATACTAATCTAAAGCTTTAAAAAACGTTTAACGCAACCTTGTTGGAAGTCGCATAAGAAGTTTCACTTCAATAATGTTCTAACTGGTTCTGAAGGTGGTGAGAGGCAGTCCTTGGTGGAGCAAATGGCGAACATGATGGGTGTGAAAGCAATTCGCCTCAAACAGCCGTTGGGGAACAACGCCTGTTCTAACAACAATGGTGGCTGCTCTCATCTGTGTTTTAACCGGCCTAGTGACTATGTGTGCAGTTGTCCACTAGGTATGTTCTTCCCTTAGATATAAAATCTATTTAGCCCTTTTTAAAGTTCAACTACCTTTTAAAGTTATTTTTATGTCCTAGCCTTTCTGTCATTGATGAGGATCGGGCCATAGTCAAATGTGAATAGTTTAAGCATTTTTTGATGTCAAATCAAATTTAAAAAATATGGTCTAAAAATAAAAAAAATTGGAGAAGACACTGACAGGAGGTTTTTAAATATTAGAGAGATATAAATCTCATAATCTCATACTTGCGCGCCATCTATTGTACGTTGTGATGTTTTGAATAATATTTATTTCCTTTACATAGGATTGGAACTAGGTAACGACAGCAAAAGTTGTATAGAGCCAGAAGCGTTTCTCATATACAGCAGGAAAAATATGATCGGGCGAGTTAGCGTCGAGAGCGAGAACAACGACGCCGTGTTGCCCATCCGGGAGCTAAGAGAAGTCAGGTAAGGGTATTTTATATATTAGCATGTAAAACAAAAATGATGGTGACCATGCCTTTTTTGCCTCGATAAGGGAGTACAAAAAGTTTTTTAAGATATCTAATTTTTTCTTGCTGAGTTTTTGGTTTTCTTTAATTTTATTAGCGAATTCTTACTAAAGTAAAAGCAAAAGTAGCATAACTTATAAAATTAGCTATCTGACGTCAAAATCGGTCCAGCCGTTTAGACGATTAGCCGAAACAAAAAGACAGTCATATAGACACACAATCAAAAATATAAGTAGTAAAAAAGTAGTTGTTTTGACGTCGACAAACAGACACTTCAATTTTATTTTTCTGTATATATGTAAGTATATTATCTCCAATTAATAAATTCATTTAAAATTCACTTTAATGCAAAAAAAAAAGGCTTTAGAAAAAATTTACTGGTTTCAAAAAAAGATCCTTTTGTAGGTGTGTTTTATTTTGGGTCTGCTGTGCTATATTCGCTATTTTGATAATTCGAAAAAAAGGGCGTTTTCTTTAATTAATAGTTAATATTATCTACATAATATTATGTGACACTTTAAGAGATTCACTATCTTCCTTGTGGAAAAACAAAATATTTAGAATAATTTGTTAATGACATTATTATTATAATGATAGTAATTTTATCTTTCTTTGCACCTAAAAAATTCTATCTTAAACCATTTGTGAATCTTTCTAATAAAAACTCTTTGTTACAGTGCCTTAGCAGTTCATGTATCGGGTTCCAAGATATACTGGTCGGATAGCAAGAGTAAAACAATAAATCGATGCTCAGTAAATGGAGCCAATATAGAGAAGATATTGGAATGGGTTGGATCTGTTGAAGGTGAGTTGAATTACACAAGATTTTTTTTTGCTGCTCAGTTTGTAGTGACCCTATTTTCTGCGCAAGTGGGGAAGTTTCGTTAATTTGTGGAGCATATGCATGTTATTATATTATGTGTAGTTTATATCAACCATCTGGTATCCGTAACACAAGCATCCAAGCTTAGCACGGAACTAGATGGCGCTGTGTGTACCAATGTCTCAACATATTATTTATATTGAACGTCAGCTTTTACCGTTAGATGCGAGATTATTCTACCTATTGAATTGCATAAAAAACGCAACATACAAGTTAAACAATAATAAAAATAGCTTTAAAAATTTGATCTCGTTATTGATTCTACACAGTTGTCTGCTACAAATACATAATTTCGACATATCACTCACATCTTCGGTAGTATAGTGGTAAGTATCCCCGCCTGTCACGCGGGAGACCGGGGTTCGATTCCCCGCCGGAGAGTTCTTTTTAGTTTTTTATTTTTCTTTTTTTTATTATAATATGCATTTTTATAAATTAAAAGTAATTTATTATTATTATTATTAGGTTTAATAAATTTTTTTAAATAAAATTTAACAAATCACATGTCTGTATAAGTATTATGTGAGTTGTGTCTATATGTATTATGTAGCTAATATTTATATTAAAATAAATAAATATAATTTTATTTTTCTTTATATAAGGTTTAGCAATAGATTGGTCGGGTCAGAACATCTACTGGACGGACACCGCCACGCAGCGGATCGAGGTGGCGCGGCTGGACGGCTCCAGTAGACGAACCCTTATATGGCAAGGACTGAAAAAACCTAAAAGTATTGTTTTGGATCCACGGAAAGGGTGAGTTTTGATATAGTTTTTTTATGTTTAACATGACAAGATTTTATAATCATGGCATAAACTTGTGTTCAGTCTAGAACATACGCGAATATTTAGTATTTTAAATCTTTTTCTTTTTGTTTTTTTAAATAACCCTGACAAAGATTAATCAGGACTATCTAATATAAAAACTTTACAATGATAGTGTATTTATAAGCTAAATAATATTATTATTATTAAAATACTAATATTTTCAAATATACTAAATTTAAATTAATTTCCAGCTATATGTACTGGTCGGAGCTCGGCTCAAAATCAATCAAGCGGGCAACAATGGACGGGTCTTCCCCCACAGTGTTGTTCGAGCAAGTGGGCAAAGTCCAGGCTCTAACCATAGACTATGAGAGGCGAGTGCTGTACTGGGCGGCGTTAGACCCGCCGGCCATAGAGCAAGCCTTCCTCAACGGTACTGGCAGGAGGATTTTAGTGGATAATGTGTCTATGCCCTTTGCTCTAGCTTTGTATGGAGATAGACTGTTTTGGGGGGATTGGCTTACTGGTATGTTATATGAATTACTAATAAGTTACAATGGACAAATAGTAGCCTATGTGTTTCTCGAGGTCATAGTGCACTTTTATCGCAATAAAAAAAATGCCTTTTATATTATTAGTTCGATTAGAATTTTAATATATGTATTTAGAATATTATAATTTATTTAAGTTTTATATTACAACAATTTAATAAGTTAAAAGCCAAATCATTTACTTCTTCACATACTCCATAATATTACTAGTGTATACTTCATCATCAGCCCTTTTTAACGTCCCACTGGTGGGCACGGGCCTCCCTCAGTACGAGGGGGATCAGGCCATAGTCCACCGCGCTGGCCTAGTGCGTGTTGGCGGACTGAGCATGTCTTACGAAAACTTGCTAGGTTTTCTCAGACATGCAGGTTTCCTCACGATGTTTTCCTTCACCGTAAGACAAGTGGTAATCATGATAGAAACGATTCGCACATGAAAATATCAGAGGTGCGAGACCCGGATTTGAACCCGCATCACTCGGTTATACAAGCAACGCGTTACCGCTGGGCTACCACTGCCTCTTATATACTTATTGTATTGTAATTCCAGGTCTAATAGAAGTGGCAAAGAAAACAGATGGGTCAAATCGGAAAGTAATACACAGGGATCTAGATTATATATCTGATTTAAAAGTGTACCATAGAGCCAGAGATACACTTTCAAACCAATGTGGGGTGGACAACGGTGGCTGCTCTCACTTATGTCTGCCGCTGCCTAACAATGACTATCGATGCGCTTGTCCCACACATTACCGTTTGAATCGGGATAACCTTACCTGTTCTGGTATGTATTTCTTACTAAATAGATAGAAAAACAAATTTAAAGACAGAGTTCATTCTAAAAGAAAGGATTTTGTCGCGGATTTATTTTGATTTTTGGTTCCCGACATTTCATTTGTATAGTAGTTACCTGTTCATTGTAGCTGAAATTAAATTAGTAATATTGCCATATTTAGTTTACTTTTTAAAATTAAGATTGAAATGTTTAGAATTGAAGTCAATTATTTTGTAAGGTACTTTGATGCCATTTTGAAAATTTTAAGTCAAATATTCGCGTAAGCCTAAGAAAGTATTAAAATGTTCATTGTTTAGTTAAATTAGATATACTCGTTAAGTAGGCTAATAAATGTGATAACTTCTCTTTATTGAAGTGGGTTAATAATAATCTATCAGCTGATTTTTAAAACCAAATACGCTATTTCTATATTTATTTATTATCGATATATATAAATAGATGTAAAGCTTGTAAATTGTGAACGTTAATTTTATTGATCAACTATTTTTACAGAACCTGAAGAGTTTCTGTTATTTGCACAGAAAAACGCTATTGGCCGTATTGTAGTTGCAAATGGCGAATGTAATGAAGCTTTCATTCCTTTAACTGGACTGAAAAGTGTGAGAGCGATTGAATATGACCCTGTTAATAAGTAAGATATACAATTTCTAACCGTTAACAGTATTATTACGCAAAATAGATAAAATAAAATATATATATATATATTAAATTTATTTCTTATCCATGTGATACATACATAAATTTGTTATAAATATCTTTTGTCCCTCACTTTGCACCATTTTAATGCCACTATTAGTGAATTATTCAATCCTAAGAGATAAAAATTTCATTTAGGATGGAGTAGCTTTAAGTTGTATGTACATTTTTTTTATACTTGAATTAGTGCTTGGCTACATCCCACCTGATGGTAAGTGGAAACGCAGTCGTAAATAATAAGTCGCACTAATTGAGTAGACACCTATTCACTCTTGTCTTTAAGACACCCATATTGTAATCGGATGGAAACATTGACGCAGGCTTGTTCCAATTCTTAGCCGCACCGATGCCAATGGAGACCGTTCGTCAGGTAGTCCTATGATGGAAAGGGGATGGGGGAATCAGGTCGTGTAAATACTATAATTTACAAATACCAAGTTACAGCGTAACATTAACCAAAAACACAAACTCACAGCGAAATTGTCTATTTCCTTGTAATACACAAAAAGCTAAATCAAATATATTTTCGTAACAACTTATCTCATAATGTAATTTCAGAAACCTATACTGGATGGACGACGAGTCCCACGCAATTAAACGTGTACCCATCTCGTACTCGACCACCTCCGCCATTACAGACTCAACTACAGTCGTGTCCGGTCTTTCTAGACCTTTCCACATGGTCCTAGATATACTGGGCAGGGCTTTGTACTGGACGTGCTTGGACACGGACTCGATAAATGCGACATCCATTGATAACAACTCGTCCATGGGAGTCATTTTGAGGAGAGAGAATATGATGCCTCGATTGCTGGCTTTTCATCAAACTAAAAGGTAATTTTGTAATTATAACGATGGTTACAAAATGACATGATCGTTTTGTAACCATTCATTTTGGATTGCTTTAAATCCAAGGCGAAATCCCGACCATACAGAATGTGACTATGCGATCACTATATTATTATTATTACCTAGTGAATCACCCTCTACAATCGAGTTCGTCCTTACGTACATTTTAACGGTTAGTGTACAGTTTTTCATAAACGATATATTTTTCCGCAGTGATCTGTAAAACTATATAACTATATTTTGATTCAGATAACCACTTATCATTACATTAAATTTCATGAAAATTTTTTTTTGTGGTTTTCTCATGATGCGGTCACAGACAGACAGACAGGCACCAGAAAAGTCTAAATACTAACTGATTCGGCCTCTGTACCGACCATAATATTATTAAAATTTCTATTTAATGTGTTTGACTAAAAATTTGATAGAATGTTATTATATGTATATACCATATATGGTTCTATTAACGCTTTAGTTATTTTCAACACGAAAACAATGTACAATTACTAAAACCCTGAATGTTTACATTCTACAACAAACGAATTAACAAGCAAATTTCGTTGTGCGTTCAACCAATCAGCGCGCGAGGTTCATTGCGTTACAATCTCGCGACATAGTAAAATGCGAAATTATAACTGAACGATATTTATATTTATACGGTGACATACATGTACAATGTAGATATAATAGCCTAGGATCCCACCGCATGATTACTACGTTCATCGCGTTTTTAGTTGAACTCTATTTTTATACATTATTATAAATAGGAGTATATGGTTTGACCAGGTTATCATTTGAAATTCGGCCGCTAGTAGTTTTAATTTTAAAAAAATTATTCGTCTTTTGGGGAAAAAGCCCTTGATTAGGTATTTCAATAAACTATACTCCATTTCACAGTACTATATCTGGAGAACTTGAAAAGCGATGGTTGCCGTTGCGCACTTGGCCGGGACCCTCAGTAGCCAAACAGCCAAATATTAAATGGCAACCTAGTCAAACCGTATACTCCTATTTATAATCTATATATATAAAAATGAAACCCATTTTCCGTTGTCACGACATAGCATGAAAACGGCTTGACCGATTTGGCTAATTTTGGTCTTGGTTTGAATTATTTGTGGAAGTCCAGGGAAGGTTTTAAAGGTGAATAAATATGAAAGTTGTGCGGAAAAAAAGGAAATTAAAAAAAATCTTTATAACATTAATGGCGTTATGTATCATGTTATTACCGTTGCCATGGTGGTGCGTGCAATGGTAATTAAATCAGCGAATACATACTGGGAGGTGCGAAGTAAATGTTGTTTTGCGAATGCGTAATAAAACATTTCACCGGGAGGAAAAGTTTATAAAAAATTTATATGTGGACAGGACAACGTCTGTCGGGTCCGCTAGTAATGTATAAAAATAGAGTTCAATCAAAAACGATGAACGTAGTAATCATGCGGTGGGATCCTAGGTTACAAATACTGACTTATACAAACACTTGCCGCAAGGATCCTAATCTGGAGCGACGCGGGCGCGGGCGCGGTGGTGCGCGCGGGCGCGGACGGCGGCGCGCGCGGCGAGCTGGCGCGCGCCGGCAACGTGTCCGCGCTGGCCGTGGACCAGGCCTCCGCCACCGTGTACTGGGTGGTGGCGCGCCAGCTCTACGCCGCCGACATAGACGCGCCCAGCACGTGAGATTACATACCTGCTTAGTGCTTATGTCTTTCCTAATAAATAAATATGTTGGGACATTATTCATATTGGGGTAAGCTACACGGCTTGGGTTAACGATACCAGATAATTGAAAACTGCACATATTATATAACTTTAAAATATTACTAATACTAACTAGTATTTTATGGTACACTTTACTGAGTAACTATAGATTTGTGCTTTAACATAGTAATTTAACTTCATATTTAGATGTGTTATCTATAAAAAATATAATTTATAACCATAAAAAAATGAACACTAACAATTTTGTGTTCATTGGATAGAATGTAATTGTACCTACTATTAACGCCATCTGTTAGAAAACTAAAAAGTAAACATCGCTGTAACATTATTACCGGTTAGAAAAACTACGCGAGCCTTCACAAAGCTCAGCTTTTTGCTAGTAAATATAAATACTCATGACTGAAGTACAAACATATCTGCTAACAAATGAATGCTCCCACTAGAACCCGCGACCGCTGGCGTAGCATGTTGGGTTACTCCAAACAGCCAAACGTGTCGTCAAAAACAAATCCAAAAAATCCAGCTCTAAAAATATCAAATTTAGTTAAAAAATTGTTTGCGACCAAATCAATATTGGCTTCGTTATGATATACTTTTTCGTCACATTTAGTCTGAATTTCGTACCTATGCTTGTACTTTTGTTCCTTGCATTTCGCGTATTAAATTTAACGAAAACGTTATAGCTATACTCGTATGTATGTTGTATTGTACGTTATATTACGTCAGCAACTAACCGGTCGTATATGGTCGTGCAGGCGGCGCATCATCTGGCAGGGCGGGGCGGTGGGCGCGCTGGCGGCGTACGGCGGCGCGCTGTACCTGGGCGGCGAGCGCGCGCCCTCGCGCCTGGCGCTGCAGCGCCGCGACGCGCCCGCCGCGCCGCTGCCGCACGTGGCGCGCCTCGTCGCCGCCGTCGCCGTGCACAAGGTACCCCCCGTTGCCCCGTGGGGAAAACTAATGTGTTACAACTTAGAAGGGAAACTTCATTAATTATTTATATTTTTAATCTGTTGTTTGATAAATTTATAGATACTAGGACAAAATGTTTAAATGAATGTCACACATACAATATTGTATCTTTTTAGTATTTTGCACATTTGAAAAGAAATAACTCAAAATAGTCATCTTTGAAAATAGTAACGGTAAGAATATCATATACATCACTTATCAGACAATAACAATGGTTGATTATAACCACCTAATGAGTCACGGACTTGACGGTTTTTCATGACCTAGACGAACAAAGAGCATGACTTTAGAGAACACTGTTCGCGCAGGTGGCGCGCGAGCACCCGTGCTTCGGCGGGCACGCATGCGGCGGCGAGCCGGGCGCGTGCGGCGCGGGTGGCGCGTGCGGGTGCGGCCTGCGCTGCGGCGCCGCGCGCCGCGCCTGTGCACCTGGGCACGTGGCGTGCGACGCGCCTGCCGCGCCTGACGCGCCCGGCGCGCCTGACGCGACCGGCGTGTCGGACGCGCACTGCATACCCGTCGAGTGGAAGTGAGTTTTTACTTTGTTTGTAGGGTCGTGTTTTAAAATTTGTACGAAAAACTAAACTGCTGTGACTTAGAAAAATGTTTCATTAGAAAGTATATTTATTGTTTTGTTTTGTTTATATTGAAATACATAAACCAAACAATAAACTTATTAAAATAACGAAAGTTTTCTTTTAGGAATTATTTTTTGTTTTGGTTCAAACAGAAAATGAAATTAATTTTGCTAAACAAATACAGTTTACTATTCCCTATACCTTAAGATTGTCTGGAAGAAAACGCTGTTTTAGCAATAAGACCGACCCTTGTACATTATCCGCTATTATTATAATTACTTTATTTCTGTAAAAAAAAAGTAATACAATAAATTCAAATAGATGCGTACTAAATAAGTGTATCCATGCAGATGCGACGGGCAGCGCGACTGCGCGGACGGGTCGGACGAGGCGCGCTGCGACCCGTGCGCCGGCCTGCGCTGCGCCGACGGCTCGTGCGCGGCCGCGCTGGGCGCGTGCGCCGCCGGCGCATACTGCGCCAACGAACCGCTGCCTGATGCTTTCCGGTGATATTGCCTTTGTTTTTTTGTTTTTTTTTTTTAATTTTTTTAATTTTTTTAGGTAGGCAAAGACAGTTTGTCTGACGACTCCTTTGCTTGTCGGTTGGGATCGTTTGTTCTTTTTTTATTTTTCAGTAAGGAAAGGTTTCATGTTACAACGGCTCTCGTAAGTCTTCGGTTGGGATTGTTTTTGTTGTATATTGTTTTTTTTTTTTTTTTTGTAGTAGTAGGAAAAGACTGTGTTCCCTTTTAATATGGGTTTTGTTTCTTTTTTCGTAAAATAAATTCGTTTGCTAAATGACTAGTATATACTAGCATAAAGCTGAGCTTTGTGAGAGCTTGCGTAGTTTTTGTAACGAGTAATAATCTTACAGCGATGTTAACTCTTTGATTTTCTAACATATGGTGTTAGTAGTACAATAACATTCTATACAATGAACAAAAAAATGTTAATGTTCATTTTTTTAATGGTTATAAAATTATATCTTTTTTGACAGATAACACATCTAGATATGTAGTTAAATTACTATGTTAAAGCACAAATCTATAGACACGATAGTTTTTCAGTAAAGTGTACCGCAAAATGCTCAGGTTGTGGGATAGTGGTAGGTCTCGCTTCGCTCGCCCTAATTATGGTTACTTGTGGTAGGGGTCTTTAAGTACATGCACCAAGTAGAGCCAAAATATCCCAAGATCCCAGAGCGTTCTGACATAACTTATTTTCACATGGATGAAACCTTCACGACTTAGTAGCGTCTAGTATACTTTATAATACCTGCCTACTTGTGGAGCTTGCCCTGTGACACCTGGGCAGATACCAGGTGAGAAAGGTAACTAAAAATATGAGTTATCTTACTTATTTTTGTATGGCTGATTTTTATATATATTTTGTAGAATATTATTCTAAACTAGAATTATAAAGTGTCAGACACTTTTCATGGACCAGAGCTTTTGTCAGACGCTTAAAGCTCGACAAAAAATTAATGAACTTTACTTATTTTTTCATGTCTGACTTTTAAATATGTTATTCAAGTAACTATTACAAAGTTATATTTCATCAGTCAGACAAATTCGAGTGACCAAACATCCCCTAAACACAAAATTATATACACACCTGAAGTACCTACAGAATATAAATTATTAAAAATATTCGTAAAGTAAAGCACCTACTGATATGTGCATTGTGTAAATATAGCGGAAACAATAGTAGATTAAAGAATAGGAAGTTAGAATTTAGCTTAAAATGAACACCTATGTTACTATTACTATAAAACTATATTCCTACCAACATATTCCCTCAATGCTATTAAATAACTACATGTAAATTAAAAATAAAATTAAAAAATTAAAAAACCTGTGCAAATTCTTATATTTATTTGATACACACAAAGTAAATTTTTTTTTGGTCAATAACCCCCGGCGTCCTTAGAAGACCTTACCAAAATTTCATCAGATAGAATATATAGTTTAGAAATGCATAAAGCACAAACATACAATCTTTTATTTATTAGGGCGAGCGAAGCGAGACCAAACACTATCCCACAACCAGAGCGTTTTGATGTACACTTTACTGAAAAACAGTCACGCCTATAGATTTATGCTTTAACATAGTAATCTAAGTTCACATCTAGATGTGTTATCTGTCAAAAGAATATATATCTGATATGGCTGGACCAATTTTGATGATTTGCTAGTATTATAATAAAATTCTAATTTATTCAAATCTGTACATTAAATATTTAAATTAAAAATCTTATTATATTATTCTTTTATCCATTACATAAACAAGTAAATAAATAAATAAATAGTCATTATTATCGATACAGAGGCCAAATATATAGTTTTTAGAATTTTTGTCTGTTTGTCTGTCTGTGACGAGAAAATCACTGGACACGTTATGATGAAATTTGGTATAATCTTAGTTGGTTATTCGGGTCAATATATAGGATTCTCGTTACTTCAGGTAAATATCTCAGTTGTCAGAAATATATACTATGAGTTATAACGTATCCAGTCATATATTTAATTTCAATCTAAGAATTTGGTTTCCGGTGTATAGAATGCGTTTTTAGAACATTTTTTTACATAATAATTGTTCAGTACTGATATGATTTCTCAGAAATAACAAATCCTGCAGTACTGATACCCCCTATGACCATACTCAATTTCATAAAAATGTGTCTATTGGTTTTCTTGCGAAACAGTCACAGTCAAACTGACATTTTTTTTTAAAGAAAAAAAGATTCAACTTGATAAATATATAGATATACATTTTGCATGGGTTGAATCTTTTGTAAATCTTTTTTTTTTATAAGGGATCTTATTGAAATAAGGATGCAAAAATCTTGGATTGAAATTAGTAAGTATTTTCAATACATTTCAATTTTTTACTCTGAGACCCATGCGCATAATGCTCTCGCGCTCGCACTCCCGGCTGAATAATTTTGTGTTTAGGGGATGTTTGGTCACTCAAATTTGTCTGACTGATGAAATATAACTTTGTAATAGTTACTTGAATAACATATTTAAAAGTCAGACATGAAAAAATAAGTAAAGTTCATTAATTTTTTGTCGAGCTTTAAAGCGTCTGACAAAAGCTCTGGTCCATGAAAAGTGTCTGACACTTTATAATTCTAGTTTAGAATAATATTCTACAAAATATATATAAAAATCAGCCATACAAAAATAAGTAAGATAACTCATATTTTTAGTTACCTTTCTCACCTGGTATCTGCCCAGGTGTCACAGGGCAAGCTCCACAAGTAGGCAGGTATTATAAAGTATACTAGACGCTACTAAGTCGTGAAGGTTTCATCCATGTGAAAATAAGTTATGTCAGAACGCTCTGGGATCTTAATCTAAAATTATTTATTGAAAATTTGTTTTAACCCATCAACGGGCGCGGGGACAATATAGATTTATAACAATTGAAAATCTATTGTGTCTCATATGTTCGCCATTGACGGGTTAAGGATTTGAGTCTTAATTGAGTTTGGTAATGTGTGCTGTATCGGTATGAAGTATGGGTATGAACCCATACCCCAGAGAATACGTAAAGCTGATGATCCTGCATGTATTCTCTCACCACTTTCTTTTGGTTTTTAAATCATATGAAATATTTTTTTTATCTCAAGTTAATAACATAAGTAATCTAGTTACTACTAAGCTAGCTACAACCTACGGAAAAAAATAAAGTAAACATTAATAAAACTAGAAATGTGCTGTCTAGTCGCCGACTAATCGGTTAAGCTGACTGAGTCTGAGTCGACCACTTTTGTAGTCGGCAAAAAGCGCCGACTAGTCGGATTCTTAATTTGTATGTATTCTCAATGAAATGTATATAGGAAGAATAACATTGAATAAAAAGGTTGATTGTTAATATTTATATATTTCTAGTTAAGAATAAGTCAAAGTTGGCACATGTCTAATTAAATAACATTATACAGATGCGACGAGCGCCTCTGCCTGCCGATGAAGTTCGTGTGCGACGGCCGCGCGCACTGCGAGGACGGCTCCGACGAGGCGCCCACCACCTGCGGATACGTGCATAAAGATCAGGTATAATATTTGTTTTTAGATACGTTTTAACGATTAGTGTAGATTTTTTAGAGATGTGATATTTTCTTGCAGTATAAAGTATCTTATATACCTGGATAACCATAAAAAAAAAAACCAAATATACACAAAAAATCATAAAAATTTATCCAGCCGTTTCGGAGGATTTCGATAACAAACACTGTCACACGATATAATAGTGAGGAACCAAAATCTGTACTTGATATATGTTTTTAAAAACAATGACTGTTATGTATACGTTACAGAATATGGACCTCAAAATATTTTTTTTTTTTTGTTGTAAGCCTGTTTTTATATACATTTGCATTGCTATGTGATAATTTATCATTTTAAGTAGGTTCAAAAGTGTATTGGAATGTATAATGTATTGTAATGGCGTTGTTCACAGGTGGTGTCTGTGGGCGGGCGGCATTCGCACACGCTGGTGGCGTGCGGCGTGGCGGCGGGCGCGGGCGCGGCGCTGGCGGCGGCGTGGGCGGCGCTGCGGCGGCTGCGGCGGCGACGCGCCGCGCGTGCGCGCCCCGCCTTCGCGCTCGTCAAGCCCGCGCCGCGCGCCGCCGACCCGCTCGCGCCGCGCGCCGTCTTCGACCAGTCAGTATACTGTTTTTTTTTTTTATTTTGAAGTGAAACTTCTTATGCGACTTCCAACAAGGTTGCGTTAAACGTTTAACGCAACCTTGGGATTTTAAGTCTCGGTTAAAGCTTTAGATTAGTATAAATATAAACGAGTACCAGTACAAGTACCAGGCACTCAGAGACGGGGAAGAGTTAGCGCCACCACCCCTCAGACCATGGAGATTAGAGACCAGGAGGACCATCGCCCTAAAATGTAGTGTCTCAGAAATATTGTCAAACTAAGGAGGCGCTGCGATCGCTATGTTGTCTCAATGCCTAACTTCACGTTGTCATAATAGTGACAATACTCATAAATAGCTAACTTCACAGATACTACTTACCGACGACAGCGCGTTGTAAATTCTACAAATTTTCAGAGACAGGCGGGTAATGCTTTAGTATGAAGCGATGGTTCTCCTGGTATCTAATCTCCATGCCTCAGACAGTCAAGATGCGCAGGACGGTGATTTTTTAATGTGACGTTATGTGTAGCAAGAGTATTACAATATACAGCCTAACTTATGACGTGGCTGCTCATGCTGGTAATTGTGAGGAATTGTTTTTGAATTGAAATTACAATATCATTAGTATTTATATGCAGTTTCTAAACAGTGAGTTAAATTTATAAATAAAGAAGTTTCACTTCTGACATATAATGTAGTTTGTACGCACGCACTTTTTTTTATGTTGTTTTTACGTAGATATTATATCGCGTACGTAATATAGATAAGCACGTCAAGCGTTCATAAAATTTTGGATACATTACACTTGATGTAAATTTTAAAAATTTTAACCAATTATGTAACAAAATATACACAAATAGTAAAAAATAATGATGTGTATGTGAGGTAATAATAAAAATAATAATAATATTATATGTAGATTATATTATGTATAGTGTCTATACTATAAATTGGTGAGTCAGAAATATTTGAATACAACAATACAGGACGAGCGCTATGGGCACGCTGTCGGCGTCTGGGTCTGGGTCTGGCTCGGCGTCGGACAGCCTGTGCGGGCGCTACCCGCGGCCCACCGCCAACCCGCCGCCGTCGCCCGCCACGCACCCGCGCCGCCGCGCCTACCGCCACTACCGCACGCACCCGCCGCCGCCCACGCCCGCCTCCACCGACGCCAACGAGTCCGAGCCCGAGCACGCGCGCGCGCCGCCGCCCTCGCCCGCGCCCCACCCCCTGCTTTACTGACTGACTGACTGACTGACTGACTGACTGACGATTGCAGCTAAACTAACGTTATCATTTGAAGGGTACAGGGGCAAAACAAGGAATGTCACAAAAATTTTTAAAGTATGAGAACATTAAGATTTTGCCACGTATTATGGATTGCAAGGTAAATTAAAAAAAAATATTTTGTGACATTCTTGTTTCGCACCTGTACCCTTCATATTATATATTGTTATAAATCAAAGAATTATTTCAAAATGATGTTTGGAAAGGTTCCTTTATGGTTACGTGATTGCAGACAAACAATGAATCTTAAATACAACATACTTAATATATACATTATTAAGTACAAATAAGTGGTTAATTCACCTAAAATTCTAAAAGCATCTCGTATATACTTATATAGGTATTGTTGATGATTAAAATTGACAATATGCTTTTCCATACCCACACCTCATCAAAGGTCTCTCCTCCTCCAAAGGTCCTCATCAAACCTCACCTCTACTTAGTACAGATTTGCCATCAAAGTAAACCAGGTGAGTAGTATGACTAAAAAAAAATTTTTCTTTATTATTTTTATATACAGTGTAAATAGTTAAGTTTCAATTGAAATCGCAATAAACATTTCGCGTTCATATTTTTGTCTTCAAACACCATCGCAGTTTTATCGCCTATAATGTAGCCAGTATAATAATTCTTTATTAAAAGAACTGATTATAAATCATATTGTATTTGTTTTTAGGTTTAATTTTTAATAGCAATGTTATTGTTACAAGTTTCGTATTACAATCAGTATTTCATTTAATATTAATTACGAAAATTTCAAAATTGAATAGCTTTTATATTAATAACATTTAAAATTAAAAAAGTAATGTTACTGCAATTCATTTCAGTACATTTTAAAATGGTGAAACTTATTCAAATTATTAAAAATGTTTAAATTTGAATTAACAAATACATAAACTAAAAACTCATTTTATAGTCATTATTTTGTGTCATTTTATATTAATTACATTGCTGTAACAATTTGTAGTCTCCAGCAATCGAAACGCCTAAAACAAAAACTCGACATAAATCCGGGTCAAATCTTTTAAGTAAAAAGAATGAAGGGTACAGTACCGTAATGCCTCATTTCCACATTTATAAAAAAATATTTTGGTTTATTAAAATATAAATATAAATAAAATTAATTAAATATAGAATAGTGGTATCCTCCACCACGTGTTGTTTACACTTTTTTCTTCTCTAACGAGAGGATTGTTTCTTTTTTAATATAAAAACAAGATAGTCAGGAAAAAACTAAAAATGATAAAAATTAATCAATAATTCTATAGAGGTTCATACGACGCGTTATCAAATGCGTTGCATGTGCGAGGGGCGGATAAATTATTTTGGGAATACGTACAGATGTTATGAATCACACAGCAATACTCTGATAAGACCAAAATAATAATGTCCCAATATATTTATTTTACTTATAAATTAAATACATGAATGGTTGAAAGTGATATGTGAATAAATTGAGTTTAAAGTTTGTTTAATGTATAATATATAAAATGGCTGTCAAATGTAGCTGTTTTAAGATCCAACGCCCGCACTCATAGTCACTTAATAATTCATTAAGTAGTTTAGAATAAAGATTCTCGACTTAATGGTTTATTAAATGACTATGAGTGCGGCGGTAAAACTTTAATCACAAGTAATAGCAACATCTATGCATTAAATAGCGAATATGCAACATAATATCATCTCCTTCATCCATTCACGTCTTCAATTTTATTATTTAGCAGCTATTCTACCGCCTTTTTAACGTTTTCCGCACTTTTAATTTTATGCATTAAGAGATAAATGAGGCAGCATTTAAAGAAGTACATTACATTTTATGATATATTAATTGAAATGTATGTGTTATAATGAAGAAAGTCTACTTTATTGAAATAATGTCAAGTGAAAATTGTAAATTATTTAATTAATAATCTATTCTTGAGTATACTATGTGCCAATCGCGATTTGAATTTTATTAAGTAGGTACTTCTAATTATACTTATATCTATCTTCTCGTATTATAGTTAATATGAATAATATTTCACACAAACACTATATTAGTTTTTGCGTTGATGTGACTGTATAATCATTTATTAAAAATTAATTAAAATACTTATATATGTGTTACTTTTCAAAGTTCTTAGTTCCTTATTTATTGTGAGGAATATTTTAAATATTAAGTAAGAATTCCTAAATTTATGTACACACGGACATACGTAACAAACATGTACGTCACGTGCGTAGAGCCTATTCCAGCTTGTATACACCATTCGTCCTTAAAAATGTGAATAAACTTAATCAAGTATTATTATTTTAACTAGGGTTGGACCGTGAAATTGAGGCCCCTGAGATAACATTATTGGGGGCCTCAACTAATTGTAATTATAAAATTATAGATAGTGCAAGACGAAATTAAGATAACGTTATAATTTTATTCTTAATTGATCTCGGCGGCCCAGCCTTTTAAGTCCTTTTTTAATATTTGACAAGACCAAAAAGGTTATACGTAACTCCGCCCCTGATTCTAATCCTTAAACGAACAAAATATTACGTTAAAGAATCCTTTTTTTCATAGTATGATATGATGTAATTAATCTTGTTCATGGCATTTATTTTGTATAGGGATATGAGTAATAAAGTAAGCTCACTTTTATACTATATTATAAAAATATGACAATGCTTCATACAACCGCGCAATTGTAGGTGCCATATTATTACACGCGTGACATATGCGTTGACAAAACCGGTTTTTTCCGGTTCAATCTGTTGGCAATGTCACGCTCAAAGGAAAACACACTATTGCATTATATTATAGTAGCTAAATAGTGGATCTCTTGTTGCACAGTTGTATGAAGGTCTCTTGAGATACTTACTCGTGTCATAGAAAGACATGGCCAGAATGAATGTAGCCCTAACAATAAGTGTCAATACCGATTAGAAACTTTCGATTTGGTGCTATTTCAATGTTCGTGCCTCAAATCTAGTTAAATAGATAAATGTTGTAAATAAACAAAGAATTTATTGTAAATAAAATTAATTATCTTATTATAGTATATCCTTAGTATGGTAATTGCGATTTTTATAATATCTTGACTAGTTGACCTAAGTGTAACAAATAACCGTTTATATAATGAGTCACACGCACAATTAATTAATTCTTATAAACAAACATTTGTCTTTTTATATTTTTCCACGTAACAATATATCATAAAACACCATAGATAAAACGTTTGAAATACCTGAGCAAAATGAAAATATTATATAGGAATTATTTCGAATTATCGTGAAAATTTTACGTCATTAATAAATAATAATAAATACAAAAATATTTTCATATTTCTCAAGTATTTTTATATTCATTTTTTATCTGTGCATTTAACATTACTATTTTAGGATAGGGAATATGTGTGTGATATAAAAAAATAATTAATGATTTAAGCCTGTGTTAATATATTTTTAGTATCTTATGATTAAGAAATGTGACGTCAAGTCTTATCATAATAGAGTAGAGTATTGTTGTATGGTGTTTGCGATTGGTATATTTGCAAAGCTGTCGTAGACGTCACGCCAAGTGAGCCAATATGGTGGGCGTTTAAATATCCGTATCTGTATGATATTTAAAAAAATACAATTATATTATATGTAAGCTATTATATAAAAATATAAAACACGCATATTCCCTATTACAAGTGAACCGATATACTGTAGCATTTTTTTAATGTACCTACTCAATCATTACTTGTTAATAAAACTAATAAGGGAGCGTTTAAGATTTTAGTTTCATAAGGTCTAAAATGTAACTGTTGAACATAAAACTAATACATATTTCCTAAATATTTATAATATAATTATGTTTTTAACAAAAAGTTGACATAATCATTTTACACTATAATTATTACTAATCGAACAAGTGTTCTATGCTAACAAAATATCTCTATTCTTTGTGACAATATGTTTGAATCTTTATTTAAAGATGGTTTATATTATTATTATTATTATTATATTGGTTTATAGTATTATTGTGTAGGAAATGTGACATAAATTGCCGCAAAATAGCAATGGAAACACACTAGTGACGAAGAAACAGTCACTATTCCTTACATTCTCTGTTGTTATTATCAATAGACAATATCTAGTACTTATGTAGCAATAAAAAATTGATTAATGGCTACGATATTTGACTACATTTTATACGCATTCTTTGAAACTTGTCACTATTATTATTTTTGTGGTCTGCACTAAATACCTACATGATTTATTTCAATGTATATAACTAATTTCTTGCGTAGCCCAAATCAATACATAATAGTTTTTAAATAAACGCCCCTTTTTAAACTATTCCGTACTATAATAAATATTATTTTCAGAATACGTATAATAAATAATACCTACATTTTGTAAAATATTGCCTGTTTTCACTGAATCGTAATTGTGTTGAAATTGACTGAGTTTGACGTTTTGCTAATAAACTTTTGTACCTGTTTATCACGTTTTATTTATTTTTGCTATCTTTATTTATATGTAAATGTTGACATCTCAATTGAAGGGTACAGGTGCAAAATAAGGAATGTCACAAAAATT
Organism: Boloria euphrosyne; assembly: GCA_951802675.2. Classification (NCBI taxonomy): domain Eukaryota; kingdom Metazoa; phylum Arthropoda; class Insecta; order Lepidoptera; family Nymphalidae; genus Boloria; species Boloria euphrosyne. The sequence continues at coordinate 11,942,916 of OX637875.1, read as the reverse complement.
CAAAAAGTTAAAAAGTATGGGAACATTAAGATTTTGTCACGTATTATTGATTGCAATGTTAAATAAAAAGAAATAATTTAGTGACATTCCTTGTTTTGCCCCTGTACCCTTCTATTACTGTTACTGTAAGAAAATCACTCTTTATTGTATGTGTTCCGATTTATCTCCAAAACGACTGGAGTCTGGACCTAGTTTCGGACATTCACTCCTCGCTATGTTTTAAGAGATTCGTATTCCATACTATAAAAATTCTACCTAGCGGCACCCCGAGTTTCTCAAGTTTAAGTCTTAGTTAAAGAATAATAACCAAAATTGTTAAATAAATAATACATTAAATTAATAATACAATATAATAATTATGAATTAATATTAAATCGTTTAGTGTTTATCGTTATCTATGTACTTATATTTTACATTATTATTTATTGTAAATGATCGTTTTTGTATATTTGTATTCAGCCCTTTTTAACGTCCCACTGGTGGGTCTATTTAATGCGAAGGAGATCAGGCCAATAGTCCTCCACGCCAAGGCCAAGTGCGAGTTGGTTTATAATAATGACTTACCTATTGTTGTATACGTATAGTCTAAAGATAATAAAATCCAACTGCATAATATATTTATCATTTAGAATACCACATGGCTTTCGAGATAATTAAAATGTATACGCCCCCTATAATATTTTCATTAACAAAAGGTGGTAAAGCCACAGTCTGCAGCCATTGTCAGTCGCGAACCAGTGACGATGTCTAAATTACTAATATACTATTGTTTTATAGTCGTGTGGTGTGAGTTTTTAAACGGTGAAATATATAACACAAGACCAAAAATAAAAACATCGAATGGAAACCTTGTACTACAGCCTGCTTATGACAAAAATATTTATTTAAACACAAATGGACCGAAGTCTACGATATTCTTAGGAGATGTCAATTACAAAAGCTTATATAACGTTACTATTACAAACTTGAATCCTTCAATAAGCGACGATAACGTAATAAGCAATGCCATTCCACCAAATGATATACAAAGAAGAATACAAAACTTGGAATCTCAGAGTAACAGCTTATCAAGTAATTTGTCCTTAAATATATCTCGTCTTGCGCGAAGAGTACGGAATTTGAGTGCTCAAGTACAAACTCTGCAGAATTTACTGAACAAACGTGAAGAATGCCGCTCGCACCCTTGCGCTAATGGAGGTACTTGCTTGGATTTAATCAGCGGCTTTTATTGCATATGCCCTTCAAACTGGAAAGGACCCAACTGTGACGAAGATGTTAACGAATGCTACAATTTCGCCGGCACTGATCTGGGTTGTCAAAATGGAGCGACTTGTCTCAATAAACCCGGATCATATGAATGTATATGTAAACCAGGTTGGTATGGCATCGATTGCACTAGAACAGAAAAAAATTGCTCTCAGGGTGATTTTGAAATGTGTGGTCATGGAATTTGTGTTCCCTCAACTTCGGGAGAAGGCATCAGATGCATTTGTAACCAAGGCTGGACCACAGATGGAAAAAGCGTCGCTTGCTTAACGGATGTAAATGAATGTGAATCATCACAAAAGTCACGATGCTCTGTGAATCCTAGAGTAGATTGTGTAAATTTGCCGGGATCATTTCAATGTGGGCCCTGCCCCACTGGTTATGAAGGAGATGGGTTTGCGTGCTACGATATCGATGAGTGTTTAACATTGAATGGTGGGTGTAGTACTAGTCCTATGGTGTTATGTCATAACACTATAGGATCTCGGATTTGTGGTCCGTGTCCACCTGGTTATCAAGGTGATGGAGTTACATGTACATGGCGTGGCTCTTGTTCCGTCAATCGGGGTGGGTGCCATCCGTCCGCTCAGTGTGTGGAAAATTCGGCAGTAAGTGGACTAACGCAGTGTGTGTGCCCTTCTGGAATGGTAGGTGATGGAATAGGACTTCATGGATGCTATATTACAGCTAACGGTAACTCTACTGATAATTGTGAAAATAACCCCTGTGGGCCACACGGACATTGCCATCCACTTAGTGAAGGCTACTCGTGTATTTGCTACCAAGGCTTTGGCGGTGCACACTGCGATAAAACGATCAACTTCTGCACTAACAATCCGTGCCAAAATGGCGGCACATGCCGGCTCGATGAGATATCGCCAAAGGGATACAGATGTGAATGCACTGCTTTGTACTCGGGTGATTTATGTCAAGTACATTCACAACCGTGTGGCGGAGTTTTGGATTCTGAAGAAGGTAGTATTGTATATCCCTTCTCTAATACGACGTATGCCGACAACGCGCGATGTGCTTGGGTTATTCACACAGCTCCTGATAAAGTTATTAATGTTACATTTACAAAGTTTAACTTAGAAGAGCATTCTTCATGTAATTATGATTTTGTACAAATTCATGATGGTAGAAGCTCAGCAAGCCAACTGATAGGAAGGTTTTGTGGTACTAATTTCCCTAATGGTGGCAATATTATTTCAAGTCATAATAATTTATACTTTTGGTTCCGATCGGATCATTCAGTAGCTAAAGAAGGATTTTCTTTACATTGGACTAGTGTAGCTCCGATATGTGGTGGAGAGATAGATGCAAGCGTACACGGACGTATAAGTTCACCCGGTTCGCCTGGAAAATACCCACCTAATCGTGACTGCTATTGGCACTTACTTACAAGTCTTGGTAAAAGAATACAATTACATTTTTTTGAACTAGATATTGAATCACATCAGAATTGCAGTTTTGATTACTTAGCTATTTACGATGGTGAACACTCAAGTGATCCCCTTCTAAATAAATATTGCAATTCAACTCAACCTGCCCCAGTTCAGTCAGCTGGTTCTGAAGTTCTTATACATTTTCATTCTGATAAATTAGGTAATGGCAAGGGATTTCAAATATCTTACGCGCCTATTGAGGGAGTGCCTGGATGTGGAGGTTTGTTCACATTGGACAAGGGTGAAATCACCTCGCCTTCTTTTAACAATGTTTACTTGCCTAATTTACTGTGTGAGTACAAAATAAAAACACGTAGAGACACAAAAATTCGTTTAGAGTTTAAATTTTTTCACTTAGAAAAATCTTTTAGGTGTAGGTATGATTCTTTAAGAATATATGATGGTCCTTCAGCTGATTCGCCTCTTGTTGGTAGGTTTTGTGATACTATGTATCCAAAAACAAGCATATCCACTACGAATGAGCTTTTTTTAATATTTAAAAGTGACCACAGTGTCGGTACTGAGGGATTTAAAATTAGTTATGAATCAATTTGTGAAAAAATATTTACACAAGACAGTGGAGTTATTACATCACCAGAATACCCTATGAACTATCCAAAATTCATCTCATGCGATTATATTATTAGTACATCGCCTGGAAAAGCGATTACATTAATGTTTCAAGATTTCGACATTGAAAACAATAGATATTATAACTGTCAATACGATTTTATTGAAGTAAGAGATGGGCCATCAATAAATTCTACGCTCATGGGAAGATATTGTGGCAGTTCTGAATCCACCCCACCTGTTCAAACGTCTAGTCATAATTTCATGTTTCTACGTTTTAAATCAGATGTAAGTATTACCGGAAGAGGTTTCTATGCTAATTATACTACTGTAGATACAGAATGTGGAGGAATTTACAAAAACTCATCTGGTATTATTAACCATCCCTCTAACATCAATGGAATATATTCTAACAATCAATATTGTACCTGGATGATAATCGCTCCTGAAGGAATGCATATTAAGTTAGAATGGAGTAAATTTGAAGTCGAAGATATGCCGTCATGTCACAGTGACTATGTAGAGATAGTTGAATATGATGAAAATAACTATAATACCACGCTGGGTAAATATTGTGGACGTGCTTCTCCGCCAGCTATTACAACGTATTCGAATCGCATTTCAATAATATTTAAGTCGGATATCAGCTTGCGCTTAGGTGGATTTTCGCTATCATACACATTCTTAGATGAAAAAACACACTGCGGTGGACTTTTTGTTAGATCGCATGGATTTATTTATTCACCAGGTTGGCCTCTAAACTATGAAGCAAATCGTGACTGTGCATGGACCATAACTGTGCCTGTAGGTCAGCAAATTATGTTAAATATTACAAATTTAGAACTGGAGCGGCCTTATAATGAAAAATGTGACATTTCCGACTACATAGCTATATGGGATGGCTCCACTAATAATTCGGCTTTGATAGGTAAATTTTGCGGTTACATTAAGTCTAAACGAATAGTCACGACTGCTAATAGTGTGTACCTAAAGTTTCATTCAGACGCTTATATAAGTGGGAAAGGATTCCAAATTGAATGGGATGGTACGCTGACTGGCTGCGGAGGAACACTATCTGGAGCATCAGGCATGATATCATCACCAAATTATCCACAGAATTACAATGAAAATGCGGAATGCTTTTATCGAATTGTTACAAGTACTGGTACAAGAATTAGAATTAGCTTTTCTGAATTGGATTTAGAGAGGACACAGAACTGTAAGGATGATTACGTTGAAATATTTGATGGTCGTGACAGTAATTCATTAAGTTTTGGTAAACATTGCTATCTATCGCCAAAACTAAACAATGTAGAAACTTCCAGTAATCACGCATTTATTAAGTTTAGATCTGACATTTATATAAGTGGTAGAGGTTTTCTTCTTAATTACAATACTATCTGTAATAACAATATTAGTGGTAGATTCGGCGCAATTGAAAGCCCTGGCTTTCCAAACAAGTATCCTGTAGATTCTAATTGTTTATGGACTATTACTGTTCCTAAAGGTAATAAAATTAATGCAACATTCACTCATTTTGATATCGTCTACTCACAATTTCTGCCTTGGCGTTCCTATGAATATAGGCATTCTGTCTTTGGTAGCTTTAGGATGTCTGGACATAGGAGCCTACCTTTCGCTGATTGTTCCTCATCTTATGTACAATTTAAAGAACTATCTCAAGAAAAATATTCCGATAAACAATGTGGAACTACATTGCCGCGTTCAATAACTACTAAAAGTAATTCATTACAAATTCGGTTTGTATCTGGACATTTTTCTCCTCGGAGTGGATTCCGCTTAGAATGGATTAGCTTTGGTTGTGGTGGTCATATTCAAAAAAAGTCTGGTATTGTATCCATGGACAAGAATATGCTTTTAGCGGGAGAGGTGGAATGTGAATGGATTATAGAAACACCAGTTGGCACTGCAGTAACTATCACATTTTTAGAAGTATATATGACACCTGCTAAGAATTGTTCCATAGATGCCTTAGAAATCTATAATGGTCATAGTAAAGATTTTCCACTATTGTCAAAGATATGTAATCGTGGACAGGCATCATTACAAGCAACCTCAAATTTCTTATTAATAAGACTAGTGAAACAATCGCCAATAAGAGATGTATATTTTATATCTCATTTCGATTCAAATTCAGTTACTTGTGGAGGTGAAATAAACGCACCTTTTGGACTTATTCATTCCAAGAACTATCCGATGAATTATGATAGTAACTTAGATTGTGTTTGGACTTTGTCAGTACCAAAATACCATAGGATTGAAATAAACTTCATTACTTTTGACCTATATTATACTGGAGGCGAAGATGATGAAGATGACTGTGGTGATTCAATCAAAATCTATGATGGATTCGATTCGTTATATTCAAATTATACACTTCTAATATGTCCTAAAACTAATATAAGTCATCCAATTATTTCGAATTACTCCACTATAAAATTACAATTTACAAGTGATTATTATGGATCCGCCAAAGGTTTTAAAGCCAATTTTACTATGACATGCGGAGCAGTTATAACTGCAAATTCAGATGGTATAATATCAAATGAAAACTTTATTAATCATCATAAAACCAATTGCACTTGGGTCATAAAAGCACCAAACCTCGAAGATAAATTAAAACTTACTATAAATCATATTTCAATACCTAAATTATCAGACGGAAATCAGTATATCATATCAAATCGACAATGCCATTCGTCTTATCTCAAAGTTTTTGATGGCGACGATGAAACGGCTCCTTTAATCGAAGAATTTTGTGGACGTAAAGTTCCGCCTGCAATTATTAGTCAAGGCAACACCATAACAGTACAGCTAGGCACATATACGGATACTTTATCAGGTCAATTCTCAGCACATTACTCTACTCTGACAAGTTCTTGTGGTGGTCATCTAAGTTCTGAAGAAGGTGCTATTGCTTCCCCTAATTATCCACGTTCTTATCCAAGTAATGCCGATTGCGAGTGGATATTGTCGACGGCTCCCGGTAATAGAGTATACGTCACATTTGAAAATTTCGACTTAGGGTATTCTGAAAATTGTAATGAAGATTATTTGGAGATACGAGAAAATGACGGTGGAGGAAAGTTGTTGGCTGTTTATTGTGGACATGATATACCCATTAATACTACAACTGGATCAAAGCTATATTTAAAGTTTCATAGTAACAATAAAGAAAATGCCGGTCAAGGATTTCTTCTTCATTATGGTTTTCTACATGGCAATGAAATCACTGGCTTAAAAAGTGGCGAGATTGCTTCGCCACTTTATCCTTCTCCATACGAAGGTCAAGGTGAATATACTTGGCGAATTATGACAAGCTCATCGACTATTATTACTCTCAATATTGTCCGTTTGGAGCTAATTCGAAATGGAGATTTATGCAACAATAAATTAACTATATACGATGGCTATGATGAAAATGCACCAATAATTCGTGAAATATGTGGATATTTGGCCGATAAAATTCAAAATTTGAAATCCACATCAAATGTTGTATATATTATATTAACTTTAGATGCTACCAACATTGGTGCTATTTTCTTCCTTCAATGGACAGAGACAAGCAGAAGTATAGATGAGAGCAGTGCCAATCCTAAGTTAAACTGCGGATCTAGAAATAATACATTAACACAATTTATCTCTCCTAAAAATAACAGTATTGATTTATATTCACCAAACTACCCTGATGCATATGATAACAACTTAAACTGTGAATGGATTTTCTCCACTACAGCTGGTCGACACTTAAGCTTAAGTTTTAGTGACATACACCTAGAAGAAACTTCTGGATGCTTTGCAGACTATATATCAATTTTTTCTTTAAGTCATGGAAAATGGACCCCTATTAAAGAAAAAATGTGTTATTCAGATAACGAAAAAATAAAATTTGAATCGATAACAATGTTAAAAGTCGCGTTTGTAACAGATAGCTATGAAACACGAAAGGGATTCAAAGGGATTGTTACTTCAGTTTGTGGTGGAGTTTTAGATCAAGAAAAATCCGGTGTCATTGAAGTTACTCAGTTAGATTTAAATTTTACACATACTACTAGATGCAACTGGATGGTTAAAGTTCGCCCTGGACGTAGAATCCAGCTAGATTTTATTCATTTTAATATAACAAATGATAATGATTGCACTACTTATCTAATGTTGCGAAACGGTGAAACTGCGGAATCCCCGTTATTAGGTACTGGAAAGTTTTGTGGTTATTCACACGAAAATATGACTTCAATCACGTCGTCTAGCAACGTTGTTTATATAAGTTACGTTGCAGCTGTTTCCACAGACTTTAAGTATTTTAAATTACTTTACAAAGAAGAAAACATTGAATGTGGATTCGCATCTTCTCTATCTGAAGATCATAAGTGGGAAATTATTACGTCTCCTAATTATCCATCTATTCCTATTCCTTACACAGAATGCATATGGACACTCACAGGACCACCTGGAGAAATTTTAAGAATAGATTTCATGGACTATTTTAAATTAGAAACATCTGATGAGTGCATTTCTGAATCAATTGAAATAAGGGATGGAATTTCTGAATTATCTCCACTTAAAAAACGGTTATGCAAAGAACTACCGGAAACTATTAAAACTTCTAATAATGCGATATATATAAAATATTCTACTCAAATAGCCGAGCCTAAAAATGGTTTCAAAGCAAATATATCAATAGATGTCTGTGGTGGCACTATTGTCGCAAAATCAGGAGAAATATCGTCTCCCGGATATCCACACATGTTAGTTATGCCTTGGGGTACAATATGCAAATGGCACATAATATCAATACCAAGACATACAATACAAATACATTTAAAAGATACTAAGCTACCAGAATCTGAAAAACCATGTGAAACAAAACTGACATTTGAAGAAGTAATACTATCTAATGGTACGTATGAAACTGTTATTATAAAACAATTTTGTGACATTGACTTTATAGACTATTCAGAATCATTTGAAACAATCACCAATAACCTCACAGTAAAATTTCAATTGGGTAAACCAAGTCAATGGACTGAAGTGTCAGAAAGTAGAGGATTTAGGTTTAATTTTAATTCATCTCGGAATACCTGTGGTGGAACGATAAAAGCATCAGAAGGATTTTTGACTACACCTGGTTACCCCCGTGATACGTCGTTACGATATTGCGAATGGAGCATTGAAGTACCAGATGTAACACGTCGAGTACATTTAGAGCTTCTTGATTATGATACATCCGACATTATAAGTGCTTATAACGACCTGGCTTATTATTCTCCTATAACCTTAAAGAACCAAAATATTTCATCACAGACGATTCAAGTATTCGAGTCTACAGCTCACCGATTATTATTGTACGTTTTCGTTGGTAAAAAAAACAAACAAACACATCGTTTTAAGGCCAAATTTTCTTCAGATGAACCAGCTTTATGCGGTGGTGACCTACGTGGCATTCAAGGCGAGTTAAAATCGCCCGATTTGCAAGAAAATTTTATTTGTGAATGGAGATATAGTAACACGGAGACGTATATGAACACAAAATACAAGTATAACACAATATCTATCAATATTAAAATTACCTCATCTAATAGTAATATATGTCGTCCATTTAATTCTCGCCTTACTATCGACGCAGCCGTAGTTACCGGAGAAGATTCGTTTATCAGAAATGCATGTGGAAATAATACTGAATTTACATTCAGCATCCCTGGGCCTAGTATGAATATTAAAGCTACTCAATTCCAAGAAAGACCTCTTAGGTTTAATCTTACATGGAATTTAAATCCATGTGGAGGAATAGTTTATGCTAAAGAAGATGCCGTCAACGTTATAGATATACCTGAAGCTTTAAACAAGACCGTTGATTGTGCATGGATTATAACCGCGCCCGTTGGCGTGAGAGTAGAATTAAAGTTAGATGGGACATTTAATCTAGATTGCTCTGATGAATCATTAAAGATATACAAAGGTTTAAAACAGCATTTTAACAACATCGGTAATTATTGTGTAAGCAAAAGTCAAGAAAAACCTCTCATAGTTGGCTTTGAATATATATATGTTCACTATTATTCCAAACTGTTTAACAAAAATAATATTAAACTCCTTGTTAAAACTATTACTCCACAGTGTGGAGGCTATATGATGCCTTATGACAGAACATTTACTTCTCCAAATTATCCCAAAAAATATGAAAATAATGAAGAATGTGTTTGGGAAATTCAAACAGATATAGGTTACAGAATTTCTCTTCATTTTATAGACCGCTTTGTGATCGAAGACACGAAAAATTGTTCCAAAGATGCTCTCATTATTTACGATTACAAAGAAAATAAATATAATGAAATGGGCAGAGTTTGCGGTCGCGTAAAACCCCCAGAATTTAATTCGACATCGAATCAAATGAAAGTAGTATTTCGAACTGATGCTAATATTACTTTAGATGGTTTTAAAGCCGAATGGAAGGCTATTTGTGGCGGAACATACGAAGCTCAAGATATAGAACAATTCTTATACAGCCCAGGTTATTTCTCCGAATATGATCGTAATCTAAATTGCACATATGAGATTAAGTCAAAACCAGACACCAAAATAATTATAAAATTTTTAGATTTTGACCTCGAAGGGACTTATCCAGAATGTGAATATGATAATGTAACGATAAATTATAAGAGTTATTACTCTGCAGATATAAAAGTATATTGTGGAAACGAATTGCCTCCAATAATCAAATCTTTGAACGAAGTTATAATTTCTTTTAAAACTGACCTATTTATTAATAAGAGAGGTTTTAAGCTCTCGTATGCTTTATTTAATTGCGGAGGAACAATTAAAGAACCTACTGTTTTAGCTCCAGACATTTCGCAATTATACGTGGACGATACAAATTGCACGTGGTTAATTGAAGCACCTCAGAATAAAATAGTTACAATGAAGTTTATTTATTTAAACCTTGAAAGCACTTTTGAGTGTTACTCTGACAGTCTTGCAGTTTACGATGGTCCGCTTATAGATGATGAAAAGCGATTGGCCTTGATGTGCGGTCGTGTAAACAGTACAACATACATTAGAGGAAAAAGTAACAAAATGGTATTACAATTTACGTCGAACTCCAATACGAAAGATGAGTATTTTAAAGTGGCAATATTTTTTACTTATTCAGAATTAGTTGGCTGTGGTGGAATCATAAACTTGACTGAATCAAGGGCAACTGTGAAATCTCCTCTGATCGGAAACAGTTTTGTGTATGAAAATTACTTAGACTGCCGTTGGGTTATAACATCACCAGTAGATCATGTAATTAAAGTGGAATTTACAGCTTTCCACATTGCTTCTTGCCCTGGTATAAATCAAACAGCTATAGGTTTTAGAAAATGTGAATGTGACTTTGTAGAATTAATAGATGGAGATAACCCAAATAGTTTAGTTATAGATACTTACTGTGGGCATAATTTACCTCCTCAGATAATATCTTCTAGTAATATAATGACTGTTAAACTTTTGACTGACGGAGAGAGAGTAAGTTCTGGTTTTGAAGCTGTTTTATCATCGTTACCCTCAGTTTGCGGTCAATCTACTTATAAAATATCAACCCAAGTACAGACTTTAAAATCGCCAGGTTACGACATGGGCTTGCTTCCCCGAAATTTATATTGCAGTTATCATTTAGATGCGAGTTCTGATCCATACTCAGCTATACATATAAGAATTAAAGATCTGGATCTTGAAACTGGGACCGAAAATATCTGTAATAAAGATAAATTACTCATTAATAGCCATAGCTTTCCAATCAATGAAAGCTTTGGAAAAAATTATATTTTGAGCAATGGTTTATCTGATTTCATTACACGTGCTTCATTCTACTATGATACAACAATAAGTTATCCTAAACGTTTCGAATTATGTGGGGGAAAAAAATCTATCGATTACTACGTTAGTGGCAGTTCTAATATAATTATACAAACTACAGGCGAAACCACTCCAGTACATAAAGGATTTGAAATTGAAGTATCTTATGTAGGATTATGCGGCAGAAACTACACAGAATTACAAGCAAGAATACAAGTACAAACTACATATGGAAATGATGAAAGTACTACAGACTGTTACACTTTAATTACAGTACCTGAAAACTACACAATATCCCTTTATTTTATATCAATAACTCTTACATATTGGACAGATAATCCATATCTAGAGATTTTCGACGGTAACACTACAAGCGCACGCTCACTTGTTAAAATTGATAATAATTATACTTCTGATTACTATCCCATTATGTCTACACAGCAATATATGCTCTTACATAATCGTATTTATCCAACAGGACAGGCAATAACTTATGATTTAAATTACGTCGCCACGAATAAGGGCAGAGGATGTGGTGGTCAGTTCTTTAGTGATTCGGGACAATTCACGAGTCCGTTTTACCCTAATGAGTATAGAAGAACATCAACTTGCGAATGGGAAATTGAAACACCGGTAGGCACACGCATTATGCTACATTTCCTAGTATTTGATTTAGGCGTCATTTGTGATCAAAATTATCTAAGTATTATTGATAGAAATCAAAAAACGATTTCCACATATTGCTCAGAATATCCCGCAGACTACATAAGTGATGATAACTATTTGAAAATAGCATTTACTACTACTATGAATAATGGAGGCACGGGTTGGGTCATTGACTATATATCTATTTTGTAAGGATCGATTATCTCTAATAAATCTTTAGTTTGTGATGCCTCTATTACTACTCGGATAAAGCCATCATAAACCAATGTAAATTTGAAATTTAACATTTTTTGCCTTTTCATATTACACTAAATACGACTTTTTTTATCCCGGTCGTTGGTCATGTTTGGAGAGACATGATCATTGACCAAAAAACGCGCCGGCTTAACTACACGTAACGTCCACTAGTTAAGACTTAAAAAGGGTACATGATTTTTATATTTTACATTGGTCGCTACGCCGTTAAAATTACAATTAGTATTTAATGCTACCTTTATTTAACGTAAATATAAAAAATCTTACGATGCTGCAAAATTTTATAATTATTTGATTCATTGTAATTATATTTCCATGTAGAAAGAGACAACATAGAATGAAAGATACTATACGCTTTTCTATATTTTTTGTCATAAGCAAGTTAAGACTATAGAAAAAACGTATATATTCCTTTTTTAAATTATTTACACTCGAGTTTTACGGAATATAGATTTGACCTATTTTATAAATTGCCATGTTTATATTTCAAACCTGTGTTGTTGTTGTATTACTATTCATGGAGATTAGAAAAATCTCCATGTTACTATTTTTGGACTATGTACGTGTTATAGATCTGTTATTGATATGTTTTAATGATTCATTAAAATAATATATAGAACATTGTTAAAGGATTTAATAAATATTTAACAAATTACAGTGGTTTTCCTTATTAAGTAATAGTAGATAGAGAATCATTCCTTAAAGGCTTGAAAAGCAGAATGAATTTTTTTTCTTTTTTGGAGATTCAAACATTAATCATTGAAGAATCTGACAAATGACCTACCACCTACCACGTTAACCTAATACTTTTTCACCTTTTTGTTTGAAAATATTAGGTGTTTTAATAAAAAAAAATGGTTGCCTGTAAAGTCGGTTTTACGGGCGAAGATTTTACGTGACAACGTCTTTTTCTCGGTAGAATATTTATTGATATGAATATAATTAAATTGCACAATAGGAACAAGGAATTGAATGAAAATAAGAATTGCACAAATTTTAACTATAGAAATATATTTTAATAGTTGAGTGGGAGAGAGACGCAAGGCATTCGGCGGGCCTCTCTCTCGTTCGGTGACGTCATCGTAACGTTACCGAGCGTTACACTTTTTCATAAGTGACTCCCAACCTAACCTAATTTAAGACGTTGTCACGTCAAAAATGTAGTATTTTTCTCAGTCACAAAAATTTAGATTAAACAAATGTTTTATATTTGGTGTAAAATTTAGATTCATCCTATGCTACCTAGTAATAACGCGCTCACGCTAAACCAAGTGAAACGGATTCAAACTCCGGATATCGCGCAGCTCTGATACTTTCTTGTAAAAATCAATTCCTACAGTCAGAGAACCAAAACACATTTTCAGAAATCATTACACATGCAGCGCGGCGTGATCAAAGCGTGACCGACTTAGTGGACTATGGTCTAATTTCCCTCGTATATATATATCGTATATATGAAAGGAAGTACCCAGCAGTAGAACTGTAAAAAAGGCTCGATTCCTATGGTCATGAAACAAATAAGTTTCATGAACCTAATTAACAAAACTCTATATATTTTTTTTTTCACGATTTCCTTTGGCTAGGAGTATCGGCAACTAAAACTAGCCTTTCCCGCGGCTTCGCTGGCTTTCGTAGACAGAGAATGTCTACGCTGGAAGCCATTCTTTTTCGGCGTCCCTCCTCGCTCGCCACCGCCGCGCGCGTTCTTGCACGCGGTGATTATCATTTTGTTGCGGAGTTATGTTAAAACTATGGATACCTCGTAAGATATTCATTGAAATCAAATGATGCCAAGAGCAATTTTGTTCAAAATTAAATACTTGTGATGAATAACTTATTTATTTAGGTAAGGATTAATATCATGTTTATAAAAACACCTTCGCAAAAAATGCATTTTCTTAAAACAAATTTGATTACCATAAAAAAGGTTACAGCGAGTCAACCTTAAAAGATAGACATATGCTATCACGGACTTTTTTTTTAGAACTTTTAAAGAGGAACAATTCCGTTATACGTGAGTTTTGCATAACTTTAACCGTTTACGCAGCGCAACACAAAATATATAAAATTATACGTGAACTGCCTCTAAATCAACAGCTGTTGAACTATATAAATGGCTTCATTAAATATCTGTGACTACTGAAAAAGTTACATTCAGTATAATATTATCTATACTCTTTGGTTACATCGTTTAAGATTCTGGCGGGAACCTTGAAAAAGCGCGGTTGACTTTAGAAAATTAATTTTAAATTTTTCCTATAAAGTGATTTTTTTATAGTTAAAGTGAATTTAAATATTGCTATTAGCGGCTGAAAAGCACAATAGCAATGGAGATAAACGAGGGGGGCGGGTCTAACCCGCCCACCTCAAAAAAAATAAAACGGACACAGCCTAGGGATGAAGGACAATCGGACTCCGGTGGTGAGCGAGATGCGTATTTGCCCTATTACAAACCGGATTATAAAAGACTATATCCGGAAAACTCAACCAACAGACTTTAAAGTGTATGTAGAATCCATAAACGATGATAGATTGGGTAACAAGAGCCCTATATACTTAAATCATCTTTTCTCAATGGACATAAAAGGTGTGACGGGTATTCAGAGGGTGAATGCCAATAAAATAGCAGTTATTTTCAAGCAATATAATACGGCCAATAACTTTATTAATAACACTGCTTTCCTCACAAAATATAACATGAAAGCATTCATACCGGCAGCGCAAATTGAAAAAACCGGCATCATTAGATTTGTTCCAACGAATATATCTAACAAAGAACTCTATACAAGACTTTCTTCAATTTATGAAATAGTGGCAATAAGAAGGTTTACAAAGAAAATAGGACAAGAGCGCATTCCATTACAGACTGTAAGCGTTACTTTTTTATCTAATGTATTACCTGATAATGTTCAATATGATCTATTCTCGTATAGAGTTTTTGAATACATTCCACCATTATTACAGTGCTATAGGTGTTTTAAATTTAATCATTCAGCAAGGATTTGTAATGGTAAACAAAGATGTAGTATTTGCGGAGGTGAACACATGTATAAGGAATGTGATAAACCAACAGAAATCAGCTGCATAAATTGCAGTGGGCCTCACCTTGCGATATCTAAATTATGTCCTATTAAAGCAAAAAAGATTATTGAAAAGAAAAACAACATATCTTATGCAGGTGTCACCTCTACAAAACAAGTCATCACCAATGAAACAGATTTTCCTCCACTCTCACCACCAAAATCACAACTTGTAAATAGTAATGTTATTGTAAATAAATCTATAAATATTCCTGTAAATAAGTCTGTACAAGATGTAAATAAAGCTAAAATAGTTAATTCTAAAGACCTTAAAACTCAAATAATTTCCAATAACGATGTACTTATGGCCCTAGTGCAGACGTTGGTGGAATTAGGCAATAAAGATGATAGTACACCGACTAATATTAAAACTATTAAAGATACATTATTAAAAAACTTAACATAATGGATTGTGTAGGGCCTAGTTCTACACAATCCAAGTTACGTATTGCGCAGTATAACATTCAAAGTGCAAATAGTAAAAAACCTTTATTAATCCAATTTTTAAAACAACAAAATATTGATATTTGCCTTCTTAATGAGACATGGTTCAAAGATAATAATTTTAAAATACCAGGATATAATATATACAATAAAAATTCAAACAATACACATAATGGAGTTGCAATACTAATAAAACCACACCTTAAGTATAATATATTAAATACTAGATTTTATGAAGACATTCAAACAGTTGCTGTATCTGTATCAACAGGACATAGTAGTTTAACAATTCTCTGTGTATACTGTCCACCTTCAAGTGGACGGATACGAATTAATAGACTCCGTTACATTATTAATGATCTACCAAAGCCCATATTTATGAGTGGTGACTTTAATGCTCATCATATTGCATTTGGTTGTTTGTCAACGAAAAGTAGAGGTCAGGATTTATTTAATTTAATTGATGACTTAGATTTGTGTATTTTAAATGATGGTAGACCTACAACTATAAATCGCCCTAGACAAACTGCTTCTGCCATAGATGTAAGCTTTATAAGTGGCAGCCTCGCACCACTATGTGAATGGTCTGTACATGATGATACAATGGGAAGTTACCATTATCCAACAATAACAGAGATTTCATTACATATAGATAAATATCATCTCAATTCCCCTGTAGATAAGTTCATATATAAAAAAGCTGACTGGAAAACATATACAGCTCTTTCAAAAACAATGTTTAATGATTTGATACTTCAACCACATGATCCTATTTCAACCTATAATAATTTCTGTTTTCATTTAGATACTCTTAAAGAAATGTCAATTCCAAAGCTCACTAAAACAAACACTTTCATAAGCAGACCACCAGCTCCCTGGTGGAATAGTATATGTGAACAAAGTGTTATTGCTTCATATAATGCACTAAAACTATATAGAAAAGAGTCTACTATTGAAAATTATATTAATTACAAAAGAAAAGATGCCCAGAAAAAGAGAACAATTTCAGAACAGAAAAAAATAGGATGGAATAATTTGTGTAACACTTTTAATAGAAATACTCACATAAGTAAAATTTGGAATTTATTAAAAATGTTCAAAGGCATAAGACCTAAGAATAAATCATATACAAATGAGTTTATATCTCCACTCTTAAATAAATTATCAGATAATAGCAACTTAATTGAAGTAGATCAACTGAACATTCTTTTTGAAACCAACAATGATAACCCAAATTCTAAATTTTTACTGGATCCTTTTTCATGGTCTGAATTTTTAACAAGCTTGCACTCTAGACGAAATACAACTCCTGGCTTAGATGATTATCCTTACATCGTAATTAAAAACTTAGATGTATCTGCCCAAAAGTTGTTTCTTAACATTCTCAATTTGCTTTGGCTTAATAAATGTATTCCACAGTCATGGAAAACACAGTGTGTTGTCCCAATACTTAAGCCCGACAAATCTCCTGAGTTTGCTAGTTCTTATAGACCAATTTCCTTGTCATCATGTCTTGGTAAAATATTCGAAAATATGGTGAAAGTTCGTCTTGACTGGTATGTTGAATCAAAGTGTTTCATTCCACATATACAATATGGCTTCCGTAGAGGGCGTAGTAGTGCAGACAGTTTCACCTCTTTAATCTCTGACCTAAAAAATGCAAAACATAGAAAATTAAACACTGTTTGCGTATTCCTAGATGTCCAAAGTGCTTTTGACAGTGTTGATCCTGGTATACTAGTTCAAATCATGTCTAGGTTAGGTGTGCCTGGGCACTTATGTAAGTGGATTTTTAATTTTTTGAACAATAGAACAATCTATGCTAGACATAACAATATTTTATATGGACCCAAATATGCCTCAAGAGGCACAATGCAGGGTGCCACACTATCTCCATTGCTGTACAATATATACACAAGTGAAATTTGTAAATATGTAAATAATAGGAATGTAAATATCTTACAATTTGCTGATGACATTGTATTATACAGCAGTAATTACAACCTAGAGATTGCAATAGATAACATGAACAAATCCTTATTTCAACTATTACAATATTATAATGATTGTTTACATTTAAAAATTAACCCCTCTAAAAGTAGTGTTATGTTTTTTGGCAATGAAACCC
This sequence comes from Boloria euphrosyne, assembly GCA_951802675.2. Taxonomy (NCBI): domain Eukaryota; kingdom Metazoa; phylum Arthropoda; class Insecta; order Lepidoptera; family Nymphalidae; genus Boloria; species Boloria euphrosyne. The sequence continues at coordinate 11,925,205 of OX637875.1, read as the reverse complement.
CAAACTCAAATGTTATTTACAATAATGAAATTATAAATAAAGTCACTTCAAAGAAATTTTTAGGAATAATACTAGATCCAAAATTAACTTTTGAAGAACATATTAAATATATATCCAAAAAAGCTCACACAGGACTAAATGTTATCAGATCACTTTGTGGTGTAACATGGGGTGCAGATCCTAAAATATTGTCAATATTGTATAAAAGTATTGTAAGAAGTCACTTAGATTATAGCTCACTCGCTTATATGAATAGTTCTCATGTAAATAAATTAGACATATTGCAGAATAAGGCTTTAAGAATAATATCTGGTGCTATGTGCTCAACTCCCATAAGGGCCATGGAAGTTGAGACAAAAGTGATGCCTTTGATTTTGAGGCGAATTTTACTTGCTGAAAGATTCTGTCTCAAACTAATAGCATCAAATAACATTCAAATAATAAATAAAATTGTACCTTATATAGATAGATCCCCAAGAAGACCATTAACAACAGCACACGGTCTACTATGTGGTAATTCTCCAACACTGTCTGATATATTTCTGGAAATAGACAATAATTTTTCTAAAATCAGAAAACAGTTTCCATGGCCATGTTACTCTTTCTCTTATCAGTGTATTTCACATCCAATTAATGTAGTTCAACAGACAATAAACAATAATTCGGAAATGCTTCAATTTTTGGAGGAAAATACAATGTACTATGTTATCTACACTGATGGGAGCAAAACAAGTGATTATGTACATGCTGCTCTATATGATCCACAAGCAAAATTTTCTTCAAGTTTTATTCTGCATGAACCCTGCTCTATATTTACGGCAGAGGCATATGCAGTGTATCAGGCATTAATGCGTATTCGCGAAATCAATAACAATAAATGTTTTTTAATAATTTCTGATTCCTTAAGTTTGATAACAGCTTTAACTACCCTCACAGTCAAATACAAGTCTAATTATATCCTTTACTTCATTAAGCAAATAATTCACCAATACCACAGTAAAAATATCCAAATTTTCTTTCTATGGGTGCCTTCCCACAAAGGTATCTCTGGCAATGAAATGGCTGATAAAACTGCATATGAAGGAGTTAATGCTGTTGACGTTAGAAATACAATGAATGTTCCTATGTCCGATTACTTGCAATGTATTGACCAAAATATTCAAAAGTTGTGGTTAGAAATGTGGAAGAAAGATCAAGATACGAAAGGAAAATGGTATGGAAGCATACAAGAAAGCTTACCTGCAAGACCTTGGTATCATCGTATGCCAGATGCTTCTCGAGACTTTATTACTATCATAAATAGACTGCGTTTGGGTTGGCTTTAGAAGTCGGCCACACGATTTTGGTGTTTTGGGGGGGTGGGGGGTGAAGAGGGGGGTGTTAGCTACCCGATGGTACCACTCCCGCGGCGCGGAAATCCTTATTTTTTTTTATGAATTTTTTAATTTCGTGTTTTTGTATGCGTATAACGGAACGTTTTTCCAAGTAAAAATGGTTTGGTAAGTAAAATGGAACGTAATTATAAGTGAAAAACATTATAAATTTGAAAATAAATAACACACAAAATAAATTTCTACTCAATACAAATAAAATTCAAATTAGAATTAGTCGAGTACCATAAGCATAACTAGGCCAGATTGGTTAGGTTAGGTTAGAACATGACCACAAACATAACCGACTTTCATCTAAACACTAGGTCAGATTGGTTAGGTTAGGTTAGAACATGACCACAAAAATAACCGACTTTCAGCTAAGCACTAGGTCAGATTGGTTAGGTTAGGTTAGAACATGACCACAAAAATAACCGACTTTCAGCTTAAAACACTAGGTCAGATTGGTTAGGTTAGGTTAGAACATGACCACAAAAATAATCGACTTTCAGCTAAACACTAGGTCAGATTGGTTAGGTTAGGTTAGAACATGACCACAAAAATAACCGACTTTCAGCTAAACACTAGGTCAGATTGGTTAGGTTAGGTTAGAACATGACCACAAAAATAACCGACTTTCAGCTAAGCACTAGGTCAGATTGGTTAGGTTAGGTTAGAACATGACCACAAAAATAACCGACTTTAATATTTTTAATTCTAATTTGAATTTTATTTGTATTGAGTAGAAATTTATTTTGTGTGTTATTTATTTTCAAATTTATAATGTTTTTCACTTATAATTACGTTCCATTTTACTTACCAAACCATTTTTACTTGGAAAAACGTTCCGTTATACGCATACAAAAACACGAAATTAAAAAATTCATAAAAAAAAAAATAAGGATCTCCGCGCCGCGGGAGTGGTACCATCGGGTAGCTAACACCCCCCCCTTCCTCCCCCACCCCCCCAAAACACCAAAATCGTGTGGCCGACTTCTAAAGCAACCCCCTGCGTTTCGGTCATAATACTACACCGTCACACCTTGCTCGACTCGGCATTATTGCGAATGGAACCTGTTCTCATTGTAATTCAAGTGATGGAACTGTGGAGCATGTTATCTTTGATTGTCAAAAATTTTTGATTGACAGACTAGTGTTGGCCAGTGAACTCAGTGATGTTGAAAATAAGTGTGATTTATTGTCCCGCCCGCCGCCATTAAAACAATTGTTACAAGACGAACTTACTTATAAGCACATCTACAAATACATAAAGAATACAATTAAAACAATTTAATGGGATGTGCTCATAGACATATTATTAAACGTATACGAATAAATAAGAGTTGACCTAGAGATGGGTAGCTATTTAACTAGCTAGCTAAATAGCGGCTATTCTCAAAATAGCCACGGCTATGATATTCGTCAATACGATAACTAGCTATTTAGCTAAATAGCCAAAGAGTATAGATAATATACTGATAAATACAAATAGCTATAGCGGACAGCTGCCACAGATTACATATAAGCACTACGTTATGCAGCCGTTCCATGCAGGCATAGCTGACTAGCTAGTAGCATATATAACATAATACTATACTAGTCTAGTAGCTAGTAGCTATAGCTAGCGAGTAGCCGGTAGGTAGCCGTAGCGTCTCTATAGCCAACGCGACGGACGTAGCTAATAGCTATTTAGCCTAGCGAGTAGGGCTCACTGAAGTTGACCCAACTTGTTTTGATTTTCGGATTTTTTTTATTTTTAATTGTCTGTTCGTCGTTTGTTCGTCAATGTTCGAATGTAAAAATTGTTAGTTCGTCTTTTATTTATTTATAATTAATTAAACAAATGTTCACCCTTAAGTTGGACACCCTTACTAGATATCTTTATTTTTATCGCTCAGATTAATTAATTTTGATCAATCATCGTTTGTTCGCCGACTATTGGTGATTGTTCGATTATAAAAACAATTAAATTCCCAATTATTAATTACTTTTTTGTGTACCAAATACCAATGTAGTATGTACTCTGTGATGATATTCGAAATGGAGCACAGTTCACAGATTACTATTATATACTAGTCAAAAAGTGAGCTGCACAATTTTAGCACCCCATCGAAGGATTTTTGAAATCAAAATGTAAACCTGAATCGATAGGTCTACGTTCGGTCTGTATAGGTCTCTTATCATTTTTGGTAGGTCACCTGTGGTTTTTTAATAAATAATTTTTTAAATTTACTATTACTTTAAAAAAAATTTAGCACCTCATTGAAACGGAAACTGATTAATCTTTATATTTCTACATTCTTTATCGTTAGGTCAGTATCGGTCTCTATAGTTTTTGCTTTTATATTATCCATTTAATATTTTTTATTAACAATTATAAATAATTGACATTGACAATGTCATAAGTCATTTGACATCTCATTTATGTTACCTTTTGAGCATTAGCTTCTTGTATTTAGGCTGTACATTTTTATGTCATATAATATGTATTGTATAGTCTATAGTTATTTAATATTATTATTATTTTTGATTTGTTTTTAATTTATTGTTTTGATTTTTGTGTTTTCTTTATTTATATGTATTATCATTATTTTTTTATGCCTTCATACTTTCTATTTTTGGATTTCTTTTGTGCATTGCTATTTTCTGACAAATATATAATAATATTACATTCTTTTCGTCTAAGATATTCTATAGAAACATGATTGAAATCAGCCTTATTTAATTATTATTATTGATTTGTTTTAATTTCATTGCGATATATGAAAAAGAATTTTCCACCCTCAAATATTCTGCTGACCCTTTTTTTTTATTATGACATTACCATTAATTTAATATAATAATAAATATATAAATATATTTATTTTTATTTATTGCCTTATTAGGCAAACAAATAAAAAAACATTGACACAAAGTATTTGTTTTTTTACGAACAGCGCCCTCTAGTATTATACACAGATTCTAAAATTTTATTTATATAATTTATTTATATATTTTTTATTATTATATTAAAAATTAATAGCAATATTGTAATAAAAAAAAGGGTCAGTAGAATATTTGAGGGTGAAATAATTATTTTTTGCGTCATTAGAAATAAAAAAATGAAGTAGCGCGACATCTATGGTTAAACTTTTAGTTTACTTGTACTGGTGTGTGTTGTTTAGGTCTGACGTTACCCATATATAATATAGATGGCGCTGTAGATTAAAGATATATTGATTTTAGATTGACAGTTTTTAATAAAATAATTTAATAATACGTATAATAGAAATTCATTTCTTTTCAAGGAAGTATAAAATAAAATAAAATAAAAAAATAAAAAACGATAATAATATGTTCCGTAGCGGGATTCGAACGTTGTCGCGGCTGCGTAGCTAACGTACTATCAGTCGGTTAGTGAGTTACCCAAATAGCCAAATAGCTGAATAGCTGGTTATATAGCTAGTTATTTAACCACAAATAACCGGCTAGCTAAGTTATTGAGATTTTGGCTAGTTACCCATCACTAAGTTGACCTAAAGGTTGTAATTACCAGGTCAAAAAATCCCAAAAAAAAAAAAAAAAAACATCGTTTAACGTTTTGTCCATGGAGGTTAGATATAATCTAATTTCTAATCTCCATGGTTTTGTCCATTTGTCATTTGTCAATGTCATTACACGACACACGTTGTGTTGTGATTTGTGAAATGTGCACATAAGTCCGAAACAAGAAATCACGAAAGTTTTCAGTAATACTATTTTAGGTTTAAAGATAAATAAATTATGCTGAAATGTAAAACTAAAGTTATATCAAAATAAATATTTTATTGGACTTTATATAACGTATTCTTATTAAAATAACATGGATATTTTAACTTTGCTGTCCACTTTTGCTGTATACGGTGTTTTGACCGGTTTAAGTCTTTTAATAGTTGTAAGTACAAATACCTTATATTGAAAGTCTTGACTATATTTTCTATTTTTAATCAGTACGTTTGATAATAGCTGATAGTATTACTAAGTGTCTTAAGAACAAAACTGTTTACAGTTAGCCTTGTCGATTTATTTATCTACTAAACCATATGCTACTGTCGAGAGAATGGAAGAGGAAGAATATTATAAAGATTCAATATCAAAAAGAAAAGTGAAGTTTCCTAGTATTCAAGATCCCTATAGTGTGCATTTAAGTGTAATTGTTCCTGCATATAATGAAGAAGATAGATGTAAGTCTCACAGTCTATCCTCTTATACTAAAATTCTGAACACATTTTATAAAAAAAACATTATTTAGTATTAATCCATATTCACTGATTCTTTTAATGTATTTAGTAAATGTAAAACAAAAATCCCTTATATTTAACATTATATATTTTAGTAAAACCAATGTTAGATGAAGCTATAGAGTTCTTAGATCAAAGAACCAAAGAAAATCAATCATATAAATATGAGATAATTGTAGTAAGTGATGGTAGCAAAGACAACACAGTGAAACTCGCTGAAATGTATGTTGAAAAATATGGAAGTGACAAGATACGTTGTTTAAATTTGATCAAAAACAGAGGAAAAGGTGGAGCTGTTAAATTGGTATGATTTTGTCATATTATTTGTAAAATAAACATTATATTCTGACATTAACAAGCATAAAATATTTTATAATAATATATTTTTGCATACTTGAGTAAGATAACATTGTAGGGTATTTTGAGCTCAAGAGGAGCCTGTATATTATTTGCTGATGCTGATGGAGCATCTAAGTTTGAAGATTTGTCAAAGTTGGAGATAGCTCTTAAAGAGATAACAAAATTTGATTCCATAAGCCAACCACAAGATATCAGTCAAGCCGAGGCTATTGTTATCGGCTCTAGGGCACATTTGGAAAAAGAATCCTTGGCTAAAAGAAGCATATTCAGGTAAGAAGCAGAATTGAAACAAACCATCTTTAGTCCCTGTAATACCCACCTAAATAATCATTATGTTTAATAACTGTCTCAATATATCGTGAGGAAACCTGCATGTCTGAGGTTGATCTTGAAAGACATGTAAAGTCTGCCATCATGCACTAGCCCACCACGGTGGACTATGGCCTGATCCCTCTCATATTAAAGGGAGGCCCGTGCCCAACAGTGACACATTAAAAAAGGCCTGAAGACAATATATTTGTATGTAGGTCCCAATTACCTATTATTGACTTATATGTTATGTTATGTTCTTTAATCTGTGGCTTCCAGAAGTGCCATTTGGGCACAAATTATTATTGACTTATAAATTTATTATGTAAATAATACAAACAACACTCATTAAGATAATAAGTGCTTACAGGACAAAAAGCATAACCAAAAAAAAACATTTTAAGGCGACATTAACTGCCCGCGCCCTTAAACATACACTGCCGCCCGTCGCCCGCCAGAGCCTCGCTTCAACGCGCACCAAGATTATTCGAAAAAAACAACCCACCTTGATTTATCAAACACAATACAAATAAAAACCATCATTAAATTGTCTTTTATATGATTAAAGTTTCATGTAAATATGCCCCATAGTTTATGCGTGATTATCGTTTTTTTGTCCGCGTTAGACATTACTTTACAAATTAATTACACTATGTTATTAAAATATAATTTCACATTTCCATATATTAAATTGTGAATAAAATTGTCTAGTATAACATATATTTTTTTCAAAGAAATAAGACTAGAAATTTAGACGTGATGTTCAATATAAAATCATTAAAAGTCGTTTATCTAGGCCTAAGCTTTGTGCAAATGACCAATTTTATTTGTCTTTGATTTGCTTACAATTTTTTAAATATAAACTGCAGCTAAATGTATGTTCAAAAATTCTTTAATCATTTATAGGAATATTCTTATGTACGGCTTCCACTTCCTAGTCTGGTTGTTCACTGTAAAAGGCATTAAAGACACACAGTGTGGCTTCAAACTGTTCACAAGGAAGGCAGCTGAGACATCATTCCAGAGCCTACATGTTAATAGATGGTACGCTATTCATTATTATTATTGACTTTTTAATATTAAAAGCAGATAAATTTGTTCAATCTTTTCAAAGTGAGATGTCCAACATAACACTCACTACAAACAATTTACTTTAAATCTCTTGTTTTAAATGTACACAGATATACAAACGGACATACCACTTTATTTTTAAATTTCTTATCTGCATGTTATAAGGGCCCAAAAGCCACTTATTTTGTATACAATTTTTGACATTCATCAATTTCTGAAATATAACATTCACTTTCACTTTTAAGTGTTTTTTATATGTATAATATATAGAAATGTATGGGTAGGTAATGTAAGCATGGACTTTAAATTTTCTAGGGCATTTGATGTAGAGCTCCTCTACATAGCGCAAAAACTAAACATTCCAATTGTAGAAATTCCTATTAGATGGACTGAGATCGAAGGCTCTAAGGTCACCCCCATCATATCCTGGATACAAATGGGATGCGACTTGGGCCTAATATGGTTGAAGTACAGAATTGGCGCATGGAAGATCAAATATAGTAAATAAGCACAAATAAATGTATTATATTTTATTTACACTATAATATTAAATGACTTAAATATGACTTATTTATTTTATTTCTTTATTTATTAATAACTCCTCTTATAGTAATAATTGCTATTTAAAAGCTTGCATATAAAACTATAATAAATTATTTTTTACAAAAAAAAAACTGACTTCAAAACTACAAACCTAAATTAAAAAGTAAAAAATATTCTTTTAACTAGCGACTCACCCTCGCTTCGCTCGGCGGGGTGATTACGAATCTCGCGACAGGCTTGTGACAGGCGTAAATCTCGCGATTGCTGCTGTCAAACGTCACTTTCGTATTACGTAACAGCGGCTAGAGAGCAGATTGCAATCGAGCTCTATTACACCCTCTATCGGACAATCTATGAACTAAAAAGTGCATTCAAGTGCATTCATGTCTTGGTCGTACCAGCAAATTGGTATTACGTAAGCTTCCTTGACAGCAATGCGACAGCGATAGCCGAGCAAACTGAAACGTCAAACAGCAACTACCTCTGCACCTGTCGCGAAGTGATTGTTGATTGATTTGTTGGTACTTGGTAGGAAGTTTCGAGTACGATAACTGTGGTTTTGTAAATTTTAAATACATTTTACAAGCAATTTAATAATTCAAACAGTAAATAATAGACATCTTTGAAGGTAAGATGAGTTTCATTAATTAATCTAGTATGTAGTGTAAAATATCTGTTAATTAATGTATTAACAAATTCATTTACATTATTAAAAATAAACGCATTATGAACCCTAATTATTATTTTTGATTTTATTTTAATAGGTATTTTCGAAGAATGGCACGTGCTTTACTAATTTTAAAAGCGCTTGATGACGAAAGAAATGTGGAATTGTTGGAGAGGTCTCGTTTGCGGCGACATCTCAGAGATCAAGCAATGCCTTTGGCATTGCCTGATTCTGAGTTTAAGGCCCACTACAGGCTCTCCAAATCATTGTTCACACAATTGTGCCAGGACCTCAGACCACATATGAGTGCAAAATGTAGAAGAACCAAAGTGAATTTGGAATGTAAAGTAAGGCATTAATATAAGAAAACATTATTTATTTCTATTCAAGTCAACAGGTATGTTACCAGAAATAAGTATTAATTAAGTATTTAAAATGCAATTTTTATTACAGGTTCTAACAGCCCTCTCATTTTATGCCACTGGTACATACCAAAAGCCAGTTGGCATGAGTTTCTTACATGGCTTGAGTCAGTCCAGTGTCTCAAATGCAATTAAAGAGGTCACCAACGCACTCAACAGTAGTGATATTTTGCAGAAATATATACGATTTCCGCAGACACAGGAGGAGAGACAAATAATAATAAATGGGTGTGTAATTTTATTTTATTAAACTTCCTTGCAAATCATCATATTGCTTTATAGTAGATATCTGTGCCTGATAACTGCAATTATCAATCATTGTTGTGTTTTAAACCCTGTAAACAAATTTTTGACCTGCATCACATGTAAATTAGTATCTGATGATGACACAAGGTGAACTATGAAACTATGAGGATTTAAGCAATAGCAGGTTAGGTAGATTGAAACAGATCATTAATTACTGTAAAACTAATAATGTCTTCAATAATTGAAGGTACTCGCTAAAGTTAGATTAATAATTATTATCATACTTAACAATAATTTTTGTATTCTAGATTTTACAATAAATTTGGCTTTCCTGGGGTTCTTGGCTGTATTGATGGGACTCATGTTGCCACCAGGGCAAGTGAACATGAAGAAAGATTCTATAATGTTCAAATAGTAAGTTCAATAATATGTGATTAAAGTACATGCTAATTAAGTTTTAAATATTCACATACATGTATTGTTTGCAGATTTGCGACAGTGATTTAAACATTTTAAATGTTGATGCAACCTTTGGAGGGGCCAGCCATGATGCATATATCTGGCGTCAGTGTGAGGTCAACCAACATATACAAGAGCTACATAATAATGGAGAAACTCTTTGGCTTTTAGGTAGGTACAAATAATGTCAGATTTTTTTATATTCCAATCAACTTTTATGTGCATCCATTATAATACTTTTAATATATTATTAATTTAAGTTGATTGATTCAGATGACTTTATATTTTACACAACTATGTACCTTTTTGTACATTATTATTATTTATTCAAAACTTTAATTATTTATTTCTCGAAGAGTATTTTCTGTACTGGACCACTATTATACAATCATTTGCCTAAATATATTCTACAGATTAATTAAATTAATATATTTAAACAGAGATTGAAGAAATTTTTATTAGAAATGACTTATTATTCAATTAATTGATGACGATGATTCAATTAATGATTATATTGTAGATAAAATTTAATATGAATTTCAAGTATATTGTAATTGATTGTTGCTAAATTTGAAATATTGCATGCTCTAAAGCTGAATTTGGCTGGACATTAATTAATATCTGCATCTGTGTTGTACCCAAAATCGCAATAAAGTGTTTTTTATTTGATTTGATTTTTAACGTTATTTTCTTTGCTTTCTTAGGTGATTCTGGGTACCCATTGAGGCCTTGGCTTTTGACACCTATTGTCAATGCTGCTCCTGAAACTCCAGAGGAATGTTATACAACTGTTCATTGTAGAGCCAGGAACACTGTTGAACGGTGCATTGGAGTACTAAAGGCCCGTTGGCGTTGTTTGCTGGTTCACAGAGTGCTGCATTATGATCACCATACTGTTGCAAAAATAATAAATGCATGCTGTGTCCTACATAATATGGCCAATAGAGCTAGGCTTCCTGTACCTGAGCTGTCACCTATTGATATGGAAACTGAAAGAAATCAGCAAGAACCACATGGGAATAGAATTGATAGTAATCAAAGTGAATATCAGTTGCTTCAAAATGGCCGTCGACAATTGTCTATTATAGTACAGAGGTTGTGGAGAAACAGAACATAAATAATGTCATTTTAATTTACATCCTCAAAATAATAATTTACAATAATATTATTATGAAGCTATTACATTGTAATAAGTTTTTATACTATCTTGTGGGCAGCTGTATGCCGTAGCGAATAGGCTTAGCTCTGCAGCATTCGCGTTAAAAAAATTATACTTATAACTGATGTAGATACAGCTCGCATAGTATACTTTAGTTATTTTCATAGTATTATGTCATATGGAATCTCATTATGGGGAAATGCAGCTACCATTAACAGAATTTTTTCCTGCAGAAAAGAGCTATTCAGGCAATTTATAGTTTAGGTTAGTTTAAAGAAGTAAAAATATTGAATGTTTCTTCTCAATGTGTATGAAAATGTTATGTATGTTCTTAAAAATATACATGAATCTCCCAGGAATTGCGACATGCAGAGCATTATTACTAGGAGTAAACATAAACTTGTAATGCCCATGACTCGTTTACGCCGAGTCAGTAATTATTTTTATGGACAATGTATACGCTTATACAACAGGATCCCAGAAAACGTTCAAAAAAAAAATTAAAAAAATTGTGGAAGAACATTTGTGTACTAAAGGATATTATATGATTTTTTAGAAGACAGTACGCCTTGGGAATGATATGATCGCCTCCAGGCTATTTCAACCTATAGAATTATTAGAATTATTATAAATTGTAATCATTTTATGCTGAATAAAATATTTTGAATTTAAACAAGCCGAATTAACCCATGTAACTTTGTTAGAATAAAATATAATATTTTCACAATGAGGGGAAGTTCCATGTACTACAATTCAATTCAGTACCAGTATTCAATTATTGTCTAAACATCTATACATATAAATAAAATTGAAGTGTCTCGTTTTAATTTTAAATTAACAGCTTTTCACTAAATGCATATGAAAGTATATACGGTACTAGCAACAAAAAACAATTTTTAAAATTTTTGTGTTTGTTCCGGCTAATCTCTGAAACGGCTGGACCGATTTTGACTGAACTTTCACTTACAGATAGCTATTGTTATAGGGTACGCCCTACAAAACCTACTACCTTAAAAATTTGCCTAAGTTACGACTCAGGCTAATTTTTAAATAACTTCATAAAAGGAGGAGGTTATATTAAGACATTTTTTTAAATAGGCGAACCTAATAAATAAGTATACAAAAAATACAACAAGTACTTTTATTTTTTAAGAAATAATAATATAAGCCTTTATTCAGACAAGAATTTACAGTGTTTTTACTTAACCTAAACAATAATATAAATATTAACTAACTAAAAAAAATTTTTTTTTTGCATAATATAGCTGAAATTTACACTCCCTCGACAACCTTGTCTGTTTGCCCATAGTTGGCAAAGGCCTCCTCCAATTTCCTCCATGTATGTCTAAACATAGCAGTTCTAGTCCAAGTGCCACCTGCCACAGCTCTTATGTCATCGTCCCATCGTCTTAGGGGTTTGCCCCTTCTTTTCAAGTGGCCTGTGTACCAGTATATATGGAATATGATCTGCTCAACTTTGCCTGTCCTCTGATGGTGTGCCCGGCCTACTTCCACTTAAGCTTCCTGATAGTGGTAGTGACATTTTTGTTTTGGTGTGATTTTTAATTGTTGTTATTTTTATTCTGTCAGAAAGCTTCTTTCCCATCATGCTTCTGTTCATTGCATTCTGGCATGTTTCAAGTTTTTTCATTTGTGCTTTTGTTAGGGACCAAGTCTGACAACCATAATATGTTAATACGGGCAATATACAGGTATTATAGTTTTCTTTTAATGACCATATTTATTTCCTTATTTTTGAATATGTCTTTGAAACTCCAAAATCGTTTCCAAGCGTTTCCAATACGCCTTTCTATCTTTTTTGTTGCTAGATCTTTTGATGCTATAATTTGGCCTAGATATATGTATTCATCAACATACGCAATTGTAATGTCTTTAATATGTATAGGATCTTTCTTCCCGTTAGTTATGACCTTGGTTTTCTGTGGATTCATTTCCAACCCTGCTTTTCTGCTTTCTCTCTCTAGTTCGTTTATCATTTTTTCAATATCATCTTTTGTTTGAGCGAATATAACAATGTCATCTGCAAATCTTAAATGTGACAGATTTTCACCATTTATATTCAGACCACTTTGTTCCCAATTTAGTTGGCGGAAAATCTCTTATAGAACAGTAAATAGTTTGTTAGTTATAGTAAGTGACACTGGGTTTATTTTTTAAGGTACATGTCTAATAATTTATTAAAGGCAGCAGCCTGGTCACGTGCTGCCTCTGCTTGCATGCGTGCTGCCTCTGCTTGGACACGTGCCGCCTCTGCCGTTATCATGGCGGCATCAGCCAGTCGGCATTCTGCGTCCACCCTTCGCCTCTCCAACTCCACAACCCATGATTGCTCAACTCTTTGGCCTGTGAAATATAAAATACCTATTAAATACAAATTCCATCATAGCTAGAGAGCTGGGTCCTATGTTTATCAGCTATTGAAGGTTTCTCTCCATTACAGAAATTCAGATGGTACACACAATGTGATATATAGTTTGTCTTATCAATATGATGTCAATATTCTTAATAATAATATACAATAAAAAAGTGATTATATATTTTATTTATAAAAATCCTGCCTCTACTTTGGGGCAAGTATTAAAAAATCAGAATGATATTAACTCTTACCAGTTCTAACCTCTCTTGTGAGAGTAGAGCTATTGCTGCATCTAGGCTGTCGAAGCCGTCTTCGAGAAACTGGGCTTTCTGGAAAGAGCAAAAATATATAATTATTTGAGAATGATTCTTATTAAATTATAAATGCGACAATGTATTTGTTGGTTTGTACTTTAATCACAGCAACAGAGCAATGTATTGATCTTAATCATTTGCATAGAGATAGTTTATGGGCTGGAGAGTGACAGGCTATTTTTATCTGAGAAAAATACAGTTTCTATGGGAAGACATGCTTATGCTTGCTTGCTTGGGATTTTTGAAAACCAAAACAAACATGGACAAAGTCACAGACAACAGCTAGTTTTGTAATAAATTGAATAATTAGTAATATAATTATCATTACCCACCAAATATTCGCCTTGATGTTGCAGGTCGTCTTGGGCTGCCTGCAGTGGCCTCAGTGGTATCTGTAAATTATATATTTATTAACAGTGCATGGCCAACCAGTTTCATACAAATTTACTTACTCTTATTATGAATCATAATTAAATAAACTCAATTACATTTTCGTTATCACATCTAGCTACTACTACTACTACTGATTATTATTATTAAACTACTATTCATCCGTTTGTGGTTCATCTGTCTTAACATAAATTGATAAATACATACACTCATACATTAATGGTATACTATCAGTGCATTCATTTAAAAATCTTTAAGACTCATTTTGTAATATTACATTTCAATACCCACCGAAGATTCGTCCAGATGTTGCAGGAGGTTGTTGTGGGTCATCTGCAACTGTTTTAGTAGCCTCAATGGTATCTGAAAATTATATATTTATTAACATAAATCAATGCACTCAGCATTACAGCTGATTATCTCCTATTTTGGATGATAACTAAATAAACTTAATTATATTTTATTAAACACCTTTATCAAACTAGTAGTCTAATTATGGTTCAACAGTTTCTTAACAAGATACACACATTCATACATTGATAGTATCATCATCATCATTATCAATCCATCATCAGCTCACTACTGAGGTATCTCAGAAATTAAATATTTGAATTTGTATGTTCTGAGAAACCTGTTGCATTCACATTATTGGGTCAAATTATGAAGTGGTAAAATTAACTTACTAACTCTGCTGGTACGCCCTCTAATAGACATGTGCAGTTATGAGGAGAAGCAGAAGATATTATAAGAAAATATTCTTTACCTGTTGCAGTCACTATCACTTCTTCATACTCCTTAGTATTACAAGCACTCTGAGTACTTGTACTCTGAGTACTTGTACTCAGAGTGTTGAATACTGAGGACTCTGTTGAAGAAACCTGTGAATATTATGAAGGTTTTGAAACACTGCATTAGCATACACAAATAGCTAATATTTTTATTGTAATAAAACACTTTGTTCTCATCATGACTTGATTGATTTGTTTAGTAACTTAAAGATTCATGCATAGATCATTTATGGATTCATGTGATGAAGGAACCATGAACATGCTTTTATGAGTGACAGAAAAGAGAAATGCAGAGCAATTTTTTGATGGCACAAATAAATAATAACTTAAAAGCTTACCAAAATAGGCACTCTGTACTGTGTGTCACCAAACACAGCACCCTCGCCGATTATCGCTAAGATTTTTTTATCATTTTCCGATAAATCTTCGAGGGTAGCTGGCCCACCATCACCAGTGCTAAAAGCTTCTCGCCTTCTTGCAGACACCTTATTTTTAGTTTTAAATTTCAAGTCTGCCCAGTACTAGATTAAAAAATTAAGCAATAAGCATGATAAGCATCTGCAGCCAACAAAAAATAAGAGAACCAAAAAAAAAAATATTCATACACGCTTCCACCGCTGACCAGTCTTAGTCGCACCATTGCCGTGTGCGTTTAGCCTGGTAGCGAGATTAGTCCACTCGCGATCAATAGCTTCCTTTGATCTCGCTCCCAGACCAACGCCTTTGACAAGGCTTGGGTGCTCCATTAAGTGCTGCAGCAGCTCGTCCATTTGGCTTTGCGACACTCGATGTTCCACTATTATAAGAAGAAAATGTTAGTTTTAAAGGAAACAAATGTACGGATTGTTTGTACTGAACTAGGTATAATTGATTTTTAACTTACTGTTCAAAGTCCAAAATTAAAATACAACAATCGCTTTTCAAATATTTTCGCCGTTATACTGTTATATTAGCACTTAGCAGTCACTAGGCCTTCTTGAGTTTGATATTTGAATAATCAATAAACCGTTAACGTATTTATATATTAGTTGTTGTTGTTGTTTTTAAAATTTATGGACATTGGACAGGCAAAGAACAATAGTCTATACAGCCTCCAGTATATTAGTTTAGTTCTATACTCTTTAGAATAAACTATAGAAATTGTTTTCAATTGTTTTTTTTATTGCTGTCCTATCGCGAGTGGCGCTAGTATCGATGGCAAAAAGTGCATTCTGCGACAGGCGTGCAGTAGACGTGCGATCAGCTTGCGTAATACGAATTCTAATGACATTTTGCGACCGATCGCGTAGTGATTGCTATCGCATTGCTACTGCTGTCGCGTTGCTGTCGTTACAGCAACGTTTTACGTAATCACCCTGCGGGTGATTTATATACCGTATATAAAACACCCATTTCCCGTTATATTTATAACTTTTTGTTACTGACCATTTTCTATAGTTTTATATATACCTAATTTCGGCTTTGAAAAAATAGTCTTCTGTTTAGCGATTTTAATTAATCTGAAAATTATACTCGGTTTTATTCTTACTATAACGATTTAAATCTCAATACTTGTATTTTATAATAAAATCATTATATTATTTAGAAAAAGAATAAAGGTAATGTAATAAAATAACAAATTTTATAAAAAAGAACATTTATTAAAAAGAACTATAGAAATATACAACATCAAATATAACTACACAGAAAATGAGATTTAACGCATTTTAAGCTTTACATTTTCAGACATGAAAAATATGTGTCTTCAATATTATTTATACATGTATAAAGTTATGAAAATGAGTTTAAGAAAGATATTGAGCTCAATTTGAGCAACATGTTTCTGATTAATGGAATAATTTACTTCATAAAATATAAAAAAATAATGTACACCAATATATTAAGAAGTAAATTACAAGTAAATGAAAATGTGAAAGAACACACTTAAATTTATAAACAACAAGCCAATGTTTATTATCTTGCAGATATTACTTATTTCTGATTATGTTTCCATGAAACCGAAAGTTTACTAACATTTTATACTGAAAAATGATTATTCCATATATGTAATCTTATCACATAAATAGATTATAAGTGTGTGCTAAAGCAAGAGTTTCCAAATTCATACAATCGTAATATTATTTTTAAAAAATATACCTATTAGGATTCTGAAAAAAAATACGTATCTTGGTATTTCTGATGTTGGCAAAATAGCATACATAGGTTTTACCTATGGTTTTGAATACCCTTGTCTTTTAAATTAAATATAATATGGACTGTTCAAGATTTATATTTGACATATAATAATAGTAATAGCTAAAATCTTTTAATATGCACAAGTAAACTTCAGAGGATCGACATCTTTTTCATATCGAACATGGCACTC
Source organism: Boloria euphrosyne (assembly GCA_951802675.2). NCBI lineage: Eukaryota > Metazoa > Arthropoda > Insecta > Lepidoptera > Nymphalidae > Boloria > Boloria euphrosyne. Next base: position 11,908,106 of record OX637875.1, on the reverse strand, counting down.
AGCTTAAGCACAAAAGGTTACCAGCCAGCTTGCTGGCAACACTGATAATGTCTCGATACTTTTGTTATTGATATTATTAATTCGGTGGAAGGTAGGAACACGGTCTAGGTTGTAGGAATCATTAATTTGTGACATGCAGCTTATTACAACTCACCGTACATTGTGAATTTCTAAAGGAATATAAAATTATATGTATTTACAAAAATAATAATGCTAAAATAAGAATGTAAATGGTGCTAATTACTTTTCATTAAAATAATCCTTATCAGTTCAATTTCAATGTATACCGTATGGTTCGTCATAAAACACCTAAATAAACTGGACATCGGACATCAAGTACACACAGATAGTAAATCGATATTTCGCTTATAAAATTGCTGGAAAGGGATAAAAAATGTGTATGTATGTCTTTTTCTGTAAAGAAAATGTTATTATTTGTAGGCAATTAAAACAGCGATATCTTGCCATTTAGTGGGTATTTTGCTCTAGGGCTTATATGTATGGTTATATTAGCCTCGCTTTTAATGTATGCTATTAGTGAATATTCCGCCTAGAACGCTAAATTAAACCAATAATTTCAATAATATATAATAATTTTTAATAAACATTGTTCGTGTATTTTCCAGTAGTATTGCTCATTCAACTCCGATATCCCACACTAATGCCAGCACACACAATTGGCACAATTATATTATATTGTAAAACCTTTACGTGGCCACGAGTATTCACATTTCAATTAATTAAGGTTATAATAATAAAATAAAAACCTTTATTGGAAACGTTTTTAAATTAACAAATTGAAATTATGTACGATAAGGGCTACAGTAGTTAAAAACTGTGTCGTAGCCATTAACGCCCACTTCCAGATCATATATATACATTAGTTCCAAATTAAAGATTAAAAACCTAAATTAGGATATTAGAAGTTTCATAAAAAAGTGTGTGTGTGTGTGTGTGTGTGTGTGTGCGTGTGTGTGTGTGTGTGTGTGTGTGTGTGTGTGTGTGTGTGCGTGCGTGTATGCGTGCGTGCGTGCGTGTTGTGTGTCAGCCATATATAATGTACTTTATTTCAATAAGCTTTCTATTTCATCATAAGTCAAATCTAACAACCAAGCTGTAATTTTCTTTTTGCATACATGTAATGTTAGAGGGTATATATGAAGAATTTTGTTTATTTTATTATATAAATGTGGGGAAAGGAAATCATAATGTTGTTTTTCCAAAGCCAATCTTACACGAATCGTTCTGCAAACTAGGTCCGATCTACGCTTCTTGGAGATTAAGTGGTCATCGAAAGGTGTTTGCGAGTGCTTACGTAGTATGGTTTGGAGTAAGAATAATTTTCTAACAGAGAGTACTTTTGATATTTTATACAATTCAATCGTAGGAAAATATAAGGGTTTGGAATTCATAGTTTTCAGTATAGTTCTTTGGGCCCTTTCTATGCGCAGCAATTTAGTTTTACCCATGCCTCCCCACGCCGTAATGCAATATGATATGATCGACTGTGCGAGGGCATAGTAAACGCTTTTAAGTGTAGGCAAATCAACGACGTTTCTTATTTTTTTAAAGACAAATATTAATTTTCGAAGCCTACTGCAGGTTACCTTAATATGTTCATTCCATGAAAGGGTGTTATCTATATATATGCCTAAATACTTGGTTTGAACAGAATTCTTAATATGTTTGCACATACAATTTACGCTTATATTTCTATTGCACCCTTGATCATGAACAGTAATTTTAACGGGGGAAGATGGAAGAGAATTATTGTTAGGAGCGAAAGTTATAAAATTTGTTTTATCTATATTTAGAGTCAAAGTATTTTTGCGAAACCAATTGTTGACAGCATTTAATGCAGATTCAGCGTATTCTGTAACTTCCGGCCAATTTCTTCCACTTACGAGTAAGATAGTATCATCGGCATATGAGATTAGTTTACAGTTTTTTAATTTTAGTTTGCATAATTCATTTACATAAATGAGAAAGAGCGTCGGCCCAAGGACACTACCCTGAGGTACTCCGAAATCCAGAATTTCCTCTCCACTCATAACACCATCGATTACAACACATTGTGAACGATTTCTGAGGTAGCTCTCAAAAATATTATTTGCCACTCCTCGCACGCCCAACTGATGTAGTTTCTGTAGTAGGTTCGGAATGGAAACAGTGTCAAATGCTTTACTGAGATCTAGAAATATGCCAATAGTTTTTTCTTTTTTAGTAAAATTAGTAACGATAGAGTTCGTTAAGTCCAAAACAGCATCCTCTGCAGATTTACCACTTCTAAAACCGTACTGATTTGTTGCAATAATATTATGATGATTTAAATAATTAACAAGTCTACTATTCAGCAGTTTTTCGAATACTTTAGATAAGGTAGTTAAAATCGAGATAGGCCTGTAATTACTGACAATGCTTCCATCACCGCCTTTATAAATTGGACGAACCAGGGCTTTTTTAAAACATTTGGGAAAGATACCAGTCTCTATAGCCAAGTTAAAAATATGTACCAACATTGGTATAAATATATGTCTAGCCGATTTTACCAGCGAGGTTGGTATCCCGTCCCATCCTGTCGCTGAGGTATTTTTAAGATTTCTTATGACATTTTCAACTTCAATATAGTCAGTGCTAAATAAAGAAAAAGATGAAAGGTAAGAAGAAGTTGTTATATTTGAACTATCAAGGAGGGACGGAACATTACAATTCGTAATTTGTGTGGCTAAATTTCTACCTACGTTGGCAAAGTACTCGTTGACAGTAGAAACTGCCATAAATGGATCGTCACTTAACCCAAGAAGGTCTGTAGATGTTTTAGAGTTTTTTTTAAGATAGCTTAAATTTTTTATTAAATCCCATGTAGCTTTAGGGTTATTTTTTACTTTAAGAAAGTTATTTTTATCGAATTCTTTTTTAATTTTTTTTAGAAGGTTATTACAAAAATTTTTATATCGATTATAAATTATATTAAGTTCCACATTTTCAGGGTTTTTCTTGGATTTCCGAAAAAGTTTATCTCGGTTTCGGATGCATCGTAAGAGTCCAGGAGTAATCCATGGCTTTAGAATTCGTTTTTTACTAGTTACAGTAACTGCCTTAGAGTGGTTATGTACAATGTCAGAAACTATTTTTACGAGAGTTGTAGTCGCTCTGTCAACATTGTTATCTCTTAGAACTTTGGCAAAGTCATACTTTTCAAGTTCCTCTAAGCAAGCAGCTTCATTAAGTTTCCTCACAGGGTGGCGCATGGTATGGGTTTTTATTTCGAAATCAGAGCAAACAATCACTGGTGCATGGTCTGTAATATACGAATCGAGAACAAGAGTAGTTGATATTTGCTTCGACTTTACCATGACATGATCGAGGCAGTTATTACCACGTGTCGGGAAAGTATGCGCAGATAGTAGACCGTGCGAGGAGACAAGATTAAGATATGGATCTGAATGAGGATCATTATTATTATCTGCTATATTTATATTTACATCACCAATAACTATTATATTATTGTACATATTTAAGTCATGTAGGGTTTTATCTAGGGAATTATTGAATTTGTCAATATGTCTAAAGGATGGGGACCTATAAAGTGCCACGATAGCTGCTGTATTCATTAATTTTAATATAAGACAATTTGCATCATAAAAATCTGGCTGTTCAACGGTGTGAATTATAGTTTGTCTGACATAGATAACAACCCCGTCATTTTGGTGAGTAAAATTAGATGCATAAGAAGTGAAACCGTGTAATATAGGCAGATTGTTACATTTACTGAGCCAGCATTCTGATAAAACTACTACATCAACTTTCACATTTATTCTTTCTAATAAAGTTAACAGGTGTATAAAATTACACCCTATACTTCTAATATTTACATGCAAAATATTAAACATGTTATAATTCTTTGAAGCCAACTGCAAACATTCTTCCGGAGAACAGAGGAATGAATTTTAATCTTATGTTATATGTTGAAGTGTATGTGTTGTGTCTGTAGTTGTTTAGTGTAGTACAATGATAAAAAATACAAGCTATGTCTAAAAAACATACCATGATTTTTTTATTATTATTTAAAGATAGAAAACCAAAATTAATGTTGGGTAAATGCAGGCTTAAACTATAAAACATTGCAATTATAAGATATATTCTTAATTTTAAGAAAATTTGCTCAAATAGTATATAAAAGTATTTTGTAGTAAGTTTATTTTTAATTTTTGTGGATAGAAAACCAAAAGTAGTGTTGGGTAAGCATAAGCACAAACTATAAAACATAGCAATTACAAGATATGTTCCTAACTTCAAGAAAAATTGCTCAAAAAGTACATAAGAATATCCTGAAGGTGCTATAAGGTTTTTCTTATTTTTTATAGGTAAAAAACCAAAAATAATGTTGGGTAAGTGCAAGTAAAAACCATAAAACATAGCACCCACAAGATATTTAAAAAAAGTATAAAAATATTTTGTAAGTATCGTTAATGAGTGAAATAATGTTAATATAAATAGTCACTTTTGTTTAAGTGGCGATAGATCAGCTTCACTTTTTATTTGCTGCAGCGGTCCTCCATCAGACTTACGCACAAATATTTTTCCATGTGATACCCAACAATACTTGTAATCGTTCACTTTTGCAAAGTCTCGACTTAAGAAAAATAGGCGTTTCATTTTAGCAGTAAGATTTTCTGATATAAAGATACGTTTGGTTATTCCCTTAATGTGAATGGAGTCCGTAGTTAAAAATGTGCCGCTTTTATTATTTTTTTTATAAAGATCTATTATTTTTTCTTTTATTAAAACACTTGTAAACTTTACAATAATCGGTTTTGATTCCAAATTCTTTTTTATGGTATGAATACGGTAGATGTCAAAAACTTCATGAGGTAAAATGTTTAAGTTGAGTTTTTTTCCTATATCAACAAGTATATTTAATAACTGCTCTTTAGTTTCCGATCCCTGTATTGGTATATTTTTTATTTCTATACAAGAAGAACGGGAGCTGCGATCCAGCCCTTCAAGCCTTTCCTCCATAGAATTTATGTATTGTAGATTAGCTTGACGGTCCAATTCTAATTTACGTATTTTTTCATTTAGGGAATCATATGTTTTTGACATAAATTCAATAGAGGAGCATATGTCGCTATTTTGTTTTTTAATATCGTCCAATGCCGAATAAACTTTTTCTATTTTTTCTTCTTGTATCGTTTTAAATTCAAGCATCATGTTTTTCATATCATTCATAAAGGAGGTTAACTGTGATTGTGTTCCAGTATCGGAATCAAAGCGTTTACGCTTTTGACGCATATTTATATTTAAACTCTCGGTATCCGTTTGATTTAACAAGTTAGGCTCCGAGCTACAGTGCAAAATCGAAGCGGGCGCTGTCAGCTGTTGCACTTGTGGTGGGGAGCGGTTGATCGGCATCTTTCTCGTAATGTGTATAAGTACCAGGAGTTAATGATTGCAAAGAAGTTTCGATAGGTACGATCGACAGGTCAAGCTAAACTGGTCACTCGCTGCAATAACGAATTATTTCTATGACCGTCCAGTGTAATATGAACTTGTAGCAGAGTAAAGAGTGTGAACCACTGCTATCCTATACTATTTCGCACGATTTAAGCGGTGTCGAGAGAGACAGAGTTCAAGTACATCGCACTCACTCACACTAAGCACAAAGTATCGGACACAGTTTACACGAGCTCTTCGATGGTTCTGCACTCCTATTATTTTAGAAGCATTTTACTGAATAAATTTTAATTAATCATTTAAATTTAGTAAAACAAATGTACACGTCTTATTTCTTCAAAGGTCCGGAAGGAAGGGAAGTTGAAAGCGCCTTTTCCTTTAGAAGAAGTAACCACCACCAAACTTCCATTCGAAATGTTAAATATAAACTACATAGTTATTATAATATTATGTAACATTAAAAAATGAACATTCTCACACCATTAAAATTCACAACGTGCGATTCATTTAAAAACCCAAGTAAATGAAATATACATATTTTATTATTAGAACTTACAAAAATAACTAATGTAAAATGGGAAATGTTATATGTATGGCAGCACTGAGTCCTTTCAAAAAAATTCCTTAGCATAAGATAATATTTAACGACAAATACAAACCAGCTTCAAACAATTTCAAATACATAAGACATAAGTTAATACAAACGCTAAAATTGAAATCTCTTTATAACATATAGGTACTTAAACATTATTTTCAGTGAAAATTTTAAGTATGTTTGAACTCCACATGGAATTTAATGAAGTTAAATCTTAAAATTAAATAAATGCAAATTGCAAGGACTCAATGTGCAGTGGAAAAATTCTGTGAATTGGGTGTAAGTCAAACCTGTGCGATGTATCGGGCGGTGTTACGGCCAACACTGGACGGAAAAAAGTCGCGGTTAAATACAACGATATATCACTATTTAGAGATTAGTTATTTTTTAAACACAAAGTGCAGTATATGTATTTCATTATCATATTTAGTTTTTATTCTGGTGTGAGTAAATTTTAGTTATATAAGATGGCGACATAAAACCGAAAGCAGTAGTTAATTAATAGTTATAAACATTCAGTTTTAATTGCATAATAATAGCAATACCTTTTATTCAAAGACTTAGCAATAATTTATTATACAAGTAATAACTATATAAATTATAAACCTAATTATAAAATATCAGAGTAATAAGACAGTAAATTAATAGAAATCTTAGAGCATGCTCTGCAGTCTATAATATTAAGGGTTTGGGAATTCCCGACAATTTCAAAGTCCCGGGACACGAGACAGCCTACAATCAAAGTCCCGGGAATTCCCGGGACTTTGAGACTTTTAATTTATTTTTGTTTTTTTTTTAAGAGGGGTAACCCTTTTTTGTAGAATTTATATTACTTTCTTAGGTTTACACATTATAAATGAAACTACCTTTTCGGATTTTGTCACGGATTTATTTTGATTTTTAGTTCCCGACGTTTCGAATGCTTTACAGCAATCATGGTCACGGGAGAGACTAAGTTATATAACGTCTCAGAAGTTTATATACTTGTTACAGACAGTGCCCACCCATTGTTTACAATAAAATTCAAAATAGCATCCAAGTACTTTATAAATTTTTAATTCTAAACATTTTAATTTAAAAAAGGTTAGAGTTCCGTACCTCAAAAGGTAAAAAAGGAACCCTTAGTGTCTTTTCGCAAATTACGCCGGCATGTGTGAAAGCTACGTATATTTCGCCGCTGTATACCCGGCGCCAGCTACCCGGTAGCCGGCTCTTGTGAAAAGGCACTTAAAAGATCACTTTCTGGTCCGTCTAGTCTGTCTGTCTTTAAAACAAATTTGTAACTATCAAAAAAAGTATAAATACCTCTAATTAAAGAATTTTGTCAACCCAAAATCTTTATATAACATTCCCACCAATATGACCCCTAATCCCATAATATGTAATAGTCGTTTTCGATGCGTTTTTTTCGTAAAGCAATCAGTGTTGTTTGATGGAAAGTAATATAAAAGTGCAGCTCGTCACTATTGTTACAGTTTCTAGTTGCAATGACTTAGAAACGTAAAAGGTGGTCCTTATCAGTCGCAGAAAAGCGAAATATCATTAATTATGTTCACGAAAATCCTACGACGAAAAAAATTAAACAAAACTAATATATAAATACCTAATTAGTTCGGGATTCCCACTAGCACAAGGAAAAAATTTTTACCTTAATTTTTTTTAAATCGGAAATACACGGTAATTTGATGAAAATGTGTTATCATTTATGAGTAGAAGTTGTTCGTTATAACAAGATGAATGTTGAGGTGAATAAAACTATTTTTTTAACTTTATAACAACTTAACCGCAATATAAGAAACTTCCGTTTAACGAATTACTTGATATAACGAATATTTGTTCCCTTCCGATTTGTTATATAGAGGTTGCACTGTAACTTACGTTAATTTCAGTCTTAATAATTGCTTTGTTTATTTCTTTTAATCACACACAGATTCACTTTTAAGCAGTTAAATCCGATACTAATTAAAACGATGTTAGCTAAAAATGATATAAGTGGCGCTAGGCTCCTTCAATTATTTGAAAATAATAATGACCACATAACAATTTCGACAATCTTGTCTCGTCTCGAGTCTCGACCCAAAAGTCCCGGGACTCGAGACGGCCAAAATTACGAAAATTCCCAGGACTTCGAGACACGAGACTTCCCGGGACCCAAACCCTTTAAATATTATATTATGTATACTTTTAAAGCTAGGACATAAAAATATTTTATAAACATTCTCTGAGAGAAACAGAAAAGCCGAATGTTACATTTTGTATATCAAATATAATATCTTCAGGCATTAAAGTGTGGTATTAAAAAAATTGAAATATCCAATTTAATTAAATAAAGCAATAAATTGCTACTCATTTTTATTTGAAAAAGGTATATCAAAAGTGAAAATATGTCTTAAAAAAATTAAAAATAATTAAGACATTCCATATAAATTCCCAAAAATCGACAGTAAAGTAGTATATATGAATAGTGCCAAAGCTAGTTTGTAACTAATCACAACATTATTTGGCATTTCTTATAGTTATTATACCTTGAGTCCAAAGACCATTTTCAGAAACTGCTCATAATGTATGGTGATAACTCCATCTTGGTCAGTATCAAACTGACGAAAAGCTGATGTTAAGGTCTGTAAAAAAATTAAGCATTCTTTTAGAGTCCTATAAAAGCTTATTTAAATTGATGTCTATCTCAATTGGAACTTCGACTTTGTATATAACTTTATATTTTATAAACCAGTTAAAGTAGGTACATTTTTTAAAAACTCTTTTTAAAAACTTAAAAATAAGTATGATAAATAAAAGGAAACACATTAAACCACTTACATATAAAGTGATACAGCATTGAATAAAGTCATCAAATAGTATGGTCCCTCTACCAAATCTATCAAACTTTTGCACCATAATGTTGACAATTTCATCAGATAATCTATATCCAAATGCTGTGAGGGCATTTTTTAATTCAACTTTGTCAATATTTCCAGAACTGTCTCTATCAAAAGAGCGGAAACAATTTTGCCAATCACTCACATACTTCCATAGAGCTCCAAAATCCTCAAATGAAATAACTCCTCTGTTTTGTTTGTCAAACATACCTACAACATCAAACATCATAACATTTTGTTTTATCTTAATTTTATATTGAACTAGCGCCTCACCCTTGCTTTGCTTGGGTTCATCCCTAGATCTAAAGGGAGAAAAACTGCAGGTTCCGCTAGTAATAAATATAGCCTATGTTACTCAGTAATAAAATAGGTTTCTAATGGCAAAAGAATTTTTGAAACCGGTCCAGTAGTTTTTGAATTTACTTGTTACATACAAAAATACAAATCTTTCCTCTTTATAATGTTAGACTTTAAAAAAATAGATACTTGACATAAATTGGTTGGTATGTCACCAACACCATGACAAGTTTTTCAACAGGTCACTCTCTAACAGACATTTTTTAAGGTAAAAGGAATAAACTTGGTATATCATTAAAAAAATCAACCCAAACTTCATATTTAGTTCACTCACATTTATCTTTTTTATGTATTGATATAATTTTCTATTTGTTAGATTACACATCTAAAGTAAATAATAAACAATAATAATCTTTATGAAGATAAAAACTTGTTTACACTAAAAGTATAAACTAAAAATATCTTTATCAATTAATTTCTCCATTGATTTACCTATCATGAGTCGCACTGTTTCTGGATTGAATGGATTCCAAGTTCCATTTGACAATGCTTGCTGTAATTCATCTGCTGAAATATACCCACTCCTGTCTTTATCTACCCTGGAAAATTTTATTACTTTCAATTATGTAATTGAAATATTCAGCATTTTTACTGTTAATATTGTGTAACTATTATGACTCACATTTTAGTGGTAAACTATGGTACCAACTCTTATAAATAATAATGACCTTTCATAATTATAAGCTATAACAATTACAGGTACATACCTTCTGAAGATATCCCACAAAAATTCTCTGCTAGGCATTGGAGATTGAAAAGACATTGTTGTCTAAAACATAAAGAATAAATAAATTTATTTATTTTACTTTAATTCATACACAAAGTAATAATTAATCAAGGTTTTTAGAAAGAAAAAATTAGGTTATTTAGGCAATAAACAATCATTTGAAAGTCACAACACTATCTATAAAAACCTGTAGAAAATGAAGTAAGACTTACAGATCAAGTGGTAAGAAAAATGGCAAATAAAGTATGCCTATAACTGTTTCAAACTATAGGCCTTGTATGTTCTAACAACAGTGTATTACAATATAATTACCGTATAAGATTGTCTTCAGATCTGAATTTATGAATACGATATTAGTATACGTGGATGATTAATTCAAGTAGTAAGTATACCTGTAGTCTTTGAGTATACCTATACTCACGGATGTTTTTATAATAAATAATTTATATGTCAGTGTCACCGTTCACGCCGTCACAGTTGAACCATAGAGTATATTGCTACATATATAAAGTTGAACTGAGAACTCCTCAGAAAAATTAAAGAGTAGAAGTCATCAAGTCAGGCAAAATAAAAACCGAGTTAACTATAGTTTACTCATTTAGGTCAGTTAGCATGTCATTAGGTGTGAGTGAAACAAATTACAAAACATGGCTGTTCGCTTATATTATTTTAAACGTGTCACCTAGGAAGATTGACAAAGCATGGAACCCACGCTAAAAGAAGATATGAAATGCATATATTCTACTTTTTTTTACTTACGATGTTAATAGTGCGTAAGAAAGAGACATATAATGCCGTTCGTTTTCGTTATTATGCAGGTTGTCACAAGCTAATTTTTGGATAGTGATGAGCTTGTATGTATACGTTACAGTTAAGACCCGTTTTAGTTGGAACTAGTTTTTACTAGGTAAAACTAGTTTTTCCCAAGGGGCTTAGTAAAGACTAGGTTTTCTCGATCCATAGGTTAGGTTAAATTAGGCCCGAAGGGCCAAACTAAGGCAGAAATAGGAGCTCCGTCAACACAGTTAATCGCACCGCGCACCTTAGAAGGGTTAAGTTTTGATAACGAGCTCTAAGAACTGAAAACTGTCGGCGGAGCTCCTACCTTGATTACAAAAATTCATGCAGCCAATTCACCAATACGTGGTAATAAAGAACATTTGAAAAGGATTACTTTCATTGCAGTCGGGTGAAAAAACCACGTTTATTCTACAACTTTTACTTAACCATAGACATAACACCAGTTTAAATAAAACTATATTCATTTATTTTAATGTCTTTATTAATAATAAATAAAATAGTAACGTAATAACAAGCACTCATTGACCTTTAAATACAATTGTTTTAGATAAATATGTGCGAATTATCCATTTAGTTTTAATTTTATCATTTTTAGGAAATCTGCAACAGTTTTGAAATGATTATCGACAACCAGTTTTACATCACTAGTTACTTATAGTTGCCGCAATTTATTTTTGAGAAAAATCATAAAAAAAGCAAATATGTGTATTCTTTTGAGTAGATAGACATACAGTACCAATTCATTTTACCGTTTATCACTTTTATATTTCCAATATTGAACAATATATCTCTAAACTAACCGATGATATGTTAAGGATTCGTCCTCATTTCCTTTTCTCAATTCCTTTCTTCAATTACGCAAGACATCTTTTCCAGAGCACTGTACACCTCACGAAGAAACTTTCTGGCCACGTTTTTAGGCAGAAAGTAATATTAATATCCCTTTTTTCACCCAAAAATTCGACAAACTCCCGACATATGTCAACAAAACATAATACTAAAAAAAGAGGTTGATAGCCGACTTCAAAGTTTTTGACGTCTTGGATAGAACATTTTTATTTGTTAGTATTAAATGGTGACCAAAGGTGACCATTTGACATTTCTCATTTTTTGCTTTGTGACACGTTTAAAAATAATATAAGCAAACAGCCATGTTTTGTTTCACTCACACCTAATGACATGCTAACTGACTTAAATGAGTAAACTATAGACTACTCGGTTTTTATTTCAGCCTTCCGTCTACTCTCTTTAATTAGTTAATTAGTCTGAGCGTGTCACAAACACTGATCTCTATAGTATGTACACTGACCTCTTTAATACCACTGGGCACTGGACTGGCTGTTGTCAACGTGCTTTTGTGGCTGCTTGATATTCGCCATTTTGGCGCTGTCCGCCGCTGTCGGGCGTAGCGAGAGTTCGTGGTACTAAAACTAATGATGTCGATATAAAGATTTTAATTTTCTTATTTTTTTATTTTTATTAATCACTAACCGTATCATCATAATTACTACTTATGTTATATTAACAACGAAAATGCAAAATTACTTTACAGTAAACAAACTCTTCTCGCTGTCATTTGCAATATACGTAAAAATTAGTTCTCGGGACTCTTGCTAGTGGCGCTTCAAATGGACACAAAAAAATTGCTGTCAAACTAGAGGTCAGTGACTGGACTGAACTTTTTATTTTTATTAATAAATAACCGTATCATCATAATTACTACTTATGTTATATTAATAACGACAATGCAAAATTACTTTACAGTAAACAAACTCTTCTCGCTGTCATTTGCAATATACGTAAAAATTAGTTCTCGGGACTCTCGCTAGTGGCGCTTCAAATGGACACAAAAAAATTGCTGTCAAATGCTTGGAACAGCCTGTCCAATCACTGACCTCTATAATACCACTGTCCATTTATCGCTCATATTAATTAATTTTGATTAAGCATCGTTTGTTCGACGACTATTGGTGATTGTTCGATCATAAAAACAATTAAGTTCCCAATTATTAATTATTTTTTGTGTACCAAATACCAATGTAGTGATGATATTCGAAATGGAGCACAGTTCACAGGTTACTATATACTAGTCAAAAAGTGGAGCATTATTTATAATGTCTTTTTTTTACATATACACCATGATATGCACTATGCATCGCTCAGTCGCCATCCCAGTATTTTCTATACTCTTTGGTCGCCATTATACTGCTGTGCATGCGCAGTGTAGGTACTATACTCTATGGTGTAGGCGTGAAGTGATGATTTGTTTATTAGATATAAAATAATTAATAATTGGGAATTTAATTGTTTTTATGATCGAACAATCACCAATAGTCGTCGAACAAACGATGATTGATCAAAATTAATTAATCTGAGCGATAAAAATAAAGATATCTACGGCCTTTTCCAATTACAGCGTTAACCACTTGATCCCCGCCGGTACCTATGTGTACCACTTCCGGCGTTACCGTAGATCCCCGCTGGTACCTATGTGTACCAGCTCGCCCTCTGCGCTTTTATCACTTATTACACAACGAAATCGCTATATTTTTTGCTAAATAAGTAATGCACGCTACCTTTAGAAATTTTATTACATATATAATGAAATATTATTTTAATCAGATTCCGGCAACATTAAAAACAAATGCGCCAAAAGTTGTTAAAATTTAAAGTAAAGCGCGCGCGACTCGCTATTGGTTTAGTGAGATTTAAAAATTGAAAACAAGTGAATTTGTGCCTTAAACGCAGGCATATTAATTGTTAATATTCTTTGCTACTATTGATATACTAATTAATTTATATTTACGTTATAATGTTAGTTTTTTGGTTAAAGTAATTCTGATGTATTGAAATTTGTAAATAAAGTCGCCATTATTTTACATGAATTTGGACTATTACTCACTTATTTAGTATCTGATAAAGGTAAATTACTGTAGAAAAATAAATATAATTTCATATTTTCAGTTTTTTGTAGCATATTTCAATAGTTTTATAATATAAAATGTGTTTATTTATAAATAATAATAATATAAGCCTATAAGCTGTCAAATGTGACATATTTGACTTTCCTCAAATTTGAGCTAGACATTGACACATGTCGATATATTATGCTATCGATGATATCGATATTTTAATATAAAAAATGTATAGTGAAGAAATATGTGTTAGCTCGTTCTAGAATAAAATGTTATATAAAATTTAAATATTCTTATGTATTTCAAATTAAATCAAGTATACATAAGAGTTTCAATACAAAGTCTAACATAATATACTATATTATTATAATAGCAATACAAAGACCTTCTAAAATAAAATATTTTTTTCTTGACGATCTCGAGTGTTTATAGTAGCTTGAAATGGGTGTACGAGTACAACACGTACTATATACCTAGATAACTTATATACAAACTATCGTCCCCTTCGGACGATAGTGTTTGTATATACATTTTGATGATTTCCATATAAAATAAACGGTTATATACTTTTATTATTCAGATATTTTTTATAGATAAACTTATGGAGAGTTCCCAACAAAACAAAAACAAGTATTCAAAATGTTCCAAAATAGTCAATAGAACATGAATTTTTCCAAGTAATTCCAACAGAATTCGGAGCGAAGACAAATACGACAAAACAAATAAAGAAGAAAAGGATTAATATCATGAAACCGATAAAATCACTTTTTCTGATACATATGATACATTTTTACAAAATAATTTCATCAAGACCCGGTTATAGCTTGCTTCAAAATACATATTGTCATTTTTATAGTAAATTAATCATTTTTTTGTAAATAAAATAAAGTCTATGCTGCTCGCTGAAAATAAAGCTTTCTCTAGGTGATTTTATAAATTGGTTTTGGACTTTCGGAGCCTATACATTACAATGAAACAAGTGAAATCTTTTTTCTTTTTATAATATTAATGTATAAAAATTCCTTTTTTGTAAATTTATTGCTGCTTTGAATACTGGATAAGAAAAAGACAACCATCTAGAGTAAATTATTAGTTTGCTTTTGAATACCTAAAGGATTATCTGGATTAAAAGGTGAGATCAGAAAATTTTAGAAGTAAGGATCTTTGAGGCCAATTACTTTAAACTAAATACTGTACGTAATGGTCTTTTTTGTTATCAATTTTAGTCATCAAAAACTATAAGAGCTATATTATTGAATTGCAAAATAAAAATTTTGTACCATATAAGCGGAATAATTTTTATTATATTATTTAAATAATTAAAACTTTAACTGAACTTTTTATATAAAACTTGCCTCCAATATTTTAGTTTCAATGAGAATTATTACTTTAGCAAGATATGTTATTAGTTTTTGAGCGTTTGCAATTACAAATTTTAATGCAAAATTGACTTTATTTCTCATGAAAATACTATATTATGGACAATTTAAATTATACAACTTATGATTAGATTATTGAATATTCGAAAATAATATAGTTTTGTCAAAAAAAAATTACATAATATAATGAAATACAATAATGTATTCCATAAATAATATTCATATTACGAAATACTTAACATGATAGCCAGATTTCTGACTCTTGCATTTATGAGATAATTATAATATTTTTTATTTTATATTTTATGAAAATTTGAATGCTCAATATAGTAATATTTTAAATCTCGTATATATATGCATAAAAATAAAATATCTGATTTCAATTGCTGTACATAAATATAAAACTGTTGAGGGGTACAGCATTACTACGCATCAAAATATTTAAAATTATTATTATCAGTACAATAATTTGGACAACTTTACATGTTTAAATATTTAGATTCTTGAATGAAAAGTATAAAGGTTTCATAATATAAGTGATATAGTTAGCTTGTATATTTAAAATTTAAGCTAAATAATAAATACAAAAATGTGAATTATATTGAAATACGAGTGTTTTTAAAAATAACCTCAATTTTTCCCTTTTATAATAAAACCAACTGAATTCTAATCACAGTGGATTGTGTTCAAGATTTATTGGTGTATGTTTTTAAAGTAAGAACTAATATGTATTTAAGTGTAACTTTTGCTAAGAATCTACTCACTATATCCTGATGATTGCTTTTAAAATTGCGCGGTAAGCTGTGTAAATACATCGAACGAGCCGCGATATTTATAAAGTTTTGAATGTGATTGTTACTTACAACTAATGAAAATAATTCAATGAATGGTTTTGTGTGACTACATGTTTATTCACAAAGTAGTTTTTCAAAATTAGTGTAAATATAAACCCTGGTATTATCAGAAATCATTGTAATACAAAAAGTAGAATATTTTTAGCTAACGTTAATATTTTACAAGCTTATTTATGATTTATCAATACTTTAAAGTACATTTTATATACTCTCATAAATGCTCAAATTATTTAAGAATCCAAAACAACTGAAACATTTAAAATCGCTGCTGTATATTTTAAATTGTAAATGTTTTTTTATGTTATGGTAGAATCGGCGAAAAATGTTAAACGGGCTCGGTGATTATTCGGTGTTGCATGTCATAATGCGCGGGCGTCTAGTGGTTAAGGCGCATTATGCGGCATAATGCTCAACGTTGAATGTTTCTAATCTCCATGGTTGAATGTTCCAACTACAACAGCGCTTCGCACAATCGAACACTGCTTTTGCGCGATGCTGTGTTAAAAAAATAAATATACCGTGTATCGATGAAGGTTACAAGAGTAATAACAATGACTTTTTTTATATTCCACGTTTATAATGTGAATACAATTTTATTTTAGAATTCAAAACTACAAACATATTTATTTTGCAGAAATATATAATCGAATCATTATATTCACGTTCCAATTAGCATCAGCACAAATCGGCATTGTGCGCCACTGAGTCGCATTATGCTCTGTAATTGGAAAACAGGGCTAGTAAGGGTGTCCAACTTAAGGGTGAACATTTGTTTAATTAATTATAAATAAATAAAAGACGAACTAACAATTTTTACATTCGAACATTGACGAACAAACGACGAATAGACAATTAAAAATAAAAAAATCCGAAAATCAAAACAAGTTGGGTCAACTTCAGTGAGCCCGGATCACGATAAATATTTTACGTGTACCAGTTGCCATGGACGAATTTAGTCTCCTTAATCTCAATCTGTGGGACGAATATACTAACATATTACGTCCATCATGGAGATTAGAGAGTTAGTCTATTGTATTAGTCATAGATGAAAAATAAAGTATTAGTCTCTAACCTCCATGACGTCCATGATCAGTATTCAGTTGCTTAAAAGTATTGCCATATGAATTATGAATAATAGATATTCAACTTAATACAATAATTACACTTAAGACTTTAGAAGAACTTTTATTTTAAAGTTAAAGTTTCCTTTGAGATTTACTTAAAAATTAGGCCATATATTACAATAAAATGTGAATTGTTATCCAAAAATTGTAATTATTATAGTCATTATTTATATTGTACACGCAAAAAAAAACAATTGAATATATGTATTGAATAATTGAATATATATAAAACACTACTGCTTATAAAATATACTGATTAATCTCTATCCCATTATGAAATATGAATTACGGCTGAATAAAATACGTTCTTGTATACACCACAGGAACTACATTAAAAAAACAACTCAGAGTTTCTTTGATATTAAAATGGCGGATGTCTCAAGCGATGAACGGAAAGTAAAGTTAACTAAAAATGGTAAAGTTGTAAAAAGACGCTTACGAAATCCAGAAGGTAAGACTGCTGTTTTTTCCTCGGATTTTGTGGGTAATATCATTCATCATTTATAAATTACTACCCATTTATATCCATTGTTTGACGTTTAGGGTAGTATTAAATTTTTGACTCTTACTACATTTTTGATACGTAAGTCATATTATAAATAGTTAGAACAGTTGTTTTGAATGATTATTTATTTGTATTTTATGTTACGATTTATGTTACATATAGTTCTACTTGGTTAACCATTATGTTATACTATTTAATATATAGATAGCATATTATAATACATGTTTAAAGTTATTGAATAGTTTAAGTTATTGACCAATTACATATTTTTATTTTTTCAGAATGGCACAAACAAAAACAGAAGCGTTTAAGAATCGCTGGATTGGAATATATAAATGCAAATGGCAAAATAGTTCCCCCAAAGCAACCTGGACCTGATTGCAATTGCCGCCGAAAATGTTTTCAAAAAGTTCCTGAAGATGTTCGACTTAAAACATTTCAAGGTTTTTATTCCATGAAAACTCACGATGAACAAAACGCATATCTTTTCGGACTTATGAGACAAGTTGATGTTAAACGGAAAAGAGTTAAATCTAGCAGTAGACGAACATGCACGTTTGAATATTTCGTAAGAGTTAAAGGCCGTGAAACTCAAGTGTGCCAGACAGCCTTTAAAAATATACATGCAATAACAGAAAGAAAGGTCAGAGTACTTTGCAAAAAAATGGACGATGGAGTAATGTTTCCAAGTGACAATCGTGGTAAAAATAGCCATAGGCGTTCTGGTGAAGTACGGCTTCCTTCCGCTGTTATAGATCAGATTAAAAATCACATTTATTCCATAGTTCATACTCATAGATTGAAAGATTTTATCAGACTTGACAAAATTGCCGGTTTAGAAATTAATATATCAAAAATGTGGAAAGACTATATAAAGACTTATGACCCAGACAACATATCAGCCACAATGCCTAAATCAAAAAGAAATGTTGATATAGTCTTATCTAGTGAACCATCTCAGCCCACACAGCATGCAGTTCCACAAGACACTTTTGCTCCAATTGCTTATCCCGGAAGTGGTCACCTGGTTAATATTGCAGAAAATTATTTTGAAAATCAATATCAAACTGCATTAGCAACTACTACAAATTCAACAAACTTTTATCCAACACAAAGTGGCCCACAAGGTATGGGCATACTTTTACAATCAACAGTATCTAGAGCAACTCAACCTACTGCCTTCATTTTGCTTCAAACTAAGCCTGAGCCGCAACAAGACAACACATTAGCTATTGCTAATGTACCTTATAATCACAATATAAGTGAAGTACAAGAGAATGAAAAAAGTTCAAAGAAATCAAAAAAAGAAAGAAAAAAAGGCCCTCTTGTCAAACAATGGAGGTATACAAATATATTTCATGATGAAATTAATGGAGCAGCATTAGTAGCTATAAAAACAAGACTGGGAATGTACTATGCAGAAAGTGATGCTGCAAGAAAAAAGGCCAAGCAGGCCAGACCTCAAGAATCAGTACAAACCCAAACACAAAATGAACAACCTCAAATTAGAACTGAATTAGCACCCATCAGACCCCAACATCAGCCTCTCAGGTCACATACTGTTACAATATATACATAACACAGTGAGGGCTAATATTAGTTTTGTCACAAATCTAAATAATTATGTATGGGTATTGATGCTTATCTGGAAATAAGCTTTTTTCCTAATAAAATGAGACAGGAGCAAAAGCTGGGTATAGTGTATTGTATATTGAACTGTGATTAAATTTCGTTTATTTCGGTTTTCCAAGGTTTGGACATATAAAGGATATTCTTTAGCTTCTTTTATATGTTAAATAAGTATAAACATAACAGCTAATTTTCTGTATAAGCTTATCTTTCTCTACATACCTACCATTAAACATTCTGTGCAAAGCAGTTGTTAGCCCTCAGTAAAAGTATAAATATTCACATATGACTGATATAAAGCAATCTTAAGTTAGAAATTATAACCATTTAAATCTAAATAGGTTATGCATTTTATTTATCTAAAACTGCTACTTTTGTATTATAATTGACACATTACTCACATAAGCAAAAAGAGTAGTAAAGTGTATTAATATACTTTGCTTAATTCCTTTGAATTTTTTAAATAATTCTAGAATTAATGTAACCCCAGTGTCTTGTTAAGTAGCAATAAATATTTAAAATATTTTAATTCCATACAGTGGTCTTTAGTCATTAATTTTAGGATTTTATAGAAATCATGATATTATCATAGTTATATTATTATTCAATCATGTATTTTTTTAATATGAATCACTCGCATCTATGATGATGATGTATTACAATTTTAATGTAATATTAAATGGATAATGTATTTACTGTCATGTATTTTTATTTAGTCTTCAGCCCTTTTTAACGTTTCAGTGCTGGGGGTGGGCCTCCCTCAGTACGAGGGGATCAGGCCATAGTCCACCGCGCTGGCCTAGTGCGTGTTAGCCGACTTCACTTATCTTACGAAAATTTATTTCTCAGAGTAGGTTTCCTCACGATAAGAAGTAAACCGCTATTAAACTCATTTAAAAGTAAATTCATTTTTAACTGCCTTGATGGTGTAGTAGCTGCACATCGGGAGGTCCTGGGTTCTAATATTTCTTCAGTATTTATTGCTTTAACCTTTCTGTTAGCTTTTTTAAGATATAAGTTTCTATTACATTTAATTTAGCCAGCGTAAGCAATTTAAATATTTAAGAAAATGATAAAAAAACCCATTAGATACCTATTGTGTTTTCCTGTAGTAAAAGTTAGGTATCCTACATGTCGGCATGAATACTCTTGTATTCATTCCTTTTTAGTGTCCCATTGCTGGGCACGGCCCTCCCTTTAATACGAAGAGGATTAGGCCATAGTCCACCACGCTGGGCAAGTGCGGGTTGGCGGATTTCACGTCTCTCGAAAACTTGCAAGGTTTTCTCAGACATACAGGTTTCCTGACGAACATTTTCCTTCGTCGTAAGACAAGTGGTAATCATGTTAGAAATGATTCGCATATGAAAATATCAGAGGTTCGGGACCCAGATTCAAACCAGCATGGCTCGGTTATCCAAGCGAGCGCGATACCACTGTCTTAATTAAAATATTTTTGAAAAATCCTTATTGAAATAGTCGTTTATAAATAATATCAGTATAATAATATTATATAGGTTTTTAGAAATTGTCTGGGTCTGTGATCACATCACGAGAAAACTACTGGGCAGAATTTGATACGATAATAGCTGGTCGGATACTTTTTATTGCAGGCAATTTATACTAACAGTAAAAATAATAATATAATAATAAGTACATAATAAGTTTAATATTTTTGCGTATAACTAACATCCAGACAGAACAAACAAAAGGTTTAATCATTAATAATTTACGTAACGCGTTTGCTTGCGTTATAGTGATGTGGGTTCAAATCTGGTATCATACCTCCGATATTTTCATGTGCAAAATGCAAATCATTTTTAACAACTTTTGGTAAGAGGGAGGAACATTTTATTACATACAAGGCTTTGTCATACTTAGGCTATTTAGGCTTAGTTTATACAATTGTAAGAATTATTTTCACATTTTTAATGTAGTTCCAAGTAAATTCACATTGCCAGTACCAGTGATTGTTTGAAGGTTTATAGATTTCACAACACCTTATTATTATAGTAAGAAAACGAAAACCATTATTTTAAATTTTTATTAAACTTAATTTACGCAGACAGTACACACGCTCCACCAACTTCTTTGATCTTCTTTTCAGCTGTTTTGGAGAAGAACTTGGCTTTGACAATGACTGGCTGTTTGGGCAGTTTTCCCTTGCCAAGCAATTTGTAGTAACCCTATAAAAGATATATCTTATGAGTTGGTTTATATTTTATACATTATTATTATTATTATAGTTTAATAAATTTCAAATAGGCATTTGCTATATTTTACTCGATAGATATTTGTAAAATGTATTTACCACTTATATAGGTGGCATGCAAATAGATGTAGCATGTGTTTATTTCAAAAAGTCAAGAATTACCCTTAAATTATATATCACAACAAACAAGCAAAAAAACTAATAAACTAAAAATCAACACATACAAGAAAATTTGGTGTAAATTGGAGATGCAAAAAATTCAGGTTTAACCAATTATGAATATTTAATCCAAAATGATAACTGAATATTAAAACAAAACCTATCATCATCTCAGCCAAAACACGTCCACTGCTGGACATAGGCCTCCCCCAAAGATCTCCACGACGACCGGTCTTGCGCCCTCCGCATCCAGTGGGTTCCAGCGACTTTGACCAAGTCGTCGGTCCACCTTGCGGGAGGCCTGCCCACGCTTCGCCTCCCGGTACGTGGCCGCCACTCGAGAACTTTTCGTCCCCATCGATCATCCGTTCTGCGAGCGATGTGCCCCGCCCATTGCCACTTGAGTTTGGCTATTCGGCGGGCTATGTCGGTGACTTTGGTCCTTCTGCGTATCTCCTCATTTCTGAGTCGATCTCGCAGGGAAACCCCGAGCATAGCCCTCTCCATTGCTCTCTGTGTGACCTTGAGCCTTCTTATGAGGCCCATCGTGAGCGGCCACGTTTCTGTGCCGTATGTTATCACTGGTAACACACACTGGTCGAAGACTTTTGTCTTGAGACACTGCGGTATTGGAGACGAGAAAATGTTACGTAGCTTCCCGAACGCTGCCCATCCGAGTTTGATCCTCCGATTGACCTCTTTCTCGAAGTTGGACCTACCTAATTGGACAGTTTGTCCTAGGTATACATACTCGTCAACAACTTCGAGCATAGAGTCACCGATAAAAACTGGAGTGGTAGCAACATGGACGTTTGACATAATTTTCGTCTTGTCCATGTTGATTTTTAGACCAACTCGTTCGGAGACTCTATAGAGGTCATTGAGCATTCTGCTAAGGTCCTCCATGGTCTCAGCCATAACCACAACATCGTCGGCAAATCGAAGGTGAGTGATGTACTCGCCGTTGATATTGATGCCCCGTCCGTCCCAGTCCAGGAGCTTGAAGACATCTTCCAACGCAGCGGTAAACAATTTCGGCGAGATGACATCGCCTTGTCGTACTCCTCGCTGCAGTTAGATCGGTCTCGAGTCCTGATCCTGAAGTCGGACTGACATAGTGGCGTTTTCGTACAGACACTTCAACACTTCGACGTACCGGTGGTCAATTTGGCACCTTTGGAGAGACTGAAGCACAGCCCAGGTCTCGATCGAATCAAAGGCTTTTTCGTAGTCCACAAACGCCAAGCAAAGAGGCAAGTTATACTCCTCGGTCTTCTGTATAACCTGCCGCAGCGTATGAATGTGGTCTACGGTACTAAAGCCTCTGCGGAAGCCAGCTTGTTCGGGAGGCTGGAAGTCGTCAAACCTGCTTTCAAGACGGTTCGTAATGACTCTCGAAAACAGCTTGTAAACATGGCTCAGAAGCGCTATGGGTCTGTAGTTCTTTAAAAGGGCAGTATCTCCTTTTTTAAAGAACAGTACCACAACGCTTCTGCTCCATGCTCGTGGGGTTTTGCCTTTGCATATGACGGAATTAAAAAGCTTCTGAAGGGCCCTAAGGATCGGTTCTCCACCCGCCTTCAGAAGTTCGGCCGTAATTCCATCTGCACCCGCTGCTTTGTTGTTCTTAAGCTGTTTGAGAGCCATTCTAATCTCGCTCAGGCTGACGTCCGGGATCTCTTCGGTATAGTGTCGGGTTAGTCTGGCCCTCGGGTCGTTGTCCAGACTGATGGGTTGTCGTGTTGATGTGTATAGCTGCCCATAAAATCTCTCGATCTCTCTCATAAGCTCAGGATTAGATGAGACGATCCTACCGTCATCCGTTTTGAGTTTAATGAGCCGGCTTTTTCCAATAGACAGATTTCTCGCAAAAACTTTGGAGCCTTTGTTTTGCTCTATTGCATCTATAATGCGCTCGGTATTATAGTTGCGAAGGTCACGTCGTAGGGATTTCGAAATCTGTCTATTAAGTTGCCGGTACTTGAACGCGTCATCCGACGAGTGCAAGATCATCTCTCTCCTTTCCTTAATGAGCTTGAGCGTAGGATCGGAGATCTTTTTGGGTCTATTTCTAGAGGAAAATCTCAAGTGCTTAGACCCAGTTGATTGGACAGCTTCCACAAACCCATCATTATAAGAGTCCACATCGCTTTCTAGGCAATCGAAACGGTTTTTTAGTTCCAACTGAAAGCTCTCGGGGTTTTGGATTTGGTATGGCGCTGGTCGGAGTGTAGACTTCATCAGTCGAGATCGTTCGAGCCTTACGCTAATATTCAGTGTACCTCTGACAAGTCGGTGATCGCTCCCGGTTTTAAAGGTATTGATCACAGAGACATCGCTGAACATTTGCTTTCTCGTTGACATGATGAAGTCTATCTCGTTTTTAATTGCACCATCAGGGCTCATCCACGTCCACTTCCTGTGGTTTCGTTTTTTGAAAAAGGAGTTCATCATATAGAGTCCCTCCTTCTCCATAAAACGTGCTAGTAAATGACCCCGACGGTTTCGACTTCCAAATCCAAATTGCCCCACTCTCAGCTCATCGCCTTCTCGTTTGCCCAGTTTCGCGTTAAAGTCTCCCATGACAATGGTAAAGTGGGTTTTGGAGCTATGCATGGCTCTACTAATGTCCTCATACATAGACTCCACCTCCTCGTCGGAATGTGTTGAGGTCGGCGCGTACACTTGAACTAATTTCAAGGAATAACGTTTAGTTATCCGCAGGACAAGGTACGCCACCCTGGTCGACACGCTCCCGATCTTTACCACGTTGTTCACGATAGACTTGTGGACAATAAACCCGACACCACCCTGGGACAGTTGGTCGCCCTCCCGGAAATAGAGCAGGTTACCAGATTTAAGTGTTATCGAGTTCTCGCCCTCTCTTCGAACCTCCGATAATCCTATAATATCCCATCGTAACCTGCTCAATTCTTCCTCAAGTTCAGCAATTTTCTCGTCATTTCGCAGTGTGCGCGTGTTTAGTGTTGCCAGGTCGAGTCGTCGTTTATGGTAGCCCGATCTCATCCGGAGATTCTTAGCACCCCCTGCCCCACCGTAACCTAGGTCGCTACCATGACCAGGAATAGCGGGGCTGCCGGGTACTGGGGGCCGGTCCTGTGTGTTGTTCATTTTGGGGGGAAATTGCCATAATCGCCACGCTTGGCAGGCGGGTTGGCGATCGCAGTTAGTTACCAGTGTGCTCGGAAAATGCTGCTGCCCATCCTCCGGTATATATGCCTTAGTCGCCTTTTACGACACCCTCGGCTAGAAAAGGGGGTAGTGCTATTCTATGCCGGCACTACACGGCTAATACAAAAACAAAACCTATATACATATTATATTATAAATATGTTTTGGAGGATTAATGTCAACAGAGTGACAGATACTCTAAAATGGAATAGCACATACTTTTACCATAAAATGTATGGTTCCCATGGAGTATTTTGTTATACACTAGAGATGAATTGCTACTGAAGCAAGGGTCACTAGACAGCATGTAAGTTAATAACATAGGACAAACCAAATAAATATGAATTTGGAATATTCTGTTCATTTCTTGTAAAAGTATTCATGGTAATATTTTTTTTAATGATTTATTAATTTGATTGATGTTCATATATAAATCTATTATTTTGATATTGCATTAATTAAATATTATACTTACAGCTTTAACAATATTAATTACTGGAACTTTTCCATCTGAGGCATTGGCGTATTTAAGCCTGGCTTGCTCAGAAACAAGAGTCCATAACTTGTCTAGATTCAGCACAGGGCAAAATTCCTTGTTTCTTCTTAAATGGTAATTTCTCATTCCGAGCTACAATAAAAAAAATTGCATTAGTATAGGATATGTTAACCCTTAACACCACAGGTGGGGGAGTAGGGTCCCCCAACAACTACATTTGTGTGAATATTTTTATTATTTTGGCTATTACGCAGTTGCAAGTCCGGGTATTCCCAGTGCCACAGGAGAGCTCAAGGCCAGCAGACGTGCGTCGGGTTACCACAAACCGGTTAGCAGGTACGTGCTTTTGGGGGACCTAGCTCCCCCACGTGTGTAGTTACGTAAGTAATATTTTTTTACTAATTTCTTATTTATTTGTGTTTTTGTAGATTTTTGGCGTACGACATACAAAAAAATGAATCCCCAACAGATTGAACAACTCGTAAATAATCCAGATTTGGATGAAAGTGAAAATGAGGAGATTTTATTGGAGTCAATATCCTATAATGTGATAATTATTTAATATGTAAACAAGAGGTATACGTTACCCCTGTGATTTTGCATGTTTTATGAGTATTTGAGAATTTTATGATTGTTTTGTATTTTAGATTATAAGACTGTTGAGAAAAAAAGATTAAGTTTGTTTTTAGTTGCTAAGTTAATTTAGTATTTCACCTTTGAACTAGGCACTGAAAATTTGACAGTGAACTATGGCATTTTTTTTGTTAGACGCTAGGAATGTGGTTTTTATTTTTCTAATCTTAATAAAACTTTTTTACTATATTTATAATAAGTCTTTTATTTATTTTTTGAAAAGAAATCCAAATTTTATTTTGCAATGAAGCTGTTAATAGTCGTTATATGAATGGGGGAGCTAGCTCCCCCACGTATGTAATTGTGTCGCTAGAAATAGCGTGTGGTGTTAAGGGTTAAATATCTTTAAAGCAGTACTCTTTCTACTTAGTATAACCAATAATTATTAACAACACACAGTAACATTATCTAAAAATTACTTATATTTGTATCTGCATCACTGTATACATTTTCAAAGTGCAATAAAGAATATAATAATGTAATAAAAATACCGATTTCATGTTCTGACGTTTAAAAAGTGACTAAAGACAAATTCTTACCTTGCCAAAGTATCCAGGGTGGTACTTGTCCATGTTAATTCTGTGGTGATGTTCACCACCAGCGTTACCGCGACCTCCAGGATGCTTGCGGTGCTTTCCTAGTAGAATAAAAAAAATGTTTAAAATAACCTTCCTAGCTTATATTTTATCAAGGAAATCTTATAAAAATCAGTCTCAGTTAAGGAATACATCAATAAATTATATACTAATTTTGATTCGATTTGGATAAATTCAGTATTATTATAATTATAAAATATAAGTTATTGTCACTTACCAATACGTCCATGGCCATGACTTACATGCCCTCTTAACTTCCTGGTCTTCTTCTTAGAGGTAGCCTGCAGAACAACAAATAGGTTACATTTTGTTTACAACAATAAATTACATACGAAAATATACCGTTCGGCATCACATTATTCACTATTGAGGCACAAAAATTAGAAATATTATATATTTATTATAAGGATTACTTAGAAAATTTTAGATAAAACTTCATTGTAAACACGAACCATATTTCCAGTCTTCAACAAGAACTGTAAAAGAAAGAGAAAGATAAAAGCTATATGTCAACGTCAAAAATTCCATGAGTTGCCAGTATAAAAAAATAAAATACATAATATTATCTATGTATTGTTTTTTCTCAGACCATGGAGGTTAGAGACCAGGAGAACCATCGCTTCATACTTAAGCATTACCCGCCTGTCCCTGAAAATTTGTAGAATTTATAACGCGCTGTCGTCGGTAAGTAGTATTTGTGAAGTTAGGTGTTTATGAGTATTGTCATGGTCTGAGACATGGACATTAAAGAGACCAGGAGGACCATCGCCCTAGAATGTAGTGTCTCAGAAATATTGTCAAACTAAGGAGGCGCTGCGATCGCTATGTTGTCTCAATGCCTAACTTCAAGTTGTCACAATAGTGACAATACTCATAAACAGCTAACTTCACAAATACCTACTACTTACCGACGACAGCGCGTTATAAATTCTACAAATTTTCAGGGACAGGCGGGTAATGCTTTAGTACGAAGCGATGGTTCTCCTGGTCTCTAACCTCCATGTCTCAGACCACTGACCTCTATAATCATGGAGATTAGAAACCAGGAGAACCAAGGCCCTAGAATGTAGTGTCTCAGAAATATTGTCAAATCAAGGAGGCGCTGCAATCGCTATGTTGTCTCAATGCCTAACTGCACGTTGTCACAATAGTGACAGTACTCATAAATAGCAAACTTCACAGATACTACTTACCGCCGCGTTGTAAATTCTACACATTTTCAGAGACAGGCGGGTAATGCTTTAGTATGAAGCGATGATCCTCCTGGTCCTTAATCTCCATGTCTATAATATCACTGGACAGGCTGTTCCAAGCGTTTGACAGCAATTTTTTTGTGTCCATTTGAAGCGCCACTAGCGAGAGTCCCGAGAACTAATTTTGAAAGTAATTTTGCATTTTCGTTGTTAATATAACATAAGTAGTAATTATGATGATACGGTTATTGATTAATAAAAATAAAAAATAAAAATCTTTATTTGAAACAGTTTTATTGATTGTAAAAACTTATTATTAAAAGTTATCGATATTAGCTCGCTGATATCGACATCATTAGTTTTAGTACCACAAACTCTCGCTACGTCTCGCTACGTCCGACAGCGCCAAATGGCGAATATCAAGCAGCCACAAAAGTACGTTGACAACAGGTCTCTAATCTCCATGGCCAGTCCAGTGGTATTATAGAGGTCAGTGTCTCAGACTGATAAAATAAATGTCAAATATTAAGCCTAGCATACACGAGTCCAGCTTTTCATCGAATTTCCTACCTGGGCATGATAATATTGTCTCTGCCCGCGCTTAAAACTTAACATTTAAAATGTATGCAACTTTTTAAACGAATGTAACACGAAGCACACTTATACTGTCGGACAGAGAACACAATATATATGAAATCACTTTTATCTTTCATTTTGAAAACATCGAACTTCATAAATTCACGAAGAAGTGAAAATTACTGATTGGTAGGTAAGTCGCTGGAAAATAACTGATCAGCGTATATTATTAACGGCCTATTATACTATGCCTTAACTAATATAAGTTTGTCAATCTTGTGAGCTTCAACGCCACTAAAACACAGGCGTGTCTGTTCACCACAAAACTCTTACTTTCTGAAATATGCCTCTGGAATACACTGATCGTCTGCAGTTGTTGAGGATGAACATTAGCCCCAACCACATAACACTTGTTGACCCCAACATAATTAAGGGCGGTTCATCGAGTCTAAGGCTAATGTAGCAGCGAGGAAAGTTGGCATCCTTGCAAAGGTCCGACAGTATTTCACACTGGGACAGCTTCTTGATATATTTGATGTAAAAATTTAGAAATGTTAAGAAATAAACAAAATAGGATTGCGTGGAGATCCGAGAATATAGTATCCTTTTTAATGTAAAAAGAATCACGTAAATATACGTAAATATAAAATCATACAACTTAAAACATTTTTTTTTATTATCTATGAGATGATGATTGATGATGATTGATGATTATTTATTAAAATAGCCGAACTTTAAAAGAGTAAATATTTCTGTTATAAGGGTACAGTTACACATGCTCATAAAATGTCGTGCTTATTAGCATGCTTAAAACAAGCATGCTCTTCAAACTGACATATTATAAATGTAATTGACTGACACATTATAAATTAAAAACGCTGACGCAATAAATTGAACACACATGCTATTTAAGCACGGGCTGGTTTTTTGGTATTCGACATTCTAGCAAGTTCTCTGCCAGTGTGCAAGTGAAAAATGGAAAACCAAGTGAATTTTCCAGTAGACTTTGACAGTAGCATGCCCATAAATCGCACGATCGTCGAAATTTGAGCATGCTCGAAATAAGCATGCTCATTATTAGCAATGTTTCGACACACATGCTACTAACTAGCAATTGCTCAATAGTGGCATGCTTTCGTGCTAGTTATGAGCATGTGTAACTGTACCCTAAGGTAGTTTAATAGCATAGACAATGACCTTGCCTCGGAATGTTGTAAATAATATGATTTTATTCTGTACATTGTACAAGTTCTTTATTGTTCACTGACCTAAGTTTAATAATCTCTAATCTGTGGTCAGTATGTTAAATGTTTCCAGAAAATGGTAGGATTGTGTGTCGAGTTCTGACACGTATTTAGTTAAAAATCGTAAATAATTGTTGAAAACTTTATTATGTGGTTTTATTAATTAAGCATATCCAATAGAATATTGTTTAAGTTTTCAAAATGGAGTTTCGAGAGACCTTGATAGCAGCTCAACGAAATCAACAACAAAAGTCATCTGTAAGTTTTGATTCTTATTTTGCGACCTTAAAAAAGTCTAAGCTAAACCAGTACCTACTAAATGACTTAGAACAAGATTTTTTTTTCGAACAGCTAATTTTTTATTAATTTTTAAATAGTTTAAAAACGTAATATCCAATCCAATCCAATATGGGTTCATAATTACAAGTAATTATTCTTATTGATACTTAGTTATCTTATGTTTTCTTATAAACTAATTAATTATGCCACTATATTGAGAGATAAATTAAAAAGATATATGGGCAAAGTGTAAATAAAATATCAAAATTATGCATTTTAGGACAGAACATACTACAAGGCCCGTTTTGATCCACCAAAAAAAGAACAAAAATGTAGGGATCGTTTGTCAGCTAATATCCAAAAATTCTTGGCGAAAAAAGAAGAAGAAGAAAGACAAAAAAAATTGGAAGCTCAACGAAAAAGAGAGGAACTAATTGCTATGCGAGATCCCAAGGTAAAACATTTTTCTCATTATAATATTTATTCATATTATTCATATAACCTATCAATAATCAAGTTATTTAAAAACCTCAACTGTTTTATCCCTAAACTTTTATCATCAAAATTAATAAAAAATGTGGTTTTTAACTTAATTTTAATAATTGTGGTTTCCTATAGATAAACATAATATCATATAGTAAAGTAAAAAAGGGAAATCATATAGTATATTGTAAATTTATTTTTAATATGACTTTGTAGGCTCTGAGAAAAATTCAGAAGACACTTAAAGTTATTAAATCAGCTAATAAATCAGTGCTAGCTGAGGCAACAGATAGAGAACACACTGCAGTAACTAGAGAAGGTCCAGATCAGCCGGACCAGGATGATTATGGATATGAATCACAGGAAGCCGCTGCTTTGTATGAGAAAATGATGCAAAAATATAGCAAAGTTCCTGATGAACCAAAATTTGCACCTGGAGGTAGGAAAATATATAAATGATAAGTTCATTTTTAGTAAACAACCTAAATTTAAGTAATTTCCTCTACAAATTATTTGTTTATGAATGATATTATTTTTGTGTTGTGTTGCCTGTCTTTATCAAGTGATGGGACCTTTGCACTTGTGTTCAAATTATTTATGAATAAATTTGTTTAATTTAAGAAATATTTTTAAGAAAGGTGTATATTGCAGTATAAACTCTTTATAACATCACTCGATTTAACGACTTTGTTTGGTTTTCCTTGTTTTCTATACAATAATACACTCTATATAGAGTCACGCTCACTCTACTTAACGAAAAAATATCGTAATATTATATCATTAAGCAGTACTTTCGAAGTTGCCTAAATTGATGAAAACTGCAGCTTTGTACATTCTTTTGTTTGCTGATTTGTTTTTTTATAATCTACCATGTGTTTACTTCGACTGACGTGTCGGAGATAAAAAAAATGTTTTGTTTTCTATGATGAACTTGCACAATAACATGTATGCCTCGGTCGCTAGACTTCAAATTGTTACACGTTATCATATTCGCAGTTGCTTACAGACTTTCAGACTGTAAACATGGCAAGTAAACGAAAATCTTTGTGTATTGACAAAAAAGTTTTATTAATAATATGTTCAATAGAGAAAGGATAAGTGATGTTGGAAGACGATTTAACTGCTCTACCGCGTCTACAATATGGAAAACATAGAAAAAAATATTTCTCTCTGTTTAACGACAACTCAGTCCCTTAAGTGTTGTTATATAGAGTTTAGACTGTATATTGATGACAAATCATAAATTAATCTGCACCATTTCTATTTAAAATATTTGTAACTAACTCATCCTAGCTTTTCTTGTTTTTTTTTTTCGTGTCTCGAAGTTTAAATAAATAGTTTAAGATAGACTAAATATATTTTATTTTGTTAACATTTATAATTACTGCCAACTTGCTTAGCGTATAGTTTGTTGCCTCAATAGTGGGCTGTCGAATGCAATTTTTTTTAATTGTTCAGTATTTCCTGATATATTAATAATATTAAATATAGGTGTCCCTTATTTTATGAATGGCATTATGTCATCCTTATATCAGTTTTAGGTTTAGTTTTATTTATAGGACATAATATTATTTTTAAAATGACTTCTTTTTTACTAGTTTACTATTTAATTATAAGCATTGAGATTAATTATTTTTTAATCCTTATACAGTTTTCATAGACATTGGCTTTTTTATCTTAGTTAAGTTTGAGCATGTGTAAAGCCATATATTAATAAACTAGTTATTCCAGCGCAAATATGTGTTTTAATATATGTTTATTTACATAAAGTTTATGACATTCGCATAAAATTTGCAGGTAATTTTGTAAGTAAAGATATAAATGGTACCAGAGAGCGAGTTAAAAATGCTTTACAACATGAAGATGATCCTGTTCCTCATAAGAGAAGACGTAGAACCGAAAATGGGGGTGTGTATTTTTTTATATATATGTATTTGTAGGCCATACAAGTAGTTACTTAAAAATCATATCAAAGTAACATAATATTATTTCCTTCAAAAAAAAAGTCTTAAAATCGCTAAAATTTTGGTATTTTACAACAACATAAAAAGTGAATAAATTTAAATGTAAATGTTTGTTTTTTTTCCATTATATTTTTTGTTAGATAATGTATATAACGAAAATAGCTTTGTTTAAAACTGATTTAGAGTATGATTTAAATATCAATATGTATATATATGTATTAATAAAAAAATCCCATCTACTTCATCAAATAACATAGTAAACTCAATTTCAGAGAGAGAATTGAGTCCACCCACAAAATATGAACCGGAGAAAAAGAAAGATGAGAAACCAGACAAGCAGAAGGTCCGGAAGCCTGCCCCACCCCCTATGGATTTCAATCAATTATTGAAACTGGCTGAACAAAAAAAGAGTGAACCAATAGAAATAGTTACAAAGAAAGTAGTGGCGGAGCCAGAACCTGACAGGTTAATGACAAAGAAGCAAAAACGGGAGTATGAGGAGGAAATGGCGCGTCGACAGCGGAGGCAAGAAAGGATTGAAGCAGCCAAAGCAGGGAAGAAAGGTATCAGACAATTATATATACGATAATTTGTATGTGCGACATAAATTTTTATTTATCAAATTTCTATTTGTTACTCCTTCACGCTGTAACAGTTGAACTAAATTAGATGGATTTTGGGACACATAACACAGATAGGCTATGGACCTAGATTAACTATAGATATAGGTCATCTTTTGCTCTGAGATACACTATATGTATTAGAGTTGCTACTATATGTATTTGTGCTAGAATTTTAATTATTTATTACTGAGAAATGAAAAAAAAATATTTAAAGATATTTTTTACTAATTAATTTTTGCTGTATTATTATAATTTTATCTGTGTTAAGACCTATTTGCATTTATACCACAGAGTATTACTGCAAACTGGTATACTTTCTATATAACCTCTGAGAAAGTGCTCTATAATGTATAGTTTTATTTCAGTTCCTAGAGAAGAGAAATCAGATAAGCCAGAAAAAGAAAAGAGAGTAGAACCATCTACCTTTGGCCGCATTCCAAAACTCACAGATAAAAATTCAAAAGTATTTACTAAGAGTGATTCACCTAAAATTAACGATAGAGAAAAGGACAGAAGTACACAAGATAGGGAAAAAGAAAGACTGCAGAAAGAGAAAGAGAGAATGCGTCTTGACAAAGAAAGATTTGATAGAGAAAAAGAGAGATACGATAGGGAGAAAGAAAGATACGACAGAGAGAAGGAGAGATTTGATAAAGAAAAAGAGAAATCTCGAATAGAAAGAGAAAAGTATGAGAAAGAGAAATATGAACGAGAGAAAGAGAAAACTGAGCGAGAGAAAGAGAGACTAGACAGAGAAAGGCTCGAAAAATTAAAAGCAGAGAGAGACAGAATAGATAGGGAAATGGAGAGACTGAACAGAGATAGGGAAAGATTAGATAAAACAAAAGTAAAACTAGAAAGTAAATCGTCAGATAGAGTGAAAGATAAAATCGTAGACAGATCTAAAACGGGCTTAAAGGAACGCGACGTGAAGAAGAGCATAGACTTAAAAAGTCAAAATACATACAGGATAGATAAGAATTCTAACGAAAAGAAAATATTATCCCAAAAGTCGGTCGATCCAAAAATGAACGGTTTTAGCAAACCAGTGCCAAAATTAAATAAAGATAGCAAGGAGGTTGTAAAGAAACCTATAGAGAGTTCAAAGTTAAATGGTATCAAAGATAAACGGTTGTTAGAGGCCAAATTGCAACAAAAGCGACCAGACGATAAGCGGCCGTTACCGAAACCGTCCGCGGGTCCGAGTAAGCCAGTCATGTCTAATAGCTTTGATTTCGACAAACATGTCAATTCCTTAAGCAAAAATGGTTCGAAGCCTGGAGATGTGAGAAGAAAAGCACAAGATGATAGGAGAAACAATAAACGTGAGTCCACCATTTTTTATATTGTTTTTATAGGTATAAAATTAATTTATAAGTTGTGGGTCTAGCCGCCTAAGTATGACGAGCCGGTCTCTAAAGGGAAACTATATAGGTAACTTACGTTTTAATATATAGGTAGTTGATAAATACAATTCATACAAATTTCGCGACAAGCCTATATATATAGAAAAAATAACCGTACGTATGGCAATATTATTAATGTAGGTAGCGGTAGCGGTATAGGGTCTTACATAGTGTTTTTTTTTTGTTTGTACTCGTGAGTGGCAGTTTGTATAGAGATTCATAAATCTTTGACTTTGCAAATACATTATATTTTATGATAATATGACTTCCAGGTCGCGCGGTGGATTCAGATTCGGAATACGACTCGGAAATGGACGACTTTATCGACGACGCCGACGAAAACTTGGATTACTCCAGACATATTAAGGAGATATTCGGATATGATAAGTCTAAGTAGGTTATATTTTTCTGTAAACTTTTTTTTTTTGAATTCTTTTTTATTACTGGAAAGTGGAAATGTGATAAAAAATTCTTTGTCTTTCTAGTAATTATAATATACTAAGATCATCTCTACAGACGAATAAAATGTAATGTCTGTGTTTAATATCAAAATTTTTCAAAGACTAAGGTCTAAATGAACATGGGATTATATAAGTACGGTACTTATAAGAAAAATATGAATTCTATCAATTGTTTTGCTTGTTTCCGTTAAACTGAGACTGATATATATTTTTTTATTTTTTTATTTTTACATCGCGACAGATATACCTGTTTGTTTTAATTACTGGAATAATATGATCATATTATTTTATAGATACCGTGATATAGATGACGATGACGACCCCATGATGGAGTCGAGCTTCGCGCGGCAACAGAGGGAGGAGTACATCAGCAAGAAAATAGGTATGAATGTATTCTCAGCACGGGAAAATGAATGATATTTAATATCTTGAGTACGAATACCAATGGAATGCTTATGAAAAGATGGTAGACGGTCCCTTTTGACTACTTTTGGGCACAGGTCTCCCTTCGAACTGAGAGGGATCAGACCATAGTCCACCACGCTGGCCAAGTACAAGTTGGCAGACTTCACATGTCTTTCGAAAACTTGCTAGGTTCTATCAGACGTGCAGGTTTCCTCGCGATGTTTTCCCTAAACGAAAGACAAGTGGTAATCAAGTAGGAAATTATTCATTTGCACATGAGAATATCAGAAGTGCGACATCCGGATTAGAGCCCATTATCTTTACTA
Source organism: Boloria euphrosyne (assembly GCA_951802675.2). Classification (NCBI taxonomy): domain Eukaryota; kingdom Metazoa; phylum Arthropoda; class Insecta; order Lepidoptera; family Nymphalidae; genus Boloria; species Boloria euphrosyne. Next base: position 11,872,639 of record OX637875.1, on the reverse strand, counting down.
TCTAATAAACAAATATTTGGACATTGAAACAAATGGAATAATCATCTTGCTATTTAAAATGTTCTATACCTAACTTTGTATTACTAAAACTCATAACAATAAAAATATTTTCTTGTTTGTATTACAGGCATCATGGAAGATTTGGAAGATATGAGAATGGAAGCATTGCAGAAAAGTAAAAATAAGAAAAGAAGACGATTAAGTGATGACTGACCAATCGACCACACTGACCTCGGACCAAGATAACTTCAATTATTATTAAATTATTCAATTTATCTGTGCTTAAAAAACATGTTTTCTACTATTTATTTCTAATTATAAGTAAATCATCTACTGTGATGTGTTATGTGAAATCATGAAATGAATTAGTTATAATTGTTTATTCAGCCATAATTTTGTATATCTTGCTAGTTTAGAAATAAAGTTTGATTTGACATATTTTGTTGTTAAATTAGCACAAATAAAAAGTAAACATCACTCATTATTATTACCTGAATAAAAACTGCCTCTGTTTGGTTGTAATATGTAGCAATAGTTGTTTTTCTGTTGTAAATCCTCTAATAGAATAATTTTGTACAGATTTTTGTGTGAAATAGGTACGACTTTTATTATATATACATAAGCATTTAATTTTATGTACTTAGTTTTTTAATTAGAAGTGTTGCTGCTTAATTGATTAATTGTATACAAATATTTTTTACACAATGAAATATTAGGTCCTTACATGTTGAAAGTTTTGATTAGGAATTCCAAATTTAAATTTATTTCAAATTTAGAATTGTTCGAATGTAGTAGGTAATTCATTTGTTTTCGCGCCATTTTACATCATTGTGTTCACAACATGGAAAACCAGAACGAAACCAGTGAAGCACAACAACAACATATTATGTAAGAACATAACTTTGTTCGTAATATGGACAATTTCTTGTAAGAAAAAACTGATCCAGAGGTTTGAGCTTTTGACTCTCCTTCTGAGATTTTATTAATTCTCGCTTCGATTTTTTTTTTTAAAGAATCTATAACATAGCGAAAATGTATTCATATGCCTTCTTTAATGGATTAAATTAAATATTTTTCATACTCTTTTTTTTCGTTTTGCCATTTCCTTATAAAACTCATTTTTCATGCAAAATTTCACATGTAAGGATCTAATATAATCGTAAAATTTTATTATTATCAATTGATCAATTTAGTTAAAAATATCGTTAATTATATGTATAAATGGGTTAACTGGTTGAATAATTTTATCCTACAAATGTAAAAATACACACTGATACATACCTACTTAAAGAATGAATTTAAAGTTCACTTAAATTTAATATTTATTTTGGGGTTTATATTTTTTCATACCATCGTGATGACTTAAAAAATTAAATTAGAAGTTAATCGCTATACTTAAATATGTACAATTGAGCTTGTAATATGTCTAGTTATACAAAAATGTAACAATATGAGATAGCATGACAATGGAAAAATAAAAAAATAAATAAAGTGATTTAATTAAATATATAAAATCATAACAAGTAATATATTTTGTTTTACAACCATTTCCCGCGGCTTCGTCCGCGTTCTAAATAAATCTCCTACATCTCCCTTGAGTAAATATTATGTTCCTTGGTCTTGCCCTACATGCTTTGTCCTAAGGTTTCGCATTTTTTCACTTAATTTTTAAACCCCTGAAGCTATAGAGGGTCATTGGAGTTATTCCCTCAGGTTTTTTTTAATTTTTGTACTTTTTATAATACACCGTTAGTTCGTCGTTTGTTCTTTTTTGTTCACTATAAACATTTTTAATTATAATTTTAATTACAGTTGAATATTTGTATTCTAAATATTCGCACTGCGCATGCGTCAACTTTACCACGTTTAACTTTAACGCAGTCTTTTTGATTTGAAATTTTAGTAACAAGCACAGTGACTAAATGAAAGTATTATTCTTACAATTTTACGTCTAGAAGTCAAGATATTTTTTCAAAAGTTAATCGTAATAAACAATTGTTATTTTTAAGCTAAAAATAGTTATTCGTTTATGGAATAAATGGAAATGTTTTTGTAATGAATTTTACGTTCATTTGAAGAAATGTTTAGAAAGAATTATTCTAATTAATGTTAATTAAACAAAAAACAAACAACGTGAAGTAGGAACAAACGTTTTTTTATACATGAACAATCATAAACGGAGATTTATTGACCCGTATAAGCTAACAAAAATATTAAAAAAATGTGATACCCCACTGACCTCTATAATACCACTGGACCATAGAGTATATTGCTACATATATAAACACTGGACTGCGACTGGCTGTTCCAAGCGTTTGACAGCAATTTTTTTGTGTCCATTTGAAGCGCCACTAGCGAGAGTCCCGAGAACTAATTTTGACGTATATTGAAAATGACAGCGAGAAGTGTTTGTTTACTGTAAAGTAATTTTGCATTTTCGTTGTTAATATAACATAAGTAGTAATTATGATGATACGGTTATTGATTAATAAAAATAAAAATCTTTATTTCAAACAGTTTTATTGATTGTAAAAACTTATTATTAAAAGTTATCGATATTTGCTCGCTGATATTGACATCATTAGTTATAGTACCACAAACTCTCGCTACGTCTCGCTACGTCCGACAGCGCCAAAATGGCAAATATCAAGCAGCCACAAAAACACGTTGACAACAGCCAGTCCAGTGGTATTATAGAGGTCAGTGACTTACACCAAGTACACTTAATACAAAAAGTTTAACATTACATAGGTGTTGCGAATTTAATTATTTTTTTTTATTTAATAATAAATAATTATTCGAATCAAACCAATAGACAACCTTTGACCACAATTTCCAAAAAGCGATGATCATAATATGAAGTCGAGCGTAAACGAGTCAAGTGTATAATATTATAGTATTTATTTTATTATCGAAGAAAAATTGCAATTTGGTAAGATAAAATAAAATGAAATTCACGTTAAATCAATATGAAAAAATACTATTCAATAGTTGTAGCATTCGACTGTAACCTTGTGCCCTGTGGAGTTTTTTTATTTTTTAACATTGTCTTTGGTCTCGTATTGCAAGACATGTAGTAATATACTCTATGTCAAAGAGTATAGATAATATACTGCTCTATGTGCATTGTGCAAGACTGAAGATTTAGTCTCAGTATGTTATCTATACTCTTTGTTTAGTCTCCTTTTCCCAGTATATTATCTATACTCTTTGGTCTCCTTAATCTGTGACTGAAGACAAGGTCGTGTCAAAACTCAACAAAATTGAAAATATTACAAAATCGTATTCTATTGCACTTTTTCGATTTTTGGGTATCTAATTAATTTTCCATTAGAAATATATTTTTGTATATTTATAAGAAAAGTAAGTCTAGTGACTTAGCCAGATCAATTAAAGTGTTGTTTAAAATAAAGGTTATATAGTAAACCTTGAATATGAAGTGTTAATTTGAATTCTAAATTTATTATCAATATTTTAATGATGTAATTATGTATCATTACTTTAACTTACCCAGAACTATTATTAAAAGTAAACTCCAAGTTTCAGCCATGAAAATGATAACAAGTCTCTGTGAAATGCCTGAACTTAGCAAATCTAACGTTTACGTCAAAGATAAAGAAGATTTAATGAATAAAATAAATCAAATAATTGCTGGGGGTCATGAAAAGTTACAAATTGTAACAGACTTCGACCACACACTAACAAGGCATAATATGGACAATGGAAAAGTAGTTCTCACTAGTTTTGGTAAAAATAAAATATATCATGAATTTATATATAATAATAATGTATTGTAATATAATACTTATGACTTATTCAAATAGCTATGTTAATGCTATGGCTATGTCAATGTTAACATATTTATGTGAAGAAATAGATATAATTTTCAGCTATGTTTAGAGAGTGTCCATCAATACCAAAAGATTATAAAGATGAAGAAATTAGACTGGCTAATATTTATAAACCAATAGAAGTGGACTCTGAAATGAGTGTTGAAGAGAAAACCAAACATATGGTAGACTGGTATGTGGCTGCTCATAATTTGTTAAAGTAAGTTTATTTTGTACCACTATTGCAAAATAAATACTATAAATAAAGTTATCTAATCTAATTGGTATTTTTCTAAATTTTAGAGGCATGAAGTTCCCAAGAAATGAACTAGTAGAAATCAGTAAGAAAATGGTGGAATGTTTTAGGTATGATGCTCTTCACTTTATATTTATTTTTGTTAAATTTAAGAAACATCCACAGCAAAGTTCCTAAGCTCTAATGATATAGTTTGTGTGCTAATATGTCAAATTATATATCTATAAGTTAATAATTTGTAAGTCGGCTAACTTCATCTTGGTAATTGTTTCAAACATTGAAAACCATATTATAATTCTACTAGTAGATCTTAAAAACTTGACTGAAATGGAGCCATTTTGCTAATTAAGGTACCTATTAATATTTATAATTTTTTCATATTGGTTTTTCTACCTTTTTATGATTAAATAATAAAAAATATTATATGATAATATTTAACATTAAATTTTTAGGATAGGTGTATCAGAGTTAATAACCTGGAGTGAAAATAAGCAAGTACCAGTGTTAGTATTTTCTGCAGGTCTCGGAGATTGTGTTGTGGCAGCTTTAAAGTCTGCCAACTATCTTTTACCTCATATAAAGGTAATTTTAAAGTACTACATCATTTAACAAAAACTCTGTTAACTTGGCTGTTCTATGTTCAAAATTTTGTATAATTATTTCTGTAGGACAAAGAAATAGCTATTACATACAAACATTATTATACATCATTCTCAGATAACAATTAATTTCTTTATACATTATGTTGATGGTTCAATTACCATTAAGAGCTTAACAAAGATATCTTTATTAAAATGGAGTTACTATCATTCTCTTTTGATAGTTTATACATTATTAATACTCTTTAATGTTTCAAAAAGATTGATTGTATGGGAATCAGTATTTTCTCAATACATATGTATATAGTCTATCATATTCCATGCATCCGTGCATGCATACATAGCATTATATTTATCAAATATTTGCTCTTCTAAGCTACTGTATTTTATTCAAGGTTGTATCAAACTTTCTTGAGTTTGATGACACTGACACAGTAGTTGGAATAAAAGGTGATGTCATCCATACTTACAATAAGAATGAAGCTGCTATTAAGAATACGGAGTATTACGATATGGTTAAAGAGAGGAACAATGTTCTTTTGATGGGAGATAATATAGGTGATGCTGGAATGGCAGAGGGCATGGATCATTGTGATGTTATTGTGAAAGTTGGCTTCCTTGGCCGTAATACCGATGCAAATTTGCAAAATTATATGAACAAATTTGATATTGTCCTAGTCAATGAACATACCATGGATGTACCTAATGCCATATTGAAATTAGTGCTGTGATTTTAAAATGAGATTCTTTTTTGTAATAAAAACTGCATCTCATGTATACCAACAAGTCATTATTGATATTCAACTTAAAAAAAGGTATTTGTATGTGAGTTTTAAGAAATGATTATATTTTATGAGGTCATATGTTTTTAACTGTTTAATGCCTGTCCATAAATGGTTATAGTTGTGTAATAATATTATTAAGTTCCTATTTGACATAATTTCTATTTCTTCACAATCATTTGCGACTCACATTACATAATACAAATGAAATTTATATTTAAATATTAAAAGCATAATGTATTATGCATAATTACTTATTATTATTGACATAATAAGAGCTTAGAAGGTACTATTACTAAAAACTAGTTTATTTTTTATTTTTTTTGTATAAAAGAAAATAAAGTTCTATTTTATTTATAGTTAAATATGATTTACTGTTTTATACACACTTTAAATGAATTAGTCCTTAGACAAAGAAAAAAATCGTTTATGTTGTATTTTATTGGTGTTTTAAAAACAATTAGTGATAAAATGTGTATCTATTTAAGCAGTTATTGGGAAAAAATTTCATGTTAAACATGTGTAGAGAATTTCTGTAAAAAGTTATAGTTGCAATAAACACACTATTACTCATGTATTTAGAATAGAATCTCTCATAAATAAAAGAAACAAAGGCTTAAAAATTGAAATAATGTATTAATTAAGTCTTTTATTGTCGCTTGTCTTCAATTCAATGTTTAGTGAAAAAAGACATTAATGTAAGAAAAAAAATCTGTTGTCTGCAAGATATATTTGCTATATAAAAACTTCATGAAAATTTTTGAACAGTTTTTAAGGTCACCATAGATCATTGAGTTATTATTACTACGTATAGAGTGGACGCCTCAACTTGATTTCTTGTAAAACCTGTTTGAGCCCATCGGCACAAACGCGCTTAGTCTGTGCCGAGCGGCTGCGGTAGATTGACGCATTGGAGTGAAAAATATTGTCTAAATATACCGTCATGTGTAGTGAGGTACTGTACAAACCGTTCAGGAAAATCAAATAAAAGTCAAGGAGTGACTTTTCACACATAAGTTTACTGCATTTTCGTTTAATCACGCTTAATTTAATAATTTTGTATAATTTTAAAGTCATGCCGACGCGCGTAAGCGCCGTGTAAATCATGGCGCTTGCGACGTTACAAAAGCGTGGCATTGCATCTCGCGAACTAAACGTGTAAGCGCCGAGAAATTCACGAATCACGGCGCTTAAGACGTTTTGATCGAGTGGTTCACGCCCCGCCCTCTCCTACAGTTGCGACAATTTTATTGTTTGCTACAGCTCCTCTATACGTAGTAATAATAACTCAATGACATAGATCCAAAATGTACTTATATTTACAAGAAAAAGAAACTAATGTATACCTCATTTATAACTAAACCAAATACACAATTTTGTTAACAGGTTTTTGGACATAACATGGATGAAAATAAAACGAATGTTTTAAAGAAATTAAATATTTTGTTATTATTATTATAAAACAACATGTATGAATATAAATGTATTTTCTAGTCACCGCTGTGCTTTAATCTGTTTTCTAAGAAATAATATTGAAGAACTAATGTTAATGGCTGGCAGGCAATTTTTGAAATTCTAAGAATTTTAACATTTGACAGGTCTACTCCATTAAATTAGTCCTTCAAGGTGCATCCTATGAAAATTTACATGTTATAAATTACTTTTAATTCCTCTTGTAATATAATACCGACATACACATTAACAATATAAGAGATCATTGGTTTAAATATTTCTTTATGATTTACGTAACATATATCTATAATATCAAAAAGCTAAAACTTTAAAACATTTCTCGATAACTTCATTATACTTATAAGGATGCACCGGCTTCAGAAAAAAAATGACACATGATATTAAATTATTTATTTTTAAATTATTATAATTTAATTACGCCACTAAATGCTATTTTTTAAACAAAAATCATAGGAAGATCTGTTAGAGTAGACGCTATCGCACATTGTAGATTTTATATAATTATTTAAAAAAAAAACGTAATAAGTGACTGAGGGGAAGTATTAAAATATCAATAAGTACATAAGGAAGGTGAGTGTCGTACAAGTAAGACTACTTTGTTATTAATAATTAATAACAATATAATAATGTTCCAACTATTAATTCATTTATTTATAAAATTTATTTTATTTATTGTTTACTGGCGACAAGATTACACGGATTTTTAATCAAAATCGATTTCTTATAAGTACTATATCTGTATAATAAATAAAAATCTACAATGTGCGATTATTATAAACTTAACGACAAAATATGCCCAACACTATCGTTGACAGGAGACTAGGTGAATTTATTTAAAAAATACTGTTTTACAACATTCCTAAAACAATCGGTAACTAATTTTATTATTTTGAACATTTACACATGCTTAATGAATATCATAAATGTATTACAAAATCTAAAAAACAAATTTTGTTATAATTATTATTGAAACTAAGAATATTATGACGCCATTTTATAGTTTATTTTTTTTTGAAATATTTTAGTAATTAAAATCCCAAATAAAATAAATTAGAACATCAACTGACTCCATTTTATTGCATCTGCAAGTAAGGACAGACGATTATAAATGATTGTAAATCGATAAATTTAAAATTTCGATTGAGGCATACCAATACACAACACTTAATTACCAATTAGCAAGTATTCCATTTTGCAAATTAATATTTTAAATATATTTAAAATCATTAATAACGATAATCATAATCGCCTGTCAAGACAAAAACGTCAATTTTAATAAAGGATTTAGTAAGTAAAATTATTTTATGGCAAGATATCTACATAATAGTGGAGTCGAACATGACTCGAAAATACATACTTTCAATACACTATTAGTTTAATAAATCAACAAATTAAAAGCTCTAAATAAACAACAGTCTTAGAACGTACAAGGTATTTACACAAATATTTATTTATATAAAAATATCCTACTGTACATTAACAATTATGTAGAAATATACGTCTGTCTGTATGTACAATTAGAAACAGTATTAAAAATAGTCAAATCTTTAGGAATCGTATCACGACGGCGAGAAATACACCGCCTGTGGCCACAAGGCACTTCACACATTGTCCCTAATCTCATATCACGTGCTCGGGCTTCAAAGAACGCTTTGACCACCAGATTTTGTACGGACACAATTTGAATTTAGTTCTTGTTCAACGGATCTGTACCAATAATAATTAGTAATTTTCATTTAGGCTTCTGTGATCTTTTGAAAGAAAGTAATATATGGAATAATTTATAAAACTAAACTAATTAAAAGGGCGGGGATTAATGACAAGAAGTGATATTAATTATATTTATCTTTATATATTCTATATACATATGGCTATATGATATGAGACGGGATGAACTTTAGATTTAGTTGTAGTTAAGGCTGAGTTTTTACTTAAATTTTTCCTAAATTAACAATGGAATGTTTAGTTTTCAACAAGGCGGCGGCGAGTGTATTTCTCACTATCTTAACGTCGAGTAACTTCTGGAAAGTTTCATCACGTCAATATTTACAGATTCAAGATGATACGATTAATATTTAATATATCATAAAATATGTAGTACAATAATAAGAATGTTGTGTACATGTATGTATGTATATAATATATATTTTAATTATTTTCCCAATTCGACATTCTGTTTCTATGAAACATTTGCAGAAGTTACAGGGTTAGGTGAAGGGTAACACGTGCAGTCTCTGAAAGGCAAATGCTAAGCTACGAAGGAAGCCATTGTCTAATTGATACAAAAATACTCTACCCAAGGTCATATCACACGCTCTATGAACACGAAGTCAACGGTTTCACAAACCTGTAAGTATCGCCTGCCTCTAAGAAAGTTATTGGCATTTTGGAAATATTTAATTTTTAATATTAACAAGACAAAAAAAAAGCTATATGCGATCACGCTTGACGACATAACAATGTTTTTATATTGTCAGATTTGCAATGAACTATAAGTACTACTAAGCTGAACACATTTAATTATACTGATATCGTTTATTCAATGATCATCGTCCCCTAAAGAGTTATCGAGATTCAATCAGTGCCATTAGAATTTTCGTCACTTATGGAAACACTAGTTAGTAGTAAATAAGTTAGATATATTTAACAAATGTATTGGCAGCTCTTACTGATCGTTTCACTCTTTGCGTTAATTTATAGGCACTATTCGTGAACATAAAAAGTGCGCTGAAGACCAGCGCGTAACAGTCGAGTCGATGAAGAGGAATAAAATGTTTGGTGTATTAAATAAAATTCATTTCCAGTCACCATTCCTTTACATCAACAATGGTTGCTATGCTTCAACGAAAGTGGCTTAACAAAATCAACGATCAAGTATCTATTATAATTATCACAAGTAATATTTAACGATAAAATTAAGAGACCAATATCATAGTGTATAATACTAGTTCCTGTTACCGATTTTTATTTCTCTTCAACGGCTCGAAGGAAGAGCATCAAGGCACTAGCCGCATTGGTCCCGACACAAGTCGCTGCACCGCGCTACCTAGCGCTTTATTGCGCTGCGTAGAGCTACACTATGCTATGTAGCGCTACACAGCGCTTGACGTAGCTATACTGCACTGCGCTCAGTTAAACTATACAGCGCTCGATAGCTACAGCGCGCCGGGTAGCGCTGCGCAGCGCTACTTTATACACTAGTGTCTAGGTCTAACAGATCACAGCCTGGGTGCGCTCGCGCTCGAGACGTCACGTAATGGCAGTCACGTCCGCATTCGGCTTCTGAAGCCCGTCTTCGTCCGTCGGCCTGGAAATTTTTGAAAATGATTATTACATCATTATTTTAAATAGCTTTCATAAATAATTATTTTAAAATGTTATTGGAATAGTCATTATCTATAGTTTTATATTTTTATCTGTTTGTCTGTGATCACATCACGGGGATTTTAATGAAATTTGGTATGGTGATAGCTGGTTGTCCGCGTCCGGGCCATCATATTATAGAATACTTTTTACTGCAGGAAAATATTTCATTTCTGTGAAATCTATACTAACGGATAAAACATCCGTTACAATTATTAAATTAATTGATTGATTAAATAAAATCAATATAGAAAAAACAAGCGTAACATAATAAATAAAAAAAAAGAAAATTAAAATAATATACATAACTTTGTATGTAGTTAATCTAATATGTATAATGTATTTGTAACTTTTTTTTTACCATATTGAATATAGAAAGTTTATTAATACAATTTTTAGGTTAATAAAATCAATGTCAAAAAAAACAAGCGAAATATACAAAAAAAGAAAATTAACATATTGTACATAACCTTGTGAGTGAGTGCTTATTAATATAATATATGTATCTGTAACTAATTTTTCGACCATATTGAATGTATAACATTTGATAGTACATACACGACTACGTGAGTGTAGTGTGTAGTGTGTAGCGCGTGTACCTGTAGACGTGCGCGGAGGCGGAGGGCGTGTGGTAGTGCGCGGCGTAGGGGCGGCGGCGGCGGCGCGCGAGCACGGCGCGCGGCAGCGCGGCGGGGCGCAGGCTGGTGCGCGCGGCGTGCCACGCCAGGCGCGGCGCCAGCGCGGCGGCCGCGCTCAGCACCAGCACCAGCCAGTACACGGGGTCCGCGAACGCGTGGTGCATCACGAAGTACGTGGACGGCAGCCGGAAGCACGACACGCACACCGTCTGGTACGCCAGCGTCAGCACGAAGAACGAGCCCAGCGACCCCGTCAGCGCCAGCAGGTGGATCACCGTCTGCGGACACCCACGTACTATACACTACGTTCTAGCTACGTTTGTGCGGTCACTGTTACGTCATAACTTTTAAGTTGTTAAAAATTAGATGAACAATCAAGTGGTGAAAATTAAACAAACATTTAAAATATGTACATAGGTTTTTTTGTAATAACACACAATAATGTGACATCATCATATGTAATGTAATAAATTAATATAGGTATTTTGGCTGAACTGAGCTTTAATTTTATTGGTTATTAATTATTATATTTTCATTAATCCGATTTTCTATACACGTAACGTTAAAACATTCATTTCAGTGTATTATGTGTTTTGTACACAAAGCTTTAAAACGTGAATGTGCTTCAAAAACAGTATAATTTCAAACAATCACAAGTACATCAATCCATTATACACATACAATTTACAATACATACTAATATTTGACGTTCTCCACACACAAAGTGACTTACAAGTTTCATATTAAATAGCTGCATGAAAATTTATTATAAATAATGTTTACAAAAGTAATTAAAAACATCTTAAAATAAGTAATCACCCTACTTTCTGCGCCAGCGGTCGCGGGTTCGAATCCCACTGGGGGCATTCATTTATTGAGCACAAATGTTTGTACTCCAGTAATGGGTGTTTATATTTACAGCATTTATGTATTAAAAAAAATATGTGTATTTTATCAACTATCTGGCATCCGTAACACAAGCCTCGTAGCTTACCACGAAAATAGATGGTGCTGTATGTAAAATAAAAATAACAAAATAAATTATTATTATTGCATTTTCTTTATACTTTGGTTATAATTTAACCACTGTTTTATTAAATTCATAAAACTCTACATTCCAGCAATGGCAATATGTTCACGTCCTAAAAACATAGAAATTGATATGCTTCACTTTAGTAAGCTCAGAAATTTTCTGCCAATAAAAACGAAATTCGTACGACGTAGCGTACGACTCACAAGAAACGAGTTTAACAAAAATATTTTTTTCAGACTTCAAATAGTCATTCTATCAGTTTAAAGACAAATTACAGAAACATAATTTTTTTGAATAAGTGTTTGACTGTATTCCACCTGGTGGTAAGTGGTAACGCAGTCGTAGATGGCAAGTCGCACTGATTCAGTATAAGTAACCTATACACTCTTGTCTTGAAGACAGCCATAAAGAAACCAAAATAACAACAACTCACCCAACTCCTGGTCTCCATGGCCACGTAGAGCAGCATGACGACGAGGCAGCAGGTCATGTTGCAGAGGCCGAACTGCCAGATGTCGACGTCGGAGTCCCAGTAGGCGGCGGCGGCGGTGAAGAAGACGACGACGCTGATGTAGACGGACTCGGCCAGCACGAGCCAGTAGGAGTGCGCGCGGTAGGCGAGGCCGCGCCGCGCCGCGCCGTACAGGCCCGGCCGCTCCGCCAGCAGGCTGGCCGGCGCCACGCGGTCGTACGCGCCTGCGCACACACACACACACATGCACACACGTCACATAAATCAATCAGATCAGATCAAGGTGATGTAACGAAAAATTCTAATTGGTACTTACGTACTAACGCCACCGCACTTTCGTTTTTCTATAGATTTGTGTGAATGTGCTTAAATCGTAAATAACTATTTTGTTTGAGTTTGGATATAATAAGTTCATAAGTTTTATTTTAAGAATCTTTCTTTCTAGGTCAGGTTAGGTGAGATATATGACCACATCGATAGCGAAAGCGATAGTCGAAAACTATCATAAAATAAAACACTATTGAAAATCAAACACTTTATTTAATTAAAAACAAAGCTAAAAAAATAATTTTAGATGTAGAATGGCGGCACTTTAAAATCGCCGTCATATATATAGCTGCGGTGGCGTTAGTACGTAAGTACCTTCTAATTTAATAGAAAATTGAGTTCTAAATTCATGTAATTTACGAGGTATATAAGATGTCTCAAGTGGCGTGAAATGGACTATAATAGTCACACACATGGCTGTTTTAAGATTAAAACTGTTTATACACCCTTAACACCGACATGTATACATAAACATGCAAATATTCGACAATGCGATTGGACAATCAGAATCTGATATTATATTTTATTATACATAAAAATTCATCCTTATCATTATTAAGGAAGTAATATTTAATAAATAACAATGGCTATATTTCCACGACATATTTATAATATAAACATCGATTTAAACGAAGTAATTTATACGTATTGAAGCGCAAATCAATAAACGTATCGATTGAAATAATATATAAATTGTCCATAATTTGAGATATTGGTTATTTTCATCGATCGCATTTCGATTATTTTTCATTGAAATCATTTGACTTTCATAATAAGTTCAAACACTAGAATATTTTTATTGAACTAAATTCTTGATAATGTAAAAAGAAACGATTTATAAGTCAATTAAAACAACATGCTCAAATACAATTTTTCTTAATTACGTTTATGTCATTTTTGTTACACTTTGTTGTTTTAAACTTTTTTTTATAGTTTATGAAAAGTACTTTACAAGTCCTAATATCGTCGTAAATCGTATATATATCGTCGTATAATCGTAAATAAATTCATATTTTTCGATATTATAATTATATTTATTAAAACTAAATAAATCAATCCACGTGAAAAAGAAATAACAATATTATGTCCACTCGAATGTATCTGCGCGAGGGCCAGCTAGCGCCAACTTGCGGCCATAATGTTTAACAAGAACGAAACTACTAAATAAAACAGTTTAAATATTTACTGATCATCTACATCTATTATCTTTGCAAGCAAAGAAAATAGCCCAAGGACAGAAGGAATAGACAATAATTTAAGTAATATAAAATTGCTTGCCAAATGTCATTTTTTACAGTAGACTTATAATTTACACAGATGTGGCATAATTTAATTATTATATCGTTTTTATATCGTAATTTATATCTTCAAAAGCGTTATTTACAATATGTACTAATTGTATAATTCAAAATGAAACCATACAATTTCACACATTTATTTAGAAATACATAAACATAAACCACAAATAAAATAGTACATTACATAGATTTAAATATTTAATGTGAGTAAATTCTAGGATTTTATATACTCTATGTGAAAACACGAACCTTTACGATTTAAACGGAGACATCACGAGTGTCAATGTGGAAATAATCGTATAGGACGTTTCACGCCAAGCTCGGCTCAGATAACGCTACCAGCGCTTAACGCATGGAGGTTAGAGACCAGGAGGACCATCGCCCTAGAATGTAGTGTCTCAGAAATATTGTCAAACTAAGGAGGCGCTGCGATCGCTATGTTGTCTCAATGCCTAACTTCACGTTGTCACAATAGTGACAAAACTCATAAACAATAACTTCACAAATACTACTTACCGACGACAGCGCGTTGTAAATTCTACAAATTTTCAAGGATAGGCTAGTAATGCTTTAGTATGAAGCGATGGTCCTCCTGGTCTCTAATCTCCATGGCATAACGTCACCAACGAAAACCTCAATGCCGCCTATTTTAACACACGCTTTTATTATTATAGAATAGTTAAGTTTTATAAAATCAAATATAAGATGGAAAAATACGGTGTTTTAACTATTGTTGAATTAAAAAAATTGACATAAAATAATTTTACATACACTACATACATTCTTGACGTTGTTAACGTTATGCGCTTGTAGCGCCACAAACGGCTAAAACTCGCAGTGAGACCTTCTATTGTAAAGCAGTAACTGACCTATGACGATGGGCGGGAAGGCGGTGAAGGCGAGGTTGTACGCCATGAGGTGCAGCTGGTCGATCATCACCGACGACGAGAACCCGCAGAACAGCTGGTACCAGAACACTATGAACACGAATGTCTGGAATTTGTATTGAAAGCGTTCATAAGTACTGGTATATCTGTTAAATAAAGTGTACATTTTGATAATACAAAGTAAAAAGATTAATTTCTCATTTAATTATTAAATTAACGTACATTTATAAATCTATAATAAAGAGTCTAATACAAAAATCTAAAGATTATTATTTAGAATTCCAACGTAATCAAGACATATTTTTATTATTAATCTCAATCTGTAAGGTTACACAATACACATATACTTTGCCAGTATCACAGGTTAAATACACATTAATGATATTTTTCACAGATCATTTAATATAATCAAATGTAAGCACAGATAAATAATGATACAAGAATAATAAAAAAAAACAAATATTTCCAAAGAAATGGGAGAACTAACGGCATTTTTGAGGAAGAAGTAGAGTATCATGCGCGCGAGGCGGTCGTAGCACCAGTGGCCGTGCACGAGCAGCAGCCGCTCGATGAACTTGAAGCGCGACAGCGCGAAGTCCGACGCCATCACCGCCTGCCTGCCCTCTTGGCCTGACAGACCTGTATATTTATAATATTATAAAAGCAATTTGTACATAAACTAACATAATAAATAATTTATTCATAGTAAGAATTGCCATATATGGAAGAATTTTAACTGGTTAATCTCGATCATAGAACCTTTTTCCCGGTTTTAACCGGTTAAAAACTGTAACCGAAATTAACCATAACTCGAAAATCCTTACGGTTCGGTATCAGTGACCCAAACAGGTTAGAAATTGAACATGTTTCCGTGCCCCATTGTTGTGTATGTTGCATGCTACATGGGTAGGCAAAAGCCTTTTAAATAACGAAAATGTTATCAATTGCAAAGGATATAAAAAAAAACTAATTTGCCGTTGCCACATCGTAGCAAATTACAGTAACCCGTCAACATTAAAGTCGTTTCTCGACTCTCATAATAATATATGAGAGTCGGGAGATTCTTATTGACTAGTCTAAACCATCGTTAGACAACTGTATGGATTGACAGACTCAGAGACTTTGGTCGCTATTATTAATTATTTCTTACCAACTCCAACATCAGCCGTCTGTATCATGGAGACATCGTTAGCGCCATCTCCAATAGCCAATGTCGTGACTCCTAGTTCTTCTTTCACCGCCTGTGAAATAATCATGGCTTTTATAATACTGGAAACCTTTTTATAGGAAAGAACCAAACTATTTTTTAAGACTTCTGAAGTCCATCTATTTGTACTCAAGACTAGATGAGACATAAGCGGTTTCTACACGATACAATTTTACGATCAATTTGACTAGATTGGCAATCGAATTGTGTAGTTTGAGTTAATATGAAATATGAAAGTGAAGGTCATTGGTGACTCAGTTGCTTTCTTTTTAACAACCACTGTTTTTTCTATAGTCTTCTATTTCTTTTTTTTTTTTTTGCTTCTTGTTAAGAGGCATTACACAAGTCCGTTCAGCGGGGGCAACAAAATAAAACTTAAATGGGAGGTCTCACTGCGAGTTTTAGCCGTTGGTGGCGCTACAAGCGCATAACGTAAACAATGTCAAGTATGTATGTAGTGTATGTCAAATAATTTTATGTCAAATTTTATATCAATTTTTTTAATTCAACAATAGTTAAAACACCGTATTTTTCCATCTTAAATTTGATTTTACAAAATTTAACTAAACTATTCTATAATAATAAACACGTCTGTCAAAATAGGTGGCATTGAGGTTTTCGTTAGTGACGTTATGCGCTGGTAGCGCCATCTGAGCCGAGCTTGGCATGAAACCTTCCATTGGCTAATATGATTGGGATTCAAGTTGTATGGTGTGGAAGGCGTGATACCTTGACGATGTATGCCTTCTGCAGCGGCGTGGCGCGGCAGCAGAGCACGGCGGAGCAGCGGCGCGCCAGCGACAGGAAGGGCGCCACGAGGCCGGAGCGCCGGTCCAGGATGTAGGTGAGCGTGCGCCCGTCCACCACCAGCGCGCCGCCGCACCCGCCCTCCAGGTACGCCTTGATCGTCGACTCCGCGTGCTCCTGCCACGTTTAATATAATATTTGTGGTGACTACGTCCCACATTACGCCTTATACCAAATACCTAAGTGTATATTATAATGGTATTTAATTTTAAGCTGGTAATTTAGCTGTATTATTTAATATATTGGGACATTATTACAACAGCGCCATCTAGTTTCGTGGTAAGCTACGTTACGTGCTTGTGTTATGGATACCAGATAGTTGATATACTACACTTATAAATTTTAAATACAATAATAATAATAATGTTCTCCGACCGATTCCGGCCATGGCGGCCAATCTCATTGAGACTGGCCAAGTACGCAGGAGATATTATAGTGCACAAGTGCACTCTCTATTCCTATCACTCTCATACTCCGGTGGGACGACTACTCGACACGACCAGTGAAAGCTAAGGCACAGGACCGACGGCTTTACGTGCTCTCTGAGGCACGGGGATGAACTACCACCAACTTCCCAACTCCGGGCTGTTACTGAGGCTAACGAAACAGAAAGATTCAATAACTAAACTTGGCCCGACCCGGGACTCGAACCCAGGACCTCTCGGTGTGTGACCGTACATACTAGCCACTACACCACCGTAAATAATATGTATGTAAATACATACATATTATAAATATTAACACCCATGACTGGAGTACAAACATTCGTGCTCAACAAATGAATGCCCCCAGCGGGACTCGAACCCGCGACCGCTGACGCAGAAAGTAGGGTCACTACTGACTAAGCCAAACGTGTCGTCAGTTTGTATTGCTTCAACTTCCCACTTACTAACTTATTACTTATTCTATTATGTATTTCTACATATTATAATTTTGTGAATATAAAAGGCAGTTTAAATTGACATTGGAATGAATTTATGCTCATTGAAGATACTTTGCTGGATGGAGTAATAAGTAAAAACAATAAATTTATAGTTACAAAAATACTTTATGTGAGATATATTTTTTAAAAATACATCACTAAATTGACTACGTAATTAAAAACAAAAAGTAGGCAAACTAACAATATCGATCACAATTCTTAGTCATTAACTAACTAACTGACGCATTCCACATATAGTAACTTATCGGCAAAGCAGACCACAATAACTTTGGATTCGCTCCCACGATCTACTACTGTTAATCTAAAACTCAACAGTTTTAGATTAACAGTAGTAGATCATGAAGTGGCTCCTAAAAAAGGCCTTCTCCACTGTTCATCTAAACCTTAACAGTTTTCCTAATGTACACTACATTTAAGGATTTTACGCGACGCCCACAGGCTTTTCTTCATAACATTGAGGACATGTGTGTATTTAGAAAAAGTAAAACAACAACCGACCTTATCTCTGGACATGAGATGCAGCAGGCGGTCGCTCTGCGAGAAGAGCGCGGCGGAGTAGGCGATGTTGATGGCGGTCTCGGGCTTGTCGCCGGTGAGCACCCACACCACGATGCCGGCGTCGAGCAGCGCGCGCACGGTGCGCGGCACCGCCTCCTGCAGCCGGTCCTCCACGCCCGTCGCGCCCACCAGCGTCAGCGCGCTCTCCAGCCGCGCGAGCGACTCTCGCAGGCGCCTCTCCCTACCTGGATGGTATCGTTTTGATACTTTATTCATTTATTTTATTAATTTTTGGCAAGCAAACAGTAAATAATTACAAATAACTAAAAACACACAAGCAATGTTTTCAGTTATAAAATATATAACTTACACAGCTAGAGTACACAAAAATTAAGTTGAAACGAAATAATAAATAAAAATGGTGAAAAACATTGTAAAACAAATACTAAAAACTGAAAAGGAATAGCAAGAAATAATCCACTAAAATTCTTTAGGTATATTATAAGTTACCGACTGTTAGTAGGGAATCATTTATTTTTTAAATATATAATGAATGAATGTAGTTTTTTTAATTTAGTTATATTGAAGTCGATATTTTATAAATCTTACAAGTATTCAATACACAATTTTACCGCGTAAGATATTTATTATATTTTCAAGCTCCAGAAGTGAAAATGAAATATAGTTTGGTAGGCAAACTACGAGTATAATCGTAGTCTATACGTATGCAATACAAGGGATAAAAGTAGTAACAATGTGGACGAAAAATCTAAGCTAAGAAACGAGGTGCAAGACAATCGTTACAACATTAATTTATTATATAACTACTTATATAAAAATATTTATGAAATTAATTAAGTTATTTTTTTTCAACCGACTTCAAAAAAAGGAGGAGGTTCTCAATTCGTCGGGGACTTTTTTTTTCTATGTATGTTCCCCGATTACTCGACGATGGCTGGACCGATCTGGAAAATTCTTTTTTTGTTTGAAAGGGTATAGTTTCTAGTTGGTCCCATAGTCACCAAGTCACGATCTGATGATGGGATCCCAGGGAAATCGAAGACAACTCTCAAATTTTATAGGCACTTATTACGTTTTTCATATATTTTCTAAAGCTGTTCAAGTATTTGCGTCTGATAATCATCATCTCCTGTGGTTGAGCTAATGATGGAAGGTACAACTCCTCAACGGTTAGGAGTTAAAAGAAAATTCTTTCAATATTATACGTAATTATGGACCGATAGTTAAATTCTTTCAGGCTCTTATTAACCGACTCTAAAAAAGGAGGAGGTTCTCAATTCGTTGGGGACTTTTTTTATGTATGTTCCCCATTACTCGAAGATGGCCGGACCGATTTGGAAAATTCTTTTTTGTACATAAACAAAATAAGTATCTACTTTCCGTTAAAAATTTGAAAATAAATTATTTTTAACAAAAAACAAAAACCGACTTCAAAACTAAACAAATCTAAACTAAAAAGTAGAAAATAATACTTTTAAGAACTTCGTTAATTTAGAAGTCGGTGCCAGCCAAAGCAAAATAACCTTAAATAGACACATTCGATTAATCTATATGTATAATATTTGTAAACATAATCAAAATACCGTTCGAAAGTTCCTTGCAAAGGCAAGATAAGTCTATCCGTCTTGGCTGGCACCGACTTCAAAATTAACGAAGTTCTTAAAAGTATTATTAATAATAATTACTGGACACTGCAGGTAAACTATAATATGAATCATATTACAACCCACCAGGAAAAATGTTATCGGGAAAAATAATAAATGGAGTTAAATTAATGTTAATCTATGTTGATGAGTCAATCGAATAAAATTCTAATATAATTTTCCTTATAGTTGAACATACGAGTATAATATGTAAAATAAAATAACTAATTGTATGTTTTAATTTTTTTTATAAAGCTACTAGGGACCCACCCTCGCTTCGCTCGGGTTCGTCCCTAGGTACGTGTTGTATATATTTACTTCGCACCACCCGGAATATATTTGCTGATTTAATTACCATTGCACGCACCATGGCAACGGTTTTAACTGATACGTCAAACGCCGTTAATTTTATAAAGTTTTTTAAATTTCCTAATTTTCCCCTCGATTTTCTTAATTTTTTTTTTCATATGAACCTTCTTCTGACAATAACAAACACAACAAAAAAAGAATCAGCGAAATCGGTCGGTCCAGCCGTTCACGCGTGATGTCGTGACCAAAGAAAATAGGGATTTATTTTTTATATACTCGTATATTATATAGATTGGCTTAATTTTTTTTAATGTAAAAATACGACTTCGAATTCTGACCTTTGGCAAGGAACTTCCTAATAAGCTATCACGTCAAGAAGCTTGTTAAAGATCAGTGGTTTCGCGCTTGTTTAGGAAACCGAGTGAAACGGGTTCAAATCCCGGGTTTCACACTACTGATATTTTTAAGCGAATCATTATATAACATAATTACCACTTTTTATTATATTATGCTACATTTTAAACAGGAAAAGATCGTCTTTAATGTGACAAACAAGACGTATTCAAGGTCAACGTTGTTACATACAAATATTCGCAAATGTCCCTGTACTTCGCGCTTCACTTGAGATTTGTTAGACGGATACACATGGCACTTTATTGTACAACTAATATTAGAATTCTATCAACTAAAGTCTAAAACTGATCTTCCATATTTATATTGGTATATAAATATGTAAGATCAATTAGTTGTGCTAATGCCTAATATATTAGTTTATAATAAAAAATTAACTGTGTCCAATTTGTACAGTTTAATTTTTTATGGAAAATGTAATTGACATAGTCATTATTAATGAAATAAATAAATCAAATTACAGAGGCCGAATCTATAGATTTTAGAATTTTTGTCAGTCTGTGTGTGACCGCGTTATGAAAAAAACCACTTTTAATGCAATTATCAATTTTTGAAAAATCTATACTAATAGTTAAATCATATTCTGAAGTATCTAAATTTAAGAATTTATTTTCCGGTCTCTTAACTCGGGCGGATCCGCGGGAAGTACTAGTGCATTACACATACCTTCACCAATTTCCGAGGCGCGCGCGTGTCCAGCCAGCCACTCCTCCCACAGCGCCGGCTGCATCGTGCGCTTGGCCATGACCAGCGTGCGCAGACCCGCGCGCGAGTACTCGCTCAGTAGCGAGCGAGTCCTCTCGTAAGCGGCCGCCTCCGCCGAGCCCGCTCGCATCGGCGCTAGAGCCCCGAGGACTGTACTGTCTGCGCCTTTCACGTACAGAACTACCTGGGGATTTCAATTATATTATTTGTATTGCATTTAAGTTAGTCGTATATTTTAAAGTATCGTATTACAGTGTTTCAACTATAATTAAATATGATAAATGTTCCAACATAACATTATTAATTGGTACCATCTAGTTCCATGGTAAGCTGGCGAGGTGGACGAGGCTTGTGTTATCTAAACCACTACAAATATATAACTCTGAATTTATACATAATATAAATATAAACTAGGGTCCCGGCCCCGGGAGTCTCGTGTCTCGAAGTCTCGGGAATTTTCGTAATTTTGGCTCTCTCGAGGCCCGCTGTAAGACGTTCCTTTTTCCCAAATTTCGTGATTCTAGGTCAACGGGAATTACTAAATATGGGTTTTTCACCCATAAATTATAGGGTACTTCCGGATGATCTAGAATTGTCAATTTTGGTTAAAAGCAAGGCACAAAATACAGCACAAAGGGAACATTCCGAAAAATAAAAAAATGTTTAAAATTAAGGTAAATTTTGGAACTTATAATTTTTCGCGAAAATTTATCATATTGCGCCCAAATCTTTTTATCATATTGACTAAGGATCTTGATTTTTATACACCTAATAGGGACTATAGACCGCAGTATCTGGTATAATTTTTCAGACAATCGGCGATGACACACGAACAGACAGACTAGACGGACCAGAAAGTCTTCTTCTGAGTCTATCTTATAAGTGCCTTTTCACAAGAGCCGGCTACCGGGTAGCTGGCGCCGGGTACAGCGGCGAAATATACGTAGCTTTCACACATGCCGGCGTAATTTGCGAAAAGACACTAAGGGTTCCTTTTTTACCTTTTGAGGTACGGAACCCTAACCTTTTTTAAATTAAAATGTTTGGAATTAAAATTTTATAAGGTACTTAGATACCATTTTGAATTTTATTGTAAACAATGGGTGGGCACTGTCTGTAACAAGTATATAAACTTCTGAGACGTTATATAACTTAGTCTCTCCCGTGACCATGATTGCTGTATAGCATTCGAAACGTCGGGAACTAAAAATCAAAATAAATCCACGACAAAATCCGAAAAGGTAGTTTCATTTATAATGAAATTAAAATTCTTCAAAAAAGGTTTACCCCTCTTAAAAAAACTAAAAAAAATAAAAGTCCCGGGAATTCCCGGGACTTTGATTGTAGGCTGTCTCGTGTGTGTCCCCGGACTTTGAAATTGTCGAGAATTCCCAAACCCATTAAACACCCATTACTAATCACACATGACACAAATGAATTCTCCCAGCGGGATTCGAATCCGCGGACGTTGGCACGGCAACTAGAATGTAAAAACAGAGCCAAACGTGCCGTTTTAACAATAATTAATTTTGATGTGTCAGAGTTTTTAGGATTTATAATTGCTGCATTGTCTTAAGAGTATTGAATGTATGACCATAATACTGTAATTTTAACGGTCTATTAAAGACAAACGGTAAGAACAGAACTGAATTCAATACATTAGATTAGAGACTTATCACACGAGCGGTAAACACCTGTGTGAGCTGACTTATATCTTGGATGAAGAAGCTGTATAACTTATATGCTATTAATATAATACTATAAAATAAGCACGTGTAGTATACGTTAGTGTACCTGTCCAGTAGGCAATCTGAGTGCAACCGACATGCATTTTCTGTTTGAATCAAACTGTTGCACTCGAAGGACTTTTAATTTAGTCAGTTCCCCACGTATGCCCAGCTCCACTTCATCTGGTGATCTCCCTCTTAGTTCATAGCCATAAGCTAACGCCGCTTCAGCTAAGGCTAGTTCATCCGGACTTTCTGCTTCGAAACGTGCCAGCTGCAAAATATTGTTAAAATTATATTACTGAAAAGGTACTTAAAAATACAAAATTTATAGTATTTTTTATTATTTGAAGTTTAACGCTATTGCATGTTAAGAGCCAATAATTGAATTTACGTTGTAAGGATGAGTCATTTGTGTACAACATATTATGTATTTCTAAACTTAATGGGCGTGATTTTTGTAACTTTAAAATACTTTTCTGGCAATTATTTTAATAAATGGAACAAAAATTACATATTTCAACGAACATTTTCACGGATACGTAAGGGGTGGGAAATACGTATCAAGGACAAAGTGCTTTTATACGACTCTAACATCGAGTTATGGCTCACTTTCCAAGGTCTCCCTTTTTGTTAAGAATAATGCCGGATGAGAATACATAAAATTTTCTTTTCGCTCGAAGGATTATAAGAAGAAGAAGATTATAAGTTATGTTATATAAAATTTTACAAAAATATTTTATAGATGGATAGAGTGAAAAGAATATTATATCAGTTAAGGTGGTACCATTACTCTACTTAATAATATTAGATAATAATTTTATAACAACAATAATTACAAGTGTGCTTAATAAATTAGGATATAGAAAATAAACTATCTTTTAAAGTTTAATTGAGTAGGTAATCAAATAAGCTCTGAAATAGGATACGAGAGCCCCATAAAGGGTTCTCCTAGAGTCGTATTAGGTCGGCAACTCCATATGTAGCAGGTGTCTAAGGGCGACGATGGCCATTTACTATCAGACGGATCGTTTGCTCTATATAACCATAAAAACAGTCCCATTCGACTATATTACGACTTACAACATGCAGACATTTCGAATAAACAATTGTGACTGATGTACTGTACACTCTCGTTAACATAATTTATGGATCACGTGTAAATGGAACGTACATATTTCCAAAACAAAATTTCAATTTGTAACATGTTATGTAAGCAATTTATATGTCAAACACATTTATTTCAAACAAATACGAACAATTTCAAAAGTTTATAATTTTGAACATCGATAATAAGCCAAAAAAAAATACAAATTTTATTTAGTATTACAAAATATACCTACTCAAGTTTACAGTAACATCGCTTTAAAAGTACGTATTTATAGTGACTTGCTACAAAAGATATTGCTTTTATTGTATGTACATTGTACATGTATGTAAGTCCTTTACGAGGGAACTGTTTATATTGGCCGTACTCTCAAATATTTATCTCGCTCTGATTTTGATTAAAGCGGGGCATTTCGCACAGAACTTTAGTATGGATAATAACGAATTCGGGACATTTATGTTTTATACTAGCCTATAGTGGCGCATAGCATTCCCGGGTGTATGTAGAAAATAAGAAAAATCACAGCTGAAACCAGTTTTAAAGTGAAATTAAAATAAACACTATAAAAAGCAACAGCTTAAAATCTGGCTTTTCTAAGACGTAAGATTATCTTACCTCTATAAATATACCTAATTAAAATAATAATATACAACTTCCTCAACTCAATCTCGCTACAATTTCGTTTGAATCCTAAACATTTATCTCTTAAATTGTACGCGGCAACGATATTTATATGTAAAAATAAAGTAGTGGTTCTCTTTTTAAGTCTAATATCATGCAATAATACGAAGTTTTTCTCTGCCGTGTGAAAATACTAAGAGATTTTAATTGTACTGATGTCTATATGTGAATAAAATAGCAGGTTGTATTTAAATCTGAATATTAAATCCGATGATACAATTTTAAATAAAACTGTCTTTTCAAATTTTTTCGCCGATTTATTTCGATTTTTTGTTCCAGAAGTTTTGATGGCTTTACAGCAAGCATTACGAAGGGACAGACTAAGGTTTTAGACGTTTGAAATATACTTAACTGACAGTGTCAACCCACAAATTTGCAAAAAAATGGCATCATAGTACTCTATATTTGTTGATTTCAATTATATATGCAAGATTATTTAATCGTTTTTCGATCCGACATGGTTGGTATTTTTATTTTAAAATGTCAAATACTTATTCGTGTAAATCTAAGATTTGTTATCAAATGTTACTATTTGTGTTTTTGTTCTGCATGCTCTCGAGTAATAATGATGATTAAGTTTCCTAGTGCGACTTCGGTCACGGTGGCCGACAGTAAAATATTATTGAGAGAGCTACGCAGAAGATATTAAATACATTTGTTAGCTCTCACAGAAAAGTTTGCTATACGGTGCAGAAGTGATGGTTTTACATGTCGTGTCTCCGCGAAAGTGTAACAACAACTTCCTATTACTTTGAGTATCTTAAGTCAGGATAACTCGATATTTTTTGTCCGATTTGAGGATGGAACCTCCTAAACTATAATTAATCATTAGACTAACCGTGACCTTGTATAAATAAGACCTAATAATACAGAAACAGACAGAAGTTATGGAATATATATGGTATGGAAATTAAGACGATACCTGTATTTCAGCGGACGTGCTCGGTTCGCTGACGCTTTCCTCCCGACTGCCAAACGGTAGTTTCGGTAAGCGGAGGCGCAGTGGAGACGTCGTGGACGGCGGAGGCGACGGCGTGGTGGACCGAGATTCAGTTAATCTAGCGTACCTCCAAACCAATCGGATTCATATATAGATCATTTAAGAAAAATTTGGAAAAAAATTCGTCTGTTGTTAAATGTATTCTTAGTTTTATTTCTCATTATCATTCGAAACAAAATAATGGACAGGAAGGATAATCGTGACATTAATAGGCTATATAATTAACGAATTTCAGCGTAAATTAAATAATTTAATTTTCACATTTATTGCCTTGTGTTTTCCGTTTTATAAACATTAATTAACACAATGTGGTGCACTATCCTTAAGTAAAGCGTTATCTGTCTAATTATCCTCCCTGAGTATCTTTATGAAGCAATTGATTTTAAATGTTTGGACCCAAAGCAATCTCAAAAGCCAATTTTCAAATTTAATTTTATGGAAAGACGCATACTTATATACTTTTAAGTTAAACCTAATTTTATGTAAAGATTAGCAATAAACTCACTTGTCATTTGAACGTAAAGTGCCATTAGCCCGCGAAGACTTCTGTGAATGGAACTGTTCGCTGCTTGATCCGGACAACTGCATGGAGTCGACATGCGGCTGACTGACCACCACGGTGTTGCACAAGGCGAGAATGAGGAGAAACTCTCGTACCTGATAGTATCAATAATTAATTAATTGATTGATATCAAAAAATAACCGTATCAACATAATATGTATTAAAATTAAATGAATAGTATCCGTACATAATTTAAAATGTTATGTCTTAAGAAGTTACAACGCGGTATTAACTATAATATATTGAGTTGATTTCCACAGAGAACTAATTTTTACATTGGCATTTGCATAATAATATACACGTCCACCACATTTGTTGATTGCATACGAGTAGGTTGGCGTCACAGACAATTCAACCTAATAGACTCCGCTTTCAATAATTTTAGTACGAAAACAAAATCGCCAAAACGTGGCGGGGTGCAGGGGAGGTTGTCTATTTTTCATTGGTTCGTTCAAACTCATGTCAAACTTAACAATGTTAGTGACAATTCACTAGTGATGGACGAGACTCATTTATCGATATCGATAACTGAGTCAAATCGATTATTGTATAATAAAAAGACATGTTAATTGTTATACAAATTTGAGAGAGAACGAGATATTTGCAAATACTGATTTTCGCGACCGTTTGACCTTGATAACTTTTTTAGCCGGCACGATATTAATGTCGACTTTTCACATCTTCATTACAACGCCGTAATAAAGGTGTGTACAAAAATTCAGCTCACCGGGAATTTTTCCGCAGATAAATCCTAAAATGACTATATAGTAAGAATAGTAAACATCTCACTAAAGTAAAAAAAAAAACTAAAAGCAGTCATGAGGACTGCCAACAGAAGTGAAAACTTAAAACTATACACAAACAGATGTTATTTTTGGATAATCACATGAATTGTTATATCTTAAATTAAAATTTGTAAATTTAAACTTTTCACATTTACCTGGTTTTGACATCTATCGGCACTCTTGAGTGTTAGTGGCCATGTCGATAACGACTTACATGAATTTACTCTCCATCCAAACTTGCTTATAGAAAGAAGTTTTCACTTCAATGTCGACTATTGACCCTCAAAATGTAATAATTTTGTATAAAATCTTCTTATTGATTTTGATTCGGATTTTTTTGCTAAATAAGCCAATCGGATATCAATATATTTATTAATCACGCATTTTATTAAATTAAATAAATGATTTACGTTTTCATAATCAATCTGATACTGCAGTAAGTCGGAAAATAATTGTTCGAAAGAATTTAATGTTTTTGAAAAAAAAATCATAGGACGGCATCTTGGTTTAGTTTTTTTTAAATCATTCATGCGAATGGTAACTTCACAATATCTTCTTCATATTAAATATTAATATATGTTTGTCGATAAACATAATTTTTATTTTTACAATGTGTCTCATCACTAGTTGACACGTGCTAATGAAAGAACGAGATAATATTATGTTAATTTTCTACGAAAGAAAGGGACGTCAAAAAACTAAAAGGACATATGTGTCAAGAAGACGCGAGCTCTTTTTATATTTTATTTTTGGGTAATTAATGATTTTTTTGACTTACCTGTGAAATGTAATACCATTTTTGGTGAGACTAAGCGTTGTACTACACTTTCTACACCGATATACTGAACAATACGGCATTATAACTGTAACTCGGACAATGTTATCGCTGTCACTGTCGGCGGCGGACTGAGGAACGAAAAGGGGCGGGGCCGGTTGTTATGCAGTGTCACTGCCAAACCTTGGCGAAAGCTTATCCCCTGTAAAGCGTCGTCTATAGGTTGAATTGTCTGTGGTTGGCGTTAACACCTATATTCTATATACTTATTTGTCAGTAGAATGAGAAATAGAGTGGTTCATTCTATCTACATATATAATTCCTGCCATTAGAAAACATACACATCTAAAACGAAAAAAACATAGTCATTGGGCAAAATATATGTAGAATTAAGTAAGGTAAAAAAACCCAGTTAGTTAGGAATTATAATAATATCATTACAACAAAAACATAGAAAATAAGTGAGTTTTCCCCTTTCTGACGTCAAAATAAGCGATAGGTAATTTAATGAGTAGGAAGTACACAGTGTAACATGATTTTAAGTAACAGTTATAATTACTACTTCTAACCTTTACAGTGTTGACATGGGAAATATGCTAAAACTTATAAAAAACATACATATGTATATATGCGATACGTTAAGTGATAAACATTAAAAGTAATTTTACTTTTGGAAAGTAGAGAAGTAACGTTCATTAAAATTCATTAGCATATAGATAGGTAATACTCTACATGTATTTTGAATTATTTTTGTGAAAAGATTGCATTAATTATAAAACTTTTAACTGTAGAAGTAGATACAATACGATAAAGTAATGCAATTTATCGAATTTAATAAAGGGCAAATAAGGAACATCATTATTTTTTGTGGAGAAGCGTTAAATATTAGTTTTTCGATAACATTTAACATATTAAAATTAAAATAAACACAAAACAATAAATACATCATAATTAAAATCGATAAATGTAAAGATTTAGTTTTTTGTTTGATAAAAATTAGTTACTGAGATAAAAACTACTATTTTATAAAACGAAGGTTATTCAAAAAGTTGTGCTGAAGGTCTTGCATATATTAGAGCGGAATGCAAAAAATGTTATACATGATAAAAAGAAAATTATAGGTATATCATAAATATGTATTAAAAATAGTGCACATAATAGTGCAATAGTGTACATTAGTGCTTTACATATAATATGTTTATATTAATTCTAATATAAGAATAGTAAAATGCATTGTGTGACTTTTAAGTTTGAATATCTTTACCTTTTGAGTGTGTTGAGCGTCATTACTATCGAGCAAGTGCTGGAGCATTCTCCTGTTTGGCGAAACTTTAGTTATTGGAGTGACAACCGGAGGTAGAGACGTAGAAGGTTCCGCGTCAGGCCCCGGAGGGTGATCATAATCGACTCCACCTACTGTGCAACGCCGAAAAACCATCTTATTTTCGGTTAGCGTCCCAGTTTTATCACTGAATAAATAATTTATCTGCCCCAATTCCTCTGTAATATTTAACGCTCGACATTCCGTCCTCGTATTCGTTACCGAATCGTACATTTCGACGTCCTGGTGAATATGGTAAACTTGCAAGAGCTTTGTCATTTCTATCGTAACGTATAAAGATACCGGTATCATGACTTGTAACACTATGATGTATGTCCAAAATATAAGCAAGCCTTCATAGGCTGGTTTGTCCGCATGAGGAATGAATGGCGTGTATTTATATACGGAGCTGTATCGATCTAACCACACTTTACATCCGACTGCTCCCGCACAACAAAGAAAAAGCAGGACTAGAACACACCATATAACATCTGTGTTCATTTTCCTTTCCAATTTTGAGCATTTATATCTTGGTCCTCCGTTATTTAACATAGCTTTAGTTTCGTGCCCAGCGTAAACTACAATGCCCTCTACATAATCGGTATTTTTAATAGTGCACTCTCTCAATAGGAGGTTTTCTGAGTTTAGTGGCACGCGGCCACCGTTAGGATGTGAAATCGTCCCAGTAAACCTGTATATTTTGGTAGATGGTCGTTCAACTTCTACCGAACTTCTGAATTTCATTGCTGAGAAATCTAGTCGCTGAAATATAAGAAATTTACTGTCGATTAATGACTTTAGTGCCTTATTTGTAATAAAAAAAACTAGCAAAAGTAGAATAGCCGGAGGTTACTTATAAGTAACCTCCGGCGGTATTGTCACGTTATTGTTGCGGATTTCGAGGTAAGTAATTTTAGTGAAAGTTTCTCACCATTTTGTCCCGGCAATAATCATTGTGATAGTTACCGTGTCCATGGAATTATGCAAGAAGTGCTTCGTAGGAAATTGAGGTTAAACTCAAGCTATTTAACAGTTCACTGGGTATCTAGTTAGGAATCTACATCTTTTGACAAAAAGCGAGTAATAATTAGTTAATCTTTTGCGAGTTCAATGTTTATATAAAAACAGCAATTATGTAAATTATCTTTAACACAAAAGTTTTAGAATAATTAAAAAGAAAATAATACTTTTTCTTTAAATCCTGGCGCAACAACCCGCTGCTTCAGATTTGTTTCACCATCTAGATTGCAAGTGTCAAGATAGCAGATCCCTAAAGGGTTCGAGGAGTGCAACAACACCATATCCGCTGGTACTGCTTCATTGTTGGAAAGGTGGACTAAATCTCCTACGCGTACGTCTCTCCATTTCACTCTCACGTATCTTTCCACTGATCTGAAAAAAGAAAATAAGTCTAACAACATGGTATATTATAATAACTAATTGCATTGACATACGTATATTAATAATATCTTCATTAAATACTCATAAATGCAGGTACACTGCTTATTTATTTAAGTAAGTTTAATGTATGTACTCGTATATGAATATAAAAGACCTTTTGTACGTTAAACATCATATAGCTCCTTTGTTTGGAGTTTCATGAGAGCTTTCAAGAAGATTGCCTGACTAGACGGACCAATACGAGAAAAAAATACAGACTGCTTTATATGCTCTTCCGTCACTTTTTAAGGAAAAATTTTGGATGTTTAGAATGTAAAATAAAAATTTGACATCAGTATGGATGAAGAACCGAAAATCACTTCTAGTAGATATTTTAATTTGCAATTTTTATATCGCACGTGTACCTAATATTATCAATTAAATACGTAATGTATAATCTGTCTTATCAATTATTGCTCATTATATAAATAATAAATTGATAATTCATTATTTGTGATTGTGACTACGGTTATAAACATAGAGGGTCTTCGTCATTTAGAAACAAAAATATACCTAATTGTTTAAAAAAATTAAAACAATATGTTTTTTTTAAGTTTCCCTATTTATGCTATTTTACCAATACCAATAGGTACCTACCTATTGAAAATTTTAACGTAAATATTATTCTACAAACGAGCAAAGGCGCAATTGAATAACAAAGAAAAACCTCTTGTGTGAGTATACAAGATGAATAAAATCATCTACAACACAAAAAAAATGTTATGTTACTTAGGCATTAAGTTACCATATTACCATAAATACTAATTTAGGAATACTATTAATATCTAGAGAATATTAATAACTCAAAGTAAGAAACACATGCATTTATAAAAAGATTCTTAATGTTTCAATAGGTAAGCATAATGCATTATACACACAACAACAATACTTGCTCTTAATTTTTTATAGATAGATACTTTTTTAATCTGTTTGCAGAACAGATAGCTTATGTAGTGTATAACTGTAAAACTCGCGATCTTGGCCTCAATGCATTCTTTGCCATTATAAAAAACAATTGTTACATTAAAAAGATCCCAGATAATTATGGAGGTATCTGATAACCCACATCGTTAATACCGACACTGTTATAATTTAATTTTGGCAGAAACATTTTACTAACATCGAGTGTATATATAAATATAAGATTATAATATCATTATACTTTACAGAATATATGAATTCACTTGAAAACACTTGTCTGGAAAGTACACAAATAATTGAAATTGTTATAAATGTAATCGCAAACGATTTGACGTCTATATCAAGTAATGGTATGGCGACAGGCGAGGTTCATATCAATCCGATAACGGGTCACGAATGAGCAACAGGTAATAAAATAAAGGAAAAGGCAGAAAGAAAGCGATTGTCATTGTTATAAAAAGTTGTGTTGATGCTTTCACCGTTCAGTTGTTATTGCAGATTTGATTTGAATTCGACATCCAAATACAATGGAAAGTTAAATCTAGTGACAAGCTTTGTTGCGTGTTTAGCTTTTAACAGCAGTTTAGGGACCGTGTTCTTTACTCGCGTGTCATGTTTTAGATTCATGGTGAATGGTCATGGCTAAAAAGGTACTTTTACATGCATGTTTGTTTACCACAACCATGTGGGATCGTCGTACATACTTTTTAAAACGAATGCTTCAATTATGACTGTATAACCTTAACCTATTCGGAGTTATTCATATTTATACATTGTCCATTGTTCAGAAATTATAGTGTATTCATGCGAAAACTGAAAATGTTTATCTTCTATTCTTATCATTCAATAAAAGACCTAAGTTGTAATACTAGACACAATCATTTCGCCTTTCTTTTACTGCATTATTATATCATATTATAATAATTAATAAAATTGAGGACTTAAAAGGTTATCTTTATTGATATTATGTTCGTGATAAATCAGAAGTGGGTTATCTATCGTAAAGAGATAAGTAACGTCACTAAACGACGAGAGCATTGTTTTATCACGTAACGGTATAAATCAATCACCATTTTTTTCATAAAATCGCTTATTTTAATTAAATAAAACGAATCGTAAGTACTTCACAACTTTTTTAATTTATAGATTACTAGTTGAATCTGCGGCTTCGCTCTCGCTAAAAGTAAAAAAACTCCGAATATTGTGTTGAATTACGAACTAATAGAAATTTTACGTTATTAATTATTATACGTATATTTATATATACTTTATTATTTGCAAAAATAATTCACTTCTCATATTATTTCTTAAAAATATTTAATAATAATTAATTAATTAAGAAATTTAATTAATATCATGTAGTTGGTAAGATAGTTAAATGGTACAAGCCTCATGTTGACATACTATAATCGAGTAAATCCCAGTAGGTATCATAAAAAAGAATAACTATTTCTTAAAAATATTTAATAATAATTAATTAATTAAGAAATTTAATTAATATCATGTAGTTGGTAAGATAGTTAAATGGTACAAGCCTCATGTTGACATACTATAATCGAGTAAATCCCAGTAGGTATCATAAAAAAGAATAACTATGTCGTATTATAGACGAAAAAATATGTATTTTTAATACATATGTTGTTACTAGTTAAATAAAAAATATAAATTATAAATATGACACTGATATTGATAACTGTTTGCAGTACGTCGATTTGTCTATTATACCTATAGGAAGTTATTTCACCGACATCCATATAATGGTCCATATAATATTTTTTTATTAAGCACGACTATGCTATTATTACTATTAATAACATGAATTGTATTATACTGTTCTACTTAATACTAACATCACACAGTGAAGCAAAACTAACAATTAAAAAAAGTTGTTTAATCTAAAGAAACCGTTATTTGTATAGTTTCATACAGATTTGGAAAACATTTATCAAGCACATATACTTACGTAGCTTAGGTATTATGCTCTTTTCAACAAAATATAAAGCAAATTTTAGTTAGCGTTGGAGTAATAATTGTCATAGATTAGATAATAAATAATAATACCTACAGACTACAGTCAAATAGGGTATATGCATGGACATATTTTCTTTTTCTTAAAATACTTAAAACCGAAAAATATTATTATGTAAAGAAAGATAAAATATCTGTAAAATACTATAACAAGAACTATTTTTCGCATATTTAACACGCTAAATGCACATACTTAAATTTAAATAATACAAATACATATTATTATGTTGACATGGCTTTTGAGTTTGACGTCATATTTTGCTTTGAACAGTCTCAGTTTAGCAATTTATTTTTATTCGTATACTTTACACTATCGATACTATATTGTGGAAGATGAATAGGAAAGAGGATGTTAGAGTGGGGAAAAAACTATAAAAGTCGATGCATAACCGGCATCGGGGGGTAGTTGTATCTTGACGCTTGTCGTGGTAGCATTATTAGGTTGTTACTCTGTTGGTTTATTTCTTTAAAATATCATTGTTGGTAGCTTAGTGGTATTTTTGGTTAGTTTAATTGTATTTTAGCGTTTTCAGATACTTAAAATAAATCGAGGTCGATTTAGTAAGCTTGTTTTTTTTAAAAGAAGCTCACTTCTGCTCTAAATTCACAAGATCAGAAGTGGGATAGGTCCTGTTTCGCCCACTATTGTTAGCGTGTGATATTTGTTGTTCGTTTTTATTTAAAAGTTTTTATCGGAGGGTACCGTGATTTTGGTGTATTTTCATTGATTTTGGTGATTCGTGTTTTTTGTTGGTCGCTGTGTTTAGTTTAGTTTTGTTTTGCTTGTCAGGCCTAAATTAGAAAATTTAGTTGTTATGTCAGATAACCAGCGAGATCGTAGTGAAATGTCACCGATGTAGTTATAGTCCTCGTTATGAGGGTTGCAATAGTGTGATAGTAGGTGCCACGCCTTTGGCCGGGCCTTTATAGAAATGTTAACTGTAAAATTTTTATTTAATTTTTCTACCGTTTTTGTAAAAGATGCTGATTTCGTGTTTTCGCATTGGGGTTGAAACATTCAAGAGAAAATGTATCTTGCGGTTGGGGATAGCATGTCTCGCAGGTCTTTGTACTCGGGTATGCTGTCCTGGCCGACAGATGCACTTCAAGTGGGGTACGGTTTCATATTATTGGATGCTGTCTTGGAGTGCGCTCGGACATGCGATCCTAGTATATGGAACATACCTTGTGTAGCTTAAGATTAATGTGTGTGAGCTCGGACAGTGTCTTGGAGGTTACTCAGACATGTCGTCCTGGAGCTGTGATCATACTATGAGTTGGTCGTTGACCGTTGCATATGTTTGTGTAGCAAACATTAAACGTATATTTGGGGGTAGGTTGGATTGAAACACGCTTTTATAGGTACTGATTTACACACGCAAAGCTATGACATGGTTCTCTGGCGAGTCGTGAGGGTGCACTCCCCCGACGGGTCCTGCCCCGGGTAATTGGTACAGATATCTGTTTGTTTTACATCCACTGTGCTTAGGTTACGCTAGGTAACGTATATTTGTGGTTAGGTTGAGTTGAAACATGCTTTTATAGGTGCTGATTTACACACGCAAAGCTATGACATGGTTCTCTGGCGAGTCGTGAGGGCGCACTCCCCCGACGGGTCCTGCCCCGGGTAATTGGTACAGATATCTGTTTGTTTCATATCCATTGTGCTTAGGTTATGCTAGGTGAAGCTTAGCCCACGAATGAATCAAATTGAAACCTTAATATAGACCAGCAATTTTTAGAAATGCACTTTGTTTTTTTTTTTCTGTCTGGAGGTTTTATTGTTTATACGGCAGCAATGATGAGAGTGTGATGTCTATAGCTCGTGGCGTCACTCAGGTTTTCGATGTCGAGGTTCTGAATCCCAAGGTTAGAAGATGAGGGAGCCCGAGGACGGTCTCCTGTCAGGAAAGGCCGTGTGGAAGATGAATAGGAAAGAGGATGTTAGAGTGGGGAAAAAACTATAAAAGTCGATGCATAACCGGCATCGGGGGGTAGTTGTATCTTGACGCTTGTCGTGGTAGCATTATTAGGTTGTTACTCTGTTGGTTTATTTCTTTAAAATATCATTGTTGGTAGCTTAGTGGTATTTTTGGTTAGTTTAATTGTATTTTAGCGTTTTCAGATACTTAAAATAAATCGAGGTCGATTTAGTAAGCTTGTTTTTTTTAAAAGAAGCTCACTTCTGCTCTAAATTCACAA
This sequence comes from Boloria euphrosyne, assembly GCA_951802675.2. Taxonomy (NCBI): domain Eukaryota; kingdom Metazoa; phylum Arthropoda; class Insecta; order Lepidoptera; family Nymphalidae; genus Boloria; species Boloria euphrosyne. The sequence goes on along the minus strand of OX637875.1, from coordinate 11,836,587 downwards.
GAATATGATATTGATGTTATCTCCACTAAAATATTCACATTTTTATATCCATAAGCCGACTCAATAGGTTAGAATCTTTTTATCAAGTCTCAAGTTGGCTCCTGAAATCAGCCATATTGATTTTTATATACCTATGTAATAAACAAAAACCGTATTACACTCGCGTTATCAAGACCAATCGAAAGTGTAAATTTTCAAAATTACTATAAAGTGTTAAAATTTACATCGGATATTTTACGTAATATATACATACATTCAAACAGATCAAACACATAACTTCTTTGTGCTTCACCACAATACGATAAAAATAAATATTTCAATCGATCCGCCTGCTTTCAAAGATACAGCTTCGGCGAATCTTTTTAAATCGAACAAAAATTGCACACACGGGTATGTCGAAACATGTAAAAGATGTAAAAGGGCTATAAAATATTGTAAAATGTAGAAAACCTTTCCAATTGCTACAATAAAAAAAAAACAGTTTAGGTAAAAATACATCATAATAAATTAATAATACATAAGAAGAATTTAAGGATTCAGGAATTGGATAAAGGAAACATGATAATGGATAATAATATCAAATATGTTTTACGTGATGGACATAACTTGTAGGCTAACCGCCTTGAGATTTCTAGTAAACGTCGGATTCACTTACTTTTTTATATTGGTAAAGGCATAATGGAAAGTGAAAACCAATTATATTGGTTTACAGCGACGTGGGAATTTGTGTATATTGTCTTTATATCACTTTCAATACTAACACACCTGCTATTGTTTTATGAGAGCTTATTGAAAGAAGCAAATTAACTAAAAGGCTTTACACATTAAATAAATATTTACTATTATACGATATGAAGACGAATCTTCAAAACATGCGAGGAAACAACAATTCTTTTTTCTAGTTACTATTATTCCAGAAATCATGACAATGAACAATGTCATGTACATCTTATAAATATAAAAATATAAAATATTCCATAAATTATTAGAGATTTAAAAAGTACAATAGAAAAAAATGAGCCAATTTAAAAATATGCTATACAATATACATAAATCATTTAATATTCCGAAAAAAATGTCACTCAACAACTATAGAATCGCCTCGAGCACAAAGTGATCAGACATAATTTCGGCCAATTTTTCCGTGTAAACTTACAAAAGTGACGCAAGGCGTCTGTTTTTGCTACTTTATTGGAACATTCTCACATCGATGGCATTCATTATGATCTAAAATCTAAGAAATTCTAAGAATCACTGTACTGTAGACAAAAAAAAAAGAATCACTGTAATTGGCTATTAAAACAGCTATAAGAAAGAAACTACAACAACTAGATATTAGATATGGATTTATCTTTTTATGGGTAAACTGCGCATCAATTTACTGGTTTATAATATATGTATGAACAAACAAAATATAGTGCGTGGGCGGCAAGGTTTATACGATGTTTATAGATATCCATCATTTAACATAATGATTTTGTTATGTCATATAAAAAAGACCATAAAATATTTCGGTAAAAAATGATCTACACATTAAAGAAGGGATTTTAAAAACTCTATATATATTTGAAAATCTATTTTTACTTTTGTCTTACAATAAGTTTATAATTTCATAATAATAGTAATGTTGAAAAAATTACGTCATACGTAAAGGTCATATAATTTTAGATGTCCTTGTACTATGTTGTTTAGACCTAAAGGTACCTCATCTACTTATTATGAAGATCAGAATTTTTTATGGAGAATAAATGAGAAGATTTTTAGAAGACATTTCGGATATGATCAACTCCAGGCTTTTTTTAAATAATTCCTTCTAATTTTATGCAAAACCTTTAAAAAAACAACTAATATACTGTCATTTTCAGTCGACACCTCGTCTTTCTTTAGATTTTCGATGCTTTTAATTTAGGTGACTGACAAATTTCAGTATTATTTTAATGCAGTAATCATTGCTCCAATCAAAATATATTATCAACTGTAATATTAAAATATGGTAGTTTTGAATTATTAATTATTACATTTACCAACCTAGCTGTTCTAATTTCAAATGGCAATGGATTTTTTTATAATGGAAGAACAATTTCCAAATTGTTAATCCAACCTGGAATATTTTTATGTGAATATATTGATAGCGGAAAATAAAAAATGTATATGCCCTTAATAAAATAATGTATTGAGAGGACACATACCATTCATCATCTAGCGAGCTCACGATGAATGTGTGGTCGCCTATAATAGTCTATTACCTACTCGTAATCAATGCCATTACATTACTGACTTCTTGACATTATGCTTGGTTGTTGGTTATTTAATTAATTTTGTAACTATTATTTAGCTCATTAAAAATTATGATGTATGTACATACGTTTAATCGATTAGAAAAATACACATCAGCAACTTTGTAGCTAAATTACCATATCTTTATCAATATTTTAAATAATTATCTCTTATTTAACATTATAAAAAATATAACTATATTCACTAAACGAAAAATTTGCACCTTAAGACAAAATTGCCAGGGAAAAAAAGATACTTCGCCAACTTTCTCTCAAGGTGCGGTATTTAGGCGTCACGACTAATTCATTCGTTCTACGGTTAGTATGTCGCTGGGCGCGTTACATCAGCGGATCTTGGTCAGCGCGCAATGTGAAGGCCACCACATTCACTATCGACCTTAGCACCAGATCCTTTGGACAACACTTGAAATACATACATAATTTATTAACTAATCATTTTGTATTGTAATTAAAGATATTACTTATTAATTTAATTAATTATTATCTAATATCTATACATTTTATAAAGAAACTTTTTATATCTGGGTTATTAAATATTATTAATTACACTGTAGAAGAATATTTTACTTAGTAATGGAACTAAAGAGAATATTTTTATATATAAATATCAGCTAATAATCATTATTTTACATTCATTTTGTGTCAAGTAGAGCATCCTTATCAATTTATTAACAGTCAAAATATGACTCTTAATTCCCACATAATCTACCTGATCCCTAAAATATTTTACTTAAAGTTTATAACAGGTATTATAAAATTACCCACCATCAATGCCACGCCACTATCGATGTAACATTCAAATATGTTTTGTACAACACAAATTATACAAATTCCAAACAAAACTCTACAAAGCGCGTAAACCATTAATTGCCGGGCATTAACTAGTGTACAATAACATTTTTATCGTTCCAACAAAAGCTTTTACTTTTATTTTGTATGGAAAAGTTAGACGTGACATTTTGGAAGCTGTTTATCTAATAAAATTGGTAAAAATAATGAACAGCCAGTTTTGACAGTAACGTGCCAGACAGAGCGTGAACATTTGCATAATAATGAGTTTGTATTGTCAACTGTTTTAACACAAAACTTAGCAATACCAACAATATAACACACTGGAATACTTAATGCATAATCTATTACAAATAATGATTAATAAATATTTATAACATTTCAAGTTATATTGATGAGTTTTTTTCTAGGAGATCATCTCACTGCTTTCGTGAAGCAAAGAAAAAATGGATGGTGGTGGTTTCTTTTCAATATTAATTACACATATCAAAATAATTTAGTCTTACTAGAAAATACAGAAATAAACAAACTTATTTTCAATTATTTATTACATTATCGGTTCAATTCAATCATTTCCTTTAATGGCTTCCAGGCGTGCCGGTTGGGCACAGTTGACTTCGCCAATGTCGCGTAGAATGGAGAATACACGATTTATAATAGATTGATCGGTGAATACGGAAAAAAAAACAGACACTAAGACTGATTACATGTAGAAGCGGAGCAATTCGTTGTAAAATCATGACCTACAACAGAGACAGAAAACACAATATATACAAAACTATAAAAATACTTATACATTATCGGTTATTTACATGGAGTGTAAGAAATTCAAAAAACACCACAATGAATAAAATTGTAAATTATAAACAGCTCGTTTCTTAATCATTCAAGTATTCAATATCCAAATTGTAGTCTCTACTCTAGTAGTTGAAAGAAAACTAGAATTTTTCAAATTCCTGTAATTTTCAGAATCCTGCTGAGTGCTGACGCAAGTCCGCCTCGTATTTGCTTTAAATTTAAATTTACAACAACACCTGCTCACCACTACTTTAATTCTTTTTAGGTAAAATCCGATTACATGTTGAAACTTGACACTCAACTATGGCATTGAAAATTTTGTCAAATGGATTTCATTTTGTTAATCTTTAAAGCAATCTTAGTTAACAAAGTTTATAATGGTTATCTTTCATCAAATTAAACCCTATCAAGTGGACATTTAGTATACATTATGCGCACTTAATTCATTCGGTCCTTGACCCAATAAAGTTCTAGGACATCATTATGTTATATGTACGTAGGTATGTACGTCTAAACATCCTTAGAATGTTAGCCGGGGTTACACGGAATTTGTAATGATATTTTCTTTGAAATGACCGGGTACATCGTTAAGTCAAACAATGATCATATTATATGATCGAAAAGAAATCTGTAACAACAGTTAGTATTGTTTTATATCATTGTGTTTTATGTTATAAAACGTCATAACGATAATGTATATTTAATTGTATTGTATATTAGCCGAATCTATTATTATTAATGGATCAAACGGTATTGTACTCTTGTTATAATTAATACTATCGATTTGCCCGTGCTTAATTCGATTGCGTCCCTAGGTTTTTTTATGAGCTAAACCCTAACACCTTTTCTATAATTAAAGTAACCTAATTCACTTCTTATAACGTCAGCTATCCGTTATATATGTTCCAGCAATTCTGGAGATAAGCTGGAACAAAGAGACATGCAGTGCAAAAAGTACCTATAAGTTCAGTAAAAAGCTTTTGTTTCGGCAAGACAAACAGACACTTCAATTTTATTTATGTGTATATAATATGTATTGATAACTTTCGTTCTTCAATAAAAATGATGTGTACTTTTTGAATAAAAAATGAGTAAGTATATGAGACACGCTACCGTAGATATAATATTTATTTATTAAAAATAAATACCAATGTAAAATTTCTAAAAAATAATTGCACTTTTGCTATTACCGTAATCCATCATAACGACCTCGCTCTGTTTGTATGCAGTATTCCTTCCTTATGTTTCATACGAGCGGAATCGACGTGACCTAGGAGGCTAGGCCGTTTTAAATTTGGCGTACACGTTGGCGACAAAAGAGCTTTTAAAATAAAATGTTGATAAGCCGGAACTTTTTATCCCTTATCTATATTGTGTACTCGCGATTCACCCTCGCTTTGCTCGGTTTTGTCCTTGGGTACATTTAAATAGTCATTATGGCTTAGCTATATTATATAATTATCGTCTAAATATATATTATGACGATATACATATATATAGTCATATATAGTCTTTTATATAAACGGGATATCGAATACACGAAGAATTTTCAAATCTGATTATAGTATCCAGAAAGTAAGTATAAACTCTACCTCTTTATAATATCAATAGATATATCATATAGGTTTACTATCGCCTTTGGTCTAACTAAAGTAAAAATGTTAACTCGTTTCTGTAATTCAAAACCCATCTAAGGGCTTAGTAGATTAGATTCGTAATCTACATCTAGAAAAAATAAAAGCCTAAGTAAGTATGTTAAAACGAACTAAAAAGACAGGAATAAGCTAATAAAGTAAATAGTAGGTAATAGGTATTATTATGCAAAATGAGACATACTCATAGCAATAACATCTGAGAGATACAATGTTTGTTCGAGAGCTTCGATCTATTTCTTTATTAGTTTTTTTTATAATATATTGCGTGTTTATTTTTTGTTTTGGTTTGACTACCGGTTCAGATCAACTTTGTGTTTATTATTTTTAAATATAAAATAATATTTTCTTCGAATAGGTACAGTTTGATATCATCAGAATTAAAGGTAGGTACTTTTTTACCATCAGTATAAACTACTACTTACGTACTTTACACGTCTCGTCCATTTGCGAGATAAGTATAACAGTGTTTATAAATTTAAAATAAATATTAAACAATTTCTCTAGCAGTGGTTCTGCTCATACACAATGCACATTGCACATGTTACGACAGATTGTTAAATAACCGATCTAGATCGGTTTTATCATTGCGTAAATAAGCATTTTTTTATAATAATCTTATTCTGAAAATAGCCACAGTATTAGCTCTAAATGTCTGTAGTTCCCATTTGAAAATCACAGTCGTGCTGTATTCAAATTGGCTCATATTGTTGTCAATATTATTTTAAAATATTTTTCTAATAAAAAAATAACTTTAATTACTCCCTTTTTTGCCGATATCGTAAGTGTATAAAAATTACGAAAACGACCAAGGTTTGATTTTTATTATTCATCTGTCTTCAACGATTAAGGCATGAAGTGCAAACGTGTTCGTGGGCGGGTTTCAAACGTCGATATGAATTAATGGATTTTAAATTACTATTTACCCTCCGTGAAAGTTACGAAGTGCTTACAGAGATTTGAGGTGAATCACTTATTGAGAATTTATTATGTGAAATTGATGAGTTTTCTTAACCAAATCTGTGTAGCAGTCTGCTACTAGCAGAAGTTAGTTAGCATCTAGCATAGAGTTGTTGAGGTACAGTGATTTAAGTATTTCTGGCCATAAAATATCTTCATTTATTCAGAATTCAACTCTAGGTACCTATGACAAAACGCAGCTTTGGGAGCTTAATTCTTTTTAGAATCGCAAAATTAAATATTCATTATTTTCATTTTTATTCGAGAAACTTTAGGTAACAATTTATATATTTAAAGTAAACTTGCGGTATTTACTATATGAGGGTTTCATTGAAATGCTTCTGACTCATTTGACTTTGTTCCACTTTAGTTTGATGCGTTGCACTCCCACGATAGCGTGTATGAACCTGACCGTTTTAGCGCTCCCTATATGAGTGCTTCATTTAACATGATATAGAATAGGTATATTTTTGTAGACATAATAGAGAACTACGTTGTTTAGTAGTTAGTAGTTTTGTTACATGGATGAGACATAATTTCTTTGAATGTGACATATACTCGTACATAAGAATTAGCAACGTAACCTAACTATACCGCGATAAGGTTAATCGTAGCTATCTAAAGTACCTTCCTGTCTACTCCTTTAAACAGACTTATACAAAATATGTACCATTGCCATGATTTGGCATGTTTCTTTGAAAAAAGTATGACCTTGCTTAAGAATGTGTTTACCTATTGGCTGCAAATATAAAACAAAAAATGATATATAACGAAATGCTTTATTATAATGTGTATATGTATCCTATTTTTAATGAATCGAAAATAACAAAATATATATAGTTCCATGGAAAGCTACGATGCTGGTGTTATTGATTTATTTATTTACCATATAACCAAAGCAAATAGTTGATACACTACATAAATAAATATTAAATACATACATATGATATATACTCCCATGACTACAGACTACAATAATGAATACCCCCAGCGAGACTTGAAGCCGCGACCGCTGGCGCAGTAAGTGGCGCATAACCAACTGAGCCAAACGTGTCTATGGGTCAAAATCAGAGAGGTGAGCATTTTAGGTTTTCAAATATCTGAAAAATTATGTTTACTTTTGCAGAAAACTAACAAGAGGAGTCTGTTGTGTCATTTGTCATGAAACTTTTCTGTAAACAGGCACGCACAAAAATACATATTTTCGAAATTCTACCCGTTTATAAGAATAATGCCAGAGTCGTAAGTCATTTCGGGAACACTTTAAAATAATTTTTACAATAATGATTAACCAATGTATTTAAGAATGACCTTCAATAAATTGTAATAAATCTGTTGCTTAATCAAAAAATATATATATTTTGAATGTTTTTTAAACAAATACAATTATTTTTAAATTACTCTACATAAATTTTCAATTAGCGCAATTTCTGCCCCGATACTTTAAGTTATTATAAATATTCTTGCGATTAGTAGTATATTAATAATATAAATACCAAAGTTCAAATGTCATTTTACCTTATATATGCATGATTTAACTCTAACATTAATTATTAAGTGATTTATTTGCCGTTTTTGTGATGTTCCCGGAAATGATGAGAGTGTTCCCAAAATGACAGCCAAGTTCCCTAAAGTAGATTACGTTCTCTGAAAGCTTATAATATCCTGTTTTCGATATACGTTATGCATAAAAATAATAATATACATTTACAGTATTATACCTTTATTTATTGTAAGGAATGAGGAACACGAGTATCAAAATCTAATAACAATAAACTTTAAAGTTTTAATCAACAAACATTAGATATTAGGAACGGATTTCTTGCATAGCACTGCTTAAAATCAAAATCTAAACTTTGTGATTTCTAAAATAAACAAACAAAACTACGACTACCTTTTATCTGTTATTTCGGTGTAGGTAAATTTTTTACAATTTGGTTTTAGTAGGTATTTTGATCAATTTTAAATATTTTTGCGGAGTTGCGCTGAAAGTGAAGGAAGGTAACTTTTATTTCACCATCGTCATCGATTGAAACGTCAGCGACTAAAATATTTTTGCAATTATTTTTTGTCATTTCCGTACGGTGTACCAGCACCAATATCGTCACTATTTCCATGAAGTCGATCTAAAACCGTTTGGAGATTCTCATCATCTAAAGTGTCGGCTCCATTATATACTGCGCCGTAAACACCTTCTCTATTGATACGAAGAGAATTCAGAATCTCTTAATTCATTTCTGTCTAAATTTATTATATCCGAGTCTGACGGCTCTTGGATTTTGTTTCCTTTATCTTGGGCTAAAAATACATGCAGTTTAATTTCTTGCAACAATTTTGATGATGGATAGAATAGTATGTAAACATCAGAAGTCAGCTAAAATATTTGCCAGCAATTTTTCTCCACGCCTTTCTCTGTTTTCTTTTCTCTCTTTCAGTCATATCACTAACAGTCTTAACTTCATTTTCAGCTTTCTTTCTCTAGTAATAAACCCTATCTTTCAGTCTTTTCATCTCTTTTTGTCCAGGTGTCATTTTATCTAAAAACTTGCGCTTCCTTGCATTAGCCTCTTCACGATGCTTTTTATAAGCTATACTGTCTTATTTTGATCGGTTTTTCTACTTCTTTTTATCGTTTTCTACTAAATGGATACCTCAAAGCAAAATATTGCATGGTAAGGCTTTTTAAAGGCATTACAATATAATTTTGCTTACAGATTTTCATTTCGGGAACGTGGTTCATATCGGAGAACGTTTCCGAAATGACCGTCCTCGTAATGATTATTCGACAAATATTTTTAGGTTACGGTTGATGCCACCGTGTTTGGTTTTGGTTTTTGAGGTTATGAACAAGTAAGTTGAAATATTTATTAGTATTTTGCTAAAAGTATGCAAATTTTTGAAAAACTAATCACCAAACAGCGTTCACGTAGTGACAGGGTATTAAAGTACGCTCACACATATCAAATGAAACGGTACTTACTACCAAAATCCATTATTGTTTTCCATAAACACAACACACGGCCGTTTGCTTTGACTAGCGAACTCCACGCTGATGCTTCTTAACGCCACTAAGTGTATGTTTTTTATATTTAATCGTTGTTTATCCTTCGCGCTCACGAAATGACTGGTTAAACGTCAGACAGCATTGGAATAGCCAAAATATGAAGAAATTAATATAATTAAAATTTATTTTAAAGATATATGCTTAATTTAATATGTTTTAAAGCTTATACTAAAATATGGGATTTTTAATTCGTAGTTGTAAATATTTTTATCGTGCCTGAACTATGAAACATGGTATAAGGACGCGTTCCCGGAATGATTATTTACGCCTGTTTTTTTTATAATCAAGTGACAAATTATCAATTAAAATTCTATATGATAAGTGCTTTGTAAACATGTACAGTAGCTTTAATTTGAAATAAATATTGTAGCAATATCATTTTATTTTATTAAGAAAAACTTTGTCAGAAGCATAATGCTCACCTCTCTGATTTTGACCCCTATACATATAATAAAACTGTAGAAAAGTCGTTTTTGTACATCAAAAAAAAATTACAAAAAAATAGCCAGGGTGTTAAAGGACAACCAATAGAACCTATTTCCAGCATTTTTAGAATTTTTTTCTGTTTGTCTGTTTGTCGGTTTGTCGGTTTGTCTGTTTATTTATCCGGGCATCACGTAAAATCTACGAAAGCAATGTAGATAACTTTTATACACAACGAATGAACGTAACTTGAAGTAACATTTAGTTTTTGTTTCATTGCAATCGGTTTAGTCTATCAAAAGATATTTGAGTTTAAAGTGAAGAAGTAGAGAAATTCCAGATGTAAAATTAGGGTTATGTGAATTTGGTATCACTCATCTACACACCTGAGTGTAAGTAGTGTAGAGTGTAAATATGCGTATATACGCGCGCACAGTTAGGAGGCTGCGAAAATGCACAGGAGTTTTCCAATTTATTGTTACAAATAGGCGATGGCACTTACCCCATACAAGAAGATGGAAAAGTTATTTTGATAGATAATGATTTGAATTGATGGTTTCACAGCTAATGTTGTTTATAAAGAAGCACTAGCATAAATAAAAAAAATGATTGTCATATAAACATACTGCACTTGTAATTTTAAGCACATACATTTTGTGACTAAATAAATCTTGAAACTGCTATTAATAGATTGATTAGAATTTTATCAAGATTAAAGTATACATAACAATAATTGTCTGGTAATCGCATAATAAGTGATAAGTAGAACAGTATCAATAAAGAATTAAGATATATTGATAAATAATATAAAACAAAGTAATTTTCTGTGTCTGATTGTTTTTCCTCTTCTTCCAGAATTTTTTAGTACAAAATCACTGAGCCTAGATAAAAACCAAACTGTTTTCGTACTATAACATGAGTAACTTCGGTTAAAACACACCCAAATGAGACCATGGTAAGTCGATAGTTATAAAATAAATTGAGTTATATGATATATGATATATCATACATTTTAAATGGCATACTTCTTTTTAAAGCATATACGGTTATTAAAAAATAGTGATTCGTATTATAGTGCTCATTAATAACGCTAACAAAAGTCATACAAAGGGAAAGGAGCAAGCATAAAACATTGTATCAATAATATTAATAGTGAGTTATAAAGTTTAATACGCTTTATTTTAGATCTAAGCAGGCTGACTTCCAGTTCATTTTTCTTGATGAGATATTGACGTAATAACTGCTTATCTATATAATAAGAAACGCATTCTTATAATTAAATTATAATATCTTAAAGTATATTAAAACAATGTACATAGACTATAGTATTCCTATAAGGAAAACTTTAGAGATTTTTTATTAAACTGTTTTCGGTATAATAAAATAAACCAGTTTTACATTGCTTCATAATTAATTTATTCATAACGAATTAAAATTTATTTATTATCAATAAGGAAGAATTTCGTGTTTATTCTAGTTTGAATATAAAAATTGTTATAATTTTATAGCCTAGGACAAATATTAAATTCATAGCGAAAAATCAAATTGTGAAATCAGTTTCACCCTTAATTTCTATTAATCTCTTGAAAGAATTGTAATTCGGATTCCTCGAATTTTGCAAAACTACTAGAAACAAAACTTTTATTCATTTAATCAACTTAGATTAATAATTAATACATACAAATTATTATTTACCTTGGCATGATATGAGAATTTTAAAATTCATTAGGCTTAATGGTATTATTTTATGATGTTGTATGTGGCTCAATAAGCGCGTCATTACACTACCGTTATTATTCGCTTTCTAAGGCGTATGTGGTGAAACTCCTGCACGGAATGAGATGTCAATATCAGCTATTGAACTGTATGAAATCGAGTTACCTATTAAGAAAGCAATAACTACAGTAAATGTTAATTTATATTTTCGATTTTGTTTTAAAACTACAATGTCATATTTTTATTAACAAAACTAAAAATACTTATTACAATAAAAGAGTGTTAGAGGAAAATTACAACATCAACTTGTCTGCATATTTTAAATACCTACTAGATATTATCTTTATAGGTATGTATTTATAATAAAACACATAAATTATATATGTAAATTCATAAAATCTCATAAAAAATTTACGGAGTAATAGGGAATATGCATAAAATTTAATTTTGCTTCAAATATCTTTTTTTCCAATCTTTATTATCGTCACATTATGATTAAAAGGTATTTTTTTTATTTAGTTATTATTTAAACCCTTAAAATATTGTATAAAAAGTGAATATTAACGGCGGGAAATCGAAACTTCCTAAACGCGCCACCATTGGTTGAAAGCAAAATGACGTCAGTTGTCAAAACATTGGGTTTATCGGCGTCGATATTCATACTAGACCAGGTTTAGGCAGCTTTTCTGAGAAAATTTACTACGATAATGTATATATATTTTTACACCATCACAAAGTAGAGATTTCAACAAACAAAAAGCCAACTAAATTTTTTAAGAAAGCAAATATTTTGACGTGAGAACTTTCGATGGAAAACTAGGGTGCTTTTTCGATATTAAGTCAAAATAAGGTAAAAAAATAAATATTTTAAATCAATAAAAATACAGTGTATTTAGAACATAAAAAGGTAAGTTATCACAAAATTTCGTGAAAAATATTTTCTTTTTGTAAAAGATAAAAATAAAAAACCAAAAACTTGTTTATTTTTAATTTTTTTTCATACATTTTGAGGTTATGTGAAAAAAGTGTGAATACAAAAGTTTAAGATCTTTTTATTACCTACAACATTAACATTAAACTTTTTTCCATAGGACTTGTAGTTTTGCCGGAAATCGAGATAAACAGTTTTTTACCCTTAAAACACCCCCCTTCCCCCTTCCCGACCTCAGATCGCCCGTAATTTATTTTTCCTTTCATTTTTATAATATTAGTGGGTTATATTCTTTTCTAGTGGGTTTTATTCTACTATTATTTTTTTGGTTTCAAAAATTATCGACACTGGTCTATACTACTAAAAAGTAGTATATGTTAGAAAAATTTTAAAACTGTGTTCCTGTGGTGTTTTCTAGTGAATCAATATTTAATAGTGAATCAAGGACGGTGACTTAAACTGGTTTTATCAAAGCTTTGAACGAACGAAAAACATCTTTTCATCTTTCTTTCTTTTACTTTCGCATCGCTTGTAATATACGAAAAAACACTTTATCGGGTGTATTTCTAATAATGTTTTTGTACTTACAATACTTGTAAGAAGGTTTTTTAATTTCCTCAATGTTGTGTATAGCAATTAAAACGGAAGATATATAAGAAGTAACTGAAAAGCTTAAAGTAAAAAAGACATTCGTGTGACAAATGACGTCATCGACGTGGCGGCGCTACTGGTGGCGTTTGAACGGCTTAAATTTAGTCAATGTTTTAAATTTCACTTTGCATAAAAAATTATATATTTTCAAGACTATTTATATATTTTTCTACTTTATAATGATGTAAAGGATGGATTTAAGTCGTAAAAAAAAATCATGCATATTCCCTATTAAATCAAAAATCACTACAAAGCTCCGAGCTTTAAACTTGGGATGAATGTTGGGAAAATCAACAATGCTTAGAATGAAACGCATTTAAAGGGAAAGTTAGTAAAATGTCTTTGCAAAAAAACGTAACAGGTAAACACGCAGCTTAACTCTTTGCTTGTGGGGAAGCCATTTACAAAGGCCACTCTGGTATGACTCACGGCGTGGTTATATTTAATTTTACTGTAATTGTAATTTACTACGTCAAATAGTTTCTTTATTACTGTTCCGTTAAAGCCAAATGAAAAAAAAAAAAGAAAACTCTTAGAAGATATAATACCGCGGTTGACTTATTTTTATTAAATAAAAACGATATTATATAGTAACATTTTATAATATTGGAAATTATAATATAAAAATTAAAAAGATATTTGTATGTTGTTAAATTCATCTTGGCGAAGCAAATCATAGACAATTATTTCCGCGATAAGGACAAGAACATACTATATAATATTATGTATATAGTATAGGTATAATATACCTACCTATGGTATGAAATTATTTTATAAATAAATGTAATTTGAAATTATTAATAACGTAACGGCGAAAGTCTAAAATGGATTCTACAAAATATATATAAAATCCTACGTATGTTTGAACACCTTTATTTTGTATAGGTACCTTTATAATTCAAATACGATAACTATGTACTATCTATATACAATAATAATAATCGACAAAATTTCTGATCTAAAATATAGTAAGTAGTACTTAGTTATAACGGATGTATAAAGTTAGACAACTATAGTATCGAACAGTAGGAAGTGATCGGCGTGTCCTCGACCAAGGTAGTAATGCGGGCAAAAAACCGAATACAAAACCGTAGCGCCGAATCATTCCTGTGTATTTTATAGTGAAGCATTACTAAACACTTTTATAGATTTATAGTATAAAGCAAATAGTTAAGGAGAGATACTATATCGGCCTTCAGCTGTCAGAACTTATAACTAGTTTTCTAAGTGAACCTACTCGTAGATAGACACCCGCCTGGCAGCTATCCATCCTGCTATTTGTTTCCGTTACATTTACATTAGACCCTGTTATACCAGTATAATAGTGACATACGAAATAAAACATATCATATGGGGTTTGACTTTTCATAAGCCGTTACAGTTTTAAAGACGACTAAAAGAAAAATTTGAGTAAATATGTATCTTACACTCTTACCCTCTTACACATCTTTATATAAGATAAAAAATAAGAAAGAATGTAAAAATATAATTTTAGAATTTTGAATAGTAGTAAAAAAAATCGCAAATTGGAGCGTCGCCAATCTAAAATCCACGTCATAATGCAATTTACTTCATAACTTTACTCTAAAAACAGAACAAATTTTAAAGGTCATTGCGGTAAAACAATTTAGACATGTGTAAGTAATGCGAGTAATGCATTACGCGTAATATTACCCGACCGAGTACTGTAGCATCACACATTACTCGACCAAACTAAGCATTACATATCACTTCAAACATTACGCGAGCGTGCTATTCCATCCGTTCGGGTTACCTCGGCATCACTCGGTTCACTCCGTTTTACGAATTTTGAAATAGCAAGCATTTCGAAAAGTACGTATTGTAATAAGCAACAATTAATAAAAAAAGTATTGTAAATATCAATACAAATGGCTATACGCAAAAACGTACTAAGCGTAACTCGCACATACTAACTCGCATAATACCTTATTTAAAAATAAAACAAAGAACAATTTATATTGAGTTACGAAAATGCTATAAATTTAAATATTGTATTCAAAAAGTCAATACCTAATAAAAATCTTAATCGTATCGAATAAAAATTGCATATTTTAAATTTTAAAATACAATTATAACGCGTATTATATTCATTACATTGCATGAGATAGTTCCGTAATGGTAATGCCATGTTTATAATACAGCACGCGGCGTAATATTGCATAGCCGCATCACGCATGGCAGTGATGTTTAGAGTAATGGTAGCATAAAGCATTACACATTACTCGACGAAATGCATTACGTATATCACCTTAAAGTTTAAACATGACGCGACTCGCGAACGTGCTATTTCATCCCTGTGGCCGCAACTAAGTTCGAATCTCGCTACGGAACATATTACTATTTTTATTTAGATACATAAAAAATAATTACTGTCGTTTTTTATTTTCTTATCTTATACTTCCTTGATAAGAAATTAATTTCTGTTCTACGTATTATTAAATTATTTTATTAAAAATTGTCGATCTAAAATCAATTTATTAATATTCAGCGCCATCTATATTAATTATGGATAACGTCAGACTTAAACAACACCAGTACACAAGTAAACTAAAAGATAAACCATAGATGTCGCACTACTCCACTTTTTACTTCTAATAACGCTATCGTCGTAATAAACTTTATCCTTAATAAAATAAAGATTTTAAATCGTGTAGTTGAAAATTCACGAAACGAAAAGCAATCAAATGTAATATTTGGCTGACAATACTATTCCACCCTTGAATTTTCTGCTGACCATTTTTTTATTATAACATTGCAATTAATTTAATATAATAATAAACATATATATATAAATTATAAGGAACAGGAAAACTTAAAGTTTTAGAGTTTATTCAAAAATTTGTTTAAAAGCGCCATCTATTGAATACAATATGTTATCTGTTTACAATACTAGAGGGAGCTGTTTGTAAAAAAAAATACAAATTCTTAGTGCCAATGTTTTTGTTTTTGTTTGCCTTATTTATTTATATATATTTTATTATTATATTAAATTAATGATAAAAAAATATAAAAAAAGGATCAGCAAAATATTTGAGGGTGGAAAATTCAGCACGCGGCGGTAGGTAATATCACATCGTCGCATCACGCATGACAGGAGATGTTTAGAGTAATGATGTAATGTAATATTACGCGGTACGAAAAGTAATGCCATATTACATTACTTCATAAAGCACTGTTTTGCGCATGTCTAAAACAATTGGCAACTGTATGGAACGTGTTACCAATATCGACGCGCATTAAATCAAATTGATACGTATAGCGTTTATTAGTTTCTGTATACTATGAAAGGCCTTCAAAGCCGATTTAGTACATTTAAGATGTAGCGTCTGCTCGTCACTTGTCCACCTATATTATTAATTTACTACTGTAATAAAAATCTTCTTAGAATTCCGTGCAACCCCAAGTAATAACTAATAAACCAAACAACATTTTGTGAATTGGAATCTTTTTATGAACATATTTTACATACGTAACTAATTAATACGATTGTACGGTCTAATGATATCTAACATAATTACATGTGCTTTTAATCAATAAAAAGTCAGCCCAAAAGACAACTATTTTCGTTCTAAGTCAAATTTACAGTGAATTATTTCATATTTGGCTATGTATAAGATTATCATAGGTTTCTTATACGTAGTTTTTATTGGGTAGAGGAAAAAAACAATAGAATATTTGGATTTGCTTCTACAGAACCATACAAATATATTCGCGTGTATAGTACGCATTTATGCGCAATTGACTGCCTAATTGGTTCAGATTGGAGACGACCCAGGCAAATGGGAAATAAAAAGAATAAATAGGTAGCTAGAGTGGATGGTTTATAATTTACTAGGGAACCTGACTTTTTTTAAAAGCAAAATGACACAATATATTATGCATAATACTGGATCTTGTCCTTACATATCATTATAAAAAAGTCATGGTCAAAATACATAAATATCAAATACATATTGACCGTATAAATATTGGAAGATCGTAAAGTTGCACATGATATTTCCGTGTTATATTAATTTAGCGAATAATATTTGCGAAATAAAAATCATTTTAATTATTCTAGGTAATACCTATTGTGTCAAACTTAAAAGAACCAGCTGTGTAAGGAAAGCTAAATATTTTTTGTAAAATTACTAGGTACTTAAGTACATACTGATAGCCAAAAGTGATATTATACTCGTATATGTATTGATTGGTTTTCATATTTACACGAGAATTTAGGTTACAAAGAAAAAGCTACTTTTTAATTTACCACAACTTTTTAACTGGTTTAAATTAAACACTTTCAAATCAAGTATATGGATTTATTTGTAAAGTGCTAATTTGAAAAATATAAGAATAATTACTTGTTATTAAAGTTCAAATTATAGTGCTATTTAAAGCTGAGGCCGATCAGATTTATAAACAATCACAAAATTTGTTTTATGTCCAGTCACGAATAACCTATTAAATACAAAAGCAGAGTCTAACAAACTTAAGTAAACAACTCCTTCTAAAGCTGATTTGTATTGAAATTAAAGAATCATGTTATAGGTATACCGGGAAATAAATTTTAAAATTGCGTGATTCAAGTAAGATACTCCATATTCAAGAGTTAAAATTTATAAAATTCTTATTTATTCCGTCTTTCATTATGTCATTTATTATATAAATTATCTTATAATTTTAACTAATCTGATTAAATGTAGTTATAAATTAATTCTAAGCTTATGTACCTATATCAATAACTTTTTGTTTAATAATATTATATATTAAATAAGTTTTTTTGTGCAATTATATTTTCCTTATTTAAAATTATTTGAAAAAATAAAAACTCGATCGATTTATCTATTAATAAAGAAATTAAGTAACTAAGTTCGTTGGTCAGTCCACTTGCCCATCCACAATAGTAATAATTAAATCTTGATTTATATACCTCACCTACTAATTTCTTCTAACTTACATTTGAAATAGGTGATCTGATTTTATGATGGTGATTCTGAATATAACATGGCAACGCATAGTTAAAAGAATAATGTAAGATAGATTTTTTGCATCTGTATTTACCCTCCTTCCTAAAACAATTACATAGAGTTTGTTGAATATTTTTCAAATATGTAAGTATGTTTCATCGCTCATTTACGAAATACTAACAAAGATATGTAATTTTTGTTAGTGTATGAGCGTAGAATAACAAACAGTTACTGCTATAACTTATATATACATATGAGTGCTATAAAAAAATCTACATATTCTCGTAACCTTTGCAACGGTCGAAGATATAATGAAACGAAGTGATTAGCAACGGGAGGCAGTTAGAGGCAATTATCGCTTTAGTCCGTCAACAATTAGCGATGTGCAAATATTGCCAACCATTACTCCATATGAGGAACTGTCGATACACCTCTAATAGCCATGTTTGTGACGGGGTAGACAATAATGGCAGAAGAATAATTTAAAAGGCATCAAATTAATCTGGGTTTCTTTTTTATCTAATAGGGAATATGCATAAAATTTAATTTTGCTTCAAATATCTTTTTTTCCAATCTTTATTATCGTCACATTATGATTAAAAGGTATTTTTTTTATTTAGTTATTATTTAAACCCTTAAAATATTGTATAAAAAGTGAATATTAACGGCAGGAAATCGAAACTTCCTAAACGCGCCACCATTGGTTGAAAGCAAAATGACGTCAGTTGTCAAAACATTGGGTTTATCGGCGTCGATATTCATACTAGACCAGGTTTAGGCAGCTTTTCTGAGAAAATGTACTATGATAATGTATATATATTTTTACACCATCACAAAGTAGAGATTTTAACAAACAAAAAGCCCACTGATTTTTTTAAGAAAGCAAATATTTTGACGTGAGAACTTTCGATGGAAAACTAGGGTGCTTTTTCGATATTAAGTCAAAAGAAGGTAAAAGAAATAAATATTTTAAATCAATAAAAATACAGTGTACAAGTAGAACATAAAAAGGTAAGTTTTCACAAAATTTCGTGAAAAATATTTTCTTTTTGTAAAAGATAAAAATAAAAAACCAAAAACTTGTTTTTTTTTAATTTTTTACATAAATTTTGAGGTTATGTGAAAAAAGTCTGAATACAAAAGTTTAAGATCTTTGACATTGCCTTTTAACTTTTTTCCATAGGACTTGTAGTTTTGCCGGAAATCGAGATAAACAGTTTTTACCCTTAAAACACCCCCCTTCCCCCTTCCCGACCTCAGATCGCCCGTAATTTATTTTTCCTTTCATTTTTATAATATTAGTGGGTTTTATTCTTTTCTAGTGGGTTTTATTCTACTATTATTTTTTTGGTTTCAAAAATTATCGACACTGGTCTATACTACTAAAAAGTAGTATATGTTAGAAAAATTTTAAAACAGTGTTCCTGTGGTGTTTTCTAGTGAATCAAGGACTGAACGATCATGTGATCAAAGCTTTGAACGAACGAAAAGCATCTTTTCATCTTTCTTTCTTTTACTTTCGCATCGCTTGGAATACGAAAAAACACTTATCGGGTGTATTTCTAATAATGTTTTTGTACTTACAGTACTTGTAAGAAGGTTTTTTAATTTCCTCAATGTTGTGTATAGCAATTAAAGCTTAAAGTAAAAAATACATTCGTGTGACAAATGACGTCATCGACGTGGCGGCGCTACTGGTGGCGTTTGAACGGCTTAAATTTAGTCAATGTTTTAAATTTCACTTTGCATAAAAAATTATATATTTTCAAGACTATTTATATATTTTTCTACTTTATAATGATGTACAGGATGGATTTAAGTCATTAAAAATATCATGCATATTCCCTATTGAGCGAGATCCTTGCACAGGTTGGTCTGTAGTGAAAAACGAAAACAAATTTATAGTACGTGTTCCGAGATAAAAACTAGCCTATGCTATTCCTGAGACTGAAATATGAAAAATGAATGAAAGTAACAAACATCCATTGATCCAAACTGCTATATGTACAGTTAAAGATTTACCTATTTAGGTAAACGACATAAGTTTTTGTCACTATAGATCAATTTCTAATACGTATCTCTCTTCTTTATTTATCAAAATTGTCATAACTATTAAATTGTTTCCTATTAAAACATTATTTATTTTTAGTTAAGCTGCAACTAGAATTATTTAATAAAAAAAAACATTGTCGAGGTCACTTAAAACGAAATAAAACTAAGATCATAAACAAACTTTCTTAAATGTAAATTACTTTTCGAAATCGAAATATAATCTTATTTATTTTTTCTTACTATAGTAGAAAAAGTGTAACGTACTTAGGTTATATTACACAACATATGTGAATATTCATGTTGGTAACCTATTAGTAGCTACTGGCTTCAGTAGTCGGATAAGGTAAGTTAACACGGAAACCCCGCGAATGTTGGTCTAAAATTACCTCTAGTAGGGTTAATATAGAGATTTTACTATGTGTTGAAAAAAAAACAAAAGATAGTAATTAAATATTAAAGATAACGCCTACGCTCTACGTACACAGATACTGTTCTTATGAGAAAGACATACGAGGGTTCAGTTTAAATTTGCTTTCCTTATTTGTATCATAATAGACAAACACGCTTAAAATTTAGTTAGTGTTACTGTGAAGGATTACATTCGCAAGACCTCAATCGATGTTTTTTTCGAATTACAGATCTCTCACTTTTTTGTGATATTTTCTCCATAATATTCACATCAATGATTTGGTCCTTAAATAAAATAGTAATAAGTTAGTCAACAAATAACATTGCATTTAAATATTTATAAAATGTATGCATTAAAAATATATATATTTGTATATCAACTATCTGGTATCCGTAACACAAGCCTTGTAGCTTACCACGGAACTACATGGCGCTGTTGTAATAAAAGAAAAACTAAAATCAACTTTGACTCTCTACTTTTACTTCGAACTCCCAATTTATTCGAATTCCTAATATCTACAAGTTTCACTTCCCTGTAAATCAAAAGCTAATTTAATCGGCTAGAAACAAAATCTATATATTATGCAGATAGATGCTTTCTATTTTCATCCTAACTTGGTCCACTGACCTACTTATATAGCACTTTTGATCTTATATAAAATGTTATTTATCTAGGCATCTATAATTTTTTAATTTTATGTTTTATTTTAAGAAAAAACCTTTCCTTATTTTGTTTGTAAATACGTAGCAAAAATTATAATATGGTTTAGCACATGTTCTAACTCCAACTCACACCAAACCTTTTTAACCGATTCAATTCTTTTTTTTCGTTTGAAAGCGTATACTTCCAATTTTGCTGCCATTGAAATTTTTAAATTCTATGTTACCGACCACTTTCCTTCATGTCTTTTCTGCATTCTATGTGACACCGGCGAAGTAATATGTGCTCAACTGGCACGCTTTGAAACCATTAAACAAGACAATTGAATTGAATTGAAATTTTTAAATAAAATCAACCCTAAGAAAATAGGAGATTTTTAGTTTTGTCGTAGTCGTTTTTTTTTTGTTTCTTATAATTCTTTCAATATAACATTTATTTTATTACCATAGACTAAAGCTAAAATTCAGTTAGTCTAAATACGATGATGTATGACATACGTCTTAGTATGGTGAAGCTCCAATTTCACAATTATGAATAATATGTATAGAATAGAATATGTAGACCTGTATGATTATAATGTCACAGTTCAGTCACTGATTTTAGTAAACGTTAAAAGGTCACGATACGTAAATTTAAATGCCCAGAAGGCACAAGCCACAATTACATACACGTCTAACGAGTTTTGGATTTTTATTTTTTAGTTGTTATCAAGTTTAAAGACATTTTTTTCCCAAAAAACAACGATTAATAAATAATTACTAGGTATTTCACTTTTTTAATACATAGCATAGATGAAGATAACTTCTTAAAAATCAATGCGTAGTTAAGCACCTGGGTGACCGAGCGTTGCTCGGTATTTTTAAGAAAAATGTTATTATTATTCGCCAATAGATGTCGGGAAGAGTCACATTTTTCTGTTTAAGTGGCAATATTGGGCTACCCAAACGCCACCTTTTTGTTATTTTCTTTCAATAAAAAAAAGTTTATGTTTTAGTTGATTATCGATAAAGTTGATTATTGAAAACACGAATAAAACAACATTTTCTGAAAATGAACCCTAGCTAGATCTATTTATCGCCCCCCAAATCCCCTGTATAGTAAATTTTATGTAAATCGTTGGAGCCGTTTCCGAGATTCAGATAAGAATTGCTCGTTTAAATATATAAGATACATACGAGTAATTGGAATTTACTCAAGTGTTTATAGTTTATGCAGATGCAGTATGACGCATGCTTTATTAAACAGAACAATACATTTTAAATATAAAATAAGTCTTATTTAATAACTTAATAATAAGTGCGAAATCAGTTCCAATTTTTAACCCGGAAACCAGTCTCCTAGGCGAAATGTTATTTCGAAAGTACCTTTAAGCATTTCTTTGGGTAACAAACGTACCTACGTAATACATTTTAACTGTTGGTATAATTTAGATTTCTCAAAAATGCTATAATTTCTTGCGGTACAAAGTATCCCATATTATGTAATTATAATATTGTCGCCACCGAATTTTAGTTCGGTGATTGTCGCGAATGAAGAGTGAACTTACAGTCATAATAGCTTTGTAACATGCTAAATACATATTATGTCTGAAAACTTGAGTATTCAACTTTCGATGATTAGAGAACAGGCTTAGTTATTTACAGTTCAGATCAGTTGAATTTTGCAGTCTAGTGAAGACTGAGAAGGAATACGAAAAAGTGGAAAAGGGAAGAGATGTTGAGTAATAGTGAAAGTGAATCAAGAGGTGAAAAACAATGCTCCGAGTCTAAAATAACTAGTACTATAACGGACCAGTAGAACGTAACAATATTATAATAAACAAATATTACTAAGAACATAATTTATATCGTAATTTAGAATAATTTTGTTAGTATGCCCTCCTATGGAGACGCCGCACTCATAGTCACTCAATGAACCATTAAGTCGAGAATGTCCATACTAAAGAACGATTTAAAGGTTCATCAAGTGACTGTGAGTGCAGACGTGAGGCCTAAAACAATAACAAACAAAAAATATGACAAATTAAATAAATGTATCAAAAATTTGTATATTGTAATAAAAATACCTAATTAGAAATAAAACTAATGATTATTGTTACCGGATGCACAAATTTGGTGCACGATTGAGACCCGGTTTCTTTACATCTGCGCGTGCGACACCGCATAATAACAAAACGACCTCAATGGAAATAATATATCGCACGGACTACATTAGAACAGTCTGCAAAGGACGTCGCGATTTGCTTTCACTTAACTGCGAGTCTTAAGGTCTGGCCTCACTAAAGTTAGTTATCAATTTGTGTAAAATTTACCAAATGTTAGGTTTACTTTTATTTGAAGACCATGATGCGCAACGCAACGTAATAAAATATTAAAACAACAGTTAACTATAGCACTTTATAGCACGAGTGTATTATATTAAACGTAAAATTATATTATTATTCAATATTTAATCAAATTGGTTGATTATATCCCTAAAGCTCTTACGATATAGATTATATATATATATATATATTTTATATAGTCTCTGCAATATTAGTTGAACTGCCCTGACAAAGTTTATGGCTGGAAATCTCCACTGCGGACCAAGGCACCTCGTTAAACGTGAAAATGTATCGTAAAATGGGCAATGTAAAACGTGACGTAAGCCCACGAATTGCGATCAGCGTGAGTGGTCCTTATGTGTTGCATATATTACATCTATGTACTACTTACGAGTATGTAAAGTTGTAATGTAGAGAAATTTATTTAGAGATGCTTCATATATTATAATAGAATAATAAATAAATGGTTGAAGAAATAGTCTTGGTTAACAAAGTTATTTAACACGATAAAATTGGAAACAAAGAAATGATACTAGTGATATTAGATATACTTACAATGGGTACTAATAACCCAATGTAAGTAAAAAAAATATATACATAATTGGTACATACTTAAATAAGACCTTAACATTATACATTAAAACATAACTTGTAAGAAATGGACTAAAAAACTTAATAAAACTTAATAATATGTAATATAAAGCAAATTTTATTTCGCAATATTAAATATACACTGATTATTTGGAGAAATAAACTGAAATTGATGCCAGTTGTGCACGGTAAATAAATAAACAAATGCATAGTGTATGGAATCAGACTTATCATAATTCGTAAAACACTGAGTGCATAAGTAAATTTAGCTTTATAGAAATGCTTTTAAAACACTATTTAATATTATTCAGAAATGGATGCAATATAGGCTTTAACCGTTATAGAAAAGTTCATGGAAATCATGAAATAAATTCTGATGATGTACGTATATTATATTTTTAATCATTATTATTTACTTTCTTCTTTACTTATTTAATGAACATTTTTTTTTTAAGTTGTGTCTCTCACAAAAACTATGAGTCATTTGAGAACAAGTGACCCACAAAGTTTTTAACTTTCTATGTGACGATTATAACAAGACGTCACGTCTGCGTTAATTTGTTTTGTGGGGTTTCAAATAACGACATTGAAAGTGTTTCGCACTCAATTAACGTTTTATCATTAATCATTTCAAAGCAAGCAAATGCTACATATTATTGCCAGTAAAAAATACTTTTCAGAAAAAGTACATCGACTTGAAAAACCACTTGATAGAAACTACCTAAAATTCATATTATGAAATTCCTATTGAGGTATGTTGCCTGTAATCTGCATAATAATAATATTAAAATCAAATCATATACCTAATAAAATGAATCTAATAAATAAAAAACACTTAACAAAACCGGACTAAGTACCTACTCCTCTTTGAACTTAGTTACTCGTATCAAAGAATACGTGGGTACCTTCTTAGTAGGTAGTCTTTTAAAAAATCTATTGGTTAAAATCGAATGCTTGAACTTTGTTGAGAATAACACATTATAAGTAGTCGCGTATTACATCATGATTTAATCTGATTGCAAGTAAATAAGATTATAGAACGGCCATCTTTTTTCTACGTTCTCCACGTTTTTACATTTAATATGAATACTTTGCACACTCTCTTATCTAATACGTTTTTGGTGTTGAGATTTTTCTAAACCGGTACATGTGTTTTTAATATGGGGTATTTAGGAGTCAGTATTCTATCACTTTTAGGCAGATAACAAGAACATTCGGAATAAATACTTAAAAATAAATAAGAAATACTTTTTGTTGTATCGTCTTGCAAACAGTGATACATAATATATGAGTAGATAATACATATGTTATTTAACCAGTCTACCAAAGTCGATAGATAGCGTGCGTTTAAATTTTCATTGTTTAGTGGGTAGATGGATTTTCGATAGCAATTATTGTCTATCTGTTTACATCACGTTAAAACCTTGGCCTATGACACATTTCAAAGCTTAGTATTATATATGTGGACATTTAGCCTATGTTTAAATATTAAATCACAACATGTTAAGGTGTTATTCTGCCTGGTACTGGATGTGTATTGGTTGACTTGAAAATTTTAATTGTATCACTTTAGTTACATCGAATCCAAAATAACTGTGTTGTGAAATAAGTCTTGGTATTTTTAACCTTCCAAAAAACTTTCAAAGAGGAGGTTTTACGGGCGTCGTTAACTTTTTTTCTATTTATTCTTTCTTTTTTGTATGTATAATAATCTAGTTCTTTTCTTTAAATACATAAAAATAGTTCGGCTTAACAACATAGCCCAGCCGCTTCTAGATGTGGCAGGAAAATTTCTAGCCATGATAAATTTAGATTTGAATCTTTTTTAATGTTTGTTACTGTATAAGACATTAAAATACAATTTACTATATTTAATACATGTTCATTGTAAAACATCAAAAGCAAGTAAATCGTTAGTACTAATCGTGTTTTATCTTAATTACTTTTCTATGAAAATAGTGATAGCTGCTCGCTCCTTTTTTTAACTCATAAATTTTTCAATGTTAATGAATTCGTATCGTTTATTAATATTAATTTATTTCTATGATTTCTAACATTATAAATTTCCGAAAGAACAAACGCTAAATACATATTTTCGAAAAGTAAAACTGAAAAATAAGCCAAACATAAGGTTTAAACAGTAAGAAAAATAATAGGACCTAGAAGAAAAGATAAACATAATAATAGAAGCAACTAAAAGTAGATACCTGGGGTATCTAAGAAAGAAATTGCATGAATACCGTGTTTCATAGTGCGACCTTGAAACCTCAAATCAATGAAAGAGCTGTTGACGATGAGGGTAATGCTTATTGTTACAGTAAACTATGCCTCGTTTAAACATAAAATCTATATAGCTATAATAATAATTTTAAAATCCAAATGTCATATTAATAATATAGGTCATTTTATACGATAACAGAATAAGGTCGTAACCTATATTATTTAGAAATGAATTTAGTAAAATCTGAGAGATGATAATGAAAACTGTTTTCGATAATTCATAAACGTTTTTGGATTTTGGTTTAATTTATATATTTTTTCATGACTATTTTTTGCCCATCAACCTAAAATTTAATTAATGTTACGATTATTTTTTGCACAGCAAAATTATAGGAAAAAAAAAGCACAAGAGACATTGAGAACGTTCCGAGTTCCGACACCACGTAATATGTCACAAAATTAACTTTATAAATCACAATTTTATTGTCACAGCTGCAATTATGGATAAATATTTTCCTTTCTTGCAACACTAATAAATTACTTAGTATTTAATATCTACTGTAATCGTCTATAATTTAATTACAAATATTATATTTAAGGATAAATATTATTTTCAAATTGATCATTACTCACTAAAATGTGAACTACTTAGGAAAGTAGTTTTCGGAAGAATTAAGTAGTCCTGTACATGAGCGGGAGCGGCCCGATTTAGACTGTGACATAATCCTACTCGCATTGGGAGATACATAATTGATAATATGTAATCTAGCCGTGGAGAGACAAAAGGGAAATATTATTTATTATTAGGATAATATGAGGAAAAAGTAGACTAGAAGACTCTTTCATACGATTACTTGTAGGCTCCGAGTATTAATAGCTTATAAATAGAATGTTCAAGTAGCTAGCGGTAAAGAAAAGAGTGAACGTTGCATAACGGAAACTCACTGTTTGCAGGCCAACTTATGAAATATTTGAAGAGCTTCGATCACTCCGCACCTGCCTGATTTAATATTGAAAACCAATTTGATGATCGAATATTTGTTTTTTTTCATTACTCCTCGATATAACTATCAAATACTAATGAGTTTAATTATTAAACAAAGAGGTACCGAGGAAACACCGATTTCTTTAGACATTCATGATAAAATATCAATTTGATGCCTTTTATTTATTTTAACTCATATGCGATGTTATTTTTCAAGGGGTACTCTAAAATTTATTGTGACTTTTCGTTTTTATTTTAATTAAAACCTTGATAAGAAATATTTCGTATATTACGTTATATAGTTTATTCCACTTCACATCTTGTTATTGTAACAATTACGACGTTTTTTTAAAGGCCATGATAAAATGTTAAAAGTTAGAAAATTTTTGATTGTAGGAAATTTGATAACTACTACGAACTCTTTAAGTGTTATCGCTTGATAAGTAAATACAAAGTGATGTCAATTATTTCCTTAGAAATTATACTATCATAGATAATACTTAGCGTAATTACAATCTGAATATTATTATAATAAGTTCATAATCGAGTTTGGTTGATAAGCGTTTTAATAAACAGTCGGAATGTGATTCTTTCTTAATGATTAAACAGCAAGCCAAATAATTTCAATGTCATGACATGAACACTGAACAGAGTACGTAGTTTAATTATGAAAATACACTATATATTATAATATTATATAAACATTAACGGTCTTATTCATAAAAATCTCTTATTATAGGTTTACAATGTTCATTAGCTAAAATGCTCAATAGGCCTATTAAACGTTTCATAACTTTCTTTATTCATAACGGATCAATAAACGTCTCATAACTAAATGCTTGCTATAAGCTGGATTCGTTTTATTGTGTTGTCATTCTGATAAATTCATGGACAAAATGTCAAAAATACTGGTCTCAATGCTCCGTGAATCAGTTTGACATTTGATTTGACTTTTCCGCCAAAAGTAAATTAGTGAACAAAACCATTTTTTAACTATTGAAAAAGGAATAAAAGTAGCTAAAAAGAGAGACAGAAGTGCAAATAGGTTAAGCTAATAGCAGGTTAGTACAGAATTTAAACTTCAAGCTACATAAGTGTGTATTTGGTGTACTTCCTTAATCCTTTGTATTTCTACGTGTTTACTTAATATTTTCTCGCGCTTATTTCTTTCCGTAGCATTAATTATTATTGACGGAGTTGGTCAGGGTTGGTTGAGAGGGTTTCCGCCATTGAAAACAAAAATACAGATACTAACACAAACTCTAAAAAGCAGGCAGCATGGGAAGATTTACTATACAGGTATAGTGTTTTTAAATAAATACAGTGCATTATTAGTGTAAATAAAGATTAAACTGTAATATTGTTCACAGTTTTCACTGCATGTGCAAAGGGAGCAAAAATTGAATATTACGAGATGAAAAATAAAATGCTTTAAAATAAAATATATATTTCTTTTATTAATTTACAATATTATATCATAGGTACTTTAGAATACAATTTTTACAAACTTTGAATGTCTTATTTATTTATATCTAATCAAAATCCTAAAAAATTTCAAGCTTCTAGTTTTAAAAATGACATAATTTCAATACAAACTTTCATCCCCTATTTCATCCTCTTACATGCCGTTTTTCGCCTTAAAAAGTAGCCTGTGTCCTTTCTCAGGCTTTAGACTATCTGTGTACTTAATTTCATTTAAATAGGTTCAGTAGTTTTGGCGTGAAACCGCGACAGACAGACATTTACTTTCGAATTTATAATATTAATATTAATAATTTATTATTTTTTCTATCCATAGTTAAAATGCTCATCAATAAATGCTCGCAGGAAAGTACTGTTTTCTACTCTTCCTCTTTCACTCATATTAGTAGGTGCTGCAAAGCCATTCTCCTGAATAATATCAATGTCATCATCATTTTCTGAAATAAAATAACATTTGTAAAAAAAATATTGCTTACATAAATAGTAATATAAATGTGTTGATGTGAAGTTATGATAATATGATTAAAATTACCTGGAACTGTGTCCTGATGATCTATTGCAATATTGTGCAAAACTGCAAGAGCCACATATGTAGGTTTTACGTTACGCATGTGAACGGTGTATCCATATTCCATACAACAAGCTTTGAAACCGTTGCTTCCAAACACCAAAGCCAATGGCGGCTATAGTTTGGGGAGCTTGCATTATATCATTACATTATATATGGTATCTTGGTTTGATACACAGCAAAAAAATAATTTTAAACAATGTTTTACAATTACGCAATGTCACTAGACACCAAATAAAATAATCTCACTTCAAGTTTAATCAAATTATCAGCTGTCACTGATGACAAGACGACCATCTTGTCCTTTATTAAAGGTTTATAGTAGGCTTATCAATGATATTTTAATTATAGATATGTTATGAGCGCGCAATCGTGAAAACTCGAAAACATCCTAATTAGGACGTATTGCCTTTAGTCTGTGTCACCGCATGGCGACGAGTGGTACGCTGCTACAAAATTAAAAAAATGCCATCCTGTGTATTTAGGAAATGCACCAATTATGATACCAAAGTTAATAAAACACAAGGGATCTCATACCACATGTAAGAACGCAGTATACTTCGATTTATTAATATATTTCAATTATTTGCTTAATATTCTGATATGTCATCGGTCGCTAGACTAATGTTTGTTTATATTGACGCGCAATTGACAACATTAGCTGTCTTTTTTTCTTATTGATTTTATCGACTATCCCCTTTCTATCATTTTGACATGTACCTTGAATGAAAAGTGTGTATGTGTGCAGCGCGGAACACTTTTTTCGGTTGTTTAGTGAGCGTATAACATATCTATAGTTAAAATATCATTGAGGCTTATAGTAGGCCTCAAGCTACTATAAGTTACAGAGCCGTTATTGAATACTTATAGAGCGTTTTAGCACTATTGAACGCTTATGAATAATGTTTTTGAGAATTTGCTTATTAACAAGCTAATAAAGCTTCTATATTTTTTTATGAATAAGACCGTATGACTTTAATTTAAACTTTAAAATGGACAGGGTTAAAACTGACAGTGTCTAGACATCATAAAATAAAAAAGACACTTTAGCACACTGCACAGCACTACTATTCCTAGTAAATGAAGCACTTGATTAATTAAAAAACAATAGTTTTAATTGTATACTATTCTTGTAGCGTATGAATATTTAGCGTATGAATAAGAAAAAACTCATAAAGGCACCAAGGGGTTAGTTTCGCGTGTCAACATTCAAGTAAATTACTTTTCTATGCAACCTAACACGAGTAAAAATAACAAAGTTAAAACACTCACATTGAAAACTTATTAACCTATACACATTTAAAAGATATCAGTCCGCCATATTAGATTTACAATGACATTAAACAGTTTAGTTAACGCATTCATACATTTTCCATTCCAGGGGCCTTAAGGAGTAAATTCCAAAAAGACAAAAATTAGCATATTTATAGGTAATGTTTACATTTGCCTATACAAATACGCATTTGGATATGATGGACACCTTTCATAATTATAATTAGGATCTAACAAACTATGATACGCATAAATTAGTGTGAAAATATTTTTGTTGTTTGTTCTTTATAGAACGTGTTTGTGGTATTCATTGGTATAAATAATATTGTGAAAATATTTTGAGTAGGAAAACAATATTAGTGAGATTAATAATTTTTAGGTTTTGAAGATTTTCTATTAGTGAGTAGGAAATTCGGATTTGCGAGTTACTTTATTTCATTGTAATTTAAACGCAATTTCGCCTTTACCTTTAGTGCTTTAACCGTTTAATCGTCCTCTACACGTCCAGATCGGGACTCTTATTAAATATGTATAGAAGCCGGAATGGACCCGAGTATAGAATATTCAAGTGTCCATTATCAGTAGCAACTAGCATTCCTTGAATGACATTTGAATAGTTGAAGCTGCTGGATTAAAATATTGTATTCAGTTCTACAGAAAGATTGCACTTAGATTAAAACTTAAGATTTTGTATTACTGTATATATATATTAAGTCACTATTTGTCGATCGAGTACTACACAATTAGTATTATTTTTGTCTATTGAGTTAGCATTTTTTATTTTAGTGGCTAAATAAGCTATTACATTTTATTTTGTCGTTACAGCGACATTTAATTTTATTTATATTTCGTGACGAAAATAACTAACATATAATGTATAGATTTATTGTAGTTGTATCATTTATTATAACATATAGATTTTTAAGTTTTATTATTTTAATTTTCCATCCCTTTATTTTGTTTTCTTTAACCTAGCTATGTACGTATGAAGCGCTACGAGTGACTGGTATTCTCCATATTCTGACTCATTGCATACCTAACTACTGATAACGTTACAATCATTGGTATTTACTATTTATGCAACTTTATGTAACAAATCGGGACGGTTATATACCTATATGTTTTGTCATAATGTTTTTAGCGAAATATAAGCATACAATTTGACATTTGCAATGAAAATAAAATTCTAAGTTAAACACGTATTACGGTTACTTTGGAAAATCGTACTGACTTCATTATTAATTATCGATACGGAAGCCGAATCTATATAGTTATTACTTATTAGATTTATTGTCTGTCTATCCGAGTTC
This sequence comes from Boloria euphrosyne, assembly GCA_951802675.2. Lineage (NCBI taxonomy): Eukaryota > Metazoa > Arthropoda > Insecta > Lepidoptera > Nymphalidae > Boloria > Boloria euphrosyne. The sequence goes on along the minus strand of OX637875.1, from coordinate 11,804,464 downwards.
TGTGACCGCATCACGAGATTGAACAAATTTTGATATTCGGTATGATGATAGCTGATTACAGGGAAAATATGTAATCTTGAGAAAAGTATGTGCTGACCGTCAAAAATAATGAGTAATGACAAACCGAAGCGGACGGAGGGTAAGATGCTAGTATGTTATAATTATTAGGTATTCGTTGTATGTTCCAACTGAGTAGTAATTTGATTTTGAATAATAGTTTTCAGCTTTCGTGTCTATTATCGACGAAAGTTTTATTCATTACGCGTGACATTATCGTTTTACAATAATAAAAATTAATAAAGGTAATGAATATAGGTACATCGACTAGATTTTTTTATTCAAGATTTGAAAAAAAAAATTAAATTGTTTATCCACTTTAGAATAGCTATTAAACTTCTTTGTGGATGTAAGGATTTCTATCTTTATAACTGTGTTATTTGGTAGCTAGCTGATGTAAATTGACGTGTTCTCAGCATGAATACAATACCGGATATACACCTTATTGAGTATGTATATAATTAATTTACTTATAATTGGTATGTTGTTTCAATAATCAATTACTATGTCCACTTATATGCTATGTATTTTTCCTAACGAAATACCTACGGGTAATTTTTGTGTAACTTTTTTTAGGTAGGTAGGTATCTACGTTGTTTTGATGTAACTTTTAAGGTTTAGCTAGCGTTGTTCATGTAAACTAATGACGACCCGGTAGAACCTGTTATTGTGTTTTGCGTGAGAATGAAAGCTACCCATTCGCGTTTATAATATCAAGTAGGATTATTCTCAGTAAGTCATATAGCGTTGTGAATATTACGCACGTCACAGGAAAGACCCGGATCTAGAGTAGGTAGTGAAAGTGAGTAGGTAACTCACGATATATCAATAAAACTAGTAAGTTATGTAAATTCGAACGTTCTTGCTTAGCCGTAGAAGCAGATTTGTACACTTTTACAATGTTTGTGTTTCGTTCGCTTTTTAACGACTTATATTTGCCATATTACTTTTTGTCCTATTGTAAACAAATATGTTTCAACTTGCAACTACATAGCGTCGTCAGATTAACTAGGTATATCGGTATGCCTATGGTATATGATCTCGATTATCGAATTTTAATAATAATTATATAGCTACATGAGAATTGTTTTTAATTATATTTCAATGTATTATTTCATGTTCAAGGTGAATGCTATTTACATATTTTTATGAGATAATTTCTGTATATAAAGCAGTTGATAGATTTTTAATTGGCTTGTAGGTATAATAATTTGTGGGTGTTAATAAATAGGCATATGGTTATAAAAACAACTACATGAGAAATAACAATCTTCATACATTTTGAGCTTTATGCCTTTGGGATAAAGTTTGAAATAAAATGATTTTATGACATTTTAGGCCTTTGTTATTAATAATTATCTCATATTGTGTACTTGTGGCATGTCATGTGTGTCATAAGTGCTATCTTTTAAGTCTACATCATATTATGGGATTGGCATTTTTCAGTGACATCATATTTAACAACAATTCCTAAATACCTAATCCTATATATTATGTATACAGTAAATGTACTCTCTACTTTGAAAATTTGATATTACATATAGTATAACCATGATTAAATTGAAATAGTAATAAAAAATAATGTAATAAATACTATTTGTTTTTGTGTTTGATTAGTGTGCTTCAATTGGTTTTGTTATAAGAATAATTACTTGCTACTGGAACTTAAAATAAATTAAATTAAATTGTAGCTAATTTCTGAATGTTAAATATATGTTTTCAGGTAGGTAATGTTTATAATGTTAAGTGTGAATAGCTCTGAATGTTTATTATGGTATGTATGAAATGTTACAAAATATTTAACAGAAATGGAGATTGTGCAATATTCCACAACATATTATCCATATAGTGGATTTTGATCTAGTTTCATTAGGAATAAACAGGCAATGGTTAATTTCTCTACTAATATCTACTAATATGTACAGTACTTACTTTTTGTAGACTCTACAGAAAGAATTATTTATTCGTTTGTCAGATAGGTGTCTTCGTCTATCTTCAAATAAGTCCTTAATAGCTGTCACTCCAAGCACAAATAACACTGGTAGCATAGCCACTTCCTTGCCGAATGCATTAATTGCTGGTACCCAGTTCAATAACACTATAAATATAAAGTACACATTTGCAATCCTGTGGAATTGTTCAAAGAGATTTTTAGGTATAAAAGAGAGCAATGTATATTTAGTAGTCCTGACTTTGTTATTGCATCTCTGTCCATTTGGATGGTCTTTAGGTGGAGTTTTGTCAGGGACAAGATGATTGGGAATAACTATTAAATGTCTGTTGTCAACAGCTGGCTGTTGACGTCGCATTAACCAAAAAACCGCGCGACGCCAGGGTGCCACTACAGAGGCTCGACGTAAAGTGTAGATAGAATCAGAGCGCGATGCCTGACGAGAGTGATGTCCTCGTACAGATGATAAGCGAGGTTGCGCACTTGCCGGAGCCGCCTCTCGATGACCTGGAGGTAGAATAAAATCTGTACGACTACCGGTTCGACTATGACCAGGTCCAGAAGCGGCTCGTTGTCCTTCGCCGATCTGACCATGGGACAGGGCCCTCTGATGACCCCGCATTGCCGATTTGAGAGGCGGACGAGCAGTTGCTGGGTTTCCGGCCAACATTGGCATCCCTCCATGACTTATGGATCTCGAATGTCCTTTCACCTTCGGAAAAAGATACGTTTGCTCTGGTGCTCCTGGCAAATTCGGTATTGCCGAAGGAGTCTCTCCACTTCCTTCCGTTGACATTTTTATTCATCTGAAGGTTGTTCAGCTCACTTTTTCCTCTCATTTAAAATCTCGTTCCTTAGTGCGTCGGACCGTGTATTTTATTGCTCTCAATTCATCTAAAGAGAATGTGTCGAAAAGTTGAAGCATATGGTTTAAAATCATCTGTTCACTGTTTTACACATCACTACCGTTCATATGAAACAAATATTTACACAAACTTTAAGTGATTTAAAAAGTTTTAAAACTAAAAACATTTTTCGATAAGAAGATTGCAAGATAATATACAATAATATTAGACCGCCACGAAAGATACAGTCGCACGTGAAGTGTGCACAAGACAAACTCAAAAACAAGCAAAGTTGACCGACCGACTGACACTGACAAGTGACAACAATACAAATTGGAACCATAGATTACAGTTCTTGTGATGTGGATTTTTTCATTGACCTCTTTTTTTATTTACATGTATTTACATCTTATCTGAATATTAGCACACTATTATTAGAATTATAAATACATTAAAGAGGAATATTCGTTTTAATTTTCTATTTTTTTTTATGTATAGCTTATAATATTATGTATCTAAATATTATTATAATTATGTATTTATAACTTAAAACAAAGTTATAATTATATCTACACTTATTTAATAAGAAGTTTAGAATATAAGACTTATAATATTATCCTGTTTTTATGTTAAAAATAAATATTTAAAAGAAGTCCCAATTATTTTTATGAGATGTGTAGTCAAAATCCTTTGCGTATTTTGTTCACTCAAAGTAAAAAATATGTTTAGCATAGATGTTTAGTTTCTTTATGTTGGTATAGCTATAGGTTGAAACTCGTCGACGTCATCCCCGGACCCCGGCGGACATATTCGTTTAGTTTCTGAAACTTCCGACATTTTGACATTTGTTCTCCGGTTTAATCTTTTATTTCCAATCATATAAGAATCTAACTGTGATAATTTTTCATCAGCATGGATGAAGAGTACGATGCAATCGTTTTGGGCACTGGCCTGAAGGAGTGTATTCTCAGCGGAATGCTTTCTGTGTCTGGAAAAAAGGTATTGCACATTGATCGTAACAAGTATTACGGTGGTGAATCGGCATCAATTACCCCGTTAGAAGAATTGTTCGCAAAGTTCAATGCACCAACACCAGACGAATCTTATGGACGTGGACGTGATTGGAATGTGGATTTAATTCCTAAATTTTTAATGGCGAATGGACTTCTTGTGAAACTGTTAATCCATACGGGCGTCACCCGGTACCTTGAATTTAAATCTGTTGAGGGTAGCTATGTGTACAAGGGTGGTAAGATCTCAAAAGTTCCTGTGGACCAAAAGGAGGCTTTGGCATCGGATCTGATGGGTATGTTCGAAAAAAGGCGTTTCCGTAATTTCTTGATATATGTTCAAGATTTTCAAGAAGAGGATGCCAAGACTTGGAAGGATTTCGACCCTAGCACAGCAAATATGCAATCGCTGTATGATAAATTCGGCTTAGATAGAAACACCCAAGACTTTACAGGGCATGCTTTAGCTCTGTATTTGGATGATACTTACCTTCAGCAGCCTGCAATTCAAACAATTCGTCGCATCAAGCTTTATTCTGATTCTCTTGCCCGGTATGGTAAGTCTCCATACCTTTATCCTATGTATGGTTTAGGAGAACTGCCTCAAGGTTTTGCTAGGCTTTCTGCTATTTATGGTGGAACTTATATGTTAGACAAGCCAATTGATGAGATTGTTCTTGGTGAAGGAGGAAGGGTTGTTGGAGTGCGCTCAGGCAGTGAGGTGGCCAAATGTAAGCAAGTGTACTGTGACCCCAGCTATGTCCCTGACAGAGTTCGTAAGAAGGGACAAGTAATCCGATGCATTTGTTTACTAGACCACCCAATCAATAATACTAAAGATGCTCTGTCTACCCAGATCATCATACCACAAAAGCAAGTTGGGAGGAACTCTGACATCTATGTGTCTCTAGTATCGTACACCCATCAAGTTGCTGCTAAGGGCTGGTTTATTGCCATGGTATCTACCACTGTGGAGACCAATGATCCTGAGACTGAGATTAAGCCAGGGCTAGATCTCTTGGGATCCATTAGGCAAAAGTTTGTGTCGGTTACGGATTACTATGAGCCTACTGATGATGGTAGCCAAAGTCAAATCTTTATTTCCGAGTCTTATGATGCTACCACACATTTTGAAACTACTTGCTTAGATGTTCTTAAGATCTATAAGAGAGGCACTGGTGAAGATTTTGATTTCTCCAAGGTTAAATTGGAATTGGGTGAGGAAGAGCAGTAAATATTGTCAAATTATGTATATTGCTTGTTAATTTTAATATTTGTTTATATATAATCGCTAAATAAATGTTCAATTAGGGATATTGGGAAAAATTTATGAGCTTTGATATGTTGCTGTAGAGTTGACTGGCTCTTTAATTCTTACTGTAGCATTTTATTTTTATTGAACAGTAATACAAAAATATAAAGATTGTTATTTATAAGATTTATTCATCATTTAAGGATGCTTTTATATATAATTTAAGGTTGAAGCATATAATGATCTGCACAAGAGAAAAGTAGTTTGTGCATTGGAAATGCATTCCATTCTGGTTCTCAATCTGTGTATCCATATCATTTAAATATTGTCAATGTATGAATGCTCACTATACACCTAAATGTTCAGTGTAAGATCATAAATAAAGTTACTGATTAAAAAATGTTATTTTTATTTTAACCTTTTTAATTTAATATTGTTTATATAGAATACAATTTGTCATACACAAAAATATATACTATAAAATATATACACAACATACATACATATTATAGACAATTTTAAAGCCAAAAATAAAAGAAAATCAATGATTAATGGATAAATTACAAAGATAATAATGATTATAATTTGAATGCATCAGACAACAACTAATTGTTATTTAGACATTATTTAGAAACATACATATTAATTTTCAAACTATTGAATTTGATTCATTCATTACAAATTTTATACAATAAATGTTATCATCTCTGCAACCAATGAAAATGTAGTTTCTATATACCACAGGAGATGAAAAAGTTTCATTAGGTAATTGATACTCTGACACTATCGAACCAATCTCAGACTTGAGTATAGATAATTTTCCATTATTCGATGCTGCTAATATATAATTCTCTTTCAAACTACAGGGTGTTGAATAAATTGGGGATGTGAGCTGAGTTTTCCAACATAAGCTTGGCTGAAAATTATTTATGTTGACACTGTACACATTATTATCATGGCAGCCAAAAACCATTCGCCATTTGAATTTGTCCACTTCTTTAATATATATGGATGAAAATATGTTCCCTTTAGCACCTTGATATTTCCAGATCTGCACAAAAGAATGTAAAAAATATCAAATGTTAAGGTGTTAATAAAATAAGCAAAAACGGTACAAATAGCTCACCTTTGTGCCTTTTTCAACAGTCCGACAGTGTATTTCACCATTTACTCCCGCAAAGACCACGTATTTATCATTATCGTACAGAACTGGGCTTGAAAACACAGGGCTGCCAACTGTGCCGCGCCAAGCCACGGCTTGCGTCTCGCTGTGTACACTCGCGCACACTCCTGATAAAGTGCCAAGTAGGATGAACTCGTTCTTAGCTAGGACTAAGTCGGCAGAAATCGCTTGGTCGGCGATGTGTATTGCGTGTTTTATTTCACCTGACTGAAAGCATTTTTTAAATTGTAGTTAGCTTTCTTCCATATCAACAGAAAACACATCACAAACATCCTTAATTGATTCCGCATCACATTTTTACAACATAAAAAGAATTGTTTGCATAAGAAATAATAAACTATAGATGTTAGTGATATTCTAAAGTAGGAGAGTTAATTTATCAGAATCCCTTATTACTAAAAGTAGCAGTGAGATTTAAAATAAATATTTTCAAATTATAGCATTTTTAAGGAATTCTAGGAAGTTGAGAGAAGCCGTGAATAAAAGTTAGTACACAATATAGGCAAAAACGCATTCGTCACACACGGGATCGAACTCGTGATCTCAACACATTAGACGATGCGCAGCTAAAATTGATCGAGAGCATTACTATCTAACTGATCGCTTATTTAATTTTAATTACACGTGGTACAAAAAAAATGTGTAATTTATTTACAACTTCGAACCTACAACCTAAAGATTCATCATATTATAATTAAAACGAGTAGTATCGAGCATCATTTCATAACAAATATTTCAAATTATCATTCAGCAGAGATAACAATGCTTAATAATAGGTAATTAATGAAATATCTATAATGTATAGTAATCTCTGTTTCACAAGTGTGAAGTAACTAATACATTCTAAGCTTAATTACTGTTACAATAAATTTTATTATTCTATGAATAACATTACATACAAATTTTTTTATCAAAACCAGCTGACCGTTAATATTTACCGTAGCATCCATGCAGCGTATGACGCCGTCATATGAAGCGATGTATAAACGTCCCTTGCAATATACTCCTTTGCTTTTAACCATAGTACCTATGTTTGTTTGCCATATTTCTGTACAATTTTCTAATTTGAAACATACGATGGTACCATCATAGGTGCCAACAAAACCTAATTGCGTGGACGATTCGGGGTCACTATAGCATAGCACAGGGGCTTCGACCCGTGATTTCACTTTAACCGTGCCTTGCGTTATGCCGCTTATTGCATCAATAACAACGATTTTCCCCGAATGACTGCCCACGGTCACGTACAGATTGCTGAAATAGAACAGAGATAAGGAAAAGTATATTTAAAAAAAGTTCAAAACTGAGTACATGTACTGTTAGAATGATATCTCACCGCGGATTCCGCTTTCGAGGCACGAAAATGTTGTTACAGAATAGCACTGCAGTACTTTCCGGAATCTATCTCTTACTTAACTCTTAACTCTCATATAAATTGGTATAACGATTAGAAGTAGATATAATGAAATTGATTCATGATTTTAAGAGATGATTACAAAATAACATTGAACAATGGGTGGCATTCAAAGCAAAAATATTTTATTTTTTTTCTAAACGACGATACTCAGGTCTCAGACCAAATAAAAAGAGACTCAGGTACCCTACTTGTTGTGCGAGTGGTCGCGGGTTCGAGTCTCGCAAATGTGGTACTTCAGTCATGGGTGTTTATCTTATAGTATGTTTGTAAAATTATATATGTGTAGTGTATGAATCTGGTATTCATAACTAAAAACCTTACCATGGAACTAGAAGGTGTAGTGTGTTAATAACCCAACATTAATTTAACATAGGTAATTAATACTTACATGCCATTCTGGAACAGTGTAGGCGATGCATCAACACACTTCCCTGTATCATAAGTCCAAACAACAAGAAACTCTACAGCACTTATTGAGGGATTTTGCATTATTTTTTTAATTGATTTATTATTTGAAAAACTTTCGGTTATAGATCTGGATCTCTTTAATATTTTCTTTGGTTTTTTTTCTGCCAGTCCTAATTCTTTCACAGCTAATAACATTATCTCGCCTATTGTGTGCTTTTGAGAAATCAAGTAAGGCAAGATAAATTTTCCAAATGAAGGACAAATGGTAGATATTTTGTTGCACAATGCAACTGCTAAAAATGAGGTACCACCAATGGAAAAAAAATCTATATCTTTAACTTCATCATATGTAAAGTTTGTATTTAATACATTTTTAAATTCTTTTAGTAGTAGCATTTTTAAGGACTCAAAAGTTTGTGTTATATGAGTATTTTCGAACATTTGAGACAAAATTTGTTTGGAGGTCTTTCCATGAGGGTTTATTGGTAGATTATCCACTCTAAGTATTTTGTCTGGCCAATGCTTATCATCCAACTTACATTTTAGAAAATCTGATAACTCTTGACTACTTAGAGTTTCAGAAGAATAATATACAACTAGCAACAAAGGCTTTGGTAACCAAATACATGAACATGTCTGCACCCTTGGACACTGCATTATTGCTGTTTCTATGCTTTGTAAGTTAACTTTATGACCAAATCTTTTTATAACATCGTCAGTACGACCTCTATAGTATATAGTTCCATTTTTTATTTCCCCCAAATCACCTGTGTCAATATACTTCATACTTCCTTCATCTGCACCAATAGCTCTGTTAAGTATTGTACATTTTCTTGACTTACTTGCTGGAATTAAATAACAATTAAAGTTTTTTTTTTCAATTAGTAGGTATGTAACAAGGTATTACCAATGTACTACAACTCATTGTTTTTCAATAAATAAGTTATAGTGTGGTAATTTCTAAGCGATGGTGATAACTATTTATCAGATTTATACAGATGTTTAAAAATATGAACCTGTCATTAATTCAATTCAATTAATTGTTAAGGTTTGGAAAAAAAACTGTAGGAAAAACATGTGTTGCAAATGATTTTTTTTAATAAATAATATCAACTTACAAACCTAAAATAATTTTGCCTGTGTTATGTATATGAGAAGGTTCCAATACAATTTCAGTTTCAGATAGACAATTTCCTAAAGGAACTTCCCGATCATTTGATATTCTATTTAAATCTAATTCAGCGACACAAGCCCAGCATGACATTTCAGTAACACCATACAGTGTAAATATTCTAGTATTATTTTTTGTATCCTTTAATTCTTTTAATCTCTTTATACCTTTAAGAGGTTCTCCTCCTAGTGCCAATGTTTTAAGTGTAGTATTTGAACTTAAAATTTTATTTTTTATATCTGAACTAGAATATTGAAAGAATTTTGATGGAGTTGTCTGCCAAAAAGTAATCGAGTTCTCATTGTTCTCAGGGAATAGAATATCTGCTTTTTCTGGTGCAATCAGTAGTGATGCTCCATTCATACAAGATAATAGAATTTCTAACATAGATGGATCAAATGTTAGAGGAGTGGAAAAATATATAACATCACTTGGAGTAATTTCAAATAATTTTGTCAAATCTTCTATGTTTGGTTGCATACACTGTATTGGAACTTGAATGTGTTTGGGTTCACCAGTACTTCCAGAAGTCATTGCTATATAAGAGTGATCAGTTTCATAACTATGGTGACTTCCATTTATATCTAAATTATATAAATCAACCACTAGATTAAAAACTCTCAGTGTTTTATCTGGTTTTTTGTTGAGTAAATCTGATGATGATGATACATGCCTTTCAAACTCCTTTATTGTAATTAATATTGTAAATTTAACATCATCAGCAATTTTTTCTATGTCATGTGTTGGGTCAAGAAACATAAATGTTGTGCTGCATTTGTGTGCCCTGAAAATTAAAAAATAAATAAATACATAAATGATTGCTTTATAATAATAAATTAATAATTTATTTTAATAAATCATTTTATTAAATCATTGATAAAATTATGATATTCATAATATTTTTATTTCATATACATCAATTTATATCACTTTGGCCAATCATTCATTTCTGCATAGTTTTAGGTGTGAACTATTGTAGTAATACATTAGTGTTATATCAAGATATTTAAGAATGTTCATCATATCAACCTTAACTAATAAGGAGGTCAAGAGAGTATTGTGTCGTCTAGATGTAAATAAAGCCAGTGGTCCTGATGGTATACCAGCGATAGTGCTAAAAACATGTGCTCCCGAGTTGTCTCCGATATTGACTCGTCTGTACCGCCTTTCTCTAAGGACTGGAATAGTGCCTAAATCCTGGAAGCTTGCCAACGTGCAACCAGTGCCCAAAAAAGGTAGCCGTGCCGACCCTGCCAATTATCGTCCGATTTCAATCACCTCCATACTCTGCAAGATTATGGAGCGTGTATTGAATAGTCGTCTAATGGCATACCTAGAACAGAATGATCTCCTCAGTGATCGACAATATGGGTTTCGCCGGAATCGGTCGACTGGGGATCTTCTAGTGTATGCCAATCACACCTTTGGCGAAGCTCTTGAGCGAAGCGGGGAGGCGATTGCCGTCTCCCTCGATGTCTCAAAGGCCTTTGACAGGGTTTGGCACGCTAGCCTTATACGCAAGCTTTCAGCCTACGGTATATCTCCTGGCCTGATCGGCTGGATTAAAGACTTCCTGACCGACCGATCACTTAGAGTTGTGGTTGAGGGTTATTCATCACAACCCTTAAAGACCAACTCAGGGGTTCCTCAGGGGTCTGTTCTCTCTGCAACCTTGTTCTTGCTGCATATCAACGATCTGCTTATACCCGGTATCTATGGGTACGCAGACGACAGCACTGTTGTAGAGAGATACCTGCCGAATCCTCGGGCTAGTAGAGATCAAATTCAGTCCGAAAGAGAGGCCATGGTAGAGCGGTTGAATCTCACACTCAGGGCAGTCTCCACTTGGGGCGATGCCAATCTTGTGAGTTTCAACGCCACCAAAACACAGGCGTGTCTGTTCACCACAAAAAGGAGTCCTTTCACCTTGACTCCTACTTTCCGAAATGTGCCTCTGGAATACACTGACCGCCTGCAGTTACTGGGGATGGACATTACCCCCAACTTGAACTACGGGCGGTTCATCGAGTCTAAGGCTAACGTAGCAGCGAGGAAAGTTGGCATCCTTGCAAAGGTCCGACAGTATTTCACGCCGGGACAGCTTCTAGATTTATATAAAGCTCAAGTCCGGTCGTGCGTGGAATACTGTAGTCACATTTGGGCTGGTGCTGCGAAATGCCATCTGTCAGCCTTGGACTCGATTGAGAGGCGTGCCTAGAGACTTATAGGTGACCCTACGCTGGTAAAAGCCAAGCTACACAGCCTCGATCACCGACGTAGGGTTGCCAGCCTCTGTGTATTCTATAGGTTACATTTCGGAGAGTGTGCGCAGGAATTACACGATTTAATTCCCCCATCCCCCTTCCATCATCGGACGACCCGACGAACGGCTGGTCTCCATCCTTACGTCGTGGACAATCCACCCGTCCGGTCGAAGCGTTTCGCTTCGTCATTTATTATACGTGCAGCAATGGATTGGAACAAACTGCCTGCGTCTATGTTTCCGTCCGGTTACAATATGGGTGTCTTCAAGGCAAGAGTGAATAGGTGGCTACTGAATTAGTGCGACTTACCATCTACGACTACGTTACCACTTACCATCAGGTGGAACGTAGTCAAGCACTAATTCAGAATGAAATAAAAAAAAAAAAAAAAACCTGTTCATGTTTATAAAATAAGTCTTTCATCCTATATTATAAGTGAACTCAGATCATGTGAAAATTTAGACACTTTTAATTTAGTTATTCATCAAATTTATTCACTCATCAGAATTCAAATCTTTCTACCAGACAGAATACCAAGATGCTGTTATCTAATAATTCCACTCATAATTATCATTGTCTTATAATTTTAATATTAATTACATAACTTATAATTTATATTATAAATATATTTTAAGTTTTTTTAAGCAGTTCAATTTTAAATAAACATCCTATAACATAGTAAGTCAAAAATGGAACTTACGCAGCCACAACTGACGGAATGATGATATTACTTTTGGAAATTAATCCTATTCTTCCTTTATTACATGTCAGCTGTTGTAAATTTTGTGATATATATTCACACACTCCATACAGTTCAGAGTATGTATAATTCTTATAAATGCCATCTGTGTAGTGTCTAATAGCAGTTTTAGATGAGTACCTAGCACAGGTCCGAATGAAAATATCATAATAACCGTGCTTCAATTTCATTTAATTATTAAATAAGATAAGAATAAACATTTATTAATTAAATATCAACATGTACTGTTTGAATTTTGTAGTTTATTCATTCCCGTTTATGCAAAATCACTATAATGTATCGGAATTTAGTTCAATTATTTATTAAAATAGGAAACTGACGTTTTCGAGCAATTGCTGGTTGCAAATGTTTTTGTTTATTTAATTAGCTTCTGACAAATGACAGTCGGTATTGTCATAGTGACAGTATTCTATTTCATAGAATGTAGCTTATTGCTGCGTTCCACTAAGCGCCCACAACGATCAAAATGCTCCTTTAGTCGTTCCACATAACGACCACGGTCGTTGTGGTCGCGGCGAAAACGTCACTCATGACGTCATGACTTACGCTCACGCGAAGCTCACGACGACCCATTTAAAAAGGTGGGTCGAAGACCGAAGTGGTCGTTGAGATTTGAGAAGCATCAAAGATGGCGATCGTGAAACTTACGTTATTCATGAGTAAAGAGATATTATCCAAGTGCCGCTGCATAAAACATTTTAACTACATTATTTGAATGTAAATAAATTAAATAAAAGACTAATATTAAATATAAAGAATTAAATTATATATTTTTTTCAATATAAATCGATTTAAACAAAATTAATAAGTTTATTTTCAAGGCTCGCAGATTCTCTTAAATCATTGCTTTCTTTTCACTAACTCGCCGTTTTATTACTTACCTCTACGCTCAAAACGCTCTATAATCCATTCCACTTGAGTTTACGACAGTAACGCTCATAAGCAAGTGGAACGGGAAAAACTGCGGTCGTGAGCGTGATCGTTGTGAAGCGAGCGGCGAGTCGGCGAGTTAGTAAAAAGAAAGCAAAATATTTAAGAGGTTAGTTTATAATCTGCAAGCCTTGAAAGTAAACTTAAAAAAATATAATTTAATTTTTATATTTAATATTAGTGGTGTATATAATTAATTTACATTCAAATGTAATTAAAATATCTTATGCGGCGTAATAACGTAATAACGTAAGTTTCACGGTCACCATCTTTGATGCTTTAAATTTTGAAAATGCCGCTAATTTTCTCAACGACTACTACTACCCACCTTTTTAGATAGGTCGTCGTGTGCTTCGCGTGAGCGTAAGTCATGACGTCATGAGTGACGTTTTTGCCACGACCACAACGACCGCAGTCGTTATGTGGAACGACTAAAGGAGCATTTTGATCGTTGTGGGCGCTTACCCCCGCTACACACGTAACGATATATCGTAGCGATTTCAAACTGTGCAGATAAATCGAACGTTCATAGTGTCTCCACACGCCTCCGATATCGACGTCGATCGTCAGTTCTCCGTAGAAGCTCACGCAAGAAACATGTCGTCCACGATGGAAGATGATGACGTACTTGCGATATTAGGCCTCGTTATGTGTTTAAAGAAAAAAAAAGAGCGGAGTGTTTGTAAAATTAATTTAATAAAATAAAATATAATATTTTTAGCGCGTCATAGTCGTATATTTAACGTCTAAGCTCTTTAAACGGAGATTAAAAAAATACTATTATAGCTAGAAACTATAGCTGGAAAAGCCGAAACGGGAGAAAAATATTCCTTTTGAGAGCTTCCGTTGCGTGCGCTGCGTAAACGGTTATAGTTATGCACAAATTATGTATGACGGAATTGTTCCTCTTTAAAAGTTCTAAAAAAAAGTCCACAATAGCATATGTCTATCTTTTAAGCTTGACTCGCTATAACATTTTTTATTGTTATAAAATTTGTTTTAAGATAATGCATTATTTGCGATGGTGTTTAATAAAAATGATATTAATCCTTATCCAAATAAATAAGATATTCATCACAAGTATTTAATTTTCAATAAAATTGCTCTTGTTCCTCATTTGATTTCAATGAATATCTTATGAGATATCATAGTTTTAAAATAACTCCGCAACAAAATAATTATCATCGCGTTGAATATGGGCGGACGGGCGAAAGAATTTGATTTCCAGACTTTAGAACGCAAGCGAAGCCGCGGGAAAGGATAGTTTTTATATAAAGCGAGAGTAGAAACTTTTTAATTGACGCGGCGGGAAAGTATAAAGCAACAAGCGAGCACCTTGAATACTGGCGCGAACTGAGCGATCTCCATCCACACGTGACGATAAAACTGTGCAAACGCAATCGACAACGATTTATTGGATAGAAATTGCAACTGCCACCGATGAACGATAAACTGCAACGATTTACCATACACACGATCGATAAATCGACCCAAACCAGTTTGCGCAGTTTTATCGCTACGATATATCGTAACGTGTCTAGCAGGGGTTAGAGGAACGCAGCAAATTGTAGAGTTGTAAGGAGTACTATCAGAAAATAAGTGTCCATAAAAACACGTCCAATTATGGTGGCGCTGCGGTAGCATAGTATCAATTTTAAAAAAGTTCCAAAAGTAATTAGAATAAGATAGAATAATCATAAAGCATATAAGTTAGCACTTCGTTTCCTTTAAGATATTTTTTTAACACACTAAACACAACACAAAGTATTGCAGTCCTCTCTCTCTCCGTACTTTTGTGATCAAAATGAAGTGAAAAAAATTTGTAAGTAGGTGTAATAAATTAATGGAAGATAATTGATAGATTTTTTATTATTTGAATACATCATGAACAAAATCTGTCATACCGTATTTATACGTAAATATAATGACCTAAAGTGTAACGTTTCTAAGATATCTGAAGGAAACTGTATAAGAGTCTTTCACTACATGAAAACCATGACAATCCGGTCGACAAATGGCAAATGATCAATTAAAAAATTACATAATAATGTACGTGAGTTATATTTTTAATTTGCCTAATTTATACTCGACAAAATCTCGTGAAACTGAAACTTTCGGGCGCCACATGTTAATATTTATCTCCATTACAATTACATCGTGCAGTTATTTTGAAAAAAAATATATAAATATTTACAATTTATTTCATCATTTGGATGAACATAAATTATAATTTATCATAAACTTTATTTTATGCAAGTCAAAATTATCCTAGCTTTATTTATGAGCGAGTACCAAAATGCATTTTAAAATTAATAAAAATTGTAGGCATATTTCCTACCTTTGTACGATATGTGCTTATAATATAATACACTACCTATATCTATGTCAATCTGCACAATACAGGTACAGTTAAATAAGCACTCTCACATTAGCGAATTCGGTGCAACTATGAACTACATCACTCTACGAGTACACCCGAGGCTCTCTGCCACTTAACGGGTCCGCCTAGTGGGAATGAGTCACCGCCTGCCTAAATTTCAATGTTGCGAATGTAGAGAAAGTAATAATATTCTAGTGTTATCCCAGCTCAGCATATTTTGCATAGTCGCTGTCTAATGTACGATAACAATTTTTGGGTTTTACCTATGGCTACTCAGAAATGGCACCCAGCCGATTCGGCTCATTAAGTAACTTTAATTCTTTCTTAAAGGAGCCACGTGTTGTATGTGTTTTTCCTTACGTTTTTCGAAGGACCTGGCTCCTTTTCCTTTATCAAATTGAGTTTATTATTTAGTACATACTCGTATATAATAAATTATCAACTAATTACTGTCTTTAAAAAAAGTTTTTACTATATTTATTTTTAAGTGAGATAAAGAGTAGTACGTATACAGTACGTAGTATATATAATTAAGGAAAATTGATGAATATTATGATTTTTTAATACATAAACATTTTGCATACCTTATATACTTATCACGAAGTAGGGACATAAAGTAAAACCCAATATATTATGTATAGAACAATAATTAATTATCTGTCCTAAACATAGCTAAATACAGTTTCAATTGAAAGTAGAGTTTGCTTTTAACAAAAACAACAAAAAACTTATTACCTACTAGCGAACCCGGCCCGCTTCACTGGGCATAAGTTATTCCTTATAAGTTATAACATTAGCTATTTACGAGTGACAGTCCTGTCAAAATCGGTCAAGCCGTTTCAGAGATTAGCCGGAACAAACAGACAGACTATCAGAAAAAAAATATAAATTGATTATACCGGTGTAACATTTAAATGGGTCAGTATGGGACAGTCTGAAATTGTAAGACATACGAAGATCTGTTCTTAGGTACCACGTCATCGGTTGTAATAACTAGAAAAACTGCATTCACATATTATATAAAGAAAACTTGCACTCAGCTCGGGAATTGAACCTGGAAGTTTGAAAAAATAATACTACTTCTATATAAGTATCGATTGTGTAGATCTTATGCTATAAACAATGATGCTTTTATAACTCAATGGCTATAAGTGTTACTATGTTAATTTATTTTAGTAGGTGTTCGAAATGACTACTTTTTTTTAATAAAATAATAATAAATATAATAAATACTCGTTAAGGTCGTAAAATTGTCTATTTGTTGTCGCGAGACAATTTTAACGCAAATTCACCATCTGAAGATAAGTAAAGCAATAGATAGTTACCTAAATAAGTTGAATGTTAAATTAAAAATAAAGTTGGCGATTTCGAACACCTACTAAAACAAATTAAAGGAACTATAATAAATATTGAAACAATGCATTTTATTAATTATTGACATCATGTTTCATAGTAATTGTTAAATAATTTAAGACCTACACAATCGATATTTAAATAGAAATAATGTTAGTTTTATTTTTCAAAGCGTCTAGGTTCGATTCCCGAGCTGAGTACAAGTTGAAATTTATGAATGCAGTTTTTCTTGTTACTAAAATTGATGACATGGTACCTAAGAACAGATCTTCGTATGTCTAGTTCAGATAGTACATAAGTAGTTTCAGACTTCCCCATACTGACCGATTTAAATGTTACACACGGTGTGATGTAAGTACCGTATTTACTTTCATATGCGTTTAGTGAAAAGCTGTTAATTTGAAATTAAAAACAGACCCTTTAATTTTATTTATAAGTATTGATGTACTGATTTATACGCAAGTTTAAAGTAGTTCGTATTTAATTGAAACAATAGTATCGTATTCTTAGTGATTAATCTTGAGATGAAAATTTTCAATATCTTTTAATAGACTAAGAATTAGGCAGAAAAAATCTTAAAACTTACCTAATACTATTACTCTAAAAGGTATTGTAATTTGTAAGTAAGCAATAACGTTATATTTCATTTAACTTCTTTTGTTATTAAGGAACATTGGCTGGCTTTAAATGTCGAATCGAGTATGTTTAATAATATAGTTTTCAAAGGCTATTTTTAGAATATAGAATACTTATTTTAGAATACAGAATGCGTAAACAAGGAAACTTAACGATTTATTTTGTTTTTTTTTACAAGCAGCTATTTTACTAATTTTGTGGTATAAAAAAATTAAGATAAGCACTACAAAAATGTAACCACTACCAGTAGTTACAATTAGGTACTTAGCAGTATTACAGTTAGTCGAATTCAGGTTTATCGTTGTGGAGCCTAATGGAGACTCGAGTGCATCTCAAAACCATTTTAACAAGCCAAAAATGGCTTGGCTACGTCATTATATACTTTGCTTAGGTATATCGGGCGGCGGGCCGATGCATTTTGGATATCAATTGAATATTAGGTACCCTCATAGCTTCACTCTCCCGACATAGTATGAAACGTAACTTCTTTTGTGCTATTCTTAAATTAATCAAAGAATGTTTTGTATGATCAGAACGATTATTTTCAAATTGAAATAAAACACTATGTGGGCGATTTCGAGTTTAAAGTTTTGGTTACGATTTATAACTTGGAGAATTACGCTTACCATTTAATATTAGGTACATGAAAAGCAATATTGTGATCTGAGCGTACTCTGAAAATTTTCTAGTGTTTAAAAAACTTAAGAAAAAAGTGTAAAAAAAAATCTAGTACACATGTAAATTCATCAGAACCTTTAGATCAACTCCTGAAAGGTACGCCGTATGTGACAGTATAAAGAGAGATCAAGAGTCGTATCTCGTGCGCGTCGATATCTCGCATGGAAAAGAGGCTTAAATATGAAAAAGTATTAATAGATGTTATCTTACGTACCTATATACAATAACAAACAAACATAATATAGATTTTTGATCAAAATTCACATTCTCAGACAGATTCTCAGATAAATATATAAAGATTTAAAAATCACGTTGAGTACTTTAAAATATGAGATAATTTATGGGATTTTCAACGGTTACACAGACAGTTTTATTACAGTTGGGTTGCCTTATAACGCCAAGATTGTTACTGCATTAAAGACATTAATTTTTGTCACAAAAATTTATTTACTTAGTTAACAAGTATTCATATATTTATGAAAGTATTATAATTACTTTAAAATATTCTTTAAAGGAAAAGGAAGCGTAAGAATCTTCTAACAAGAAACTACTGAAAAAGTAGAGTCAGATTGAATGGTAACATATTCTCCATTTCTAAATAAATTTGGTGATCAACGCTTCTTTACAGCTTTTTTAACATTTCAATAATTAAGTGTATAGCTTAAACATTTTGTCAACTGTTTGCAGATCTACTGATACAGATATAATTGCCACAAGTCACGTGACGTGCACATTTGGTTTTAAATGTCGTGCAATTTTTATTTAGTAAAACATAAATAAATAATAATTTAATGAAACAATCATTAAACGTAGTGTTAATAGTCTAATTACTTAAAAGTTAAACGTCAAAGTAAGAATCAGTACAAAAGTACCTTTTTTACAGAAACTATTTGAATGAAAAATATGAAATTTAATAAGATTCTACGAGTACATGAAATTTAAAACAAATGTACGTTAAGAATTTATTGAATTAGGTTGTACAAGTACGTCTCTATCGTTATCTAAGTACGATGATAGAAGTTTTCTGAAGTTTTGTAAATATTTCTGTAAATTCCCTCTACATATGGAGCTTATAACTTAATAAAAAAATAACCACTATCATGAAATTGTGAATGAGCAATTTTAGACAGAGTAAGTAAATCCTGTGAAAGTAGAGTTTGCCATACAACTCCAGTTTGCCAAGTGCCAAGTTTTGCACAGAGTAAATATGCGCAGGCCTCTGCGGCGATGGTGACCTAAAACGTATTCGGCAAATGAACGGGTCCAATCAATTAGGGGCGGTCAGCGATCCGACGGGAAGGAGGGCAGCGCGCGCGCTCCGTGGAAACTTGGGAAATCGTCTGTGGGAAGGGTGCAGGAGGGCGGAGGGCGGGGGTAGAGTGCGAGGAGGGGGGTGGAGGGGAGCGGTGGCGAGGCATGGTGCCGGAGGGTGCGTGCGGCGGCCGTGCATCGATCGCGGGGCGGCCGACTCGCACAGTTCAGTCCGCCGGGGCGGCCGGCGAGAGCGCGCGTGTGATGCGCTGTCGCTGATATGGCCGGCGCTCGGGCGCTCGTGGCCGCCTGCTGCTGCTGGTGGTGGCTGACCAACGCAGCCGGTGAGTACCGATACTTCCATACAAACGGATCTCGCGATATCTCCGATCAGCTGATCGTCACGTTAACCTGACACACGTTTTCCACGCTCTCGCATAATAACCTCCCCTGGGGTGTGCCGATCAGCTGATTTAAAGATTTGCATATTCACTCGAACTTGCGGGTTCTTTTAAGTTTCTCAAGAATACGACAGCGCTGTGTGCCTTATCCACGATCAACCCTACGGTGTAATGACTTCGAGGGTTCAAGTTCGTTTTAAATGCACCTAATGTTTATATAGATTCCGGTATTTAACTTTTTCTTGGTATTTAATCTCGTTTAAATTTATTGAAACTAGATTATATTGAAGTGTTTATATTTCATGAAGAAATATATTTTTTCAAGAAATCACTATTCAAGGGACTCTATGTTTTCATTTCTTTAAGATCTCTTTAAAGGTTCATATTATCTATATAAATATAAAGTTTCAAGTTCACTTATGATTTTTTTCTTTTTAATAAGTAAATAATATTTGTTTAAAAGTGCCCAATTTTTTTTTCACGTTTCATAAAAAGTCTGCACGATTTTGTTACATAAGTGATGTTGCGGCAAGTTTACTTTGGGATTATTCATAGAGTAACCTTATGAAAACTTTACACTGTCTTTATATCAAAGTGACTTAGCCTGAATATGTTAGCAGAATTCTGCATTTCGAGAGATAGAGGGTCTCCAAGTGGGCAACGTCTAACGTGAAGAGTAAGAGCGTAGAGCGTCCTTGCGACGACCACTACTAAACACGTTACGTCATGCCGAAAACACATCTGCGGGAGTGTAAATATTGATCACCATCACGCCACCGCGAGCTAGCGTGTGCAAGCGCATCTTAGCACCTGCCGTTTATAGAACATTTGACGACATACATGATATTCGGCAGTAAACCTTACTTATCAGTTATGATCTTAACTTTATTTCTGTTTAAAAAAAACTTATATGATAAATAAATTATGTCTTTATTTGTAAATAGGTATTAATAACTTAAATAAATATTTTCCTTGTGGGCGCAAAGTTCTAATAGGCTTAAAAAATATTATTATTTAACGTAAATTATTTACTACGTTAATATTTTGAAAGATGGCACGTTTGACAGATTGGACTTTGAATGATAATTTTTATTTTATTAATATTTATTATTGTTTTAAAACCATAACGTATGCTATTAATTTTGGGTATATCGCAACTTCATCTGAATTTAACTAGCTTAAAGTGAAGTATATACTTCTTATTTACTACTTGAATAAATTATATCACATAATATAAAAGTCCTCTGCGTCAATAATAAAAAAAGTATCAGAAAAAGATAATTTTTGATCCCTTAAAAAGACTTCAACGCGTAGCCCCTAAAAATTTTATTGTATTTTGAGAGTCACATACTAATTACTTATATAATGTAATATCTTAAGGAAATGGATATTATCTACACTTCAGCTTCATATGAAGGGTACAGGGGCAAAACAAGGAATGTCACAAAATTATTTTTCTATAATTAACATTGCAGTCTATAATACATGGCAAAATCTTAATGTTCCCATACTTTTCAACATTTTGTAATTTTATGTGACATAAGTATCTCTCTTAAAATTATTATAGAGCCAGTTTTTTTTATTGTTTATAATGATAATATCTATGGTAAATTTTCAATTTTGATTTTAACTAATTTTTTTTTCAATTTTTCAGTTTTTATAGCATTTTTTTTATGTTGTCGATATTCCTTTTTGGGCATTGCGTGCACCCGCGTGCCCCCACAAAAAAGCCCTGTCTATACATATTATAATATTCTAACCGAATGTAATTTGTTCATTAAATATTTTTTAAAAAGTCTAGAATAGTCCATATTATTGACACAGAGGCTGAATCTACAGTTTTAGAATTTTGTCTGCCTTACCGTCTGTGAGCGCATCACGACATTGCATGGCATGGCAGAAAACCACTGGTTTTGGCTGGTCCATGTCAACTATATACGATTAGGATACTTTTACTTCGGGAAAATGTCTCCCTTCTGAGAAACTTACGTAACGAACACGAGCGAGAGCAAGTCGCTAGTAATAAATAATTAAATACTTGGGTACAAATGATTATTAAAATATTTCGCTACGCGGATTATATTGAAATAAATAAATATTGTACTTAGTTCGTAGATATAACCCGCCCAATATAAACATCAACGTGTACTGGAAAACGATTCGTAACCACGACCTCCGACGTAAAACTTCTTCCATTAGACAGATAATCAAAATAGCGGTTAGAGTTTGTTAAAACTAAAAAGATCCAAGACAAATTGCAAAATGGTAATATATTTACTTAAAGCGGTATCACGATGGGACTGGTAAGGCTTTCATTTCCCCTGAAAATTTGTCATGTCGAGTCAGGCCGATGACCTGGATCTACATTTAGTACGACTTTAGTAATAACCTATGTTAAGTTATAGGCTATAAAATGCGTTGATCGCGTAGCTAATACTACCATTTATACCTTATTTTTTATATGTGAAATATATAAAAAAAAAATCATCATGATCATCAAATCAATCAAATCAAATCATCAAATGTTACATTATAGCCTATAGGGTATATATAATAAAAATGTTTAGTATAGATCAGAAAATATATTTGTAAATGTTAGATATTTCGATTTCTAATATATTTGGATAATAAAACTAATTTCTTAACTTTATGAAAATATCAAGCAAGCGAATGTATAGCCAAAATAGGAGAAATACAGAATGGAAAAAGACGAAGAAAGTATAAAGTATCTAAGTGAAAAACGTATAATTAATTAGAGATGATGTTTGTGCCTTGTTCTTATAGAAAGAGATATACTTTTACATTTAACTGTAGAGATCGCGCTCACCCCACCGTACTTAGCCGATCAGTAAATACGGCATCAATAGGCTAGGCTTTACTGGCGCTCACGTTTAATGGGTCACCGTACGAGCGGCACGGCGGATGCCAAACATCGGGCCTCTTACATTTGGCGCGGCGCCAACCCACCTGCAAGTGGTACAAACTACTGAATAATACACTGCCCAATCTCTTTTCATTGCATTTACTCAAGAATAATGAAGAAACTTTTTAATTATTTCTATTATAAAGAAATATTTAAATATTTTCCCAAATAATCTACTAAAAAAGATACAAATGACAATTAACACAAAATATTTTCTTAAGCTTAATATGATATTAAAATAAATAAAGCCTTCAACAATATTTAAAATCTTTACATTACATAGAGCTTTAAAAAATCTAAGTATTGATATCGTTTTTGCATCACAATTATTAAAAGTAATTAAAAGTCTCGAGCAACACTTAGATAACGTATAATCATAGAGCGGGACTCATATCGACTTAGCATACATTATTTTAAGAAAATTACGTTCGGATTATTGATTTATGAACGTCATCAGTTTTCCCAAATTAGATCACGATGTGTTTAATTTGTTGATTCCAAGAACACGTTTCTAAATCTGTTGTAGTCGATTATATAGCGAAAAACCACTAGTTCGGAATAACTAAATTATACTTTCGAATTTAGTTTGCACGAATTCTTAGACGCCCAAGTTCGCCCGCCTTACGTAAGCTACTTGCCGCATTGAATTTTTATCGCTTCGCCCCGCGCTTGTCGCATTCAAATTTTATATTCTATTGCCGTCTTATCGGAATATATTGAGTCTTCATATAATTCAGCGAAAAATGTTGCTTTTTGGTATTTTACTTTCCTTCAAAGGCTTCGACTAAGTCGTGCGTAACTATTGATTTACATTTTTATATTGAAATGAAATTGATCATAATACTATACCGCCAGTTCAGCGGCGTATCTATATAATTCCTAATTTACATATATAGTAAGTATCCCGAAGCAGTATGAAAGTGATTCATTTCATAATGTATTTGTATCATATTGTTTTCCATCCGACTGCAGCGTCCCATACAGGGAATCAGTCCACCATACTGGCTAAGTGTGAGTTGGCGAAATATAACATTTTCATAGTATAACTAAGCAATGTAGGTACTGTAAAATACTTGAAAATCGACTTTGAATAAATGTAATATTATCTCGCGGGCAGCATCAGAGCCGTGTAATCAATACGCTATCTTATCATATAAATCTGTTTAAAGAATAATCCAATACAATATAGTTGAGTTCCACTGTATATATGCATAATGATTATTATTGTTATTGCGACTTACGTCATTATACCAAGTTCTTTTATTATTGGCTAAGATATAATTGATCCAATTATATACTACGAATATATTTTACGTTTGGTTCTGAAATACAAAGCGTATTTTTGTAAAGTTAATTTTAATTTCATGTTTGATATTAAAAGAAGCATATATATGTAGTATATAAGGTCTCTATTCCATTCCGGCATTTTCTTAGAAAGCCATCGTGGGAAGGTTCGCGGCAAAATAAATACAAATATAATAAAATCCACCGCCATCCGCCATTGAACTATTGACTGTTGACACGCGTTCGTATTAGGGACACGTCACAAGATGGCCTCATGTGATTCTTTATAATATTTTTTGTTACATTACATAGGAATGAATTTGAAATCTTTATTATAAGTCTTATATTCATTTCGTCTAGTCTAGACTATTGGAACTTTATTTAAACTTTTTTAGGTCTATATGTCTCTAATGACAGGTAGTTTTATATTAAGCATGATTTTTTAATTATTTTAACTCAAAAAATAAGAATGTAAAATACTCTTTGTTATTGTAAAATAAAAGCAGTGGTAGCTCAGTGGTAGCACGCCCGCATGAAAGCCAAGTGAAGTGAGTTCAAACCTTGTACCTCGCCTCTGCGCTGTTATCAATTTCATTTCATGTCCGAGATATTTCTTACATGATTACCAATTGCAATTGCAATTAAGGTGAAGGAAAATATTGTGGGAAAACCTGGAATTTTCATAATACATGTATAGTCCACATATCCACACTTTACCAGCGTGGTGGACTATGGGCTGATTCTCTTTGTATTGAAAGGAGGCCCGTGCATCGGGACGTTACAGAAACGGCTAGATACATTTATCCATACAGTGCAATTTTACATATGATAAAATATTTTGGAAATAATTTCTCTTACATATTTATCAATTTTTTTATACCTAACACATGTAAAAGGCGTATTATTCTTTGTTAACATTTGTACATTGATTGTGGTCGTTGGCAATATTAGAATTCATTATGAAAAGTACTGCAGTTTCATTCAATTTCATAGGCTAGGTATATTTCTAAATAAAAACACCTTTATTCTTTATAGCAGCTATAAGAGACAGTAAAACAAACATAAAGCAATGGTAGAAGTAAATATGAAGTCGTCATAATATTTTTATAGCCGTGATAAAACCGTGTTTCACTAGTTACCGAACTCCGGGCTACTAATCAAAACGCAATCTATTCAACTGATGTAATAAAGCAAATACGCAGGTAACGATTTAACAATTAATTTTTCATCCGACCTTCTTATACCATTACTTACCATGTCTGCTCATCTAGTATCTTCCTGAAATATGACATCAATGTTATTGCTTCTTAATAACCTTGGATTTTTTTAATTACCGTATTTCATCATTTCATAGGTATGTATATAACTATGTATGTAACTTCTTAAAATGAACTTATACTAAACTAATTTTATTTTATTTTTTTAATTTTAATCATTTTGAACAATTGTTCTCTATCATAAATTAGGTACCTGACTTTTGGTTCGATACTGCGTAAAGTACCATTAAATTAACAAATACTATAATAATAGTGATTTATAAGACTCGTGCTTACATTATATTAAGATTAGAAGTACATTCAAATATACGCTAACATTACTAAGCGGTAGTTTTTCCCGTTCCTTAGCTCTACACAATATTTTGTTACTTACGGTTTAAAAAAACATATTTTCTGGTATTCAACAATATAATGTAGCTCAATTTATGAACACCTATCAAACACGTATGGTTCGAC
Organism: Boloria euphrosyne; assembly: GCA_951802675.2. NCBI lineage: Eukaryota > Metazoa > Arthropoda > Insecta > Lepidoptera > Nymphalidae > Boloria > Boloria euphrosyne. Next base: position 11,778,577 of record OX637875.1, on the reverse strand, counting down.
ATCATACGATATTAATCAAATATTTGAGCGAGCAATTGTATCGGCAAAAAATTGATAGCAAGTGCCGAATTTATCGAGACATGACTACCATATACCTACTGACTTACATATAAAATCAACTATAAAAGGGTTACCGACGCAATAAAATAAATATGTACCTATATAAAAAGTGTGATGTTACATTTTATACGCATAATCATTTTATATAATTTCTTACTACGTAAAAATGATTTATAGCTAATTCTGTACTAAGCTTTATTTAATTAAAGCTTTAATTGTTCGGTGTCAAACAAACTATTGGTTATTTTTAAAAAAATAGCATTAAGTCGTTTAGTTATAATATATCTATAGCACTAGTAATATTCTCAATACTACGATGATATTGGGGCTACTTATTAGCCATTTAATTTACGTTAAGTAAAAATAAAAATAAATATCACAAAATATATAACGCATTCATTATTCACAGGAAAATTGTGTCTGAAACAAACGAGTGAAAACTAATACTACCGTCAGAGAGTCGACAAACCAATAATGTTTTATTGGCTACTAATAAAGTATGCAATCAGCTACACAAACAATCGCAGCAAATGTTGATTTTTTAAATCACTGTAGTTTAGTTTTTAATATATATTTTGTTTACCACTGTCTTGCTTTTTGTTTAATGAAGAAGTTTCATGATGTCGATAGTATGAAATTTAACTTAATGGAATTATAGCATAGATCAAAACTAATAAATCATTGAGTGAAATTGATATCTATCTATGTATCTATAAATGACTAATGAATTAATTTCAAATTCTGAAGTTCAGGTCGAGAAGCGCTACGTAAAAGTTGCATAACTTTTTGATTTGTTGAGATATTTTAATAATTCTTTCATAACATTGTCATATTAAACTTTATTTTTTATAAATTTAAAATAAATTGGGAACTTCTCCATTTATTCGTATGATAAATACCCTGTAATTGACTATTTGATTAACTAAGCTATAGGTTGTAACTGTAAGAGTTTGATGGGTTCTCAAAAAATTTACGCACTTTCTCTTAGACTTTCTAATAAGACTAATCATGTTGAAAATAATTCAGTAGATTCGGCGTTTGAGTCCCCTTAACTAGATTTTTCAACCGATCTCATAGAAAAGCGATTTGCTTTTGAAAACCATTTACAACAACCAATTTTACAAAGTAGCTCGCAATTTTGTAAGGGCAATGTTTATTTTATGCAACATTTTCATGGCACTAAAAGATAGATTGCATAAAGGGCGTTTACCTTCAAAGTGCACTGTTTCGTAACAGATATATTAATCCACTAAAGCAAGTATTATCTTTAGGGTTCGTTGTCCTTCGTAGTGGTGAATATGAAACGATCGTGTGCAAACACGCTAGACAAAGTATTTAAATAGAAACTAAGAACACTCAAAATGGAATGAAATATAATTTTTTTTTTGTTACAATTTATTTTTTATTTGGATTTATTTATTATAACATGTTGTATTTCTAGGGTTTAAATGATTGTTTTTTTTATTAATAATAAATGTTAACTTTTAATTTAACTAACTTTTAATTTTTTGCCATTTTCTATTAACATCATTACCTTTTGCAGTGTCAAGAATAATTCACTAATCGTTTGTTTATGCGATTAGTCCAATATTTGCGGTCTTACACAACAATTATTAGTGACAGGTCTTCACTTCGTACTTTCGCCTCCTTAAATGATTATTGCCAATAGGCTTATAGATATTAAAGAAGATTATATCTCTAGTTAATAAACTGTTTCGTTGAATAAATACACTTACACTTAATAATAAGTTTGATTTGAAAACTGCTATTTTAAAAGTTTTATATATTATTGTATAAGTGAAAGACTTGCGTGCAGTGCTCCCCTGGTAACAAGAAAGTCTAGAGCCACCCTAACGATAATTTTAAGGACGTGAATGTACTGTTATATGTAATTTAGACATTTTTAGTACACTTAATTTTAATTAAAAGAAATCTAAAATAGATAATGATTATTTATAAATATTAAATACTATACGATTTTATACAGAAATGGGTTTCAAATCATTTAATAAAATTAAACAAAGCGTTAATTTTAAATCTAATATTTTTGAGAATAACTTATTCCATTTCGTTCTGAAATTGAAGAAAACTGCTCAAGTGAAATAATTAAGGATTCACTTATCTATACATCTATACATATAATAAAAATGTAACTGATCGCTGTCTGTACATGAAAGATATATAAGAAAAAATATTATAGGGACCTTTATTAACGCAAATAGAACCCAAAACAATGATTGTTAGAATTTTTGTCTGTTTGTCTGTTTGTCTGTTTGTCTGTTTGTCTGTGCGTTTGTGCACGCTAATCTCTGAAACGGCTTATTTGATCGAGATGTGGTTTTCACATATATATTGTGGTAAGCTTCACTTAACATTTAGCGTTTGTTTCATGTCAATCGGTTCATAAATAAAAAAGTTATGGTAATTTAATGAATAACGTCGAATATTTTGTTAAACTACTTACAACTTCTATTCTTTCTCTGTTCAGTAGCATTGACTAAAACTTTATTAAGCTCGATAATAATAATGATCTATATAAAATTATGATTATATTCATACATATTTATTTATATGAAACATATGAAATAAATACAATATAAAATAAAAAAAACCGTAGCTTAAAAAATCCCGATATTAAATATTTTCAAAAACCATGACTGTAACGTATTTTGTATTGAATATAGAGTACAGACCCCAAAACAATAGTTATAATTTTTTTGGCTGTTTGTCTGTATGTCCATTTGTCTGTTTGTATGTTATCGTGTAACTCAAAAAGTACTGCACAAATTTTAACCAAATTTTGTTTATTGATAACTTATTACTCAGGTCGTGACAACGTTACCGTTCGCTGTCTGTAAATGAAAGATATATGAGCAAAAATTTGTATTGAGGCCTTTGTCAACGCACATAGCACCAAAAACAATGATCTTTAATTTTTAGATATTTTGCCAGAAACGGCTTATGTATGTATGCATGCATACATGTGTGTATGTGTGTATGTGTATGTGTATTTGTGTATGTATGTATGTGTGTATGTGTGTAAGTGTGTATGTGTGTATGTGAGTATGTGTGTATGTGTGTATGTGTGTATGTATGTATGTGTGTATGTATGTATGTATGTATGTATGTATGTATGTATGTATGTGTATATATATATATATATATATATATATATATATATATATATATATATATATATATATATATATATATATATATATATATATATAATTATAACGATTCAGATTCTATAACTATGAAAAATGTCGCAGCTTGGACAAACTGTACTGTGTTTAGAATAAACTCAAAAAGTACTGATAGATCATTTAATCAAATCAAATCAAATCAAAATATTCTTTATTCAAATAGACTTTTACAAGTTCTTTCGAATCGTCATTTTTACATGATTAAACTTTAAATTTCAAATTAAATGTCAGTCTGTAAGTCTGGGACTTGGGAGTAAGCTACCACCGACTCGGAATGCTGTTCTAAAAACTCAGCAGTTGCTCTTTTCAAAAAAATATTTGATTACAATATTTATTGCATTACAAAGTGTTTCTATGTATCCTACGTGAGACACAACAAGACATTAATCCCACACATTTAATTAAAAAAATAATAACTAATGAAAAGCTACATTATCAGCCAATAACATAACCTATATTATTTATTCCGGTATTCTCACAGGACCTTGAACAACGCGGCTGAAACCGCGGGGCGATGATACCTATTCAACATTCAGTAACAGATTTTTTTAAAACAAAGGCTGTGACGTATATTTTATTAAATAAAGACCTCAAAATAATAGTTGTTAAAATTTTTGAGCGTTTGTCTGTTTGTCTACTAAATTTTGTGTAGTGATATATATGATACTCGGGTCAACATTTAGGATACTTTTTATTGAAGAAATTTTTTTTCACTGAAACAGGAAAAGAAAATAATTGGTTTTATTGAGTTGGCCTAAGAAAGCTACCAGTGGCGAAATCTTAAGAGATACGTCAAAATAATGTAGTAGGAAATTCTAGGTCTAATAAAAGCCTACTGAAAAGTCTACAATACCAAAATATATGTAAGTTACACTCGCAATACCTATTTTTAATGTATACATATATATGTATAAATATAATAAAGCAGAAACTTATAAAAAGTCTGTACATGATATATTTTTTTAAAAACAATGACTGTAATGAAATATGTATTTAATAAACACCCCAATGCGTTTTTAAAATTTTTGTCTATTTGTAAGTTATGGCTTAACACAAAAAGTACCGGACCGATTTAAAAAGAAATGTGTAATGATTACTTATTACTCGGGTCATTACTATGGTACTCTTTATTGTAGAAAAAAACATTGCCACAGGAAAACAAAATAATTTATTTCATTGAGTCGTCCTTAGAAAACTAGCTGCGGGTAAGTCTTGAGAGGTACATCAAAACAATATTGTAGGTCTTAACAAGGGCTACAGAAAAGTTTACAATATCAAATAGCTGTCTCCTAAGCTACACTCGCAATACCTATTTTTATCAGTACGTAAACGTACGTTATTATACGAGAAAACATTTAAAATACCTTTTATCGAACATTAATCTTTAAAACACAATTACTGGTTCTATAGAGTTCTTACAAATTTATATAGATAACTCTTTCTAAAACTTAAGAGAAACATCTCACAGGATTACAAAATAACTGGTGCTGTAGATGAAATAGAAAATGCTATAGAGTAGTTCCCATAAATAAAAGAGGGCCAGAACTTTAAATGGGGAATTAGTCCTTGGTACATTATAAGTAACAGTATATAAGCAAAAATGTTTATTTTATTCACTCTTAGCGCGAGCGAAGCCGCGGGCACCGCTAGTAGAAAATAAATTTAAATCAGAGATCTTCTCTATATCTCTGCGTCCCCAGCGTGTGATAAACTGCCCTATTCGTTCGAACCCTTGCGTAAAGCACTTTTAGATTGATATTTGCCGTAGGGGCGCCATTGATATCTTTTCTTATAAAAAATACTTCCTGACCTTTTGACATAAGAAAATGTAGTTTTATTTATAGTGAACCATCCTTCGTTTCTTCTCCATTCTACGTGACACTGGCGAAGTAATTTGTGCTCAAGTGACACGTTTTAAAGCCATTAACGAGAGAGTAGAACCATAGTGTAAGTAAACTTCAGGTTAAATCTAAATATGCTAAGATGTAGAAATTAGTATATTCCTTTATCAAAACATATTTTCAACTACCAATTAACATAACTAACATAGCCACTGTTTGAGATTAATCTGTGTCGAATGAAGTAAGTATGTAAAGCAATTCGAATATTCTAACGATTTGAAATTACTCCATTTAGTGTCAAAAGTATCTTACACTTATTACAAAACATTGCTACTATATTAAAATTTCAATAATGATGCTATCCCAACCTTTATGCCGTTTTTATCTATCGATTTTTACGTATAAACTACTACCTTACCAAAAATTTGGTATAGTTCTACAAAGTAGTAAAGTAGAAATATTTTTGATATGCATAAATTATTATATACTGTCTGAGACCTTAATAGACGTAGTTTTCATATAACGTAGTACGTCAACGTGGTGATCGACACGCGCCTCAGTTTACGGGTCACGAAACTACGTTAAGTTCATTACTTTTTCGGCACAATTTTATTTATGACTTACGACAACACGAAGTTATGTAAAAAAAATAGTGTACGGTATTTTTTATTCGGATACGCTTTCTTCATGTAATATATATTAAATTTTCATATTTATTTCTTCATTTCTTCATAAATATAGTACGAATTTTATCAAAATATATGGGAAAATGAATGTTAAACATACGAGTATACGTAATGTTCATGAAACAAAGATTTAAAATTTAATTTAAATTTGCGTTAGACACTGAAAAAAGAGGTATATTTCAAGAAAACATGGTAACAAGATTATTTAAATTAATTCAGATCTGTCCCTCGGCAGCAAATTTTTATTCAAGCCTTGGCATTGACACTGATTAGTTTAGCGTCTGTGCCTATTAATAAAACATTTTTTTATTAAATTTTCATGAAGACCTGTAGCAAAGAGCTTTATTTTCCTGTTTTCTTAGGCAAATCTAAGAGGGTGACGTAATACGTGTTTTTCTAGCTTCCAATTGACCATTTAGCTCGATTATGACTACATATTTATTATTGGTAGAGACTAGAGAATGTGTGTAATGATAAAAAAAAACATTTTTAATTTTTCTTAATAGAAACGTACATTAGGAGATAGAGGATTTTGGTGGGTAAAGCCCATACTAACAATAAGCAGATCAGTGTGGTATGTGTCCTATTAGTGTTACTATGTTGATTGCGCCTGTTGTTGCTGCTAACAACAAGCAAATCAGTGTGATACAGCTAAAGTATAATTTCATGTAGTCCACATGAGATGTGCTGCAGCTTGCAGGTGTCGCAACGAGCGCATTGCGGCGATCAAATCTTCTGACCTCATTCACGTTCATGGTCGCTCCAGCAATCGTACAAACAGAACATTGTATATAATTCTGCTCGTACGCTCGTTGACAACTATTGCGAGAAAAGAAATACGGAGTTCGCTTGTTATTTTTCGCAATTTGTCTCAACTAAATGAAAGTTTATGCGGCATATTATTACTCTGCTGGCTTAGTATAAATAAATGTTTCAGTTATCTCTGCAGTAAGCTCGTATAATTTTTTTTATAAATATGTGTTTTAAAGATTGAATCGTGCTAGAATGTATGCTCATGAGTTGTTCCGAATATGATATGAATAATATTGAAAGAAGTGTCATAGGTATTTATATCGATAGTAATAAAAATCCGCATTAAGCCATAAGAAATTAAACCCTTTTATAGAACAGATGGCCTTGACTTTGTAGTCCTAGCCAATATAAATACATATACCTAACCTAGTATTATTAAGCTCTAGGTATAAGCGTTCACTTTGATAGCAAATAGAATTTATAATAAACTTTAAGATAAGCTCATACCGTACTATATTAAATCTTTATTAATTATTTTACTCAAATATTATTTGTTTCATTACTCACAATTTATTTGGTAATTTTTAATTTATTAGTATTAAAGCGTAAAGTTTTCTGTTAAATTGAGGTTTTCAACCAACCTTTGGTTCGTATATTATTTTTATATGTCATTTATAAAATAATTATTTGTTAATTACCCACAAGCACAAACCACCCCGTGCACCACGCGCGTTGCTCGGCGACGAAGCCACGTGGTGCCAAAACTTCAGTATCGATCTCCTTGCGTAGCGCTAGTGAATTGTACATTGCCTTCAATTATGAACGCCCACGCCGTAATGAGGCCTCTACGTAAATACCGTTTGTTTATACGCCCCTCGAGACATATTTTATTAAATGTATAACATCTGATTATTCACTTTTTTTACAAACATTTGTTTTTGCTTAGTCATTTTATATCCTACATGTAACTTCGACATCCTACGTACAGAACATACGAGTATAATAAAATTTTACCTTAGTGAATCTACACATTGTTTTTTTTTTTGGAAAAGCTTATTGAAGTAAAACATTATTACCGATACACAGGCTGAATCTATTGTTCCAGAATGTTTGTATGTCTGATTGTGTGTGACCGCGTCACGAGTATGCCATTGGACAGATTTTTATGAGATTCGGTATGATGAACAACATATAGGATCCTTTTTACTGCATTTTCACATTTCCGAGAATTATTTACTAACCGTTAAAAAGTATTCAGAGACGATCCCGAGCAGAGCCAGGGTGAGTCGCTAGTAAATACAATTTACATATAATATGAAATGAAATATACATTAAAACACTCCAAGGATTTTGCAAACACGTATATAAAAACTTAAATGACATTAAAAAAATCTCTGCACCAGTAGCTTATAATCTGCGTTAATTTGTAGAGTTAAATTACGTTGAAGTTGTAAATTATCTTTGTATGTCTATAACAATTTTATAAGTTACGAGCGACTATAATAACTATATTATTATTAATGGTACCTTAGAACATTGTTCAAGCACAGAGATAGTTAATTATGAAATCTAATTAAAACCTACTTTGCTTGCTCTTAAGCCATTTGTTAAATTAAACTACTTAGAAGTTTAACAATTTCGAAACTTTAGTATGCCACAGTTTCCTAAGTAGTTACCCACATGAATATTATTTTTAATTAAAATTTCATGTACAATAAATCATCGAATAAATTCAAATATGATATTTAAGTCACTAGAGACTTAATAATGCTGAAATGTGCGAATGTGATTATTGGTGAATGTTACTTGCAGTTAAACATTTTACTTTAAATTATTATAATTACTAGCGAACTGCCACATTTTAGATTTGTAGCGGAAAAATTGAAGGACTCTCTCTGCTAAAATTCATCGGTTTTCAATATTTTGTGATGAGTAAATGTAATATTATGTTAACGAAGGCGAAATAGTTATCTCCTTTTTGCATGTTTGTTCTGGAAATAAATCTCGTACCTCCTGAGAGTTTCACGTTGTCTCTCTTTGGATTATTATTAAGTCTTGGATAATATGATAATGTTATACTTATTATATAAAAATCAAGTAGTTAATGTGAATCTAATTCTTAGTATTATTTGCTTACGGAAGATTGGTGTAAATAGAGTCAGGGCATTTTCAGTAAAACGAAAATAATTTATTAAAATAATATAAGCACATATTTACATCTTTAGTCACAAAAGCTTTCTGAATGTTCTATAAGAAATTTTACTTCAAAAATACAGAACAGGCAAAATGACAGTGCTCGAGGCGAATCGGTGTTTGCAATTTATTTCTTGCGCTACACAAAAAGAAACAAAACTACTGCAAGAACTAGGGTAGCTGATGTCTTTCTGTAGCTCGAAAGTTATGAACGTTAACTAAAGAAATATTTGTTTTGCCAACAGAAAATTCTTTTGTTTTCCAATTCTATATTTTAAACATGAATATCTCTTTACTATTTGGTGTTCGCTGACGTAAATGCAATGATATTTTAGTTAAAATATCATTGCGTAAATGTGTAAATATAGGTATTTAAAATATTTTTAAAGGAAACTCTTAATACGCACATAAAATAAATATTTTAACTATTTTGTTTTACTCCAAGCCGATTACATTTAATAATTGCTCGTTATGTTATAATACATAAAAGTGTCTTAAAATAATATTTAATCGAAAATGATTTACTTTTACCTATGTTGGCGATTATATAAATGTCCACCCTTGCAAGGGTAGAGACAAGAAACAGGTTGCCTAAACACTTCGGGCACGTTTCTGCACCCCATTAGCAATATAGTTTTTATTTGTGCTCAATAAATCTTTGTTTATTTACTTATTTACAGAGGGGTCTATAAAATTAATCTGTTATTTGTCGCCAGAATGGTTATAAGGGTTACATTTTCATTGCTACGTAATACGTAGGTAATAAAAATTACAAATTCAACATGAACGATTTAAATCAAATTTCGAACTCATCCCTTAAAGGGTCTAACTATAAAAAGGGAGTTAGAATCAGCTACGGCATAATGAGTATAATTAATATCACATGTAAATACTTTGGCAAAACTGGTAATTTATATTAAAAAATAATACTCAGTAATTTTAGCTCTTTACGTATTTCCCAAATGCAAATAGGAAGTGCGATCCGTTGACAATACACACGTGCGATACCTTATCTCTATTTGCTCTGGATTAGCCCGGCCGAGTGCCCCACTGCCAAGTTCAAAGTGTCAAAGACTCCGAAATGAAGGCGTTCACTGTCCAAATGTTTCGCCCGTGGAGGGTACGGCAAGTTCATTGATTCCCTAAATCCTGTAATATTAGTCACTAAGCACTGAGCCGCACTAGTAAAATAAATAAAGATATTTTAATTTCGGAAGTAGTAATAATATTCTTGAGGTAAAGATTTACGTACAGCGATTTAAATAAATCATATTTCGCTCGTTTATGCAGTGGCGTTAAGCGACATGTTTTTATTGGTTGTTTTTTATTTTTTCTAGAAAACCTGAAATAAATTATTTAAATGGAACCACTTGCAATCATTCAGGCGCCAGCCAGCATATAAAATTAAAGTTTTGTATATATTAAAGATTTTCCTAAGGTGAGGTTACGTGCATTATGGATGCATGGCGTGGAGAGTCTTATCAAACGGCGCAAATACGAGCCCGCTGTATTCTAAATAAATTTCTTGGTAACCGGATGTTGTTTACAAGCGCCGGTTACATAGTAAAGGGTATGTGAAGGACGATTTGATATATGAATTTCAAATGGCAGGAGCAGCTTGAAAAACGGTGCCTCATAGGATATTTATAACGGGTAGGTTAGGTGTCTTATAAATATATAATCAAAGCGTAGTGAGGCCGGCTTCGAATGACTTCTATTATTTTGTTATGTACATACATAACGTTTGCTTAACAACGTTGGCCTTCTTGGCTTTGTAGTGTATCGTATTTTATCTTATTATAATTTACGAGAATATAATAAGAAACACGAATTAAAAAAATATATATTTAAAATTTTAAACTTTATAGTATCATTTATTTAATTGAAATAAAGTTATTCAAAAACTATGTTTATATGAACGAATATGCTACACATTTTGCAGGTAGAACGAATTTTAAGAATCAATTTATCAAATTATGATGTCTTTCTATAACTAAGATTAAGGCTAGAGTGTATAAACATGCTTATGTATAAACATTCATTTGATTTCTAAATATATATAATTGAATGTTCCACATAAGTTCATTTAAGTAAGTAACTACTTATTTATTACTTTTATTTTGATATTGCATAAGAATATTACAAAATCTTACGCAAAGGACTTGCGAAAAGTAGCCACGTGAATTCTAATGAATTATTTTTTATTGAATACAATTATATATAATAAAATAAAATATCTATCCTAGAGATTTGAGCTGCCTAATTAGAGAGAAATTATACGAGTATAAAACGCATAATTTTTTCTTATGGCAGACAATAAGAATATCACGATCACATTTTAGTCCCTTCCAAGTTCCAACAGTTACCACTGTCTATATACGCAACCGTTACGTCAGATCGTCGTCAACTAAATTATGGTATTCGATAAAATATAACTATTTTTGGTCAGACGCAATTTGAGTAAGTAGCAGTAGCTAGGCACAATATGGCACGGGGGGCTCAGTAGCGCGTGTCCGCCACCTGTCGGGACACCGCCACCGGTCCGAGTTCACCCTCATTAACGGACTTTATATTCAAAAAAATCCTAAACGACAAAGTGCTTTGAGAGATTTTGACCTGAATACTAAGTGAATATTTACATAATATTACTGTAAATTTATTTATGTACATTACTAAATTTTGTGGTGTAAATAAATAAGGATTTGCATTGGCTTAGATTATAATATGCAATTTATACAGTTGAGTTTTGAGACCTGAATTTTACGATATTTAAATTTTGGAAGGAGAAATTAAGTAAGTAAATCTGAACTATCTCCTACTTTGCAAAGTTAAATAAATATAATATTTTTACACGTCGCTTACAATTTGTTTAATTGGATATGTAGTTAACAAATACACTTAGATTGAACATAAATAACAAAAGGGAAATGAAACATTTTGTGATGGCGTTTTAGTTAAAGTACTTAATTCTCAAGATAAAGCGAAAGAAGTATATAATGATTAATGCCTAATGGAAAGGCATTGTTATTTAAACATTCTGTCAGCAAAATAGTTCTGACTCACCATCGAACCATCGGTGCCTTCACTAAATGAGATGGCGGTTTCGTAACCTAACATCGCGTGATCGTCATTTGATACTATTCCATGAAACGTTGAATATTATTTTGGTATAATGTGCGCAATTGTCTTTTCTGTTATAATTACGTTATATAATTACGAAGAATAACGTGATTTTTCCATTTTTAGTTACTAAGTTTTAGTTTTATTTAAAAATTGTTATAGAGTCAAACTCCGTAAGTCATTGCTGGAGCCACCTCCAGGTCCACACCTTCTACTGGTTTCGAAAGAATAAGTCGTAGGTTTTAGCCTCAAATGTTGCTCCTATTGATATCACGGAATAAATATCAGCTCTATAACTGAATAACAGTTGCACTGGTTTAGCGCTATGCTAATATTTTCAAAGAAATATTTTAAGAAAATAGATTTAAAAAAATAAAATTGCTATTTATCCCCTTGTCATGTTGTTCATATTATTAGTTTGTTGTAAATTTTTTAAATAAAATTGTAATAAGTAAAATTATCGTAAGTATACTTTGTTAAAACGTAGTGTTTGTTCATTGATATAATTTATTTCGTAATTGCTATACATCAAGTAAATTGCGCCTATTTTTAGAAATACCAAGGTTTAACCTTGTGTATTGATTAATATTGATAAACCTAATAATGTAGTAGGCGTGTTTCTTATAGAAAAAACTTTTTTTTGAAAAATAAAGAAAGAAAATGAAGAAAAAAAAAGGTGTGTGTGCGATTCACACACGATAGAAGTGAAACTTCAGTAAATCGACAAAAGAATGAGATGAATATATATAAAAAAAGAAATGTCAAAAAATAAACAACGGTTACCATGGCAACATGGGAATGTATTCTATCTCATTCTCTCCGACTTAATCCTATACTTTTATGTATTTCTTTCTTTATTGTGACGTTTTCGACATTTTCGTTTCATCGAGTTTCAAATCACAACGATTCTAAAGAAGTTTCACTTCAATAAATATCTGTGAGTATTTTTACAATAACAAAAAGCATACAAGAGAAGTTGAAAAGCTTTTAATTGCACGCGAATCAAAAGGTTATTCATATGGAGTCCTATAGTTTCGGGAATTCGATAAAAATGTCATATCGTAACCCGATGCCGACACGCAGAGCGGGCAAGCGGCACGCGCCGCGCTCTTGACATATGTCGAGAGTCGAGACCCTTCTGTTAAGTACACGTTTATAAAGTACGTTCTACACTTAAAACTTAAATTCACACCTTGTCAAAATTACTACACACTTATCGTATTATGAAGAAAAAGAAGATTTTAAAATTAATTTCCTTATATAAGTCTTTGAAAAAGGATGATAAAAGGAGGATTAGGATGATTGCAAAGAAATATTTAAATATGCATGTAATATTAATAAAACTAATACGATGCGAATATTTTTGTTTTTTAATACTATTGACTAAAATCCCATGGTGGAAGTTGTGACTAAAATTTAAGCAATGATATATAGATCTTTTAATAACTATAATTATAAATTTGTAAAATATTTTTTTATAATTTTTCCGACAGTGTGGCGCGGGCTTACTCGATTAGGCATTTTTTCTTTGGTTTGGTTCAATAAGAAACGCCCCCTCCTTTTAATCGCACAGTGCCATATGAGCAAATGTGTTTTGGTGTTTTAATGTATTAGCGGTTAAAGGGTGCAGCGACCTTTATATTTTTTTGTAAAAAAAGGACTTTCTTAAAATTGGTTTGGTTGTAATGGTGGTATACCTTTATTCACATGGTATTTATACGTTAGTAATTCCTAAATAACCATTTATTTAAAAACCTGCTGTAAATAAAAGAGTCAAACTTTGTAAGAAATTATCGGAAATCGACTTGATATTATAAAGAGGCTATTTTTGTTACTCATGTGGGTTTGAATATATATTATAGAGAAAGATTTCCTGGTAATGCTGATTCTATTCTGTAAATTCCTTCAGTAAAGTGATACTACCGATATTATCTCTAAATACTTTGTGTTATTTTGTCCAGAATTTTGTCTTGTACGAATATGAGTTACTTTATTTGTAATGATTTGAACATGCTATGAGAAACGATAACTTATCGGTTTAGAAAAAAAATGAAGTTATTTAAAAAAAAAGACATCACAAATTCTTACTTACTACTTCAATATATATTTAAAGCTTTTTAAAGTACTTATATTTTCAAAAAGAAAGTAATGTTATCGATATGAGATATTAGTACTACCTGTTACCTTATACCGTAATATTGAGACAAATTTATTATGCAAAGTAACCCTAAATGGACTACCATATGGTCAATTGCATCGACAGGTTTCCACGTGCCAGCTCATACTGCAGGACTTCAATTAATTGTTATTAACTTACAACCCTTACCTATCATGTAAGAGGATAGTCCATTTCACAGTACATTGGGTTGCACTCGCCTTATCTTATGTCATGTGGATAATAAGTAATTACAAAAATTAGGGTGGTAAAAATTCGAGAAGATAATGTCTAATTTATGTCGATAAAGTTATAGCAGGGGCTGCTTTGTATAATGCGACGGAACTATTGCTGAAGTATACTACTTACTAGGCAAGAATTAAAAGGATTTGAAAGCGTAAATACTCGTAAAGTCTGCTCTTATACGACGTACGAGTATGTTCTTCATTAATAGTATAAAATGAACTTGCGTATTTATAACATTAAATATTAGATGTGATAATGTTGAATACCTTAAAATGTTTTTTAATATTGAAACTAGTATTTTCGTTTCTTTCTTGATAAAAGAAAAGCATGTTGTAATAAGAAATAAAGACAATATTTGATAAGATCTATCTTTTAGCTAAGATCTACACTGTAAAACATAAGCAAATAAATAAAATGAATCTAGTTGGATTTTTGGAGAGTTTTAAATAATCTTATAGGGGTCTTTAGCCTTTGCAATTTAATGTACAGTTACATTATTTTCTTAAACGGTTAAAATTTTCCCCTGTTTCATGGGAAGTGGTAGTTTTGTAATATTAGACAAAAGCCTGCCATAAAGCATTTTCATGTAGGCATTGTGCGAGGTGAATTGATATAATTCTTTTCTTATTCTCCCCCAAAGGGAAACGCTCCCTGCACCCTCGACAGCCTTACTTTATCACGTGTGCATAATTTTATTTTGCCTTTTATTCGAATTCTTTGAAAAGTCCATTTAATATTCGTGTATATCATAGAACGATAAGCGACGTTGAGGGTCAAATGTTTAGATTTATTTATTAAAATAATAATGAAACCGGAACTACAAAATCAAATTATATCAGTACCTACATATAGATAAAATTGAAGTGTCTGTTTTTAATCTCAAATTAACAGCTTTTCACTAAATGCATATGAAAGTATATACGGTACTTACATCAATCAAATTTTGAAATTTTTGTCTGTCTGACTGTTTTTTCCGGCTAATCTCTTGATTGAACCGATTTTGACGGGACTTTCACTAGCATATAGCTAATGTAAAATGTTATAGAAATAACTTTGGCCACTTTCATTAATAATTTTTCCATTAAAGTAATAATAACACGTGCCTACTATACGTATTAATACTAATAGATAAAAACATAATATAAGGATCATACTCGCCCCTCCACGCCCTCAGACTGTTAAATGTTCTCGGCGTTATTCAAACGCTAATTAATTTTCGGGAAAGCATTGAATAACTAAAATTGTTCCATCTCGTTACACCTTTTATGAAGAGGCGGTCGACGGCGCTAATTACTAGGACGAACGAATTTGATAAATTGCCATATTACTCGCCATTTAATAACCGCTCTTTTACTTTTTCAATAGGTATGTGCACTTAATGGGTTATCAAAATATTTATGCGGCGATCAGGTTTTAACAGTCTTATATAGAGGCTTACTGTTTTTTTTAACTGACTCATTATGGATATTTGGTGACAGGTTTGGCTCAGTTTATGTTTGGTTCGAGTCCCGCTGGGGGCATTCATTTGTGTGATGAGCACGAATGTTTGTACTAAAGTCATTTATATTTATGATATGTATATATTTATCCGGTACCCGTAACACAAAGCTCGTACGTTACCATGGAACTAGATGGTGTAGTGTTTATGTCGCGACATATTCTTGTTTCTCTTTTAAAATATCCCCAAACATGCAGTAGAAAATAATTCCCAAGACACAAAATATAATATATCTAATTTATATTTTAATATAAAAAATAAATATCACGCAATATTTTAGTTACACTCGTAGGTATTTATATTAATAACTTATAGATACAAAACATTTTCATTAAGCCTAAAAGCCTTTACCCATTATATAGCAATTTATCGTACTGCAGACTGCTACAATTTGCGGCGTTTTTCCACCCGATAAACCACGAATGCAACTCAGTATCAAATAGTACTTCATCCTTCCACGCCTCGTAAACCTTACTACTGGTACGACCCGCACGCCTAATTACATTCAACTTTATTGCACCGCGATAAAGATCACATTGGCGCTCTATAAATTAACTTGTGCAGAGGCCGAGCTATTTTCCAGTGCACTTTTACACGTTTCTTGAAAATAGGAGCAGACGTAGTTTACGATCGCGTGGAGAACATTTATGACCGGCGGTAAGGCCGGTAGTATGAATGATATCCGCTTGCACGATGATTTTATTAAGTTGATGTGGAAAATGATAATGTATTATGCAATATAGATAGGATATTAATGGCAATATACATCATGATTGCATTAGATCTTTTGTCTTGTTCCCTCCTTCGAGTATATTTTATTATTAGTATTGTATATATATTGAATTTCGCTTTTGAGATTTCTTTCCTTGAGACTTTGACAGCGAGTTTAATCAGTCTTAAAATTGTATGTTTTTTTATCCATAACATAAACAAAACTGTAATTATATGATGATCAATTTCCATATTTCTAAGATCGTATTGACTATGAAACTAGATCGATTCAAACTCTCCTCCTGTTGTTATCTTTGTAGGGGATGAATTTTCAAAAAATCGTCCAGATTTCTGTTTACATTAGTCAATAGTTACGAGTACTAGCAGTTTACAACCTCTAGATCCAGTTTATTTCGCCTTTTTATATGTCTTTCAGTAATAGAAATCTTAAAATAATTGACTAACTAGTTAAGTATATAAATAAGTTGTGAAGTACGTAAATCGATATATAAATTGTAGCTAGGCTAGACGGATTGACTGGACGGCAGTTTACGAGGCAATCCGAGAAACTGTCGCGGGGAGGCAGACGCGGCGGCGTCGAGGCGCCTCGACAAAGCTGACATAAGCGTAAATTGGGATATTATCTAAATAACGATAGCTTCACATAAATTAAATTATGATACATTTTATTTTGTTTTTAGTTTGTTGTTAATAAGTATTATATAGCAAATATAAAAATAAAAAAAAATAAAGTATAAAAACACAGAAAATATTTTGTAATTCTAAATGTGAGAAGTGCCTTATGATCTTTTGTTGAAGGCGTCACGACCATTTCACCCTCGACAACTGAAAAGAGATTTCTAAAAATGTGACGATTCCATGAAAGCCGACATTTTAATTGAAGTTGAAATGAAGAGGCGCGCCTGTGCCTTTAGTACTAATTCAGTTTTCCCTAACGACTACTGACGAGCTGAAATCTTTTTAAAGTTGAGTGTTCTAACTAGGGATTTCAGTTGATGATAAATTGCTTCATGCTTCGTCATCGTTTTATATTCTAAGTTTTTATTTTATCTAAGAGTGTAGAAATACGGAAACCATTTACACTTTTACCATTAAAATAACATTCGTTCCATAACAAATACATCGCATCAAAAAGAATTCCAAGTAAATAGTTCACACCAGTCTTCTCAGTGCCACTGCTTGCCAATGGAGAGCTTAGTAACAATACGTAGCCTAGTTGACTACGCGGCTACGACGCGATGTAGCGCTACGTGACTGGCTTGAACTTGATAAATGATATTCCCTGAACAGACAAATGAGTTTACTTTGTATGTGCAATAAAAATAGGACATGTGTTTTACTTGTCTCTATTGAATAATAACTACGATCCCACGTAGCTTTTCTTGTTTATTTGAAAATGTTTTTATTAAGCTCGCGCCAGTCTTACTATTTCTTAATACAAAACAGTGTATTTTTATAGCCACATCACAAATATATCCAAAATTCTTATTACATATGAAACGATCTACTACAAGGCCACGCACTGCTATAATATTTACAGAGCCTTGTTTCGTCTTGGATCGATAGCGGTGTGTTCCCAATTTTTTCGGATATCGTTCATATTGATTTTAGAAAAGTGGGACAATTTTATTGGTGATTAAATATTTATTTGTTCGGTATAACGATCAATTTGAAAATTAAATATAATAACTTTAATAATTCTTCGTACTTTGCCATGTTAAGTTATTTTTGGTTGTGTCAATTGTCAATATTATAATTCTAGTAATAGTTATTCTTACTGAATTTGTGTTTTTTTTTCAATAAGTACCTAATATGTATATGTATATCACGTATATGTAACGCAATGCATAAAAAAACTGTGAAGCCGACACTATGGCAAATAGATATATATGCATATACTCGTACTTATTAGGATACAAAGTTACTATGAATTATTGTAATTGATTAAATACCTTTTAACGTTTAACAGTAGCCTCTACTTTTTTTGTATAGAAGGTACAATAAAAGATAAACTTATAGACCAAACTCTTATCTACATACAAAATTTGATCCCAACCGTAAAGATAAAACACTCACAAAATTTAGTACATTTTGTGAGAGTTTTTAGTCAGTGTCAATATTGAAATTGAATATATCTATATTTTATATTTTGATTATGCAGGCAAATATTACAATGGCGAATTTTGTAAGCTTGAATGTAGGATAGGATGTAGGTAGGAGGATGTAATCTCGGAAGCTACTGTTCAATTTTTTATCCACATTACCGACGAGTGCCAAAACTTGCCTTAGAGTTACTTTTTTGGCTCTACCTAAACAATATATCATAACGCAATATTATGGTAGAGACGATCTAGCGGTAAGATAAGTAATAGTACTCGTAACTAATGAATAATGTTTGTCGCAGCCACCGAGCTAGACTTGCTGGCCGCGCTGTCGCTGCACAATACGTCGCGGGCCGGCGTCAGCGTCGCTCCGGGCATGCAGGCACAGCGCACCGCCTACGCCCTGCAAGGTAAATATTATACTTTATATCACCTTCCTTAACTTTTCATTGCAGTACCTAATATTATAAATGCGAAACTTTATCACATATAGACTTTGTGTAAATTTGGTACTCTTTAACGGTAAAACGGACTGATTTAGATGAAAAATAATAATAAATAAACTTGGATCGTGATAAAAGTTACACATTTCGTGTAATACATTTTACAATGTTTCTAGTTATATGGTTATGGTTGATTCATACCCCTTCATAATACCATAATGGATCGTAAACAATACGAGGCGTCAGTTGCAATCCATCGCTATGCAATCTCACTTAGTCTACGTCTTACAGGGTGCACTCACACCTCTGTGTACTTTTAAGTCTAAATAAATGTGCATATAATATTACTAGAAACTAAGCGATATAAAACGCTAAGTTTAAGGCCCTTTCATGACCGTAGTTGCATCAGATCAGATTTCATCGATAGGATAGGATAGACGGATAAAAGCTACATGCATTTAATATTCCGACCAGAAGTTTAATAGTATTTTAAATTAAATTAAATGCTGCTTATTACATATTTATCTATTTATTAAAATATCTTAATCGGATATTTAAAAATAAATTTATTTATTTACATTGTTTTGTTTACATTAACAATGTGAGCTGCAAGGTATATTTCATTGCCTTTGCAATTTTACTTAAAGCCTCTGTGTAATGGCTTCCACCACGCCTCATTAGGTTTCAATTTCCGAGCAGTGTTGTGTTTCATTTGCACACTTTTAGTTTTAGTTCAAACATTAAAATTAACTAAAAAAGAAGTCAATTTATTAAGAAATTCTATTAGTCACATAACTTGGTAGTATGACAATTTCCGGTAGTCTCTAGACTAATGATAATACCCTTGTAACATAATATGTATTATTATGTATCTATGGCTCAAATAACGAGTATAATTTTAATTTCTAACTAGCAACTTACCCTTGCTCCGCTCGCGTTCGTTTCTACCTTTTAACAGTTAGTGTAGTTTTTTAAAGTTGAAATATTTTTCCACAGTAAAAAGTGATAGTGAATATGTTGACCTGATAACCAGCTATCATCATACCAAAATTCGTCGAAATCTATGGCCAGCGGTTTTCTCGTGATGACAAAAAATTTAAAACTATAAAATTCGAGCTCTTTATCGATAGCAAATATTTAAAAAAAAATGTCATGTAACAGATTCGACTTAGCATTTTAGGTATTATATGTATAGATACATAGATAAACATAACATTAAATACTTTTTTTAGGGTTCCGGACATCAAAGGGTAAAAAAGGAACCCTTTTAAGGTATCTCTCTTATCCGTTTGTCTGTCTGTCCGTCTGTCACCACCGATTTTCTGAGGAACGAGAAAATTGACAGTTCTAGGTTTTCTGGAAGTATAGGTTTGGCTTGAAAACCTTTATGGTAGTTCCCGTTGACCTATAATAACGAAATTTGGCAAAAAACAAGGTACAGCACAAATAAAGGGACAATTTCAAAAGTAAAAAAGTTGAAAATTAAATACATAGTTTACGCCAATTAGGAAAATCCTCTGAGTTGTATGGGTGCTCATACAATTGTCCTCTAAATTTGCTTAATTGTTAAAGATCTGTCCGACTCGCATTTGATAAGATTTTTTTATAGTTGCGTTGTAATCATATCCATAAATATTATAACAAAAAACAGTTTTTATTTCAGATAAGATGTTTATGTTTATTAATCTATGAACTAAAAAGTAATTTAAAATATTCAAATTAATGCCATTTTTGGGGCGATCCACAAAAAATATTACAAGACTACATCCACACTAGTTGTTAAAGAAAAGAACTAATTTTACGGTACTTGTATTTGAGTTTTATTTATGTAAAAAATATGACAAATGCATTGAACTTTATTTACATATTTAAAAATAGCATATTTTTTTTAATGTATTTAGGTATTTCATTTTAAGAACACCCTAGTACAAATAAATTTTCAATATTGGTACAATCCGGTGCTCTTTGTTTGGGCCATGAATCGTTTTTAGTTCCGGAGAATTCAAGAGGGAGCTGACCCCTGTTCTTTATCGTTTCCATATTTTAATGAACAGAAAATCTTATGAAAAAGAAATTGACTTGCGGGGGAATAGGGGGCTGTATATGTTTGACACGTGCGGGCATGATGCAGGCATGGCATATGTGCTTATTTTATATTCCAATGACAAATATTATTTTGATGACACCCCAAAATAATTCATAAACAAAAATAATTTATTTACTCTGCTAATGTTATGTGACATTATATCGGAAATAGTTTTAAATAAAATGAAAAGATTGTAATATTCAATGTCCAAAGTAATCTGTCTAGAGCAATTGACGCTAATCCTCATGGTGGTCCCTCGAAACAAGCCCATTATCGATAAAGCGTCCGTAATCCGGCAAATACGCCATCCCTCAGAAAGCCGCCACAAACGGTGATTAAAGCTCGGCGTGGCCTGAAATCTGTTACGTTGCAATAGGGTCGCCACAGCTTCTTTGTAAATTAAATAGTTTTCAAATATAAAATTTGTGGATATTTTAATATCAAAAAACATGATCAAAAAGATACAGTTGTAACAGTACAGTTTGGAACATGTAGCAATTTACTCACATGATTAAAAAGAATTCATTTATTGTATGATTCCCCAAATATCTACCGCTTATTTAGTGGGATTCGGATAAAAATTAAAAGTTTTTTAAAGACAAGCTTTTATTTAATACGCTAAAAAGAATATAATATAGATTTCAAAACTTTTTCTATCAACTTATAACGTCATTACACAATTCATATGATACAAAAAAAATATATAGAAATTTCATAAATTATGTTTTTTTTAATAATTCGTCGGCCCTATTAGCTAGGGGACCTGCATTTTCATACAATTCACTTACATTTACGAAAGGTACCATTATGCGAGATGTGAAGTTGCGTAATTGTCGAAGGGTGTCCGTCTATTCCTAGCGCCCTAATTTGCGGGGCTTTTTGTTCTGCTGGTGTCAAACGTCGCTCTATTGTCCGCGCGCTCGTTGGGAAACATGCCGCAGACAGGCTTCATACAACATCTGGGGCAAAGTATCTGACGGTTAATCTACGATGAATCCTGCATCTCTTGTTTATCACCATCAATTGTTATATTGAATAATATTAATCTCTAAATATCTCTTATTATAGAATCGAGAAAAAATCTAAATAATATAATACTTCTTTCTTCTTCTACTTATAACTTATAGTTTTAAAATAACAAAATATTTGAAAGAAAATCTACTTCGTCTTCACGTTATTAAATAAATTATAAATATGTATACAGGTAATTAAAAAGTTTGTCTTCAATTTACTTATTTTTAAGTAATCTTGAAATAATTCCCAGAATAAATCAATGTTTTAATAGTAAATATTTATATTTTATGGACATATGCAATTTTACAAAAGTTTGTACAACGAAGACCTGTCATAACACACTGTGGGTACACAGTAGATATAAAAACATTAATGGTAATGTCTGCCAGAGACAGGCACGTTAATGTTGAATGATTTCGCTGTTGCCTGTGACAGACGTTGCGCTACTCGTGTCTGCCATTGCTTCAGTTTATTGGCAAAAACTTATAACTTAAATACATTAAGTTTTTGTAGTTTGCTAGGTATGATTTAAAACATTATCAATGCAAAATATACAATATCTTTGTATTTACTTAAATATCTTGAAATTATAGTATTATTATTCCTCTGATATAAGCTCTCATATACACGTAAGTAACTATCTGTATGAATAAGTGGCGTAGCCTCTTGAAACAATCTTGAAAATGTTATCTGGACAATAGAATACGAGAATATGTACTAGAGCAAATGGCTTAAGGACATATTATGAAACGCACTGTCGTAGAACGCTATTTATGAATGGGCTTCATAATTCATTAAAGAAAAGTGTATCAGCCGGTAAAAGAAGATTGCATTATTTAAGAGGCAATTAGGAAACAAATAATTAAAACAATAATAATTTTAAGACTATTATAGAAAGAAAATATTCTACCAGGTCGAATATCGATCTCGGCGATTAATAACCGCAAGTAGTCTCTAATGCACAAGCGAATATTCCTTTTGGGAAACAACTTCTAGATACAGATGATTTTGATGATGATGATTTTTAGGGAATTTTGGTCGAAAGTGGGAGAAAATAAAATTACTAACTATTGAAGTTATTTATTTTACTTGAAACTAAAGTTAAACACTACATACATGATACACCTTTAACCGGCTTAATTAAAGAGTTGCCACAACAGACTTATATATAATTTTAATATAATTGTTGCCATAATCAAAAGGGTGCTGTAAATAAAGTAAATAAATTCTGCAGCTTATTACAGGTGCAGGGTTTGATTCCTGTAGTCCAAAACGCGGCGATAGACCAGATAAGGTCGACTCTATAGCCGCAACTATAAAAAATTAATAGGCAGTTTTTTTTATTTATGTCTATCATAAAGCATCAGTTATTTTTTGGCATAATATTAAATCTATTAAAATAGGGTTATTTTCAAATGGTTTCCACTCCGCCCGCGCCACTGGGCTGCAGTGATTTTGCTCAGTGATCCGTTATAATTCTAAAGCGAAGTCATGTGCATGATAAGGCCAACTCATTATACTCGTACAGGGAGCAAGATAAATCGAAACTCTTTTTATATTCTTTTTTCTTATATAAAATATTATTGTGCCTAGTAGGCAGTAGCCTAGCCGGTGAAAATGTTGTTATAACTAAAATAAATTAAGGAAAATGTTTAACTATTTTTCAAATTATGAGATTGGCCATTTCATAATTCAGTCATCGCAGACCTACAGAAATATTTAATTTATATTCAAATTTATACTAAATTAAATATAAAAGCCCGAAGGATTCTGTACTGCGTATATCAGAAGATACAAAAATTAACTGCATCGCGTTTAGGGATTTCATAATTTTTATATCTTCAAATAAAAATACTCACGAATATTTGTATAACAGAAATGTTCTATTTTTTGTCAATTTCCATAATAAGTCCCTTAAAAGCGGATGACCGTCAAAGGGAACGAGTGTCACCGGTCATGTCAAACGATGGCCAATAAATAAATTCACCGCGGGGAACATTTGACTATGTTTACACAATGCTTTGCAAATATTTGTGTACAGTAAATTCAACAAGGGTGATTTAATGAAACCAAAACATTTTGGGGTTGCTTATGGAGTATAATATTCCTTTCTGACAGCCGCAATATTTCATGAAATAAATCAGAACTGAAAATATAGCGGCCACTATAATTTAACTAAATTGTTGCTATTTCTTTTGTTTCTATATTTATACAGTGATACTTCGTTGCCCTTCAACTTTACCTACACCACGAGCCAAAAATACTGATAAAATCTCTTATCCTCTATACTACGAGGACATTTTTCTATTTCTTAAATACAAAATACCTATTCCTATCCTATCCAAAAGACATTTGAGCCAAATCAAACATCCACTTTCCTTTTCAAACACCAAATCCCCTTGACATCCGTTTAGCCGTTTCGGAGATACTTGCAATAGATAGATAATGCATTTAAATACACTATTTATTTGAGAAATTCTCAAACCAACTAAACCAACAACAGCGAGAGATTAGTTGGCTACAACAGATAGAAAAAGCACTCGGTTAGGGCTCATGATTTTTGAATACTATTTACTTGTGTAATTTTTAAAAAACCTTATTTTTCTAATTCTCATTCTCCATTTCACATTGATGTATGACGTAGGTACCTAAACAAAATTTCTATTCCCAATATTCGGAAAATATAACTAAATTAAGCCAAATCAAACCAAACCTTCGTGCTTACAATCGTCATTTACTGATGTTCTACAAAAAGTGTTGTTAGATAAATAGATACTTATTCCGTACACTTTTATACCTTTTCCGAAAGCTAAATCTAATTTAATAGGTGTTTTATCATTATAGCATGTTGAAAAGTCGTTAGCACTTCTATGGCCTTCAATTTACATATAAAAATTTTGATTTCAGTAGATTAACCTAGAAATGTCGAATGTAATAAAGGTTTTTAATAGAATATTCAATCCAAACTTTTGATATTATTCCTTGGAACTTCGCATTAATATGATATACGTAATGCTAGGTTCGGCCTCGCGCACATGCGTATGTATTTGTTTTTATTTTTAAACAAATAATTAATTTTTGCCTCAGAATAAAACCTTTGTAAATTTGATAACACTATTAAATTTTTTAAGGTGAACTTTAGTAAAGAAGATTCTCACCCTATGCTATTAAAATAAAATATGGGGTTCTACCGACTCTTAATATTATAATCATATTAAGAGTCTAAAATATCTTTAATTTAAAAAATTTGTTCATAAAAATATTATAATAAAGTGCCAAAAAACGGACACAGTTTTCACCACCACACCAATAAAAATACACTTACGATTTTATAATCTGCGAAAATAAAGGGGTGAAAGAGTACATAGATAGATCTTTCGGGAAGTTCAACGTTATGATAGAAAACTTCGAAATATCGTCGTATCTACGGACATCTCTAGTTCAAGTTATTTCAAGAATTTCAAGAATTATAATATTACTTTTCTTACTTTTCAAAACAATTGATATAGTCAATTATTGATGGGATATACTTTTATAAAACTTTGTCTTCAGGAGAAGAAAATGTTATGAACATTAAATAGAATATTACTAAAAGATTTTAATTATTTTAAATTTCATGTAAATACCTCTTATTATTTCTGTCATATTCATCTAAATCTTTTTATAATTTTTAGTAACAAATATATAGACGAACTTTCATTCACGTGTATAAATAAGGTTTATCCGATTTTCAAATGATATTTTAATAACTTGTTAATTTACTTTTGAAGAAATCTTAAAGGGAAATGTAACATCAATTATTTGTATTAAAAACGAACATCGCTATCTAATCAACCCTCCGCAGTCGCAAAGGATTACAACTTCAAAAATGTTTAATTAAAATTTTCAATAAGCAGAGTGAGGGCATTTCCTTCGCAATCTGACCCTTGTTCCCTTCCGTGCCATTAGCCCCCTGCGGCTCGTCGCGTCATCCACGTGCGAATCGTACGATTATATCGTTATTCCCCCCCTTTAAAAATCTTTGCATTGCGCATTTTATTATTAGACGAGCTATTGAATCGTGACAATCTGTTAGCTTGGTTAATTTAGTGTGAGGAATTTTATTACATTTTATAAGTAAAAAAATACTGCCTTATTTATACGTAGTTTGCGATTTTTACGTACAATCGGATATTAAATATAGCATATTGTCTCGTATACTCTAGTGGAACGTTATATGTATAAGCACACGGAATGATATTGTCTAGTTAGATAATTTTTCAAACTTTTATATTTGTAGTGCGCTTAATAGGTACGCTTCTCTGTGATTTCTTCTTATATCAGATGAAAATCATTCTTTGACAATGCTGAAAACTCATATATCATACCTTCATAAAAAGAAAGTTAGATATGCGCTATACTTATGTATAATGAGACTACTGGAACGCAAACGAAGTCATGGGTAAAGTTTCAGTAATTGGAGTTGGCAAGCTGCCAGCGAACGGGGCTATATCTAAAGCCTTGGTAGTGTACTGAGTCTACTGATTTTATCGAAATTTATGACGACTGCATATAAACTTATTTAATGAGGTCGCTAGTAACATATTTTATTTTGAATATATTATGAAATTATCTTAACTTCAATACATAAATCATAACAATAAATGACGAATAAAATGAATAAAGTTCTATCTGAAGAGATTATAACTTGCTTCTAAAAGACGACTAGTATATAAAAGCAGAAGGAGTTAATATATTTAAATATGTTTCAGGGGAGTCGCGGTCGCTGCAGGTGGATGGTGCTACTTTCGAACGAGCTACAGAACTCCTGCGACGCTCTCCTGAATTCACGGTGCTCGCCACATTGCGCCAGGAGCCCGCGAACTCTGGCACCATATTGTCATTTTCGCACGGCTACAACAGGTACTTTATGTTTGCCTGTCCCTAGCAACAGATAGCAAGATCCAAAATAATATATCGTTCATTGTGAAACGTTATAACCAAAGTCTTTAGAATATTCAAGAAGCCTTTGGATCTTGTAATGATTTGTACACATTTAAATTGTAAAAAATCACTATCTGTTACTTTGCATGCAATATTTGTGTTCATGTTTATAGTATTCATTAAGACTTATACCGCATTTACATTCAGCCGTAGTGAGCAGGGAAGTGGGCAGGACGAGTGTGTAAACGCGATACTTCTCATGCCACTGCCATTGCCACTCGCGCTGCCCGGCGCTCCCTAAAATGGCGGTTTTTTGTGCGGAAGTCAAAGGACCGGCAGCACGAGCGGTAGTGCGTGTTTACATTCTGATCCGGCGCTCAGTACTCGCCGAGCGCCTGGAGGAGAAAGACGTAGAACTACTGGAAACGGAAAAAGTAATTTGGGATGTTAGTAGGTAGGTCGATAATTAGGTACTTACAAAGTTCTATTTCGATGGATAGATACCATCCACCATCGTCTACGTCGAACATTCTTTTTTTGTACTCGATATCTTTTTAAATATCGAATATAATTATGTATCGCAAAAAGAGACAGCGCGGCCGCTGTAATTATTTCGACGTCTGCCATTGCCGAAACTTGAAAGCGAAGTGAGTGGTAGGGCAGTATGTAAACACACACTCCTCTCGATCCTGCTACAGCAGTATTTAGGGAATTATTGCCGGCAGCGCGAGGGGCAGCGGCAGTGGCTGAATGTAAATGAGGTATTAGAGTAATACAAAAATATAAACATACAAAAATATGTATTTATACTTCGAAGCTTGATCACTGTAATACATGATGGTAAAAAACTATAAAAGTTTTATTGAGATGACTAATATTTACTTATCTAATAAAACTACCGTTTGATATCGGGTAGAAAACCGGCATGAGCAACCGGCGCGGTCGGCAGCCGTGCATCGCGCGCCCCAGCAGGCCCCGGAGATCGGCGACGCTCACCGGTAAGTTCTAGATCTCAACATCGCTGCGCGCGCACGCATGCTGCTTCTGCGGCATTCGTGCGCGCGCATAGGGGAGAATCATGTATCTTGGAATGTCCTGTGCCTCGGAATGCCCTCCTCGATCCATCTGTTAACCTCATTGCGCTCACTGTGACCTCTGCATGGCCGTATGTGTGCGCGAGTTGACTTGCATGTGTCCTCCACGCCTCCTCCGCCGTCGTCCGTCTTGTGTTCTGTGTCTTGACGTGTTTTTGTTCTATAAATGTCTAACTGTCCCCTCATAATCCGTCTTTCAATGTTCATCTGGGTGTTGTTGTTAGTCGTACCGCTGCGGGCCCGCGTCCGCCCTGATAAGTAACCGCCGGGCTCCGCACTTGCATTCCAAGCGACATGGGAATCAGTAACTGCGCATTTCATTCTACTCTTGTCAATCGGGTTCAGACTAGCTCGTCGCTCTGATCGGAAGAGGTTGTCGGCCGTCAGTCGCACGTCGGTCGACGCCGAATCTCCCTCCAGCATTTTCATCTGCGATCGGACATCGCAAATCGCGTTCTCCCTCTGGCTTTCCATGAGACACCAAGTAGCAATTGACACCGAACGCGATTCGTTCCGAGGTACATGGTCCCCTTCCCGAGCGAGCGATATTGAGATGTAGAGCGAGCCGAGGCCCGCTCGCAATCGGTCTGCCGTTCCACCCCGTCTGCCGTCCGAGTATATGTTGTTTGTTTATGTGTACCTCGGAACAGTTCGCTCGGAGGGAGGTTCCGAGAGCGCGGCGACGGGTTTTGATACTCAGTAGCTATGAGGCTGTGCAATGCGCAGGTACTTGGAGTTGCAGTCAAGCGGTCGGCGCGACGAGGTGCGGTTACACTACGTGGCGGCGGGGAGTGCAACAGCACGCGTGGAGACTTTCCCGTTTCGTTTAGCGGACGGCGCGTGGCACCGCGTGGCCTTGGCTGTGTCAGGGGCGCAGGCCACGCTGTTAGTTGACTGCCATCCGCTCTACCGTCGCCTTATACCGCCACCTGATCGCAATTTTACCCAACCTCAACTCTCGTTGTGGGTTGGGCAGAGGAATATTAAACATTCGTTATTTAAGGTGAGCAAAGATTTTTTTTCTTTAACATAATTTTCTTCTGGAAATTATTTTGTTACAAACCAGATATATTTTTCACTGTAACAATATTTTAAAAATATTTCTAGGGAACTATACAAGAAGTAAGGCTAGTGAGTGGGCCTCATGGTTATTTAGTGCAATGCCCGGGTTTGGACTCTGAATGTCCAACCTGCGGGCAGTTTGCACTACTTCAAGCTACAGTACAAGAACTTACTTCGCATATCCATGACCTATCACTTAAGGTAATTATTATGGTTTCTATATGTTCCAAATATGTAATTGGTAATATTACCTTCCCATCATAAAAATCATTCATCTATTTAATATAAATCCTCTCATTTATCACGTTTTTGGGATTGAAATTATTGTATGAGACATAGGAACTACGCATCAAATGGTAAATTTATTCACTCTGAAGTGAATCTAATTTAAGTGGTTGTTTTAGTTGGTGGGTACAGAAGCTAGGCTGGCGCGGCTAGAGCAGTGCGACTGTCAAAAATCATGTTACTCTAACGGCACGGTACATGCTGATGGTGCTACATGGCAAAAAGACTGCAATCGATGCTCCTGCGTGGTAAGATCTAGCTTCATATAATCCAATGTAAGCAATTAAACAAAAAAAAAGCAAAAACAATAAAATAATTCGAAGTTTTCTTACCTGTAAGTTTTTCAATAAAAATAATAACGCCACTACGCAATAAGCGAACTCTTTACAAAGCTGCTACTATTAGTAGAACATTATGGTTACTTTCATTTTAATTTTTATTATTTTCAATATATTTTCTGCTTTAATTGTTGTTTATAATAATATACTTTATTTTAATTATAGCATGGTGAGATTACGTGCAGGCCAGTAGAGTGCGATAGAGCAGAGTGTAAAAATCCAGTATTACATCCAGGAGAATGTTGTCCTACTTGTCTTAGTAAGTCGTTTCATATCCAGGTCATTATTAGGCACAGTTATCATGATTTCATTTTTTTAGATGTCATACATTTAAGTACTTACTTTAAATTAGTAATTTAGTCGCTACATATTAATAATAATTTTATTTTTACTTTATTAAGATATATTTTAAAGGCCTTATTGCAAGTTCAAATATGGATGATTCGGCTTTGTGATATAAAAATTAAAGAGTATTTACCTCTCCTAATTTAGCTAATCTATACCGAATTTGTACGCTGAGCTTTTGTTTTATCCCCTATTTTATGTGCACAGGGCAATGTCTACTGAAGGGAACGCTGTACGAGCACGGAGAGCGTTTCGCGCCGAAGGAATGCGCAGAGTGTGTGTGCCACGACGGGAACATGCAGTGCACGCGCGTCGACCCCGAGACCGCGTGCCCGCCGCTGCCGTGCGACGCGCCCGACCAGTTCACAGTGCCAGGGGAATGCTGTAAATTTTGTCCAGGTACAATGTGTTGTTATAATGAAAGTAATATAAATTGCAAATTATATAATACTAGCTACTAACTAGTAGCTACCTCAAATGGTTTCATTTGTTTGCTTTATCAGGTTCTTCACACCTATGGCCTATAGGTTACTCAAGGTCATAAGGTCATGGTCCATTAGAATGCTAAATTTCAGCGTGAAAGCATAGCAACATACGCGTATATATAAACTTTGCATTTTACAATATTAGAACGATAAGCTATAAAAAAAGATAGTAAGTATTGTAAAGGTATTATTCTACGTAAATCATTATTTTAAAATGTTATATTTCATTTTAGGTGTGGATTATTGCAGTATGGGCCATTCGTGTGACGAGAACGCGATGTGTATGAATCTCAATACAAAATACACTTGTAAGTGCAACCAAGGATTTCAGGGAGATGGGATCACTTGTGAAGGTAGAGATTTGAGTTTAATATATACACTCTATTATACATTAAAACCTTAACCTACAAATAACTAGAATATTGTAACATAACATTAATGTTAATACTCTTAAATACGTACAACATAAAATATATTAAACTACGATGAGGTTCTTAGATGGCTTTTTAACAACGAATGCAATATCTACTATAATGCATTGCTAAATTTTATAATAACACTTTTGTGCATTTAAGTAATTTGAAGTTACTAAAATTATCACTATTTTCTTCATATTTCAGATGTGGATGAATGTCAAAGAGAAGGTGGGCGCGAGGGTCATCACTGCCACTCAAATACCAGCTGTGTCAATGTGGTCGGTGGCTACGTATGCCAATGCCTGCCCGGTTACACCAGACGGGACAAGTTCAACTGTGCTGAGGTAAATGTTAAATCAATATGACTCTAACTCCATATCTATTTAAGTATGTTTTACTAAATTATACTACAATTAACTTAGAAATA
This sequence comes from Boloria euphrosyne, assembly GCA_951802675.2. Taxonomy (NCBI): domain Eukaryota; kingdom Metazoa; phylum Arthropoda; class Insecta; order Lepidoptera; family Nymphalidae; genus Boloria; species Boloria euphrosyne. The sequence continues at coordinate 11,747,067 of OX637875.1, read as the reverse complement.
CATCATGTACTCTTCACATAAAATAATTTAATTTATTAAACTATTAATGCACAGGTAGATGAGTGCGCGAGTGAGACCCACGGCTGTCATGCGCAGGCGGAGTGCCGCAACACCCCCGGCTCGTACTCGTGCCGCTGCAGAGAAGGTTACTCCGGCGACGGTTACACATGCTCGCGTGAGTAATACTTCTGGTTCACTACTATTTTCCTGAAATTGTGTATTATTTTTGTTATCTTAATTCTAAACAACTTTCATTTACTTTAACTTTGGTTACAAGACGTATTAATTGCAGTAAACGTTCTTATGTTCCGTCTAATGTGGCTAATTAAGCTCACACCTGCTTTCTGGATACATTTCAATTTAGAAGTTTAATACTAACAACGATTGAAATAAAAACAGAGGTTTTTAATTCAATACGATTTACTGTTAGAATAATTAGCGATGTACCCATATCTTAAATTAAGACTTGAGTATATACCTTATTGCAAAAATTTAAAATGGATCCTTTGGATGCCCTCAGCAATATGCACAGGCGGGTGTTTGAACGGCGGCGTGTGCGCGGCGCCGGAGCGCTGCGCGTGCGCGCGCGGGTTCGCCGGCACGCGCTGCGAGCGCGACGTGGACGAGTGCGCGCCGCCGCCGGCCGCGCACCCGGCGGCGGGCGCGCCCTGCGTGCCGCGCGCGCTCTGCGTCAACACGCCCGGCTCCTACTACTGCGTGTGTCGCGACGGATATAGACGTGACCCGCACAGGGATCACTGTGAAGGTTATACGAATATTTTTAATATTGCCATAGTACAAAAATTTTTAGAGTATGCATAACCTTTGCATTTATATAAAAATATTATTTTTTCTGACGAACGATGAAAACTTTTGCCATCTTCTTCTCCATGTTCGACCCTGTCTCCGATCTGTCATAAAATAGGTATAATAGTCGGGGCGCCTCATCAGCATCTTCACACACAGCCCCTGATCATCCCATCTTACGAGTATTTTGACTTTGTTAGACAACTGTGTGGATTTAATAAACTGTGATATTGATAAATATGGATTATAAATTCATACATTTTTCTCGCGCATACTCTATGCTTTACCCACATTACCCCATATTACCCTGTTAATATTTTCTTCCAATCTAATTAGTGGCTACTAGCGATTGTGTATTATATGATTGTGAAAACGGCAATTTCAGTTTTTATTAAGTACATGTTATAACTTAAATAATAAATAAATATGTTGGGACATTATTACAACAGCACCATCTAGTTCCGCAGTAAGCTACGTTACGTGCTTGTGTTGCGGATACCAGATAGTTGATATACTACACATATAAATTTTAAATACATACATATTATAAATATAAACACCCATGACTGGAGTACAAACATTCGTGATTAGCAAATGAATGCCCCCAGCGGGACTCGAACCCGCGACCGCTGGCGCAGAAAGTAGGGTCACTGCCAACTGAGCCAAACGAGTCGTCATAACTTATATTAGCTTTTAATTATTAGATCGTTTTAATTACGAGTAAGAATATTACAACTATGTCGTCTTTTAGTTATTTTGACGACACGTTTGGCTCAGTTGTCTACTTTCTGCACCAACAGTCGCGGGTTCGAGACCCGCTGGGGGCATTCGTTTGATGAGCATGAATGTTTCTTCCCCAGTCATGGGTATTTATATGTATAATATGTATGTATTTAAAATAAACCACGGAATAAGATGGCGCTGTTGTAATAACTTCTACAGTCTACTACTGTTGTAACATACTTATTAATTTGTTTATTAACTTATTTAAATTTTGTGTTAGTTAATACTAATATAATTTCAGATGTAGATGAATGTGCTGAGGGCTTCCACACGTGCCATCCGAGCGCTAGATGCGTAAATATAGATGGAGGCTTCAGATGTGAATGTGACACACAGGAATGTGAACTTAGTAAGTCAAAAAGAATGAATACCGACTTCTTTACTAGACCTATCAGGGACCGCTGTCATAAAATTGAAGGTCAGCTGTAACTAAGCTATGTATTAATCCTGGGTCTCGCACCACTGATATTTTCATGTGCAAATCATTTCCACTTGTATTACCACTTGTATTTCGGCCAGGAAAAGGTCGTAGACCTTCAACCCAACCCGGCCAGCATGGTGGACTATGGCCTGATCCTTCTCGTATTGCAAGAAAGCCTACGACCGTACAGTAAGACGTTTAAAAGGGATGAATACTAATTTGTACGGTGATAATCACGAGAGTGGTCTCCACATGTGTTTCAAGCTCTGTTGTGTACTGATAATTTGCAGGTTGTTCTTGGCAAGGACAGATAGTGTCGGACGGCGCGCGCTGGGCGGAGGCGGGCGGCTGCCGCGCCTGCGCGTGTCGCGGCGGCGTCGCCGCCTGCGTGCGCGCGCCCTGCGCCTGCGACAGAGACAATACCTCACTAATTGTAAGCTTATTCTATCATTTACCCATATTTTTTAATCACAGTAAAAAACTGTTGTTGATTAGTATAGTATAACTTTCATTCTTTTTTCTTTCTAGTATATGAATTTCCTTTATTTCTAAATTATATAGTATTTATCGCATATTTAAAATAATTTATCCCTGTCAAAAATACTGATCAGTAATTGCCTAGTTAATTTTTCAGATTCCTAGTACATTGTCGCCGCTGTCGCTGTCGCCGGCGCCGGCGGCGTGCTGCCCGCACTGCGACGCGCGCTTCCACTGCCGCCACCAGGAGATGCACCACGTCACGTTCCGCAGCGGAGAGCGCTGGCTCTATCAATGTCAGATCTGCGAGTGCCTTGTATGTATACGATATTTATCTATATTACTAGTATGCCTAACAATAACTTTTAAAGGATCTGATTGAGCTTTTAAAATAGCTAACTTTGGCTTATATTATTTTTTATATGATAGGAAGTTGTCTATTTCTATGTTGAGAACAAGTAAGGCCGGCTTGTATCTGTACCCTCCAGTGGGTTAAATTGAGCTGGAGAAATCATTCTAATGACACAAACTTATATTCCAGCTAGGTGAAGTTGATTGTTGGGAACCTGAGTGTGAAGAGGGCGCGGAATGCTGCCTGGGGGGTGTAGGGATGCCGGGGGGCGCGGCGGGAGGTGACGCGGGTGGGGAGGGGGGCGAGGGAGAGTGGCGCGCACCGCACCGCCTCGAGCTTGCGGGTTGCGCGCCGCCTCACTGCCCCACGTGCCAGGTACGTATTACTGTGAACGCATATGATGATGCTTTCGCAATATAACACACATACGAAGAAAACTTTACTTTAGGGCTTTGCTACAAAGTAAAATTAAAATAACATAGTTTTGTACTTTTTATACAACCAGTTATTTTAAACATACTTAATAAACATACTCGTACACGTACATTATTTACTAGTGCAATGTGAATAACTAATACTAATACTATTATTAAATTTTTAACAATATAAATTATAATATCAAGTAATAACTCTAGACAGAGATTCGCGTCAATCGTAGCATAAAATTTTCAGAGTCTTGACTTTTCACTTCTTCTACACACACACTAAAATTAACCAAAAGAGAATTTTGAATATGTCAAATTGACCAGCTTCAACCATTACTTTCTATTACTAAGATCTATCTACAGGTAAGTGAGGCTTGATGACGCATTAAGAACATTCCATCAGGTATCGTGTGAGATTGATAAAAACGCTTGCTGATACTATTTTCGCTTATGTTAACAATTGTGTGCAGTGCCGGCTTGGGGAAAATGTAAAATAAGTAATAATAATATAACGTTTCATCACAACGGCTTTGGGACATCGCTAAGAGACTGGAAGTAGAAAAAGTCTTAGATTTAAAAAAATGTCCTTTCCACGACAATAAATAAATAACCAAAAATATAAAAGAACTAGTTTTTTTGCATGGTTCTCTCTAAAGCCGGTACTGTCTGTAACTAACCAGCTTCGGCCGAGTGCGCTTGGCCGGTGTAAAGTGAAGTCGATTTCCGCTTGTTACAGGGCGGGCAGTGTGCTACTTTGGTGAGCAATCTCGCGTGTTGTGTGCATCGGTAACCATCCCCACTCTTCTTACTCATTCATACATTGCTATATTAACAGTTTTTATTTGTGCTTGTGCCTTCTATTTAGTAAATGTTCAAAAATCATCAAAGTAAAATTAGTAAAAAAAATTAAATATATTTTTTATAGAATTGTCTATTTCTATATAAACGTACCTTAGTGACAACTAATTTTATATCATTTTTTCGTTTAATATGAATATGAATAAATACACTAAACAGAAGGCAAGTCATTTCAGGTCTCATTATGTTGCATGCTACTTTTATCGAATCCTCGTCATCCATCACGCATGTTTTTCTAATGTTTGTCGTTACATGAATTTTCTTTATTTCATCAAAATATTGCAAAGCATGTTGATATACTAGACATTTTTTTATTGTATTTTTATTCAATGAAGTAGCTACGATTTTATTCGGCTTAGGATCATTTACAACTTTTTAATATAATTTCAAGTAGTTTTTTTCCGTAAATGTGGTTAATATAATAGATTAAAGTATTTATATAATATTTCCGCGTATAAATATGCCTACAATTCGAATTGTGACGTGTAAAAAGATAATACATATTAGAGATATTTTGCATTATACTTAACTGCTATCCTGAATCAACTTATTACGAAGGTTTTTGTACAATATTTGTACATAATAAATTACGCTCTTAATACTAAGCCTACGATTGTTAAGCACATTAGTTCCTATTTATTATTATAATGTTAAACGTACTTATAATGTAGATATACTTCGCAAGAAAATATTTTTGGTACATTCCTTAATATGTTCATTCTGGAAAAGCGGTGCTCTATAAAGTTCTGACATAGATTCCGTATCAGAGACATTGTGTTGTTAATCGTAGAAAATGAGTGATAAATAGCGCGCTGTTGATATCATACTGAGAACAAAAATCTTGATGTCTTAATTTATGACGATAATTGGTTATTAACAAGAATAGGTATTTTTGACTAAATTATGTTACATTTACTAGTATTTTACTTAGTTAATTCAAATAGTGGCAAGAGATTACAGTACAATTATTATTATATTCAAACTTTTTTATTCTTAAAATCATAGATTTTGTAATTAGTTAGTATGTGTAGATAGAGAGACATTATGTATGTGCAACTTGTAGGGATACTACTTGGAGGCTAATAACTAAATATCATCATAATACGATGTTTTCCTGACCTAAGAGGGCGTCAAGATATTGCCATGTCATGATATGAGCAGCGCAAGCACGCTCGCAGCGTGACGTAGCTAACGTCAGGCGTATTGCGCAGAGCGCGGCGCGACGTGACGGCGGCGCTGGCGCTGGCGGCGCTGTGGTGGGGCCGCGCGCCGCACCCGCACCGCAAACACCGCGGCGCGCGGCGCTAGAGCCTCCCTGAGCCACCCACGCACACCCTATTTATTCTAGATAGACCTAATCTTAACCAATTGACGCGGGCGCGCTTCGCTCCCGGCCTTATCTGAGCGAGTGCGCCCGTGCCCGGGGACGCGTGCCACTCGATCGACGGACGCTTAAGCGTTATAGCAATATTATAGTTATCGTAGGTTATAGAAGCGTGCCGCGAACGTAATGCCTTTTAGTGCGGTCGCCGCGTCGAGCGACACGCCTCCCCGGGCTTGCGACCTCGAGCGACGTCCGCCTCGAGCTCCTCCGGGACTGCCCGTCGCGTCGGGACGCACGTCGCCGCGGTCGCGCATCGCCTCGGTCCGCCGCGCGTGTGAATGTTGGGACGTGTGCGAATCTCAGAGAGAGTGTGGATGGCGGCGGGCCGACGCTTCGCACTGCGCCTTCGCCCCCGCGCCTCAACCCCGCCGCATCTGTAATCTTCAAATTCTAAATTATTAAGTACGATCGCTTATAATTATTATCTTAGACTTGTACTATGTAGCTATTGTTGTGAATATGACTAGAATTGCCTCGGCCGGGGTGCAGAGGACGCCGGGAATGGGGCGCGCGGGGGCGCGGGCCGCCGCTGCGACGCGATCTGACCTTCCGCTATTCTATAGTCCTGTAGATACTAAGTTTTTAAGGGCAATTCCGCCGGCAACCGCGCGCCCGCGCCCCTGTTGTACGAATTTTTTCATAATATATTATAGTTTTTTTTTGTTTGTCTTTGTATAGAAATCGTTTTCATGAATATTTTGAAAATAACCAAAAATAGGTACCAAATATAGAAAGATATGATTGTTTCTTAATTTCAGAAAGCATTTTAATGCTTGCATGTTGTATTGTGTTCAAAGAATTATAATTAAAAAAAAGATATCCTTATTATTTCGTTTTAATAATTGTACCCACCCTGTAAGTTAAGTTAGTGAAAATTGTTACGATATCAATTATCTGGTCAATAAAATAAAATGTATGACAATAAAACACTTATTTATTTTCCGAATCAAATTTTATTTTCAGCACGAACAAAAAATTTGTGACAAATTTATTGTACACAAGAAAATGTGTTAAAAAAGTAATGAACACAATAAAAATAAACGAATCAAAATATTTTAAGAAAAAATATGAATTTCGATGAATTTTAAAACCTAACGGAAATATCTATTTGGGTATATTTTATATTGGAGCGGGAGCGTTTGTTGCCATTGCCGGCGCAAATGGCACGAGAGGCGACGATAAGCAAGCGATGCGCAATGGCATCATTGGAGGCTTGAAGGCGCCGGCTTTTTGATCCATCACATTAGTGACGAGTGAATATGCCGCCGCAAATAGAGTCACTGCCTGTTTGTATTAATTAACACATCACATTATGCAATTTAAAACTTAACATGATTTATACCATTTTAAGATATCTTAAACATGAAATTGGTGATCATGTCATCGATACCAAGACCTATCTCAAATATTAATGTAAAAAAATAATAATTCAAATTACAACATGAATGTTATTTTTCAAGTGGTAGTGCCATGCTTGTTACCTTCGGGTAGCAGCCGAATGGGCCGTTACGCCCCGTATAGTACCACTCTCTCACAGAAGACCGGCGTGAAGTGGCAGCTATGCTGTCGCGTTTCGTCCGGTAAGTGAGAGTCCGGGAGGCCCACTCCCCATCCCTACTCCCGTCCTTCTCCCTCCGCCCTCCCTCCCATTTCTGAAAGGCCGGCAACGCATCTGCAAGCCCTGTGGTGTTGCAGAAGTTCATGGGCGGAGGCGATCACTTACCATCAGGTGAGCCTCCTGCCCGTTTGCCCCCTTTGTCCCATAAAAAAAAAAGGAACGTAGATACCAGGGCCTATAGACAACCGGCATTCGTTATGAAGCGATTCGATTTCTACAATCGTCATCGCTTAAACGCAGCGTATGCATCTTGAACTTTAAATCACTAATAATTGAAATGAATATATATTGTCAACCATCATCTATTCGTTGACAACAGACCACGTGACTAATCTAAGTCATATGTCAAACCCATACATTTTGGACTTTTCTACTATCGCTTTCGCTAATCGATTGTTACATTGTCTAGGCCCTCAGAACTTTTTACTATTGATCTAAATGAAATGTATTGAAATATTTAGATACATTTTCTTACCATCACTATGATAATAACGGATCCGAGTACGGCAAGCGAGTTGGAAAACACGTGCAGCTCCATTCGCGCTAGTCGCACACATCCCGTGTGGTAAAGTGGTGTATCACAACGCTTTTCATTCTTTAAAAAAAATGTGATCAATACTTAGAAATCTAAAGCAATGTTTAACTTCCTTCTTGGTTACAATTCGATGTTCTGGCGGTGAGTATATTTCCTACCGGGAAATCGCATATTGTCCACTTCACTTCGTCGCGAGAATATAGATTTACAACTGTTTTATTTGGAAAAGTACGTAAGAGTAGTATAAATATAGAAATAACTAACAAGAAAATCTACTCACCATAACAATAGGGAATATGCATAAAATTTATTTTTGCTTCAAATATCTTTTTTTCCAATCATTATTATCGTCACATTATGATTAAAAGGTATTTTTTTTATTTTGTTATTATTTAAACCCTTAAAATATTGTATAAAAAGTGAATATTAACGGCGGGAAATCGAAACTTCCTAAACGCGCCACCATTGGTTGAAAGCAAAATGACGTCAGTTGTCAAAACATTGGGTTTATCGGCGCCGATTTTCATACTAGACCAGGTTTAGGCAGCTTTTCTGAGAAAACTTACTATGATAATGTATATATATTTTTACACCATCACAAAGTAGAGATTTTAACAAACAAAAAGCCCACTAATTTTTTTAAGAAAGCAAATATTTTGACGTGAGAACTTTCGATGGAAAACTAGGGTGCTTTTTCGATATTAAGTCAAAATAAGGTGAAAAAAATAAATATTTTAAATCAATAAAAATACAGTGTATTTAGAACATAAAAAGGTAAGTTTTCACAAAATTTCGTGAAAAATATTTTCTTTTTGTAAAAGATAAAAATAAAAAACCAAAAACTTGTTTTTCTTAATTTTTTACATAAATTTTGAGGTTATGTGAAAAAAGTGTGAATACAAAAGTTTTAGATCTTTTTATTACCTACAACATTGCCATTTAACTTTTTTCCATAGGACTTGTACTTTTGCCGGAAATCGAGATAAACAGTTTTTTACCCTTAAAACACCCCCCTTCCCCCTTCCCGACCTCAGATCGCCCGTAATTTATTTTTCCTTTCATTTTTATAATATTAATGGGTTTTATTATTTTCTAGTGGGTTTTATTCTACTATTATTTTTTTGTTTTCAAAAATTATCGACACTGGTCTATACTACTAAAAAGTAGTATATGTTAGAAAAATTTTAAAACTGTGTTCCTGTGGTGTTTTCTAGTGAATCAATATTAATAGTGAATCAAGGACGGTGACTTAAAACTGGTTTTATCAAAGCTTTGAACGAACGAAAAACATCTTTTCATCTTTCTTTCTTTTACTTTCGCATCGCTTGGAATACGAAAAAACACTTTATCGGGTGTATTTCTAATAATGTTTTTGTACTTACAATACTTGTAAGAAGGTTTTTTAATTTCCTCAATGTTGTGTATAGCAATTAAAACGGAAGATATATAAGAAGTAACTGAAAAGCTTAAAGTAAAAAAGACATTCGTGCGACAAATGACGTCATCGACGTGGCGGCGCTACTGGTGGCGTTTGAACGGCTTAAATTTAGTCAATGTTTTAAATTTCACTTTGCATAAAAAATTATATATTTTCAAGACTATTTATATATTTTTCTACTTTATAATGATGTAAAGGATGGATTTAAGTCATAAAAAAAATCATGCATATTCCCTATTGTATAAAATTAATAATATACCTACCCATTTAATAACTAATTTAAGGTATACCTAATACCAATACTATCAACGTACTTTGTCATTCCAAGCTAGTCCACAACAAGCTGGCGGCAAACTAAATCGATGTTGATACCAATCCGTGTGAGATTGCACCCCGCAACATTTCAGCTACAATAATACAAGCATTTTTATATTTTTAATTATAAAATCATCTTAATTTATATTTTGCCATATCTTGCCAACCTCCAATTGCATTGAAGCAAATGCGTCCTTAACTGCTGGATAGAATTTTTCGTATGACATAGCTCTTTGCATACTTGCGTTCAGAGCATTTGTATCCTTTACTGCCCGAGATAGGTTTGTTATGGACGATATGCCAGTTGAAAGAAGCATCATACCAGTTATCAATAGCATCATTAACTGGAAAGAATATAATTTTCGAAAAGAAATAAGTATATTAAAATCTTAAACGTAATGACACATTTGATTACTGCATACTCTAGATAGAATTTAAGCAAAACTTAATGGTCTATTAAATAACAACCTTTCTTTACCACTCCTACACCACCCGCATCCCCCATTTTAACTTAAATCGATGGTCTACTATGTACAGCCGGCAGCCCTACCCCATCTCATACGTTTTGATATAAAACAGATATATAGATATTATATTTATAAATTCGCGTATTATGATTAATTTAAAAGGTCGACAATTTTAAATCCGAAGGTTACGTACGGTAGCTGAAAGCGTGACCGATCTCGGATGATAAGGCACCATAGAGGCCAACCAGCACGCGGGCAAGCAGAGCAGAGCGCCCGCCACGAACAACACGCTGACTCCCAGTTCCACGCCTAGGTCCGATGTCCAGAAGTAATAGGACATCCGTAAGAGGCTCCATGCAGTTGATCCTCCCAGTATTGCTCCCCCGCTCTAGTAAAATAAATTACTACGTATATATACGAATAAAAATACATAATATGTATTTTATTAACATAAGCTCGCACATTTAAGTAATATTTTAAATCTAAATCTAAGAAGCTAAAAGCAATGTATCTCTATGTTCAGGCATAGGTTGAATTAACGCTTATCAAAAAGGAAAAACTCACAAGCAACAGCCCTGCACATGCAAATAAAACTAATCCACTGTTTTTCATTTTACTGATTATATTAATATTTTTAGTTTAATTAATTAATGTTAATATTAAATCTTCAATTTCCATTGACTGACATTGAATGTCAAAAGTTTCATTTTTTACGTAAATTTTTGTATACTACTTTCTGAAAAAAGGAAGCATGCAATCAAACCTTCCATACTAATATACTTAATTTACTCACTAGTAGTACAGGCAAGGAAAGCCTGTACTACGCAATAAAACCCAACAACCCTTCCCCGTCCGAATGGGGCGTCGCAGGGTTGCTTACGCATTAAACTAAGAAGAGCGACCTCTCTGCTATCAGAGAACTACGTGGAGCAAGCCGTATGACACCGGTTGACCCTGGTTTCCCAATCCCAATAATGAGACGTTAAAAGGGCTAAATACTATTAGAGCTAAAATGAGATAAATTAATACAAACGTATACTAATAAATCTCTATATTCATTTAGTTATCTCCAATCTCCATGCAACAAATTAACTTACGTACGTGTTGATATCGACAACTTGATCTTGACTCCTGATGTAACTTTTACACCCTGCCCTTTTTTTAACGTTGGGAAATGCATTGACACATACCACCAGGTTGTTATATGGGACTCACAAGCTTAAAATAAGCCTATACTACCCACTAAAATCCAACGGACCTCACCCGTCTTAATGTGGCGTCAATCAACCATGAAGCCCCGACGGCCCGGCAGGTCTGCCGAAGCAGACCACACAGCCAAAAAGATTGTTCCTCAGTCCACTCCGCTATTCAGAGAAGTACCAGGAGCAACCCGCCTGACGCACAACCCACCGAAGTTGGCTCCTCCTGTACCGCCTACCAACGTTTCTTGGCTTTACGTCCGGCATGTTGCCAGACACTACTAAGCCCCCCCACCACGACAAAGTGAACGCACGTTGGGGGGACGTGTCCATCTTGGTCATCTCACACGGACCATTAAGAAGCACCACATCGAGATACTGGGTTACAACTAAATCTACACCTCAGTCTCGTGCTTAGCGAAATATCGACAAGTATCACGAAGAAAAATAAATAAAATTTTATGAAAATATATGTCATATATGTGTCTGAAATAAAGAAATTATGTTCTAATAAGTATTTTCATTAGTGATAATCCTATTCTTTCTAGGTAACTAAACTTTATATAAATAAGGAAATTGATTATTAATTGATTATATGTATTTACCTATGTATTGCTGACGGCATATAGGATAATATGCCGTCATAATAATATATACTATATGATATAAATTTGAGATAATCAAAGGAACTATTATTATTAGGGGGAGCGAAGCGAGACCTTACACTATCCCACAACCTGTGCATTTTGTGGTAAACTATTGAAAAACTATCATGCCTATAGATTTGTGCTTTAATATAGTAATTTAACTTCATAGCTATAATATAGATGTGTTGTCCGTCAAAAAAACATAATTTTATAACCATTAAAAAATGAACATTAACTATTTTGTGCTCATTGGATAGGATGTAACGCCATCTGTTAGAAAACCAAAGAGTTAACATCGCTGAACATTATTACCCGTTGGAAGAACTACGCTAGCCCTCACAAAGTTCTATGCGTATACGACTTATATCATATATGTGAGACAGATCTTAAAATAAATTAAAAAAACGGAAAGTCCGAAGCATTTCAAAATTGGATTTATGTATAAGCATAGATATATTATTAGTCTAAGGGTACAGTTACACATGCTCATAAAATGTCATGCTTATTAGCATGCTTAAAACAAGACTTATAACATAGACTTTGACAGTAGCATGCCCAAAAATCGCACGACCGTCGAAATTTGAGCATGCTCGAAATAAGCATGCTCATTATTAGCAATGTTTCGACACACATGCTACTAAGTAGCAATTGCTCAATAGTGGCATGCTTTCGTGCTAGTTATGAGCATGTGTAACTGTACCCTAATTGACTGACACATTATAAATTAAAAACGCTGACGCAATAAATTTAACACACATGCTATTTAAGCACGGGCTGGTTCTTTGGTATTCGACATTCTAGCAAGTTCTCTGCCAGTGTACAAGTGAAAAATGGAAAACCAAGTGAATTTTCCAGTAGACTTTGACAGTAGCATGCCCAAAAATCGCACGACCGTCGAAATTTGAGCATGCTCGAAATAAGCATGCTCATTATTAGCAATGTTTCGACACACATGCTACTAAGTAGCGATTGCTCAATAGTGGCATGCTTTCGTGCTAGTTATGAGCATGTGTAACTGTACCCTAAGTGTATAAGTATGTTTTGATATCCTTTTATTTATAAATCATTTTAGTAACTGTTACTCAACATTATTTATTTTAACAATATAATAGTACAGTAACCGAAACTTAAGAAAATAAAGAGGTTTTAGTTTAAATTAAATGACTGCTGTCTGCTAGAGAGAAGAACGTCATTTACACAGAGTACATTGGTATAATTTAGCTGTGTAAATTCATCATGATAGGACGTCTACGACAAAATGACAAAGCTTTTTAATTATAAAAATATTTGATTTGATGGTATTATTCCTCTATAACGATATTATTCGTCCAGTTTCCTTCGATGTGTTAAAAAACAAAGTACTTTTCGCTAGTAAGCGTGTCATTGAAATTATATTGTTTTGAAAATCGGGAGAAACAAAAGTACTGTATAAATTTATAACTTCATAAATAAATCATTGGATTTGGCATAGAGTTTGGCAGAAATAATTTAAGGATCTGATTAGAAGAAAGAGTTACAAAGATTTTATACAAAGTATGCATCCGATACGTGAACGCGCCTGCGACAAACTTCTCGAGCATCCACTGCTGCGGACTCCACCCCCGGAACCAGAGCGACCTCGGCCACCGCGCGTGCGCAAGCCAAGGGAATTCAAACTTGTAAGTTTTTAACCAATAACCAAAATCTTTGGTCATCGTGATAGTCTAGTAAAAATAAACACCGTGATATGTACGTTTTCTACTGATATCTTAAAATTTAAATTTTTACAAAGTATTGTAGATGCATGACTGCATAATTTATTATTTAATTATATTTAATTTTCATTACAATTTAGTTAATGATATAATTTTTCAGCCACCCAGGTTTCCTTTACTCTCGAAGGATTTCTATGCAACATGGTGTAACCATCAAAAGGAGGTAATTTTTATTGTATCAAAGAACGTATTCTAAGAAAAGATATCTGAGAAAGTATGCAATTGTTTTATAGTTGCAAATGGCGGAACACAAAGTAGATGATCATCCACCTGAGCTTTTCCCTGAATTATATTTAAAACCACGTCGGCTCGATTATTACGCACGTCAACTGGAAGAAAATATGAATGTAAATAAAGAGTTACTGAAGAGGATTAATTTGATACAAAGAACAGGCGTGAGTGTTTTTTTATATAAATATAATCTAGTTAATTTTTAATATTATTATCATATAATCACGGACATATATTAAATAAGACATTTCACATTTTATAGGGTTTCGTAGATTGTTGGATGTATCCTGAGCCAACAGATACGTACAATAAATTATTGTGTCAACAGAGGCAAAGGGTGCTCGACGAAATACATAGACAAAATCACTATCTTTACTCTAGACTGCTCGTAGCTGTAAGTGAAAAAGCGTAGCAGCTTGCATCTATGCCTTGCCATTCTACTTATAAATACTACTTACTACGACTTCTATCGTATTTTAATTTTAGATAATATCTTAAACGCAACAAAACTTCTAAAGCACACGTTATAAACATACAGGCAAACATTTTTATTTTTTTTAATAATGTTTATAATTTATATTGTCTTCTGAATAATCTCCTATAACTATTTGAAGACCAAAATATGTATTTTGTAAAACGCAAATTTTTATAAAATATAGAATCTATTTGGGAGACATTGCGATGATAAAGCATTCTTAATTCACCAGAGATCAGAGCAACCCCTCACAAAAGAACTTGAACTGCTATGGAAAGATACGAAACACAAACTAATATTGGGAGCTTCGTAAGTTATAAGTATTAAGATTTTGGTATTATTTTTATAGAAATTTTAATTGTTAGGATCATATCCATATATTTTTTTTCTGTTTTAATATTAGTTTAAATAGTATCGAATTTGTACACCAAAAACAAAAAAAAGTACATCACTCTCAGCCTATAGCCTAAACGTTGATATAATATAACCAGCATAAAACTAATAACGTACACATAAAACATAAACCTTTTGGGCTAAATGTGAAGTTATGCACTCAACCGCGACTCCCCGCCGGCTGACCTACCGAAAGTAACCTGCTCCCGAGCAATTAAGTCAGCTGCCACCCTGCCCAGCCCTGGTCGGACTCGCACGAACTTGTCGTTAAGCCCTTAGGGGTAATATTTTAACGAGGTTATCTACCTCGCCATCAGCATAAACCTAGGGGTCGTCGGTCGTGACTATTCGATTCCACTTTAAGCCGGGAGAGATTCTATTGAGTAGTAGGTAGTTCTGGCTTCTCTTAACCGTTGAGTCTTACATAACCTATGTGGTGCTACCAATATATACATGTGGTATGCGTAAATGCATTTCTCAACAATGAAAGATCATTGTCATGATCTATTTTATATTTAAAGGGAAAATCATAATAACAGAAAAAGGAGGTAGTTTTTCATACGAAACAATAATTATTTTAAAGCAACTCTATAAAAGTAAAATAAATAGACTGAAGACATCTTTCCAACTATTTCAGGTTGCCTTTTATTCTTTTCAAGACTGAAAAAATTGATCGTGACATCAGGGATCCTGCTTTCGATAAGCCTCCTAATTATCAAAGACCCAAGTACCTAACTTGTTATTTTACAGATAAACTTTTTTCTCTTACATATTTAGTGCTGTGCTTAAGTTTTTTTTTTCTTATTCTAATTTAATTTTAGAGTCTCCATGGAAATATGGGTAGTTGGTGGTTCTAAAATAGGACGAGTAACCGCCGAACTGTTTACCGACGTTGTGCCGAAAACATGCCAGTTGTTTCTCAGTCTTGTCAAAGGAGATGCCCGAGGTCATGCATATATGGGTACTAGGTTATTTAGGTGATGCATCATCCTTAATTAAAAAACAAATTACGATCGAAAGTATATATTTCCAAAAAATAACAAATACTTTCCCCGACTTTTATACTATGACGGATCTGGTATCTATTTTGCCGAGTAGGTACAGCTACAAACTTAAAGCTTTAATTTAAATAATAATTTAAATAACAAGAGAAGGAGGTAAGAAAATTATATTATTATACTATTAAGTATTGGAACTTACATTAAAAAAGGCTTCAATGAAACCTTGGATTCGAATTTTATGACTACCTAATACCTATTATTATTCCTTAATATAGCAGCAAGACCACTTTTAAATATTATCTATCATCTATACAATTTTTTCATTTATTATGTTAATTGAAAACATAACATTCACTTTTTGCTAACTATCAGAGTCGTCCCTAATTTATATTGTCGCGGAGGAGATGTTACAAAAGACAATGGATTCGGCTCTTATGTACCCGAAGGAGTTGCAGAACCAATGGGCGCAGAAAATTACAGACTAAAACACACAGTACCTGGTATTTTATTTTACTAAAACTTGAAACTTGATGTATAGTATACCCATATGAAATTTGGTTTAATTTAATATGATACACAGTTTTGTAGTTTAGTTTAAAATTCCACGGGATGAAATTATGATAGACGAAATAATGCCTAGTAACATTATAAAAATCTCACACAGTTAAAATGAACACTGTTAGGGAACATCAATTCATCAATTTGAATCTTATACTTATTTAGAAACGGGTATAGGTACCTGTTACATACTATGGTTCAAGGTATAAAAACGAAATAGTAACGGTTTTCATAACATCCAGACCTTTTCAGCAGTTCAGCAGCAGCACTTCAGCAGTTCTAACATAATACACCGCACTCTCCCGTTTGAAATTGTAAATGTACATTTTAGTAAATTAAGTCATAATTGATTTCGCACTGTTGTTTTAAACTATAAATTGATTATTATTTATTGATCAATTTCCAGGTGTTTTATCAATGGTTGTAACTTCAGATAATGAAGTTTATGGTCAATTTAACATTATATTTAAACCACTATCACAATTTGACGGCAAACATGTCGTTTTTGGTAGAGTGAGTATTTGAAACATCCTGATTTAGTTACAATATAAACTACACCATCAGTACCTATTAATAAAATTAAAGTGTCTATTTGTAATTTCAAATTAACAGCTTTTCACTAAATACATATGAAAATATATACGGTACTTACATCAAAACATCTTTTTTTTTTTAATTTTTGTCAGTCTGATTGTTCCGGCTGATCTCTGAAACGGCTTTACTGATTTTGACGGAAACTTCCCACTCAGATAGGTAATGTTATAAGGAGTAACTAAGGCTACTTTTATTTTATTAGACAATAATAAATTTTTGAATTATAAAATTATAAACCGTTTAATTAATTATTATAACTTATGCCCAGCGATGCCGCCGGGTTTGCTAGGAAAAAAATTAACTCGAAAAAAAAATTTTTTGTAGATAATCGCGGGTCCCTCTCAAGCTCTTGAGAGAATTAGTGCATTAGGACTGCCTTTGGGTACAACTTCGTCAGATATTATCATTCGCTACTGCGGCTGGTTTACTCGTTCTGGTCAGTACCGCGAGGGAAATCCGAATACTATCGAGTTTCCGCCTCGTAGAAAAGTAAAAAAATAAAATAAGTATATTTATAATTCTATTTTTCATGACATCAATATATTTCGGTTATTATTTAAATAGCCACTTTAAATATATATAAATAATTATTAGTAAGGTATATTGCTCTATTTTAGTAAAAGTATTGCCAAAATTTATTGTAATGTAAATTTCTGAAAAATATGTCACTAAATTAAATCGTCAAAAATAACAAAAAAAATTTTTTTTTGCCTGTTATTTTAATCAAATTGTATATTACTTGAATATTTCTTAAATGATTGGTGAAATTTCAATAAAAAGAAATTTGAAAATCAATATAAAATTTATTTCATAATATGCACCTTTACATATTTACATTTAAAATATAAATTAGTAAATGTAATGCACGCTGCGACTCTAAACATTATGGTCGCTTAACAAATTAATATAATATAACAGTCAATCAAATAGTGTTCCAGTCACCATTATTCCATCACTATATTATCGTCACTCTATTTTCACGAATAATCCACATGAAAAAATAAGCGCAAGTACCTGAAAATTGAAAAGAAAATTAATTTTTCCTTCATTACTTTTTAGGCAAACTCTTTTTTCGAATTATGTTTTGAACGTAAAATATTAAATTAAAAATTAAACCTATATATAAGTATACATATAATAAATAAAAATTATTAACACAAAAAATAAAAAAGCTCTATCTGAATTATTTAGAAAAAAATATAACCATAATCAATGCCACAATGATGGCCACAGCTCCTGCATAAATTGCATCTTCTCGTAATAAGTCCACTGTTTTGCTATAACACCCATCCATGTACATAGTTGTAGGATTCTGGGAGTACTTGCAGTCTCGTCGCTAAAATATTAAAATAATGTGTAACTATGAATAAATACTGGCAATTGTAAAGAGATTTATACCACACACCATATCTAAGTAACTTTAACGTGCTAATATTTCAATTTTAACGAATGAAACTAGGTATCCAGGATTTTTCCTGGGGAATTTTGGATGCACTGCCGAATTTTAAGTTCATGCTATCATATTTACATATTTACCTTTCCTGGATAAATTTCTTGACAACAGCTTTCAGGAACGTTGTCGTTCCAGTCTTTATAACTTCTGACTCCACAACACTGCAAGTACGTTTGCGTCTCATCCCACGCCCTTGTGTACTCGTGCTTAACCCCGTAGTTGGGGATAGACGCATGCATTTCACGTTCCAGAGTCGTTAGCACCTTCTCCCGAAATACAAAGAGTAGAATCCCTCCAACGAGCATCACCACAAATATAATGAATACTAGAATGTAATACTGCGAAAAAATAAAGTTTCTATATAGCTAATAACTATTATTATTAAACCTCTAACTATAATTGACTGGCTTAAAGACAACGCACAGACAGCATCTGGACCAAATCCAGAAACATGTCTATTAGACTTTAATAGTGCAAAGCTTAAACTTAATACGTCATTTGGTTTGTAAAAGAATTTAGAACAAATTTCCAAACATCAGTAATTACTAGTGACTCACAATAGCTTCTCCTGGGTACCAATTTAAACGGATAATTTAGAATAGATGGACTTCATTAATATATAAGTGTCCCTTACTCGAGAAAATAACTAAAACTACCCTGTTTTCACCCGCGACTCATCTAAATTGGTTCAGCGTATACCATTACAAAAAAACATACAAAAATACAAATTAGGTGCGGCATTACTAAGTCCACTTTTAATTGGAATTTAAACTTGAAAATTGCCAGCAGAGAAGGCAATGTAAGGCTTCATTTGTGTATTATGTTACATAATACAAACATACCGTTAACAACATGCATTTAACTTCTTTAGCTGCTCCACAACAGCCCAGTACGGAGAGGATCATGATAGCAGCGCCCATCACCACAACCACCGCCAGCGACGCGATGAACATGTTGTTGCTCATCAACGTGCTCGGAAACGAGCGGGATGTCCATATCCATACTCCAATCGCTAGTGCTAGCACCCCGCCTACCTATATTAAATTAATTAATTAATTAATTATGCTTTTAAAAGGTAGATAATTTATTAAAAAAATGACATTTGCATATACTTTTACAAGGAGGCACTGTATTTCTTATCTATGCAAGGATTACACTTTTATTATTTGTGCTCAACTGGCACGTTTTGAAGCCAACAAACCTAAGAATTGAATTAAATTACACTTTTTTTTATTTTTTTCGTTCGTTTTAGTACATAACAGACACTATATTTCACTTTAATATGATTTCATAATTGATTGATAGACTTCAAAAAAGGGAACAATGTGGGAGAGTAGATAAGTATTGTAGGTATGAAAAATCAAAACAAAAGCATAATATGTAAAAGCTTAAGTACCTGCAGGTACTTACAAATGTCAACATGTTGACGACGACCAGGGAAACCTTCATGCACCGCCCGCAGGCATCCATCGCGCCACCCATGGCCATCGCCACTCTGAAATTGAATAGTGATTTTAAAATTATTTTTTTGAATATGCATAAAATATTTTTGGCTTTATTCCTATTTATTAAAACAAGTAGTTTTATGAGTTCGCGTACGTTGAGTAGTCCAATAAACATTTTATAGATAATAATTAATCTGGTGTAGGTTTGTTAATATATTGTTTGTTAATAGGTTATATATATTATATCGTTCATTCTTACAAGTTGCAAAAAGCCATATAATTATACTATAACGACATTAAAATAACATAAACCAAAAATTTTGCCATTTTAATTTAATCTTCTTGAAAACTCTAACTCACTGCGTAACCCAACGTTTAATATTTTAGTTTGCTATCAAAACACTGTTAAATATACACGTTTTCACTGTAAAATATTGGGACAAAAATTGTTTTACAACCTGTGAAAAAGGGCTGTTGCGCCGAAAAGTAATAAACACATTTTTTACAATATTTTTGTAACAACAAACATACCTATTGATTTACCTATCGCTGCGAGAAATTTCTTTGAATATTACACTTAAATTACCTTATTATTTTAAATATTTTCTATTAAACTAATCAATCTCGTATGCCATGACATCTTACCTCCAATGGGCTTCACTATATTTATTTTTTCTTTTGGCCAAATTTGGGCCCGCCTTGGGTTTGAAATTGAAGAATTCTTTCATTATTTCAAAGAAATCTTCTATAAATATATATAAGCATTTTTATATCAATAATTTATTGACACAAACTATATTTAGGCAAGACCTATTACTTTTCTGAAAATAACTTGTTGATGTCAAGTAAAACTTTTCAATCTACCCGATTTAAAAATTATCTATACATAATATAAATAAAATTGAAGTGTCTGTTTTTAATTTCAAATTAACAGCTTTTCACTAAATGCATATGAAAGTATATATGTACGATACTAACAAAAAAACCCAATTTTTAAAATCTTTTTCTGTCTATCAGTTTGTTTCGGGTAAGCTCTGAAATGGCCGGACCGATTTTGACGGGACTTTCACTGTCAGATAGCTAATGATGTAAGGAGTAACTAAGGCTACTTTTTAACCGACTTCAAAAAAGGAGGAGGTTACATTTTAGAAATTTTAACTAGCGGAACCCGTGGCTTCGCTGACGATAAACCTAGGGACGAACCCTAACGAAGCGAGGGTGAGTGGCTAGTACTAAAATAAATGTGCACACTTGATAATTGATGATTTAATGCTAATTAGTGATTACTCAGTACGATATGTGAGTTTTTTACAAACGACATCAACCATAACTATTTAACATATTTTTCTAGTTCTCAGATATCCTTGTAAGTTGCAAAGTAATCAACTGCACCTGCACTCGCTATCGCAATTGTACATTCTATACACGTTATTAAAATATATATAAAAGTACAAATACTTATCTTGCATTGCCCAGACCAAATGATTGGAACTAAAAAGTTTAGTTTCTATTTCCAATCAGTTTAGTTCGAGTTCCCTTAATGAATGAGATTAAAGCTTAGCTTATTAAAGCTTCTATGGAATGAAATCCCTACAAGTACTGGAAAATTTGTGATTAAGTTAGGCTAAGTTAGTATCAGGTACCTATTTAAAAAATGTTTCCGTCTAAGTCTGAACTTAACGGATGTGGAGTATAATTAGATACCCACCAACTTATAATGACTGAGTAATCAAAGGTGACATAAAACGACCTAACATCGTGATATTTCATGCAGTAACCTCTTTGTTGTTCATAATAAGTGTGTCACGCGTACGACGTACGCGCGTTATATGTAAGTTACGAAGGCACGCCACTAGACTAGTACACTCAAGTCAAGGTGATACTGTACTGCAAGGCCCATCTAATCCATTCTCTTGATGAACAAGTGAAAGTTGCATCATCTGTAGCATAGTTATAATAATAAAAAATAATAGTTTGAATGTTTTGCTTATTACTAAACCGAAAGCTCATTTAACCAGTACTTAATTAATTAAATTACTCTCCAATCTACTTCAAATCGATCTACAATGAGAACAAATACGAAATTACCTATTTGTTTAATATAAAACGACCGGTAAATTAACACTTTATCGTATTTGTAAACAAACTTGCTTTCCCCAGTCCGGTCCGGCAGTCAGGTTTTCTGTTAAAAACAACTTTCCTGACTTAAAACACCTAACTTAGGAAATACCTAACCTTTTATTGTATTACCTCAGTTTTATCTCAATACGAACTGTAAACAGTTTCACTGAACCATCACTCTCACAATACTATCACGTTTACGTAAATTCCTTGACGTAAATTCATTCACTATGCTCAAGTCAAGCGCGTCCGATGGATGGAAAACAACTGGTTTATATGACCAGTTACACCGACGCCGCCGACGCCCCACCAACTGTCGTGCGAACCTTCAAATATATACATATTTCTAATTTTTATGAGGGCCTAAACGATAGAAATCTATTAACTATAAAACTTTTTGAAATGTGACGGTCGCCTAAAAGTGTATATATAACGAGAGATTGTGAGGCATCGGTATAATATTAGGTACATTTTAAGCTACCAAAGTCTAATTTATTCTAATAGATTATACCTAGCTTCTTTTCTTCAAAATAGTTACACGTATTTTAAGGCAGTGTTAGTCCAGTGGTTACATGCTTGGAAACCGAGTGAAGCGGGTTCAAATCTAAGGACCCGTACCTCTGAACGAGGAGAACGAAAAAACGAATTATTTTCAAAATCCACTTCCACTTGTCTTGCGGTGAAGGAAAACATCGTAACGAAAAAAGCCCGTTTGAGAGAAATTTTTGGAAAGATGTGTGAAGTCCGCCAACCCGCACTCGGGCAGCGTGGTGGGTTATAGCCAGATCCTCGTCGTATTGATGCGCGTACCTCCCGTACGCGCCCAGCAATAGGACGTTAAAAAAGGGCTGAATACATAAATTATATATACATATTTTTTTTATAATTTTTTTTTATTTAAAATCATATTTTATTCGAAATACTTTTAATAGGGACGGACGACCATACCTTCTAATTTAGCCCGTTCCAATATTAGGTGCATATTGGATTGCGCAATACTTTCTAAAAATTATTAACCATTTATCATGATACGTGTAACATAACGTATAAGATGGAATGTTCTACAATTTGTGTCTAAGATTGAACAAACATCAACATCAAGATTAATTATTTTTTTAACATGAAAACACACATTTATCAAATAAATAAATTCTAATTCACTACCCCACATGATGTGGGCACATCACATCACTATCTACGATTTTATCATATACATCACGCGTACATAAGAGATTTCAAATTTATAAGTAAATATGTAAGGGGTAATCGTTGTAACTATGTTTCCAATACATAACTACGAGTTGGTGCTATTCTTACTCCGATAATTAGGTTCATTCTGTTAGAAATCATAAAAACTAAGTCGAACGACAAGAGTAAAATAGTACAGTTTAAAAAAACAACTAGAGAAGTTAAAAAATGAAACAAAGAAATCAATAAATGTTCTTTTATTAGCTTCCAGTTAATAAACGGTTAATTCAACAGAAAATTAGTACAAATATATCGAAAGCCGATGGTCTACTTAAACCGAGGTATCATGAAAATTACTGGTACTTGAGCTTTGGTACTATAAAAATTTAATTTACTTTCCCAAATATATTTGGCAAAAACTACTACTTAAAATACAGATTACAATAGTTTTAAGTTTAAATTGCATTTAAACTCTCAAACATAAGCAGTTGTTGCCAAACTTTTACTACTCTATGGATAGACATCAACAAGTTAAATTAAAAAAAAATGACATGTGTGATTCTCTTTGAATCAAACTCGTATTTGTAAATAAAAGGTGATTTTACATAATACGTTATACAATATTTATAGTATATAAATTAAAAACGCTTCAAACAATATTTCGATAAATCGAAAAATAATAAATATATTACACACTTTGCGCTAAACAACAAATACACTTATACAAGCTACACTACGAGTTACGACGGTTACATACAAGTCGCAAGACACGAATGATAATAAATTAATGAGTTACATCATTTAAAGTTTAGCTTCACCTAACTTTAACATTTAGACTGTAATATGTATTAATGAGACAGTTTACTGCGCAGTCTTCAATAACTACGGTTGATTATTTTAAAACATTCACAAATACTGAACTTTATAGATATAAAATATTTTTGACACAGTAATTGAGCTGATAAAAGGTAAAAGGTAAGTAAAAAAATTTAAAAAAATTAACGGAAGACAAAAATTTAAGATGGAGGTCCAAAAATCATAGGTGCATATACGACCTACGCTACAACAGATCAGTGGTTTTTGTGTTATGATAAAAATATTATATACACATACATATATTTACAAGAATAACTTCAACATACATAGTTTATATTTCCAATTGGAAAATGCTAAGTTTTTTGAACATCGAAGTTAGAGCTTACACCTATTATGTAATAGAATTGAGCTACACTACCATACTTAATATTAAAACATCGATCCCAGTTTTACACTGTTTCAGTTTTACATTGCTGATTCCATATGTTAATGAAAACTTAAGCGATTATTTAACTATAAAAATCATTTTATAAAATGATACTAAATTTCTAAACTTTATCATAAAGTAGGCCGTACTTTTCTTTAAAAATGTAAATAAAAAAAATGCTTTAAATTATCTGTGACAAATTCGTTTTATCATGAGAGAAATCTGCAATATATAACAGTTTTATAGTTGAGTAATATTCTTAGTTACTTATTACAAGTACAACATTTATTTCAACATAGATGTGTTACATGTAATTATTATTAATAGTTAGACGAACAAAATCAGTTATTGTGACTGCACAGTAAATGTTTATTGACTTCACATGTAGGTTAATGTTAGCTTAACACCTCCGCAATAATTAAATTAATTAACAAAATTAGGGTTCTGTGACAATTTTTTAATTATATTTCACTATATTATAAAAAAAATGTAGGATAAACGATAACGATACGATGTACATATGAAAATCGCGAATAAAGTCCAGATTTCTTTGACACCAAAACAGCCGTTCATTGTTAAAGTTAAATTATACATTTTAATCAATGAGATACCAGACATTTATTACAAAAGTTTATTTTTTAAATTTTTTGTAATCAAAATGAACAACACCTACATAATACAATTGCATTTGGTGCGTAATAGCCTGACTGTGGCAGAGACGTGTTGCTAAGTATCGGCAATCCGGGACTAATAAACTTTCGAAGCTGTTTGTTAATTAAATAAGAACTCTATATTAAAAAAGACTCGGTCAAGTTTATTGACTGACGCCAAATATTTTAAAAATATTGCAGTTACTAAATTATCTATGTTCAACGTCAAAATTCACGTTAGACTTAAGACGTACCGTAATACGTACATACCATAATATACTGTATAGAGTATATACACTTCTATATAATTAGCAGAACCGATTAATTTTGAAAATTTTTTAGGTTCAAAAAAATCACAATCGGCCGAACACGTCCGACGAAACTTACAAAAATGAGAGTTAAAATCAATCTAAAATTCAATTTCTTTTTAATGGCTTAAAAGTAAGAACACAGATAACTTCGCCAACATCTGATTGAAGAATACACGATACGTACTAGGCAACGTACGAAAATTAAAGTTTAGATTTTCATGCAATATGAAATGTTGAAACGTCCGTCCCGGGAGGGCGTGGGAGGGGCGTCAGCAGGCGGCGGCGGCGGCGCGCGCCGCGTCGCACCACTACGGCCGCCGCGCGTACACTGAGCCCGCGCCCGCTGCGCCCCCCGCGCCCGCCGCAGCCCCCGCGCCACCTGATGAGCCAGAACTCCCTGCGAATAATATTCATTAACTATATTAACACAGAAAAAATAATAGCAAGGTATGAAAATTCGTCTAGAAACGCAATATTCTTTTTCCGGTACTGCATATCCAGTGAGTATTATATTCTTTATTGCACATATAGAGCCATGCATAGCTCCAAAACCCACTTTACCATTGTCATGGGAGACTTCAACGCGAAACTGGGCAAACGAGAAGGCGATGAGCTGAGAGTGGGGCAATTTAGATTTAAAAGTCGAAACCGGGGTCATTTACCAGCACGTTTTATGGAGAAGGAGGGACTCTTTTTGATGAACTCCTTTTTCAAAAACGAAACCACAGGAAATGGACGTGGATGAGCCCTGATGGTGCAATTAAAAACGAGATAGACTTCATCATGTCAACGAGAAAGCAAATATTCTGCGATGTCTCTGTGAACAATACCTTTAAAACCGGGAGCGATCACCGACTTCTCAGAGGTACACTGAATATTAGCGTAAGGCTCGAACGATCTCGATTGATGAAGTCCACCCTCCGACCAGCGCCACACCAAATCCAAAACCCCGAGAGCTTTCAGTTGGAACTAAAAAACCGTTTCGATTGCCTAAAAAGCGATGTGGACTCTTATAATGATGGGTTTGTGGAAGCTGTCCAATCAACTGGGTCTAAGTACTTGAGATATTCCTCTAGAAATAGACCCAAAAAGATCTCTGATCCTACGTTCGAGCTCATTAAGGAAAGGAGAGAGATGATCTTGCACTCGTCGGATGACGCGTTTAAGTACCGGCAACTTAATAGACAGATTTCGAAGTCCCTAAGACATGACCTTCGCACCTATAATACCGAGCGTATTATAGACGCAATAAAGCGAAACAAAGACTCCAAAGTTTTTGCGAGAAATCTGTCTATTGGAAAAAGCCAGCTCATTGAGCTCATAACGGATGACGGTAGGATCGTCTCATCTAATCCTGAGCTTATGAGAGAGATCAAGAGAATTTATGGGCAGCTATACACATCAACGCGACAACCCATCACTCCGGACAACGACCCGAGGGTCAAACTAACCCAACACTATACCGAAGAGATCCCGGACGTCAGCCTGAGCGAGATTAGAATGGCTCTCAAACAGCTTAAGAACAACAAAGCAGCGGGTGCAGATATAATTACGGCCGAACTTCTAAAGGCGGGTGGAGAACCGATCCTTAGGGCCCTTCAGAAGCTTTTTAATTCCGTCATATGCAAAGGCAAAACCCCACGAGCATGGAGCAGAAGCGTTATGGTACTGTTCTTTAAAAAAGGTGATCATGCCCTTTTTAAGAATTACGGGCCCATAGCGCTTCTAAGCCATTTATAAAAGCTGTTTACGAGAGTTATTACGAACCGTCTTGAAAGCAGGTTTGTCGACTTCCAACCTCCCGAACAAGCTGGCTTCCGCAGAGGCTTTAGTACCGTAGACCACATTCATACGCTGCGGCTGGTTATACAGAAGACCGAGGAGTATAACTTGCCTCTTTGCTTGGCGTTTGTGGAATACGGAAAAGCCTTTGATTCGATCGAGACCAGGGCTGTGCTTCAGTCTCTCCAAAGGTGCCAAATTGACCACCGGTACGTCGAAGTGTTGAAGTGTCTTTACTAAAACGCCACTATGTCAGTCCGACTTCAGGATCAGGGCTCGAGACCGATCCAACTGCAGCGAGGAGTAGGACAAGGCGATGTCATCTCGCCGAAATTGTTTATCGCTGCGAAAAATGAAGATGTCTTCAAGCTCAGGAACTGGTATGGACTGGGCATCAATATCAACGGCGAGTACATCACTCACCTACGATTTGCCGACGATATTGTGGTTATGGCTGTGACCATGGAGGACCTTAGCAAAATTCTCAATGACTTCAATAGTCTCCGAACGAGTTGGTCTAAAAATCAACATGGAAAAGACGAAAATTATGTCAAACGTCCATGTTGCTACCACTCCAGTTTTTATCGGTGACTCTATGCCGAAGTTGTTGACGAGTATGTATACCTAGGACAAACTGTCCAATTAAGAAGATCTAACTTCGAGAAAGAGGTCAATCGGAGGATCAAACTCGGATGGGCAGCGTTCAGGAAGTACGTAACATTTTCTCGTCTTTAATACCGTAGTGTCTCAATACATAAGTCTTCGACCAGTGTGTGTTGCCAGTGATAACATACGGCACAGAGACGTGGCGCTCACGATGGGCCTCATAAGGAGGCTCAAGGGAGCAATGGAGAGGGCTATGCTCGGGGTTTCCCTACGAGATCGACTCAGAAATGAGGAGGTACGCAGAAGGACCAAAGTCACCGACATAGCCCGCCGAATAGCCAAACTCAAGTGGCAGTGGGCGGGGCACATCGCTCGCAGAACGGATGGTCGATGGGGACAAAAAGTTCTCGAGTGGCGGCCACGTACCGGAAGGCGAAGCGTGGGTAGGCCTCCCACAAGGTGGACCGACGACTTGGTCAAAGTCGCTGGAGCCCACTGGATGCGGAGGGCGCAAGATCGGTCGTCGTGGAGATCTTTGGGGGAGGTCTATGTCCAGCAGTGGACGTGTTTTGGCTGAGATGTGATTATTCCATTAAACAAAACCTTTATTAGATATGTTATTAAAACAAACCTTGACTCGGGTATGGTAAGCAGTTAGACTTGAGGACTTCTTCATGATTCCCATATGCACAAAATTTCACTACTACTGTATTTGCTGAAATACCGGTAATTTCCGCTTCGTAGAACTGAAATAAAAAACAAATTTAAAATCCACACTAATAAAATCATTAAATATATTGCGCTACAAAAGCATACATACATTATTATCCTCCCAATAAAGAGCGAGGCATCTATCACCGACTTTCCAATTGATGTCTGCAACGCCGAGCATAGCCCGAGCTTGCTCGTTCACAGCTGCATTTTGAAAACCTAGTAAAGAGCCAGGTAAGAAGGGCCCCCCAGTCCTCATAGTGCTGTATTCTTGAGGCCTCGCCCCATATCCGTATTGCCGTCCACCAAACCCGCCCTGCGCGCCTTGCATATAGTTCATATTTGAATACATTGGATTTTGAGGGTCCATATACCCATTTGGCTGCTGCCGACGTTGAAATTGCTCTTGATATTTTGACATATCATTACTTCTCCTAAAGGGAGGTATGTCTATATTCTGGTTTGGGATGTACTGCTTGGGTGGATAACCCTGTTCTTGGTATTGGTAATTCCTATTGGGTGATATTTCCTCATTTGGACGCGATTGACTTGATAGTAAATTCAAATTGGCTGTAGCATCTACTAAGCTGTCCATTGGGTTGATATTATTGCGATAATTCTGGGATTGATTCAAATTATTGTCATTAAAATTCCCATCATGTCTCATGTTCATTTCAGGAAAGTGACTATGTGAGGGATTGTGGTAAGAATTATTGAAGTGCATGTTCATGTTATTGACTTGTTGCTGTTGTTTATTTTTCTCTTCCAATTTCCTCTGGAACCTTGGTGGCTTTTCATTTTGTGATTGATATTTTCGGTCTTCTCTGTGAGAATAATTGTCATTTGAATAGTTACCTCTATCAGATCTATGTCGGGGACCATCAAATCTAGATCCATGAGGACGCGAATTTTTCGCACCATTCCGATCTCTATTACCGTAACCTCTCTCTCTATCTTCAGAAGGAGTATTATAATCTCGGCGACTGTTCTTGTCTTTTTCTGGTACATTAGGCAATTTGTCTTCCAAAAAGTCAAATAATGACACTTTTCCTGAGGGTTTCACAGGAATTCCATCTTCATCATTATCTTTGTTCCGTCCCTTACGCTTAGGTGCATCTAGGTCTTTTTGCTTCTCTTTACTTCTATTTTCAGAATTATCTCTCTTTTGTAGTATTCTCAAAGCTCTATCAACATTATTCTTAGTATATTTTAAAGCATTTTCAGCTTGTTCCTCTGAAAAACCAGCATCCACAATTTTCTGTACATTTGCATCTAATAAAGGCTTAGTTCCTCCTCCAAACACCTAAAAAACAATGTTTAATGGGTTTAAAACTGCAGAATAAATTATTATTAAATGCACTAACTGCTTACATAATTATTATGAAACATAAATGTAACATAATGACTTTGACTATAAAAAAAAGTTTATGCAGACTTCATATTGCAATAAAATATTTTTTTCAATTTCTATGTTACATCTTTTTAGTAATAGTACATAATATATTTTACCTTTTTTACACCAGACATCCGTTGTGCCTCAGCAATGGCTCCTTTTCTTTGAGCTTCAAATTCAGCATTATCTTGTTTAGCAGCTTCTTGTAAACTCTTAAATTGCTTATCCATAGGGAGTGCTTCTAATCTTTGCCCAAAGGGGATCCATGGTGGCGGACCACCATCTTCACCATCAATTCCACCTAAGGACCAATAAAAAGACTATCATAATTAAATTTAACTAGTTTAAATATGACTAAATAATAATATAGTTTATAATTTCTATAATTTAAAAATTCATCATTTTCCTTTACTCTATTTGAGTAAGTATCTCTCTCTTAATAAGAAAAACTTTTATTAACTTTAATCAATTCTTAAGTTCATCCTTAGCTATGTAAGGAAAAGTTGGAATACTTTAAGAATAATTTAATAAAGACAGGAAGTATACACGAGGGTGCGTTTTTAAGTTAGCGGAATGGGTAGGTAAGTGAGGATATTGAAATAGAGACTAATTAAGTAACTCATTATTAGTATAAATACCAGGTTTGATTGTAATAAGATTATTGGTCTTTCAGCTATCATCAACCAAAGAAATCAATCAGGAAGAAATTGTGAAATATGGAAGAAATCAAATTCCACACTGTTATTTATAACAGAGCAGATTCTTACCAAGCAAGGAAAATCAGTTCAGACCATATAGGACAAGATGTCATCTGTTAATGGGGAATCTTGTCTACAAGAAAATAGTTTACAAGTAGTATACCTTATTTAAGCAAGGCAGGGAGTGGCTTGAAGACGACCCACGGCCATGAAGGCCGAACCCGGTGACCACTTCGGAAATAATTAAAAAAGTCAAAAATCAATCCTAGAAGATGCCTGACTAAAGAAACACCTTGCAGAAATGGAGTATCAGATACAACTCTTGATGTAACTTGGGTCCATCATTATGCTCCTGAGTCTAAACATTATACAGTGGCACAAAAAGGGCACACCACCAACCAGGAAGTTTAAGGTGCCACAATTGGCTAGGGTAATCATGGCAACAGTCTTTTGGGACTCAGAAGGAATCCTATTGATTGATTACAAAGATAAAGTTGTCTCCATAACAAGAAATTACTATGCTTCAATCTAGAGCAATTAAGGAATCTATCAAGAAAAAAAGAAGGGGAAAATTGACCTAAGGTGTCCTCCTTCTGCACAACAATGTGCCTGTTCACAAGAGTTGTGATGGCTGCTCTACAGAAGGTGGACTTCAAATTTTGCCTCACCCACACTGACCTGACATGACCTGACTCCCAATGATTATTACTGTTGCGCGCAACAAGTAATGCTCGGGACATGGTGACGTTACGTACCACTAGCGCCATCTAGTATCGAGTAGCGGAACTAGTAGTCAAGATCATTCTAGAAACTTTGATAATAGAACTTTCCAGAACAATCTCGATCGATCGATCATAGATCGATCGGAGCCGGTATGTACTCGAACATTCTGGAAGTTTCTACAGTCGAAGGTTCTGGAACGATTCGAGGCCCCTATATAAGGCCGGGTATGAGCCGCGACTAGTCAGTACGGAATCAGCGATACAAGCGATAACATCGAAGCGATCTACGAGTGCGATTTAAAGTGATCATAGTGCGATTGTATTTTATAATTTACTGTGTTATTTTGTAATTGGTGTTGGATAATTAAAGTGTCTATTTTTTTAGTAGTTTAATCAGGTGTTTTAATTGTCACAAACCCTAAGTCGTAACATTACCAATGCCAAACTTGAAAATGAACTTTGTGTAAAAAGGGTTTCCAGTGATGAAGAAGTTAAGGATGCAGTTTTGGTATATGTTATAGACAAAGGCAATTATTTTTTTCAATGAAGGTATACATAAGTTAATTAAAATAAGTAAAAGATCCATAAAATGTATTAGCGTAACAGGTGAATATATTGAAAAAGAAAAATAAATTTGGATTTTTATTTCCACTCCTTACCACACCCCATTCAGTGAACTTAAAAACTTATAGATATTATCTATGCGGGGATCCTACATATTATGTAGGATTTAAGTTAAATCCTACATATCCTATTATTACTTTTACAAACCTCTTGTATGGTTTGCGAGGCTCCTATTGAGTTCCCATTTATCAACCATATGAAAAACGCTTCCTCCCAACACTGTAGCAACACTAGGAGTAAGCCACACCACACCATGGCACACTTCAAGATCTTCATTCTTTAGCAATAATTTTGTTCCTGGTGGAGTGTTGACATTAAGACCGGAAATATGACTTGTTTCTAAGCCCGTACATGTCGATTTTCCATCATGTAAAGTGAGCTTCAGCATTCGTGGAGCAGATGTAGACTCTTCATTGGCTTTAGGAGCAGACACATTTCTAATTTTTTGAATTTGTACAACTATTGGTTTCTCTAATTTGGTTGGGTCCTTTGTAAAGTCTTCAGGAAAGGCGGCTTCACCAATATCTCTCAAATCAAACTATAATAAATTAGACAGTTACAGTTCATTAAAAATAGCATTATTAAATTCTCGAAGAAAAGAGAAATAAACATTTTAAAATGAACGATTTAAAATACTTACATCTAAAGCCCTTCTGCTAAGTATATTTGGGTCTTGTATTTGACCATTTTCGCTAATAATATCGATACCATCTTGACTCAAGTGCCTAAAAAATTAACGAAATATTACACTTGTGAAATAAATTATAAGTTTCATATTTTAAATTCCATGTGTTTACTCACCATCCCAAATCCATTAAACTATCTTTGAGTGTCATGTTTTCATTTAAATTAAATATATATCACAAAATTAACGAAATTGATAAATAAAACCGTACAGACACACCGTATCCCACTTGTCCATTTGTCAAACTTTTTGATTGATGCAGTGCAGATTACAGCATAATTAATTTATAGTAAAACAGACAAGAAATCGTGAATAATTTTGTCTGATCTGATACCTGTGTAATGTATTTTGAAAACAGAATTATTAAGGTTAATTAAGTTAAACCCTAATAATATAATATAATACTTATAATATACCCAATATTTAAATTTTAATATGTAAAAACATTGTTTTATTGGATTATTCATGTTGACTAGTTTAATCTGTATGCTGTACAGACTACAGAGCACTGACCTCTATAATACCACTGGACAGGCTGTTCCAAGCGTATGACAGCAATTTTTTTGTGTCCATTTGAAGCGCCACTAGCGAGAGTCCCGAGAACTAATTCTTATGTATATTGCAAATGACAGCGAGAAGTGTTTGTTTACTGTAAAGTAATTTTGCATTTTCGTTGTTAATATAACATAAGTAGTAATTATGATGATACGGTTATTGATTAATAAAAATAAAAATCTTTATATCGACATCATTAGTTTTAGTACCACAAACTCTCGCTACGTCCGACAGCGGCGGACAGCGCCAAAATGGCGAATATCAAGCAGCCACAAAAGCACGTTGACAACAGCCAGCTTATTACACCTTCCTAAATTTAGTGTTCTAAATGATTTAGTTACTAAATTCAGGAAAGTGTAATCGCATTTAGCAAGTTAGAATCCTAAAAAGTAACCTAATTAGGAAGAAGTATGGTTGCTAAATTCCGTCGACCTTAATAATCTGTGGACAGCAAGTATTTTTGGTTTATTATTTCTATGATTTTTGTTCTGGACTCCAAAGAGAGTACATTTATTATTGTTATAATAAACGTGACGACTGCGTAGTGCGTGTGCACATGTTATTAAAATTTTTTAAAAATTAAATGTTATTTTGTTAAAGTGCAACGAGTTTAATGGCAAAGGAAAGAGAGATCCTAATTAATATTATTCAATTATATAAAGATATGCCATATCTTTTGAATAAAAACGATAAAAACATATCTTTGGAATAAAATCGATAAAAATTATTATTATAGTTAATGAAAACGTTATATAATATAGTAATATACTCTATGGTTGCACTCGTAGTAACTTATACTTAATCTGTAAATTCGTCTATGGTTACTAAATTTAGGATAGTGTAATCAAAAACATCATTTTGCTTTCCTTTCCTAAATCCTAATTAGGACGACTAAATTTAGGAAGGTGTAATAAGGCCTATAATTATAGAGGTCAGTGCTACAGAGGTAAGTTCCCAGTATATTATCTATACTCTTTGGAGGTAAGTCATCGTCAAAGGCAGTATATTATCTATACAGTATACTCTTTGTCTTTGGTGCGAATGGAACCTGTTCTCATTGTAATTCAAGTGATGGAACTGTGGAGCATGTTATCTTTGATTGTCAAAAATTTTTGATTGACAGACTAGTGTTGGCCAGTGAACTCAGTGATGTTGAAAATAAGTGTGATTTATTGTCCCGCCCGCCGCCATTAAAACAATTGTTACAAGACGAACTTACTTATAAGCACATCTACAAATACATAAAGAATACAATTAAAACAATTTAATGGGATGTGCTCATAGACATATTATTACGTATACGAATAAATAAGAGTTGACCTAAAGGTTGTAATTACCAGGTCAAAAAATCCCAAAAAAAAAAAAAAATTTGTCTTTGGTCAAAGGTCAATGAACTGTTGACTACGTTAGCAGTTTTTTTTATAACATTTGATAATTTTAATCTTTTTATCTAGTTGGCGATAACTTTAAACTTTTATTAACATTATTATTATACACCTATAGACCTCGACAAAGATTATATTAAAAATGTCTTCGGTAAGGTTAATATTTATAAAATTTTGTTAATTGTTTATATGTATAACAATATACTACTGTAGTTCTAGTAGTTCACTCCTTTCTTTTACTTCATAATATATATATTTTTATTATTTATTACAGACGCATATATTTAATGTTGAAATGACGTGTGAAGGATGCTCTGGAGCTGTTGAAAGAGTACTTAACAGATTAAAAGGTCAAGGTGTAGAAAATATATCAATATCTCTACCAGAACAAAAGGTTACTGTTACATCTTCTCTTAGTGCAGACCAATTGCTAGAAGTCATTAAAAAGACTGGAAAGAAAACTTCTTATGTCGGTACACAATAGACTTGTTATTAATAGTAAATTATGGTAAAGTTAAATTTTGTGGGTTGGTAAAGTAAGGAAAGTTAATTTTTTGTTAATTTCTTTATACATGTTTTGAAGCTGTGAAATTAAAAATTACCTAATATCGTGTTATTTTATACTTCTATTGTTGATGCAGCTAAATCTTATAATATTATAATTGTATATAAAAATAATATGTACATCTTTATAAATATTTAAGCCAGTATTTGTGAATAAATAATTTATTTTTAAAATATGTCTTTTCAATTAAAGTATTGCAAAATAATCTAGTCATTCCTGGTTATAACACCTTCTAAAGTATTAAGTCTTAAATCCACAAGATCAACTGCTTCATGAAGTGCATTCAAATGGTCTACAATAGCATTGACAGTAGGTAGCACATCCGCACAATCACATTCCTTTATTCTATTCTGTCCACTTGTGAAAGTCTTATTCAGTTTCATTTTCTTTCTGAATGGTTCATTCAAGTCTTTCTGATTTGGTTTTAAAGTTTTGAAGCCACTGTTAATAGGAAAATTTCTTTTTCGACCTACCCATTCTATAGTACCACTTGTATAACAAACATCATTGTCCCCTAATTTAATCATACCAAATATGTCTTCTTCATTTTTTTCAACACCCATGGATCGGTTTATCATTGTTGGTATAGTATAAGTAGCTGGACTAGGTGGAGTACGAGGGATGTGACTTATGTGCCCTACATTGTATGATGAGCAATCAACAGATTGACATTCTCTGTGAGGCTCAGATAGTGTTTGATTATAGACTCTTTGGGAACCATCAATGGGCAAAGAAGATGGTTGAACTGATCCTTGATTTTCACTTTGTTGTTGTAAACCTATCATTGTACTGTTTGCATTAGGATGATTACTTTGGAAACTTGAATTTCTTACAGAATCTTCAGTCATTTCTGGATTATCAACATGCTCAAATGTTATGACTGGATACTTTGTACTATGGTAGCACTGATACCAAATCTTCACACCCTAATAGGTGGATTAATACTATTAGTTTCACTCTCTTTTATATCTAAGATATGCTCAACATACATTGTGATTGTACACAACTATGATTACATTTCTCCCTGAACTCAAGTTTTTGAATAGTTATATTATATTTTGTTTCAATATTTCTCATTAATTCACCCTGAATAAAAGTAGTGTATAAATATATAAATGTTTATATAAACTCAATTAGCTTTTAAATAGTAAATACAAAAATCTACATTTCACCAAAAGCTATTACAATCTTTTTTTTATAATTTGTTGCTTTTTTGTTGCACTAACTTTAGAAGTTTTAGACCTTGAAGTAGACATTTCATTTTGTTCATCATTTTCTTTAGTATCAGTTCCTAATTCAGTAAAATTTGTTCTCCAAATAAACACCTAAAAAAAAGTTAAAGAACATAATGATAATTGTTAATAAGTTTAGAACATTAAGTAAATGGGTGTGAAATGTGTAATAATTAAAACAGATGGTACCCTTAAAATGTAAACAATACAAAAAAATTACCGATTTATCATCACCAGCTGATGCAAAGCCCAATCCACTTGGAGAAAAAGCAACAGCATTTACAGAACCACTATGACCACTCAGTGTAAATATTGGATGGCCTTCCAGCAAATCTAAAATCTAATAATAGAAATCCATTTTGTAGCAATTTTTACAGTAGAAAAAAACAACTTAATCAAAACTACTACCTTCATTTTGCCATCTTTACTAGAAGTCAATATATAACTCCCACTTGGGTGGAACGCTAATTGAGTTACTGCATCACTATGTATACTGAAATAAAAAGCATATATATTATTAGTTATTCAAAACAAAATATTTCTTACTTAAT
Source organism: Boloria euphrosyne (assembly GCA_951802675.2). Taxonomy (NCBI): domain Eukaryota; kingdom Metazoa; phylum Arthropoda; class Insecta; order Lepidoptera; family Nymphalidae; genus Boloria; species Boloria euphrosyne. The sequence goes on along the minus strand of OX637875.1, from coordinate 11,710,415 downwards.
TATGCAATAGAAAGATTAAAAAATAATCTCTGCACCTATAATATTGAACTAGGTTATGAGTCCTTATATCATATAGTTTCACATTTCCATGAGAAGTTCCAATAGCTATGTAGCAACTGGATGGATGCCAGGCCAGATGGAGTCCATAACCTTTTTGATCTTTATAGGTATGTATGCATTCACCACTATCAGGATTCCAAATCTTAGTGGTCTTGTCATCAGAACAGGAGGCTAATATGGATCCATCATGTGACATGCAAGCTCTTCGTACCCAATTTGTATGCCCCACAAACGATGCTAAAAATTTATGTTTATCACTGGACCAAATTTTTACAATTTTATCATCTGATGCAGTTATTATCTAAAAAATAAAAACATTCTATGAACTATTACTTATATTTTTGGTTTTCTTTTAAATATGTTTCAAATAATTTAAATTTATATATAGTTCTTAATTAAATAAAACACAAACCTTGGATCCATCGTGACTAAACTGAACAGAACGTACAGTTTGAGAATGAGCTTTAAACATTCCTATGCTACCTGTAACAGTAGGCACCCACACTCTTACGGTTTTATCACGAGATGCAGAAGCCATATGCTTTCCTGATGGAGAAAATGTTACGTCCATCACAGCTTCATCATGACCTTGGAATCTGTAGCTCCTCATGGTACCACGCAGATCCCATAGCTTTAAAATACATATTATATTTTAAAAACAATTTTAAGAAATTAGTGGACCACATTCTCATATAATAAATAAACTTACTAAAACACTATTATCCAATGAACTACTTGCTAATTGCTTTTCATTAGGATTATAAAATAACGCTGTAACACTATTACGATGTCCTTTTAAATGTTTTTCTAATGACGGTTCGAGGTTTGTATAATTATTCTCCATTTGTACGTTATTAGACTGATGTGGGCCTATTTTTAACATAAATCCTAGTATTTAACATATATCATATTATTTAGAATTATAACAACTTATATTACGATTTACGAACTCGCTAGTTTTTAAATATTCAAATTTTGAATAACAATCAATTCAAAAGTTCAAAACATTAGAGACACGAATATCATAGACAAATGTGAAATGTCAAATCACTAATGAGTAATGACTTATGACAATAGGTAATAAAAAAACTTCAGAATTCAGTTACAAACATGTAGAGCCCCCGCAAACAGCGGACTTTCGATCGGCCGATAGTTTGGTTGGGTTTGGCTAAAATAATATAACGTAGTAATCTTGCGGTGGGATCCTAGCACATAAGCTTGACATTCCGGTGTCAATACTCGAAAAAAACTCAAAGTCTGGTTGACTGAATTGATTAAGCAGTCGGCTGATAGTTAGCCGACTGTTTAGTTTGAAGGCAATGGTATAGTACATCAAACTTTTGAGTCGGTTGTACCAAATTATTCTAATGTACGCACTTCCATACATCTCCATACTGATTAAGCAACCCAACCACCCAATTACCAAACTATCGGCCGATCGAAAGTCCGCAGCTTGCTGGGGCTCTTATAATATCATAGTTATAACAAGAATGACTATTTTTGATTTATGAAAATTTATTATGAAAATTTATTATGATATTTTTGAAATAAAATCTTCATTCTATTTGATCGGAGAAAAGTAAAAATTCGAAATTATGATATCGACTAGTTTCAGTATGTATCTGTATTATATCTTATCTATCTGTATTATATCTTATTCTGTATTATGTCCTTTTCCTATACTGATTAGTGATTGCAAAAAAAAAAATTGTTTATGGAAAGATTTTCCGATTCATATTGTGCCACACGAGGTATTTCTTGTGTTTTGAAATTTATTTTGGTAAAATATTTGCAATTTTGTTACAATATATCAAAGTATTGATTCTAATTTGAGAACTGACTAATAAAAGACTCTTTAAAGTTTCTTATTGTGTGATAAAATATTTTTATGAGTTGTTGTTCATAACTAACACCGGGTGCATGCCATTTATAAATGTTCTTTTGAGTTTATTCAATAAACCTTGAAATTTTTTTCAATTTACTTTCAGCACGTAACGTGTATAATATGGAATAAAATATTATTCTATGGGGATAACTTTTAAAACATTCGTAGGTAAGTTATAAACAATTTTGCCTTTTTTGTAAAACATATTATTTATATTTTCCCACTAATTAAATATTATATACTGAGAAAAGAAACATTTTTATCTTACCTCAGCTTTAATTTAAATAATAAGCAAAAATTTTAATAATGTATTTATGAAAACAAAACAAAAGTAATTTTTGTGTTTTCCTTGTTAGCAAACCCAAGCTACAATGAATGCCGGAGCGTTTGGTGATAGGGAGGTGGCTCTCATTGCGGATGAGCTTAGCCGAGCCGTAGAACTTACTCTTAATCCTACTGTAGCACACGATGACAGAAAACAAGCCTATACTGCCTGTGAGAGGTAAGTAAAGTACTGTCATTAATAATATTACTTTGGTAATAAATTTTAATATTTCATCATTCCTACAGTTTCAAGGAAAATTCACCATGGTGTGCTCAAGCTGGATTGCTTCTGGCTAGTGGAGCTCAGTATTCACCAGTAGTTAAACATTTTGGTCTACAGTTAATGGAACACACAGTAAAGTATAGATGGACCCAAATAACTCAAGCTGAAAAAATATTTATTAAGGTAACAAATTTATTTTTCTAAAAAAAAAATTAATGGTTACCCGATTATGTGCTAGAGATTGACAACACAATACATCAAATATGTGTTTTGACTGTTCTCTTTGTAAGCTGGAAAAGGGATATATATTTATTTGAGATGTCTTTTTCAGGAAAATGCAATGAAGCTCTTGTTTATGGGTGGCTGGGAAACAGGTCACTTAAATGATGCATTGGCTCGTGTTATAGTAGAGATGATTAAAAGAGAATGGCCTCAACAGTGGCCAACTTTGCTGGCTGAGCTTAGTGATGCTTGCAGCCAAGGACATTTGCATACTCAAATTGTGTTGCATGTGTTTTTAAGGCTGGTGGAAGATGTTGCAACATTACAGGTTAGTAGTATTTTGTATATGAATACCAATCGAAATAAAAGACTAGAGAATACACTCAACTACATCTGTATAAAAGTTTTCAAAAAAATTTTGCAGAGGTGACAAGTTCTATAAAAAATTAAGATTATTTCAATTAAAGAAATAAAAATGTTGCTTGAATTCTTCCCTCTTTACTAAACATAATTATTTATTTGTCATTGAATACATTAAAATTGATGTGATCAATCATGAATGCAATTTGATGATATCATGTAATGTCAGTCAAATGACCTGATGATAAAAATGTAATTAGAAATGTTATATTTACAAAATTTGCAATAATTTAATAGAGTAATTTGCTATAAATTCATTTTACTAGGAGTGAACTGCAAAAGCAGTAAATTTTTAACAATGCAATTTTAAATTATTAAATTATAAAACTTAGACACTGGAGCAGCATCAACGTCGTAAAGACATACACCAAGCATTAACAAGCAACATGGCAGAGATTTTTGCGTTTTTCATGCGTCTTATTGAGATGCATGTACAAGAATTTAGAGAAAAAACAGCCGCTGGAGATTATACTGGAGCAGCAAGCAATGGGCGAGTCGTTCAGGTAATTGTGTAAAATAGAATTTACAGTGTAACATTAAATTGACCCATAACTAAATTGGTAAATAAAATAACTTCAGTGTTAACTAAAGTCACCGTAAAATTTTTAAATATAAAAGTGAAACTATCAAATTGTGGAATGGCATGTGATAGAACGCACTTCATGTAGTGATTGGCTGTTTAAAAGTTCTAGTTGCTCATGGTACTCACTGACCGCCGCCACAGCAACGTAGTGCGTTGTAGTATTTTTTTTAATGTTGGGATATGTTGTCATGTTCAAAAGCTTTAAGTTATTTTCAACACTAAATCGATTCGTAATCATTAAACCACTATTTGTTTATATTTGAAAACAAATAATATAGCGATAGGTTCAACCAATCAGTGAGAGGTGCATAACTGCGAAATTATAATCTAACGGTATTTATAATTTTACGGTGACATATACAAATGTTCTAGCTAAAGCTTATCATGACAAAATACTAAAAAAGCATAATTAGAATTTAAATATTGAATGTCTTAACTGGCCAGAGAACTTATTATTTTTAGGTAAAATAAGGATAACTAACATACTTTTTTATTGCACAATGATAGTTATAGCAATAGATTTCCACATAAATAAGATATATACAGCAACCTTTTCATGATAACATATCATTTATATTTCATGAAATCATTACGCATTTGCCTTAAATTGCCTGTAGGCTGTATATCATCTACATGTAGTACTTGTACTATAATCATACTTATATAAATTAAAAGTGCTTTTAAGAAGGGCAGTCAAGCCAATAATATAAAAGTGAAGTGTGTAAAGTTGTGTGTAAGTTACATTTTTATATCATATGAAATTCATTTATTTATTTTGTCACATGTACATATTGTAAGGTATTGTTAAGCTATTATTTATTGATAGTAAAATTCGAACAGAGCGAAAACGCGCGCAAAAGTATCCAACCGATCTGTCAAAATCACTAGTGCCGTGACGCGCCGTGTCAGAGTCGACGCTAGGGTTGTACCATCTCGATTCTTGGTTAACAATATTTATAAATTATATATTATGTGTAGTGTATTAACTATCTGGTATCCATAACACAAGCTTCGTAGCTTACCACGAAACTAGATGGTGCTGTGTGTAATATTGTTTCAACATATTTATTTATTTATTTCAGGTGGTGTTGTTAACCTTGACAGGATTTGTGGAATGGGTGTCAACAAATCACATTGTGGTGAACAATGGTCGCCTCTTACAAATCCTTTGCATTCTCCTGAGTGATGATGTTTTTCAACAAGCAGCTGCTGAGTGTTTATTACAAATTGTTAATAGGAAAGGCTCTGTAAGTTTATTTTTAACTTATTATACTATCATTTCGGATTTTGTAGCTGTTACACCTTGCCTTTGAGACCTCTAAAGTCTTAATGTCGCCTGTTTGCTGTAAAGCATTCAAAACATCGGGAACCAAAAATCGAAATAAATCCGCAACAAAATCCTTTTTTTTTTAATGTTTTTTATTTACTGTGCTAATTTTTTCTTTTTGTAACACTTCATATTTTTATTTTATAATTACCATAATAAAATTGAGTACTATATTTTACTATTAATAATTCTCACATTGTATAAATGACTAGCCATAGCCGCTCGGGTTCGTTTGTTTTAAATCCATATTATTTGTCGAGATGATTTTCAGTTTATTATTTACAGAGAAACACAATAAAGCATTTTTGCTGTCTTTGTAGTTTAGAATAGATATAGACGTGCACAAACAATTTTCTTACAGACTAAGGAACGTAAACCTCTCATGATACTGTGCAGTGAAGACGCTATCTCGTGTATCCACCGCGCTGCACTACAAAGCATCAACACACTCGACGAGCCTCATTACACATTCCTCAAGAAACTTGCACAGGTGAGGCTTCATAAAAATTAAATAATATGTATATTTTGTGTATTAAATTAATAAACACATTTATATGTATTATTTTTAAATCTACACTACATTGCATGTGTACTATAAGTAATGATTTCGTCATACATATTGTTGCCCGTATAACATTAAATTATGAATCATTATAAACCATTAACGTTTCAGGTAAAATTGGCCAAAATTCCCCTCAAATTATATTTGATTATAATTTATTTTCCTACTTATAAGAAGACACAAGTTATTATTTAATTTTTATTTAATGTAAATGCTTACTTATAACGTTACAAAGAGCTATAGTTCAGTAGGAATAATCTCCGAAATTTGTGATCTAAAAAAATTACTGCTGATAGCTATAGGTTATTACTTTTTATTATTGTGTTTACTTATTAAAATAAATTTTTAACAATTATATTAAAATTTGTTTAATGTATTTTCTACTATTAAATCATTAAAACATATCATTTAATAAAATTACTGTTAAGCGGACAACAGCCAGCATTTTATTAACTAAATGAAGGCAAGTTATTTTAAGTAATTTTGAAAAAGAGAACATAGTCGTGTATTGTGTTGTGCCAGGTGGTGGCGGGCCTGGCGGCGCAGGCGGCGTCGATGTGGAGCTGCGCGCAGAACGCGGAGGCGTGGCTGCCGCTGCTGCTGGAGAGCGCGCTGCTGCTGACGGAGCACGCGTCGCTGTCGCTGGCGCACGCCGCCAACGCCGCGTGGCTGTCGCTGCTCAAGCACGAGGCGGCGGCGCGCGCGCCCGCGCTGCAGGCCGCGCTGCCGCGCTGGCTCACCGCCGCCGCGCCCAAGCTGCTCAAGGTGACGCGCACATACACACACACATACACACACACACACACACACCGAACACGTATAGCCTGTCTAATCTAAAATGACGCAAGCGCCCAAATGCATTTATGCACACAACCTTTAAAATGTAGACAAAATACATATTCGATTGTAATTGATCATTCAGTTGCAGTAGACCGTATTTGCTGTTCCTGGATTTATTGATATTTGCACTTGCACATCTAAATCAAATAATTAAGTAGCCGCGGCGTCATTTTAGATTAGACAAGCTATACACATGCACATCACACGCGCGCACGCATTAATGCACAGACGCACACACATACACACACCACATACATACACGCACATACACATACTGACCTTCAAGTCTGTACATTATTAATGTTCAGTAAAAAAATGTGATAATTTAGATTATCATTAGAGAGAGATTACTATAATTAATTATAGTTTGCTATACCATTTATTTATTTGTGAAACAAAAAGTTTTCAAATACTTATTAAAAAAAAACATTATATGCAGTGATTCAAATGCCGTGCGATATTTTTTCTCATTTGAAATATTTTCTTGGTACTTACTGATAGTTTTATCAACTAATGTTAATTTATTTTACATGTTTGCTAATATTGACGTAACAGGTAACGTACCCGTCGTCGCGCACCAGCGGCGCACACGACGCGGTGGCGTACGCGTGCATGGACTTTGACTGTGAACAAGACTTCACGAACTTCTTCATTCGGTTTCGATCGGAGACGCTAGAAACTTTCAAGTGAGATATGAAGTGACTATTGTTATTTTGCCTTGCTCTGTAATATTTATTATTTTTTTTCAATAATTTGTATTATTTGAAATAGAAAAGATGTCAATGGAATAATTTATATATAAAATAAATTTAGTTTTCTAAAAATAATATTAAAAATAATATACTACAGATTATATATTTGCTATTGGCAATCATAAATTTCAGAATTTTAGAACATTTTAGTTATTATTTTACTGTAAATCTTTGCAGATTTTGTATGTCTGCAGCTCCAATAGTAACTTGGTCATATGTTGAACAATGGACACATACAGCTTTGGACAAAGCCGACTCTTTTCCAGTACAACTTGATTGCAACCATCCATTGTATGTAGAATGGGAGGCCGTAGCTCAGGTATAATAATATTTAAATCATATTTGTTACCATTTTAAATAAAAATCAATGAAATCAAATAATTATTTATTTAAATAGTAACTATTTTTATGAATACAAAAATTGATCCTCCTCCTTCACACAGACGGACCAAATGATAGCGTGATTTAATGGGGTATTACAACAATTTTTGAATAGTCTCAATTAGATTCTATAGTGTTAATAAACCACTAAAAAATACCAAATTTTTATTCAGTCATTTTTATGACGTAATAAAGTGGTGTCTACTATTTCATGATGTTTTAAAACAGATTAAAAAAACTGAAATTTAATTTTAAAAATTTATTTTATTACTTTATTAATTAAAACCAGCATTTTTCAAATCCTTTTTGCCTAAGCTCTCTTAATAATATAGTTTTAGATTGTTTTTCATATGCAGTAAAATACCCTATTGATTCTCCTTCACACAAACGGACCGAATGATAGCATGATTTAATTCACCTCTAGCGAGGAAAGTGCTAAACGCTCCACCAAACTAGATAGTTGTGCGTGTAATAATGTGTGAACATATTGGGAGCCAGGTGCTGGACGTGGTGCTGTCGCGGCTGCTGCAGGCGGAGCCGCGGCCGGGCGTGGCGGGCGGCCTGCGCCTGCTGCAGCGCTGCGTGGGCGTGGCGCCGCGCTCGCCGCTCGCGCTGTCGCTGCTGCTCTCCTTCATCTCCGCGCTCTTCGTGTTCCTCAGCTGCGCCTACAGCCAGCTCGCGGGTATGTGCGCTCCGATATGTGCGCTGCTATGTGGCTTTTTAGATCATTTGGATTGTTATCAATTATTCTAATTAAAACTACTTCTAATCGTTTGAAAAGTTTATTTAAAATGAATGGATTTAGCATATTAGGTATATATTATTTGTTAACCAATAATCATTTAATAAAGTAATTACATTTTGAGTAACTAGAGATTTTTCAGCAAAAAAAATATTTTTATAGAATAAAACGCTAAATATGAATAATAAAATCAGTAGAGTCTGTACATTGTCATTGATCAATCTATCTGTCTATCTGTGACCACATCACGAGAAAACCATGACTGATTTTGATGTTTCATATCATGACAGCTGGTTATTCGAGTCATCCTATACTTTTTACTCCGAGAAAATATCTCATATCATCCTGGGTGGGGTGAGGGTGAGTCAATCTAGTATGAAATATAACTAAAGACTGGCATATTGGCAGGTCCCGGCGTGGGGTCTGCGGGCGCCGAGCTGCTGCCGCGCGTGCTGGACAAGATCTTCGCGGCGCTGGTGTTCGAGGGGACGCCGCCCGAGGACCGCTCCAGTCGCAACGTCAAGAACGTCAGGCGGCACGCCGCCGGCCTGCTCGTCAAGCTTGGCTCTAAGGTACCTTTATTGCATTGGCTATCAATATTTTCCTATTATTCATTTAGAATTTTTTTTTTGTAACTGACTATGTCAATAATCAAATCTGTAATTGATATTTAGAAACCTAATTGTTGTATGTTGTTTCAAACTAAAACTTTGTATGTATCTGTAATTTTGATGATTATGCTGTAATTTGGTGTCTAGGAACTGATCTGCTAATGGACGCTATTAGTAAACCTGTCGAGTTTTGTCTCACGCGTTTCGTTTTGATTATACATTTCAATATGTGAAAGCATATATTTAAGTTCTTTGAAACCATATTAATGAATTACTTTTAACTATGTTTATTTTGCAGTATCCATTGCTCTTGCTGCCAGTATTCGGGCGCCTGCACGAACTATGTCAAAATGCCTTATCTCGACCTGACCTCAGTGCGGTTGAAAGTGTCACAATACAGGAGGCGCTACTTCTAGTTTCTAATCACTTCTGCTGCTATGAAAGACAAAGCGCTCTTGTAGCACAGGTAATAAATTATATTTTTTGTAAACTTTGTCTAGTTACTACTTATGTGTTCTTTTAGGATATTAGTTATTAAAATATTTATCAGTACTTGTTATCATACGTTACTATTAGGATATATTTTTTTATAACTCGTAAGTATTATATGATATGATATTGTTTGCATGTAGGTTCTCGGCGACTGCAGAGAGCGTTGGGCGGAGCTGACGCCGCACCTGCAGTCGGCGGCGGGGCTGGCGCGGCTGGTGGGGCTGGACGCGCCGCCCAGCGACGCGGACGACGAGCGGGCGCGCGCGCGCCGCACGCTGCTGCACGCGGTCACGCTCACGCTGGGCGTGGTGAAGCGCGTGCAGGTGCCCGCCGACCCCGACAAGGCGGCGCGCGGCGGGTTCGGCGCCGGCGTCACGCCCGCCGGCCACCCCGTGTGGCGCAGCCCGTGCGCCGCGCACGTGCTGCCGCTGCTGCCCGCCGCGCTGGCGCTGGCGCGCGCGCTGCACGAGCTGCACGCGCCCGCCGCCGCCGCGCTGCGCCACGCCGGCCACGCGCGCGCGCTGCAGCCGCCGCCCGCCGAGCGCCGCAACCTGCTGGCGCTGCGCGACGACGCGACCGCCACCGCGCCGCCGCACCCCGCCGACCGCATGCTCAACCTCCTCCACACGCTACACGAGAATGTAACCTATATTTTATTGTGTCAGTTATAATTTACACTAGAAGTTTTTTTTAAATAGGATACAATAAGTAGTATGACAAATCTCAAAGCTTAAAATCGAGTGTGTTTTAATAGCACGTTTTTCTTAATTTAAATAAGTACGTTAATTATATGAGACACTGATGAAATAATTTTCAATCATACCTTTGGTACTTTTCAAATAAAATGGCTGTAATACAGGACACTATGAATTTGTATTGATTTAGGCTTAAAAACAAAACTGTGTGTGTGTGTGTGCAGGTGTGCCAGCTGGTGGGCGCGGCGGCGGCGTCGCTGGGGCGCGAGCTGTTCGCGGCGGCGGGGCTGGCGCGCGCGCTGGCGGCCGCGCTGCTGGCGCCGCTGCCGGACCACTGGCTGCGGCGCGTGCTGCGCGCGGCGCTGCGCCCGCTGCTGGCGCACTGCCCGCCCGCGCACTACCGCGACGTCGCGCTGCCGCTCGTGCAGCACCTCGCGCCGCTTAGTTAGTACTTACTACTTAACAAATAGTAACACTATCTTGCTTCTGTCTTCAGTACTACTTTTTTACTTAGTATTGTAGCAATTTTGGTTCCTCACGCTTCTAATGCTTTATGTTTGTGATCATGCCCACCGTTGTAGATGTCTGTAAAGTTATTAATTAATTTTATTTAATCTTTATATTTTTAATTTATTAATTTTCTTAGCTCTATAAAGTATTTGTAAGTGACAAGTAACGGTATTCACCAGCTAGTTGAGGATTTATAGTGCATGTTTAACGTATTTTAAAAAACATAAAAATAATACACATTAATTCTAATAGTTTTTTTCTTAATAACCAAAGTAAATGATTACTTACCTAACTTCCACATTTTCAATTCTAGTGCTCCTCCATCTTAACCAACGCTGGGAATATGTTACATCATTATACGAATCTGGCAAGCTCGAAGAAGAGGGTGGCAGTGAATCTCAAGAGGTCCTTGAGGACATACTCGTCAGACACCTCAGTAGGGATCACCTTGATTTGCTCAAGGTAAAATTAAATATTTTTTAAATTATTGTATTTTAATAGAGTGCACTATTGAAATTCATAAATAATTTTTTTTTTTTATTTTCACATGCGTTGCACATGCTGTTATACTTATGTGCATTTTTAAGTTTCTAGCAGTAGCCTATGTGTTGCTCCACGTTATAGTCAACCTCTGTACTATATTTTAATTCATAGCTTTTTTGCTGAATTCCATTGTGAATTTTTAAAATTTTGAATTCCAGTATGATGAAGTAATAAAAGTAAAAACTCACTTTTAAATAGTACTAGCTACTTACTCCTACTACCTAGTGAAAAACAAATCTGTCCCATTGGGATATCCTAGGACCAAATTTCCCAGATCTGTTTAGCCGTTTTGGTGAGAATGAGTCATGCAGCCTTTATATTATAATATTAATCGCCTTTATATTATAATGTGATCGCCTCCAGGCTATTTAAACTTATAGAATTATTGTTACTTGTATTTTAATTTAAAAAAGAAAACAAAAAAAAATAGTCCCGCTGAGTTTCTTTCTTTTTCTGTTTTGTTCTTCTCAGGTCAGCGGCTTCTTTCCGGACTGGTAGTAGACTCGTGACGTTCAGTAGAAAATTGTAATAATTTTATGCTGAATGAAATATTTTGAATTTGAATATGAATTTTATTTTTAATTTCATGAATAATTTTTTTTTTAATTTACATTCATTGTAAAATTTTATTGGAAATTACAAGTAAACTTAACTATATATACAAAGCAAATGTACACTTAATTATTACTGTACAAGTCGTGTCCGCGTGGAATAGTGGCAAGAATGCTAGCTGCATTCCCCCGTTGAATGGCAATGCCGATTCTTTGGGTGAAAAATGAGCCAGCTATTGTGATTAATATGAATTGTGATTCAACTTGGCGGTTGTAACCCCCAGGTGTGCCTAGTAGAAGGTGCAGCGATAGCCACGGAGACTGCAACGGAGATGGAGGAGGAGAGCGCGCCGGCGCCGTCGCGCGCGCCCGAGCAGGTCTCCGAGCTGGGCGCCATCATACTCGCCGACCCCGTCGCCGGCCCCGCCGTCCTGCATACTGTGAGATTACTTATAATTACTATGAATATTATTTATATTTTGAATTAGTGTGTTATTTAAATTGTTGTTTAGATGCATTCACACACACACATGATTTTGATCTCCTATCAATTTTTTCTATCAATGTTAGTAACTGTTAACTCTTGGTCTTGTTATGTAAATCTAAAGGAAAGCGTAATACAGGTTTTCCTGGTACGAGCTCCTGAATACTCTTTCTAAACTGTAATACACTATAATAAACATGGTACATATAAAGGGTTGGGAGACCATAGCCTTGCAGTGTAACACCATGTAACTCAAAAATAGTGATATGTTTCCACCGTCTCACTCAAAGGTTCTTATAATGACTAGTGTAATATTTACATATTATGTGTATTTAAGCTTTAGTAATATTTCTTACATTTTTAAGTACAATACATGTATGGTTTTTGGATAGTTTTTAGTTTATTGAGTGAATTTTATGTGTTGTCCCGCCGCAGATCCTGCGCGCGCTGACGTGGAACGACTCGCCGACGTCGCTGCGCGCGTGCGCGCTGGCGCTGCCGGCGCTGCGCGCGGCGCTGGGCGCGCCCGGCGTGCTGGGCGCGGGCGAGGCGAGCGGCGCGCTGGCCGCCGTGCTGCACGCGCTGCGCCTGCACGGACAGCACGACGCCAACCTGGCCGCGCTGCTGGCGCTCGCTGTGCAGGTACGCGTTCACAACGATCACGCTCACGACCGCGTCTTTCCCGTGCCACTTGCTTGTGAGCGTTACTGTCGTAAACTCAAGTGGAATGTGTTATAGAGCGTTTTGAGCGTGGAGGTAAATAATACAAACAGCGAGTTAGTAAAAAGAAAGCAAAAGATTAATTAAGAGATTGGTTAAAATCTGTAAACCTTGAAAATAAACTTAAATAATTATTGTAGGTATGAATCGATTTTAATTGAAAAAAATATAATTTAATTGCTTATACTTAATATTAGTGGTGTATTTAATTAATTTACGTTCAAATGTAAATAAAATGTCTTATGCGGCAACACTTAGATAATATCTCTTTCGGCATGAAATAACGTAAGTTTCATGGTCGCCATCTTTGATGCTTTGAGTTTTGAAAATGCTGCTAATTTTCTCAACGATCACTTCGACTCACCTTTTTACATGGGTTTTCGTGTGCTTTGCGTGAGCGCAAGTCATGACGTCATGCGTGACGTTTTCGCCGCAACCACATCGACCGCGTTCGTTATTTTATATCATACATTCATCATACAGAAACTCTGAACTCAATTTTCTTGAAATCAGGATTTTGTATTCTATTTGTAATGAATTTTAAGTAATGCTATTCTTAATTAATCGGAATTTTAATTATACATGTTAAACACTGTCCAAACTTCTAATTTATTCTTTTAAATAAGCACTTTGTTGGAGATCCTTAATGAAAAAAGGATATTTGCCAGACATACGAGGCCCTTCGGCCGCGGTTCCCGGGCATCGTGGCGGTGCTGCGCGCCATCCCCGACGTGGACGCGCACGACCTGCAGCGCCTCGACGAGAAGATCGCCGCCAACAGCGCCAAGCCCGCCAAGATCGATAAGAGCAAGCGGGAACTGTTTAAGAAGATTACTTCTCGGGTTTGTACTGAAATGTGATTGTTTGTCCTCCTACCGATTTCGACCCCGGCGACTAATTGATAGTATTCAATGAACAAAGTATATATTCAAAGAACCTTAAATGAACGAGACCCAGAGTTTAAACTTTATTTTTAGAATGAGAGTATTCTCAATAGGCAAACATATGTTGGATTTTTACTCGCCAAACACAATCGCTCAAGTGCCATTGTACCACAAGAAATTGAATTTCTTAACTAATACTTTTTTCAACATTTGTTTTTATATAATATTAAATAATTAAATATCAATCAATACTTTCCAAATTGTGAAAATTTATGTTGAATAATACCCACTAGTTTTATTATCTATAGTTAAAATCAAGAAACTTGATTTTTGACATGTTTTTGTTCCAGTTGATCGGACGCAGTGTAGGGCAGCTGTTCAAGAAAGAAGTGTTCATACTTGATTTGCCAACGATGCAAATACCGAAAGACAAGCCACGAAGCGCCCTCGAGTCCGCAGACGGCGCCGGGTTAGAGAGCCTGTTCAGTATGAACGCACCCACTTAGCGAAAAATGGCCTACGCTTAGTTATAATATTCCTATAGGAACCATGCGAACGTGACTATAAATTATAGTATCTAAGATACGCTCCATATTCATATAAAAATATGTTGGGACATTATTACACACAGTACCATCTAGTTTTGTGATAAACGTTGCTTGTAAAAATGAATTGAGCCATGTGCCTACGTTGAAGTAAATGACTGATGAATGTTTTACTTTTAATTTTAAATTTGTTTGTATTTACATGTTTTTTCTTTATATATACATATTTATATATTGTGATTGTATTTACTGTCAACGCGGGCTCCTCACGGTCGCGTGGAACCCTTCGCATCGACAATGCGCTAGCCATATCCTACTCGCAATGTAAAACATTCTTTGTGTATAATAACCGGTTTATATGATAATAAATTATATTGTAAAATTATAACCTGTTTAATTAATACCACATTTGTAGAAAAAAAAAATTAATTTAAATATATTTCGCTAAAATGTAGTTACGGTATACCTTGATTATTGTAAACATATTTTGTTACTAGGAAATGTGCGTGTGATTTGAATAAAAATGAAATGTTTTATTTATACTCTTTATTGTTTTGAATTAAGCCTATATCAATATTTTTTTACGTAATTTCTTTTTGATTAAGTAAATTTGTGGGAAAGTCTAATACTTGAAACGCAACATCGTTGTTCAGAATTGATGATATGATTGATAGTAAAACAGGTTCTGTCATTATATACATATAATGTGACGTCATAATATAACTGCAAATTAGCTTATGGTTTAAAATAACACAAGATTTTATTATGATATGACCAAAACCATACTGATCTTTCTACTGAAAGACCAATAACCAAGAAGAAATCTATAATAGTATATATGTAATTTTTTGCCTTAAGCTTAAGAAATTCACAAAAACAATGTACTAGGAAAGATGGATCAAAGGCCTACTTAAAATCTGCAATAACATGTGTAAGCCCATAAAGTACACTCACATATATTCAAATTGGTTTTAATACTGATATAGAATTCAGTACTTTCGACATTATTTTGAATATCTCTACCATAATTTTATATCATCAGTAGTAAACTAGGGAATAAAAGAAAAAAATTATGAAAAATAAATAATTTATTAAGTTACTCGTAAGTATATAAAAGTTGAACACCCACGTCGATGTTGGTGCCGTTGTAGACAAGCTCCACACTGCGCGTGTTCACATCCACTTTGAACACGGATCCATTTTCCAAAATCACACATTTAGTTTCATAGTCTCCAATGACAGGGATTTTACGAGGTCCTAGTAAAGGATCCTTGTATCGCCATAGTTTTAGAGAGTTTGCATCTGGAACAATATTATATAAAATAAAGTTATATTTTTTTTGTTTACAGCTTTCTAGTTTTGGTCACTTATAAATGAAAAATAAATGGTAGTTTCACCTAATGTGTAATTACTAGAGACTCCTACTCCATAGGAATATTAGAACGGAGTTTTCAGAAATGTAATATTTCATGTTTTTCATTTCATCTATCAACCAAATTTACTCAAAATCTGTTCAGTGGTCAGACATAAATTCTAAAAATTAGAGATGGCCTCTGTATCGATAGTTATGACTTTTTAAATTTGATTTCCCAAAAAGGATTCAATGTACAAATATGAGTAAGTCACAATTTTTAATATACATATAGAATATAGATTTATAACCAGTGTCAGTGTGAACAGGTCGGTTGCAATAATGAGTATTAAACAATACTCTTAATCTAGTCTGTCCTGCCATATACTACAATTATAGACATAAACTTACCCTTTATAGCCTTGACTTCCTTAGCCAGCCTGGCCTTCACCTTCTCCACAGTGTCTCCATCAGCCACGCCCAGAGTCAGCGTGAACAGCCCCGAGCGCGGCACAGGGTTGGCCAGCACCAGCGCCAGCCGCGGCTCCGACGAGAAGCTGATGTGAGGAGCCCCCGGGGCGCAGTCCTCGCGAGTCTTCTCCGACGCTCCCTCGCTGTCTGTGTACCTCACCTCGATAGACTCTAACTGGAATGTTTTATTTTAGTTCAGCAATGATCACTTGCATAAATCATAGTTTATAGACATTGCTAGGTAAATTCTCTTTCTGCTGGTGAAAATTGTACGCAAATCTGTACACGTGATAATGAGATAAACACAGACACTAAATCAACTGAATAAATGTAGTCATAACTTCTTTAAAACAAAAATGTGCATCAAAATGGATAATAAACAATTATTATTTATTTATATTTGTACCATAAAATATGTTAATTTTGACAAAAGATAACTTAAGATAAGGGTTAAAGAGGGTTAAAGAAGACTACAAACTAAAGACTAGACTAAACTTTTTTTTAAAATAAAAATAAATCCTAAAATAACTCACATCAAGCGTGTTAAGTAAATATTGTAAGTTGTCTTTCAACACGGCGGCCTCGTCGAAGGGCAGGCCCACGCAGAGCGCGTCGCCGCCCACGCGCGCCAGGCTCTCCCGCGTCGCCTGCACGAACGGCATCACCCGCTTCATGTACTTCTTCAGCTCTGGGATCTCGGAGAGCTTTGTTGATATCGTCTTGTTATCTGGTAGACCTGATGGCTGAAGAAATTCATCATGTATTGGTAATCAAATACCTTAATTAATTGTAATAAATTCTGTAGTGTGTTGTCCACATTTTATTGCTTTATTTGAAACATTAAGATTAGCCATACCAATAGAGCATTTCAATGGTCAGTTTTTTTCAACTTATGTTGTAACTTGTATGTAAGCAATTATGATTTCTGAAGTACATACATATATTTTAATCTATACAAAATAGTCAAAACAATGAACTTCTCATTTGTGAAAAAATTCAAAATCTGATCAGTTTCATTTAATTCAAAATAAATTAAAAAAAAATCTTTACTACTTACTCCGTTAAGTTCTTTCAGAGTGCTCAATATAATATGTTGCCACTTGGGAAATTCTTTGGCCACCCATATAATTGCTTTATTTGGTTTGGGTTCTGGTTTCACCGCCTCTCCCTTCTTGGGTTTCTTGACAGCGCAGTGATTCTTCAAGTAAATTCGGAAGGAGTGTGCAGCCTCCATCAGATAGTTGCTCGCCTTCACCGCGACCTCGTCCACTTCCCCTGCCACAGGCCATCTTTCGTGGAGAATGCTTTCTTTCTGTTATTTTAAATTTAAATAAAATTAGGAATTGCATTGATAGAAAGTATTATTTTATATAGTTTTCAGAATTAATTTAAAGAAGATCCTAAAGAGAAAGAGAACAAATTGAATCAATCCCATAAAAAATTGACAACTATTTGAATCATTTCAATAACAAAAATCAGAGTAGCAAATCGTGTTAGCGTCCGCGTTACTTAAGCTAACCAGCAGCAGCCCTTATATTACAATTATTTACCAAACTTAGCATAGTATAAAATCAATCCAAGGGGTGAGGAAACCTATATGAGAGCTAGCATGTTTTCGAAAGACATGCTGCAGTACAGACCAGCATTGAGAACTATGGCCTGAGGCCTGGCAACCCTGCCCAGCAATGGGACGATACAAGGGACTGAATATGGCTTAGTAGTCTATTGTATGGATACTAGTAGTACATCACCGAACTAAAAGCAAGAAGGGTCCTGACCTTGAAAAACGTGGCAAAACTGCGATTACACAACCGTACCGACAAATACATGCTGTCTCTTTTACTCCCGAATAAAACTAAACGTTCGTTCTCTTTCACTCAAAATGACAGAATATTGTTTCAATGAAGAATGGTGTGCGCTCACGCCTTTCAATGTGAATACCATTGAGAGCGATCCGAGTACTGTAGGGTCCTACAGTATCTTCTTTCTATCTTCTTGTTTTTAGTTAGTTGTAGTCACTGACCTCTATAATACCACTGGACTGGCTGTTCCAAGCGTTTGACAGCAATTTTTTTGTGTCCATTTGAAGCGCCACTAGCGAGAGTCCCGGGAACTAATTTTGACGTATATTGCAAAAGACAGCGAGAAGTGTTTGTTTGCTGTAAAGTAATTTTGCATTTTCGTTGTTAATATAACATAAGTAGTAATTATGATGATACGGTTATTGATTAATAAAAATATTTATATCGACATCATTAATTTTAGTACCACGAACTCTCGCTACGTCCGACAGCGGCGGACAGCGCCAAAATGGCGAATATCAAGCAGCCACAAAAGCACGTTGACAACAGCCAGTCCAGTGGTATTATAGAGGTCAGTGGTTGTAGTACATACATTCCCCAAGAGCTCCCACACGTGCTCGGCGACATGTGGACAGACGGGCGCCAGCAGCGCGGCCTGCACGGCGCCGTAGCGCGCCGCCAGCGCGGCGTGCGCGCCCGCCTCGCCGCACAGCTCGCGGTACTTGTCGCGCGCCGCTTGCAGCTCGAAGAAACCACTCTTTAAAGCCTCCTTGAACAGCATCTTCTTGTAGTTCTCGTCCATCTCCTTGATTTTGGTGTTCATTTCGCTTATGAACACTTTGTCGTGGAAATTGTATTCGCCTGGGGTTTTGGATAAGGAAATTTTATTAAAGCTTCTATTTATATTGTATTTATAAAAATATATAAACTTGATAGTAAAAATTTTTATAAATGTAAATAGTAAATGTTCTACCCCAAAAATAAACTAATAAAATGCAAAACCTATATAATATTGTTGAAAAAACTTGGACATAATATCATATGTTACATTAACCAGTATTTAATAAATAATATAAGCCTACTGCCGCACTCACTTAATGAACCATTAAGTTGTTCTTTAGTATGGAGATTCTCGAATTATTGATTCATTAAGTTAATTGACAGTTTAAGGATTATTGATAATAAAACACCTGAAGACATATTAACTTACCATTCCTATAATTGGACTTATTAGCCACAACTTCCTTTATCCATTCAATAAATGTATAAAGTCGTAAAATGGCAGCTTCAGCTGTGCTTTCAACAAAATTAGCATCTTCGACTGAATCGCCGGCGTCTGCTAGAGTGAGGCGCATGCCGTCTGCACTGAACTTATCAATACTTTCGGATAAAGTTAGAAAGTTTCCATCAGATTTGGACATTTTAGCTGAATTCAACATGAGATGGCCATTGGCTCGGATGGATGTGGGCCACTTGTCTTCTTCGTTTTCCCACATTGCACAATGGTTGTATATGTAGAAGGTCAGATGGTTCTGGATTAAGTCTTTCCCTGATACTCTTAGATCAACAGGATACCTAAAGAAAGGTCATTTAAAAATTGTAATGAAAGTTAAAAATAATAATATTGTTTGAGAAAAACAATGCAAGAAATCTCATATTTTTCTAATATTCTTTATTATAATGTTACTCGAATAAGAAGAAAATTGCAAACATTACCAATATTAAATATAATCGGCACTAGGCCATTTTTGCACATATGTAAGTAACAATATGTATACCAGAAATTGAAAGACTTCTTCATAAGATCCAGAGATTTCTTTGATATGTTACTTTTAGGAACTGGTGCATCTTTAAAGAATATGTAGTCCCACACAGCAATAGTCATATCTTCAGGTTTAATTTTTAGTGCATTATCACTAGTTCCTCTGAATGTGTTGCCTTGCAACAAGTGGGAGATTGTGTAATAGGCATTGTATATGGTTGAATCTGAGAGAGATTCTATCACCCATTGCTGATCCCATGGTAATTTTGTTCCTGTAATACAAGTACTGTTTAAAATAAATTTACGCAGATTATTTAGTAGCTTTTAGGAACTTAATTATGGTATTGTTTTACTATGGTCTGTTCATAATTTAATGTGTGATTTTTGTCAATTTTATTGCTTAAAAAATGGTACAATCAATGAAGATAATGAAGCAAAGATATTAAGTTCCTATTCAAAAATGTTACAAGTGAATTTGAAAATAAATATATAGTTGTAAATAAATGAGTATCAAAAAATTAGTATTAGCAATGGTATAATTGTTTGAGTTTCAACCAAGCAATTTGATGTATAGCTTACCAAGACCATAGGTCCTAGAGCATGCATATTCATGTAACCAGTTAAGGGTAGCCTGGAAATTCTTTCTAACTTCATCGTGATACGTGTTCATACGCGACAAGGCCTTTTCCGCTTGTGCTTTCCATTCTTCAGATCCATAGGTGAGATACCATTGATTACAGAGAGCCACAACACATTCATCACCAGATCTGGATATTATTGTTTTCTCTGGTTCATAATAAATGGCTGCAGTTTTATCAGTGACCATTTTTGTTTGAATTTTCTTTTTGACATCTTGTACTTTAGAACCTTTGTAGTCCCCTACTAACAGAACTCCATCGTAGAATCCTTTAAGATAAACCATTTCTTTTGCTTGAGCTAATTTATCCTTGTCATTCTGACTTTGAATTTTAAGTTGGTCATATACATGCACTGCAGAAAGATTACCATATTCGGGAATATCCAGTATAGGCACTGGTTTGAACGGGAGGACCATTTCATCAGTAATACTATACTTTTCCCTGAAAGCTGGTTTTTTTTGTAAGTCCACAAGTGCTGCATAATCATCTGGAGAGTCAGACGGTACACTGGTAACTATTCCTGTGCCTTTATCTTCTTTTATTGTTAACATAGGAAGTGAATAAATTTTTTCATAGCAAGTTGCTGGAGATTTTAGAGCAATGCCTAGCAAATCTTGACCAATTACCTCTAGCAGAATTTTAAATTCACCATCTTTCTCTGTGAAACCTTGATAACTCATATTCCTTGCAGCTCTTCTTGTGCAAATGAAAATACCATCGTTAACAGTTTCGAAAGCAATATATTTAATGTCAGGATGAACCCAACAATTGGTTTGACCATACATGGTCTCTGGCCTTAATGTTGCAGCTACAAAGCTAACTTTTTTGCCTTGTAAATTCCTAAAAGGTAACAATAACTTTTTTACAATATATTATATGAAAAATTAATAATACACACAGATTTCTTTTAAAATCTTTGCTCTTATCCTAATAGGATTATCATAAATGCAAAAGTTTGAATAGATTTTTGTTAATCAATCAATCAATAAAATAAAAGATGAAATAAAAAATGAATGAAATCTAAAATTAACTTACTTTAGAACATTAGGTAAAGGCTGTGTAACTTCCAATTTAATAAGAGTGTATTCCTGAGGCCCAGCCCCTTCACCAGAACTTCTATCATGGTCCATACAAGGTTGCTTATCAACAGGCGAGAATATTGTGTATCTTTTTCCATACATAATTTTCTTTTTTTCTTTTAAATGATGATATTGCCATCTTATAAATGAATCATAAAATGGATTTGCATCAGTTGTTATGAATTTTCTTCGCCAATCAACCTTTAATATAAAATGAAATCTGAATACTAAAATTATAAACTTATCATTGGTTTATTACACTTATTTTTAAAATGAATATGTATTTATTAGAGCTTTTTAGAGTATGCTAATTATTGTTTGCAACAATTTCAGAATTTTACTTTTGAAAACAAACATGTAGATATTATGTATTTAAAAAAACTATAAATACTGACATGAATACCCATTCTCTTTAAATCGTCTACAGCTCTAGGAGGGAAGTACTCTAGCCAGTAGCTTTCATCAGCAAACTCTTTTATTTCATCCTCTGGGATTCCAAGACTTCTCATAATCTGCCATTGATATTTAGACCCTACAGTTTTAGCAACAGCTTTGCTTTTTTTCCCTTTACTTTTGTCTTTTGGAACTTTATCCACTTCTTCTACTTCTATTGCCTCCTGTTCTGGAAATTTTGGTGGACAGCCATATAAAGCCATTTCACGCTTTAGTTTGTCTGCACATGCCTTAATGGGCATACCCGTACAATGGAAACCAAAAGGAAATAGTACCTTTCTCCCTTTGAGTCTATAATACCTCACAGCAAACTGAAAAAAAATATAAATTGACATTTCTCCTTTTGTGTAAAATATAGAATTTAAATAATAAATGCAAATATATTATACCTCACATTTCGACAACGAAAAAGTGTGGCCAAGATGTAAACGTCCATTCATATAAGGATAGGGAAAAGTGCACAAAAACTTTTCATACTGCTCCCCATTTGTTGGAGCTTCCACTTCAAAAATTTTCTCTCGATCCCATCTCTCCTGAACCTTTTTTTCAATTTCTTGTAAGTACTCAACTTTAAAAGTTCCTTTACGATCGACACTTACCTGAAATAAAGCACATTGAAATATTTTATCAAAAAATATTGTGTAACTAGTGATATTTTTATCAATAATGATTAAAAATTATTTAAGTATGAACTAACACAAATATTTCTTCCACAAAATAATACATTAATAAAATATTGTAACCCAAACGCCGGAGAAAATTAAATATCACCTAAATATACGCTGAGAAACAGTAAAAGGGGTAAAATACTACAAAATATAAGTTACCATTTTCTCAGTTTTCCAATAAGTTAGCAGAAAAATTGTTTTTAACCCACTTAATTAACCACTACACTACATGAAGCAGACCACGTTTCATTTTCAATTTGCATTGAGGACATTTTGACAATTTTGACGTGTAAATTGTAATTTGAATTTTGAAGTTTGAAGTATCATTCAATTATAGAGGCATGGAGGTTAGACCAGGGCCTATAGCCAACCGGCATTCGTTATGAAACGATTCGATTTCTACAATCGTCATCGCTTAAACGCAGCGTATGCATCTTGAACTTTAAATCACTAATAATTGAAATGAATGTACATTGTCTAGCATCATCTATTCGTTGACAACAGATCACGTGATATATCTAAGTCATATGTCAAACCCATACATTTTGGACTTTTCTACTATCGCTTTCGCTAATCGATTGTTATTTGTTACTTTGTCTAGGCCCTCAGGAGAACCATCGCTTCATACTAGGGTAAAGCCAAAATTTTATTACACTTTTATATTTTTATTTGCGTCTCATACTAAAAAAGAAACATAATGAGTAATTAAAACAAGTTTCTGTTTACTATTGTAAACAGTGATGTATTTAATAGCTATGTAAACATCAATTTCCAACAAATATATTTATTTTAGTAATAAAAATTAAAAAACAAAATAAACAAAAAGAAAAAATTCATACAAAAAGAAATGTCCATTTTTGCTACCCCAATATGTCGAGTACCCTAGTGAAATTTCTATGGCATTTATACTAACGTTTCTGATTCATATCTTGGTGTTAGGTTACTGGAATGTCGATTTTATTACAAAAACTCTAAGATTAAAATTAAATGAGCATTTTCTTAGGTTTTATTCTGTTGTCTTCAGTTCTCGCACTTTTACGTTACCTGATTTACGTTACTGAATTTTTATACAATTTCTAAACGAAATATAGTAGTAATAAGTTTTTTCACACTAGCAACACTTACAGCAAATGTTACTGTCAAAATTCTAGCCGTCAATCATTTTGTTTCGTTTTCACTGAACAAGTGAATCGGCGGCGTGTTTCCGTGATAAAAAACTGTTAAACTTGTACCTGTGATTTACAAGGTATGTTTAAGTTATTTTTCTATTTGTTTATGTAAGACTAACGTTTGAGAACGTTAGATTTGTGCGAATATTGCTGCAGCTAACAATTCCTTCCCGTTTTCATGTAAATTGTGGTAAGGCTGTATACAAAAGCTTTTTATGTTACTTTTCCGTTACTTCTCCGTTACTTTTATGTTACTCTTATGTTACCCCTTTTAAAAGTTTATGTTACGTAACGTAAAAGCATTATAAAGCTAGCTACATACTGGTAAACTAGCAGAACATCGGATGACAACATTATTTGTGGCATTCTGCGGGAAAAGAACCAGTTGGACTATTCTAGTTTTCGAGTTATTTAAATTTTTGTGAATGAAGACAGAAATATCACATTTTGAGATTTTTATATATTTTAATTGAACTTTACCCATAACTTTATATAAGCATTTTTATATCACTCATGTGTTAAAAATTCTGTTAAAGTTTAGCAAAAAGGGACAAGTTGTATGTTGACGCCCGTGGCTTTGCCTGTGTGGGAAACACAGTACTAATTGTGGAAAATATTTTTTCTATATTTTATAAAAAGTTTCCTATGTCCTTCCAAAGGGTTCAAGAGTTTTCCATACCTACTTTAATCAAAATTGGTTCTGTGGTTTAGCTGTGGTAACTTAGAAAACAGACAGACAGACAAAAATACTTTTGCATTTATAATATTAGTTTAGTTTGTATGATTGACTCTATTATTATTCTTAAACACTAGACTGAGTATACTCGATGTAAAATTTTGTTTTTGTAATTATCTCAAAACTTGATTTTCCAAAGTTAACTTTGTACGAAGCTGACTAGTTCCTTCTGCCTGGGCTGCCAAATTTTATTATGTTAATTATTGTTATTCAATAATATTCTGCATCTTTATTGCAGATGCCATTAACACCAGCAGAGAAGCAAAGAAAGTACAGAGAGAAATTAAAACTAGAAAATCCAGATAAATATAATGAAATGAAAAAAAAAGATTCCGAAAGAGCATTGAATTATTATAGAGCAAAAAGAAGTAAATATACAGAGACAGAAAAAGAAGAACAGCGTTTAAAGTGGCGAGAAGATAGAAAAAAGGCTAAAGAACTACAAAATAAGAATGTTACTAAGAATATAAATCAAAAGGCAGACCAAAAGATGAAAAGGCTAAAGCTTATACAGTTACAGCGGAATAGACTTAAGAAAGAGAATGAAAGATTATGTTTGGAAAAGCGACGCGTTACCGCTGGCATATTTTTACACTAAAAAAGGAAAACATACTTACCGATACGTTTGCTTGATCGAAGAAGTTGACAAATTTTCAAAAAAACTGGTTGTGCAAGGTTTAAATTATTGAAAGGAGATAAAAAAAAGTTTCAATTAGTAGAAAATGATATATCTATAATTTCGAAAGAAGATATTGTGATGTACTTACCTGGCGGTGGCGCAGTGGTTAAGCACCCTGCCTTTCAACACGAAGGTCACGGGTTCAATTCCCGCCGGTGTTAATTTAGAAAAAAATATATAGTGTTAAAAATTCGTTTTATTTTAACTAACAATAGACTATCCTGTATCACTGGTGTTGAATCTGGCAGGCAACTAAAACTAAATTAATTTGTTGGGCCTCAAAATATAATTATTACTTTACAATTATAATCATCAATTGTGCATGCAGCTTAATAACACTTTAACGTTACTTTTACGTTACGGTAACGTAAAAGGATTTATGATACTTTTATGACACTTTTATGTTACTAGTGATAAAATTTTGGCTTTAACTACTAAAGCATTACCCGCCTGTCTCTGAAAATTTGTAGAATTTATAACGCGCTGTCGTCGGTAAGTACTAAGTAGTATTTGTGAAGTTAGCCGTATATGAGTATTGAGTATTGTCACTATTGTGACAACGTGAAGTTAGGCATTGAGACAACATAGCGATCGCAGCGCCTCCTTAGCTTAACAATATTTCTGAGACACTACATTCTAGGGCAATGGTCCTCCTGGTCTCTAATCTCCATGTATGGAGGCATGGAGATTAGAGACCAGGAGGAATGGTTCTTCTGGTCTCTAGCCTCCATGTTTGGCGGGTAGAGATAAGGAGCGCAATCTTATACAGAAGCAAAGTTGAAAAAGTGTCGCCCTGTAAGCGGTAAATAACAGTGCAAAAACCCACCAGAATGGCGCTAGTGAAGCAAAAGGTATGATATGAACATAGCAGCGGTAAACAGAGTGAAGTGTGTTTGCCACTTGCACCGTGGCGCCACCACGAATAAGATTAAAATAAATTTATCCATTAGCAATGTGGCGTCACCCTAATTTACCGCATTACGACGGACACTTTTTCGTACACGAGATGGTCCTCCTTATCTCTACCCTCCATACATGCAATGCAATTTGCAAAATTTCAGCCAAGTTGCAAAATATGACAACAGATACAAAAATTATAGCATAATTAAAAAAAAATGAAGAGCGTTTTTGATCCTCACTAAAAATATTTTATTCATCACTTCACAAGCAATAGGAACATTTTGATCATTAAAGATTATAAAAATCAAGCAACGCAAGAGCAAAAAAATTGTTATCTTCCGTTCAGTAAGTAGTAAGCCAACATAAAAGATTTAATCTCGGAAGCTACGAACCGCCGGTTTGGAGATTTATGCTGTTTTCTATCATTGCACAAAACAATTAATAATTGAAATACCTATTACTTAACTATTTGGACTTTTCAAGCAAGGTAAGATACTAAAATTTTTTTATTTGAATTTCGATAATATATTCAATATTCATAGATAAAAAATATAATTTCGGACGAAAAAATGTTATTATCTCTTTGTTTTAGGGAATTATTTTTGGTATCTTACTGTATGAAACATAAAAATTGGCTTGAGCACTCCAAAGTACAATATTCAGTTGTACCATGGAAATTTTTATATAATAATATATATCATTATACCTTCTATGTAAAAAAGCATCAAAAGATACTTAAAAGTAGAATTTTATGACACATCCTTTACAGACTGCAAAGTTTTTACTGATTTATGAAAAGAAATTTAAATATTTGTTTAGAGCGCTCCCGAGATAGATAATGGAACTTTGTCGTGCATTTTTTTTTTAATTTTGTGACCATATGTAAATCATGATCACGCATCAAAAATCGAGTTAAACAGAGTCAAATACAAGAAAAAATGTGATAGCACCCTTAATTATCTATTATAAAATTGTAGTGCATAAAACCTGCGCCCGTCATGCGCTTAACCGTTGCTGCCATGGAGGTTAGATACAGGAGAACCAACGCTTCTCTTCTTACTAAAGCAGTACCCGCCTGTCTCTAAAAATTTGTAGAGTTTATAGCGCGCTGCCGTCAATAAGTAGTATCTGTGAAGTTAGCTATTTATGAGTACTGTCACTATTGTGACAACGTGAAGTTAGGCATTGAGACAACATAGCGATCGCAGCGCCTCCTTGGTTTGACAATATTTCTGAGACACTACATTCTAGGGCCTTGGTTCTCCTGGTTTCTAATCTCCATGGTTGCTGCGATAGGACCACAGAACACAATTACGATAGGACGGTGAGTGGCAAAGAGCCAAAGAGAATAGAACTAATAAATGAGTGCAAAAAGCCATTAAGTACTTAACAGTAGTTAACTTACTTTTAACCAATGATATTCTAATAAATATTGAACGAAAGTTGTACTCCTAAAATATTCTGAGAATAATTAGTATTAGACAGTATATGCGCACTCGTTAACAAAACACTAGTGCAACGGCCATTGCCAACTGACGGACAAAACCGGCGCATCCGCAATGTAGGCGTGAAGTGATGATTTGCTTATTAGATATAAAATAATTAATAATTGGGAATTTAATTGTTTTATGATTGAACAATCATCAATAGTCGTTGAACAAACGATAATTGATCAAAATTAATTAATCTGCGCGAAAAATAAAGATATCTAGTAAGGGTGTCTAACTTAAGGGTGAACATTTGTTTAATTAATTATAAATAAATAAATAAAGACGAACAAACAATTTTTACATTCGAACATTAACGAACAAACGACGAACAGATAATTAAAAATAAAAAAAATCCTAAAATCAAAACAAGTTGGGTCAAATTCAGTGAGCCTGTAGCGTCATAAAATAGAAAAAGGGATAAAGGATTTGTGGTTGTCCAACATTCAAAATTGAAATGTCAAAAATTGGCGCCATTCGTAGCGTTGTCTGTCATTGTCATTTTCTTACATGTTACCGGAAATTCGCTCGCAACCTTCCTTTGAAGACGCGCTAAGTCGCGAGTGCCGGCTATTTTTGCGAGTCGCAAATTATTAAATTAGTGATATATTGTGCAGATTAAGAGTGAAATGGCACCGCGGACAGCAAAAGCTAAGGTATATTCGGTTTCTATAAAGATATGTCCATTTAAATATATGGGATAACTTGTTTCCCCAGTAGTAGCAAGGACTAATACCTACCACACTTTGTCATTCTAGTAAATGTAAATTACAGTAAATTCGTATGTGAGTCTTATTGTATAAAAAGATTGTTTGAGCCCGCCATAATGTGTAACGATCTTATTGTAAAAGTTTCGTAAAGTTTTACGAACACCGCATGTTTTTATAATGAACTAAATAAATATATTAAAATGTGCTAGCGCCTTTGTTATCTTTCGTACTCCATTCTACTGCTATAAATAGCTTTTTAATTTATATTGTATGTAATGTTATGATTAGGTGAAAATACTATGCAGATATAGTAAAAGAAATATATAGTGTCAAATATCCCATAAAACTTCATAATATTCAAATACAGAAACTGCGATCTAAGACTTAGCATTTGTATTTTTTTTTAATATGTTCCATGACAATTTTATTTCTGTAATCTATATAGTCTATACTACATTCTTAGTAGAATTAAAAAGGTTTATTATTAATATAATATATTTCGAATATATATTAAAATTACAGAAAAATGCAGATGTTAAGGTGGTAGAAAATGAAGCACCCAAAAAGGGCAGGGGAAAAGCAAAAAATATTTTAGAGAAAGACCAGGACACTGAAATTGTAGAAGAAAAAAATGCTGTAATTGATAAAAAGAGTAAGAGAGGCAAAAATGCAAATATTGAAAATAACGAAGAACAGATAGACATTAATAAGGAAGATGTCATTCCTGCAAAAAAAGACAAAAAGAAAAATAACAAAGAACCTTTAGAAAATGGTAATAATTCTGAAGAAGAAGTTGCTGGTTCAGTAGATGATGAAAATGAAGATCAATCTAATGGACACTCAAATGATGCTGAAGTACCAGCTAAGGGTCGGAAGAAAGCAGTAAAAAAAGATACTGAAAAACAAGTTAAATCAAGAGAAAGTGCAAGAACAAAAAAGAATATCAAACAAGAAGTTGATAATGAAGCTACGGAAGAAAAACCTAAAGGTAGAGGTCGAGGTCGTAAGGCACAACCTAAACCTGAACCAGATGATGATGAAAATGTTCCTGAAGTAGAGCAAAAACCTGTTACTAAAGGCAGGAAAAAAGCTCTACCTAAAACACAAGATAAGACAGCTGATCAAAAAGTTGAAGATACTGAAATGGAGGAAGTTGACAAGGAAGAGTTAGTGGAAAATATTGAAGAAGATGAAGAAAAAGTTGATGAAAAAGTAGAAGAGGAGCCTAAAAAGAAGGAAGTTAAAGCACGTAAAAATGCTAAGAAAGCCCTACCTAAGGAGGATCCAGAAGAAGAGGAGGAAATTATGGAAGAAGCCCCAGTCAAAATAAGCCGAAAACCAGCTAAGAAGGATGATA
Organism: Boloria euphrosyne; assembly: GCA_951802675.2. Taxonomy (NCBI): domain Eukaryota; kingdom Metazoa; phylum Arthropoda; class Insecta; order Lepidoptera; family Nymphalidae; genus Boloria; species Boloria euphrosyne. Next base: position 11,680,797 of record OX637875.1, on the reverse strand, counting down.
AAGGAAAAGGTATTAATTTGCATACTGTTAATATCTTAAAATCAATATTTCATTAGATAATTAGACTATTTTAATATTTTATGATATTTGTATTTATATAGTTCCTTAAAAATATTAATTAAATACATTATGACACCATAAATAGTTTTTTCCCATGCTGAATAAAAAACAGCCAAGGTGACATAATTATGCTTAAGTTAGGCTTTCATTTTTGATAAATTAAATTTATGTTAATTAAAACTACTTTTATTAGATTGATCATATACAAAATGACACAACAATATTTTAGGTGACTCAAAAGATGAAACTGAAGCAGATGAGGTTGCAGATCCTAAACCAACAAAAGGCAAGAGGGGACAAAAAAAAACTGAAAAACCAGAAACTGAAGAAGTTCAGGATACTGGAGAACCTGTGACGAAACGTCGGCGTAAGGCAGATGACAAGGGTAACTAACTGATAATTTATCATTTATATTGACAATTGTTTCTTATTACTATGATTAAGTGTGTTCTTTTATTATTGAATAAAAAGTTTTCCAAATAATTATGATGTTTAGTTATTTCTTAATTTTTTCCTATAATTCTAATCTTTTTAAATTTTCTCAACTCTTTTTTATTTCAAATGAAATTTTAACACATACAATAAATAGTGTTTAACTAACAAGGTTAAGGCAGATAATAATATGGCCTTGTAGTTGCTAAATATTAGTAATGTTCATGCTTCGTTACTTTGCAATGATATTGAGTGAAAAGATGGAAATAAAATGCCTAAAACCTAACTCTAAATAGATATTATACAATGAAAATTCACTATTATACGCATATCAAATTGATAATTTTATTTTTACCTAACCAGTGTTTTGTGTAGGTATATTAAATGTTAGAATTATATATACATAACAATGTTCTTTTAATTCAACAAGGCAGTAAAAAACAATACTAAGTAACAAAAAATAGTGCATGCGATATTTAACTGAATAATTTATTATTATTTCCTGGTAGCAAATTTTGCATGAATACATACTGCTATTATTTTATACTTTGTAAGGGGCTGGTAAATAATTATACATGAAAAAAAGTTTATTATATATTGATTTATAACTAACGAAAATTGTAAAGCATGTTTAAGTATTAATGGGCAAGGAAACATTAACATTAGGTAAATATGGAAGAAAGGAAAGACTTATTTAGCTCTAAAGTGAACAAAATAGCAGCAAGAAATACATTGTAACTCCACTTGTTTTCAGTATCCGAAGATAGTAAAAAGAAACCAGCTAAATCCGGTACTGATTATGATTCCATAGATTTTTCAAATTCGTCCAAAAACGCTCAGGGTAAAGATTGGAACTTCAAAATTTCCAGTTGGAATGTTGACGGGATCAGAGCGTGGATGGGGAAAGAGGGCTTAGAGTATTTGAAATACGAGAAACCCGATATATTATGTTTGCAAGAAGTGAAGTGTTCGCAAGATAAGTTACCTGAGGAGATCAAAAATGTCCCTGGATACCACGCGTACTGGTTGTGTAGTGATAAGGACGGCTACGCTGGCGTAGGCATATACACGACTAAGTTAGCTATGAATGTTCAATATGGCTTGCAAAACGAAGAGTTAGACAGCGATGGTCGTATCATAACGGCGGAGTATGAGCACTTCTATCTCATTTGCACTTATGTTCCTAACGCTGGACGGAAACTAGTCACTTTACCGAAACGACTGAAATGGAATGAAGAGTTCCGAAAGCACGTCAAATCTCTAGACGAAAAGAAGCCGGTTATAATATGTGGAGATATGAATGTTGCACACAATGAAATAGGTACGTTTATTCTTTTATTCATTTACTAGGTGTTGATTTTCGGCTTTGCTCGTGTGGTAGGTAAATTATTATTTAGTAAACTTTGATATTCCAGTATCTTACTATGAATGTTAAAAAAATATTGCCAATACATGTTTCACATTTTTGTTATTAATAGTGCACAGTACTGTGCAGCTGAAAAAAGTTGAGTTTTAGTATGTCTTAAAAATCAAAAACTTAAAATAACATTTTTCTTTGTACTTTACACAGCAAAAAAATAAGCTTTCTAAGTAGAAATTTGAATAAAAAATCATATTTAGATATTAAAGTTGATAAGTTTTTATATATAGCTTTGCGTGGTTGCGTCCCTGGGCGCCTGAGCGTAGCCGTGTGTTACTTCAGGTCATAGACCATCTGACAATCTGTATACTAGAATTCATCTTAATCTAGCAAGCTGTTTTCAGTATGAAGGAGTAACAAACATTCACACATACAAAATCGCCATCTATAATATTAACCCGATATTTCAGATTTAACAAACCCCAAAACGAATAAGAAAAACGCAGGTTTCACCGAGGAAGAGCGACAAGGCATGACAGAGCTACTCGGTGACGGGTTCGTGGATACATTCCGCCATTTCTATCCGGATAAAGCCGGCGCTTACACTTTCTGGAGCTACATGTCCAATAGTAGACCGAAGAACATTGGATGGTAAGTTAATATTTCTTCTTTTTTATTTTTTTTTCTTGCAATTAGTTTTGGAATATAATTTTTAAATTTAAAACATGCAAAATTATTATTTCTTTGCCTCTTAAATATCTTAAGATAAATCATTTACAATATCTACTATAATAATAAATAGTAAGTATAGTACATTTGTGTTAAAAACTATTAATCAAAATCAGTTTAGCCACTTAGAAGTTAATAGAGTTACACACTTATATATTATGTGTACAAGTACATACATGCATACATGCATTTTGTCGTATGGCATTTTGTTGTGGGGTAATGCAGCGGATATTAAATCCATATTTATAATTCAAAAAAGGGCCATTCGGGCCATTTATAACATTGGCGCTCGGGATACTCTCCGCGAACTTTTTAAAGAAATTGGTATACTTACGGTTGCTTCGCAATATATATATTGTAACATTATATTTGTGCGACAAAATATTAATTGCTACTCAAAACACAGCGACAAACACGGTATAAATACTAGAAATAAGGATAAACTTATAACACCCAGTATTCGCCTTCAAAAAGTAAATAGATCGTTTATGGGGCAAGGTGTACGCATGTATAATAAAATTCCACAGTCCATATTGAGCTTGCCTTTAAAACAATTTAAATCTAAAATTAAAAATACATTATTGAATAAAGCTTATTACACCATCACGGAATACTTAGAAGATGTAAATGTGTGGGATTAATGTCTTGTTGTGTCTCACGTAGGATAAATAGATAAATATTGTAATCCAATAATTATTGTAATCAAATATTTTTTTGAAAAGAGCAACTGCTGAGTTTCTCGCCGACTCTTCTCGGCAGAACAGCTTTCCGAGTCGGTGGTAGCTTACTCCCAAGTCCCAGACTTACAGACTGACACTTGATTTAAATTCGTATAATAATGTAAAAGTGACGATTCAAAAGTGCTTGTAAAAGTCTATTTGAATAAAGTATATTTTGACTTTGACTTTGACATACAGGTCAAACCCCTAACTTTTGAGCTTCGCAATCAGGAAAACTATTATAGAGGTTTAATTATTTTGTAAAATTGATCAATATTCAATTATTGAATGGAGTATTTATTTATTTTTTCAGGCGTTTGGACTACTTTATAGTATCGGAACGACTTTTACCGGCGATCTGTGACAATGTTATACGAGACAAAGTGTATGGAAGCGACCACTGCCCTGTATCTTTGTTCTTGCACTTGACAACTGCAGATAAACCTAAAGAATAACCATGTGATGGTTAAGCACTTGTTACCTTAAATTAAGCCATTATATGGGACTTCTTTCTTTTTATTTACAAATCGGTCTTTTTTGTTATAATTTTAGATGTAAATAGACATTGGATTAATTATATGTAAAATGGAAAAAACAAGGCTAGCCGTTTTTAAAGTACTTGGTGGTTATGTGAAAATTATTGTAAAAGTTGGTAATTTATTAAATTAAATACAAATTAAATTCGATACACTTTTGTTTGTCCATCACATATAATCTTTTAATGTCTCTTTATTACATTTGATTGTGATTGACTTTCTCATGATAGAATATTGAACTGTAAACAATATTTTTCTAAGAAAATTAAAAATATGAACACTTCCGTTTGGTTTTTCTTTTTTATATATCCTTTTTTTAAGAGAAAAATAAATACTAAAATTCAGTAGCGTCCGGCAATTCAGCCAGGCCACCATGGCGTGGTGTGGGGGCTCAGGCACGAAACTTGAAAATAAGTAAATGCATTTTCCAACTTATCTCGTTTTAAAAAAGTTGGTAATTTTCGAATTAGCAAAGTGAACCTTCGACTGCAGATTGTTTTGATGTCAAGCAGCAGGAACAGGACATTTGTGGTCATCTAAATATTTATGACATAAATTTTATGTAGTATCTCACTCACTCTGCCTCCTCTCTTGTTCGTCCCTATATACTTTTTAGCGTAAGTATACATTTCTGGGGTTGATATTTTTGTACAGTAAAAAACGTATGCTATTGGTTGATCCGGATAATCGGCTATAATCCTACCAAATTTCATCAAAATCCGTCCAGTGTTTTACCCGTAATACCGTTCCAAAAATTTCAAAAACCGTCGGTCCTGCACCGCATATCTCACTGGTTGTGTCGAGCAGTCGTCCTACCAGAATAATAGAGAGTATAATAATAATAAGGATTAAGGCGACATTAACTACCCGCGCCCTTGAGCATACATCGCCCGCCAGTGCCCCGCTTCAACGCGCACCAAGATTATTCGAAAAAACAACCCACCTTGGTTTATCAAACAATACAAATAAAAACCGTATACTAAAATATGGGTTCATTAAATTGTCTTTTATATGATTAAAGTTTCATGCAAATACGCCCCATAGTTTTTGCGTGATTATCGTTTTTTTGTCCGCGTTAGACATTACAAATTAATTACACTATATTATTAAAATATAATTTCACATTTTCACATATCAAATTATGAATAAAATTGTCTAGTATAACATATATTTTTTTCATAGAAATAAGACTAGAAATTTAGACGTGATGTTCAATATAAAATCATTAAAAGTCGTTTATCTGCGCCTTAATAGAGAGTGCACTTGTTTCTGCGCGTACACTCCTGCACTATAATACCTCCCGCGCCGTTGGCTAGCCTCAATGAGATTAGCCGCCGTAGCCGTAATCGGTTCGGAAGGACATCTTTCTTATTGTACCCGCAAATTTCGCACCTAACTAATTTTGAGCCTCAATGAGCTTCAGTTTTAGTTTTGCTTTACTCTACGTTATCATTCGGATGTTTATTTGAAAAATGCCAAAACGAAGGCTCAAATCGTTATCAGTACACTAAAAACTGAAGTTTATATCCTACTAATATTATAAATGCGAAAGTTTGTGAGTATGGATGTTTGTTACTCTTTCACGCAAATACTACTGAACCGATTACGATGAAATTTGGTATGTAGGTAGCTGAAGACCCAGAATAACATATAGGCTACTTTTTATCCCGGATTTGTTCCCGCGGGATTGACTCCTAATATTTAAAAAATTAACGCGGGCGAAGCCGCGGGTACTGCTAGTGCGTTTATGAAAGTGCAAAGACTCACGATGAAGTCTGTGTCGAATTGTATTACCTTAATTACCAATTTGATTCCCAATAAAGATTTAAAACTCACGTACATTTTAATTTAATAATCGCACCTCTATTACTGAAATACAGGTTGTATTCTAATTCTGACCTCTATTGATCGAACCCTCTGTAAATTTAAATTCAAAATATTTTATTCAGTATGAAATTATTACAATTTTTTACTGAACTTCATTCAAATGTGACATATTTATTTATACCTGGATATCTGAGACACTGGGTAACTGTACTACCACTATAAGTGAGACAAAGCAGGTCTCCTGATTAACTCACTTAACCAGGTTTCACTGTATATCTGCAATATTCATAAATTTTTGATAAGGTAAGTATCATAAGGTATACAAATTATACTTTTATAAATATCATTAGAACCTTAGAACCTACATAACTTAGAACACTTGTGATATCAACACGACTTTAAAAACATGAATCATCAAAATCGGTTTTGCCCTTTAGTAATTATGAACAAAGATAGGATCGGACGAACATGCCAATATGTTAAACCTCCTATGAGCTTCGCCGTAGTTCGTAAAATAATAAAGAGCTATATAAACGAAGTATTTTATATTTTCATTATAATAAATGGACTTTTATTTTAACATTTTCAAAAGTGAGCAATGTGTTGGTATGGTAATTCAATTACAAATATTATTATTGTTAGCTGCTCAATACTGACATATTCGGACCTCGACGCCTATATTTCATATGCATCTGAAAATATAAAAAAATACTTTATTATGAAATTCTTATTGAAACATTTTTACTTCTGTTCACACTTAACTAACTCAATGATCAAATGATATTTTAAGTGTAAAGTAGTAGTAGGTATATACAAAAATATATTTTATAAGAAATTTGTTCAAAATAAAAATAATACCTGAATAATTTTACCAAAAGCTTCTCTTTGTAACAACAAATAGGCCACTTCTAAATTTTTCAAGGTCCTATTTTGTAGTTCTTTTAATCCTGAACAAAATAAGGCAATACCAGCTTCTAAACCTGTTCCAAAATCACATTCATCCATTGCTATACTTGCATATGTTATCACTGGTTGTAACTCTGATAGTACTTTGTCTTTCTCAGCTTGAGATTTGGCTTCTTGTAGTTGTTTGAACATTTTCTTAATATTTGCTAAAAATGAAAGATAAATCACTTATCAAGTAAGTTTACCGCAATGGTTAGGATTAACTGACTTCTAAATAGTTTAATAAAACTTTATTCCTGCTCACAATAAATGACTTGGCGGTGCAGACATTATTGAGGTATTTAATTGTGCATTTGTACCACAGACCATTAACAAAAGATTCCAAATATATATGTTTTGTTTTGTATGTGTAGTAATTCTTCACATTGTTGTCATTGTTCCTTTAATTAATTAGCTAATATGTGAAATACAAGACAACACAGACAATTGTATAATTAGGAAAAGTTATTGCCATTGTTGCGATAAGAAGTAAAAACACAATAAAAAAATGAAAACCATAACTATTATGACATTCATACCATCATTCTCCACTAATTTTCTATAGCCTAATTGAGTCTTCTTGTTATAAGGAACCACAATACCGGCACCATGGAAAGTTCTACATACTATTTGTTGATTCCTTTTTTTCATATTAAATTCTTCCAAAGAAAAATCATTTTGTTCAGCCCATTTTTTCACTTTCTCCATTAACTTTTGACATGCCATTGAAATAAATGGAGAAGTTTTCTTTTCAGCTTGCAAGTAGTGGCTTTATAATACAAAGAATAAAAATGTAATTGTGTATTAGAAAGAAATATATATGATGAAAAAAATGTATAGATAACATACTATACTGCTCCAAATATATTTTCTGAAATAGGTGTTATGGTGTAACCAGAAGAACTATCATTCTTAGCTAAAAAAACTGGTTTCTCTTTAGGATCATCTCTGTAGTACCCAATATGTAATTCACTATTTCCCTTTTTTTTAAAAACAGCCTGAAAGTAAAATAAATTAATGTAGGTATAATATTTATAACTAAATTGTCAAAGTAAATATTTTGTTCTAATATACATACTTGGAACTCAGGTGGATCAAAATAAAATCTCCAGTGTATTAAGTATAAATCTTTATCTTCGAGTATAGGTAATTTACCCAAAAACAATTCAAAAGGACCAATAAGTTGTAAGTTAACACTAGCTAACATTTTTTCTATATCTTCTGAGTCTTCCTTGAGACACTCATAAAATTTGAAGAAATCCTTTGGCATTTCAACTAAAAAACATTCCTTTAAAATAGTATGATCTGAATCACTATCATAAAAAGATAGATTATCAGTATTGACGGATAATTTTTCAATATCTTGTGATTCCTGTATTTCTCCTTTATCTATTTTATCCGTCGAGCTAGACGCTTGATTATCTACACGGCACTTTATTTCTTTCAATTCCTCAACAGCTTCTTCAATATTGTGCTCATCCTTGGATTCTTCATTAATGTTTTTAACTTTATTGTATGGCTGAAAGCGGTTATGTTTTTGGTTTTTAGCAGTTTTAGCTTTTAGCTGGGGTGGATGCTTATATTGTTTGTGATGTTCAGGGTTTTTTTGATAGCATTTATTTCCATATTTACAAATAACACGGGTATCTTTCACGTATTCATCCCATTCATCAGACATGATAAAGAATTGTACTTAAAAGTTTATAAAGCAGTATAGACAGTTCAAATAAATAATAATAAAATAAAAAATAGGTTGTTTTTTGACAATTGACACTTGAGTGATGAGTCTTGACAACAGCTGACAAGGCGACAAGTCGACACTTGTCAGCTGTCGTACGTACTATGGAGATTAGAGACCAGCAGGGCTATAGCTGCAAAATTTTAGCACCCCATCGAAGGATTTTTGAAATCAAAATGACCTGAATCGATAGGTCTACGTTCGGTCTGTATAGGTCCACTATCATTTTTGTTAGGTCACCTGTAGTTTTTTAATAAATAATTTTTTAAATTTTGCAAAAAAAATTGCAACTTAGCACACTTCATTTAAACGGAAACTGATTAATCTTTACATTTCTACATTCTTCATACCAATACTGACCTAACGATAAAGAATGTAGAAATATAAAGATTAATCAGTTTCCGTTTAAATGAGGTGTGCTAAGTTGCAATTTTTTTTGCAAAATTTAAAAAATTATTTATTAAAAAACTATTGGTGACCTAACAAAAATGATAATGGACCTATACAGACCGAACGTAGACCTATCGATTCAGGTCATTTTGATTTCAAAAATCCTTCGATGGGGTGCTAAAACAGGAGGACCATTGCCCTAGAATGTAGTGTCTCAGAAATATTGTTAAGCTAAGGAGGCGCTGCGATCGCTATGTTGTCTCGATGCCTAACTTCACGTTGTCACAATAGTGACAATACTCATAAACAGCTAACTTCACAAATCTAAGATAAAGAATAAGTCACAAATACTACTTACAAACGACAGCGCGTTATAAATGCTACAAATTTTTAGAGACATGTATATTGCAGAGGCGGGTAATGCTTTAGTATGAAGCGATGGTTCTCCTGGTCTCTAACCTCCATTGTACGTACGCTGTGCAAGCACTTGCTTGACATTTAGATCCCCCAAGCACTGGCAGGCAGCCTGGCTGCGTTGCTAGGTTGTTTCAGACATTCGAATTTCGAATATGGAATTTTGTATGAGAGCCCGCGCAATTAACAGCCCTGATCTCCCGGCTGCGGCAGCCGCGACTAAAACTGATTGCACGGCAAACCATTTGCTGTGCGCAGCCAAAGGGAGTGTAGACGCATGTAAGTGGCTGCCGCAGTGTCCACGCACTTGTAGTAGCTAGTAGCTATGTAGATGTATTTCGTGAGTTCTTCCACGTCCATATCGTTCAACGAAGGGATCACAATAGCCACTTATAACTGGCAGGACAAACATTTTGGCCGCGACAGCCTGGCTGCGCAGAGCGTGGGGGGTTATGTCTTATTCGTTATTAATTTATTATTAATCCATGGTTATTAACACGTCTTGCAATGGTTATTAATTTAAAACTTTATAAGTCATCCATGCCTCATATTACATTTGTCATACAGGCATGCGGCTACTAAGCGACTCTACCATCTATTTTTTTATAAGGAAAATTTTATATTTGAAAAAAGAAGTCTGAAGACGGTTGTAACAATGTCTAAAGAGCTGAATATTTTAATAATAGATCTTTAAAGACAAGTACACAACAGTTCACGCATCCATAGAATTTCAGTTCTTCTTCGTGTTACGCTATTTAGATTTTCTAAAAGTCAGTCATCATTTTATTATAATATTTCATATCATGAAATTAAATTCAAATATTTTAATTTTAAAAAGAAAAAAATATTTTAAGGCTTACAATAATTGATGAAAATGTTTTTGAGAGCAGACCGAAAATCTTGTTGGCCATAAAAGTTTATTAAAATTAACCTCAAGATTTAGCTCTAATATTTTAATGGCAGCTTTTGTCACGGCCATTCTGGGAATGTGGCCAAAAAGTTAGGAATTTGACATTTTTGTATTCAAGTAGTCAGTTGAACTTGAAGAGCACAGAGTGCTTATTATTAGTGAATTAGTGTCATTGGCTAGGTGGTGGTTCTTGAAATCTAAAAATGTTAAGTGCTTTTTATAAATAAGAAAGTATAATTTTTAGCAACATTACAGTTACTTTTAATACGAAAGTTTCCTAGCGATAATTTAAAGCCTTAGATGTACCAGATTGTTATGTCGTAATGTACAATCCAACATAATTATTGACGCAAATTATTATCTAAAATAAAAAAAAACGGCGCGCGTTAAACTGTTGCTTTCGTATTTACTATTGGTGCTTTTTTTATTTCCAATGTATGGATGTTTAAATTTTAATAACATACCAAGGACATGTTCATAATAAATCTTCGTCGCCTAAGATATTTGACAATTTGTACGGGCTTCGGATCATGCTCTATAAGTGGTAAATATAAACTTTAAATTTATAATATTTTAAATTGCTTACTTTAATTTTAAAGGATATTACTAAACAAAACTAAAAAACAATTATTTAATATATTATAAAGGAAAGGAAGGATAAACTAATTTGGGATATTTAGTGCTCATGAAGAAGAATTTTGATTTAAAATATTTCTTAATTTTGAATAAAATTTATAGTTTCTAAAATACTATCTCTTTCTTACACACTCTAATAATATATTGTACATTGTTGTCCTGTATTATTTTAAATGTAATTTTTTTTCTTGGTGTACAATAAAGAGTTATTTTTTTGTTATTATTATTTCTTCTATTAGTCATAGCATTGTCTTATTTACCAATTTATATTGTATAATTATTAAAAAAGGACTAAAATTTACTCTGATTCAAGATAGTTATATTTCCATTCTATTTTACACAGTAGGTCATGTCATAAATCTAATCTTGATACCTTCGAAGGAACACCAACTATCCTTCTTTAAGTTTCAATTACTAAGATCTCGCAGATTCTTTTATAAAACATTCGGCCGAGTTTTGTTAATTTGCTCCTAAGAATTGAAGAGTTCCATTACTTTGTCATGGATCCCATCATCAGAACCTTACCAAACTCTCATAAAACTACTCTTGAAGTACATCCTTTCCAATAAAAAAAGAATCATTGAAATTGGTTGGTGTGATATTGAGTTATTTGTCCATTTGTCGCGCATATACTTAATGCAAATTTAAGACTTTTATAGATTTCTCATGGATGCCACTGTCAGAGCTGAACTAAATTAAAATGGGACCACACGGGAAGCACCAGCTTTAAAATTATGACAATCGGTTCACCCTGTCCAAAGTTCTGAGGTAGCAAACCTTAAAAAAAATAAAATAAAAAAATAAATAAAAAAAAACATACAGACAAATTGATAACCTCCTCCTTTTTGGAAGTCGGTTGAAAATATAGTAAAACTATTATATCCCAAAGTTTATATTCATTTCGTAACAAGTGTCATTATGAATGTATAAAATATGAAAGCTGCATAATATTGGCCTACCCAATGTTGTCGAACTATAAGTTAATATTTAGGACATGACATACTGGTGTTCCTTTGTTTCCATCAAGCGGTTTGCAAATTGGGGCAGGGAAGCCAGCTTATAATTTTGAATGTTCTTCGTCCACTGTTTTACCTGTAATCTATATTTAGTTTCATTGTATGTGCATGTGAACAGCTGCAATTTGTAAACTTCATAACAAAGGTACTAATGAAGTCAATAGATTAGATACTTTAAAATGATAAATTTAATGATGCACATTTTATTATAATTAATACTATAAATATGAAACTAACATGATGTTTTTGATAATTACTATGCCTTTGTATTTTATTTAATGTAACTTTATAAACATTAATAAAATACTTTTTATTAATATATCTAATGAATACTTTTGTCATGCTACTTCAAAAAAATACTACAAGGTCATTTGATACTTAAGAATCGTTATAAAAATATATAATTTTTTTATGCATCACCACCAAAGAAATTGTACATATTTGCAGGAAATAAACAATACAAAAACCAACCTACGAAAACATCGCGAAATCAGCGTCATTGGAATCTGTACAATACTATTCTTACTCTTTGTTTTAAAATTCGCTCGCCATTATCAAAGACTTGCAGTTTTATTGTTCAGCTAACATCAATATATACCAGAACATTTACAAATCTGAAGAAGAATTCAAAGTTTGGTTGTGTTTTTCGTTTTACGGTTCGTCTAAGACTTCGCTATAAAATACGTTTTAGATATTGATCAAAAATAGATTGTTTTGTTTTTAAGGATGAATGAGTTGATTACATTTTGTTCAAGGAGCAATGTCCCAAAATAGTATCTATACATTAATGTTCGATTATGATCGTAATAGTAAAATTGATAAACCAATGAACGGAGCCAAAACATTTCCATTATCCGTCCACAATAAAACATCGTAAAGTTACGCCCTTGAAATATAAACATATTCCAGTAAACTCTTATTTGTTTAAAATACGCTGTAAAAGAACAACTAGATTAAGATGTAATATACTCGTACAATACATGTTACATGAGAGTTTTATAGCTGTATAATATACAAGACACTCAGAATTTTATTATAATGTTCTACGACCGATTGCGGCCATGGCGGCCAATCTCATTGAGACTGGCCAACTACGCAGGAGATATTATAGTGCACAAGTGTACGCGCAGACACAAGTGCACTCTTTGTTCCTATCGCCCTCATACTCCGGTGGGACGGCTACTCGACACGACCAGTGAGAGCTAAGACGCAGGAGCGACGGCTTTACGTGCTCTCCGAGGCACGGGGGTAACTCACCACCAACTTCCCAACTCCGGGCTGGTACTGAGACTTACTAAACAGAAAGACTCAATAATTAAACTTGGCCCGACCCGGGACTTGAACCCAGGACCTCTCGATGTATGACCGTATATGCTAGCCACTACACCACCGAGGCAATTTTATTATATTAAGTATATAAATAACTCTCGTATGTTTAAATAACATAAAAGCTTTTCGTAAAAAGAAAAAAAAATACAGGACGCTAAATTATTTATATTAGTATATTGACAGGCAGTACTATAGTGGCCCAGTGGTAATTCGATCGTTTGGGAAACTCAGTGAACCGAGTTAAAATCCAGGATCCTTGAAGGGAAAACATCGTGAGGAAAAGTGCTTATCTGAGAGAAACTAACACGTTTTCGAAAGACGTAATATTATAGTCCGCCAAAACGCACGAATGGTCAGCGTTGTGGAATAGTCTTATCCTCCGCGGGCTTCGGGAAGTTCTGACATTACAAAGGGCTGAATAGAGAATAAATAAATTAACAACGTACCTCGTTTTTTTAGTATTGACCGTAATTTATAAGCAATTCAACTTGCGTGGTTGGTAAATTTTGTACTATTAATTACGCAAAATATCTCTGTTTGTTCATTTGAAATTTGTCGTATGAAGGTTAGGTATCCTTTGTACATTTTCGAGTTCTCTTCGGTACATCTCTACCAAATTTCATTTAAATCCAATACTACATTATCGGATCGATAGATTTACTTTTATTTTGAAATACGTTTGGTAAATTATACAATTCAAGTGGTAGTGCCATGCTTGTTACTTCGGGTAGCAGCCGAATGAGCCGGCACGCCCCGTATAGTACCACTCTCTCACAGAAGACCGGCGTGAAGTGACTAGCTATGCTGTCGCGTTTCGTCCGGTAAGTGAGAGTCCGGGAGGCCCACTACCCATCCCTACTCCCGTCCTTCTCCCTCCTCCCTTCCTCCCTTTCCTGAAAGGCCGGCAACGCATCTGCAAGCCCTGTGGTGTTGCAGATGTCCATGGGCGGAGGTGATCACTTACCATCAGGTGAGCCTCCTGCCCGTTTGCCCCCTTTGCCATAAAAAAATATATATAAATCTTATATCTTTAAACGAGCAATTCTTGTATATATATATATATATATATATATATATATATATATATATATATATATATATATATATATATATATATATATATATATATATAATCTGAATCTTGGAAACGGCTCCAACGATTTTTATAAAATTCAGTATACAGGTGATTTCGGTGGCGATAAATCGATTTATCTAGGATTCATTTTCTGAAAATGTTGTTTTATTCATGTTTTCAATATCAACTTTATCGATAATCAACTTAAACATAAAACTATTTTTTTTTTGGAAAGAAAATAACAAAAAGGTGAATGACATGAAAATGTGAAAAATTTGACTCTTCCCGACATCTATTGGCGAATAATAATAACATTTTTCTTAAAAATACCGAGCACAGCTCTGTCATCCAGGTGCTAATAAATAAAACGCACTATTTGTCTTCGAAATTTATTTAAAAACAATAAAATATATCTAAATATAAATATAATAAATATAAATAATATTTATTATATAAAAAAGATGACATTAAACATATTTAATATAATCCCAAAGTAAGGATTCTAGGTGCAAAAGCAATGCTACATTATGCGATATGCCGTGTCCCAGATACGTCGGTCGGGCTGGGCGGCAACTGGCAAACGGAAATCGCTTAGCGACAACATTGTTGTTCGCTCTTTCAGTTACACTCCGTTTCTAGAAAATAAACGTAGCCAACAAAATTATAACTATTTAGGTACATATTTGTACCTCAAAGTTATACTAATATATTACTTAAAAAGATTGTTTGGAAACTTATTTATTACATCGATGCTTATCTTAACAGGTTTAATTTTATCTAAAAGCTCTGCGCATATGTTATTCAGGGTTCCGATAAGAATTTTCTAACTATCGTTATGTTTTCAGGCAATGAACACTTGACCGCGCCATGGAACATCAGGATGGATGGGCTGGCGGAGAAACAACTGCAATTAACAACAATACTTCAGAGCGCTCGCAAGCCGACCGAGACCGCGTACGCATCGAATTCTATGCCACGTACGACGTCATGACCGGCGTGCGTATAGCCGCTACACTAGGCGGCTTTTTCGCTTTAATGGTATTTTTAATTGTTTACAAGAGTCGGAGTAAATCGGTAAAGGCTTTGAACGACCCTAAAATAGTAGAACTAGCAGAAGCTGTGGTCGCAGAAGAGCAGGCGGTAGAAGAAGAACGACAACTTACTGCGGCTATAGAAGAGGCATTGTCGCAACGCGCCCGTTTGTCTCGTCCTTCGCTGGGAGAAGAGACGCTTTGGCCGAGAACAGCTCGTTTTGCATCTTACGGCGGCGGCTATGGCAGCCTCCTTGCGCCACCTCGCAGGCTGTCAACTTTACGTGGAGATTCACTTCCGGGTTCCGCGCTACGGTTTGGTGAGAGACGAGCGTCGGGACCTCGTGATCGGCGCTTGAGCTCGGCTACTTGCTCGAGCTCGGGAAGTTCCTATTTGGAAAGGCGCGGGTCGTCGGTTGTTTGTTCGTTGCCAGATCGACGTTTATCGCCATGTCCCAGTGAACGTTTAGCTCCGCTAGCCTCTGTAGGTAGTGTGGGGCCGTCATTCGCAGTGGAATGCGAACTCGCGTCGGTGGGTGCGGATTCCGTGTTTGCAGAGGACGATTCAGATTCTACGGACGACGAGGTCGAACAGTTTTCGACTGACAGCGGTGGTCCTGACGCGGGCGCACACGATTGTACCGAACTCACAAGCCGGCCGGTGCTCCCGTTGCGCATAGACCGCGCTTCTCATTCTCGTGAAACGTTATTCTAGTCACCAGTGCTGTTTCTGGTTATCATATTATGTTAAAATATCGACCTTTTCGTAATATTTTTTTTTAATGGGAACATATCAATATTTTTTCATTGACATATCATTGAATTTATTAAATATGTTAAATGCACGTACATTAAATATAACTACAATTTGCAGCTTTTTCGAACGTCAATAGTATAGCATTTTTTTAAATTATTAAACTTAATTTTTTATTGCAATACGGAAGTGTCGATATTTTGATGTTATTTTATTACAAGTGTAAATAACTTGTTATGTTAATAAGTGTAACGCAATGTTAATGTCCTTGTGATAGAAATTTTTATTGTGATTGCGGCCTTTATTTTATGATATGCCTGAAACTGGTGGAATCCAAAGCTTACTAGTTACTAGTCAAATTCTAATGCTTTATATGTTGCCTATAATATTAAGAAGTTAAGTAGTTTCAGAATTGGTACTCCGTTTCTCAAAAGTAGCTAAATAGCTGCTGTGTGAACGTGAACTTATAACTCTAAGAAATTTACGTTGATAACATGTTCTGTTCGCAGACGTCGTATCGATGTCTAATGTACCAAATTTAATTAAAATACTATTATATTTTATTTATTTACTATATATTTTATTTATTTTATATAATCATTCATAAACCTATTGAATATCGAAAATGTATACATTGCAATAGCGAACATTTTTGGGGTCACATAACCCTAATAATATCATAAACTCCGCTGTCACCACTTAGTGTTCTCTTTAAAAACCTAGGTATTATAATGATCTGCCGAATTAGTGCTTAAAAGGGTTAGATATATTTACTTAGATTAATCAGACGTTTATTTCAAAGCTTAATTTTAGCATTTTGTAATTTCATTATATTCGAGTGTTCATAAATTTGTATTTTCATAATTCATAAATAAGTATTTTCTAAATATAAAACTGAATTCCAAATTCAAAATTTAAGTGATATTTTTTTTTATCAACACGTGAAGTGTACGCACAAATATATTTTATGTTATAATATTATGTTAAGGCTGATTTACACGTATTAAGTGATTAAGTAGTTAACTAAATTTTAACTTCATTTTTGGTGACTTATATTTAAGTAGCTGTCCAAACGTATTTAAGTAGATAAGTAGTTAAGTTCTTTAGTTCACTCAAGATGGACAATCAACAACGTAATAAAGTCGTAAATTCTGTGCTTAAATTTGCTATTAGTGAGGTCTTGGACGAAATAAAAGATGAAATAATTATAGAAATAACCATACTCAAATAATAAAAAAATTAAAGATTCAATATAATCGATGCCAGAGCCCGCTTTTAATAAATCTTTATTTTTTAGGCTCTTGTGAGTATGTCGAACGAATACTTTTAATTATTTGTTCGACTTCCTTCGCGCCAAATCAATAATACATCATCATAATATAATTCATCAATAATGAATAATATTTATAAGCTCACGACGTTGCGTATATGGAAACCCTTCCAGTATTCAGAACCCCAATACTTCTGAGATACGGGAGCCTTTACGAGATTGAACGCGCAGTTTAAGAGAATAAATGCTACCCTGCTTTTAATTCTGTAATGCGGGAGGCATTACAGAGTCAATAGTTACGTTAATGATGTGAATTCCTACCTAAGCTCGGTAAGGACTTTAGTATGGTAAACGGGTGATACGAAGTTCACCGGGTCATCTAGTAAAAAATAAAAAGAATTTCGAGTTACATAAAATTATGAGTTTTTTAATCATTTTTTAAAAATAAACAAGACAATCAACATTAGGCACGTTTTTGTTATTTTAATCAATTTATAAAATAAAACGTGACTATCGAGCATTAGGCACATTTTTGTTTATGTTTTTACTCAATGAATGAATCTTTTTAGGAGGTTTCCCTGCCGAGATGCGGTTTTTAGACTTTCTGCCCACACCTTTTTCTTTACGTCTGCTCACTGAAGTAGGTTGTACTTTTATTTTTCTGGTTACGCGTCTAGGAAATCTATTTAAGACCAACTCGTAAGCTTGCTCTGATGTTTGTGTACTCTCAAATAGTTTCGTCATCCGCTTCATGCAGGTTAAGGATGTAAAATTTTCATTGTTGCTTAAAACATTGCTAAACTTAGAAAACGTGTTTTGTAATTGCAGTAAAGCCAAGTCGAACTCCTTTTTAAAACTTTCAGTTTGTGTATCTTCAGTATTGTTAATGAAGGCTAAATCTATTGGTACAGATGAGTTTAAAGTTATTGTATGTGCTGCTTTTTCTGATGAAGTGGATGGATTGTGAATGCAATTATTATTATCTTCGCTCATCTTTCTGTAAAAATCTTCTTTAATATCATTGCCCAACGCCAATTTTGCAAATAAAATTCTATCTTCAACTGATAACAGCGGAGAAGTTTTAAATATTGCTCCCGTTTCTTTTTCAATATGGTACATGTGTTTGCAATATTTTCCACTGCGACCGAATATACAATCACAGGTTGCTGTATCGGTGTGTACTGTGTAGAATGTGTCCGGCTTTCGATTAGACTGAATTTGGATTTGTTTGTTGTTTTTTGTGTACATTTTAAACTTTTCAGCCCTTTTTTGAAAATTTGAATATACGGACATGTTTGTTTTTCTTCCATCGGCAAAAGCTAATAATCGACGTTGATGATAATTTTCAAAAACTGTAGTTATGAATTCCAGAAGTGCGCAGATGTTAAAAACTTTGCAGCGTTGCAGAATAATATCTTTTAGTATGCGGATTGACGCTTCAGTATAATTATTCGTATTATGTCCCCTAGTGATCACATCGTTTCTGTAAGCCAAACACCATTCTGTGCGTCTTTTCCATAGAACACTTAAATGATTAAGTAACTTGTCGTTACGTTTCACCTCAGGCTTTTCAAGAGTGTCATCATATTTCTTTTGAGCTTCTTCGACAGTTACTGAGTATAAAATCTCACGAAAGTACATCATTGCAGACTGCCTTTCTTCTTTTTCAACTCCATGATCACTGCTCCAAAGCCAACGCCAGAAAGCTTGGTTAACATGAAAACTGCATAACAGCAAGCGGGATGTTGGAAATATTGTTTTCAGAGCATTTCGCTCAGCAGCGCTGTCATCAGTCATAATAACGCCGGGTTCAAATTTAGCTTGTGAATTTTCATTTTGCATCGCTTCCTTAGCCAACGAAAATACTAGAGTATAGTCTGCCTCTGTTTGTTGAGTGTGTAATATGCATGCAATAGGAAGTCCGCCAGTTTTATTAGCCGTGAACATAAAAGTGATACAAGTGTTCTCTTGATCACACGCGCTTGTAGTATCAACAAACAATATTTCATCGGCCAAGCCTTCTAAGTATACTCTTTTCATTATAGGTGATAAAATAACTATTATTTTTGGATGCTCTCTGAATATAATCGTGAAGCCTTTTCCTTCTAGCTTTTCCTTTTTTTGCAAAATAATTTCATGCAAATCAGTCTCCGAACGATTACCATATTTGTTTTTTCTCCATTTTGTAAATAAATAATTAACATGATCCATCGAAGGATTCAGCTGACCGTTGGATAATAATTGTGGGTCGCAGATGTCCGTACATAACTGTATCTCGTGGTATTCCTTTGCTGCACTGGGAGTCATGCCAGAATAAAAGTAGTTATGGAATTGCGATTCTACTTCGGGATCACATTTCAAATATCGGAAGGCTTCAGCTATTTCTACTGGATGAGTGTGAGTGAAGCTGATGGTAATCATTGCGTTAAAACCCTGTTTTAGGTGTTCGTCATTTTTCATAGTATTTTTATTAATAAACTTTATTTTAAAATCAATACTTGCTTGGCACTGCTTGTTTTTCTTAGACTTTTCGACTTCTTGTTTATTGTGCGAATTATGATGACAAACATAAACCTTTCTAAACGCTAATCGTTTAAGTTGAGGAAAAGTGCGCCTTACTATCCAATTAGTGTGACTAAATGTCGAAAACTTCCGAATCCATTCAGAACAAAAGTCAGCATAGTCATTTCCATCAACTTTACATCGCACTTCAGCGCAAAAATGTTCACTTGCCTGCGAATCATAAGTAGGTATGACACAAACACAATCACAGTCGCTTAAAAATTGTTCCAGTCTTTCTTTACTATAAGACATAACTAATTTTCTTCAATAATCAAAGTCTCAAATACAATGCACTCGTCACAGTGTGCGAATTCACAATATCTTTCTATAATTAACACTATAACTAAGCCAAATACAATTAAAAAGGCGCAAGCAATTGTTTACATGACAAATTGGTAACGGAACTAATTTGAATAAAAACAAACAACACGCGCTCGAGTATGATATCGCTGTCTCTCTCAGCACGACTCGCTTGCGATCTGAGATCGGGGAGCATAGCGCAGAAATTCCTCCCGCGCGTCAGATCGCAGCCTAAGTACCTACTTTTATGCTTTCTAGGGATCTGAGTAGTGGAAGTATTTTTAATACGAAGTTTTGAATTCTACATCAGAAATAATACCCGAATCCAGATCGGGTGCAACTCTGAATAGTGGAATGGGTTAAGGAGACTTTTTGTGAATTCATGCTAGCAAATCCTCCCGCATCTCAGAAGTATTGGGGTTCTGAATACTGGAAGGGTTTCCATATACGCCACGACGTTACGGAAATAATTGAAATAGGGTTCAACTCAAAAAAAAAGTGCGTGCGTACAAAGTACACATGTCAGAAGTGAAACTTCTTTATTTATAAATTTAACTCACTGTTTACACACTGTATAAATACTAATGATATTGTAATTTCACTTCAAAAACAATTCCTCACGATTACTAGCATGAGCAGCCATCATTGGTGGCGCTAACTCTTCCCCGTCTCTGAGCGCCTGGTACTTGATTTACGTGTTTGTGTCTCTATGGACTTACTTTTTCGTTCTACTTCTAAAGAAGTTTCACTTCAAAAAATGGCGCATCAACACTTATGCATTTTACTAAATTGCATCTTTCCAAACGGATCCAGAAATAAGCCCCGCCCACCTACTTAATCGAAAAAATAGAAAACATTCTAATTTATTAGTTAAGTAGTTAACTAAATTTTAACTTGCGACTTGCTACTAAATTGTCTGTTTACACGTACGGAATCACTAAAAATTAAGTTAAAATTTAGTTAACTACTTATTCACTTAATACGTGTAAATCAGCCTTTACCTATATATTGTCCAAAAGTAGAAATTGTAAATATTACGGAGCTATTGTTAATGTACTAGCACTTACAATTAGACTTTTTTTTTATCAACATAGGTTGTTATAAAATTCATAAGCGGATGTTAAATGAATGTTAAATTATTATTATTGATCTGTTCGTGTAGGAGGCTAAGACAACATGCCAGTGTTAGAAAATTATATTATGGCTTCACGGTTGTATGTAGCCGAAAATATAAGTGTGATAACTTCGTATTTGTAACTTTTCGAAGAATTTTTGACTCCTTGAGACTGGACACTTCTATGCTGATAATTTTATTTCTATCGCGTTAAGAAACTACGACTCGTATCCACATAAAAATAAAATACAAAATGTAATATTGCCGAGATTTGAATTTTAATAAAAAAACATCTACTGTGTATTTTGGATCGGCACTTAAAAAAATCTTTTAATTTATTATATTACATTGATATGCTATTTATAAATAGTAGCAATAATTTTATACACCTCTATGCAATATTATAAAGGCTTTAAGAAACCTATACCCGTTTCCCTCGGTAACACTAAGTACTTACGTATATTCGTTTTCTAAGTTATTGAGGACTTAATATGATCAATGTAGTACACCAACGCAAATTGTCATTTATGGTTCAACACCAAGTATATTTCAAATAGTGAATTTTTCACAGCGTTTTAAAGTGTAGGTAGTATTAACTCGGTAGGGTAGTCGTCGAGTCAATTTTGAACTGTATATTTGTATAGTGTTTGAATTATCCCTCACCCATTAAAAGGGCAAATAAGACCAATTCGTCCTTCGAACAATAAATTTTAACGGGAGAGGCCTAATAAAATATTGCTTCAACCTACCTACGAATGTTACTCGTCAAGGAATAAGGATACTGCCACTGTTCTCTTTTAGTAACAATGTAATACGCACACCAGGGTTTTATTGATTCTAGTGTGCCGATCCCGTCTACCGCGGGCCCAGTAGATTAACTAACACAGATCGTTTTTATTACGAATTAGATTTACGTGTTAGTTTATGTAACTGTTCGTTGCTCGAATTAAAAAGAGCTCCAGTAGCCTGTAAAATGTTGAAATGTATGTAAAAATATTGTAAATATAAAACACAACTCAACTGTCGTTTCATTTTTGATGATCGCATTTTTGGTTTCCTGTGTAAACAGTGCCCGGTTTCGGGGAACATAAAACTACAATAAAGTTAAATATGACTCAATAAATGTCGGTTTCTCTAACCACCAAAGCGGATTGCAACTAGTGACGTGCATTGACGACATGTCTATATTAATTACAATTTTATGATATGATGTTGCAGTGAAAATGTACCATTACAAATCTTTAGAAGCCTAAAATTATTTGAATAAATATTTACTAATATGGAATCCTCATCGTTCGCTCATTGCAGATATAAAAATTGACCTGATTACTCTATATACATAATATTAACCTACTTGTAAATTGGTCGTAGGATATATTTAGCTTTCAGAAAATTGATTATCTAAAATTAAATTTACCTGCGCGCATGTAAAGGTTAGGGTTCTTGTACCTTCAATATTTTTTTTTAAACAAGTTCATTATTAATAAGCATTGCATCGTCGATTAACTACAAAATTGTATTTTATGTGTAGGCACCGAACTAAGTGTAGGTAAGTTAGTAGAACAAAAATTTGTTTTTCCTAAGTAATAAAGTTAAAGTTATACTAAAAATTAAAAAGTGCTTAGGACACTCAAGAACTAGAAACTCAGAATTGGGAAGAAATTAATAAATTATTTTATTATTTTTTATTTTTTACACGCAATAAGTTGGTGTTTAAATATATTTTAAGTATAATATGATAAATTTGAGGAAAAAAAATATTATCTTCATCAATCAAAATCAAAATAACACAAAAATATCATAAAATACTAATTTCTGTGGTAAATATTATTTCACGTAAAGTATTTCCTAAAGTAATTACTAGGTATATATCACTACAACATATTATAAAACAAAATCCTCTGACTGGCGTCTGTTTCTGTTCGCGATAAACTCAAAAACTACTACACCGATTTTTATGCTGTTATGACCAATGTATAGAGTGGTTCGAGGAAGGTTTTAGTATATAATTTGTCAAGCTTTTGTATACATTTACTAGCGGAACCCACGGCTTCGCTTGCGCTAAATCTAGGGATGAACCCGAGCGAAACGAGGATGAGTCGCTAGTTGATAATAAAACTGTTGACCAAGGAAGATTCACTAAACACACATTTAGTACAAAAAACAACTTTAATAAATATTTCAATGTATTTATGGTCATATTAAATATTCCCGTTTAATATTTAAGATTATCAAGATTTATGTGGTTAGTTAATTACATTCAATTCTTAGTCCTTAAAATAGAGAAGTCATTTAACTTTTACCCTATTAATTAATTAGTTTACTATTTTTATTCAAAAATAACAATTTGTATTTTATTGCTGTTTGGTAATCGTTAAAACTTAATTGAAGTACAAAATATGGAACGTGAATATCCGAACGCACTTGCTTAGTTGTCACTGTCATTCATAAATGTCAGAGAAAGTAAAATCCTTTGTACAGTGCAAGCACATTTTTCATTTGAATTTTAAAAAATTAATTTGTGGCGGACGAATTGAGACCTAAAAATGGATGACGATTTACCGACCGACTTCCAGGTCATCGTAGTTGGGACAGGTAAGCCATATTTTATTTAATAAATGAGACCGGGCGTGATGGCGATAGGTAGCCTACTTAGGTATCGATCTTAGGTTTTTTCATTCGCTTCGGTCTAGTTGAAGTTGAAGCCGAACGTTTTTACAGGCCTGAATCTTAGTCAAATAGCTTTCATATGTTTTGATAAAATTTATAGGGCCATATTGAGTATGCAGTTGTAAGCTTACTAATAATTTATATAATATGTTGACGAAAATATATTGCAGACATAGTCTCTTTATATAATAATGGACACGTAACGACTCCTAATGTAAATGGAATTATTTAACATTTTTGATACTAATTAGAAAATTAGTACTAAACCTTAAAATTAATAATGAGTAATTAGTAATTACATATATTTTATATGTCAGTGTACGAGATTTAAATATTACGCGAACCATATGAGTTTTGTAAATTTAGTTTCATTATTTTCATTATATTGCAATATAATAATTAAAGTACATTTCTCTACCTTAAATTGCTAGGCTTGAAAAATTTTCTAAAGTACACAGTACAATACTATGTGTTGAATTAAAACTTCTATATTCGCAATTATGTATTCTGTAATATTTCATGTGGATCTGGAATATCTAAACCCTTTATTGTCAGAGAACAATATATTTTGAGAGTTAAGTTTTTTAATCGTGAATAAATGTAGTCTTTGCCACTCTCATCTTGTTCAATAAATAAAATTTATCCATTGCTGGTTTGGTGTATGAAAAAAGAACAAACTCACAAATATATTTTTACATTTATTATCATACTATTGTTAGTAAGGCTATCTATCTGTATGCATTTTTTATGCCTATATTTTCATGTTTAGTGACCTATAGTCTATTCTATATCCATAATAGGCTGGCTAGAGTTGCCTCAAGAGGAAATTAAAAGTACCTACTACCTCATTCTATAATTGTATTTGTTATATTAATGCTGTTAATTTTATGTTTCAATTAAAACAAATATTTTTTAATATTTGTAAGTTCCTCATATTATATGAATTTCTTTTTCATTATAACATATCCAACATCTATCCTTCTAATTACACAAATCATGAGCAAAACAAAGAATGTGGAGCTTTTAAATGTAGAGCTATTATATGTGGTGCAGTTATATTTTTTGAAATTACTTATAGTTTTAATTAATTTATGTAATATAAAAATTTACTGCTGTTTGTTAGTCTCGCTAAAATTCAAAAACAGCTTAACCAATTGAGTTATTATTTTTTATTGTTTTATTTAAAGTTGTTTAATTTATATAAAAATATATACCTATATAGGAAACTCAACCCAAAAAATCTACTGAGATCCAAAGCTCGGAATTGTTTAATGTTTTATGTAAATTATTAGTTGTTAAATATACCTATGGACAAACTCAAGCAAAGCAAGGTTTAGTTTCTAGTCACAAAAATATTCATAAATCCCAATATTTTTTTTTTTAAATAAAATTTTGTAAAAATGTCTATAGGAATGGTGGAATCCATTGTTGCTGCAGCATGTAGTCGAATAGGCAAAGCTGTCCTTCACTTGGACTTTAGTGATCATTATGGTGGTTTGTGGGCGTCTTACAACTTTGATGGCCTGCAAAAATTCATCAAAGAGGTCCACTCTGACCCTAATAGACAGCTTCAAGTGTATAACCTTAATGAGCAGTGGTACATTAATAAGTAAGTATAATTAGTCTATCTTTTTTAAATCAGTCTTTTCTTTCATTACTTTAGACTAACTCTAAACTTTAATATATCTGACAGATATATTGTTATATATGACTATTATTGTGTTTACTTTAGCACCAGTACTGCAAAGCACTTATTCAATGTACATTTTCGATCTTCATACTACTTTATTATGCATATGATTATTTATACACATCGATTTTAAGGAATTCGTTTATACATATCGTACGTCGTACTACGAGTATTTCCGCAACTCCCAATAGAATTTACATTTTAACATACAAAATTAGATCTTTCCAAATGTTTAGCTGCAATGACACTGCATTGCGATACTGTGAGGCAGTAACGTTAAGTGTTAGTTTATATTTTAATATACTAGCATTTCCCGCAGATCCGCCCGCGTTTTAAAGACCGGAAAATAAATTCTTAGACGATCACATACAGTGTGATGTTTTAAAGTCTGTTTTTAACGGTTACTTGAGATTTCTCAGAAATGAGATATTTCCAGCTACCATCATATCAAATTTCATCAAAATTTGTCCATTCACAAAAGCGGTCACAGAGAGACAGACAAAAATTCTAAAAACAATAGATTCGGCCGCTTTATCGATAATAACGACTGTTTCAATAAGAATTTCAAAAAAATAATCAATGTATAGATTTGACTAAGGTAGAGTTTAATACTTCATGCCGGGTCAGACTTCGTATTTAACACAGTTTAGTGTTAGTTACACTACCATTAATCTGGACCTCTAATTCGATACGAGTGCTTTGCAAGGGAAGTTAAAGCTGAATTTACTAGCTGAAATTATTTTGTAATAAGCCATCGACGGTTTAAAAGGCTAAAACTTCATTTTTATTCCACAAAATATTTAACGTAACTATTACTGATCAACCTTGCAACCAACCAAATTGATTATTTTATTTGTGATATGTGTCTGTAAAAATGGCGTTTCGGCTTCTGTTTTTATAATTAAACAACTTTATGAAGATTTATGTCGATCTACATTAGTGTTTGTTAGATATTAAAAAACAGATATTATTTTAAGAATCAGTATATAATATTTATTATTATGGTTAGGGATTCCCCGCAAGAAGAAGAAAAGGCAGAAGGAGAAGATGGTAAGACTGAAGAGGGCAAGTCTGATCCTCCAAAAAAGATTTGGAGTCAAAACGACTTCGCGACTGAATACAGGAAATTTTATATTGATATGACCCCGAAGGTACGTTTAATTCAATTTTAACTGATTGTGCAATTTACTTATTAAATGTCCTATTAATGCAATTACAATCTAACTTGAAACTTCCAAATACAAATGACAGCGTAGAGAATTAAATATTTGTAGACATATTTTTGTTTTGATTCCTTTGTTTTTAGCAACTCCGAAACTATGTTCTTTAGGAGTTTTCTATATTTGACGACAGAATATGATATTTGTAGATGGAATTTTAAAAGATTGGACTAGTCACAATTTATTTTGTTGATCCAATAATTTAGCGTTAATTCGGTTGAGCTTTACCTAAAATTGAAACTCTTTTAGCAGTTGTTTGTTTACTCTATTTACTAAGTATCAGAGTTAAATATTTCTTGGCCAATATATTTTACATCTTCACGAAAATCCAATTGAGCGTCTGGCTTCAAGTATTCTGTAAACACTTTCAACTACTCTTCTCAATGGCTTCGTTAGTAATTACAATAAATAATATTCTTATCTTGTTTGCCATTAGAAAAACGTTTTTAAAGTAATACCTATCTAATAAATTAAGTGTACATTTTTATATGTAGAAAACAAAAGTTTGGTCGTGGTTCGTTTGTTTAAACGTTAATTAACCTATGTTATTTAAACTCAAATTCTTCATTAGCTGGTGAAAGTCTCCCGCACATTGGTTAATCTATTCCGGAGATTTGCAGGCGTTAAGAGATTATTCAGACTTTCAGCGTCCTGCAAGTAACCATATCAGCCTACATAACCATATGAGCAATATGAGCAACCAGCCGTAACTGTTTTTAAATTAGACACTCTTTAATTTTATTTTTAAACATATTACATCATTCGTCAAAAATGCGAACGATTAGTACATGTATCTAAACTTAAGCGTCCAAGGCAACAAATCATGTTAGTAACTTTCTATTAGAGCTATTTAAACTTCAGTGATTTTTTTCGCTGAAATTCATCTCATCTAATCATCAATAATAAACTCATATATTATAACTCTTCTTGACCTTGTTTCGCTCAATATTATCGGTCAACTACTTTTGAACAACATAGGTATATAATATTAATTATTTAGTCATTGAATATTAAACAAGTAGAGTAAGCAGTCTATGAAAATTTAGGCTTTAACAGAGAGGATAAATTATAGATTATTACTAGCGAGTAGCGATACGTTTGCGATTAATAAAGGTCGCACTGAAATGAGATATTTTATCGGCTTTTTTTTACTATAATATGCGAGTATTATAATATAATCCGTCCTTTTGAATCCCTTTTTTTATTAATAAAAATCGCATTAAATTCAAGTACAAATGCGGGAAACGACTTTACAAATGTCAGGTTCAGGTTCAAGTCAAGAGAAACAAACACATTTTCGTATTTAGGTATTATATTAATAATATCAAATTTTTGATCAGTTAAGATGTAATTAGGTGAAATTAACCGTTAAAAATGCACCATCTAATGAATAAGTCATGCAAGTTGCTATTCCTTTGTCTAGTTGCTGTTTTCGCGGGGGCCGCTAGTAGAACTTCTGATATCTTCTAATATCGCTCGCTATGTCGAGTTTCGTTGTGTGACTCGTGTGCTCACTTGGCTTAATGATAAGCTGATGCCGGTGCCTTGCTCGAGGGCCGACGTGTTCGCCACCGAAGCGGTCAGCATTGTCGAGAAGAGGATGCTCATGAAAATGCTAACCTCGATCGTTGGTTACAGCGAGGAGGAAATGAACAACGAATTTAAAGGTGAATGAAATGTTGGACCTGAAAAAAAATATAAAAAAAAAAACCTAAAATCTATTAGAGGAATTTCTGATTAATTGTAGAATACATATAATAGTTTTTGACGGTACATAGTGTATTTAAGTATTATTTTTCTTAAATACACTATAGTCAACAGAATGAAATGATATCAGTTTCAAGTGATACTTCTACTGCTTATGAAATATCAAGCACAATACTGTCTTTTGTTATTCACCTTCGCTAGATTTTGAATTTAAATAAATTATTTAATGAAGCTGAATTTTTATGTTCTATCACAAATTATTCTTTAACACAAAATTATTGTAAAAATGTACTATACTCTGTATTATATGATTAATTTTTAAAAAGGTACCGTTTTTTCCATAGACTGGGATGACAAATCTTTCAAGGAGTATTTGACTCACAAAGGTCTGACCCCGAATTTGATCCATTACGTGTTATTCGCGATCGCGGGCGGAACTGACAATATGCCATGCTTGGAGGGAGTGAGGGAATGTAAGAAGTTCCTCATGAGCCTCGGTCGTTATGGGAACACCCCATTCCTGTGGCCGATGTATGGCGGTGGCGAACTGCCGCAATGCTTCTGTCGGTAAGTTTGCATTTGGTAAATTAAAAAAATATTTTTTTTTGTATTTATTGATCAATTTGCCATTTTCTTAAACGCTGTTGTTCTAATATTATACTGGAGCTCGTCCAAATTTATTGGCTTTAGACTTATCAATTTTTTGTGCTGGAGAATTTATCAATAAATCGTCTTTGTCTTCAGCCCTTTTTAACGTCCCACTGCTGGGCACGGGCCTCCCTCAGTACGAGGGGGATCAGGCCATAGTCCACCGCGCTGGCCTAGTGCGAGTTGGCGGACTTCACATGTCTTTCAAAAACTTGCTAGGTTTTCTCAGACATGCAGGTTTCCTCACGATGTTTTCCTTCACCGTAAGACAAGTGGTAATCATGATAGAAATGATTTGCACATGAAAATATCATAGGTGCAAGACCTGGATTTGAACCCGCATCACTCGATTATCCAAGCGCGTGCGCGTTACCACTGGGCTACCATATTCTCATGCAAAGACAATTATTGATTATTATTTACCATCCGTTGAATTTACGGTTCAAATAAATGTTAACGAAATGAAAGTTTGTTTTCAAATAAAATATTATATTGTGTTAACAAGTGAATGTTAAGATTCTTCATTCATTTTCAACACTATAGTGAAAGAGCCTAATAAAAGTAAAAAATTTAAAAGTAAAAGATATACAATTCGGCTATATAAAATTTCCGTAACGATCCTGACTCATCGTGGTCGGCGTGCAGTTTATTTTTATTTAGGTGCGACGGGTGCGAGAGAAGTATTGAATTATTTAAATATTTGCACTAACAAATTTTGTAGCGCGAGATTTTAATGGGGAATAAAACAAGATAAAACGATTCTGTTGGCACTTTTAGTTCAGGTTGTTGATTGACTGTTTTTTATTTACTTGTTTAAATGTTACATTTAACATGTATACGCTATTCGATATATTTTATTTTAGTAGCGACTCCTCTTCATTCCGCTCGGGTCCCTACGTTCTAACGGTTAGTATTGATTCCTCAGAGTCGATATGTGTTGACCTGGATATCGAGATATTATCCTACCAAATTTAATCAAAATAAGTCCAATGGGTTTCTCATGATACGTTCTCAGACAGTCTGAAAGAATAAATTCTAAAAACTATAATATATTCGATCTCTCTATCTGTAATAGTGAGTACCTATTTCAAAACTATTTTCCAAAAAATATTTGTATAATTATGTACGGAGTACACTCAAAATTTTATTATATTATGTATAGGTAGATTAGAAAATTGGCCAACGTATTTATCTTTTTGTATACATTTGTTATTTTGCAAAACAACCATGAAAGTGTTGCTGAGTTTATTGACCCAGATGTGCATCGTTCGCGCACTCGAAAATAAGGCGACTTTCTAGCGTTGCATGATGCACGACTGACATTTTATTAAGAAATCATTTTGGTGTTATTTCAATATAGTATTGTCATCGCCGACTCGACTGTTAGTAGATATACGTTTAGTGTTGCCATGTTACTTTTTGTGGGAAATAGGCAGAAAAAGCATAGCTATTCAAGTCGCGTCTTCCATTCTCCACCGCTACCGAAACAATTGGATAGCAATATCCGATGTCCTGCTTTATATTCACGCGACCGAAGGAAACATGTGTATGATTAATATTAACATTCACTACGATGAAATTCCCACTCTGTAATGATTGAATCTATTTTAGTCGTGTTACAAGATTTTTTATTATGTATATGAGTAAATTTATTTTAATAAGCATATTGATGTCTAAAGCTCCATAGTTTTTGGTCTAACTCTCAAAACTTTTATATACCTATATCAACAAAACTTTTTTTGTATATCAGCTTAACACGATTTCGAAATCTGTTTAAAGATTATGCGCTGTGTTCGGAGGAGTGTACTGCTTGAACCGACCGATTGATTCCGTTGAGATCCAGACAGTCGAAGAAGACAAGAAAGTGGTTGTTCAAAGTAAATCTAAAACGCTCAAATGTGACCATTTGGTCATTGGCATCAACGAGTGCCCTAAAGACCTTATAGATCCAGACACAACAGAAACCACAGACATATCTAAGGCCGTTTTCATCACCAATGGAACGATCATGCCTAGTGAGAAGGAGCCGTTAACTTTGTTACGGTTCCCACCTCTCATTGAAGATGGCTCGGCCGTTACTGTACTGGAAGTTGGTCCTGCGACCGGATCTTGTCCTAAGGGACTTTGTAAGTATTTTACTCTAAAGAATATGATACTTTTTATGCAATAAACAAATATAATATATGCTATAATGTTTATTTATCTACAACTAATGTATGAACTAGTACTTCTCGAGCATCTTCCAAAAAATTTTATACCACAGCCATTTTATAATATGACTAGTTGTTTGAAATGTGTCGTGGCATTGAATCATTCACCACCCATTATTTTTATATGTAACATGATATTTTACTTCAGATATAATAAAATTTGTACTCCTTTGATAAAGACTTATATGTTATACTCGTAAGTAATTAAATATGTTTTTACAACAAAAAAGTCATGATTTATATCTTTTATCAGAAATTTGCCGTTTTTACCACCTGTTTTTTGTACTTCACTGCTGAAGTTTCGGGCCGAGTTTTTTAAACGACACTGAGTCATTGACTGACGAATTGAGGAAATTTAAGATTTGACCTCCCTCTTGTACGTTAAGAACATTTTGGTGGTATACCTAACGATAGTCGATACAAGTACTGATTTGACAATTATGTATGAATTTAATGTCTAAAACTCTGATAGCTTTATTGATATAGCAGACGCCGTTATTTTTATAATAGTTTTTTGTATTACATCCTATGCATTTGATAATAAGCAAGCTTGAAATAAAAAAATGGTGCTTTGCATGTAAAATTATATTTTAGTTCCTAAATTGATAATGTCTGGTTACTGTGCGGCCACGACTTCTGTTTTTGCGGCGAGCGGCGCGGCGGGCGGCGCGGCGAAACAGAGCGGAGCGGCGCGCATGCCACGGACTGCGTCGCAGACCGCAGTCGCGTCAGCGGTTTCGTGCATAGATTATACACTTATATACTGGGTTTCGTGCGCAGGAGGCGTAGGTATATAAAATGGCGTTATCCAAAATTGCTCTCGAATGTCTTGGAAGTAGCGCATATTTCTGGCAGGACATTTTATTTTCGAGAGATGGAGTGCACGACATAAATAGACGTCGTCGTACATATGGGGAATTCTTCACTTTATATCAAGAATACAGAAAACACCCCGAAAAGTTTTACAAGTACACTAGAATGAGTGTTGAAACGTTTGATTATATACCTACTCCAACATTTAGAAATATGCTTACGCCCGCCTAAATTGAAATCAAAACGGGTTTTGACCAATCCGGAAAAACTATTTGTCACGTTAAGGTAAGTAAAAAAAATAATACATATTGAGTCTTTTTTATATTATTTTAACTTAGTAATTAATCAACATACCTATAACTATAATTCGTGTTTACATTAGTAAATTTAGTAAATTAATTCATTTTTATTAACTTACTCACAGCTCTGGATTTTTATACACTTAACAATCACAATATTTATTTATCGAGTTTTAATTTAAGTAAAATTATTACAAATATTTTTGTTTTCTTATTTTTAACCGACTTCAAAAAAAGGAGGAGGTTCTCAATTCGTCGGGGACTTTTTTTTTTCTATGTATGTTCCCCGATTACTCGACGATGGCTGGACCGATTTGGAAAATTCTTTGTTTGTTTGAAAGGGTATAGTTTCTAGTTGGTCCCATAGTCACCAAGTCACGATCTGATGATGGGATCCCAGGGAAATCGAAGACAACTCTCAAATTTTATAGGCACTTATTACGTTTTTCATATATTTTCTAAAGCTGTTCAAGTATTTGCGTCTGATAATCATCATCTCCTGTGGTTGAGCTAATGATGGAAGGTACAACTCCTCAACGGTTAGGAGTTAAAACAAAATTCTTTCAATATTATACGTAATATAGTTAAATTCTTTCAGGCTCTTATTAACCGACTCTAAAAAAAGGAGGAGGTTCTCAATTCATTGGGGACTTTTTTTTATGTATGTTCCCCATTACTCGAAGATGGCTGGACCGATTTGGAAAATTCTTTTTTGTACATAAACAAAATAAGTATCTACTTTCCGCTAAAAATTTGAAAATAAATTATTTTTAACAAAAAACAAAAACCGACTTCAAAACTAAACAAATCTAAACTAAAAAGTAGAAAATAATACTTTTAAGAACTTCGTTAATTTAGAAGTCGGTGCCAGCCAAAGCAAAATAACCTTAAATAGACACATATTCGATTAATCTATATCTATAATATTTGTAAACATAATCAAAATACCGTTCGAAAGTTCCTTGCAAAGGCAAGATAAATCTATCCGTCTTGGCTGGCACCGACTTCAAAATTAACGAAGTTCTTAAAAGTATTATTTTCTACTTTTTAGTTTAGATTTGTTTAGTTTTGTTTAATTTAGTAATTAATAAACATACCTATAATTCGTGTTTACTATATTAATTTAAGCATAATTTTGTTTTATTTCTTCCCATAATCGTTTAATAACATGCCTCAACTTATGTTGAGGATGTTTTGATAGCCATATAGCGGGCCTATTCATTACTTCTGCTATAAGTAGTTCTGCATTCATTTTCCGCGCGCGAATCGTCTAAAAAATTTTATTTGTCGTTTTACCGCCCGAGACTTTCCGTCAATAACGCTCGTCGCGCCGCAATGAAGTCGTGGCATTCTTCCTTTCGCGCGTATCGTTGTTTCCCGTATGCCGCGGCCCGCTCGCCGCCGCCGCCCGCCGCTCGGAGCAGCCCGCGCCGCAAGAAGCGCGAGCGGCAGCGCCGTGGCACGTCTTTTATACAGCTATACGATTGTTTTTACCGCTCGCCGCTTGCCGCTGCCGCTGCCGCTTGCCGCGCGTAGTCGTGGCCACTCAGTTAGAGTTCTTTAGATAGCGCATATTTAAAAACGATTTGTAAGAAAAAGTTCTTATGTTATTGTAACAGAATTTTTATCTTTCACAACCTTGTACATACTTTCTTAAAAATATCAAGCATAACTTTTTTTGTTAAAAAATAATACTGTGCCTATAGAATTATCAGAAGTACATATTATAAACCTTTTAGTATTGTGTGAAAAAATATTACTAAGTAACTTTTTTTGATTTACTCTCTTTTTATTACTGTTTTTGATTTACTCTCTGTTAAAATTGGGCATTTCGGTGCACTTTTGTTTAAACATTGTAAATTATTTTTATTTATATTAAAAAGCGTAAACATTATAAATTATTATATAGAAAATATTCCCATTTTTTCAGTCGTTGTGTACTTCATCACAAATAAAGTGAACGACGCTGAGAGCGACCTGAAGCCCTACGCTGAGAAAATCTTTGACATGTCGGGCGGCGACCAGACTGAGACCTCGGATAAACCTAAGGTACTTAAAATTTACGTTAATTGTAATATAATAAAGATAACTATTTCAGTATTTCATGTTTCTTTTTTGTATTTAATATTAATAATATTGTGCTGCTTTTCAATAATGTATGCAAAAATTATATGTGTTTCATCATCATCAGCCCTTTTTAACGTCCCACTGCTGGGCACGGGCCTCCCTCAGTATGAGGGGGATTAGGTCATAGTCCACCGCGCTGGCCCAGTGCGTGTTGGCGAACTTCACATGTCTTTCGAAAACTTGCTAGGTTCTCTCAGACATGCAGGTTTCCTCACGATGTTTTCCTTCACCGTAATACAAGTGGTAATCATGATAGAAATGATTCGCACATGAAAATATCAGAGGTGCGAGACCCGGATTTAAACCCGCATCACTCGGTTATACAAGCGAGCGCGTTACCGCTGGGCTATTCATAAAATATAAACAGCGCCATCTATGAATACGTAGTGGACTTATTTTTCCTGCTTTATCAAATTTCGATATACAGATGTTTTGATATATATTTTTAGGACCTATTTTCATATTGTTTTTACATAAAAATAAAAAAAAAGGATCAAACATTGTGTTTTCGCTTCTCTCTCATTACATCCAAAGATCATTTTTTTATTTGATACCAAAAAGTCAGTTTAGCCATAAATTGATTAAGCAGCGTCGAATAGTAACGGATATGTAATAGTATTGCAATGGTTGCGTGTGCGCAGTGCCTGTGGTCGCTGTTCTACAACGTGCGCGACACGCGCGCGGCGGCGGCGGCGGCGCCCGTGCACGTGTGCGGCGGGCCCGACGCCGGCCTCGACTTCGACCGCGCCGTGCTGCAGGTACACGATATTCTACTACTGTTCACATTTATTATTGAAGGTTATAATATGTCGCATTTGCGAATTTATCGTAGATATCTATCTTTTATGCGTAGATGTTGGTGTATAAAAAAAGTGCGTGCGTACAAAGTACACATGTCAGAAGTGAAACTGAATCTTCTTTATTTATAAATTTAACTCAATGTTTACACACTGTATTAATACTAATGATATTGTAATTAACCGACTTCAAAAAAAGGAGGAGGTTCTCAATTCGTCGGACTCTTTTTTTTTTTTTTTTTTCTATGTATGTTCCCCGATTACTCGACGATGGCTGGACCGATTTGGAAAATTCTTTTTTTGTTTGAAAGGGTATAGTTTCTAGTTGGTCCCATAGTCACCAAGTCACGATCTGATGATGGGATCCCAGGGAAATCGAAGACAACTCTCAAATTTTATAGGCACTTATTACGTTTTTCATATATTTTCTAAAGCTGTTCAAGTATTTGCGTCTGATAATCATCATCTCCTGTGGTTGAACTAATGATGGAAGGTACAACTCCTCAACGGTTAGGAGTTAAAAGAAAATTCTTTCAATATTATACGTAATTATAGACCGATAGTTAAATTCTTTCAGGCTCTTATTAACCGACTCTAAAAAAAGGAGGAGGTTCTCAATTCGTTGGGGACTTTTTTTTATGTATGTTCCCCATTACTCGAAGATGGCTGGACCGATTTGGAAAATTCTTTTTTGTACATAAACAAAATAAGTATCTACTTTCCGTTAAAAATTTGAAAATAAATTATTTTTAACAAAAAACAAAAACCGACTTCAAAACTAAACAAATCTAAACTAAAAAGTAGAAAATAATACTTTTAAGAACTTCGTTAATTTAGAAGTCGGTGCCAGCCAAAGCAAAATAACCTTAAATAGACACATATTCGATTAATCTATATCTATAATATTTGTAAACATAATCAAAATACCGTTCGAAAGTTCCTTGCAAAGGCAAGATAAGTCTATCCGTCTTGGCTGGCACCGACTTCAAAATTAACGAAGTTCTTAAAAGTATTATTTTCTACTTTTTAGTTTAGATTTGTTTATTTCACTTCAAAAACAATTCCTCACGATTACCAGCATGAGCAGCCACGTCATAAGTTAGGCTGTATATTGTAATACTTTTGCTACACATAGCGTCACATTAAAAAATCACGGTCCTGCGCATCTTGACCGTCTGAGGGATGGTGGCGCTAACTCTTCCCCGTCTCTGAGCGCCTGATTACTTGGTTGCGTTAAACGTTTAACAACCTTGTTGGAAGTCTTATAAGAACTTTCACTTCAAAAAATTTAAATCTTAAAACAGCCATATTTGTGACTATCAAAGTTCAGTTCAGGAAGTAGTTTATGTTCCTAAATTTGAAGTTCAAAGTTTAAAAGATCAGATAAGTTTATCTTGGAGTACTGAATGTATTGACATATATTCAGTACAAATAAAGTTGAAGTGTCTGTTTGTAATTTAAAATTAACAGCTTTTAACTAAACGCATATGAAAGTATATACGGTACTTGCACCAAAATCTTTTATTAAAGTTTTGGTCTGTTTGTTTGTTTCGGCTAATCTCTGAATTACAGCTAGACTGATTTTGACGGGGAACTTTCACTCGCATATAGTTAATGTTATAAGGAGTAACTTAGACTAATTTTATTTTATTAGAAAATTATAAGAACCGTTTAATTTATTTTAACTTAAGCCCGGCTAGGCAGGCCGGGTTTGTTAGATAAACTAATCTAATTAATAATTAATAGATTCTGACCTCGCCTGCTTTAATTGGGTGCGTTCCTAAAGATACAATAGCAGTCGTGTTACTGGTCATCGGTATACTTAATGTCGTCTAAATTCGTCGTATACAAAAATTGAAGATATACGTCGAAAATAATACGTCAAGTCGAAAAAAAATGTAATAACGATTGTAACGGTTCCACTTCATCTACATAGCTTTTGTTCCGCCTGACTACCGAAGCCCATTGCTTTTTCGAAGGCAAATTGTTTTGTGTAAAAACAACTATGTCATGACTGATGCGTATATATTCGAATTTGTATTTAGACAATCGGATGTTTCCATTTTTCGGTTTTATTCTGTCGCCTTTACCTCACATTGTGACGACTTTTGTTTTTTTTAATTTATACGGATACGGTTAAACTTGAAGTATGATACGTTTTAATTTTTTTGCGCAGGACCCTAATTTGTAGTCTAAAGTAATCCATTATATTATTACAATACAATAATTATAACATCAGCTATCAGCCAGTGAAAGTCCCGTCGTAATCGGTTCAGCCGTTTCGGGGATTAACCGAAACAAACAGACAGACAGACTGTGTTTCAAAGAAAAGTATCTTATATAATTTAATTCCATAATATGCATTTAGTAAGAAATTGTTATTTTGACCTATAGATATAAATGACATCCATTTAAATGTTTTAGCATTGAGTATCTCTGTTTTAGAGTTAAATTTAAAAAATGTTAAATCTAAATGTTTTAGATTGGCATATATATAAAAGTTCGATTTACTAGCAGCGCCACAATATGGCTAATCTTATAACATTACAGCCTGTGTACTAAATTTAATCAGACTTTGTTCAGCCGTTTCTATATGAATGTTATTTGCCAGACATACACAAACTTTCACGCTATAATAGCAACTTACCTTCGCTTCGCTTGGGTGCTCTTTAATTTGTTCTGCATTATTTTTTAAGTAGAATAAAGATGTTTAAGTGGTACTTAAAAAGCTAAGTTAAATAGAAATACTGCTTCATTTTACATGGTCTTGAACCAAAGTATAAACCCGTTAAAAAATTATCTCAATTGTTAGCCATTAGTGACATAGCAACAAGGTTTATAATATATAATATAAGCAAACTATACTAATAATAACCTATTTAATGGTACGACTATGATATTGTGATAAAAAAGACGTGATTTGTTTATTAGAAACTACTAAAGATAATGTTTGTTTTAATTTGAAATTTTTATCATTTACGAACTTCATTAGCACCGTAGTAGCACCATACTGATGAAAATAATATTTCTAGTTTGGTAACATAATAAAATGAATCAAGTAATACTACTAATAAAATATAAAGTTTTGGTGCATGTTTAGGGTTCGGAGCGGGATTGTAATAAGACAACCACTAGGTTCGAATACACTTTAATACAACTCTAATATAACAAGATACACTAGCTTTAAAAATACTATCTTAAAGTAGGTTAATGACATCACCCTATTATGACACCACAGATGGATGTTTGTTATACAATTACTCCATAATGGTTGAACAGATCTGGATGAAATTAAGCACAGAGATAGATCATAGACTGGAATATAGGTTAATTTTATTCCTTAAAAATGTACGGTTCCTGTCTTAGTTTTTTTTTCATTCTGGACGAACTCGAGCGAAGCGACGTTGAGCCGCTAGTTTAATTTTCTTAGTACTATGTCGTTTTTGCTATGAAATGTTTACAAATTAATAATAATTCGTCAAATTACTTTGATTGTTATTAATTGTTTGTTTTTTTGATGAATAACATGATTTTTTTATAATTGTTTATAATTTTATAACAATAAGTGACTTTTTGTCTTTGACCCGTAATACTAATATTGATTATGGAAATATAAAAAAAATATCTCTTATCACGTGGCAAAGCAAGTAGTCTTTGTAACGCAATATCTATATTAAAACTAGCGGACCCAGCCACGCGTTGCTGTGGCTCAATAGTTATAATAGATTGAATCATTTTTTTACTAATTCTTCTGATACAATCAAATTACTATTCTCTAAAGAAATTAAAAATAGATTCATTCATATGGGATCGAAAATAAAACGAAATGTTGAAATTAAGCACAAACCAACATGTACTTTTTTAATTTACATTTTATTCATCTTATCTTAAGTTAGTTTTTTTCCGCGGCATTATACTGAAATTAAAAAAAAAATAGAATTAATTATTTATATAAATAAATTAGATCAAAATTTACGACTGAATAAATTAAAAACTATCAAATTATAAAATCAAAATAAAAAAATGATAGGTAATCTAGAAATAAATTGATTGAAAAAAACAGTAATCAGTACAGTGCATACAAAGTGCACATGTCAGAAGTGAAAGTTCTTTAATTTTATAAATTTAATTCACTGAATACACACTGTATAAATACTAATGATATTGTAATTTCACTTCAAAAACAATTCCTCACGATTACCAGCATGAGCAGCCACGTCACAAGTTAGGCTGTATATTGTAATACTTTTGCTACACATAAAAAAAATTAAAATCACATTAAAAATCACCGACTTGCGGTGGGCGAGACCCCCGACCTGCGCACCTTGAGGGGTGGTGGCGCTAACTCTTCCCCGTCCCTGAGGGCCTGGTACTTGGTTGCGTTAAACGTTTAACGCAACCTTTTTGGAAGTCGCATGAGAAGTTTCACTTCAATAAAAATAAAAAATTAACAAAAGTGTATATAAATTTAAATATATAGGTATTACAATAAAATAAAATATTTTATTTTTATTTACTATTTTATTTCTAAATTCTATATTCAAACGCGCCATCTATAATCTGTGCAACTTAGATGCCAAGCCGCCTTCTATAAATACACACTAAAGTCGTATAATAAATATTTAATTTGTAATAACTAATATTGAGATCAATAATTGAGATAAAAACTACCCTATCTCGTAAGTTTGACCAAATTACATATGCTTACAAAATTTGATGAAAATTGGTTCAGCAGTTTAGGAGTCCATTGAGGACAAACATTGTGACACGAGATTTATATATATTAAAGATGTTATATAAAACGAATTACCTACTTCAAATTATACAAATTATTTTTTTTTTTCTATGGATATTTTAGTATTGCTATGATCTTACGCTATTAAAACCAGTTATTAAAATCAGCATATCAAAACCGGTGTTTTTGTCTTTTCACATCATATTTTTAGTTAGTTAACATTCATATAAATTATTATGAATAAAATAGTAATTTAAATGTTTACTTACGAAATATAAATCAATAATGATTATGATCCGATTACTAGTGTCGGAGGAATTTGTCTACATATTATGTACACCTATATTGTTTTGTAATATTTGTTTAGAAGTCCTAATAAAATGTACTTCCAATAATATTTACCTACATATGTCGAATTCATAACCTCCCTTTTTGAAATCGGGTAAAATGCCTAATATACCGGGATAATTACAGTAACTTTATATTTTCAGGCAGAGGAAATCTTTAAGAAGATCTGCCCAGGCGAGGAGTTCCTGCCGCGCGCCCCCGACCCCGAGGAGATCGTGTTCGAGGATGACGTCACTCACGGCCCCGAGTTCCAAAGGGAGGACGAAGACGCAGAGGGCGACAAGGAGTAGGCTGTTGAAATAGACTTTTTAATAATTACAGCACTTTCTGGTATGATACAGTACCAAAGGAAGATGCCAACAAAATACTCGAACGACCACGATAATAATAGGCAGCTTTGGTAAGCTTATACTGCAAAGCTAATTTTTGTATGACCTACCTACGACACGGTAGAACTGCATACAT
Source organism: Boloria euphrosyne (assembly GCA_951802675.2). Taxonomy (NCBI): domain Eukaryota; kingdom Metazoa; phylum Arthropoda; class Insecta; order Lepidoptera; family Nymphalidae; genus Boloria; species Boloria euphrosyne. Next base: position 11,639,921 of record OX637875.1, on the reverse strand, counting down.
TATAATAATTAATTCATTTAGAAATACATTTTTAGCTTCCATATTTAACACAAATACAATTAGAATTGCAGGATATATTGTGTAGCACATATGAATTATCGCTAGCATTAGTTTAAGCGCAGTTCTCACTGGTGTCGTAGGCGAGCAATCTCGATGGCGGATCTGTACACACGAGAATGTGCTGACTAAGTTTAAGGTGTAATCCCATTAAGATAAATACGCTTTTTGCTTGACTTAATGCATTCCGACTGGTGCGGGGAGAGACATATCTGGATGGATCTGAACTGCACTTTCATGGACTGAAATTTTATTAATATGGCCTTCGAAATCTGCCAAGAGTGATCATTGTACTAATTTATTGTTTTAATACCCAATAGTTTCCGGGTTTAATGTGAATTGGTATACAATGTTACCTATATACTATCACTATATATAGTGATATTTACAAAATTAAAAAGTATAATTTTTTGTCTATTTATTAAAATCTTAGCTAGGTGGTCTTGACAGGTTTAAGATCAACATTAAGCCGTTTAGTGCTAGGTATCCATTATTCAAAGGCTGAGCTGTCAAGAGATATTTTATATATTTGACTATTTGAGTAATGGCGGTATCGCTCTCTTATAAATCAGTATTATGTGTTGAACATTAATAATTGATTTTTTTATGAATAAATTTTGAAGTGGCAGAAGAATGAGACACGTGCAATTTTCTAGTGAGTTCTAAAGTTTATAGGTAATTTATTGGACGCACCAGTCCTAGGCATAGATGTAGCACATTATTTTTTGTATTATTAAGTTATTTAGCACTCTCAATCGTATTTATTGTCGAAGTATGCATTATAATGCATGTGCATATTATAATTCCATTAAATTGTGATTATTAGAAATTATTTTGCGTTTTTATTTAATTAACCCAACCTCATTCTAGTTCACTGACATGACATTGCTGGCTAATCATATTAAAAAAATAGGTCAAGAAGCCCTATAATAATATAATGAGATTATATAGATTTATTATTAAATTACTCACTTCGTATATAATATTCTAGACATCTTTTAAATATTGTGTCTTTAATTTTCATTATAGAATTTAATGTTGATTTTTTAATTTATAATTTTTTATGTATGAATCAAACTTTGATGTTATTCAAGTATAAATTTATATTTCTATAATGTTTTTATATATAATGTAGGAATATTAAAACTAGAAAATGTTATAATAAACTTTATTTATGAAAGATATTACACATCTGGTCCTTTATTTAATATTAACATCAACATAAGGAGTAAAAACGTAATAAAATGGAATACTCTCGTCAATTATTATCACCTGTTCCATTTAAGCTTACAAATATACAAGTACACAAAATAATTTTTATTTTGGCTAATGGCATGTTTTTCAAACATCACAAAGTTATTAAATGCTCAATTTATATAGATATCATTTAGTATTATTACTTATTGAATAAAAATAATATGGCTGATTTAAAACAATCGTTTTTCATATGAAAATAAGCCGTGAACATTTCCTTCAAGCTGTGCAGAGTAAGTTCTCTTCATGAAACGTAATTCTCCAGAGTAGCTCATTTCACGCAATTTTGTAATGGAACGAGCACCAATGTCCTGACAACTATGTTGCATCCCTGTTTGAAGATAAGGAAGGAATCTGAGGACTGAACCTTTGTCAACTATACTTCCACTTACACCTTGAGCTACTCTATGTTTATCTGATTCCTTATGGAAGTACCGGCTCATTGCAGAGCCTTTACCCTCTTTGTTTTCCATTGCCTCTAAACTGCCCATGCCTCTGTATTTCTTCAACCTTACACCATCAGAAAAGAAATACTCACCAGGAGCTTCAGATGTACCAGCAAGAAGAGAACCCATCATGACACTAGAAGCTCCCAAAGCTAGCGATTTCACAATATGGCCTACAGACTGGATGCCACCATCAGCAATAACAGGAACATTGAATTGGCGAGCATATGAAGACACTTGGTATACCGCAGTAGCCTGAGGACATCCACATGCCATTACTTCCTGTGTAATACAAATGGAACCACTACCCATTCCTACTCTTAAGGCATCTGCCCCAGCCTCAATCAGATTTTTAGCCTGCATTCTTGTTACAACATTGCCACCAATCACTTGGATATCTGGATAGGTCTTTTTAATGTACTTGATCATTTCTATTTGATAAGTTGAATTGCCTTGAGATGAATCCAGAACAATGACATCAACTCCATTGTTAACAAGAAGCTTAAGACGTTCTTTATCTCCTTCTCTTGTTCCTATGGCAGCTCCTACCAGTAACTGTTTATTAGAATCTTTAGAAGCGTTTGGATAACTGCGAGCTTTTTTTAAATCGGTTCTGGCTATTAAAGCAACAAGTTCACCTGCCCCATTGATGATAGGCAGTTTTCCTTTCTTACTCTTTTCAAGAATATAGTTGGCATCTTGCAATGTCACACCAGATTGTGCTGTAATCATTTCTTCTATGGGAGTCATAACTTCCTTTAAACTGAGATGTGGGTCACCCTCCCTGAAATCAATATCCCGAGATGTAACAATGCCAATCAAACGACCTCCAAGTTTTCCATTTTCAGTAATGGGATATCCTGTGAATCCATTTTTCTTTTTTGCTTCTAAAACATCTGCCACAGTGTTCTCAGGACCCATACACACGGGGTCACGAATAAATCCGTGCTTATACTTCTTCACTTTATGTACTTCATTGGCTTGGTAATCAGGAGTACAATTGTGATGAATAATCCCAATACCTCCACATAAAGCCATAGCAATTGCCATGTCGGCTTCTGTAACTGTATCCATAGGGGTAGACACCAGAGGTGCTTTGAGATTGATTTTCTTCGTAAGAGGAGATGTCAAGTCTACTTCTTCAGCTGTAAAGTCTATGTACCCCGGAAGCAGAAGAAAATCATTGTAAGTTAATCCTTCACTATTGGCAAACATTTCGTTAGCTGAGAGTCCATCTCGTAAGTCACCTTCTGCATTTGACATGATTGTTATTGTAGAAAGTAGCACGTGTTAGTAAAAAATTGTACACTTTAAACTTCTTTATGTTAAATTCTTGAATGAGTTCTAGGTTAAACACGTTTTAGTAGCAGATATTTCACTCAAATTGTCTTTAATACACGTGGTATTTGTACTAACGCAGAATATTTCAAGGAATTTTATTATACACAGTTTGTATAATCAAATACGACTTTTGCGTTTAATCTCTTTTGTTAATTAAATTAATACCATATTATTAATTTATTTTAAAACAGCGAGGGCTTCTCCGAACCGGCTTTTAAATATGAAGACCGAGTACGCTACGCTAGCGAGTAGCGAATAGCGATTGCGAAATGCGAAGAGCAAACAGCAGTTGATCTCGCTTCGCATAAGTTATTGAAGATGAAGAATAAAATGTCAAATGTCAATTGTCAAAGTTAGAGACGCACGTTCTCACCACAGACAAACTAGGTAGTGATTGAATAGTGATAAGATCCTAGCACATAATGCTGGTACAGACCGGTTCGGCGACAATGTCTATAGATTTCTGGTTCTGGTTTTAATTTATTGGTAGCAAAAGATCCAGGACGACCAGACGAATAATAAAAATTTAACTTAACGAATACTTTTAATAGGCTACTTGACAATATGAAAAGTATTGTATTACTTATTGACATCCGCATATGTTTAAAAAACGACACAAATTAATTAGAAGTTAAAAATATTTAATAAAATATACCTATAATATGTCAAAAAACCCTACAACCCATGGAGGTTAGAGACCAAGAGAACCATCGCTTCATACTAAAGCATTACCCGCCTGTCTCTAAAAATTTGTAGAATTTATAACGCGCTGTTGACGGTAAGTAGTATTTGTGAAGTTAGCTGTTTATGAGTATTGTCACTATTGTGACAACGTGAAGTTGTCAACGTGCTTTTGTGGCTACTTGATATTCGCCATTTTGGCGCTGTCCGCCGCTGTCGGACGTAGCGAGAGTTCGTGGTACTAAAACTAATGATGTCGATATAAAGATTTTTATTTTTTTATTTCTATTAATCAATAACCGTATCATCATAATTACTATTTATGTTATATTAACAACGAAAATGCAAAATTACTTTATAGTAAACAAACACTTCTCGCTGTCATTTGCAATATACGTAAAAATTAGTTCTCGGGACTCTCGCTAGTGGCGCTTCAAATGGACACAAAAAAAATTGCTGTCAAACGAGCCTGTCCAGTGGTATTATAGAGGTCAGTGCGTTGAATGCAGGAGTCACGTTCGAGATTAATTTATTCTAAAAAAGACTAGATTAGGTACCCGTTATTTTTTTCTTACTCATTTTTTTCAATTTTTTCTTACTCATTTTTTTCAATTTTTTCTTACTGTCAAATAGCCTATTTTATTTATACTATTTATAAAGCTGAAGAGTTTGTTTGTTTGTTTGTTTGTTTGTTTGTTTGTTTGTTTGAACGCGCTAATCTCAGGAACTATTGGTCCGATTTGAAAAAATCTTTTTTTGTTGGATAGTCCATTTATCGAGGAAGGCTATATTACATCACGATATGATAAATAAGAGCGGAGTATCAATGAAAAATGTTGCAACAACGAGAGAAAAATATTCCTTTTGAGAGCTCCCGTTGCGTGCGCTGCGTAAGCGGTTAAAGTTATGTAAAAATCATGTATGACGAAATTGTTTCCCTTTAAAAGTTCTAAACAAAAGTTCGCGATAGCATATGTCTATCTTTTACTGTTGACTCGCTACAACCTTTTTTATGGTAATCAAATTTGTTTTAAGATAATGCCTTATTTTTGAAGGTGTTAAATAAACATGATATTAATCCTTATCCAAATAAATAAGTTATTCATCACAGCTATTTAATGTAGAACGAAATTGCTCTTGGCATCATTTGATTTCAATAAATATCTTACGAGATATCACAGTTTTAACTTAACTTTGCATAAAAATCACCGCGTGCAAGACGGGCGGACGGGACGGGAGGAAAGAATTTGGTTTCCAGCCTTTAGAATGCGAGCGAAGCCGCGGGAAAGGCTAGTTACTTATACTTGCATTTTCCGCGGCTTCACTCACATTCTAAATACCGTAAATCAAATTCTTGGATTTAGATTTCATATTCTATATAATTATTAAGCTGAAGAGTTTGTTTGTTTGGTTGAAACAATTCCGTCATACATGATTTTTGCATAACTTTAACCGTTTTCACAGCGGACGCAAAGGAAGCTCTAAAATGAAATATTTTTCTCTCCCGTTTTTCCAACATTTTTTATAGATGCTCCGCTCCTATAGGTCTTAGTGGGATGTTATATACCCTATAGCCTTCCTCGATAAACGGACTATCCAACAAAAAAGAATTTTTCAATTCGGACCAGTAGTTCCTGAGATTAGCGCGTTCAAACAAACAAACAAACAAACAAACAAACAAACTCTTCAGCTTTATAAATAGTATAGATATAGATAATAGATTATTGCTAGCAATACCCGCGGTTTAGCCCGCGTTCATGGTTTGAAGCCCGCCGAAAAAAAAGTTAAAAAAATATCCTATGTTACTTCCAATACCTCCAAGTACTTACATGTGTCCAAAGTTTCATGATGATCGGTTAAGTAGTTTTCGCGTGAAAGCGTAACAAACAAACTTTACATTCACATTAATTATAATTATAGTATAGATATTGCGTATTATTTGTATTCGTATTTACATATTTTAATATTCAATTTCGTACTATAAATGAAACTACCTTTTCGGATTTTGTCGCGGATTTATTTTGATTTTTAGTTCCCGACGTTTCGAATGCTTTACAGCAATCATGGTCACGGGAGAGACTAAGGCACAGAACAAAAATACTCTAGGGACTAAGGTATTTGACGTCTCATAGGTTTATATACTTGTTACAGACAGTGCCTACCCACAATTTACAAAAATTTTGAAAATGGCATCAGAGTACCTTATAAAATTTTAATTCTAAACATTTATATTTAAATTTAAATAATTTAAAAATAATTTATAATTATGGCAATATTATTAACTTATTTTTAGCTAGTATTATTATAATTTTTATTTTAATATTAGTAAAGGCCTTATTACACCTTCCTAAATTTAGTCGTCCTAATTAGGATTTAGGAAAGGAAAGCAAAATGATGTTTCTGATTACACTATCCTAAATTTAGTAACCATAGACGAATTTACAGATTAAGTATAAGTTTCTACGAGTGCAACCATAGAGTATATTACTATATTATATAACGTTTTCATTAACTATAATAATAATTTTTATCGATTTTATTCCAAAGATATGTTTTTATCGTTTTTATTCAAAAGATATGGCATATCTTTATATAATTGAATAATATTAATTAGGATCTCTCTTTCCTTTGCCATTAAACTCGTTGCACTTTAACAAAATAACATTTAATTTTTAAAAAAATTTAATAACATGTGCACACGCACTACGCAGTCGTCACGTTTATTATAACAATAATAAATGTACTCTTTTTGGAGTCCAGAACAAAAATCATAGAAATAATAAACCAAAAATACTTGCTGTCCACAGATTATTAAGGTCGACGGAATTTAGCAACCATACTTCTTCCTAATTAGGTTACTTTTTAGGATTCTAACTTGCTAAATGCGATTACACTTTCCTGAATTTAGTAACTAAATCATTTAGAACACTAAATTTAGGAAGGTGTAATAAGCCCTTTATTCAAAAGTATTATGTAGTGTTGCTATTCTAATAATATGTATATTTTCTTACCTATAAATTGTTTATGCTAAGTTGCATTTTATTATTTAAATTAAGTATTAATTTGATATAAGAAAATTAAGTTAAAATATAAATTGAATTTTGATTATTTTAAAGTATTAAGCAACACTACTGCAAATTAAAAAATAATTTAATCAAATCAAAATATGCTTAGATTTGACAGATTCTTTTGAATTATAATTTTTAAAATTTTAATATTTTAACTTAATTTTCTTATATCAAATTAATACTTAATTTAAATAATAAAATGCAACTTAGCATAAAAAATTTATAGGTAAGAAAATATACATATTATTAGAATAGCAACACTACATAATACTTTTGAATAACTAATATTAAAATAAAAATTATAATAATACTAGCTAAAAATAAGTTAATAATATTGCCATAATTATAAATTATTTTTAAATTATTTAAATTTAAATATAAATGTTTAGAATTAAAATTTTATAAGGTACTCTGATGCCATTTTCAAAATTTTTGTAAATTGTGGGTAGGCACTGTCTGTAACAAGTATATAAACCTATGAGACGTCAAATACCTTAGTCTCTCCCGTGACCATGATTGCTGTAAAGCATTCGAAACGTCGGGAACTAAAAATCAAAATAAATCCGCGACAAAATCCGAAAAGGTAGTTTCATTTATAATGTCGAATATTCGCGTAAATCTAAGAAAGTATTATGTGAACAATTTCGTACTACTAAAAACTATTTAGTAAATATTATTAATTATATTATAATTATTATTAAAATATAATATAAAAGTTCGATTACTATTGCAAGTAAGGAAATAAACTATCAATTTTTAAGTAGGTGCATAAACAATCGGGATATTTCTTTAAATTTGTTTGTTGAATTTGCACCATTTGCATTATATTCTATGCGTATACCTCAGATCAAATCTACTTGTTCTGAGGTATACGCATAGAATACCTTGAAATTTTCGATTTCACGCCCGGTAATCTTACCAGGTATCCGATATCCAATCCGATAAACGTTCTATAGCTCAAAAAATGTGGACATTAGAAAAAAAGTTTTCCAAAATATGTATAGGTAGTATGATTTCTTAATATTTTTGCTTAACTTAATTCAATTTTACGATCTTAATATCACTACATAATATTATCTTCTTAATATCACTACATAGTCCTCCGCCGCGCCTGTCTTTCTGTTCGCGATAAACGCAAAAATAGGGAATATGCATAAAATATAATTTTGCTTCAAATATCTTTTTTTCCAATCTTTATTATCGTCACATTATGATTAAAAGGTATTTTTTTTATTTAGTTATTATTTAAACCCTTAAAATATTGTATAAAAAGTGAATATTAACGGCGGGAAATCGAAACTTCCTAAACGCGCCACCATTGGTTGAAAGCAAAATGACGTCAGTTGTCAAAACATTGGGTTTATCGGCGTCAATATTCATACTAGACCAGGTTTAGGCAGCTTTTCTGAGAAAATTTACTATGATAATGTATATATATTTTTACACCATCACAAAGTAGAGATTTTAACAAACAAAAAGCCCACTAATTCTTTTAAGAAAGCAAATATTTTAACGTGAGAACTTTCGATGGAAAACTAGGGTGCTTTTTCGATATTAAGTCAAAATAAGGTGAAAAAAATAAATATTTTAAATCAATAAAAATACAGTGTATTAAGAACATAAAAAGGTAAGTTTTTACAAAATTTCGTGAAAAATATTTTCTTTTTGTAAAAGATAAAAATAAAAAACCAAAAACTTGGTTTTTTTTTAATTTTTTACATAAAATTTGAGGTTATGTGAAAAAAGTGTGAATACAAAAGTTTTAGATCTTTTTATTACCTACAACATTGCCATTTAACTTTTTTCCATAGGACTTGTAGTTTTGCCGGAAATCGAGATAAACTGTTTTTTACCCTTAAAACACTCCCCTTCCCCCTTCCCGACCTCAGATCACCCGTAATTTATTTTTCCTTTCATTTTTATAATATTAGTGGGTTTTATTCTTTTCTAGTGGGTTTTATTCTACTATTATTTTTTTGGTTTCAATAATTATCGACACTGGTCTATACTACTAAAAAGTAGTATTTTAGAAAAATTTTAAAACTGTGTTCCTGTGGTGTTTTCTAGTGAATCAATATTAATAGTGAATCAAGGACGGTGACTTAAACTGGTTTTATCAAAGCTTTGAACGAACGAAAAACATCTTTTCATCTTTCTTTCTTTTACTTTCGGATCGCTTGGAATATACGAAAAAACACTTTATCGGGTGTATTTCTAATAATGTTTTTGTACTTACAATACTTGTAAGAAGGTTTTTTAATTTCCTCAATGTTGTGTATAGCAATTAAAACGGAAGATATATAAGAAGTAACTGAAAAGCTTAAAGTAAAAAAGACATTCGTGTGACAAATGACGTCATCGACGTGGCGGCGCTACTGGTGGCGTTTGAACGGCTTAAATTTAGTCAATGTTTTAAATTTCACTTTGCATAAAAAATTATATATTTTCAAGACTATTTATATATTTTTCTACTTTATAATGATGTAAAGGATGGATTTAAGTCATAAAAAAAAATCATGCATATTCCCTATTATTTTCATGCTGTTTTCACCAATGTTATAGAGTGGTTTGTGAGGAAGGCTTTAGTATATAATTTGACAAGTCTTTTTTTACATTTACTAGCGGCTATAGTAATTAGTAAGCTATAGCTTTGCTGCTGCCGAATCCATACTTATATTATAAATGCGAAAGTAACTCTGTCTGTCTGTCTGTTACCTTTTCACGCCTAAACCACCCAACCGATTTTGCTGAAATTTGGTATGTAGATAGTTTGCATTCATGGGCAGGAAATAGGCATATTATTTTTTGGAAATTCAACCCCTAAAAGGGTTAAAAGGGGTGGCAAAGTTTGTATGAGAAAAATATTTTTATTGCACATTTTTGCATGAAACTTTGAATTAATGCTTTTTAGTACAAATGATGAAATACGTATTTCAGGGTTTTTCGAAATTCACCCCCATTGGGGGTTAAAGGGGGTGGCTAAGTTTGTATGGGAAATTTAATTCTATTGAAATATTTTGCGTGACACTGAAATAATGCTCTGCAATACAAATTAAGAGGGCCAGAACTTTAAATGGGGAATCAGTCCTTGGTACATTATAAGTAACATTATATAAGCAAAAATGTTTATTTTATTCACTCTTAGCGCGAGCGAAGCCGCGGGCACCGCTAGTTAAATATAAATAGCGCGACGCATAAATAAGAAACGACACTGTAATAACTTTTAATGTTATATTCTGTAATGAACGATCCTGTCATGTAAACAGATTTAGCCTTAAAAATGTAAACGGAGGTTAAACGAAATTCGTACAACTTATTTAACCCACGGCACTTCCGTTTTTTCTATTCCGTGATTTAACCAGATTCGTCTAAGGCAGGTTTTAGTTTTTACTGTCCGCAGACAATCTTTTTATGGATTATATATTTCTCCTACATTTTTGATTCATGGACACTGATATACTCGTCCCCACTACCTATCACATATCAGGAAAATTCAATTCCGCTAGAATTTTAAAAATCATTTTAATACTCATTGTAATTAAGTAATTTAAAAGAAAAAAATATATAGATATTTAAAATATATAGATATTTAAAAGAAAAAAATATATATATTAGATACCCATTATATTCTATTTTATGTAGTACCTACCAAATGCATAGACGATAATAATAAATAAAAAAAAATATATAAATTAAATAGGATAATATGAATTACAAAAAGAAAAAAACAATATATTGTTGGTCAACATCATTAGGTATTTAAAATCAATTCGATTCAATGATTAAGTATTTATACTAAAAATGTGTCGTCTTTTTTGGACTAACAATACCTAATATATTAAAAATTAACATATTTAATTAGTGTAATCAAAAATTGTTTTGTTTATTAATCTTAAAGCAAAATTACACTTTGGTTTATTATTTGTAGTTCTAAAAATACGTACAATATCGGTATGTTATACGAGTAATTTATTCCGGTTGAACACATATTCCGTTGACCTTGACGTATCCTGTCGCGCAGAGATCTCCAACGAACGCAGATCTATCTTCGAAGGTCGTGCTAGGGTCAACAGCAGTCGTTGCTGCTGGCCCAGCCGGTTTATGAGGATTTTTCTCCGAAGTTGCATTAAATTTGCTGTGCTCGAATCGTTTTGTTGTATTTGGATTTGTATATGTATAAGTACTCAATTTTATTGGGAATACGTCAGATGTAATTTCCACGGGTTCAGGAAAATCATGATCACTTCTGAAATGCAAATTACTTGCATTTACTTGAATATTTAATAAGCTAGATACATTTTTGGGCGCGGCCTCCGATATTCTTGAATGTTTTTCTAGTTTGCTAGTTTTTACTGCCGTTTTTACTTCACTTTCATTACTTTTTGAATATTTGTTGTTTTCATGAAGAAAACTAGGTTTAGTTGTGTTAGGCGATGAAGATAGAGAGTTTACTAACTCAGTATTTTCCTCATTTGAACTTGAGCTTTTATTTGAAATAACCAATGTTTCTGTCTGTATCACCTGTGACATAATAACATCATCACTGACAATATTTTTCACTAAGAACAAACAAAGTAATATTAATGGACCCACCATTATTTGACCTTAACTAAACTAACTGCGCAAGCCCATGGGATGTTGTATAGGACATTTATCTACTGGTTTACTTTGTGAGGATCACAACCTAATGTGTTTATATTAAAACTATAGACACGTAAGAACCGATGTCTTGATCAGTCGTTACTACGATTTTGTACTTAACACTTAGATGCGAGCTGTGTAATGTTAGTAATGATATCGTGAGAAATACAAAGGGGGAAACTACAGTGACGAGGTTGAAATTTATATGACCTTGCAGTTAGATCATTCGAATTTAATTCTTGTTGCTAATATTCCAAGCAATGAGTACCTACATGATACGAAGGCTGAATACAAAATATAATTACATAGTAGGTATAGTTTATTATATGATTTTTTGGTGTTTAATAAAGCGTTACAAGAACTAGTTTTATTTATTTATAATTCAAAATATTTTAGGTAAAGGTAAAAATACAAAATTGTTTTCAACATATAGGTAGGTATATTCACATTATAATTATTGCATCCGCCTTCATTGTTATTATTTATTCGTCATACAAAGTCTATAAATTAAAGTTCAATAACAAAATTCTAAGTATGTAAAGTTCTAAAGTTTATTTAAATGTTTATACTTAGTTTACATTTAGAGGGTATCATTTTATTCCGACATTCTTGAGTATAAAATTATTATTCAAAGCTGACATTGATTTTGTTTTAGTCATTAAAATAAAAATAATGTATTATAAATTATAATATACAACTTAGATGTATATAATGAAAACATAAATAATCAGTAAAATATGTATTCGTAAATATTTGTATATCACTTAAATTCTCTTAAAAAAAATTAGTTCCAAAATAAACTCACATTGCCACTTTATATTTTTTTAAATAAACTTTACTGTGCTTTTGTTAGACAAAAATGATAATTTTAAATAGATCTCAAGATTTGTTATAGTAATAGTTTTGTTCATTGTTTAATTCTTATATCCAGTTGAAACTCTTCATCTTCGTCTTTGTTGTTTTCAGTGTCCCGTTTAGGGGCTGAATTAGTTTTATCGTCTTTTTCTCCATTTAGAGCTACGAAAAGAGGCGCGTCGTCGTCCGGTATCTTTGTGGAACTTGATTTTTTGCTGGTCGTAAAGTCTGTTGTACTCGTTACGTGTGTATTGGGATTTTTATCATTGTCATAAATATTTATGTATCCTGGTAATACATTATGATTTGGCGGTTTATTTGTGTTTACTCCAGGATTATTATTGCTTTCATAATTATTAGGATTTTGTGGTAATATATTTGGTTTATTGCCTTGGTTTTGGTACTGATCATGTCCCTGATTACCGTTGTTAAAGTAGTCTTGGTTGCCAGTATTTTGTGGAGGTCTGTTAGGTTTGATGCCTTGGTATCCTTGATTACCGTTGTTTATATAGTCAGGATTGCCAGGATTTTGTGGGTATACGTTTGGTTTGTTTCCTTGGTTATGGTTCAGATATCCCTGATTGTTATCGTTGTTGAAGTGTCCATGATGATTCGAATTTACTGGGTATCTGTTTGGCTTATTGCCTTGGTTTTGGTACTGACCATATCCTTGATTACCATTGTTTATGTTGTCATTGTAGTCATGAGGACGACCATTAGGGCGCGGACGATTGAAATTGTTATTATTATTCTGGTGTTCATAATTTTCGTTTATGTAATCTGGTCTGCCTGGACCATTTTGATTTGGTCTGTTCTCGTTATATCCAGGACCAAATTGATCGTTATTATTATAATTTGGTATATGCCCATTTTGATGCTCATGTCCGTGGGGTCTGTGGTGGTGTCCGTGACTATTTTGTTCTTCAACTACAACAATAACTGTTTCAGGCGGTTGCGTTTGTGGAGTCTGATGCTGTGAATTTAGTTGAAAATTAAAATTAAGTCCGTGTGAAATACCGTCGACCAAACCTCCTGCAACATCATGAATTTTTGAGTGCGTTCCTAATATTAAATCAGTAAGAAGATGTCCGTTGCATTGTATTGTAGCAAGGAACAATATAAATAACTGCAATTTTATTTCCATTTCACTCACAGTAGGTAATATTAAATTATAACGCGGCGGCCGGTGTGTGGCGCTGTCGACGATCCGGTCAACTGACACGACTCATCTCAGCCGGACTGTGTTTTTATATTTTTAAAAACCTGTTTTATACTTTATCAATTAAGGTTTTTATTTAAGTAAATACACAATTTATTTATATGCGAAAATGGTACAACGTGAATGCTATAACGAGATGTAGTGAATGTTTGAATGTTAAAGGGTTAAAAAACAATATATACAAAAATATTAAGCTTTAATTATTATTTATTTTGCATATAATGGATGGTATCTAAATTATAACAACAAGGATAATAGAATAGTATGGCCTTGTTTCTGTAGTCTGTAGCTCTATACTTAAGTACATATAAAACCAAGAAACAATCTGTACATAATTTTTTTTTAAAACAATGACTAACGTATTGTACATTATTGTATATAGGCCCCAAAACGATAGTTATTAAAATTTTTGTCTCGTATGTTATTACTCTTAAGACTTAAGATGCTTTTTATTCTAGAAAAATATTTTATTTTCACAGAAAAACAAAATAAGTAATTTGTTTAATTTAAGTCGTTCTTAGAAAGCTGGCGGTGGGCGGTGGCTAAATCTTAAGTAATACATCAAAACTATACGAGTATAGTACAAAATAGTAGGTATTAAGAAGCACTACAGAAAAGTCTATAATATCAAATATTCTCCAAGTTACACTCGCAAAATCTCTTTTTGTTATCCAGTTCACCTATAAAACAGTAGCTTAGGATGTGCGCGTTTCACGCAAAAAGTGCATAACGGATTAAACTAAATTTTGCATATTGATACTTTATTATTTATAGTATACTCGTATATATGTCTATCGCCTAAGGTACACTTGCAATAACTATTTTTATCTATAAATATTAAAAACAATATGTTACGAGTAGCATAGTAAAAAATAGAAAAAAATAAACCTAAATGGTAAAGGTAAATAAACCTAAATACAGATAGGGAAAATATTTTAGTCTCACATTAAAATACAATAACTGGTTTTATAGAGTAGTCCTCATAAGAGACGGGTGGACCTTTAAATAGGGAGTCAATCGTTGATACATTATACATTTATAAGTAGGCTGTAGGCAATATTACTTATAAATATATTTATAAAACCAAAATTTTCCCATGGACTTGTTAACAATGACAATCCAACTAAAGTAAGTGGTTCGTCAATCGTCACTAACCGTCATCCTCAGTTTAACGCGTATATACCTACGATAAGTATATTATATAGGTATACCAATAAGTATACCTATAAGTATATTTAAATTGTTACGTATCTAAGTACATATATTAATTAGGTGTTAAATCTCGCAATTAGATAAATTGTAAGTATATACCTATTATGGTGTAAATTTTATTATTACGTGTATTATAAATAGTAATGAACTCCTGAGTTGGTTTTTTCAGATCAAAGTATGAGATACATTTTACAGTTTACTGCAGGAGAATATCACATCTCTGAGAAATCTACAATTACAGTTAAAAAGTCTCTAGTAAAATAAAAAAAAACGTCATGAGGATTTTTTTACATTTGATTATTTACCGTTAAAAACACATTTCAGAAGTTTATAAAGATTCATTGTCATTCCCCGGATTACGAGCTTTATATTTTTTATGTTTTACGAACCTCCAAAACATTTTCCAAGTAGACAAAGTGTAGTTAACACAAAACTTGCAAAAATATTTTATAATGTTATAGGTCGTTTAATTGTAATGTGTATTTTTTTTGTGTTAACAAGCAAGGGCGACAAACATTGTCTTAATTTCATTTTTAATTAATAATGCCTCTTATTAGGTACAGTCGAAAAGTTCATTATCCTTTATAGCAATCCGGTTATCCTTTATAACCTGAGTGATGTTATTTAGTTTTGGTGGGGTCGATGTAAAGTAGGTATGAATTAAGTACTTTAAGTATATTGTGTATCTTCTATGTAAAAATAATATTAGGTAAATGTGTTTTGTTAGATCATTACCTATTACAAAAAACCTAGTAATAAGTTGTTAACCCCTGACTATCAACTTTTATCACCTACTTCTGAAGTCTCGTGTGGCTAAGTACGTACGTAATAGGCACTAATAGCTAACATTTTAACCCATTTGTCATAAGATTTAATAAGGATGGGTTTGATTTTTAAATAGATACATATTCGATTAATCCACCAATTTGTAAACATAATCAAAATACCTGGCTTGCACCGACTCCAAAATTAACAAAATTGTTAAAAGTATTATTTTCTACTTTTTAGTTTAAATTTTAATATATCAGTTATCAGATAGAAAAATAAATAAAAACAGATTTTTTTTAGGGTAGGCTGCGCCCCCGGGCACCTTTAGAAATTGATAATGATACCTATTTTTATTTAAAATCAAATTTAAAATAGTGATATCGGCCCCCAAAGGATATTCTTTTATTAAGTTTATAGGTAGTTGAATATGTTATTGCCACATCTACAATCATCAAGAACTAAATAGGTAGGTACTAGGTACGTAGGGCTAGGGAAATGCTTTGAAAACTGATACTCTATGGTTTACATAATATATGACCGACTCCGCGAGAGATCAACTATACTTTTAATTTTTTTTATATTTATTAAGTAGGTATCTCACGTTACATTTATTTTTTAGTCGGGTGTTTTTAAATTATTTTATCCTTTTTCAATTACTTTTTAACCGTCGTGGGTTTTTTCAAAATTTTTAATTGTTATATTTATTTTAAATTTTTTAGAGAGCATAGAGATAGTATACAGTAATTAACGCGCCGCGCCGCCCCGGGAGTTCTCCCGAATGACCCTTTGGAATATAGTCCTCTGCTATAGTAATGTGTACATTAGCGGGACTTTATTGCAACTTATCTCGATATCATTACGTAGAAGAAAACCGCATTAAAATCGGATTAGTAGTTTTTGGGCATAAATGTCTTTAATATGTAGTACCTAGCTATTGTAAAATATATTACTGCAGCGCCTTCTATTGAGTTACTCCCAGTCCATATTTAACTTCAGCGGTCACCGGGTAGCTAGTATGTTCAACAGAGAAAACGTTTAAGGCGACATTAACTGCCCGCGACCTTGAGCATACATTGCAGCCCGTCGCCCGCTTCAACGCGCACCAAGATTATTCGAAAAAACAACCCACCTTGATTTATCAAACACAATACAAATAAAAACCGTATACTAAAATATGGGTCATTAAATTGTCTTTTATATGATTAAAGTTTCATGTAAATACGCCCCATAGTTTTTGCGTGATTATCGTTTTTTTGTCCGCGTTAGACATTACTTTACAAATTAATTACACTATGTTATTAAAATATAATTTCACATTTTCACATATCAAATTATGAATAAAATTGTCTAGTATAACATATATTTTTTTCAAAGAAATAAGACTAGAAGTTTAGACTTGATGTTCAATATAAAATCATTAAAAGTCGTTTATCTGCGCCAATTATTAGTAAAGTTTTTAAATATAAAGAACGTAAAGATATTGTGAGCCTCTCTGTTGAGCAAACTATTGAACTAGCCTGCGTCATTGAGTTATTATTACTACGAATAATAACTCAATGGCCTGCGTAGAGCTTGAGCACCTCATTGTTGTATGCGTTTACAGACCTCCTATTGGGTTATATGAGTACTTTGAGAAAGTATTGGAAGAAGTTTTGTTAAAATTAAATATTTCTAATAAGTTTATTATTGTATGTGGAGATTTTAATATTAATTTATCAGACAATTCTAATATGTCTCAGATTTAAATCTATGCTTCTATCATATAACCTACATAACTCATTTACTGAACCAACTAGAATCACTGCTACTAGTATTTACAAATTGTAAACCATATTCTCAAGCTATTATTAATAAATTAAGCTCAGACCATTGTGGCCAGTTGGCTTCCTTTTCTTATTCTTTATTAAATGGCAACAAAAATATTTTAAAAAATACTTTTGCACCTATAAATACTACACGTATGGAGAAGCTTAGAGGTAATATTGTGGCTAAACTTCCGTATTTATCCTACATTAATGACCCCAACTACTTATGTAACTCTTTATTTAAATTAGTAAAAACTGAATTTTCTACAATATTCACTTCTAAATCAGTCAATTCAGGGGGTCTCTTGACATTTGGTAAATGGGCAACTCCTGGCATTTGCAAGAGCAGGCAAAGGCTATACGAAATTTACAGTGAAAGAGCCTATAATCATAGTGTATCGCTTGTTTCTTTTGTAAGTGCCTACTCAAAAATGTTTAGAAGAGTATGTTATATTGCAAAATCCTTGTATATTAAAGACAAAATAAGAAATGCGCAAAATAAAATCAAAATGACATGGAACATTATTGCTTGTGAAAGTGGAAGAGTCACAGATCGCAGCTTCGATTTTAAGTTAAATATTAATGATAATTTTATTACCTCAGAACGAGAAGTTGCATCTGAGTTTGAAAAATTTTTCACTGACATTCCACTGTCAACAACGCAATCTCTTAATTCGTCTCCAGACATTGCTGAATTTTTGTTAAGAGAAAACGTTAAAGAATGCAATGCAATATTTAAATTTAAACCTGTAAAACCCAAAGATATAATGGTAGCCTTCAGAAGCCTGGACATCAAGAAAACAGCTGATCTATGGGTATATCTGTTAATGTGGTTAGTTCGGTAATTGATGTTGTTGCACCTCATTTAGCTACTATATTTAATTTAATGGCTGTATAGAACGTGGTGTGTTTCCTGATCTAATGAAACACAGTAAAGTTATTCCAATTTTTAAACCAGGTAGTACCCTAGACCCTAATAACTTTAGACCTATTTCAGTACTCCCAACATTTAGTAAAATTTTTGAAAAAATCATACTCGGGCAAATGTTATCGCATTTTAATGCACACAATCTACTTCATAAGAAACAGTTTGGCTTCACAAAAGGTCGCAATTTACATTACACAGCAGATGCTAGTGTCGAGCTAGTTAAAAATATTTTTGAGGAATGGGAGAGGTCACAGGATGCTCTTGGGATATTCTGTACCTTATCCAAGGCCTTTGATTGTGTGCATCACGTGACGTTGATCAGGAAACTGCATCATTATGGGATTGGAAATAAGGCACTCAACCTCCTGAATTCCTATCTGAGTAATAGAATACAGAGGGTTGATGTAAATGGTAAGAGATCCCTGGGGCTCCGTTAGATATGGGGGTTCCACAAGGCTCTATTCTTGGCCCATTTCTCTTCCTAGTTTACATAAATGATTTGCCATTTTTTGTGCAGGAAAAACATGAGATAGTATTGTTCGCTGATGACACTTCACTTATTTTTAAGGTAAAACGTAATTTACATATGTACGACGATGTAAACGATGCTCTCTCAAAGGTTGTCTATTGGTTTGATTCTAATAATTTATTATTAAATAACAAAAAAACAAAATTAATAAAATTCACAACACCTAATGTTAAACTTATTGATAATGGTGTAGTATTAGGCGGAGAAATGTTAAAACCGGTACAGCCTACTAAATCCCTAGGTATTATCATAGATTCGAAATTGCAGTGGGATCTCCATATTGAGGAGCTAGCGAATAGGCTTAGCTCTGCAGCGTTCGTGGTTAAAAAAATAGACTTATTACTGACATAGATACAGCTCGCATAGTATACTTTAGTTATTTACAATAGTATTATGTTATATGGTATCTTATTATGGGGAAATGCAGCTACCTTTAATACAATTTTTGTCCTGCAGAAAATTAAGAGATAAGCTTAAAGAAATAAAAATATTGACTGTTGCTTCTCAGTACGTGTACGAAAATGTTATATATGTTCATAAAAATATACACGAATTTCCCAGGAATTGCAATATGAATAGCATTAATACTAGGAGTAAAAATAAACTTGTAATGCCTGTGACTCGCTTACGCCGAGTCAGTAATCCTTTTTATGGGCAATGTATACGCTTATACAACAGGATCCCAAAAAACGTTCAACAAGCTTCTATTGCCAAATTTAAAAAAATTGTGAAAGAACGTTTGTGTACTATTTTTTTTTATGGGACAAAGGGGGCAAACGGGCAGGAGGCTCACCTGATGGTAAGTGATCACCGCCACCCATGGACAACTGCAACACCACAGGGCTTGCAGATGCGTTGCCGGCCTTTCAAGAAAGAATACGCTCTCTTCTTAAAGGTTGCCAGGTCGTAACGGTTCGGAAAGACCGCAGGCGACCGCTGGTTCCACAGAGTGGTTGTGCGGGGCAAAAAATGTCTTAGAAATCACACTGTTGTGAAACGCTGGACATCGAGGTGGTGAGGATGAAATTCTCGGTTTTGGCGCGATGTCCGATGATGAAATTCTGCGGCCGGGATCAGTCCGAACAATTCCTCAGAACACTCCCCGTGATAAATGCGGTAGAAGATGCAGAGTGATCCAACATCTCTACACAGAGCTAAAGGATCAAGCCGATCGGAAAGAGCTTGATCGTTGATAATTCGAACCGCCCTATGTTGAATGCGGTCAAATGGAAGTAGCTGGTACTGGGGAGCTCTCGCCCAGAGATGAGAACAGTATTCCATGTGGGGCCGGATTTGCGCCTTATAGAGGTTAAGGCGCTGACCAGACGTGAAGTACTGTCTCGCCTTACATCGGTATCGTGATCAGCCGGCTGATGTAAGTATACTTGTATTTTCAGCAGCAGTGATATTATACGAGTTTGCGAAGGGTTGTGGTATCGATGTTCTGGAATCCGCTTTACTTGTTTCCTTTGCACTCGTTGAGATAGATAATGGTAAGACCTAAGATTACTTGTATGAAAATAATCTAAGCGTAAGACCATAACTGGCTTTTACAGCTGATTCTCCAAATGCATAAAGTTCATTCGATTAAAATTATAAGCCATTGGGAAGAAAAAAATGTTTATTAATGTTATTTATTTGGTTTTCTATACCACTTTTAGATAACCTGATTAAAATTAGAGCTGGAAGAGAATCTTTAAATTTCCTTTGGTACAGGAAGAAAATATTTTTTTGTAAAAGAGAATAATCGTTTTTTTACCCGACTGCGCCAGAAGGAGGGTCGATGTTTTTCGAGATGTATGTATGTAAAATTGTTTGGCAGTTGGCACGCTCTGCGACCGGGATGGATATTAGCTTGAGTAGTGTCGTTAGATTCGTATTTACTGTGAGAGTGACATTGGGTATATCAAAATTAAAAAATAAACAAAATGGCGGATTTTGAGCCCAAAGTTAAATGCTTGGCACGCTCTGCAACCTAAACTGCTCGATGGATTTTAGCTTCCAAAGTGTCGTTAGATTCGTATTTATTGGGAAAGTGACACCGGGTATAAATTTTGAATCAGAACACAACATATTTGAGGGTTTTGCATTTCCAAATTACACAGAAGCAAATTTATTAAACCATATGGATTTGATTGATTGTTGCATGGATTTAGAAAGTAAACAAAATTGCACTGATATAATTAACACCTTCACTGTTATTTTGTCTTCTAGCCATATTACATTTTCAAACACGACTGGATGTTGAAAATTAAACGTCTCATTAAATATCAATCAATTTTTAATGTTTTTATAATAGTAAATTAACATAGTCATTTTTAATAGTATTTATCTACTACATACAGTAGTTTCATTTTTTGCAGCTAAAATACATAAACAATTAATTAAATAGCAAATTCTGAAAGCATTTATATGCTTATTATTTTTTAAGTCATAATTTTTCGAATGTCAATATCGTAGTCACGATCGTCGTTGCTATTTGTTGTTTCTTGAATCTCTGGTGTCAAGGTGAATTCATAATTTGGGGAATTAGATGGTTCGGTACCAATGTGAATTGATGTGGCTGGCTTTCCTGTATCAATTGGGTGTTTGGTGGGAATGGGCAATGGACGTATGGGCGATGGTAAAACAACACTAGGTTTAAAATGGTGAGTGGGTCGAAATATGGCCACAAAAATTTTATGAGGCACTTGAAAAATCGGCTTAATTTTGTTTAAAATACTTATCCTGTGTAACCTTTTTCCAAAATTTGAAACTACACCTGAGTTTAACTTATTTTTTGTCAGTTCTGCATTTGGTGTATATACATAGGAGTTTCCATCATTAGGCAAAAATATGATTTTTCTTTCGTTCACTGCAATTGATTGAGTAAAAGCTGGTTTTAGGATTTGTGGCAATACTGTTTGAAGTAGTAGGCAAAGTAACGCAGACGTAACTAACAGTTTCAAAGACATTTTCGTAAATAATGTGTTACTTTATTGAAAACTTGAGAAACACTGAACCTGTTTAGATTAATGACGCCTTTAAATATCTATTAAAAACCTATTATTTAGTCTTTATTATTATTTATTATTGATGTTTCATAAAAATAAAAGAGAACAATGGTAATATAAAGAGCGATTAATTGTAAAAATTAATTAACCCTTGTGCCGTTTATATTTTTAGGTGGAAGTATTATTGTAAAAATAAAATCCTACTATTTAATATTGTGAATCCAGTCTTTTTGTGGAATAAATTAAATCAACAATCTCGAACGTGACATTGGTGTTTGTACTCAACTGGCGCGTTCAATTCTTTGGTTTGTTGGCATCAACATGCCAATAAACCAAAGAATTGAATTGAATTGAAGAGCGATTAATCTGTAAGTAACTAGGTAGAATTGTAATATTCAAAAAGTACTTATAGATATACTTAATCTAAATATGGATTTTATAACATTGGAGGTTTGTTTCTACAAATGTAAGCGAAAAGAATACAGTACAATATGCTCTTATTCTGCGGTTAAAAACTGTAGTAGGTAGGTATATAAAGTACTGTATATCTATATAAGCTTTACGTTAATCTGTTTAATAAGATATATAATACCTTTTTATCTTAGTTGTTGCAATATAATATGTATAACAAGTAGGTTTGTGTAGACTCACCTCGCTCCGCTCGGGTTCGTCCCTACATACAATAATAATATGATGGTTAGTGTAGACTCTCAGAGATATGATATTTTCTCGCAGTTAAAATCATCCTATACCTACGATGATCCGTATAACTGATGTATCATTATTCTAACTTTTATCAAAATCTGTCTAGTGTTTTTTTTTTGTGATGCTGTAACAATAGACAGACCGATCTATAGTAACCTAGTAGGTACATACAATTTACCTAAGTAGGTATGATTGTTTACAAGAATGTCAATTACAAGATTTTTGAATAATTTTGTGCTAAAATAATCTTATTATTTTAAGCACCTTTGAGTACCTTTTTTAGCTTCGCTTTGCTCGAGTGCGTACTTCGGCGGCTTTTGTATTTACCTACTAGCAAACTCGGCCCGCTTCGCTGGGCGTAAGTTAAAGTAAATTAAATCAAACGGTTTTTACTCCTTATGTTAGCTATCTGCTAGTGGATGTCCTGTCAAAATTGGTCCAGCCAGCAGTTTCAAAGATTAGCAGGAATTAACGACAGACAGACAGACGGACAGACAGATAGACAATTTTTTTTTAAATTGTGGCCAAGTGCAGGTTGGGGGAATTCACATGTTTTGTTTTACCGTAAGACAAGTGGTCATCAAGTTAGAAATGATTTGCACATAAAAATATCAAAGGTGCGAGACCCGGATCTGAACCCGCACCAATCGGTTATCCCAGTAGGTAAGCGCGTTACCACTGGGTTACCATTACATGAACTACTCTCCACGTCTACAAAAACCTCATGAAATAACTGCGCCCTCAGTAGGTACGATTTTCAAAAAGGATTTTATTCTCATTTACGATTTATGAAACAATAAAACATTAATTAATTACCACTGATTTAGATATTTTTATGTACAAGGTTTAATAAACTAAGATTTATATTTTATATATTATACTTTAGTATAATATAAAATAATATGGCTTATAACCAGCTCTCGTCTGATACTTTTTTATGTACCTAAACTAAAATAAAGAAACGAGTTTAATTAATAATCATGATATTAAATTACTTTCTTAGTTATAGGTGATGTCATTTATGATATAATTTAATTTGTAATAACATTAATTAATTATAAGAAATATTTTAATAAGTACAATTGTTTTGTTATTTATCTATAGAATAGATAAGCATTAGCTGTGTGAGCGTAGGAAATCATTTTATTAATTAACATAAATGATAAACCTCGTTTATCCCTCTCGCTTACTCGTAAGTAGTTGGTATACGACGACGCGGTCGCAAACAGCAAATTTTTTTTTACTTTATGGGTACTAAGTAAACTTATAAAAAATACACTTTGTAGATAATATAATATGTATATAGAGCAACTTGTGGTCAAAATAAATATTACGTAAAAATGAAAGATTTTACTGCAGTAAATTGTTAAAAAGGTTGTTTTTTAACACTGCTACAAAATTTGCTAATATGCTTATTTAATAAATCGTTAATATTTTGGTATGAAGGACAAAATCGAGATTTTCAGCTGCTTCAATTATTTAGAAAGAGATTTTTGTATAGTATAACAAAAAAACAAAAACCGACTTCCAAACTTAATAAATCTAAACTAAAAAGTAGAAAATAATACTTTTAAGGACTTTGTTAATTTTGGAGTCGGTGTCAGCCAGGTATTTTGATTATGTTTACAAATTGATAGACTAATCGAATATGTATCTATTTAGGGTTATTTTGCTTTGGCTGGCACCGACTTCAAAATTAACAAAGTCCTTAAAAGTATTATTTTCTACTTTTTAGTTTAGATTTATTAAGTTTGGAAGTCGGTTTTTGTTTTTTTGTTAAAAATAATTTATTTTTAAATTTTTAGCGGAAAGTAGATACGTATTGTGTTAATGACTATAAAAATTTCCTTCTATTATGAGGTAAACCATATAGCCTGAAAGTATAAAACTATCGGTCCATAATTGCGTATTATTTTGAAAAAAAATTCTTTAAACTGCTAACCGTTGAGGAGTTGTACCTTCCATCATCAGTTACGGTACGTGACTCAAATATCCATATAGCCTATAAAAGATTCGGCCGAACATCGTTAATTTGCTCCTAAGAATTGAAGAGTTCCGATACTTTGTCATGGATTCCATCATCAGAACCTTACCAAACTCTCATCAAACTACCCTTGAAGTATATCCTTTCCATTAAAAAAAGAATCATCGAAATCGGTTGGCGTGATATTGAGTTATTCGTCCATTTGTCGCGCAAATACTTAATGCAAATTTGAGACTTTTATGGTTTTCTCATGGATGCCATTGTCAGAACTGGAAAATATTAAAATGGGACCACATGGGAAGCACTTCCTTTCAAATAAAAAAAGAATCATCAAAATCGGTTCACCCAGTTCAAAGTTATGAGCTAACAAACATAAAAAAAAAAACACAGACGAATTGATAACCTCCTCCTTTTGGAAGTCGGTTGAAAAGATATTTTAAATATTAGCTTAAGTACCTACCTAATAAGTTTTCACTATAATTTTTTTCTTAAATCTCGTTTAAGAATTTTTTGCGTATTTTAGGCAAAACGACACAGATAAACAGACAATCCATACAAATAGAAAAAAAATTCTACGAATATTGTTTTGGAGTTTATTATACGTAATCTGTGCACAACACGTAGCTGTTATTGTTTTGTTTCATTTTGTAATGATATTTATACATTGGTTATAGGTATATAGCATATATAATATAGTATAGGTATACTAAACTAGAATTAAAAACTAAAAATATTAACAACAAGGTTCTTTATTTATGTAATAGAGATCATAATTTATTTAAGGTATTCAATCCTAAGGGGATCTATCTTAAAGTCGGAATTAAAGTTCTCAGTAGTGTTAAATATAAAACCATCGCGGATATCGATGTCAAAATCTTCAATGGCAGAGTTTTCACTTTTAACTATATCCATTGGAGTGTTATTTAAGGAGGGTAGAATGATTTCGTTATTAAATGGTTCTTCAATTATTGCGCTTGCATTTTCCTTTGTTGGTCCTTTTGTTTCTGTAAAGTCACTTTTCGCTACGTCATTTTTGGCATCTTGTTCCTCTGGATCATAAAACTCGGTTTCAGTATTTAAATAATTTTCTGTCGACGGTGCTTGTGCTAAGTCATTATGGAAATTAGATACTGGTCGGACTGTAACTGGTTTTAAGGTATGACTCCCGCTTAGTTCGTTATGTGGCAAAGACTCTTTATTATGTTCTTGAAGAATTTGATTCTGGAGTCTATTCTTACGTCTGTTCATAATGTCCATTCGATGCTGTAAATGTTTCTCTTTCATGGCGTTGATGCGGGTTTCCATGTTTTTCATTCGTTCAGCCATATTAAAGTTCACTGTTGCTTTAGATGGAAAAGAACTGTGATGACTCATAGCCGATGCATGTGAAGAAATTCTTTCTAAAATTACAATTTGTAGTAATAAGGCAAAAACTATTACGGCGAAAAACACTTTAACAGTCATTTTTTCACGATGTAACAATATGTCTTCCTCTGCACGATACAAATGTTAACTAAATTAAATTTATTGTAAATAATTATAAATCACTTATTGTTTTATTTGCAGTTTTGAATTTTGATAGCCGATATTTTAAAAAGGCGTCACGATAACTTGTTTGGTCGCTTAGTTTTTTTAGTAGGTAGACTCGAAAAGAGCAAACATGAGGAAAAATTATACTTTGAAATAAACGTAGCGCAGGTTTTTTTAATAGAATTACTTACCGTTAGGTTGATTATTTATCAAGTCCTATGCAAGATAACTGGCTTTGTTACTTAAATGATGTGGTTAATGGCCATTTTTAATTACTCTTGAAATAATAAGCTAATTTACTAATGGCAGGCAGGCCTTTCACTTTTTGTGCCTAAATTTAATTTTGAGTAAAGAAAGTTAATTATTAAAAATTAAAATGTGATTTTTATTCTTTGTGGTTTCATCATTCATGTAACACTAGCATTTGAGATCACATTATGAGACTTTTAAGCCACCTAATGAAATACCAAAGCAATGATAAAATATATAACTTTTTAATATTTTTCAATTTTGAGGTTAAGTCCCTATTTTGATCGGATTAAATTTATAAAATGTTATTCACAAATTACAAAAGTACACAAAAAAAAGGATTCGCATACATACAAAAACATAATTCATTAATTTTTTATTTGATAAACAAACAAGTAAACTTACAGACAAACTGACGAAACTTTTAATAAATATTTTAATGGTCTTTATTGTAATTTAACAACAACACGAAATTTTTTTTACAAACAATGACTATGACGAATTTTTTAGGTACACCTTCAAAATAAGTAATCATTTCTTGAAAAAAATATTTCGTGTACAGAATACAGTAAATTCTGTATTTTATGATTTCCTACATTTTCTAACGATTCAACGTGTCACTGTACAGTGTACGTGATATTTACTGGTACACAAATAAGTAGGTATTATCAAAAGATCAAAACTTTTTGTCTTTCCATAATTTAGTTATAATTTTATACAACGTGGTCAAAGCGAGAATCATTATAGTATTAAGTTGTTTATTAATAGGTGGTAATTTAATTCCGAGCTCGTGGCCTCGAATGTAGAAACCTGAGGTGGTAAATAAGTACAGTTAATTAATTATTATTTTCTATACATCTACTAACCATTATATTTTAATTTAAATATTTCCATCAAGTGATGTGAGAGAAGTGAGTAAGTGAGTGAGTGACAGTATCTGAGTCCTCGCACCACTGATATGTGTGCGAATCATTTCTAACAAGATTACCATTTGTCTTACGGTGAAGGAAAACATCGTGAGGAAACTGCATGGCCTGCATGGCCAAACTATGGCCTGATCCCCTTGTATTGAAAGAAGGCCTTTACCCAGCAGTGGGACGTTAAAAAGGGCTGATTACACATTAACAAAAAGAAAAAAACAACAGCACTAACATTATAAACACTAAACAAAGCTTTTAGTAAACTAAGTTTTATTATGCAAGATACAACGGACTCCAGAATGTAGATAATTAAGGTATATTAGTAGGTAGATAATTGGATAGTTGAAGTAAAATTGGAAAGAATGACCATTACATTTTACAAGTGGTAGTGCCATGCTTGTTACCTTCGGGTAGCAGCCGAATGGGCCGGCACGCCCCGTATAGTACCACTCTCTCACAGAAGACCGGCGTGAAGTGGCAGCTATGCTGTCGCGTTTCGTCCGGTAAGTGAGAGTCCGGGAGGCCCACTACCCATCCCTCTTCCCGTCCTTCTCTCTCCTCCCGTCCTTTTCCCTCCTCCCTCCTTTTCCGAAAAGGCCGGCAACGCATCTGCAAGACTGCACGTATCTACAAGCCCTGCAGTCTTGCTGATGTCCATGGGCGGAGGTGATCACTTCCCATCAGGTGAGCCTCCTGCCCGTTTGCCCCCTTTGTCGCATAAAAAAAAAACATAAGCTTGAGAAATTGTATAGTATTTATATATAGTGACTTACTCGTCAATCAAGATGCGGCTAGGTGCTGCTCAATGTAACTCGTTATTGCGCAACTAGTACTAGGAATTAAGACATGGCAAAACAGCTGCAAATACATTCTTCAAATGTTTAATTGATATAAAGAAACAGATTGAGCTCCCCAATCTACAGAATCTCATATAAAACATAGGTCATGCTTAGTTGTACTGTGTACAGTAGGTACAGAGTAATAAACGTTCGCAAACCATAGTAAGTAATTTAGTAATTAATGTGATTAAAAATTCCTTCTTCCAAACTGGCGTGGAAGAATACTCAAAACTTGAAGCAACAAACAACTTTAGCACATAGGGTAATAAGCGGAAAATACCTAGAATATAGTAAAGCACGATTTAATAACTACTAGAAACAAGTATCTTGGTTGATCGTCGTTACGTGCCTACCTACCTAAGCTATCAATACGGCTACCAATCTACATTTAAAAGTCTATACATATAGCTAATAAAACTTTAACACTGTCTGATGTGTAAATTGCACATTTTTTTTTGAAATTCAAATAATCATTATTAACGATACCGAATGTAGTTTTTAGATGTTTTGTCTGTCTTTACAGACAGATGCGGTTACCCGCATCCCGAGAAAAGCATGGACAGATTTTGTATGGTTTTGGTACGAGAATAACTGGTTATCCGAGTCTATATATCTATTATCTATATCTAAGTACTTCTTGTTACTAATAGATAAAATAAATGTTAAAATATTTATGGGGAAGAACCCAACCGAAGCGTGGTGAGTCACCACTAACCTAACCATTAAATTATTTTTAACAAAAAACAAAAACCGACTTCAAAACTAAACAAATCTAAACTAAAAAGTAGAAAATAATACTTTTAAGAACTTCGTTAATTTTGAAGTCGGTGCCAGCCAGGACGGACACATTTATCTTGCCTTTGCAATGGACTTTCGAAAGGTATTTTGATTATGTTTACAAATTTATAGATTAATCGAATATGTGTCTATTTAAGGTTATTTTGCTTTGGCTGGCACCGACTTCAGAATTAACGAAGTTCTTAAAAGTATTATTTTCTACTTTTTAGTTTAGATTTGTTTAGTTTTGAAGTCGGTTTTTGTTTTTTGTTAAAAATAATTTATTTTCAAATTTTTAGCGGAAAGTAGATACTTATTTTGTTTATGTAAAAAAAAAAGAATTTTCCAAATCGGTCCAGCCATCTTCGAGTAATGGAGAACATACATAAAAAAAGTCCTCAACGAATTGAGAACCTCCTCCTTTTTTGAAGTCGGTTAATAAGAGCCTGAAAGAATTTACCTATCGGTCTATAATTACGTATAATTTTGAAAGAATTTTCTTTTAACTCCTAACCGTTGAGGAGTTGTACCTTCCATCATTAGCTCAACCACAGGAGATGATGATTATCAGACGCAAATACTTGAACAGCTTTAGAAAATATATGAAACACGTAATAAGTGCCTATAAAATTTGAGAGTTGTCTTCGATTTCCCTGGGATCCCATCATCAGATCGTGACTTGGTGACTATGGGACCAACTAGAAACTATACCCTTTCAAACAAAAAAAGAATTTTCCAAATCGGTCCAGCCATCGTCGAGTAATCGGGGAACATACATAGAAAAAAAAAAAAAAAGTCCCCGACGAATTGAGAACCTCCTCTTTTTTTGAAGTCGGTTAAAAAATATATTTAATGTAAAGATTCGACTGAGTGAGTGAAATTTATATGTATGTATAAGTATATTTAAATTTTGCTGATTTCGGTTTTCTATCAAACAAATGACATTGGTCTGATCAAAAAGTAATTTAATTCGAGTGTACACGTACTAGAGATACATAAATATTTCCGGTTTCCAAAATGGAAATACCGTCTATATATAATATACGTATAGGCATTTTGTTTTGAGAGTATTTTACTTACCTACCTAAGGTAGGTACTTACTAGGTCTACATTTAATGACGATGACTAATCACCGCATTAAAACGCAATGTAAGGAAGTCTTGCTACATTATGTTCTATTTCTGTGTCCATTATAATTTAATAATTATTTACAATTAGCTATAATTATTTCTTTATCCTAGAATTGTTCAATAAAGGCATTGCTCGAAAAACATTATGTGTAGGACGGTAAATAATGGCACGGGGTCTTAACTTATTTATTGATAAATGAATAGATTTCCCAACATTTTATTATATCAATCAATAGGCGATTACTGATTAGCATCAAATTGACTTTCGAAATTTATATGAGACTCATCAGCAGTGGGAAACTGCTGTGACTATAATCTATGGTCGTCAAAACTGCCTATAGCTCAGAAAAAAAAGTATTATCAATTCTATTTTTTCATATAGTAGCGGGACTTATATATTATCATTATGCTATTACTTATAATGTACCATTGAATGATTCCCCATTTAAAGGTCCGCTCTCTTTTATGAGGACTTCTCTATAGAACCAGCTATTGTGTTTTACTGTGAGTATAAAATATGAAAATACTTTTCTATAGGCCTTATTAAGATCTATAATATTTTAATACATGGTTTTGATATATCTCTTAAGATCTTGCAAGACTTAGCCATATTTTGTAAGTTACCCCTTATCCTTGTCGTTCCATAAAACCATTATTTGTGTTTTCCAGTGGCAGTAAAAATTTTACTTTATATAATAACGTAATCATTATACAAAATTTAGTTCAAATCGGTATAGTACCTTTTGCGAGAAACGCGCACATCGATACGCTAAGATACTGTTTATTTATAAGTTTTGATAAAAATAGGTAATGCGAGTGTAACTTAGGAGATAGATGTTTGATTCATGTTGTAGACTTTTCTGTAGGGTTTCTTAATACCTACAATTTCTTTCTACATATTTTTGATGTATCCCTTAGGATAAGATAAGCCACCGCCAGCTTTCTAAGGAAGACTCAATAACACCAATTATTTTGTTTTCCTGTGAAAATTAAATATTTTTCAACAATAATAAGTGACGACACGAGTAATAAGTGATCACTACACAAAATTTGGTTAAAATCCGTGCAGTACTTTTTGAGTTAAACGATAACATACCAACAGACAAAAATTTTCTTAACTATTGTTTTGGGGTCTATATTCAATAAACAAAACGTTAGTCATTGTTTTAAAAAAAATATTTAATGTATATTTTTTTCTAGGTACTGCTTGTTTTATATGTATAGATTTTTATTTTTTATATTTTCCAAATTTTCGATAAACTTCAATATCTGACCTAGGGTTGCCACCTTTTTTAGTGCGAATATAGGAGTATGTAGGATCCTTAATAAAAAATAAAGTAGATGAGGGAAAATCCAAAGAAATAATAGTAGTTTTCGTTACACAAATATTTAGTTAAATTTAAATGTATATTTTTTATCGTTTCGTAAAATATAGTCGTTTTGCCTACTCTATGTTTTTCCCAAAAATAAAGTAGGTATTTGGGATTCAGTTTAAAGCTTACGTGCTTTGAATTATACCTTCATAAGATTTAAGTATAACTTGTTTAAAATACATTCACTGAGCAATAATATCTTTTAATAAAAGCTATTTCCTATCACCAAGGCTTTTTAGTTTTTACATATTTTGTTACCGGTTTTTTGAGGAAAGGTCAACCAACATTACATTCTCAGTTTATATATATGTTAGATTTGCAAAATATAAAATTATAATTTAAATCAAGGTTTAATTAAAACAAACAGAAATTAATTAATTAATTGTATTTAAAATCATTCTTGTATTTAAAATAATTGCAGATCTAATTATATTGACAAAACCAATTCTTATATATTGATAAATAAATAAAAATTACAATACATTTATAAATTATATTTGGTTTTAAAAATAATTAATAACCTTACTTCGCCCGTTTAATATTTATTTAATAACAATAATATTAACTTTAGATATGACTTGAACAATTTCATAAAACTTTTTAAAGTAAATGATTCAATTTTTGATTCGAGCTATTCGAACTTTAATTTACACTATTATTTTGATTTATTAAAAATAATAATGCTTAGCTTAAAAATATTATATTAATAGTAAAGATACAAATAATATTTACTTATGATATATTAGAATTTTAAAAATCATATTTTTTAATATAATGCATATAATATTTTTTCAATAGAAATAAACAGTGGAATAAAAGCATATTAGACATATAATAATAAGTGATAATAAATTAATTACTATAATTACTTATTATTAGTAAGGCACTTATAAACTTTGGTTATAATTATAATTGTATTATTGATTTATATATTATGTATACTTTACAACTAGGTTTATTTAATTTACATTTAATATTATAAATAAATGTTTTAGATAGTTATTTCTGTATACAGCTAAATAAATTGATAGAGTACCGTACCATAGATTTACCCCCAACGTACTTTATCTGAAAGTGTCTGTATTTTAAGGTATAAGACCTCATTAATAAAATGTTTATATCATTAAAAAAAATCTTTCCATGTGTACAGTATGCTATTATATTTCAAGTACTAGTAGATTCCCATCCATGTGGATCCCCTCATATTCCAAGCGAAATTTATTATTTTATTTTAAACCATGGGTCCATAATAAATTTTAAGCTATACTGCAAAAGCAAGTCATATTCCAATGATGCAAAATGGTAATAGACTTAGCTATGTAATTGTTAGTTGTTTATTATAATAATTATAATTTATATCATTAAATACCATGATAAAAACAGCATTACATTTAATATCTATAAAACATTTATATTGCTACTTTTATATTATTTAACCTCTATAGAATTCTATTACAAGCTTCTCATCTTGCAGGCAGTATTTGTTTATGTTGATGATTGAATTTACATATTTTCCTACAAAAATGCAAAAATAAAGAATGTGAATGTAGTTATGTTACACATTTAATTATTATTAATTTCAGCAAAAAGAAAAATTTATAACTAATGCTTATTTGACATAATGTAGGCTGTATATAATTATGAAGGTTTAGAACAAGCATTTAATATTTATTCTTTAACAAGTAGCTTGTACTTAAAATCTTACAAGCTTTTGTTTATGCAATAAATAAAAATAAATATAAAATATATTTTACAAATTACTTTATTTCGATATTATTTTTTATATATTTCGATGTCTGTATCTTATTTAAGTAAACAATGGCTTGTTTTGACAAAGATAGCACCTTTTCAATTTATATTCCATGCCATGATATAAATGAGAATTTCCAAAGACAGATAATTTTATCATTTTATATATATACAATAGATTAAGTTTCAACGCGAGCTTGCTGTTTTATAAGAATTTTGATTGCTTTAAAGCTGCTATTTAAAAGTTAGTCAAATATTTTATAAAAGATGTACTAAATAAACATAAATTTCTATCATATAGGTAATATCTTTTTCTTTTTCTTTCGCTGTCACATTATAAAATATGTAGAAATAAAAAGAAAAAAGAATGGTGTTGTTTTTTTTAATTATATTCTCGTTCATATCACGAACTGTATTTTTATATTTATAACTACAAACATTGCACACTTAACACATTAATTACATATATAAATTCGGTCATGGATTCTACAATACTATCTAGATTTTAAATTCTATGACAGTGTAACACTGATGAACACATAGACAAAAGTTTTTTTTACAATATATTATAGCGGGATTGCTAAATAACAATAAATCAATGGGAAGTTTCGCGCCAAGCTCGGCTCAGATGGCGCTACCAGCGCATAACGTCACCAACGAAAACCTCAATGCCGCCTATTTTGACAGACGCGTTTATTATTATAGAATAGTTTAGTTTAAGTTTTGTAAAATCAAATACCTATAAGATGAAAAAATACGATGTTTTAACTATTGTTGAATTAAAAAATTTGACATAAAAAAAATTGACATACACTACATACATACTTGACGTTGTTTACGTTATGCGCTTGTAGCGCCACAAACGGCTAAAACTCGCAGTAAGACCTCCCATTCACTGAGATTACTGCTATTATATAGTTAAATTAAAAATATTTACATAAATATTCTATTGGTTTTATCTTGGTTTAATTTTAGATTTTAATATAAATAAATATAATTTATTTATTTCAAAGTTATTTACATCAAAAACGATTGCTAAAATGTTATATATTATTAATAATAAATTATTAAATCATACAATTAATGTATCAGTTTTAAAGAGTAACTTTCAACGGTAGAGTAAAAAAATAAAGTACTGAAGTTTGAGAGCGTTTTCGTATTCTTTGCTTGGCTTTAAAGTTAATTATCGATGCTATATTTTCGACTAAATTAATATTTGTTAAATCTAAACAGACATTTGACAAATGTGATCGTATTTTAATTTTTAGCACCAAACATAATTATTGATATCTTATAATAAACAATATGTGTTTTGATATTAAGGTTAATTGTATAAAAACTTAAATACATATAGACACACACACATACACATAGACTACGTCAATTTATTAAAATTTAATTTTTTATTCGAATTAATAAACAGATAACAGTAAAGTTTAACTATAGTAAAAGAGATAGCAAATATTCCCGCACTTCTCCCGCGTAAACGCTCTCAAATAAAATCGATATAATTCTTATATTTATATTTATAATATTTATATACTGACATTATCACTAATAGTGGATATGGGTATTTTTTCGTCTTTATCTGGATTCGAATGTAAAGGGCAGGGTGGTCGCTTAACGCTTCGCTTTGAGTGAGTTCTTTTAGCCATTTTTGGGGCTCTTTGGGGGTGTCTAACTACTGGCTTAGTTAAGTCACTTGCTGAAGCAGATTTATCGAAAACCTTGCACTTATTTTGGGGTGCAGGTTTAGGCCGGGGTCAGTCGATTACATGTTTAATCTTCACATATAGAACGCATGAGAAGAAAAATCCGAAGATCGGTATGACAGACATACCGACACCCACTGCGGCTAATATGATCAGGTTGTCTCGTATGTGGTTGGTAAACTGTCGCATGCAGCCCTGAAAAGCAATTCGCCATGTTTCTTAGTAAAATAAACATTAATTATAATTTCTTAATTAAATATATTAATAACATTTGCTCTATTACATTAAATTATTAATATGAATTGTTTTACGCTTACTCAATAAATTTATTCTTTTTTACCAACAAGAAAAAAGATAATTACACTAATTTTGTCTAGGTATTCATATAGCCTTAACTTCAAATGTCTTCAAAATCGTGAAATCTTAGATGACACCATATTAATAATACTCATTATTCACTCATAGCAGTTTCATTGTACGATGCTTTATTGAAGACAACATAAAATGGCGACAAGTTGCTAATGTAATATTGTTCTATACAGATATTGCTGCATGCAACATCTCAACATAATTTAATGAGCTACTAATTTTATGTTACAATATTCAATGATCACTCCTTATTTGTGTACAAAAAAAACTATTTTTCTGTCTGTTCTCATATCAATAATGCCATTATCGAGGTTAGAGGTTAGGTTAAAGTGTGAATCTGTAAGCGCCAAATAACAGTACAAAAACCCACAAGGATGGCGCTAGCGTAGCAAGTAGGTATGATATGAATCTAGCAGCTATAAGCGGAGTGAAGTGTGCCATGTTGAAAAATGTTATATTTTGAGTATTGAGGGTTAAAGTAATTTTGTTTGACTAGAGTAGTTGATGAAAATGCAGTATATAAAACCTAAAACTATTTACTAGTCCAGAATAATGTAGTAAATTAACCTATAAAACTGTTGAGTAAATGTGGAGAATGATTTACTTTCTATAAATTTTTAATATTCGTTTTTCGAGATTTTATAGTCTCTATTGTTGTAGAACTTAAAAGAATATAATATATAAAAAACAATGGTAAAACCAGCTTTTGGCGCTATCTTTGAAATTAACCCACTTGCTACCGTGGCGCCACTATAATTTGGCGCTTTATGACGTTCACATTTTAGAAAATATTTAAGAAAATAAAAAATATTACAAACTCGTGATATATATATTTTTTAGATTATTAAAAGATGTATTGTGAATGTAACAAATATTTATTGTTCCAATTTTTTTTAAATATTGTATTTCTTGATTTTGTTAGCCTTTCCAAAATGATTGAGAAGGAGTTAGCCCATTACGAATTAAGGTATCGATATAGAGCCAATGATATTATATACAAGACACGTTACGTTCATACTGCATGCACAACGTAATTGTTCCGCGACAAACACATACACATTTAATAACACTGTACATCTAAACACACGCTATAAGTGCGACAGGAAATACGCAAAGCGTAAGAGTGAAAGAGACAGCTATTCGACACGCGCGCTCGCAATGACAGGTGACAGCTCGACTGACTGGTGACAAATGGAACCAATCCGGCACGCGTTTGGTGCGTTTGTGGCGTATCTTGTATATAATATCATTGTATAGAGCCATCTGGTGTGTATTAGTGTAGAAGAAGAAGAAGAAGTTTTAACTGCCTCGGTGGTGTAGTGGCTAGCATGTACGGTCGCACCGGGAGGTCCTGGGTTCGAGTCCCGGGTCGGGCCAAGTTTAGTTATTGAGTCTTTCTGTTTCATAAGCCTTAGTAACAGCCCGGAGTTGGGAAGTTGGCGGTGTTTCACCCCCGTGCCTCGGAGAGCACGTAAAGCCGTCGGTCTTGCGCCTTAACTCTCACTGGTCGTGTCGAGCATTCGTCCCACCGGAATATGAGAGTGATAAGGAACAGAGAGTGCATTTGTGTCTGCGCATACACTCGTGCACTATAATATGTCCCGCGCCGTTGGCTAGTCTCAATGAGATTGGCCGCCGTAGCCGTAATCGGCCGGGAGGACATTATTATTATTATTAGTGTAGAGTAGAGGCCTCACGTGGTAGTATATGTTGGAGGGGTGGTCGCGCGCGCCGCAGCGCGGCGTCACGCTGCGGCAGCAGGAGTCGGGCACGAGCAGGCGCGGGTCGTGCTGGTGCCACGCGCTGCGCCGCCACTCGTCGTAGCGCGACGCGCCGCAGCACTTGAACTGGACACCAGAACTCACTTTATTATTTATTTAGTTTGTTGTTTTTATCTTTGAAGATAGCAATGGAAAGAATATTATATTAGTAACTAGCGGTGCCCGCGGCTTCGCTCGCGCTAAGAGTGAATAAAATAAACATTTTTGCTTATATACTGTTACTTATAATGTACCAAGGACTGATTCCCCATTTAAAGTTCTGGCCCTCTTTTCTGAAAACTACTGTGTAGCATTTTCTATTTCATCTACAGTGCCAGTTATTTTGTAATCCTGTGAGATGTTTCTCTTAAGTTTTAGCAAGAGTTATTTATATAAATTTGTAAGAACTCTATAGAACCAGTAATTGTGTTTTCACTTAGGAATGAAAGAAAAAAAAACATCAAAATTTTAAGTTTAATTAAAAAATACTTAACCTAATTTTGCACATTAAATACATTAGTCATAAACAACTGAATATTGTTTTATTGTTCCGCAAGTGGCTTGCCCACGCGCGCCCCGCACTGCTGCGCTTTCTAAAACTTTTTTCCTATTTTTAACCAATTTTGCTACTATGTGTATCATAATTTCTTTGTGTGTTTTTCGTTAATGATAAACTGATGTACGTGGTTCATTGTTATGGACTTATGGTAAAAATTACTGTTAAATATTTTTCCTACGCAAATTGTGCCACCCCCGTTAACCCCCATAGGGGTTGATTTTCAAAAAACGCTTAGATATGTATCTCATAATTTGTATTGCAGAGCATTATTTCAGTGTCACGCAAAATATTTAAATAGAATTAAATTTCCCATACAAACTTAGCCACCCCCTTTAATCCCCAATGGGGGTGAATTTCGAAAAACCCTGAAATACGTGTTTCATCATTTGTACTAAAAAGCATTAATTCAAAGTTTCATGCAAAAATGTGCAATAAAAATATTTTTCTCATACAAACTTTGCCACCCCTTTTAACCCTTTTAGGGGTTGAATTTCCAAAAAAATATATGTCTATGTTCTTCTCATGAATACAAACTATCTACATACCAAATTTCAGCAAACTCGGTTGGGTGGTTTAGGCGTGAAAAGGTAACAGACAGACAGACAGACAGAAAGACAGAGTTACTTTCGCATTTATAATATTAGTATGGATAACTAATAAAATAGTAAAAAGTATCCTATATGTGACCTGGAACCTATAAAAACCAAATTTCATGAAATCTGTTAACTATTTTTACTGTATGTCTGGACAGATTCATCTTTCACAAAGACCTTTCACATCAAGTATATGAAGTTAGTTTGGTATTTTGGTTCTCGACGTTTGGTACTATGCTTTACAGCAATCATGGGGACTATCGTGGGGTAGCAAAAATCACAATAAATCCGGGAATAACTCCAAAAAGATTCAGTTTTCTAAATAAGAATCTAATTAAGAATGAAGAATTTGAGAATCTAGAAAAAAATAATAAAGAAACTTCATATCTGTTAAAAGTTGGAAATCATATTTCAAGTACTTTATTTACCTCCATCTGCATAGTATCGACGGCGTTTGTGATGACGGTGTCTAACGCGTAGTTAGTGATGAAGGTGCTATTGAGTTCTAAACGTAGCTCTTCTTCTACAGCCACTTCGTAGTAGTACGCGAGGCTTCCAGCGCCCGCCTCCAAAATGAATGTTATCAGTAGAAAGTATGTGTACTGAAAATATAATTAAATAAAAATATACATAATTAATAGCAATTCCCGCGGTTCCATCCGCGTTCTAATCACTATTAAAAATAGGGATAGTGGTTCTAGGACGAAAATTTAGGCTTGTAGATATTTTTTGATGCCAAATCATAAAAAAGTAAAAATATATTTCATCTCCAGTTCCATCCGTTTTTTATTCACACCTTTTTTACAATCATTATCAAAAAAAAATATTATAATTTTATATTATTACACCATAAACAAATATTTTCTTTTAAAATAAATGAGTAAAATTATGTAACGTAACCGTTTTTGTGTCCTTGAAATTAGACGTTAACAAGAATGTTATAGAGAAAAAACTCGTTTGAGATAATTATGTAATATTCGAGTTCAAGTTTATACTAATGCGAGTTTTAGGAGGAAGATGTTAATAGGTTCTTTTTTAATTTAACACTTTTAAGTGTAAAGCAAATGCTTTAAGCTTTCGCGTTTTTCTAACAAAGATCGAAAAATAACTGGATTATTTCTAGCATGTACATCTGCACATCCGGAGGTCCTGGGTTCGAAAACCACGTCGGGTCAAGTTTAGTAATCGGGTCTTTGTAGTAAGCCTCAGGATCAGCCCGGAGTTTGAAGTTGGCGGTGCCTCGGAGAGTACCATTAGTAAGTAAAGCCATCGTCGCCTTAACTCTCACTGGTCGTGTGACGTGTCGATTAGTCGTTCCACTAGAGTATGAGAATGACAGGAATAGAGAGTACACTTGCGCGTTTATGTTGGCACTATACTATCTCCTGCGCAGATGGCTTTGCCGCCGTGCCAGAAATCTTTCGGGAGGATATTAATTAATTACTTACACACAACAAACTGGTTCTATTTTCAGTCTTGAGGCCGCAACAGCCGAGGGCGCTGAGTGGGAGGCCTAGAGCACCCGCTATTACGAGCAAGTACGCGATGGCAGGGTAGGTAAGCGTCGGTAACAGTGGAACAAATCGATGCCTAGTCGTTACTGTCCACGCACCCACCATCAAAACACCAGCTCCTGCAAACTAAATATAAAGTACCGAGTTGAAACCAACTGCAAAGATTTCAGAATCTATATTACCAATTTAAATATTATCACTTCTAAGTAGCTTTGTAATTCATATTAACTAGTATCGGTACCAAAACCCGATGGACCAGAGAAAGATGGTTTCATCTTCCTAATAATTAGCAGACGCCATACATTCGTTCAGTGCAACAGGCAATTAATTATAGAATAGATTATTATTGTTTGTTTTTTTATTCTCATTCAGAATTAGGGAACTTAAAATTATTTTATTTACAAAATATCTGGTCTTTTTAGGAAATCTATACACGTAAATAAAATTGAAGTGTCCGTTTTTAATTTCAAATTAAGAATTTTTCACTAAATGCATATGAAAGTATATACGGTACAAACAAAAAAAAATTGTCTGTCTGTTCCGCCTAATCTCTGAAACGGCTGGACCGATTTTGA
Organism: Boloria euphrosyne; assembly: GCA_951802675.2. Classification (NCBI taxonomy): domain Eukaryota; kingdom Metazoa; phylum Arthropoda; class Insecta; order Lepidoptera; family Nymphalidae; genus Boloria; species Boloria euphrosyne. Next base: position 11,599,786 of record OX637875.1, on the reverse strand, counting down.
CGGGATTTTCACTCGCAGATAGCTAATATTATAAGGAGTAAATTAGGCTACTTTTACTATAGAAAATTTATTTATTTCAACTAGCGGAACCCACTGCCACAGATAACATAATACTATACTAGTCCACTGCTTCGCTCGTGCTAAATCTAGTTTTAAATAATTTTTAATTGTTATTCCTGACAAGAAGTTAAATAGGAGTTAGCAGCTTAGATTAGCCGACGATATACTGATTTGCTTCTGAGTCTACAATTTCTCTAGAAGAATACTGCGCTTGTACATAAGAAGTCTACATTCCCTAAGAGGTAAAGACGCAGGTATCGTGTGAGTTTAGTTAAAAGTGTAATAAATTCATGGAATTTATAACGCAACTGGACAGAGCATATTTACATTAAATTGTATGATGTTACAAAATTACGGTAGATGTTTATACTGGCACCTAATTTAATTGAGATTTTTAGTACACTAGATCCTGTTTTTAATCACCACAGACGCTACTGATAAGATAATCATGTTAATTTTGTTGTGAGATGAGAAGATTAGGTCTAATTTGTAAATTAAATAAAAATTTAGGAAATATTATTTTTTCTATTTGTATATTAGTGTATACTAGCAATTCCAGCGGCTTTGCCCGCGTTCTAATCACCATTAAAAATAGGAATTGGTGGTAGAACGTTGAAAATTTAATAAGTATTTTATGATGCCAAATCAAAGCTATTAGCTAAACAGTAGGCAAGACGGTGCGGGGTAAGGTCGGCCATCGCATCAAGCGAGAAGGCGCGGAGGAAGCGCTTGCATTATCTTCTCGCGTCCGTTTTTTTGCGATTACTCCTAAGATATTCGTGAAATTAAATTAAAATACATGACAAATTATATACTAAAACCTTCATCGAGAACCTTCTCTTTCCATTGGTGTAAACAGCATGTAAATCGGTGCAGTAGTTTTTGAGTTTTGCGCGAAAAGACAGACAGACAGATGCGCCGGAGGACTAGGATACGTTAGGTAGGTTATAAGCAACCATTTTCTATATTGCAACCCATAATGATTACAATAAACTTATAACGTGTTAAGTATTTAAACCAGAAAAGGCGGAAGCTACAAATCGATTTGTTTGATGTAAACGAAATGAATTACACTTAATGGGGGCCTGCATCGAGGGTGTTGACGTATATTTACCACAGCACTGTTACGTTTGACCGAGTTGCAATTGGACGCATACAATATACATGTTAAAGTACCTACTAAGTATACGAATCGTTTTACTCTGTAATATTTTTAATTTTCTATTGAAATATAATATGTAGGTACATAGTATTAGATTGTTGAATAATATGTGACACAAACATTAAAAATTAACAAAGCTAAATACGTGATTTTAATGTAAATCAGTGAGTTTAAGACCCAGGAAATATTTAAGTATTTTCTTGAGAGATTGCTTTCGGACGATCTTTAACAGCAAAGTAGAAACCTTATAGATTCAAAATAGGTCTGTACCTATTGTATGTATGATATTATATCGAATTTATAAATCGAAGATATCATTTTTGAATTGCGACTTATAGGAATAAAAATTAAAATTAGCTTAGTTACATTCAGTTTATAGGGATAATCTAACTCAACGTTGAAGGAAAACATCGTGAGGAAACCATGTCTAAGAGAACCTAGCAAATTTTCGAAACACACTTGAAGTCCCGCACTTGGCTAGCGGGGTTTACTATGGTGAGTCTCCTCTTATTGATGCTCGTGCGCAGCAGTGGGACGTTAAAAAGTGCTGAATAGAATCTAAGTCAGTATAAGGTGTATTACTAGTAGGGTATTTTTGACACATATACCTAGTATATAGATATATTTTGTTTATATAAGTAGTTTGACTGTCTTGAGTCTTCTCACCATATGAGCTGCAAAGCATTTAAAGCGTTCGGATGTTCGAAAAATAAAACATTGTATTATTTAGAATTAGTGTGCAAGCCGATTATCGCTACAATAACCCATAATGTGTGCCTTTAGAGATAGTGTATGTAATCGAAGATAAGGCTATTTTTATCAATATATATTCGGTTTATGTATTATTTTACAACAAATAATGAGTTTTCTTTATACATTATTATTCCGATAATACTAATACAGGCACGGTTAATTTTTTTATCTATTCCACAGTAAATGATACAAATTTTTAATTTACTAGTGGCTTAGCCTCGCTTCGCTCGGGTGCGTCCCTAGGTACCTTTTGCATTTATATTACGACCAGTACCGCTTCGCTTGGCGACTTGATTATAAAACATTGACTTTTCTTTACTTTCTATAATATGTATGTTATAAATTAAACCTTCTAGAAATAACAACTAAATCGTAGTGAAAATCATGTCAAAATCGTTGCCTCGATAAGAACTATGCGATCAATCGGTATAGTTAATTAAAAGTGAACCTAATTAAAGCGTTTATAAATTGCCTATATTTACTATATAGTCCAATCCTATACATTTTATAAAAACTATATAAATCTGATGCTGAGTGAAACGGAAAACTAGAAAGCACATTTATTTTGTACTAGTGACTTTTCACTTCATTAACCTTTGTGCTACAATCTGTTTGATAAATTTCAAATCTGTCCAGCCATTGCAGCACAAACTTTTGCATTTATTATAATAGATGATTAATATTAGTAAGGTGGTATGCTTACCAGAAATATAACGTTGAATATATGCAGAACACACTTTAAAAAGTTTACACTGCAGCAGTCTGCATCTCTCGACTTTCTTGGTTTTACTTTCTTTTTTTTCGCTAGAAGTGCACTAGAGTCTTTCTTTTTCTCTTCCGCCATTATATTTTGCTGGTATTTTTAAAGATTTATATGAAATAGGACACTGCATAGATAATTAACTGGTGTTAGTTATTTCTTCTTGGAAGATATTCTGAAAAAAAATGTTAAATTACATTTAATATTCAAATTACTGCGATAAAATATATACATAGTTTAAAATGTATACTCACATATTAAGTGTTAAAGACTTCAGAAAAAAAATTGAAACAGTAAAGAAGTTTGAATTCAAAAACGTTTTAAGCTTTATTAGCAGTTTTACTTTTTAAATGGAATTTTACAATATCTAAAATAATTATACATAATGTCTCAAAATTATTGAAAAATAATTAATTAGTAGAAAATTCAAATAAAACTTGTATATAAATAGTAAAAAATAGTTTTTATGGAAATCGTAAGATAGCAAAGTATATACAGAACATCTTATATAAAAATTAAAGAAGTTTGTGTATTTAGCATTATTATACATTCAGTCACTTGCATCACATTCATTGATTTACTATAAAAAAGTTTACCTAATCCTTTGGATTTTACATCTACATAAACATCAATACCAAAACAATATTAATAGTAAATAATGGCAAAAGTCCATTTCAAAAATGTATACTAAACACTGTCCGTACTAAACACTATTCATCCGTCATACTGCTGTAGTGTAGTCTCCAATTTTTCAACTATTTTCTTATAAAAAGTAATTTGCTGTCTCAAAAAGTTTTGCATGGTTGCCTTTAAATCTTCTGTTCTTTCAGCTTTGAAATGATTGACTTCGGCAAGAATTGCATATGATATGACATCAGTTCTTCTTAACACTTCATTCAACTGAGCTACCTCCATTTTGCCTTCAGCTGTTAATCTTTCACACTCCCTTTTTTTCTGTACAGCCCCTTTATGATTTGCTAATGCATTGGGAAAAGAGCCCACAATACCTTTATATAAATGAAATTTGTCACCGAGAGGGTCCCAATCATATTTTGGTTGCTCTTCATACATTCTGCCAATTTCTATATAAGCACCACCAGTTAATTTAATGGCAGAAGTGAGTTTCGAAGTAGATATAATTGTGCCTTCGTCTAAAGAGAGTGCATTCCCTAAACTGTAGATTGCTTCACCAATTTTTTGGGAATCAATTTTGTAAGGACCCTGGAATCTCTTTGTTTGTGCTAAACACATGTTTGTAACAGATTTCACTGCTGTATCCATGCTGTTCAGGAAAGTGTGACATTGGTCAGTGATGTGATCCACTTGGGACTGCAGTAAAGCTTTTTCAGGTACAACTAATGATATACAATAGTTAAGACCTAATAGGTTATCTTTCTCGGCCTGCCTCTTTCCAGCCTTCCAACGTTTTTCATCAGTACAAGTAAGAAAGTGCTGCCATACCTCACATCTTGATAGTACTGGGTGTTTGCACATCCAATCTACAAACTCTTGAAGCTGCACTCGTCTACGCTCTATAAGTTGCTCATCATAACGGCCCGATATTTGTTTGTCAGGTAGTGGTGGGATGGGTATAAGTGTAAATTTTTCATGTAATCTTTCGTGTAACCAATCAAAATGTTTATATCTTCTAGAAACTTGTATATTATTAAAGGAGGGTGTTAACTGATATGCAATAAAGCTTTTGATACCCTTAAACTTTGATTCCTTCTTTGGAGATGCAACTGTGACATGGTATGGCTGTGTTATAGGTGACCAAATGTAACTGTCTCCTTCTTGTACTATGTAAACTTTGTCTGATTCTGGAACTTCGACATTTAATGTTGCCAATAGGTAACTTTCACCGCTGACTTTGGATGAAGGTGCAAATTTGCTTTTTCTTACTGTTCCAACAGAGGAACCAAAGTTTGACGAAGTGTCATCCATTTGATGACTGTAGTCACCAATAGGCATTCCAGGTAATGGTGTTAGCTGTTGATTCATTGCAGGCTTGTGTTGAGGTACTCCTGGACCTATTTCTGAATAAGTATCATCATCCCAATCGTCATCCCAGCCATCTTCATGTGAAGCTGTTTTTTGATAATTATTGTCACCTGCATTATATTGTTGATCAGTCCAATCATCTGCAGCCTGATCATATCTAGGAGCAGCTGGTGCCATTTTAGTTGGTGCTAGTTCTTCCGGGGTGAGTTTTCTTACATATGCTGCTGGAAACAAGCCTGTCTGACCATTTGCATTCCTTCCTTCCCACCATCCTTCACCAATATCTGTATTCAAAAGTGTTAATATTTCCCCAGAGGTTATTGACATTTCAGTGGTCCCTGGTTCTCCAGTGAAGTCATAAAGTGCTTGAACTTGGGTCGTCATGATGGACCCTTCTACCTACAACAATATTAAAATAATAATTATTTTACAATACACTGAAAGGTCTATATCACAAGCCATTTTATTTTATCTTATCACTGTTATCTAGAAATGTTGGGAGTAAGCGCAAAGGTATGATAAATTTATTTTTGTTATTTTTGTCTTGAGTGGCTAAATTAGAACACATGAATTAGGACAATATTCAGCGCGTAAGGCGCTGACACATTTTATAACTACACCAATTAAGCCTGGTATCCAATCAACATAATATGAGACTACGCCCCTAGTTTATACTTTGTTTTTTCAAATTACTAAGGAAAGTCAACTATTATAAATTTCTTCTGTAAAAACAATGACCTAAAGTATAAGATGTCACAAATATTTTAAATTACAATTAATAGACAATCTGTCCAAATATTTATAGATTATTTATGTAGAAGTGTCTATCATTTTCAATTAGAATAATTTCTAGTGTTAACATTTTTAAAACGGAGATTATATTGAAATAAACGACAAATGAAATTCTTGTTTTGTGATGGAAATTAATGACGTCAATATTTTGTCTACGAGTAAGAATATGCTACAAAACTTATATGTAATTTAGTAATGAGAAGCGAATGTTACATACTTTACACGTTAAAATATTTATATTGTTACTTACTTTTGTTCACATAAAAAATTCAAGGCGGATATACTACTCGTACAGTCATCTGAATGACAGATTGATTCACAAGAATTTGTTTTCAATGTTAATGTTGTTTTCCTTTACGTGGCACAGCAGCGAGTAAACAAATTATTTCTATTGGTTAATATATGTTGAATTTCTAATTAGCCAATCATAAGGCTTTATACTGAAAATCAATGTCAAACCTATTTTACTAACGTCTTTGTGCTTAGCTAGTGGCAAGTTATAGTATACTAAGAGGTTATAACAATGTCCCATAGATGGCGCTTTTATATGTGTCATTTATATTAAAAACAGCGCCATCTATTGGAGAAGGTAAATATTAAAAAGCTTGAAAATTTTAATGAATATCTTTTTCTCGAAGTCCTATCCGCTGGGTGCGTGACTCTAGCGCCATCTAACGATACAACTCACGGTGGCTCTTTTGAGAAAATATACATGTATTGTATGCCAAATAGCTATTGAAAAAATAAAATAAACTTGAAAAAAAAAATTTTCAATGTTAAATGTGATGTATTACACAGAGTGTACATTAAATTACATTTTTTTCCGTGGGTCAGCTGAAAACAGTAAATAAAATAAATACAACAACTAAAACAAGTCTCAATAAGTGAATTAGGTTGGGCCAAGTTTTTTTGATTTACGGATTTTTTTTATTTTTAATTATTTGTTCGTCGTTTGTTCGTTAATGTTCGAATGTAGAAATTGTTTGTACGTCTTTTATTTATTTATAATTAATTAAACAAATGTTCACCCTTAAGTTGGCCCCCTTTACTAGATATCTTTATTTTTATCGCTCAGATTAATTAATTTTGATCAATTATCGTTGGTTCGACGACTATTGGTGATTGTTCGATCATAAAAACAATTAAATTCCCAATTATTAATTATTTTATATCTAATAAGCAAACCATCACTTCATTGTCTGGCAACCGGAAACTTATAAAATTTACAATTACTATTTCTACTAGTATTTTTGCAATCGACTACACAACAACTCTGATGACCCATTTTATTTTATTTATTTAATTTAACTGACACTCGTGTTATTTTTATGGTCATAAATAATAAAGAGCCACTCGTAGTTCTGTTTGGTCCGCAGCGGGCGCTGACATCACTTTTGTTTCCCCCACCATGCCTTACGCACCCAGCGGATACTATGTATAAAAATCTAAATGTTTGTTTGTGTACTGGTTTTGTACCATCTTTGAAAATTCATTCACCTATAATTGCTTTTTAGATTTTTTAGCGTGTAAGTAAATTAGCTTTGACATTATCCATTTCGGTTTTACGTCATTTGTCACCAGTGACCAGTACAGCGCGACATCTACACTTGTTGGTAATTGGTATTAGGTTTTGATTTTTCTACGTGACATTGGCGAAATAATCTGTGCTCAACTGGCACGCTTTTAAGCCATTAAACAAGAGAATTGAATAGGTTTTGATTATATTCAAAGGTATTAAGATTTAGGTATATAGCAATTAGCCGTGTACTCTATGTTGTTCTAAACTAAGCAACGATTGCCAAGGCGCTTGGTACACATAATTATAAGAATACTAAGTATACTTTCACGTTATCTTATTAAAAAAACTTAAAATATAATAATAAAAATTACTATAAAATAATGGCTATGGCATGATTAATGACAATATTTATATGGTGGGGAACTAACACATTAAAAATACATGTACTTTAAACGATGATAACAAAAGTAACAAAATACATTTAGTTATCTAGGTACCTCTTGTTGACATTGTTCGGTTAAAACAATAAAATATACAATTCAAATCTTTTAGTCAGTTTTATTACATTAGTCGGTTTTTTTTTCGTTATTGAAATAAACTAGAAAGTAACTTTACTTTTTCAAGAATTGTTTTTAATTGTATTGTTTAACATCTTCACTGTCGCTGGTGAAATTTGTTGCAAGTCGTCCTTCGAAATTTTTCAGAATATCAAAATTTTACCAAAATTTTAAATAATTTTATAAATTTATTAGAAACGGCACTTCACACTTCTTTATAAGTATATAAGTAACGGAAATAAAATCACTCGTTACTTTGCTTTGCTAAATAATATACTTTTTCAACAGCTTTTTAAATAAATTGTTAGGGACCTTATATTTTAGCGATTCTTTGAAAAGTTTGCTCTCATTAGTCGTTTGCTTTAAAATGTAAATTGGTTATAGGACGAGAAATTCTTTCCTTTTGTACCCTACATAAATACGGTTTCGTGTTCCTGTGGGCTGTGAGTAAAATAAACTTTGGCTATCCGATAAAAGAAATTAAATATGTACCTATATTAAATTTATGTTTAGGTCAAGTTCTGTTGTAAATAAATATAGGTACCCACTATGTTCGTTAATAATAAATAATTTTAGTAACTTATTGAAATTTCAGTACATATAAAACAAAATCATATAGAAATCAAATTGATCGTTGAAAATTGTCGCATGCAAAGAAAATATTTCCCTTTATATTTCAGCCGTAGTATTAGCCATGCCGTTGGGGCTAGTATAGTTATCTGTAGACTGTAAACCATGTATTTACTGATGACGCACAATTTTTACTCAAAAACCGCCATTTAGGGCTTAGCACGCACTGCGATTAAACGCCTACGTTTTACCGCAGGCCTGAAACCGCAGAAAATGTAACACAGCTTTCTATACAAGCGCGAGCATTAGCGACTTTTTTCAGTGACTGATTCTAAAAACGCAACTTGCTACGTTTTGACCGCGGTTTAAAAATGTGAAACGGTGAAATTGAAAATAAAATTACGCAAAACGCCAGCCGCAGTGCGTGTTGATACGCGGTTTTGCGTTTTCAGCTATTCGTAAAACGCTTGCGTTTAATCGCAGTGCGTGCTAAGCCTTAGGGCTTATCTGAATAAAAGGGCATTGAAATTAAAACCCAGCCTTAAGCGAGCTTCGATATAATATGAAAGTGGATCTAAATTGGGCATTCGTTCGGGCGCAGATTAACCTAAGCACCAGAGATCAGGAGAGATAAAATAAAAAAGGCACAAACGTTTTAATTCAATTTCCCGCAACCTGAAACAATAATAAATTGGAATTAGTTAAAAAGTCTTTGTAATTTTTATACATTTTGCCCTGAAGCCTCCGTGTGTTTCACAAAATATGTAACAAAAAAATGTCGCGGCTTATACCCTCGGTCTCGCTAGGATGCTCCATACTTACGTACTAGTAGAAGAAATACCAAATAAACATATGCACAAACACGTGTATAAAAACTAAACTGAAAACTTAAGTTATAAAATCTATCTAAATTATAATAGTAGTCGTATTATTAGTTATTAACTCTTTCATTTTTGCCTCGGGGTAGGTATATTTATAAGCATTTATGTAATTCCTACTTTAAGGCAGTGGTAGCCCAGCGGTAACGCGTTCGCTTAGATAATCGAGTGATGCGAGTTCAAATTCGGGTCTTGCACCTCTGAATATAATATTTTCATGTGCCAATCTTTTTCATCATGATACTTACCACTTTTCTTACGATGAAGGAAAACATCGTAAGAAACGAGTAAAGTAAAGGTTGGACGATAATGTTAAATGAATATTGTTGTTTTAATATTGCTGAAATGAAAATATTTAAGATAAATATTTTTCACTGTGAAAGAAAATCGGACATAAATAAGCTTATGTAAATATCAAACTAAGCTATTTCCACGCATAAAAGTCACGTTCAACTATTTCATAGTATCTATGAGAAAAAAGAAAGACACTAACAAGGATTACTGTAGTAAATTGAAAAAAAAAAATACTTCTTGTCAGTATACTACAATTCTAAGAACATTTTCCTTCTACTTTCTTTTTATCTTACCATACATTAAAATGCATGAAATCAGCCATTTGCAAAACTGGACAGTTCTGCATAATTATATACTGGGAAATGCTCTAGGAACAATGTAGAGAACAATTTTAAAGCTATTAAAACAACGGTGGGTTGTTCGTTAAAATTACATTTCGTTACTGTTATAACATATTAGTTAATACATTATTAGCTGAAAATATGGCGTGTCTATAAGTGTTAATTGAAAGCATTAATTAGAATTATTAATTACTTATATAACGTTTCTTTAAAGCTTCTTGAATGATAATATTGCTTATTATTATCTCTGAATGTCTGAAATGTCCTTCTTTTTCAATTTGACTTATCTGAGCGTGAAGGGCGGTTGTTCCTTATGTTTCAGTGACGTTGATAAATGGTCTGCTCATACTTCAGAAATTGTTAAGTCCCCTTAAGATTTTAACAAGGGCTTCCAAATATCCATTAATTATTATTTTTAAGTATTTAAAATGTGTTGCAGACAATGATTGGAAATGATTAATATGGCTTTGGTATGATGGAGGAATTTTAAAAATTAATTTGTACTAAGGTTACATTGAATGTGAAAAATAATATTTAGCAACGATGTTTATTTTATTGGCACAATTTTAATGTACAAAATGGTGACTTAGAAACATTAACCTGAATTTCCAATTAAGAAATATCACGCTCTTATGTGGATATAAAATATTTTTTGTTAATTGACTACAAAATTGTCTAGCGAATCATACATATAACTAGCTTTTAACAACAATGAAGTTAGATCAATAGCAGTAGTAGCTCGATCAACGTCTATTCTAGTGGCTATGATGGAAAGACGGACAGGCGGATATTGCGAAATGAAAGGGATTTTGAAAAACAAATGCATAGTACAATGGAATCCTAATGAGAGTTCCGCCTTCGAAACCTAAAAACTAAAAAGTATATTATAAGTGTTGCATAAAAGTGTATCTGGCAATGACAAAATATTTTATTATAATTATATTTATTCATGTTTTAGAACCGCAACAAAATGTTATCATTTGACTCATTAACTTATATACTTACATCATATATGTGACACATATATACAAAAATATTAAATACATTTTAATTAGTACCTAGACACTTGTTTCGTGTAGATCGGTAGTCAAATAGCATGGAAATGAAGTTATGAAATGTAGGTAGATAAATAAATCTTCCGCGTACTTAATATCACCAAAGTTAAAATTTGTTCTAAATGCAAATTACAGCATGAATAGAAAGCGATTTCCGGTTTCACGTTGAAAATTTTAAGCCAGTCTGTTACAAAGTTGTCAAGATCCATAACTTAATTTCCTGTAGTTTCCAGATACATAATATGTTTATATTTCATTTTAGAAGTAGTTAATAATATTATACTAGCAAAAGCTGAGCTTTGTGAGGGCTCGCGTAGTTTTTCTAACGGGTAATAATGTTATAGTGATGTTAACTCTTTGGTTTTCTAGCAGATGGCGTTAATAGTACAATAACATTATATCCAATTAAAATTAAATACAAAATTGTTAATGTAAAAATAAAAAAAATTGATAGATAACACATCTAGATATGAAGATTAATTACTATGTTAAAGCACAAATCTATAGAGTGTACCACAAAAGGCTCAGGTTGTGGGATAGTGTCGTCTCGCTTCGCTCGCCCTAAATAATATTACGTAGGTATATGTAAACTAATTGTTCAATAGAGTTTGAAAAAACCTTGATGGCTATGAGTGTGGACTGTGGTAATGTAAATAATTACCACGGAAGTAGAGTACGAAGTATCCTCTTTATAAAACTAAAGAGTTCACTTGTTTTATGTTTGCTTTAAAGCGCTAATTGGTGTAACTACTAGTCCGATTAACTTGATACCAGTTCTTGCATTCATAGCCTTAAATTCATATTACTTAAGGAAAGTTTAAGGATATCTAACATAATATGTATGCATTATTCATATACCAAACAAAAAGACCGATAGACAATCTATTAAAATTATACTGAACCGATTTTGATGAAATTTTGTATGAAAATAGTTTGAGGCCCAAGAAAGGACATAGGATAGTTCCCAAAAATCAAATATGTACAGAATATTTATAAGATATGGCCAAAGGTCGGAAATTTGAAGAAAAATAAAGAGAACTTAATTCATTACGATTTTCAAAGTAGTTATAGGTATTTATGTAACATTCAAAAGGAATAATAAATAATTATTTTCAAAATGAAATAAATTGAAATCTAACAACTCAGTTTGACAGTATAATGCATAATGCATACATGAATAAATCAAGATTTTATGTTAAAATTACTAAAATAACGCATATAACTTTAGCAAAAAGAAGTAAATAGTCAACATCTACAATTTCTTAGCAATGATTCATTCAAATAAATTAATTTTATTATTACAGTAGTTGTAATCAATCGCCTTAATCTCATGTTACGGCGTTAAGACAATTAAGCTATCGATTTGGGTCTTGGATAATTGAATTACCCACAGTTAATAGATTCAGCTTCTGTTATATTATACCCACTTGTATATGTCTTTTACATATTAAATTACCATAAATCTTACAAATAATTTACTTGTTAGCCTGGAAATATACTAATTATGATACATAAGTGTAGTGGTGCAAATACAAATAATGTAATGATGAACTTCAAGAAACTTATTTTGTCGTTCTAATTTTTCCTTTACAATAGCCTTGTTATTTTATCTATTTGAGAGAAAACGTTTAAAAGAGAATGATAAAAAAACTGAAAAAGTCTGGTTTTGAAATCTTTTAAGTCGTTTGGAAGATGAGCTTGGACACATAAAATCTTATTTATCTTATCGTTTTTAATGTGTACAATGTGTACATACATGTTAAAAAAATACACCATATTAAAAGTTATTTTAACAATAAACTTTATTAATATTTATGCTAATTCTAAGCAAACTAATATAATAATTTATAGTATTATAAATAAAGCAACGCCAACAGTGTGAGGAATGCACTCACTGCCTTCAAATGAAACGCGAGAGGATGACCGAACGACGTTTTCCTTTCTTATATAAATCCTTTTTCTTTGACCTCCTTACAGCAAATTAATTCAAAAACCAACTCTCATGTTTAAATGCATGGAATTTATAAATATTGATCGTTTATATTCCAGTCATTCGTAAGTATGTATTCGTATTTTTCTGTTAAGCTTGTTATAATAAAAATACATTTGCTGGGTTTTGGTTCTAGGACTAACGCTAATGACCATTGTTTGTAGTATTTAAGAAAGCACCCGAGCTGATTGAGGGTCAGTCTCTAGTGTATTTAGCCTCGAAACCATAAATTGTTAAAAATATCAATTTCTCATTTTTAAACTGAAGGGTAGGCCTATTGTTAGAATGTTTTTAATATATTAATATAAATACTTTAATACGGCCGTAGCTTTTGTTAACTATGAAATATGCTATCTTGGGAATTCATGACCTAATTTCTTTTAATATGATTAAAAATATTGTCATCAGCAAATATATTAATCTCATATAACGACGCGTAACGGTGGTATTTATAAAATGAAATCAAAACAATATTTTGAAATGTTCATTTGGTATGAGACAGGTGAAAAGATAAAGGAGATCTATTGAATGTTGCATCACGTTTAATCTCCAATATGGAGTGCTAGTGTTGGTATGTGTACTAAGCACGTCTTCCCGTCAGCTGTTGTCGCCAGATGTAGTCATTAGGGCGTGCTACATCTTTTCACTTGGCCGTTTGCCAGTTCGGCCTCAATAGTCAAAATGCATTTTCTTCTAAGAAAATGAGAAACCTTCCCCGTTTTCTTTTTTTTACCATAAATTAGCCGTCTTCTTCGTTTTTTTTTATATAGTCTAATAGTTTATAATAAAAATGTCAATATTAAGTCAATATTTACATATGATGCTCATTTCAAAACGGGAAGTGTAGCGATTAGCATAATATATGGCCGTACATCCGGAGGTCCTGGGTTCGAGTCACGGGTCGAGACAAGTTTAAGTTATTAAAATTTTAAGCCTCAGTAATAGTCCGGAGTAGGGAATTTGGCGGTGTTTCAACCCCGTGTTAGAGGAGCACGTAGAGCCGTTGGTCCTATGCCTTAACTCGTAGAATAGTCGTCGCAACGGAATATTGAGAGTGGCATAAATAGCCTTAATAGTATTGACCGCCGTGATCAAAATCGATCGCGAAGACATCATCATCATCATCAGTAGCCAATTTTTTATACCAGTTCATAGTCTACCTGTGTACTTTTTTTCAAAATACATTCAGCCGGTAGAGCCTAAAAAGTCCGTGAAGAGATGGGCTTAGAATACGTTTCTTCTCCGCCGCTGGGTAAGCGGCCAGTTTGATGATCAATGGTAGAGGGCATTGCAGAGAGCATTGATCATCAAACTGGCTGGCTCGCAACCACTATCATGCTCGATCACCAAATGTCCTTAGATGTGTTCCCCAAAGTCGGCAACACACTCTACTATATTGCAGGTGTCTATGGGCGACGATAACCACTTACCATTAGGTGGATCGTTTGCTCGTTTGCCCCTTATTGACTGTAAAAAAAGCACATGACAGTAAAAAAATATAAGCTCACCTATTCAGATGCATTTTGGAATAATTCTTAAGAATGAGAAAGAGGGGCGAATCAGAACCTTTTCATGCATCACGCAATACTTAAGGTTTTGCAATTTAATGAAAACGTGGAATAATCAATGTTACCTATTATAAATGTAAAAGTATGTTTCTAGTCTATACGTTGATTCATTTACTTTCACTCTATTAAAATAAAACTATAGCAATCTAAATATACAAAAGTGAAACGTCACTCACTCACTCACTAACTCACTCATAACTAAATATCGAGAAGCGTGTGAAACATACCTAAATACGGAATTTGACACGAGAAAGAACGGATTTTGCGACAGGAGGACTAAAGGCTCTATCAAGTTTGTGTGAAAGTCCTTCAATTTTGGTGCTACGAACTTCAAATTAGGCAGGGAGCACCACTATTATATTCTAAGTACCTACTGTGTACAATTTGACTTAGATCAGCCCTATGCACTAAAGATAATATTTAATATAATAATAATCGTAAGTGCAAACAAAAAACAAATGCACTCTCTTAATATTTCGTTCTCAAAGTCCAATGGGAGGGTCAATGGGATTGACGAATATTTAACAAAAAAATATATTAATATTTTTATTTGGTACAACTCGGGTATCAAATACAGAATTTCCTGATCGTCTGCAGTCATACATCCTATCGTAGTTAAATTCTCGACTATAGAGCAACGATTACATTTGAAATATCGACTTTAAATTAATTGTTATAACAATAGTTTGGTATGTACTAAGTTTCAAGATAGTATATAAGCATTATAATAAAAAGTTAAAAGTATTCCCAAAATCAACATTAAAACCATATTAGTAAAAGAATTCATTTCCATTTTCCCTCATACCTTTTCTTTATGGCTCTACTAAACACATATCGTGCGTATATCATTATATGCACAGGTATGACTATTAATTTATATTAAAGAAAAATCTACATTGGTTATTACCGAGGCATTAACTTTACATTAAATGCCTAATAAAATTAAACGTACTACAGGCAATATTGGAACGTAGAAAGCATTAATTAAGTCAGGAGGAACTACTTCAGGAACATTATTCTGTACAATAGTAATTAATTAAAGTAGTCTATAGTTCGTCTACTTGTTGGAAGTGGAACTTCTACCACGGATGTACCAAGTACAAAACTGCTCGAATTCTGCTTTACTTCAATATTCATTCTCTAGCCTACTTTTTTACTTTACTTTTGATAAAAATATTATGTTAAAAAAAAATTATATATAAAAGAAACATTTCTTTTGGCTCCAACAAAAATAAACGATTAAAAGCAAATCAAACATCACTAACTAACCATACAAGGATTTGTATTAAAAGTAAATAATACATTGAAAATGTTAATTATACTTGCACTTTATTATTATAAAGAGGCAGGAAATTTTAAATTATTTACTAGTTCAATTATAATAAAGTATTTAAAAAAAAATTATTACGCTGAGACTTTGCTCGCTGAAAGGCAAATTTAATTCAATAGTTTTGTTAAAATTATGAAGAAAAGACAGTCTACTTTTTTCTCTTTGAATTTCTACAATGACTTACATCTAATTTATGTTTAATAATTTTATTTCAATATAAAATATCACAAAATTATAATATTTTTCTTTCAAGTAAATAAAAGTTCTAGTGACACAGTACTTGAAATATGGCTTTACATTAAAAATCCACATTGATGACATTCAATTTGACTTTTCGAAGCGATATTTCTTTCATTATAGCGACATTGACAAATCGTACCCTTATTACTCTGGGAAATTGTGGAGTACCTCTAGATTTCGAAAGGAAGGATAGAACGTCCGAAGTTATAAATTATTTCGAGGTAACTCAAATATGTTTGTGACGCAAAGCGTAAAGGGGTTTTGGTTAACGTGGTAAGTAGCAGTACGATATTTTATGCCCAAGATACATACATATATTCAACAGCCGGAAGGGTTGTTGTCACACTTGTTACTCAAATTAGTTGAACAAGTCACAAGACGTTAATGAAAGCAAAGTTGTCTTGTTTAAAAATTAAACTTTGTATTTGGTTTAATGACCACTTCAAAGAATTGAACTCGAAAGCTACGGGACGCTAAACCTAGTTACATAAGAGATATAAGCCATTTAAAACTAAGCGGGTCTAATTAGCTAAGCTTTGACTATCTTCATTATGGAACAGAATATGTCGCCAAATTAATAGCTCTACTGTAAAGACGTTGAGATTCGCCTTAAATGCACTTTACGGAATGAATTGAGAGATTTCCGACTTAGAAGTAAAAGGAACATCGACTATTTTACACTATTCGACCCTTTTGTATAATCTCTGAAGGTAATGGTCTGTAACTTTACGAAGCCGTAGTTTCGATGAAAATATATTTTAGCAACATTTTTACGTGTTGTCTTGTTTTATCGGTTTAACGCTTGAAACGACGTTATCGGAAAGTAATGTGTGCACATTTTCTTATCTACGACGTAAAACAGGCTCTCGGATACTTAAATTTTCATCTCTTAAGGTTAAACTTTTACAAAAATTACAATTTACATGCTAAAGCTTTTCTTTTTATTTTAGTTGTAGGTTTATATACGTACGACTAAAATATTCGTAGGCACATATCGGACTAACATCATAAATACAAAGGTTTGTGCTGTTTGCGTGTTTTGGTATGTCTGTTACTGCTTTACTAACGACTAGATGGATTTTGATGAAAATTATTACACATATAGATCTGGAGTAGCACATAGACTGCAACAGAAGGTACTTACTATATACTACTACTACAAAGGGCTGCACGAAGAAGTAAGATATATTTTTGTCACAAAACCATTGCGAATTAATCTAACAAAATTTTAGTATAGTTAATAGGTTAAATAATTATACGCAATTTTTCTCGTATCGTAATTATTCTTTACATCATTTAAAATACAAGTAAATTACGAGTAATTTACATTGCTTTTTCAAACAGATACTCCGCACCTCCGAATTCGATTGGTAATTGACGGCATTTAACATATTTTTCGTAAATTAACTCAATTATAGTTAGTAGTAACGCGTTGCGTCATATTAGTGTACCTATATGTTGCACTGGCACGAGAAATGGGATAAACGCTAATAAAACTATGCCACAGGATTTCGGTTTGACTATTACATTCAGATGAGAGGAGATTATTGTCTTTCACTAGATTCGGACGGAAAGATAAGAGCAAGCTCTTTCCTCTTCTCTAAGTAACAGATTTTCTATTGTCAAAAAATTAAGTAAAAAAGCATTTTAATAAGTTCTATTTTTTTTAATTAGCCTTTTTCCTGGGAAGATTAAAAAAAGATCCGCTAGGGGCAGCACCGGTGGGGGGGTACATATGTTTTGAATTTTCTATTGACAACAACGTTAAACATATAGAATTATTATGGAATTAACAGAAGATGATGTACCTGATGAAGAATGCATTGCAAATGGTAATAGTAAAAAATTTTTTATTGGAATTGATGGTGGTAAATGTCTAGCGGATAAACAGCAACGCATGAAATTACTCAATCCAACTCTACCAAGTTCAAAATCCTGCACTTTTCCTACTACAAACTGGGCAAATTTTCCATCCCAAGCTATCCCGAATTTTACACCATCCTGCTTAAATACCGACTGTCGGACGTACAATTAGCGAATGCACAATGTTTTGTAGGCATGATAATTTTTATTTTATTTTTTTGATCACAATATTTATTTATTTTAATATTAATAAGACGTACATTTAACGTTGTTGTCAATAGAGAAATCAAAACATATGTACCTCCCCACCGGTGCTGCCCCTAGCGGATCTTTTTTTAATCTTCCCAGGAAAAAGGCTAATTTCTAATAATGGTCGTCAGTTAACTGTTTATACTTTTTCCGAAATTCTCAAAATAAAAACATTAAATAAATACTTACTTAAAATTAATACGTACTTTTATTTTTATATTCTTGTACTATATTTTTTGTACCTAAACACATTAGCATTATTAATTATAGTTCCCTGGCGTGGTAGATACATTTCATTAAAAGCTATGTCAAGGTGAAAACAATTTTCCCACAATTAATTAGTGCCATCAGAAGGATAGGCTTACATTATTATGAGTCATAATAATGGCATGATTTGTTAGGAAAATTGCTTTTGCCTCACGACTTTTTGCATGTAAAGTTAGTAATATTATTAATATGGTATAATCACACTGTATTTTTATACAAAATATGTAACAACAAAATATGTATGTAACTTTCTTGCTTATGACTTCACTTGAAAAGCTTCAAGTGTTGTAACAAGAAAATTAGGAAGAATGCAAAAAATGTTATGTGTAAAATAAATTAATAAAAAATATAAAATAAATTATTCTACTCGTATATTCAGAGTACTAATTATAAAATATATTTTTGAATATTGCTTGTTTTTACTGCAAATCAATAAAATAAACTAGCTTAATATAACTACTTATACACACACTTATATTTTCTCTTTTATATAATCTATTTCATATTAATAAATATTAAATAGAAAATGTACAAAATATAGAGCAATACCTATAATCAATTTGATTTTTTTATCATTTCGTGCTTTTTTCTGTCGCTCGTGCCTTATGTTCATTAAATTTGAGGTGTGTTAATTATTGAACTAAGTATAAAATAACATGCGAATTTTTCTAAGCAATGTTTAGTTTTTTCTGGAAACTAAATTTATTCAGGATTTATGCGAAAATGTATAAATATGTATTTAATGTTAGTTAATTAATTATGTTAAGAGTTAAAATATACTCGTAAGTAAAACAAGTCACAGTAAACTGAACAAGGTGCGTCGAATAAATTATGTGATAAAGAGTCCCATCAATTGAAGTTACTTTATAACTGTTGGCGCAATTAAAAAAAAAACATGGGTATGACTTCATTTTCTTTAGATACTGAATAGTTTAGACAAATAATTCAGCCGTTCCAGAGATTAGTTGGAACAAATATAAATATAGATCATAGACAGACAGCTCTCCCCATTTATGTTAAGAAAAATAATTTTGTTCAGAATAACCAACTGCGCGGAAGACATTAAAATGCACAAACGACCGTTCTAGAAGACTGATGGGCATCAAATACTGAGGAGCAAACACTAACTTCCTAACTCTTAGAGGCCATTGTGTTTTCATGATAGATAAAATCAATAACTATTTTTATCCGTGTCGGGACTCGAACCCAGTATAATTTACCTATTAAGGCACAAGTTAAAAATTATATGGAATACACTTCAAGTACAATTAAGTATTTGGGTTAAATACATAGTAAATAAACTCTTAATAAAAAGTTGATTTAAAGTATTAAAATGAAATAGTCATTTTAATATTATTTGCCAGTAATTAAAATAATTATCATATTTAATTCATTTTGTGAACTAATTTTGCTTTCACATTTAACTTGTAATGTGTTTTCCAAGGAATCAGAAATACTAAAAAGCCTGAGGTTTCAACCATGAACATTTTTTCATTTAATTTGCAGTCTAAGAATGTAAAACTCAAAAAATATTTTAAGGTTGTTACTGGACATCATACTTTATAGTACAGGCTGTTCCCACTTTAATAAAATTAATCTTATTTTATTCATTTATTACGTAACTACATAATGCACACGTGTGTTTCATGAGAGTATCTAATTTATTAAGTAAGCAAGATTTTTTTATACATATATATTAAAAATTACAACTAATTTATTTTCTCGTTGTATGTACCATTTAATGATGAATTCATCCCTTTTTGACGTCCAACTGCGGGGCACGGGCCTCCACGCTGGCCACGCTGGCCTAATGCGAGTTAGCGCAAAAAAATTTCACATATTTTACGAAAACTTGCTAGGTTCTCGCAGACATGCAGGTTTCCTCACGATGTTGTCCAAGGGCGGATCCAGCTTTGGTACCAGGGGGGGGGGGGGGTCACATAGTCGTGGTCAAGTCACAAAAAGTTATAATTTAATTTTTATAATATAATCTCTTTTGCAAAAGAAAAATGGATACTTTAGATTTTTTCTCTACGTCAATGGAAGAACTAGAAAGAGGTTTTATTAATTTGACGATGTATTGGCATGTTATTTGAAGCTTCCTGGCATGATTCTTCACGTTCTAAATTTAACTTTTGAAATTAACATAAGAAAAATATTGATTATCGTGGATTATTGTAAAATTGCTTTACTAAAGGCGCGAATGCTGAAACGATTTTTTGCTAATTACTAAAATTTTAATTTTTTATGCAAATTAAACAATTAAATCTTTCTTTTTACATTAAATACCACTTTTGATAGGAGTGATCAATGATATTTTAACTATAGATATGTTATGAACGCGCAATCGTGAAAACTCGAAAACGTCCTAATTAGGACGTATTGCCTTTAGTCTGTGTCACCGCATGGCGACGAGTGGTACGCTGCTACAAAATTTAAAAAAATGCCATCCTGTGTATTTAGGAAATACACCAATTATGATACCAAAGTTAATAAAACATAAGGGATCTCATACCACATGTAAGAACGCAGTATACTTTGATTTATTAATATATTTCAATTATTTGCCTAATATTCTGATATGTCATCGGTCGCTAGACTAATGTTTGTTTACATTGACGCGCAATTGACAACACTAGCTGTCTCTTTTTTTCTTATTGATTTTATCGACTATCCCCTTTCTATCATTTTGACTTCTAGTGAAATGTACCTTGAATGAAAAGTGTGTATGTGTGCAGCGCGGAACACTTTTTTCGGTTCTTTAGTGAGCGTATAACATATCTGTAGTTAAAATATCATTGGGAGTGATAAAGCGACAAGAGCCGGTAAAATTATAGTCCTACTTGAAGAAGGTTGTTCGCAAACTTACGTGTCTCAACGGCTAAATGTGAGTCGTTCAACTGTCCAGAGGACTTGGTTGACTTGGTATCAAGAGACCGGTTTGGTCAAAAGAAGACACGGTTCGGTAAGAAAACGATGCAAAGAACCAAGAGATGACCGCTTTTTGGTGAGTCAGGCGATGCGGAATCATAAGAGGAGTAGAAGTTGGCTTGTGGACGGTTAGGAGGAGGCTTTTGGCTGCCAATATCAGGAGTTACCGCCGGGCTCGGGGCCCTAAAATAGTTCGTGAGCGCTGTGTTGCTCGACTTCAGTTTGTTCGAAACTGTGTTTCATGGACTCTGGAGGACTGGAATAAAGTATTGCTCACTGATGAAGCTAGAATTTCTCAGTTTGGAGAAGACCGACGCTGGTGAGTGCTGCGAAGATCACGGGAATGCAATGCGGAAGTGTGTTTCGAAGAAATCACTCCTCATGGTGGAGTCTCCGTTATGTTTTGGGCTGCAATGAATTGGACGGAGCGTACGGAGTTAGTTTTCATAGAAAGTAGAAGATTAAATGGACACCGTTACTTAATGGAAGTCCTGATTCCATATGCACAACCCGCAGTGACTGCACTTGGGGAAGATTCCATTTTTATTGACGACAATGCTCGCCCGCGCCGTTCTGGCGACGTGGAAGCGTACATGCAAGTATTTGGCATCCGTCATTTAGATTGGCCAGCTCGACATCCTGACCTCAATCCAATTGAGCATGCTGAGATGTTCTAAAGAGACGAGTAAGATCAGTGCCACCTGCTCCACAAAACATCAGGGAGCTAAAAAGAGACATTGCAGAAGAGTGAGAACGTATTCCTCAAAATGTTACTAAAAACATCGTGGAAAGCATGCCCAGAAGAATCCAAGCTGTGATTTGGCAAGAGGAGATCACACTCGTTATTAGGTTTTTAAATTATAAATGAAACTACCTTTTCGGATTTTGTCGCGGATTTATTTTGATTTTTAGTTCCCGACGTTTCGAATGCTTTACAGCAATCATTGTCACGGGAGAGACTCTCCCGTCTCCGCCGATGAAACGTCGGGAACTAAAAATCAAAATAAATTCGCGACAGAATCCGAAAAGGTAGTTTCATTTATAATGTCGAATATTCGCGTAAACCTAAGAAAGTATTAGGTTTTTACATTTGTAACTTTATTTAATAAAAAAAAGTAAAAAACCTCTTCTCTTTATTGCCAACCACTTCTTATTGTTTGGCCGTGTACATCGGTTTTCAAGAATTCACCGAAAATTTTTAAAATATTGCCAGAATTCAATTAATTTAAACGATTGTAAGTATACAGACTACGTCAAAAAATATTCATTTAAATTAACTCAAGTCGACCTTAGAACGTATATTTAAAGAACGTTATTTTTTTGCAAATACCTACGTTTATCATGAATAACAGTTGATTAAACTTTGAAGTAAGTTTTGTTGTTTCGATTGAAGTTAGATCTAGTTAGACGTTAGTCGAAACAAAGCGCGCGCAAGTGTCAGTGTCACACGACATGCGACATCAAATGAAAGGTGACGGTAGCGCGGTAAAATTCGATGCGTTCGTTCCCCAATAATGCGTTTACCATCATAATAATCCATTGAAATATTACATCTTTAGGCCTTAGCGTGCGTTTTTCGGCATTTTGAGGCAGTAATTTTATAATTTTTTAATGTGCAAGGGGCATCTGTATAAGCCTAAGTTCAAGTTTGTGGGGTCACCGACCTTGTCCCACGGCTGCCATTTTGGAAAAACGAGTGCAAAGAGTTTTCGCGCTATATCTCGTAAACTAGAAACCCTACACTAAAAATATAAAGCAACATTTGTATTAAATTAATTTGTCTACAACTTTGATTCCATATTACTTTATAACGTAAAATGGAAAATAAAAAAGTTATAAAAAAATAGCTGAATATTTTTGAACAAATTTTCTTTCGGGCGTTATAACTTTTTTTCTGGTCATTTTACAATAAAATGATATCGGAGTAATCTTATAAAGGGTTTTTAACGAATATTTTTTTAAATTTAATTCATTTATCTGGGTTTTACAGCGCCCCGAATTTGAACGGGTTCTTCAATACTCGCAAGAATACGATAAAAACGAAATATAGTTTTTCATTATATATTTTTTTTCCACATTGCTTATCATTTTCTTTGCTGCCTCTGAAAAATGCAACCCTAAATGTAACTTTTCAATAGTAATCTATTAATATTATATTCAATTAATTAAATATTGAAGGTACTTACATAAAATTTATATTGTGACAAAAAACATAAAAGACATATTTTTAACAATATTAATTAGTGGTCTACCTAGGTCCTGGACCCAGCCCAGGGGGGGGTCATTACCCCCATGACTCCCCCCCTGGATCCGCCCTTGATGTTGTCACCATAAGACAAGTAGTAATCATGATAGCAAAGATTCGCACATGAAAATATCAGAGTTGCGAGACTTGGATTTGAACCCGCATCACTCGGTTGTCCAAGCGAGCGCGTTATCACTGGGCAATTATTATGATACAATATATTAGTATCTTTTCTGAGTCATCTAATGTTAAATTTTTCTTTCTAAATTAAAATTAACGTATTAGAATATTAGGTACATATGCAAGAAATATTCATATCTAGCAAAACATTTCTGTGTTTCCTGTTTTTAAAACTTTACCTTTAATTAAGTTGCTAATTATTTCATTTAATTCAAAAGTTTTTTTTCCTTAAAGATAAAAGATAAGGTTAATCCATACTAATATTATAAATGCGAAAGTAACTCTGTCTGTCTGTCTGTCTGTTACCTTTTCACGCCTAAACCACCCAACCGATTTTTCTGAAATTTGGTATGTAGATAGTTTGCATTCATGAGAAGGAAATAGGCATATTATTTTTTGGAAGATCAACCCCTAAAAGGGTTAAAAGAGGTGGCAAAGTTTGTATAAGAAAAATATTTTTATTGCACATTTTTGCATGAAACTTTGAATTAATGCTTTTTAGTACAAATGATGAAACACGTATTTCAGGGTTTTTCGAAATTCACCCCCATTGGGGGTTAAAGGGGGTGGCTAAGTTTGTATGGGAAATTTAATTCTATTGAAATATTTTGCGTGACACTAAAATAATGCTCTGCAATACAAATTATGAGATACATATCTAAGCGTTTTTTGTAAATCAACCCCTATGGGGGTTAACGGGGGTGGCACAATTTGCGTAGGAAAAATATTTAAAAGTAATTTTTGCCATAAGTCCATAACAATGAACCACGTACATCAGTTTATCATTAACGAAAAGCACACAAAGAAATTATGATACACATAGTAGCAAAATTGGTTAAAAATAGGAAATAAGTTTTAGAAAGCGCAGCAGTGGCGGCACGGCAGGATGCTATACAGTAGTTTTCAGAAAAGAGGGCCAGAACTTTAAATGGGGAATCAGTCCTTGGTACATTATAAGTAACAGTATATAAGCAAAAATGTTTATTTTATTCACTCTTAGCGCGAGCGAAGCCGCGGGCACCGCTAGTAATTTATAAGCGAAAAGAGCTACGATACATTTTAAATGTGAATTGTTGTAGACTATGGTTTGACTGTTTTTGGTTTTATCAAAGAATAAAAAAATAATTACATGCATGTAGTTCATCTACCAGAATCTAATTATTTTTTTTAATCTTCTATAATTAATAAAATTTATGGAGATCCAGCCGTAGTACCTACGGTATGTATTAGCACAGATCACATAATACTATACTAGGAACGTTTATAATAAAGTATTAACTTATAGTTACTTTGTGTATATTGATTTTTATATGTATGTTAATGAATACATATAGCTATAGTATTGTTCGATCTTAGCTTTTCATTGCAGTCCAAGAAAGAATTAGTAGAGAGCACACTTCCTTATGTACATGCTCTGCGCTTAAATATCTCCTGCGCAGCGCTGATATAAGTGCAAGTGTGTATAGCACAGAATAAGTGGGTTTGTGTGTGGAAATAAAAATGAAATTATTATTACGAGTATCATTATTTTTAATTAAATCGCAAGTTTAGCAATAGATAAGCAAAATACAATAGCGAAATAGTGCTGTAAAAACTATCCATTCTACCAAAAAAATATTGCTTTCTGTTTCTAGTATGAAATACTTACTAATAAAGTTAAAACATGGATGTATATTGTACGTATTTTTGTGATGTAAAGTCGTACTCACTGTCGAATGCAGCCCGCGGCTTTTGCAGATATTGGCTTAGAGCAAAGAAGTCTTATATTAAAAAGAAATTTAACTGACTTAAAGAAAGGAAGCAGATTGTTACAATATACATACAAGGCAAAGAACTAGACTACAATCGTATAGTTAAAAAAAGTTCAGAAAAGATTATATAACTACTATATATTATTAATATTATGATAATATATATTTTTATATTCATATCGGATTAGTAGTTCCTGAGATTACCATGTTCAAATAAACTCTGCCGCAAAATATGCCTATATATATATATATAAAGTAGTAAACTAGTCCGCCAACTCGCACTAGGCCAACGTGGGGACTATGGCCTGATCCCTCTTGTATTGAAGGGAGGTCCGTGCCAAGCTGTGGGACGTTAAAAAGGACTGAATACAACGTAGTATAGAACCTATAAATATATCGACTATACGAAATATTTGAAATAATAAAATAAATATAAAATATGTAAACTTACGTACCTACACAATTTCTATTTAAAATATAATTTCTGCATACATTTTTCGGTAAACTTCTGTTTTTGAAATTAAGCCAGAAACCAAACAAAATATTATATAAGGTTATATTTTGATATTATATTAGACTAATTGGTTAGCAACGGTAACCGTGTAATAGGTATGTGCCTATATGAGACCTCTGTGCGAATGATGTAATATATAAAAAAAATTAATGATATTAAAATAATATTTGATTTGATTATTTGTACACGAGAGAGACATTTAAAGCTTAATAATAATTAAAAAATATATACAATAGTTCACTTACAAAATACACGTATCATGTAATTATGTTGTATTTTTAGGGTTTCGTACCTCAAAAGGAAAAACAGATCACTTTGTTTTCCATCTGCCTCTGTCATGAGTCTCATGTCTCACCTCTCTCACCTTTTTTCTCAGGAACGCGTAGAGGTATCAAATACTCAGGTCTACTGTCCCTTAGAGTTGTGAAAAAAATCAAAGTTCTAAGCCAACGCAATCAAAAGATACAGCCGTTTATGCTGCAAGGGAATCAAAACCTGCAGGGTACTTCCCGTAAACTTATAATCTAGAAATTTGGTACGAAGCAACGTCTAATAGCACCAATAAAGGAAAAATTGCGAAAAGCATAAATTTTTTGTTACGTCATATAATAAAAATATTTTTATTAATTTTAAACTTCCTACCCTTTTCCTCATGAATACGTAGAGGAATTAAATTGAAATTCATATCAAATACTCAGGTCTATAATACCTTTATGCTGTAACAAAATCAAACTTCTAGGTCAACGCGATTGCGTTGCGTTTGGTTAAAGTTTTGATTCCCTTGCGATTATTTGCTAGGTTTAAAATATGCAGCTTAAATTGTAGTTTCTTTTGATTAAAAGAAACTACAATTTAAGCTGCATATTTTAAACCTAGCAAATAATCGCAAGGGAATCAAAACTTTAACCAAAACCTTCCAAAAAATAAAAAAAGTTGAAAATTAAAAGTTGTCCCATTACATACATATATATACATAGTTGACTGAGTTGTATGGGCGTTCATACAATTTAGAGGACTAGCTTATTGTTATAGATCATGGTACGAAAAAATATGAAATATGCTCATTTCATTTTTAGTTAAAATCAAAATTTATATGATAAGTAACGAAAGTTGAGAAAAATTGAGTTAGTTATGCAAAATGGAGTTAGCTGTTAGAGTATCCTCTATCCTAATACGTCTAGACAGGAAATGGAAAAGCTTATGTTATATAAAAAATGTCTAATGTGAAAATGATACCGAAGAAAGCGATTAAGATTGAACGCGGCTTCCAGAATATCTTGGTATACACGGTCTATAATGGTTAAAAGTATTCCTGTGTAATCGCATTTAGTTGAAAACGGTAGAATATTTTATCAGACGCTGAAAAATGTTTTAGTAACATTTTTTAGTAGGTATCATAGTTCATTATACTAAAAATATTTTTTAAAAGACG
The DNA here is from genome assembly GCA_951802675.2 of Boloria euphrosyne. Taxonomy (NCBI): domain Eukaryota; kingdom Metazoa; phylum Arthropoda; class Insecta; order Lepidoptera; family Nymphalidae; genus Boloria; species Boloria euphrosyne. Next base: position 11,572,484 of record OX637875.1, on the reverse strand, counting down.
GTTAATATATTTAAGAAATAAGCACGTATTAATAAATTATATTATTATTTTAGTTTAGTTTATATAAATATATGCCATTTAAAATGTAGTGATAACACACTACTATAATATAGTTGTATGATAAGCTACGAGGTTTGAGTTTTGGATACCATATAATTGATAACATAATATATTATTTTTAAATTCATGCATATATTATAAATCCATGACTGGGTCATTATCCAAAAAAAAAACATACCTTAGCGGGACTCGAACTCGCGACTGCTGGCGCAGCAAGTAGGATCACTACGAAATGAGCCAAGCGTTTCGTTGGATTAAATACAAGTATATATTACTTTTTTTACTTATTACTTATATAGTGTGAAGTATATGATATGTATATATATTATAGAGTTACGTACATATTTACATACGAGGAAAACACGAAATGAAAAACAAGTGCTTGCAGATTATATATACTATATATTATATAACTATAACTAACAACATACGTGGCATCTTTGTATAGCATTCGCTGTTTGCAAATAACAAAAAAACAAAAACCGACTTCCAAACTTAATAAATCTAAACTAAAAAGTAGAAAATAATACTTTTAAGGACTTTGTTAATTTTGGAGTCGGTGCCAGCCAGGTATTTTAATTATGTTTACAAATTGATAGATTAATCAAATATGTATCTATTTAGGGTTATTTTGCTTTGGCTGGCACCGACTTCAAAATTACTAAAGTCCTTAAAAGTATTATTTTCTACTTTTTAGTTTAGATTTATTAAGTTTGGAAGTCGGTTTTTGTTTTTTTGTTAAAAATAATTTATTTTTAAATTTTTAGCGTAAAGTAGATACGTATTGTGTTAATGACTATACAAATTTACCTTCTATTATGAGGTAAACCTAATAGCCTGAAAGTATACAACCATCGGTCCATAATTGCGTATTATATTGAAAAAATTTTCTTTAAACTGCTAACCGATGAGGAGTTGTACCTTCCATCATCAGTTACGGTACGTGACTCAAATATCCATATAGCCTATAAAAGATTCGGCCGAGCATCGTTAATTTGCTCCTAAAAATTGAAGAGTTCCGATACTTTGGCATGGATCCCATCATCAGAACCTTACCAAACTCTCATCAAACTACCCTTGAAGTATATCTTTTCCATTAAAAAAAGAATCATCGAAATCAGTTGGCGTGATATTGAGTTATTCGTCCATTTGTCTCGCAAATACTTAATGCAAATTTAAGACTTTTATGGTTTTCTCATGGATGCCATTGTCAGAACTGGAAAATATTAAAATGGGACCACATGGGAAGCACTACCTTTCAAATAAAAAAAGAATCATTAAAATCGGTTCACCCAGTTCAAAGTTATGAGCTAACAAACATTAAAAAAAAAAAAAAATACAGACGAATTGATAACCTCCTCCTTTTGGAAGTCGGTTGAAAAGTACGAAATATTGAAATATTGACGTGTCGATATTTAGTTACTAAAATTAAACGTCGAAAAATTTCCATCGTACGACGATTTTTAACAAACAAGCGTACCTACCGATAGATGATAAACACAAGTAAAAGTTTAAAGAAATTTTAACATTTAATTTTGAGTGACTGATATCATTGAAATAATAAACAAGTTAAGATTTATATAATTAAATTGAAAATAAGATTCAACGAAATTTAAGTAAGCGGGTTTCACGAATCACTGATCTATCCTGTTACAATATTCTATGGTTAGCGATGCGAAAGAGCCTATTAAATGAAATAATTCAATCATGACAGTAAATAAATCACTAAAATAGTTATTAAATTGTATTATAAACTAAGTTTATATGTAGGTAACAACTACTTCGATTTTAATGTCCTGAATAGATTAAAGCTGTGGGCTAAGAGCCAAGATAGTCGCTGTATCGTATTAAGACTGCACAAAAAGCTTAAACGGTATATGAAAGCTCTTGTAAAATCTTCTGTCTAAATAGTGATTAGAGAGAACTAACAAGAAGTAAATTATCTAAAAATACTGAAATTTTCAAAAGAAGCTTATGTTTCTTTTTAAATATGGTTTTTTAAAGAAATTGTATACTTAGCTCTTAGTTATATATTTACAAAAAAAAAAGAATTATTATTTCATGGAACAATGAATGGAATGGAATTTATTTTTAGTAAAATGAAACCACCGCGCTAGTGTAAGCTCACTTGGTTCGATACGGCTTTCTTTCTAAATATTTACAAGTAGCGCACGCTCTACACAAAGCGTTGGCATGAAACGTTATTCTTTCATAATATTTCTAACAATATACAAACACGTTACACAATGTGCTTTTGATAAGATTAGTTACTTAAAGCTCACCCAACGGAAATAAGCTAAAGTTTCCGTAACAGCTCCTTCAATAGGTCTTTTTAAATTAGATTTTTGTTTCTTTTACTAATATCCTTACAAATATTATAAATGCGAAAGTAACTCAGTCTGCCTGTCTTTCTGTCTGTCGCGCTTTCACGTTAAAACTACTGAACCGATTTATATGAAATTTGGTACTTTTCAAGGTGAAAAAGGGCTGTAAGCGGTTGAAATAGAGGATGAAGTCTATTTTTATATAATATTATTTTAATTAAAAATACTAGCCGCCAAATTTTAAATGGCAACCTGGCTAAACCATATTCTCTTATTTATAATAATTTATAAAAAAATGATTTCAATCAAATACGTGATCAACGTGGTATTCTTGCGGCAGGATTCTAGGCAAAGAGCTGTCGAGTGTCGACCGATAGTTTGTCTAGTATGCGCACCCAACAAACCCAACTGCTTAGTTGGGCCAGTGTGCATGCTTAATAGCCAAACGCGACCACACTATCGGCCGATCGAAAGTCCGCTGTTTGCAGAGGCCCTAACAGTTAAAACTCTCTAACAACTGTTAAAAATATCGACAAAGGCACGTATTTTGTGATATTTGTAGGAATAGTACCTATAATATAAAATTCCCAGTCGCACTTATATTAATATACAAATAAAATATACTAAAAGTAAAGGTTTGTTGTTGAAGAATATGCGTGAGATATTCATGGGATTACATGGGAGTTATTGAAACATTAGAAACCATACTACTCATTATTTTTAAACAAAATATCTGAGAGAAATACAGACACAGAGTGTTCATGTTTACCTAACCTTGCCATTAAAAAACAATTATAAAAATTGATTCAAAGTCAGCCAGTCAGTCATATTACATATACAAATAACCCGAACCGACTTATTCAGAAATCAGTTAAATATGATTTTTAACTAAAAAACAATAGTTTTTTTCATAGATTATATAAATGTAAAAACAGCACAGCTGATATTTGAGCAGGCATCTGTCACAAAGCGCCAACTAACTAGAGTGTGACGCAAGAATCACTCCAGTTTTTTCTCCCTACATTCACAGCGTCGGATGTTTCAAGGTTAGAATGAACAATGAGGAGACTTGCAGTATGAAATTAATATTACAAGCTTGTTGTTATCCCTGTAAAACATTGAGTATTTTAACGAAGGACTTAAAGAAAACTGAAACTTTTATTGAGAGCTTTTTATAAGGTAATTACCAAAATATACTTAACTTGTAGTGAAAATATTTTACATTAAGTAAGCTAGTTAAGCTAGCGATTTAAAAAAAACGAGTAATTTTCCAATTTTTCAGGGATAAAGTTCTAAATTCGCATTCGCAATTTTCACTATAGTAGTCGTAAATCCTAATTAGATTTATTAACGACTGTACCTCGATGAGGTCTCAGTTCCAAAGACTTAATGTCGCAAAAAATCTTACTTCTAGGTCGTTCCAAGAGTAGAATATTAAGAGAACAAGGTACTATTTCTTTTATTCTAATTTTATTTGAAGTTAAAATTAAAATTAAACATCACCTGCTTATTTAGGATGAATAATAATGAACTTTACAAAACATGCGAATTTTTACCAACCTCGGTGGAAATTTATAAAATTATATCTATTGACTCGAAGTTGTTTTTATAGAGTGGAACTCAGTGAGGCAATATACTGCAGACAATTACCCAATGGTCGGTGTCAGATCGTATATCGTGAGATATTGGTTTCAATCTCGGTTAAATGACTTCATATAAGGAAAATTAAGGAAAAACGTGACCTATTTTTAAATGAGACGGTCGGCCCTATTCACCACGATGCTTAATGTTGCCTTTGGACCCATCAGTTCATATATTACATGGCTATTGTATTTTAATGTTTTGCGGTGTAATAAACTTACTTTTTAGACGGTAATAAATTAATGTATAATTTTATGCACGTTATTTTCTTTGGTCAAGTGAATAAAGGAGTGTGGTTTATCTCATTACTAATAGGCCATATTACTAAAAGAAGTAAAATTTCATAAACTAAGAGGACGACGACAACATCAATATAAAAATAGGGGCATGTCATAGCTTAAGTTTTAGCTCTTCTATAGTTTGCTCACTGTATTGTTGTGAGTATTATATATATAAATATATTATGTAGGTATCCTAGGATACATATTATGTACAATGATATATACAATGTCATAACCTCTTAAAGACGAAAAAAATATTATATTTATTTTTAAACAAATATTATTATATACAGTCTTCTTAATTAAAAGAAGGAGGTCAAGGCAACTTAAGTCCATAAAGCGACTCGTTCGCTAGACTTTTATATGGATAAGATGATAAAAAGTCAAGGTCCCATTTCCATACTATTATCGATACAGACACAGTCATAAGCGTGCTTAATAGTTTGATACGTATCTACTACACGTAGAGATGTATATATTGTACAGGATACGAAAAGACATTAGTGTAAGCATTAAAATTATATTTAAAAAAATTACAGTGTAATTATGAATCAACGTACCTAATTTTCTTAAATTAAATAAATTCAAATATGTAATTGCAAATTTCTTTTTTAATAAGATGCAGGATTAATTATTTTTAATTTTAATTTATTTTTGGTTTTGTAGTCTTAAGGGGACGATCAAGGTTTGGCTGGACAATTAATTAAGTTAACTTATCATAACTGGGACAACGAAGATTCGAAAGATTTAATTGCAAATATGTAAAGTTTTATCAATATTTATTTAATTTAAACACGCTATTTGAAAGCCACTATGCTAATAAATAATAAACATACACTCATAATAAGTTGATAATTGGCTACTTAGTTTGTCGATGTTTGAAGGTCAAAATGCTTTGTGTTCTAACGTCATATGTTAGTTATCACAATATACATTACTGTATGGCGCATATATATATAATTGAGGAATAAGAATATATTAAAGTGTTTTTTATGGACTACATTTAAAATAAGGCATTGGAAATAACCTCCTCCTTTTTGGAAGTCGGTTGAAAACTCTACTTTATGCTATAAAATATAAATATTATTTGTGATTACTTATACTTAGATTTGTAATATCTGTCAGTAGAACAGCCAACTAATATAATATACAGTCTCTAATTACACAATAAATCTAATAATTGCCTCGAAGACGGAGTAGTACGGCGCGCGCGAAGTGAGATGCAAATTAGGCGATACCGAGTCATCATACTTACCTTTATATGGCAGCCGGGAGACGAATTTAGGACTTAACACTAGGTTGGTAGATTAACACTCCTCAAACAGTACATATAATTAAAATTGAAGTGTCTGTTTTTAATATCAAATTAACAGCTTTTCACTAAAAACATATGAAAATATATGCGGTACATACATTTAACACCAATTTTTAAAAATTTTGTCTGTTGTCTGCCTGTCTGCTTGTTCCGGCTAATCTCTGACACGGCTAGACTAATTTTGACGGGATTTTCATTCGCAAGTAGCTAATAAGGAGTAACTTCGGCTGCTTTGATTTTATTAAAAAATATAGCGGGTTTGCTAGTCTAGTCTAAAGTCTTGTTTTGCCTTGAATTTATTAGACAGCACTACAACGATTTTACTCAAAACAGTTTGATACGAAAATTGTAATCGTTGTGTTAATACTTTGTGTGGACGATTAGTTTTTCTTACTAGTATGGTTTGATGACGTATCAGCGAATGACTTTTGTATACAAGGCCAACTTCAATAGTATACAATACGCCTCTGCCATGTGTTTTCTTTGATAAGCTATTTAAGGTTTAATATTATTGGTTTAAAGTTTATTATGGCTTGTTGTTTTTCATATTTGTATTATTTACTTTTGATAAGCTATACGGCATATAACGTGTTTGAGATATGCTTAATTCATAACAATACGTCCATGCATATATTATTTATGTATTTGGTGATCTGTTAATTGGAAATTTATTTTGTTGATTGAATTGTAATTCTTAAAGAAACATTATACAATATACAGTATAATCTATATGTTTCAATTTATAATACAAAATAAAAGATAGTCTATTTAAAAAGTTGATTAAAAATAATTAAAAGCCCATTATAGAGCAGGGTCTCTCTAAATTTATGATTAATACTTAAACTTTTTCTGAGAAAATGAATCAAATAAACAAGTTAATAATATTTTATAAGAATAACTTATTTTTTATGAATAAAATTTAATTCTACAATTTATAAGTAAATACATATAGACATACCGGTACATATAAAGATAAAAACAACTGTCACTACTTCACTTCACGTAAACACTATACCAAATATTTTTAGGTCCATTTATAAACCTTCAAGTTATTATATTTGGCGCGAAACGCGAATGCTCTATTCGTACCAAAGACACACCATTACGCTTTAAATGTTACTACCGTACTGGCTAATGGCTATGACTACATAAGTAAGTAAATACTTTACGTAATTATGTTCGCAGGTCTTTTTATAAACGTTAAACGATTTGCTTGGTTCGTACAAAATAATTAAATGGATGTTTTTGCACAATTTGTGCAAAATTACATTTAATAAAAGGTTTTTAAAAATAGAATTACTTAAATTATTATAATTTTAGCTACATACAGATACAGATAAATATAAAACATAAATATGTATTAACATAAATATGTATTTTGTTTTATTAAACATTCATAGCATCTTGGCACGAGCTTCACTTTTATCTGGGGATCTGGCTATAACTCACCACGCACATGTTGCATGAATTCATATGTCTTTAGAAAACTTGTTAGGTTCTCTAAAACATCCTTGTAAAAGGAAACAATCCGAGAAAATCTTCATGTTTTTTACATCAACCCGGGATTTGAACCCGCTTCAATCGATTACGCGAGCGTACTCGTTACCACTGGGCTTGCCACTGCCTAAAATAATTATACTGTATAATAATTTGCTGGCTAACAACCTGTGTATGTACTTCCAATTATTTCACCAAACATGATCCCCGTTTTAATATATGGGAGCAGTAGCTTCAATTTAATTTGTACGAGTTTAAGATGAGATTTTGCAATAATACTGCTGGTATTGAGAATGTTTTACTCGTATTTTCACGTTATAGTATTAAGGATACAACTGTGCTTTATAGAATACAAACTTAAAGCTTAAAATGGAGTAACGAATATGTTAGACTTAGTAGTTTAATACTGATGTTAATATTGAGCCGTACTTTAATTTAAAATACTGACTGAGGGATCATTTCTCAAATATTTGAGGTTTTTGGGCTGCGGTACAATAATTATTGTATTATGTATCTAAATGTTCATATAAACATATTATGTAGATCGAATACAAATGGCTACAAAATTTATTTTTTTATTATTAAATTAAAATGGTTCTATAAAATTAAAATTGTAAATAATAAATTGACAATTCAATCTCGTAAATACCGGTCATCCATGTTTTATTTTAATAAAGAATAGATAGATGTGCGTGGAATACGTTTTGTTACGAGTATTAGTCAGCAATATACGTCCTATTTCAATTAATCAAGGATACTCTACGTGGAGAGCTTTAATCACTGTTTGCCACCTGGTAAAAGCGTATAACGTACATATATATGACTAAATCAGGAATATAATTTAAGTGGGTTGATAGTTATTCTATAAAATTAATGGCTGACATATGCTCTTAAAAATAAAATAAAAATAGATGACTAATAACATAGAAAATTCTTTGCACAAAATGCAAATTATTTTTCGCATTATACACGTAACACGTATGTATTTGAGTAAAAGTTTCAAATTGAATTTGTCGTATTTAAAGTATCTTTTGAAAGTGGTAGCCCAGTGGTAACGTGGTTGCTTGGATATCCGAATGTGCAGTCCGCCAACCCGCACTAGGCCAGCGTGGTGGACTATGGACTGAGCCTCGTATTGAAGGGAGGCCCATGCCCAGCAGTGGGATGATAAAAGGGCTGAGTACAATATTTAAAGGATCCTTGGGAAGTAGTACCTATTAAAAATATATTTTTTGTGTATGTTTTTGTCAGCGAATACTATTCACTATATAAATAAATCTTTATTGGAATTGGATCGGCATTTTTATATTATACGACTGAAATAAATATCTACATTACTATCTATTGTGTAATCCATTAATTCAATACAAGGATAAATCAGCATTACGATTTAGCGTTCTTCACAATATTAGGGGTCATGTTTAGAGGTTACGTACAAAATAGAAATATAAAAGGAGAACCTTATAGGTTACTATTTATTTATATTCTAAATAATATTATATAAGAATATCAAAATGTTTTTATTCCATCACGAATAAATCGTTATACGGACTTGGATACAGACTGTCCGTGATTAACGTAGTACCTATAAAATGTTTGTCATTCTGTTATTATTTGTTTATCTTAACAAAATTTTAATATGAAACCTATTAAATTGGCATTATTTCCCTACATATACGTTAAATTTCAGTTCTACTTAAACTTACCACCACAACTTAATGTTAATGCTACTATTGTTGATTTTTCAATACAGATCATATTATTATACAATTTTTGGTCATAAAATATGTATATTAAAAATAGTAACATATTGTTTTGTATTTTTGACCATAAGCTCTAATTACCTTGAAGGATAGATAAGGAAATATTGAAATATTTAGTTTTTTCTATTAAAATTAGTCAATAATTTTTATTTTTTATCATTTACTTACTACTCAGTTTAAAAACTGTGACTTTTATACTATTTCAGTTCTATAACATTCTGTCTATTTGTCACCAACCTGAGCAATGTTGATAATTTTTATAATTTATTTACAATATTACCGGTTCACAGTTGCGTCTAAATTTGTGTTCTATAAATTATACAGACGTGGGCGCAGTTGAGTGATATTATATCTAACGATTGCCAGAAACAATTTTCAAGAGCACATCTATTTTGGAGATATTATCTTTACAAGATTAAGGCCACGATCTTTGAACTTCTATGAAGTCTCTCGAAAGCTTTTTTAATATGCTTCTAAAGTAACCTGTTGGTAATCTAAGACGTAACATTTATGTACAGAATTTTTAAGATATATAATGCAAAAGTCTGTTTATTTACTTATTCTCATGAAAATATAAAGCTAGAAATTGTTAATAATATTATATTTTACTAGCAATTCCCGTGGCTCCGCCCACGTTCTATCACTTGTAAAAATAGGGATTGGTATTAGAAATTTGTATTTTTTGAGGCCAAATCATAAAAAAATAAGAATAAAAATACAAATAAAATAAAATCCACCCTTATCATCTCGCAAAATAAAAAATAGCCTACGACCTATTCTCAGACCTACAAATATTCACAAAAAAAAAACATAGAAATCGGTCAAGCCGTTTAGGAGTTCGATAATAAACACGAGATTTTTATATTTTAGATAATAACTTTAAATCAATGTATCGTCCTTGTGATTTCAATAGATTAGTAAATATATGGCAAAAATACACGTAGGGACTAGGGACCCACCAAGACAGGCCTGCTGCTGTAAGCGCTTCTGCGACGCCTCAATGCGCCGTAGGAGGTTCTGTTGGGTTTTAGCGGGTAGTACTGGCTTTTCTTGCGAATCCCACATTGCCATTTCCCACCCGTGTGTTTTGTTGTAGAACACGCAAATGCAACATAAAAGATAATTCTTTTTTTGTGTGTCTGTGTAATATTTGTATTCTACGAGTATAAATGGTATCTAATATTTATCTATCACATTCTTTTATTTGAGACAACCTACGTATATGTTATAGTTTTTCATGTTTTCTTAATAATTTTTTTGTGTTTATGTTAATATATTAGATTATTTAAATGAAGTATCTCTTCAACACAATTAATACATAAAAAAATACGGCTTTAAAGTAGGTACATTATTAGATTATTATTAGATAATTTTTAAGTTAGGAAAATGTTCAGCTAATTTTCACTGAAGTTGCTTATCAAAAATATTATGAAAAGATAAATGGAATAATTTTTTAAATACCACGTTTTAGGGAAATTAATTTTGAGCTGACCTTTGTGTGAATCTAAAATGAGATAGCGGGGTGCTGTTATCCGCTCTAAATCTTGAAAGAATTTCGTTAAGCTTCTCGAGATCACATTTTTTAGGAAATTATAGAGATTTAAATTTAAATAACATGTAACTTTTCTTTTATTTTAAATTTAAACCTGTTTATTTTACTAAAGTTATTGTTGTAGAATCGTCAAAATATCGGGAACCAAAAATCAAAAAGCACTTATTTAAAATTTAGTTTACTTAATTTTTAACATAACCCTTCGAGTATAATACTATTACTAGAAGGGCTGGAAGGAAAATTTCGTGTAAAATCAGCTTGGGACAATATACGAATGACGATAATGTAATATGGCAATATAACAAATATTAAATCATAAATAGCAACTTTGAAGCTCAAAGTTATATCAAACTTTAGCAAGCAATAAAACGAATTACGCGGACGTGTAACATTTGTGCCGAAGTGCAGTTTAAACTTATTACGCGACCGCTGTCGTACATCCACGATCTTATAAACTATAATCACCTGCACGAGTACAACTATATTGTTTTTAGTTGAAGAAAAAAGGAAACAGAAAATATTGCCTTCTAATAAACCAAAAGGTAAGTTACAGGTAATATATTTTTATGAAGAATGTCAAATATCTAAATAACGAAGACAAAATTTCCATCTAATACATTACTTGTACTTGTTATCAAAAAAACTGTTTTCGTGCATGTCTATCGGTGACTTAACCTTAAGAAGTACATTAAAATTGTGGGTCTTAAGTTGACCTACTAGTGCGTCAATCTGCTAAATTATACTCACAATGATAATTTGAATCTATATAACGTACTAATGAACGCATTCAAGCGAAGCAAGGTTAAGTCGCTAGTAAATTGAACCAACATTTGTTGAAAGTGAATTTTACAAAAGTAAATATGAATCTATCTCGGGCTTTGTCAATAGATATAAAATTTAAGAGGTATTTGAGATTTCAGATAACTTTATATTATACGTGAAAGGCAATCTGTAATAATGTGAATAGGCTCTTCAGGTCCGTGGCGATATTTTCAAGTTTTACTACGAAGCGTATTACGTGCCAATAGCCGCTTACATGTACCTATAAAATTTTACGATAGTACTGAAAATAGTATTTTTAAATAGTAGATGATCGAAGAAATAGAGAGTAGAGCATCAACATGCTTTGATTATCTTTTTTATAAATCTTAGAGAATAGCCCATGAGGATTTCTCTTACGACCCATTTGGCTATCCGTGAAGGTGGTGGAGGTAAAGAGTATATACCGATATCCATAAAGGACCTACGTTATAAATGGTAAAAAAATGTATACCTTATTTTGCATACTGTATAGTGTATTTATTATACAAGGAAAAACTGTGCAATAAATTTCAAACTTCCCTTGATATTATCATTTGAAAATTCTTCTATTTATATCCCATCAATTTCAGCTATCATGACAATGACAGATATGCCATCATCACATCGCCCCATCTTGTCGGTCCTCAACGGTAAGATTATATAGAAATTGGTTAGTTAAATTAATTTTAATTCTTGTATTCTTTAAAATTATATGTATCAATATTGTATCACAACCTGCTAAGATTTATCGGAACTATAAATATTTATTTAGGAATAAAGTAATTATTTATAGTAATATGTTAAAGTTTCTCTTTTAAAGAAACTGTACCTAGAGCATGAAATTGAGCATAGTAGGGAATTCTAAGACTGTAGACAGCAGGTGTCGGGCAACTTTGAAACATGTAAAAGTTGGTACTGTGTACGCAACGAATGTAGTGTACACTAAATCGTGTTTGGCGTAACGGGAGTAGGCATTGAAATTATAAATTCTTGTCTAATAACTTGAAATTGTTACTGCTAAAACCCTTCGTTTGTAATTATTCCCATAGGATAAATAACGCTACAGCGCATATATAACGTATATTGAGAAAGTTAATTGGTGTTAATTACGAGTGTAATATATACATTTATATACCCTTTAAAATATATTACTAAGTTTTTTGTTAGTACTTGCAGTAAATGTGAAACATAGTTTCTATAAATTGGAATGTCTTGCGATGGAAAACCCGGACCAATTACGCTATTATAAAGCGCAATCTATTTAATAAAGCGAACGAAGACTTGAGTTGGAGTACATCTTATCGCAGTGAGCTCAAACTGCATGATTCACTTTAATAATATACGAACCATTGTTGTACTGGACCTCATTATTTATTAAAAATATGATTTATTTGTTCATTGAATGATTTTTCAAGATCGAATGTGACCATTTATGATAATTCAGTCACATTCGAATAATGGATTGGGTATCCTCTCTCTAAACCCCCCAAAACTGGGTTGCGTATACTCTTTTAAACCCCCCAATCGAACAATGCATTGAGAGCTTTTACCTAAACTTTTACTATGAGCTTGGATAAGAGCGAGTAAAAGTAAGCCTCAGACTGATTCGCTTCTGAAAAGCTTTTTTTTGGACCCTAAATTATGTCTGAGTGCTGTAAGCAACTTTTTATTTCGGTATTAGATTAGCATTATTTACCATTGAATGGTGCTATTAGAGATCGACGAGGACCACCGTGACAGAGGACTATACTATGAAAATATTGTTTTATAGAAAATATATCAATATAATCCTTACCGAATATAAATAAGCGCGGCTATTTTGTTTAAAAATTAACATTATGAGATGTGCGAACTGCGAAGTGCGTAAAGCTATCGGTTATATTCCGTCGCGTAGTTTAATTTTAAGTGACATTTTGGCACCAATTTTTATAGAGATTTAGTAACTGTGAATCTAGGGTTTCATATACCAATACCTAAAAAGCAAAATATAAATAAATGAATAAACTTTTTGAAGTGTGGACACTCGCCAAGAAATTTGTAGTGAACTCGAACTCTATCGAATTCCTACGAAAGATTTCTTGCAATGTCTGTGGAGTTCAAAAGTTTTGACATTGCTTTATAGATTACTAGTAATTCCCGCGGATACACCCACGTTCTAATTACTATTAAAAAAAGGGGTTGTTGGTAGAAGGTTGAAAATAGGGTTATAAGTACTTTTTGATGCCAAATCATAAAAAAATAAAATTTGGTCCAAAAAATAAAAAGTAAAAAACCTGGAGGGCATGCCTTATCACTTAGGGGAATAAAAAATAGCCTACGATCTATTCTCAGACCTAGCAAATATACATAAAAAAATCATAAAAATCGGTCGAGCCGTTTCGGAGGAGTTTGATAACAAACACTGTTACACGAGATTTTTATATAATTGATGATATACGTGTATATACTTCAAGTCGTATCTCGCGTCACTAACTATATTCAGTGGTAAAAAATTAATAAACTGATATTACAATTCTAATGGGAACACTTTCCCATTTTTTATAATATCGACAAAATACTAATTTTTTGCTCTTTCCAGACGAGACAGAGACTCCAGAGACAGTGTCACTAATATCATGTAAGTAGCCATAAAAGTTCAGTATGGTTCAGCTGTAGAATAAATATTTCGTGTAAATTATTTCTTCTTAAGGTGTTCTTAAGGTAGGTACCTATCGGACTTAAGAATACATGTTTAGTATAATATAGTAAATGTTCTAGAATTTTATACTAAATAAACGAAAAATGAAAATTAACAAAAAAACAAAAACCGACATCCAAACTTAATAAATCTAAACTAAAAAGTAGAAAATAATACTTTTAAGGACTTTGTTAATTTTGGAGTCGGTGCCAGCCAGGCATTTTGATTATGTTTACAAATTGATAGATTAATTGAATATGTATCTATTTAGGGTTATTTTGCTTTGGCTGGCACCGACTTCAAAATTAACAAAGTCCTTAAAAGTATTATTTTCTACTTTTTAGTTTAGATTATTAGGTTTGGAAGTCGGTTTTTGTTTTTTTGTTAAAAATAATTTATTTTTAAATTTTTAGCGGAAAGTAGATACGTATTGTATTAATGACTATAAAAAATTACCTTCTATTATGAGGTACACCTAATAGCCTGAAAGTAAACTAATATCGGTCCATAATTGCGTATTATATTGAAAGAATTTTCTTTAAATTGCTAACCGTTGAGGAGCTGTACCTTCCATCATCAGTTACGATACGTGACTCAAATATCCATATAGCGTATAAAAGATTCGGCCGAGCATCGTCAATTTGCTCTTAAGAATTAAAGAGTTCCGATACTTTGTCATGGATCCTATCAGCAGAACCTTACCAAACTCTCATCAAACTACCCTTGAAGTATATCCTTTCCATTAAAAAAAGAATCATCGAAATCGGTTGGCGTGATATTGAGTTATTCGTCCATTTGTCGCGCCAATACTTAATGCAAATTTAAGACTTTTATGGTTTTCTCATGGATGCCATTGTCAGAACTGGAAAATATTAAAATGGGACCACATGGGAAGCACTACCTTTCAAATAAAAAAAGAATCATCAAAATCGGTTCACCCAGTTCAAAGTTCTTATAAAAGTCTTACTCAAAATGGCATGTACCATTGTAAATTTCGCTTTGAAGAATGTAGAAAAAATTCAAAAGGGTTCGCTCGTAGGAGATATAATTATTGGCATCATAAGTATTTGGCACAGTATTTGGGATTATACTCTGAGTTTGTTGAGCGACAGGAATAATTAGTAAAATTTTAATATAGTGTCTTTACCAGTTTGAAAAAATGAATCCATAACATGGTTTATTGCAGAAAGATAAAAAGACGTATGATAGAAGAATTAACTTAAGCTTATATTGATTTTATTTTTCAGCTTTAATAATTGAAAAAAAAAAAGAATCATTTTATTATAAAGTACGAGTGGCAGTACTTCTTTGGTCTCTGCAAAGCTACAAGTGAAATAGATTGCTGCACATCACAGTACAGTGACAAATAACGATTTCAGTCAAATGAAACAAACGCACAAGTACATTGCCAAAATTGACTTCAATATGCTACAAACTGTGTGCCATTTCAAAGGATTTCCCTTGTTGATGTCAGACTTTATTCGATATAGACGTTTCTCTACATTCTATTACAATACTATACATATATATGTACGTATGTAATTTAAGTATATAAGTGTTTATTGAGATAGCAAAAATTGGGCTGAATATTGAAATAATGTATATAATAAAAGCTTACACAAGTTATACGTACTGAAAAAAAAAGGTTGAAATTGAATTTTGGTAAAAAGTCTATGACTTCTGTGCTTATCGCTTGAGTTTAGGGATATTGAATATTAGGATAATCTGAAACTATTCATATATAAGCTTTTTTTACTTGACAGCTTAAAAAGCTTCGTTTGGTTTTTTCTTTATTTTGGATTTATTAACACACTAAAACTAAATTATAGAAAGGAAATTACTACATATTATAAAACAAAGTCCTCCGTCTCTACTCTACAACTCAGAAACTACTGCACTGATTTTTATGCAGTTTTCACCGATGGATAGAGTGGTTCTCGAGGAAGGTTAGAGATTTGTCAAGTTTTTGTGTACATTTACTAGCGGAACCAGCGGCCTCGCCCTTACTAAATTCAGAGCGAAACGAGGGTGACTCGCTAGTTATGATTATATTATTGAAAATATCGTTCTTACTTGTGAGTAAATCCTAAAAAATTAGTAATTCATGAACAATGTAAATGTAACGAAATGTTTAAATACTAATAGAAATCTATTTATATTTAAACATTTTGTTGTAACAGTGTGAAAATTAACCCTACTTGTCTATCTCAGGTTCTTTGTTAACGGGCATAGTGCCAAGCTCGCCTTTCAAGCAACAAGCACCCGTGTTCTACCGCACTATGTACTTCACCGAGGTTGGAGTAAATAAATGGAGTTTAATCGATTGTACTGTACTTAAGCTGTAAAAAATATAAAACGCACTTTATTGAAAATAAAATAAAATTTGTATCTTCTTATCTCTGAAACTACAATATATTTAAAAAAAACTTTATTGAGTTTGAAGACATTTAAGCACAAGTATTGCAGGTTAAAAGCTAGAAAAACTACCATAAAAGAAGACGAAGCCATCTAAAACCTACATATTCTAATGAATTTGTACGGGCAAATAGAAGAATTTTCCGGTCAAATTCCGATGGTGACATCGGTCACAATTTTTATTCTGGGGAAAAGAAAGGATCCCTTGGGATGGAATCTAAGACTTTCAAATTTTTTATCACATATAAAATAAATTCATGTAAAACGTGTGGGTTACTAGATAATTATTTAGAAAATGTTTGAATAATAAATAAATAATTTGGAAATTGTTTTGATGTCAATTTTGTTGTTGATTTTTAATTATTAAAAACTTTTTGGCGTGTTTGTGTTTTGGCTTAATTTTTTTAATATTAAAACAACCGAAATATAAGGAATTTGTGCCGCGTCTAAAAAAATGAACCCTCGGACGCATCGTCTATGCAAATTAAGTTAGGGAAAATGGTATAAAAAGCCCAACTCGAACTTTTTTCCTTATTAAAATATTGATAATATATTGCTTAGAAGTTGAAGTTAATAGAGGTATAAAAATAATTAATTTTCTTGCTTATTACATGATATTAATGTAAAAAAATAATAAGGAAGTAAGCGTATTTATATTATTAATATAAGTTTGAACTATAAGGATATAAGAACTACTATATTGTTGGACCTCATTATTCTCTAAGAAAACAAGTACCTATTAAGTACACTCTTATTTCGATGAATATTATAGAGAAAGAATGATCATAAGAGTTTTTATGTATACTCTTGTCTTTATACGACTTTCTAACATAAATTGTTTGCAAATAGTCTGAAGTAAATTATTATACATAAATATCGAATGTTTTGTACGTATTGGGCTAAAAATACGTTTACTTTTACTATAAAGGGCTATTGTAGGCTGGTTTGTTTAACCCTTTCAACTAAGCCGACAACGTTAATTACACGATAAGATCGGTAAATACGCCGTACCATGCATAGTAAGCGCTGAGATCAGCACGAGTGCTGTCTGAGAGGAGATAATATTTGCTCAAAGTACAGTGCGTGAAAAGATTCAAATTTTAATCAGGAATATTAGTTTGAACTGTATTTTCTATACCATTGTATCCATAAAAACTTTTCTTATTGAATTGAATTTTGTACTTTACGCGATATAGAAAAAATATGATTACCTAAAAATAGTTTTTGCCTGATGCCCCCCAAAAAGCTCTCTATTGATGAGAACACGTCAGTATTTTGTAATAATTTTAATATTTAAGGACCAGAAAAGTACGTTTTTTACTTCCTTGAGTTGTAACGACTAACGCCTCAACGTGTGTAAAGGATAAGAATAAATAAATCAATATATACTTACGACACGTGAATCGTTGCGGGCGAAAACTAGAGTAAGTATTTGTAAAAAATAAAGATAAAATACATGATACAACACACTCAATGTCTAAAGCAATCAAATTGCCGGCACTAGCAAAGCTCTCACAGATTTATTGGAAGCGCGGCAGAACTTAAACGAATCTTGGAATAAGATTTCATTTGTAAGGCATTTAAAAAATTATAATCTACTTTATATATAATAATATATTTATTTAGAAATAATTATATTTGTACGTTATTTTTATAGGGACTTAGGATATTTTACGTTTCCGATTAAGGGTAGATGGAATAGAGACCCTCATAAAACCGCGCTAGTAAAATATGACATACATACTCGTATATAGCATGTCTAGGTACTATTCATTTTTTCTTCTTGTCGTTAAGAAGCCGTTTCATAACCAAGATCATCGGGTGCCATATAAATTTTAGTTTGGAATAGACTGAAATGCGAGCGATAAGTAAAATTTGAAATCCTCTTGGAATTTGTGAAATTCAGACGAGTGTCCAAACAAACTGATATGAAGTAACCATTTAACTGTTTATTTAACATTTACTTTGTCTCAATTGCAGCTGGTTTAATAAAATTAAACTTTTGCTAATATAGTGTATATATTATATACTTATTACCTATATAGTAAGGTAGAATAGTAGTAGTAGAATAGTCTAGTGTTTAATATTACCTGAGATAATTAATTAATATAACTTAATCTAACTAAAAAAAATAAATGATGTATTCGATTGATTTAGTTATTCAAGATCATATTCTATCTGTGTATTATAAATCGAAATTCTTTCAACCGTTGTAGTGTGAAGAAGAAATACACACTCAACAAATACGAATTTTAGGGTATATAACAATAGTATTTCAATTAAGTACGGATTAAACAAATTATGTAAATAAATTATTACGCTCCTAAATGACGTGAATCCAATATCCAACTTTATCGCAAGTTTCTTGTGTCACGTTAAAGTTGAACTTCTGTTGTACAATACGTTGTTGAATAGTTTTCGTTTAAGCGATACTACTGTGGCGCACTTTGAATAAGTTTTGAATTGAGATTTTGTACAAAGGCTGACGTTTAAAATGAATTCCAATACCTACTTACTAGTTTGTTCACGGGCCTTGTGCCAAGTGCCAACCGCCTACGATATTGTTATATGGCCGTATGTCTCTATGAGTACGTGCCAATAAATCGAAACTGTATTCCTAATAAGCTGTATGTAGAAGTACTGGCCATGTCCCGATAGGATTTGTTTAATTAGGCGCATTTATTTACTCAAATTTGTAAATGTAATGTTACAATACTTTTATGTACTCAATACTCGTACGTTTGACCAAAAAAATGTAAATAATTTTTCCAGTATTTCTAGTAGTCCAAAAGATTCCAAACATTACGTGTTTTTTCACTCAGATAATAGATAAAGATAACGGAGCGTTTATTTAGTTTTTTAACCGGCCAATATATTATTATTAGTGTTCAATGGAACAAAATTGTATTTCTATTTCATATGCTTATATATTTTAATTAATAATAGCACCACATTTGTATTGATTTGAAATATTAAATAATTAATAAATAAATTTTATATAAAATAAAAATAACTAGTGCTGGGAAAAAAATGTGAAAAATTATTTAATTACAAAGCACCTATAAACTTTTATATACTTAAGCCTTTAACTACAACTAAGATAAAACTCTGTTCTTTTGGAAGATACTTATTTTAATATTAATTTATCTTATTATTAAAATAAGATCTGTAAAATTAACATGATTATAAAACAGTGCAAGGGCGACCAAGAAGCGTTTAGAGTGTTTCCGGGATTTTAAAAATCTATAGATTAAACTTAAAAAGCAAAATTAAAATATAAACTTAAATACAAAGTTTGATTACATTAGTTGGATTAGTTTCCCAGATACGCGTTATTAACTTATACAAGAACTGCTCACTTAACGTTATAAAGTTAGCTAACAAAAATATTTGGGTACTTACGTACTAACGATGACGCACTTTTATTTTTTCTATAGATTTGTGTGAATGTGCTTATATCGCAAAAAACTATTTTCTTTGGGTTTTCATATAATAGGTTCATAAGGTTAATTTTATGACTCTTTCTTTCTAGGTTGGTTAGGTTAGGTTAGATATATGTCCACAATATCGCACGAGCCGAGCGAGCGCAGCGAGCGTGCCGCGGCAGCGGCCGGCGAGTGCCATAGACAAAATAAATTAAAATTCTTAAAATTAACCTTATGAACCTATTATTAATTTTTGACTATGGCACTCGCCGGCCGCTGCCGCGGCACGCTCGCTGCGCTCGCTCGGCTCGTGCGATATTGTGGTCATATATCTAACCTAACCTAACCAATCTAGAAAGAAACATTCTTAAAATTAACTTTATGAACCTATTATTAATTTTCGATTTAAGATTTTACGATATAAGCACATTCACACAAATCTATGGAAAAAATAAAAGTGCGTCATCGTTAGTACGTAAGTACCAATATTTTGTGTGCTATAACCAATGATGTTATACTTTATAACTAATATGTTCGAGGAATGAACCCGCCAGCTTTGACAGAAACTAAAAAAAGCTTGTCAAAGTCAAAGTCAAAGTCAAAATATACTTTATTCAAATAGACTTTTACAAGCACTTTTGAATCGTCACTTTAACATTATTATACGAATTTAAATCAAGTGTCAGTCTGTAAGTCTGGGACTTGGGAGTAAACTACCACCGACTCGGAATGCTGTTCTGCCGAGAAGAGCCGGCGAGATACTCAGCAGTTGCTCTTTTCAAAAAAATATTTGATAACAATAATTATTGCATTACAATTATCTATTTATCTTACGTGAGACACAACAAGACATTAATCCCACACATTTACATCTTCTTAGTATTCCGTGATGGTGTAATAAGCTTTATTCAATAATATATTTTTAATTTTAGATTTAAATTGTTTCAAAGGCAAGCTCAATATGGACTGTGGAATTTTATTATACATGCGTACACCTTGCCCCATAAACGATCTATTTACTTTTTGAAGGCGATTTACTTTTTGTAGAACGATTATCAAATAAATAAAGTAAAATGTCATAAAGGACATTATCAACCATATGTGTGCGAGATGAGTATGCGTGAAATGGTATTTTAAGAATAACAGGAGACGTATGATATGATTTTAAGAATAGAATGGAACGAAAGATTATAAAAGAAAGTAAGAATGATGTGTCATTATGGCGGCATGAATATAACGCGAACATTGTTATTTGTAATTTAATAGATATAATAAATAATCAGTAAGTCTTCACTTGTGAATTAAAGTGCAGTTTTTTTTCATTCTCATTCATAATAACTATGAACTATTTCATGAAAAACTATTTCATATTTTTTATTTATATATGAAAAGGATTTCACTTACATTGATTTGTTTATCCCGAATACAATGTTAACAAAAAATATTTTCTTTAGAACACCTTATATCTGTAGAAAAAAAGAAACCTGAAAAATCTTTTACTTATAATACTTTCTTAGATTTACGCGAATATTCGACATTATAAATGAAACTACCTTTTCGGATTTTGTCGCGGATTTATTTTGATTTTACAGCAATCATGGTCACGGTCTCTCCCGTGACCATGATTGCTGTAAAGCATTCGAAACGTCGGGAACTAAAAATCAAAATAAATCCGCGAAAAAATCCAAAAAGGTAGTTTCATTTATAATCTTTTACTTATGATATACATATACCTACATATATATTTTTAGGCATATGAAATTACTTCATGAATCATGTCATTTGAAACTTTTAATTTTTTAGTTATTTAAAGTCGCGGATTTTAATAGGTTAGAAAAGCGAACATCAAAGCGCAACTTTAAAGTTAAATATGTTTTTTATACTCTCATGCGTATATTTTACACTCCATTTATTTTAACGTATGTTTAACGCATCATTGATTATTGTAGTTTGGGCGTTAATTTTTTGATAGATATTCGCTGTGAAGAGTATAAAAGCGAATTTTTGAAGGTTCATTGTCTTCAACCCTTTCAACGTCCCACTGCTGGGCACGGCCTCCCTCAGTACGAGGGGGATCAGGCCATTGTGACGTCACGTGTCTTTCGAAAACTTCCTAGGTTTTCTCAGACATGCAGGTTTCCTCACGATGTTTTCCTTTACCGTAATACGAGTGGTAATCATAATAGAAATGATTTGCAAATGAAAATATCAGAGGTGCGAGACCCGGATTTAAACCCGTATCACTCGGTTATCGGCTACCACTGCTTTATATAAGGTGCATTATATAACAAAATCATTATAAGTTGTAATATACAATAATCTTTAATTAATATTAATTATAGTGTATAGCTTTAGAGTCTCACTATTGAGCAAAGGGTCCTTAGTTCAAGGCCATCCGAGACATAGCCCATAGTTGACGACGCTGACCATGTTCTAGTTGATATAATTCAAACGTCTTTTACAGATTTTCACTAGAAGAACAATAGTTACATTTTCTCAGACATTTAGGCTTTCTCGCTTTATTATCCTTTTGGTAAGTTGTAATCATTCAGCTAATGCTGCATTCATTAAAATATTAGAGGAGCAAGACCTGGATTAGAATGCTTTACTTGATCCTTAATTTATTAATTTCATAAATTTTACCATTTTGAAATACATTATTGTTGCATTGCATTTTAAATTCATTAAGAAAAGGAAAACCCTGAATAAATAAAACTAACAATTTTTCTGTTACAAATAATACAAATATTAATGCAAACACAAATATAAAAAAATTTTAAAGTAAGTAAGTAAGCTTTTCTATCATTTTCTCCGTTGAATACCTGTACTGATAGTGACATGAACACTACGATCGAATGGCTCTGAAAGATTAAATACGTTGATTGCTTTCCGAGTGTAGCCTTTGAGAGATCATCTCGTGTTGGTTATTTAACACGATTCGAGAGTCAATACCTTTTGATTATTTGATACTTACTTAACACTAAACTGGATAGAAATAAGAGTTGATTTGGAAAAGGGAATTCCATTGAAAATACATATACAGGAGCATCAATTTTATTTTTTTTAAGTGTAAAGCGACGAAGTTTTAATATTTATTTGATCCTTTTAGGAGATCAATTTTCTAAGCTTGAAAAGGATTTAGTGCTTACTTTGGTTTATAAGGAACTCTTGTGTAAAATCTGGTGCTTTCAAATTCAGCGATTTATGTTGTAAGTTGTCAGCCTGTGTAAGAGATTTATGAAGTTGATAAAAAAGTTTTAAAGGACTTAAACGCATCTCATAACTTAAATATTAGCTTCTATTAGATCTTAATAAAAGATAGAAGAGAAGGGGTAAACAGGAACAAAAGAGGAAAATACATATCACTAGGTATACATATAATGTGACAGTTAAAACTAATAATACTGTATAATACTAAAATTATACTTTACTAAAGAATTAGAGATTGAAGAAGAAAGAATATTATTAGAACATGGCGTAAGAGTGAACACGAATGATAAGATTACAAATGTTTAAAGAAGTTGGCTTGACGCCATATCGTATGTCGTTAATCGAGTTCGAACGTTCAAACGATGACTTCGGTAAATGTGACAATATCCAAAGATATAGGATAATCTAAATATTTTATGAATGCTTGGTACGTGCAAAATAAACACCGCAGTAGTTGATTATTATTCTACTTTCAAAATTCAGAATCTTTTCATATAAATAATATTAAAATGTGAAATACATATTATATTTAAAAAAATATATATTGAAATGTTTTATCTTGGCCTATTTATTTACAGATTTTAATTACTGTCGTTGTATCCATCATCGACAATAATAAAAAAATGTTATTCTGTAACGCCTACATCACATGTTTACTTTATTTAGTAAATAAATAAGTTAAAATAACTCGTAGTGATTTAGTTCCTTTCATTCAATTTCCTATACTAAAAAAAGTTGAGTATAAAAATAAAGTATCGTCATAGTTTTGTCTAATAGAATAAGCGTATCCTAAGTAATTGGGCAAAAGTATTTAAATTTTATTTCCTTTATTTCGTTATCCGTACGTAGATCCTTATAGATCACGATCCATTTAGTACGATGTCCCCCCTTCAGTAAATCGTGAAGCTTTCAGAAAAGATAAACTAAGATAAGTTTTCTTCTACGTTACACGTGTTCAGCTTTCGAAATTCGTAGTATTACTGAGTGTCAACGTTCTAAATCCATAGTCTTTTTAGTCAGAAAAGCTTTTAAAATAGATAACAGAAGAAGGGTTTTAGTTAAAAGTTTTAGCCTATAAGATAAAATAATCTTTACCTTTTATCATTGTATACTTGCAACAATGTAACGGTTATTATTAAAATAATTTAGATATACTATACCCATGATTAACAATGAATAAAATATGAACATTTCAAATATAATAATAATAAGTTTAATTAAACTATAATAACGTACTTAAATTTATTTGTTTAAAATTTTATACAATATAAAATAAATTAATATTAATTTCGAGTGAAACTGAAATATAAATTCAGCAACAAACTAGCATAGAAAGTTTGTAAATTATTTTACAATATAAATTCGTTTGAAGCCTTATAAATAAAATGTGTCATTTTTTGTACGTGGTATATTTTATTCATTCATTTTGTCTATTTTTATTCTTTAACTATCACTCTCACTCCACTGGAGTTTATTGTTATTATTATAGTTGCTGGATGTAATGTCGGCTCTAGCTACATCCACCGGGTGCTAATCCATTGTAACTCAAGTTCCTAGGCACGTTTTAACGGTTCGTACAGATTTCTTAGAGATGTGATATTATCCCACAGTAATCCCATCGATATAATATATCATATAAATATTAAGCCGTTGTCCAGTCGTTTCCTCCTAATGCATCCCTAGATAGACAGGCAGACAAAAATCTAAAAAAATATGTCTATACTACTTTTTTATAAAATTAATGTTCCAAGGACAACCTTATTTTTATATATATACTCGTAATTGATGTATGGTTGAAAACATGAGTTAATATAGCAATTAAAGCATTACGGCTAAGAAACTTGTAGAAAAAAGCAATCTCGCAGAGAAATAGTGCACGGAAGTTGGATTCGAACTAAATAGAGTAATTATCCAATTGGCAGTGAACGATCCATTTAATTTATTATAGAGGAAAAGTAATACCTATATAGTTTCTCAGTAGAAAGTAGATTCTGGAAGTTATTTACTTTAGAAGCTTATCTAATTAAACGAATTTGTAATATTACTTATATCGATATACTCGTGTTCCAATTTTTTTTAACAAAGTACAAATATAAAAATTTAGTACGAGTACCTGTACAATATGAGTTTGGTTTTGGATGTCGTTTGTAACATGATAAAAATGCTTTCTTTTAACTTTTTTTAAGCCAAGATATTTGGCCAAAATTTTGTATTTGAAAATCATGCATGTACTTGTAGGTCAACTCCATTATATCTGCCTTAACAGCAACGTATTTGCAGTATATCAGTAAATGAGTGTTATTTTATGCACATTTATGGTACCTTCACGATCCTTGTTATACATATACATAACAATTTTTCCCCCTTTATATCGTTCATGTGTTAGAATTAATAATTAATTTATGCTTACACAGAGACTTTGTAATTAAGTCTATTAATTACTGCCCTTAAACATACGGATAAATGAAATTGACTTTTGCCTGTTTGTATCATCAACATAGCAGCTTTTTATTAAAAGCATATAAATTTATAGTACTTACTAGAAAAAAAATACTTTTTCTTCATATTTGACTCTCTTTTTTTTTATCCAGCCAAATTCTAAAACGGCTGGACATATTTTGACGAGACTTGCACTAGCAGACATCATGATGATAACATCAGCTATGTTATAAGGAGTACCTTGGCAACTTATATTTTAGAAAAAGAATTAGAATTCCATTAAAAAAAATACGTACCTACGTATATGGACCAACCCGAGAAAGCGAGGATGAGTCACTTGTTTTTAGTAACAAAATTTGATTCTATCATATTATTATGATTCATAGGTTTAAATTAATTTAATTAAACACAGGAACTATGTAATGTCATTTATAGAGTGACCTTAATTATTAAAAGCTAATTAAATTATAAAAAATACTCCATTCGCATAATTATTGCGCTCTAATTTTTGTTTTCTGACATTTTATCAACATCGGTCACGTAGGGTTATCGCTGTTTATTAATATGAACTAGTTATACAAACAGGTTGACAGGTCGAATTATTATTTCTTAAGTCTTCGTTAAATTTAGGTTAATACCCGAAATATAAAATTTGTAAAGTGTGAGTCAGACTTGCCTTGGATGTTCCGTCAAAATTTTGTCTTTAGTCAATTAGGTAGGTTAGGTAGGTTCTACAATAGAAACATATCAATATTTTTTTTAAATATAGAAAAACAAAAAACCTTTAAAAATAATTAATTTTTATGCTATTCATTGTTATCATTATGCCCTTTGATTATGAATATTTTATCGAATATATGAAATAATTGTATCGTTTGTTTTTCTTATGTGACACTATAACAAAATAAAGATTAAGATGCAATGCGAAAACATCAGCTTCATTCAGAAACATTCTATACAAATACCGTTCTTTACATAAACAAGTACTATTAAAAGATATTTTTTTTCACATGTACGAAAGTACGATCCCTTGATGTACTTTTTATATTAATTCATAATATTTATATCCGAATACAATTTCAGTTGGATTTATACTAGAAATCTGATCACTTAAAAACATTTACCGATCATTCAAACTATTTGGCAATATATTTATCTTTTACATATATTTTGAAATATAGTTAAATGCTAAAGTAACATAAAAGTTGCGAGCATTTAAATCGTAGTTTTTGTTCGGAAATTTTATCCAGGTCAGAATGGATGTTATGGATTATCAAAGTAAAATTGGGCAACCAAATAACTTGTACAATCTTTAAATTTATAATTTTTAATTACATCATAACATTTTAATTTCCTATCGCGAGGCAGCGCGGCTTTTAGCGCTCACTCCAATTAATTTTATGCTTTAATTAAACCATCGACGATATTACTTACAACTATTATTATTGTTAACAGTTCTTTAACTAATGTTTAATAATAATTAACGCCACGCGTTGTTGTGGTACACTTATAACTTTGTATGTTAATATCAATAATAAACTCTCTCCGAAACTCTCCCTGTATGAAAAGCTTTCACAATAAAATAAGGAAATAAATAATCAGGATAAAAACTATCCTATATCCTTTCAAAGTTCATCGCGTACTCACCTCGTGACATGACAATTTTATATAGCTAATAGTTATTCCCGCGGCTCCGCCCGCGTTCTAATCACTATTAGAACATAGGGATTGGTGGTAGAAGGATGAAAATTATAATATAAGTATTTTTGATGCCAAATCATAAAAAAAAAAAAATTGGTCTAAAAATAAAAATAAAAAATCTGGAGAGTGCCACCCTTATCACCTAGGGGAATAAAAAAATAGCCTGCGACCTATTCTCAGATCTACTACATATACACAAAAAAAAAACATTTAAAAATAGGTCAAGCCGTTTCGGAGGAGTTCGATAACATACACTGTGGCACAAGATTTTTATATAAATAAGAATTAGTACTGGACACATATTGATGATATTTGGCATCATAAAAGCTGGCTATCCGGCCTCCGGGTCAACTTATAGTATACTTTTTAGTGCGAGAGAATACCCCTATTCTGAGAAATGTATACCAACCGTTAAAATGTACACGTGACGAACCCGAGCGGAGCGGGGGTAAGTCGCTTGTATCAAATCTATACATATAATAAAATTCTAATTTAGTCGAATCTGTACCTTGAACATTTTTTGGACATTATATTTGGAATAGTAATTATTATCGTTACAGAGGCCGAATATATAGTTTTTTGAATAGATTTAGATTTTGTCTGTTTGTCTGTGACTGCATCACGAGAAACTAGACAGATTTTAATGAAATTTCGTATGATGATGGCTGGTTATCTGGTTCACAATATAGGATACCTTTTACTGCTGGATAATATCTCATTTCTGAGAAATCTCAATTAGCCGTTAAAAACTGGCTGTAAAACATCACACGGTATGTGAAATCTAAGAATTGAGTTTAAAAGTTATGTATGTGTAGTATAACAATTATCTGGTATCCGTAACACAAGCCTCGTAGCTTACCACGGAGCTAGATGGCGCTGTTTTAATAATGTCCAAACATATTTATTCATATTTATATCTCACAAACTGTTGACGATAACCAAACGTTTCTGAAAATGTCGTTATGAAAACAAAGGACAATTACCTCCTTGTCATTTCAACGTCAGATTTGCTGAACATCTCCCAATTGAGTGGGGATTAATTTAATTAGATATGTCTTTGGTTGCTCAGAGTTTTAATCTATATAAACTTATTAAATTATAAACAAAAAATACTAACAAAATTTTTAACTGGAAAGTTAAATCTAAAATATTTAATTTAAAATATTTAAAATATGCAATAAATAAAAAACCGAATTCCCAGTTAACTAAATAGTTAAAAATAATTGATCAGGTGTGGTACTATTATCGAAAACAAACACTTGCAAAGTTTTGCAAGTTAATATAGTATAATATACTTAAATTGTAGAGTGTTTAAAGCTAATAGTATTATAGTCAATAAACCAGATTTTCTTTCAGCCAAAATCCTATCCAAATGCATTCTATATGACCTATTTTAATAGCCTACTTTTCTGAAAAGGGTTTGAATTTGGAACGCTGACACTCAGTAATACTAGACTTATGGATTTCGAAGCCCGAGCATACGTGTTACCATACAAAAAAAAGCTTAGTTCATCGTTAGTGAAAACTTTGTGAAAGACTAAAAAGTTACTGGATCATTTACTTTGTGAATAAATTGAACGTGATTTCTAGGTTATTTAACCGGAAAATTGGTTTTCAAATTCTAAAACTCTGGTCATGAGTGTTAATATGTGTGTATTTAAAGTTATATATGTATAGTTTATCAACTATCTACACAAGCTTCGTAGCTTACCACGGATCTAGACGGTTCTATGAGTAATAATGTCCCACATAATGTTAAAAAAACAAGTTCGTATATAAATCAAGCTTTAGTTTACTTTTCCAAATAGTGTGTTTTTCAAATATAATAAATATTGAGAGTCTAGTGACTTTTGTTAAAAAGTGCATCGTCAAGAGAACAGTGCCTGTTCTTATACAGTAGTTCAGAAGTTGTTCAGTCACATTTTGTAAACTAATTTAAGTTAAGCCTTTGTATCCGGGACGGGGTCGGAAATCGTAAATCTTTTGGAGATTATCTACTGTACTCTATTGTTTTTATGACGTACTAAATAAAAAGATACATATACCAAAACGGCATAAAATATATAAAGCGAATTACAAATGAAAAACTTATAATAGGACAAAGTTAAAGTTAATGTACATGCATTTTTTAATAATTATATTTATTTTCTTTAAAATTAATATATTTTAAAATAATATTATGATACTTTGTGTTCAGGAAAATTGTATGCTAAATATAGCGTCTTGGTACAATCTTACGAGCTAAACCAAACAATGGATAGTGGATGGTTGGAGCCGTGGGTACAAATGAGTAGATTTTAGTAAATATTAGTACATATTATAATAATAAATATTTGCAGTAGTATAAAATATTTGTTTGAAATTGTAAATTATATTTCAAGCATATACTTATCTTATTGATGCGAAAACGATATTTCAGAGTAACTGTTGCTATTGACCTCATTAATGTTAAGAGCTGAGTTACTATTTTATATAATACATAGACCCCTTTTGTTTATTTAAAAACAGATATCACCTTCTTCTTTTCTCGTGACAAGATAAGAATATGTGAATCACATTTCTAACTAGACAAATTAAATAAATTTTAAGCTATCACGGTCTATGACAATGTTATTTTGATATAAAAAGTGGTAAGTAGTTACCATAACGCTTTTATATTTATTTTATTTTTAGATATTTTTGTCTTAAATTTGTATACACTTTCGTCACTATTAAATAATCGATCACTAATATGTAATCTGTGATCATATATCTCTGCGTGTGAAATATGCGTCATGATACTGCTACGTATACTTTAATAATATTCGTCTAGCCGTTTGTAAAATACAAAATGATATCTTAATATTACTAAAATTGTTAAAAAAATT
The DNA here is from genome assembly GCA_951802675.2 of Boloria euphrosyne. Lineage (NCBI taxonomy): Eukaryota > Metazoa > Arthropoda > Insecta > Lepidoptera > Nymphalidae > Boloria > Boloria euphrosyne. The sequence goes on along the minus strand of OX637875.1, from coordinate 11,542,516 downwards.
GGAAGCATATAAGCAATTTCATTAAAACTTCCGAGCCTCAGCGCGGTTAGCATTCTGGATGCAAGTTATCTGGCTAATGGTATGACGGAGAAGTTCCAAAACCGCGAACCGATATTGACTTTGCATTATAATTTCATTACTATGTTTCCATCTCATACCTGTTAATGTTTCAACATCCAAACGGCAATATCTAGAAAAAACGAAAGTCAGTTATTATTATGTTTCGATGAATATAAAATATTATATTTTTAATGACACTAGGTTTTAAATAAGATAAGTTATAGAAGATACCTATATCATATAAATAAAAATAATAAATAAATATGTTGGGACATTACTACACACAGCGCCATCCAGTTCCGTGATAAGCTAAGCTTGTGTTACGGATACCAGATAGTTGATATATACATTTTAATACATACATATTATAAATATAAACACCCATGACTGAAGTACAAACATTCGTGCTCAACAAATGAATGCCCCCAGTAGGACTCGAACCCGCGATCGCTGGCGCAGCAAGTAGGGCTACTAAAAACTGAGCTACACAAGTACTATAAATGTATGTAGCGCTTAAGTATATTTATAAGTTCACTGTCCTTGTGCCAAGGACGAAAATATTTTCTGTCTTCAAACTATTTATATACTATGTAAGTACGTTATGACAAAATGTTTTACTCAAACCATTTTGAAGGAAATGCGTAAATTAAAACGTCTGAGATATTTGCTTTAAAAATGAAATCTTCTTCTTTAAATTTTTATCTCGTAAAAGTAGTCATAAAAATCAATGTAGCAACCGACCGAGCGTAATTTTTTATTTCCTCGAACGCTATCGGATCATTTTATATTCAGGCCAGGGAGAGATAAGGGATGATATTTACAGCTTCACACAAAGCATTCAGCAATGAGGGAATTCATTCTTTGTTGTAAGGAATGGCAGGTGAATTGAAATGAACATTTCGAACAAAAACGTTTTTTGCTGGTATCAAAACAGTGTGGTAAAGAAACACATGTGAGGATTGTGTCTTTATAAAAGAAATAAAATTGTTTTCATGACAAAACAAAAAACGATGTGAAAAGTGAAACAACATAAAACTTTTCAATGTTATATTTAATTGAAAACAATTAATCAAAATATTACATTAGTACAGACAGTGGTAGCCCAGTGGTAACGTGCTCGCTTTGATAACCGATGTGATGCGGGTTCGAATCCGGGTCTCGCTCCTCTGATTTTCATGTGCAAATTATTTCTAACATCATTACCACTTGTCTTACGGTGAAATAAAATATCGTGAGGAAACCTGGATGTCTAAGAAAACCCAGCAAGTTTTCGAAAGACATATTAAGTCCGCCAACCCACACTTAGCCAGCGTGGTGGACCCCCTGATCTCCTTCGTATTAAAGGGAGGCTCGTTCCTAACAGTAGGACGTTAAAAAGGACTGAATATCTAAAGATTTTCTTTCGACTAAAAGCGACTACCAGCCAAGGGCGGATCCAGCTTTGGTACCAGGGGGGGGTCACATAGTCGTGGTCAAGTCACAAAAAGTTACAATTTAATTTTTATAATATAAACTCTTTTGCAAAAAAAAATGGATACTTTAGATTTTTTTTCTCTACATCAATGAAGAAGAACAAGAAAGAGGTTTTATTAATTTGACGATGTATTGGCATGTTATTTGAAGCTTCCTGGCATGATTCTTTGCGTTCTAAATTTAACTTTTGAAATTAACGTATGAAAAATATTGATTATCGTGGATTATTGTAAAATTGTTTTAGTAAAGGCGCGAATGCTGAAACGATTTTTTGCTGATTACTAAAATTTTAATTTTTTTGGATATTTTCTGCAAATTAAACAATTAAATCTTTCTTTTTACATTAAATACCACTTTTGATAGGAGTGATAAAGCGGCAAGAGCCGGTAAAATTATAGTCCTACTTGAAGAATGTTGTTCGCAAACTTACGTGTCTCAACGGCTAAATGTGAGTTGTTCAACTGTCCAGAGGACTTGGTTGACTTGGTATCAAGAGACCGGTTTGGTCAAAAGAAGACACGGTTCGGGAAGAAAACGATGCAAAGAACCAAGAGATGACCGCTTTTTGGTGAGTCAGGCGATGCGGAATCGTAAGAGGAGTAGAAGTTGGCTTCTGGACGGTTAGGAGGAGGCTTTTGGCTGCCAATATCAGGAGCTACCGCCCAGCTCGGGGCCCTAAAATAATTCGTGAGCACTGTGTTGCTCGACTTCAGTTTGTTCGAAACTGTGTTCCATGGACTCTGGAGGACTGGAATAAAGTATTGCTTACTGATGAAGCTAGAATCTCTTAGTGTTGAGAAGACAGACGCCGGTGAAGATAAGAAAGAAGAAGAAGATATATATAAGAATTATATATATCTTTTTGAAGATCACGGGAATGCAATGCGGAAGTGTGTTTCGAAGAAATCACTCCTCATGGTGAAGGCTCCGTTATGTTTTGGGCTGCAATGAATTTGTCGGAGCGTACGGAGTTAGTTTTCATAGAAAATAGAACATTAAATGCACATCGGTACATGATGGAAGTCCTGATTCCATATGCACAACCCGCAGTGACTGCACTTGGGGAAGATTCCATTTTATTGACGACAATGCTCGCCCGCGCCGTTCTGGCGACGTGGAAGCGTACATGCAAGTAGTTGGCATCCGTCATTTAGATTGGCCAGCTTGACATCCTGACCTCAATCCAATTCATCGTAAGATCAGTGCAACCTGCTCCACAAAACATCAGGGAGCTAAAAAGAGACATTGCAGAAGAGTGAGGACGTATTCCTCAAAATGTTACTAAAAACATCGTGGAAAGCATGCCCAGAAGGATCCAAGCTGTGATTTGGCAAGAGGAGATCACACTCGTTATTAGGGTTTTTAATTATAAATGAAACTACCTTTTCGGATTTTGTCGCGAATTTATTTTGATTTTTAGTTCCCGGCGTTTCGAATGCTTTACTGCAATCATAGTCACGGGAGAGACTCTCCCGTCTCCGCCGACGAAACGTCGGGAACTAAAAATCAAAATAAATTCGCGACAGAATTTAAAAAGGTAGTTTCATTTATAATGTCGAATATTCGCGTAAATCTAAGAAAATAAAAAAAGTAAAAAACCTCTTCTCTTTATTGCCAACCACTTCTTATTGTTTGGCCGTGTACATCGGTTTTCAAGAATTTAAAATACTAAATACTAAATTTTTAAAATACTTATTGCCTGAATTCAATTCACGCGTATTAATTTACACGATTGTAAGTATACAGACTACGTCAAAAAATATTCATTTAAATTAACTCAAGTCGACCTTAGAACGTATATTTCCTTACGTGCCCATTTTTTATTTTTGCAAATACGGTTATCATGAATAACACTTGATTGAACTTTGAAGTAAATTTTGTTGTTTCGATTGAAGTTAGATGTAGCTAGACGATAGTCGAAACAAAGTGCGCGCAAGTGTCAGTGTCACACGAAATGTGACATCAAATGAAAGGTGACGGTAGCGCGGTAAAATTCGATGCGTTCGTTCCCCAATAATGCGTTTACCATCATAATAATTCATTGAAATATTACATTTTTTAGGCCTTAGCGTGCGTTTTTCAGAGGCAGCAATTTTATATTTTTTTTAATGTGCAGGGGGCATCAGTATAAGTCTAAGTTCAAGTTTGTGGGGTCACCGACCTTGTCCCACGGCTGCCATTTTGGGAAAACGAGTGCAAAGAGTTTTCGCGCTATATCTCGTAAACTAGAAATCCCACACTAAAAATATAAAGCAACATTTGTAAAATTAATTTGTCTACAACTTTGATTCCATTACTTTATATCGTAAAAGGCGTAACTTTTTTTCTGGTCATTTTACAATGAAATGACATCGAAGCAATCTTATAGAGGGTTTTTAACGAATAATTTTCACTATATTTTTTTAATTAACCGATTTCAAAAAAGGAGGAGGTTATATGTTCCATTATCACAAAATCAGGATCTGATGATGGGATCCCAGGGAAATCCAGGGCAACTTACAAAATTTATAGGCACCTATTATGTTTTTGATATATTTTCTAAAGCTGTTCAAGCATTTGCGTCAGAAAATCGTTATCTCATCGACTTCAAAATTAACAAAGTTCTTAAAAGTATTATTTTCTACTGTTTAGTTTAGATTTATTTAGTCTGGAAGTCGGTTTTTGTTTTTTTGTTAATTCTCTTTTTAGTGCAGATTTTTTGAGTCGGTTTAATTTTTTTAATTCATTTATCTGGGTTTTACAGCGCCCCGAAGATGAACGGGTTCTTCAATACTCGCAAGAATACGATAAAAACGAAATATTATTATTAGGCTTAGTTTTTTATTATATATTGTTTTATCTAAATAGTTTATCATTTTCTTTGCTGCCTCTAAAAATTCAACCTTAAATGTAACTTTTCAATAGATTATAATATTATATTAAATTAATTAAATATTGAAGGTACTTACATAAAATTTATATTGTGACAAAAAACATAAAAAAAATATTTTTAACAATATTAATTAGTGGTCCACCTAGGACCTGGACCCAGCCCAGGGGGGGGTCATGACCCCCATGACCCCCCCCCTGGATCCGCCGTTGCTACCAGCTTCTACTAGTTAATGTTGTCTACTTACACATGTATAAAACTTTTATTTATATGGCCAATTTACACTCTGTGGGTATAAAACTAACTTTTTTTGGTCGGCGGTGCATGAGAGCTATTGGACTTACCTTACTATTACTCTAATACAAAATACCTTTCGAATAGTAAATAGGTGTAGTACAAAGTCACGTGGTATCTTAGACTTAGACTATAATAAATAGACGTATGTTAAGCTAGCAAGGTCAAGTGGGCAGGACCACATAACACACTTGCAGTAATTAAGTGCTCATTTAGTGCTAATTAATGCTGCAAAAAGTAAATTTTACGCTGCAGTAGATTGATCAAAAATTAGAAAACTGCCAGCTTTATATTAAGCTAGCAGTGTCGGCGTCTTACAACGCTAACCGCATAGCACAGCATCAAATCAAACTAGTATTAATTTAGTGCCTAATTAGTGCTGGCCATTCGTGAAGACAAATATAAAATTTTATAGTTTTTTTCTATTTTTATAGAACAAAACTTGCAAATTTAATTTAGCGCCTGATTTTTCGAAATAGCAATTGATTTATATATATGTAGAAGGCTTTATGATATTACTTATAATGTTACGTAATATCAATTATCATAAAGCCTTCTACATAAATATTATTAATAAATAATATTATATATAAATCAATTGCTATTTCGAAAAATCAGGCGCTAAATTAAATTTGCAAGTTTTGTTCTATAAAAATAGAAAAAAACTATAAAATTTTATATTTGTCTTTACGATTGGCCAGCACTAATTAGGCACTTAATTAATACTAGTTTGATTTGATGCTGTGCTATGCGGTTAGTGTTGTAAGACGCCGACACTGCTAGCTTAATATAAAGCTGGCAGTTTTCTAATTTTTGATCAATCTACTGCAGCGTAAAATTTACTTTTTGCAGCATTAATTAGCACTAAATGAGCACTTAATTACTACAAGTGTGTTATGTGGTTCTGCCCACTTGACCTTGCTATCTTAACATACGTAATAAATAGCTGGCCTGAGTGAAATAGGTCGTTGTGATTGAAACTCACTTGGAACGATATTGTATTATAATTGTAAAAATATTTCAAACAAAAGCTTTTTTAGTAAATTAAAGCAGTTTACACCATGTATTTGCACGTATTTCTGTTTTTTTCCATGGAAAACCAATTCAAGTGAGGCAAATAACGCGGTTTCTACATTTCCCACTCATGCAAGCGTTCATGGAATTGCAAGAATTTTTCCATTAAGAGTCTGACGATGCAACTTGTACCGGCAAACCTTATTACATACGCGCCCTTATACACACATACGAGTATATGTATACACGTGAACTATAGAGGCCGTACATACTACATAGTGGCAATGGAAGAAACGTGTTATTTATCTTCTTTCTTAATTATAAATTGTAGCATTGTAGTAGTATTTATTTCATTTTGTTCTTAATTTATTAAATTTTATATGAATAAAAGCTATGTATCATGTAAAAAATCACTAATATTAAAAGTTTAGATGCAGAGATAACGCTAAAATCACTGAACCCATTCTAAAAACATGTTCAGTAACAGAAACCTTTATTATAGCTTTCGGTTACTACGTGCTTCTTTATTTTAATGAAAATGTGTCTTGTCCGAAATCATAACTATAATAATTGGTGTCGATCTAAGCGATTTGCAACAAAGGGATGAAGTACGGCATACATACCTATCGCTGATCTATCATCGTACTTGAACTGATCTCTGAACTGATCTGATGATCTATCTCTACAAAATTTAAATCGTTTGTATTTACAGTAGTTGTAGCTGTAGTATTAAAAAATAAACTTCTTTTTTATCTTTCTGCATGTTTTAGAAATGGTTACAGTATTTAAGATAGAAAAAGACGAAAGATCGGATTTCCTGAAAAAAAAGACGGATTTATTGCACGTTTATGATTTTTTTCTGTGGTTTAGTTGAAAATCTAAGACATTAAAAGTTCAATAAATTCTTAGAAGAGCAACATAAAAAGAACATGTCTTTTAACATTTAAAATAACTAATCTAATGTATGTATTACCGTGTGGTACACCTAATTATGTTCAGTTAAAAATGTCCCGGAAGAGAACATTTATAGAGTTCAATAAAGTAACTAATAATATTGTTATTAGTAATCATACATTACTAAGTATTGTACAAATTATGTATTTCGTGTAAAATAGATAGTTTTTATAAAAAGATCAAACAAGGTATTAGCAATACATGAAAATATTGCTTCGTCGGTATATTTTTAAAGATAGATTCCCATGGAGAGATTACAACTATACCACACAAGCGGAAACTCTCATAATAATTAAATAAACCTTATAGACTAGAAGTTGGTCAACATAGTGGCTAATTTGTTGTAAATTGTTTGTATATCAGCCAAGAGCTTAAATATCGACAGTTTTTTAAGGAGTTGTTTGTGAGCCTGTGAGACATTAATGTATACATATAAAAAAAATCGAACTGAAACGAATCGGTACATTAAATATTTATTTCATGAAAAATTTTATTGAAATAGCCATTATTATCGACACAGAGGCCAAATCTATAGCTTTCAGTTTTTTTTGAATAGTTATACTATTGGAATTAACTCTTTACTGCTGTCACATACCTCATATGTGAGAAATCTATAGGTACGTCTGTGTTATTCATACATTCTGAAAAACCAAACTATCGATGATTTTTGTATTAATAATGTGGTACAGTACGTAATATTGTAGTCTTTGGTACAGTAGCCTATGATTTACTTAAGGTCATAAGGCAGTTTCATTATAATTGACAACTAAGTAACAAAAAAATCCACACACACACACGTTCTCAATTATAATAATAATATGATTACTGTAACATAGTAATGAATAGTCTAGTTAAATATTATATATAGTAAAAGGATTGTGAACTTAGCGGGTGGATTACCAATATGTCACAGCGGAAAAGCAATTTATTGCGGTTACGATTTGCGGCTGCGCTATGTGTTAGTTGCGGACAGTTGGACGAGCGGTGCTTCTCGTAAACTTCGTGATTTTTATTTATTTTATTTTTTTTAACCTGTGATGTCAATAATGACAGCAGTTTCTTTGAAATGATGACTATCTTTTAAATTCATTATTAGAAAAATAAAAACATAACATTTAAGATACGTTGCATTATATAAAATTTTTTTAAATAATATCTTTAAATTATTAAATAATATCATATATAATTCTTAAATGATTAGGGCGAGCGAAGCGAGACCTTACACTATTCCACAACCTGAGTATTTTGTGGTACATTATACTGAAAAGCGATCCTATTACGCCTATAGATTTGTGCTATACATAATACATTGACTTCATATTCAGATGTGTTATATATCAAAAATATAATTTTATAACCATTACAAAAAATGAACATTAACAATTTTGTGTGTGTTGGATAGATCTGTTATCATCCTTCATATCATATCATCTGTTATCATCACCATCTGTTAGAAAACCAAAGAGTTAACATCGCTGTAACATTATTACCCGTTAGAAAAACATCGCCAGCCCTCACAAAGCTCAGCTTTTTGTTAGTATCTTAAGTAAATTAATTTAAAAATCTTATTATTTTCTTCTAAAGTAGAAAAGTGAAAGTTTGTAAGTATGGGTGGATGGAATGGTTATTTGTAACTCAATCCCGCTAGGACGGATGTTAATGATATTTGGAACAGAGATTGATTATACTCTAAAGTGGCACATAAGCTACATTTTATCCCGGAAAAATGAAAGGTTGAATGAATAATAAATTTGTCTTTGTTTCTTTGCCGGTAGTTCATTATAAAATTATAACTATTATGAAAGATTAAAGTTAGGATTTTTCTCCCGGTAATGTGCGGTAAGTATACCAACTCTTAAAGTGTATTTTTCCTACGCCAATAATAAGCTATTTAATATTTATTGAATAGTTAGAGAGAGAGAATATTTTATTGAAGAGTTACTTCTATGACTTTATATCTTTTTAAATAAGTTTTTTAACAGTTTTTCTAGGAAGCTTTTCTGTCAGAAATAATTATAGTAATGAATTAAACATTTCAATTTTAAACTGAATTTAGATTGCATATGATATTTGGAAATACATTATTTAATTATTGTTAGTTACACATAAATTTCATATAAGAATATACACTTTATTACTCAAAATAATAACTAATTTAAATAAAAGATAAAAAAAATATTAATAATAATATTTTTTTTAAATCATAGCATACCATAAATTATAGCTTTTAAAATATGAATTTTGTAAATTTTACTTTTTTAAATTAATAGCTCGTGTAAAATGGTGTTAACTGCAACTTTGTAAGTCGAATTTCGAATTTAAAATTTAAATTCATGAGCTCGTAAACGACCAGTCTTGGTTGAACTATTTTATTTGCTCGCTAAACCACACTTGAAATGTAATTTTAAGCTATCTACGTATTTGGGTTTAAATTAACGAACTAACTATAAGCTCTATTTAGAATATATTTTCTAGGACACTCTGGACCGAAAATAAGTTTCATTTTACAATAATACACGGTACACGGTAGAACGAGCCCAGGACCTCTCTATCAATAGCAGTACATCCAAGCGAATTGACCAACGAAGAAGTTGAGTCAAGTTCGAGAGATTTATTTATTTATAATATGTATAATTTAAAGTATATTTTTTTGATATGCATATAGCTACAATCTACATATTATGTATGAATTTAAGTATTGTTTTATTATTACTAATTTATCTAAAAGTAACATATCACCGTGTTATTATAATTGTCAAACTTTTCTTATGTGGAAATGGAAATTGACGAGCTGAGCAAAACTTTTCCTAAAGAGTAATAAATTAACATCAGAAAACATGCTACGTAACATTACGCTGTTCTGTTGTGGTTTAGTATATACTCAAAGTTAAATTAGTGTTAGGCATTTATTCATTCATTAAGTCGTTCTTTAGTATGGACATTCTCGACTTAATGGTTCATTAAGTGACTATGCGTGCGGCGGTTAAGGTCAATCAATCTTTAGTTTTTATTAACAAACTAGCAAACCCGGTCCACTTCGTTGGGGGTAAGTTAAAATAAATTATACAGTTTTTATAATTGTCTAATAAAATAAAAGTAGCCTAAGTTATTTCTTATAACAATTGCTATTGCGAGTGAAAGTCTTGTCAAAATCGGTCCAGTTGTTTCAGAGATTAGCCGGAACAGGCAGACAAACAAACATTTTTAAAATTAATTTTTGATGTAAGTACCGTATATACTTTCTATTCCATTAGGTGAAAAGATGATAATTTGAAATTAGAAATAGACATTTTATTTATGTGTACTTATGTACTGATAATGATTCTACTCGCCAAGTTAACTTTTGATGCTATTTGTAAAACAAGTCCGTACTCAATTCTGATTACCGCAATATCTTCGAAGTTTGTGATTACGTGACCGGATTTTCATGAGTTTTATTAATGAAAGGAAATATTCGACTTTTGGATGAATTCTAAAATACTTGAAGAATTGCCTAAAAAGAGATTTTAGAGTTGCTTTCGAAATATAAAGTATTCAATTATGTTATTTAATTTTCATGTACCTGTATGATAATTTTAATACCTTATAGTTCTTCTTACCCAAGAAATATGAATATTTCTTATTGATTAAAAAAAACGCACAATTATTGTAATAACGTTTACGTTTTTAAGTTAAAATATGCACATATTAATTCATAAAAATCGGTCAAGCCGTTTTGGAGGAGTACTGTGACATGAAATTTTATATTATAGATATGGACTTTACTCTTATACTATGTACATCGCTTTTCATACACTCAATTTACCGGAAATTCTAAATGAAATAGAAATACATCATATTCTAAAAAAGTTATTTTGTGAAAACCACGTAATGAAATTATTCTCTCCTTTTGTTTTAACGAACCGCATAAGATAAAGCTTAGATTCACGTTTTTACAAAGAAGATGAGGTGGATTTAGCTAAGTATACATATAGTATATACCTACTGTATATAAATGTATGTCGGATTTTATTGTCTGGCCGTGGAAATGGGTCTCAAGGTCGGAGGCGGTAATCGAGTGGCAAATAAGTTATATTTCTGGCTTTGATGAAGCAAAACTTCAGTGTAGAAGATTTTCTTCATAAGCTGAATCAAGCGATATGTATGATAAAAAAATATGTAAGCACAAGTGTCTCTTTTATGTTTAAACTCAAAAGTCGGCGAAAGCTTTAGAATTGTAGATTTTATAACTAAAAAAATTAGACATTTGCAGAATCATTTTTTTTTAATTTTATTCAAAAACAGTACAAGACACAGTAGTAAAGACGGTACTCGACGGTAAATGACAAAATTTGGACATTACACTTATTAAATAAGTAATATTTTCTGTGTTAAATCATTTAAAAATGATTGTTTTTGTTTTGTTTATGAAGCACCCAGCGTGTTCTAAATCTCGCTTTGAATATTAATGAAAATCAGACCTTGCTTTACGACTATCTTTATCTAATAAAGCTCTAACATCTTCTAAATAGGTACTAGGTACCTTATGCTTAAAAATCATTATTTGAAATTAGGATTCATAGTATTACTATTATATATATATGTTAGGTTATTTATTTTACAAACACCTTTATATTTCATAATTAGCTTGTCTATATCCTTGGGTGCGGTTACTATTAAGCGTAGAGACGACAAACCACTTCGTTAATTTTATCCTAATTCTCAACTCACCAGTCTCGCAAGTAAATAGTTCATCATTTATATTGTGTTTCTTGAAACTTCATTTTACCGGAAAATTAAATAGTGTTCATCACTTTTGCATCCGAAAAATCTCCATAAAATTGATACACCCTTTCATATGTTAGCAGATTAGTCTCTAGAACAGATTTTATGATTATGTAAATGGTTACGAGTATATGCATGTAATAATAAATAGATATTTACGATTTAATTAGACGAAAATATAAAGACATCGTCCAATTAAGGTACCTAACGCATTTTCAGCTTGGCAGTAGGTACATAATACCCTAAGAGAAGTCTTGTAGAATATATACCTATATACACATTAATGGGTAAATAAACCAATTATGTTACCTTTCTTACTTATAAAGCTTATTTATTAACAATACATTTTACCTTTTATCACATAAAATTAATTACACTGCGATAGCAGTGTCCTTGTGCTCCATTGTTATACGGAATAAGATTTACAATATACAAAGTTATTACATCATTTCTGAGCAACGTAATTTATCTTTTACTGTGCATTAATTTTAGCTGTATTTTTTGATAAAAGACCGTCATAGTTTAGACATTAAAGTGCATCCTTTGTTCATTTTGGCCATTCCTATCTTTTATGAAGGAGCCGTTAGAGTCGGTCAATCTTATCCAAAAATAATCAGTGATTAAAAAATCAGATCCTATTTTTTTTCGATCGCTGATCGAGAATCAAAATGACTAGTTTTTTTAATAATTGTAAGTTTTTGGGTAAAAAATATTAATAAAGCTGTTTAAGGATTAAGCGAATACAAACAGGCGGACTATACATACTCGTATAGTGTAAAGAAGCATATAAGCTCAATATTGAATTGGGTATTCGAAATCACAAAAGCGCTTGCAATTTATTAATGAGCGAGCATACGAGTATAGTATTGAAATACTGATTTATAATGTTGCTATAATTAAGCCTATAAAGCAGGCACTGGCTTGTATACTGTGTAAGACTATTGAGACACATCGATTGTGATAAAGTATAAGTATTTTTATATTGGATCTTATATAAATACTTTTTAAAACCTTATTAATAAAATTAAGTGAAAGAGGTCATGGGTGTATTTTTTGTAGGGAGTAATTATTAAATCATGTATTAATTCATACTACTTTAATTTTTTATTAATTTACTTAACATATTGTAGAAAATTTTATTTTATGATGAGTTTTATAAGTGAAAACTTTTTAACTCGGAAATGGTGTGTGCAAATCTTTCAAGCTATTATAGTGGCAACTTCAGGGATCCTCTTTTATAGCTATTGCGTTTTAATGAATTATAATAATTAAACATGTTCTATCAATACTGTTCCTTATTTAATTTCTGTACCTACCATATATAGTATATTTTACCGAAAAAAAATAATAGAGTATCAAGAATTAATTATTGTTTTTATCCCTTTCGCCTGATTTAGTATTAACATAACAAAAGCATTTGAGAATATGCATTTAAAATGCAAAAGTTGTCAAGTGCAGACCGCGCTGGCTCTCGACCAGATATTAAGGCTGGAGTAGAGACGGCGGTCATATTAAAAACTAGTTTATACGGAACAGGAGCATTTAAAAGTCTCGGTTGTAATAAATATTTAAAAAAGCCATGTTTTATCATCCTCCGCTTATTAAAAAATGGTAATGGTTGATGTTTTTTGTAGATGCAATTTGTTGAATGGTTTTAAATGAAACATTTTTACGTTTAAAAGTTACTACAGACTTAAAGATTTGAAAAATTTTGTGGTTGCTGAATCCTTATTATCTATTATATACTATTTTGTATTAGTGAGTTATTCGCGCTTTTGAACAGTTATCGAAAGTGTACCTTAGGAGATACACAGAATAAATATGCTATTGCAGGTTTTTCGTAGGTCTTTTTAAGAACTATAGTTTTGTAGGACATTTTTTTGATTTTTTTCTTAACGTTTAGCCAGCGTTAGCTATATAAATTTCTAAGGAATCGATAGAACTAATTGAAGGGTACAGGGGTAAAACTAGGAATGTCACATAAAATTCAAAAAGTTGAAAAGTATGGAAACATTAAGATTTTGCCACGTATTATGGAATGCAAAGTTAATAAAAAAATGATTTTGCGACATTCCTTGTTTTGCCCCTGTACCCTTCAATTATGGTGTTTTCCTGTAGAAACAAAAGATTTTTCGACAGTAACAGGTATCCTAAATGTAAACCAAGTAAGCTATCATTCAACAAAATTTAATTAAAATTGGTTCAGTACTTTTTGTTTGAATCTATAAGCTGTTCTCTTAAATCTAGGCTGAACTAGATCGGGAGAAGCATCTTGTGCCGGAATTACATTCGTGCAAAACCTCGAGAACATAAAATACTGTTAGTAATGTAATCTTTATACTTTTTGCTAAAAACGTTTCTTTGTTTTTAATTTATATTTTCTAACAATATTTTCAATTATTTAACTATACCTAATATATGCCAAAATTCAAAAGTGACATGAATAATTATTCCACGCATATGTTCGTGACCGTCATTAAATTAACGTAGGGCTGTCCCGGGAGATACGACTATGATAATAGCTGTGCCTCACACAGAGAAACCTCGCCTAAGCAAAGATGTCAGTGTTGAATTTCGTTAATTGGTAAGTTTTATGGATCTGAGGTCATTTTCGCTAGTCTCATCTGATAAAGGAGATAACGGCAAGTGCGAGTTGTGCCTTAGTACGCATTGTATTAACCAGCAGTTTATTTTTGTTACGTATTAAAACCAACCACCAAAATATGACAGAAAAATATAGTTTGGCGCCCATAGTTTCGTAGTCTATATTACTTTAACTGCCTCGTTGGTTCAGTGGCCAGCATGTATGCCCGGCGGTCCTAGATTCGATTTCCAGGTTGGGCTACATTTAGTTATTGATTCTATTGTTTAGTAAGTCTCAGCAACAGCCTGGGGTAGGAAAGTTCTATATATATTTGACGACGCGTTTGGCTCAGTTGGTAGTGACCCTACTTTCTGCGCCAGCGGTCGCGGGTTCGAGTCCCGCTGGGGGCATTCATTTGTTGGACACAAATGTTTGTACTCCAGTCATGGGTGTTTATATTTATATTATGTATGTATTTAAAATTTATATGTGTAGTATATCAACTATCTGGTATCCGTAACACAAGCATCGTAGCTTACCACGGAACTAGATGGCGCTGTTGTAATAATGTCCCAACATATATATACATATATAACATATATAGTTCTAAAGGAATAAGGGCTATTGATTACTTTTATTTCTTTGCGAATACTCAAAAGTGGTTCAAAAAGATGTTTCTCTCAAAAGTTAAGTAACCCGCCTGAAGCATATAAAGGCACTTCAGTAATAGAAAATATAAATAGTTCGCTAAATAAAACTATATAAAAATTCTACGTAGTACGCACTACATTTAGACATTATTAGATCTTAAAATATCCACATGTCCTTATGTTACAAAGCGCCAGCGACACACTTCAGTCACGTTTCCCTCGAAAACCAAAAGGCTCTCATGCGTGTATTTTAACAATAACGGTTAGAAATTGCGAACAGCGAGACAAAAAAAAATTAACGTCAGACACATAAAGAAAAATTTTTGCAAAAACTTCCTTTTGAAGTCTTGGAGGAATAAAAAAATGTGGCAAACGTTGCTTAGCGACTAAAACGTACAATGTCTTTGTAGCATCCTTTCTGGTCTGATTGCTTGTAATTAATTAATGTTTTGCTGGAGCTTTGAAGGCCCTTTAATCAGGTTTAATATATATGGTAGCTTTAATATGTTCGTGAAGAAATTTACTATATTATTGTAATTACCGTGACAATATTATATTCTAAATACATAAATTAGTAAGCTATTACAAGGCTGACTTATTTTATAACGAAGTGTCTAGTCGTCCGCTAATCGGATGAATAAAAAAATTTTATTCGTCCGACAGCCGACTGTTGGTGTTTGATTTTTTGCGACTGAGACTTTTGTTGTTTCTTATATTTTGTTGAAATAGTTTTATTAACGTGTGATAAAGGATAAAAATAATTTTTTTTTTTAAATAATTTTGAGGTTATGTTAAAAGTCGGTGGAATTTAAATAATAAATTTTCAGCTCGGTAGGTTAAGGTTATTTTTTTTATATCCTGCACCTAAAACTCACTTATTTTTTATTAGAAAACAAAAAAGTGATAGATATTCGTATAAACCGATAGTTGTCGGACGAATAATATTTTCTTTATTCATCCGATTAGCGGACGACGCGCAACAGCCATTTTATAAATAATAATTATATGGTAATGACGAGATTGGAAATCATAAGGAAAAAATTTTTGAAATGGTGAAAATATATTTGAAATCGTATATCAGGTTTTTGTTTGATGCAATACATATTATTGCGACACTCATCAAAATTTTGACATTTCCCTAAAAATCCAAGTCTGAATCTATTCTTTTTAGAATGTATAGTTTTTAGAATAGTCTATCTGTCTGTCAGTGACCGCATCACGAGAAAACCAGTACACAGACTTACAACATACTTATTATATAATACTTTTACTGCAGGATAATATCTATTTTTTGAGAAATCTATAATAACAGTGAAAACGTATACTCCAGTAATACAATAAAATCTAAATCTAAGAATTTGGTCTTTAGAACTCGGGCAAAGCCGCGGGAAATGCTATTACTATATATTATATTCATTTATGATCACGCAGCCATCGATAAGACTTGTTACCAAAATACTTTCGACGTTACTTAATAAAGTTTTTCTATTTACTCTCTCTGATTGGCAGTCATTAATTACTAGTAAGGGTCTTTCTCAATATACAGAGCGCGGTGTCCGGCCCCTTTTAACGATGCCGTCTTTGGCAGCCCGCTAAACTAATTCAATAATGGAAGGGACATTCAATCACGGACCTTAATTTCTGTTGGTAAATGGTACTTACTAATATATATACCAATGTATATATATTTGCTGCCTCGGTGGTAGTGGCTAGCATGTACGGTCGCACATTCGGAGGTCTTGTCCTGAACTACGTAAAAAAGGGGTTACAAGAAAGTAATTCAAATAGGATTGCATTTGCATAGGTACAAAAATGGTCAAGGGAAAGCCGTGGTCGCACTTACTGTGGGTGCCAGGAACAACTCCGTTAAACAGACATGGTTTGTATAGTATACAGTAAAGAGCACCACAAGACCTTATGATATAAAAATGATACCAGACAAAAACTAAACAAATAAGTTTATGAATAAATGGGCATGTTTCTGGAAATTGTTTCATGCACGACCTAAACCAAATACACAATTTCTAGATATGTCATCAGATAGATCGCAGGATAAAAAAAAACAGACATTTAATTTGGAGAGTACATTTCTTTTTATTTTAAAGTAGCGACTCCCAGCCAAACAAAAAATGAAGGACTTTCATACAAACTTGCGAGAGCACTTAAACCTTTTTAATCCGTCCACGCAAAATCCGTTCTAAGCTACTAACTATACTTCGTACTTCGTTCAACTAACTATAACCTACCTCCTCGCTTTTATATATTTATATTCTTCGACCGATTCTGGCCATGGCGGCCAATCTCATTGAGACTGGCCAACTACACAGGAAATATTACAGTGCATATGTGTTCATGCGGACACAAGTGCACTCTCTATTCATATCACTCTAATACTCCGATAGGACCGACGACTTTACGTGCTCTCCGAGGCACGGGGATGCTTACTAAACAGAAAGACTCAATAATAATTAAACCCGTCGGGGCCGACCCGAAACTCGAAACCAGGACCTCTTGATGTATGACTGTACATGCTAGCCACAACACCACCGAGGCAGTTCATTTATTAATTGAATTACGTATAGGTATGTACATTGTACAGTTATTAACGCCCTTGTTTATTTTAAAAAAAATATTCATGTTGCCATTAATAAAATCTCCTATTTTTAAACAAAATTGCCTTGACTTACTTGTTGTCAAATATTTATATTCTAACTTTGAACATTTTCCTTTGAAGTCAAAAATATTGGTAATCTGGTATGAATATTGAATGTCCTTTGGGTAAATTAATTTTTGTAACCTTGTACGCTACGAATATACGTACATGTTTTTATTTATGTACAAGTTCCTAGACATGCTTGGATTTACATTTAGATAAATATTATTTGTGGAACGGGTATATTTGATTACTCGTTTGGCTCAGTTTGTGACAGTCAGTGACGCTACTTATTTTCTCAGTAGTCGCTGGTTTGAGTCTAACTGAGGTGTATTTTGTGCGATGAGCACGAGTGTTAGTAATCCTGTCATAGGTATTTATATTATTAATATGTATGTAACTCGTAACTTACCATGGAAGTAAACTGTACTGTGTGATAACATCCCAACATATTTATTATGTTAACCCTTAATCAAATATTGGGAAATTATTTTCCACTTGACACTACCGTAAAATTTCTGTTTTATTTCTTTATTGGTAACTCTAATCAGTACCAACCTCAAGAACAAAATAATCCTACAGATTTTTTAAATTTTATTTATTTACAATATTTTGTCTGAAGCCGCGAACTGTCATCGTATGTCAATGTCAAAAACACAGTTTGAAATATTTTGCGAAAAAACCGGTTCAGGCGGAAGATTTGAAAGTTTTTGAAGAAAAAAAATCTGGTAAGTGCATAAGCACAATATTCGTGTAAACTAGAATTGTTTTCTGAATGCTTCTTACGGTTTTTGGCCTCGCAGCATTGATATTTGCTGTATTTACTTAGGTTTAATTAAGTGGGAAATAATTCCCACTTAATTATATTTTGCTTTGAAATACCGGATAGTGGGAAATAATTTCCCACTTAATTATATTTTGTTTTGAAATACCGGATACTGGGAAATAATTTCCCACCGCAAAACCCCCATTTCCACCCTCTTTATAAAAAAAGGACTTGTTTTTGGAAATCTACAGAACCCACTTACCTAAAAGCCGTGACTAGTTTTCAAATTACTCAAAAAAAAAAGTTTGTTTGATTAAGGGTTAAACAATTTATAATCAAATTTGGTACGAATAGTAAATACAGTTTGTTTAATATCCTAATAGTTTTCTCCTTACTGTTTGTAATAAATAGAAATTTATCAAAACTGAAAACTGTGCAAATTAGTTTTTCTTTATGCCCTGCCCTTTTGAATATATTTTGCTTCATAAGATGAATAATAAAATCAGGTTATAAAAGCGAGTTATGCCTTTCGTCAGTTTATAGACGAGTTCAATCTCCGTTGCTATATTAGAAGTTTAGTGAGGACTCGAGTGCGTATTACTTTTTATAGGCTACTCATATGCCGTTGGGTACAGGTACTTTTTGAATGTAAGCGTACGATATAATTAGCTTAATCAAAAGTGAAAGCAAATTAATTATATTTTTTTTTAATATTCCTCATGTATTTTCTAAGTTAAAAAAATATAAAAATATATGTATGTATTATGTACATAATGATAGTTATAATATTATAATGATACGTACATATACCACCTTATTAAAAGAGGGTCTATTACTTAACAAATTTTTACTCACGTACTACATATTTGGTATAAGAACGGTGACATTTTCGTGTTTCAAAGATATTAGGTACTATTGTTATTTGTTGCTGTTTAGATAAGGCAACCATTTTATAACGCTGTTGTCTAAATTAACCTTTATAAATATTAAATTCATATGTAATTGAGGGGGGAAATATGTTAAGTTTGTTGGTTATCATTGGATAAGACTTTGAAATTCAATAATCTTTTTAATTTTGATTTTAGATTAATCAAGTTATATGCGTCTGAAGAAAGTTACACAGTGTCTCCTTCATCGATAAAGCTTCTTCTCCTTACAAAGCTTCCAAAATAGTTTTTTTACATTAAAGATCCAACACAACTTAAATACAGTCTTATTGAATTAACTTGATGTCTACTTTTGGAAAAATACTTGGAGTGTTCATTTTTATGAGAAACTCCATGAGCCAAATAACTTTTCGTTTTTTGTCTCTTTTCCTGTTTCTCTTAGTTGCTTTAAAACAAACAATTTTATTCCAAATGAAATAATTACAAATAGGAAAATTTGTGTATATGTGTGTCTTTTTATATTTTTGACGCCAAAAGTATACAAATTAAATAAGCGCTAGTAATCGACTACATTTACAAAAGGTGGAGCTTAAATCTAAGGCCACAATCAAACGAAGCGGGGCTATGTCGCTAGTATGAAATAACCTAGTGATGAAAGTGAAAAGCTTTCTGGATCAGATTCGTATTTGCCACATATTTCATATAGCACGTGTTGGCAATTATTTATGAGCGATATAATTCCGTGTGGCTGGTCTGAATGTAAGAGCCAGCTATATTTAAAGCACACGTGCGTAAGAGGCATATGCTAGTCTATAACCGGGATCGTAAACATTAAACATACATTAAACTTTTAAGTCCTTCTATTTATTGATCTTATTCATTTTTTATCTTTAAGGAAGGTAAAACGGAAGTTATAGGTAGTTGATTCATAAACTCAAACTTATTAAAATGAGAGATATGAGTTCGCAAAACGAACGATTGATGATTGATTGATTGATTGAAACCTTACTTCATTAAACTAAGGTAAGTTTTTAATACTTCGTTTATTTTCTTCGACGGGAATATATAGTATTCATATAATAAAAAACAAAGTCGAATCTGTACATTAATTCTTCAGAAACAGTAATTATTATTATTTTAGATACAGAGGCTTAATCTATACTTTTTAGAATTTTTCTCTGTCTGTCTATATAAGGAACATATCACGAGAAAATTACTGGATAGATTTTGATCAAATTTGGTATGATAGCTGGTTATCCGGACGAACCACAGTATAAACATAAATCGGTAAGTCGGTTATTGTCATAAGAGCGAGTGGATCAAATATGAAACTACGTATTTATTACCGTAATTCTAACTGGCTTACCGTATAATAAATGAAGGGATATTAGTGATTAACCCCTAGTGCGACAGGTGCGCTGTAACCGTTTTGTGGGGTGATAGCCAATTAGGGCAAATTGATTTAATTCAATAATAATTGGCGTGATACAAGATAATCATTTCTTCTCAGGCATAAGTAATATCCATACATGTGGTGTGTATAATTATAATGAAGATAGTGTCATCTATTACCTATACATTTCCTTTCACAATTTTTTGTGTATAATTAATAAATATATATGACAATTTTTATAATTATAGACCTTGTAGGAGTATCGAAAAAGTCAATATAAAACGATCTCACTCAAAGTCAATAGTGTCAGAGCTATTCAGATTTCTTCAAGCGCCTTACATAGCCAATCGATCTCATTTCTTTGTCAGTTTGCCAAATGAGTTACATTATACGGTATTTTGTACGTAACATTCCATGTATTTTTTAAACATTCAATTTTATGAAACATTTTCCTCGTATATCTTGGGGCTGTGGGTTATTATTTTGTCAATGAAATACATATCATATTTAAGAGATTTTGTTTATTATTCTAGTGGAAATTCATAGAATATTTAAAACGCTGTACTTTGTATCTCCAAAATGAATCAAATCAAAATATGCGTCATTCAAATAAACTTTTACAAACTCATTTGTAATACCTATTCCTATACGACTCGTATGGCTCAGTTGGTAGTGACCCTACTCTCTGCGCCAGCGGTCGCGGGTTCGAGTCCCGTTGGGGGCATTCATTTGCTAATCACGAATGTTTGTACTCCAGTCATGGGTGTTTATATTTATATTTATAATATGTATGTATTTAAAATTTATATGTGTAGTATATCAACTATCTGGTATCTGCAACACAAGCACGTTACGTAGCTTACTGCGGAACTAGATGGCGCTGTTGTAATAATGTAAAAAAAAAAATTACTTAAACTGTGCTTATTTAATCCGCACATATTGTTATTTTCTCGTTAATAGTGATTTGTGAAACGTATATTGTCGAATAAAAGCGAGAATATAGAAAGTAAATGAATGAGCAAATTGTAACTATTTCGTTTCACTATCTGCTCAAAGTCAAAATAAACGTTTCGTCAATCGCTCTTACCACAAGGCCCACTTGGGACCTTTGTAACAGGGTCCTGCTTGAAAAGCTTTTTTTGCTATTTAATTTACTTTTTCGAGCAGATGTTCTTTTTATTTGTATACAAGTTATCTAATTATTATTTATTTCTATAACTAGCGACTTACTTCACTTCGTACTTCGGTACTTTTATCAGCGGAATCCTATTTGTTTTTATTATATAAAAGCAGCCTAAGTAAATTCTTACAACAGCTATCTACCAGTCTAAAAAGTCTTATTAAAATCAGACCAGTACTGTCTCGAAGATTTATCGGAACAAACAGACAGATTGACTTTTTAAATTGTGTTTCTCTAATAAGTATCTTATATAGTATGAATAGTATAGAAAAATACTAAAAAGCAATTATTTTGGAATTGGGAAAATGCACTTCCATTTCATTTATTTCTAATGGTAATAACTGTTATATCCCGTTTTTTTATTCAGTTGGTACTACTTCATTCGGCTGTTAAAAGTTGTATAGATACTTGATAAACGTTCTTTATAAGCATTTACGATCAGCAACATATGGTGGTAATCGCATAATCGATGCAAACTCAATTAATCAACGCTTGTGTAAACTCTGTGACCCTGTTACAGCGTCGTGTTTTTCGTAATTATTTTGCGTTTCATTTTTTGGCATTTTAAGTGTTTTTTTAATCAAAATAGTAACAAATATTTCAGATTCATATTTTATCAATTTTTTTCTTAATATTGAAATTGTAACTGTTGTAGCGTAGTCAGAGACTGGACTGAAAATGCTTAGTATTACAAATATATACATAGCAAATTAGATACATTTCTAATATCTGTGATTTTTGTTATGTTATTGAATTCATATTTTGATTGAAACAATGATCTTTAGAATTAACAATACTTATTAAACATGTACATAATATAGGATTTTTTAGACCCATTCGCCTGTATCAAAGAGTTCAGGATATATTAATCAACCAGAACAAACAACACACTGGTGAGTTTTTGTTACGGTGACTGACGTTATCTCTACGTCCATGACCTATATCGTATGGCACGAAGTGACGAGATGTGTCTGTTTACACACAAATGCCCGGAGGCTTCATGTGAAAGATACAGAGCTCTGATAAAATGTCAGTAGTATGTCAGGCTTTACTTTATTTGGAAAATTTACAAATGGCTTACTTAAATTTTAATAATTTTTCATGTTTTGTAATTTCTTATTTAAGCATTTAAATAAAATATATAGATTGAAGCTAAGAATACCTCTAGAAGCTAGTTCTAACACAAACAGTTTTACGAAATAATTGTTACAATCATTTAAGCTTATACCATACAACAATATACTTAGTAAATAGTAGATTAATCTTTCAAATTTCATAACCTAGATAAGGCTTAGTAAAGATTCAATTAGTCTTATCCCTAAAAGCATTTAGTTTTAGGAATCTATCTAAGATTGAATCGCACAAGTTTCTATAATTGTATTTACGATATCATTTCATCGTTTCTCTGTAATTCCAGTTATTACTTTGTATTTAGTGTTACTCATGCGGAATTTCCTCTCGTTCGCTTAAAACTGAGATCTAGTTTCCGGAATGATGATATTGACTCACACCTATAATAGAAACATGACTCATAGTAGGCCAAGTAATTGTATACTTTTAATTGAAGGCTTGTAATGTTATCATACTGACTTCCAATTTATTTTTCAATTTTTACCGAAGAATCTTAGTTGCATTAAAAGGGGATCGATGTCAAAATTAATGTCATATGAGGTACTAGCAAACTCGGCCCGCTTCTGTGGCGTAATTTAAAATAAATAAAACGGTTTTTATGATTTTCTAATAATATAAAATTAGCCTAAGTTACTCCTTATAACACTAGTTATTTGCGAGTGAAAGTCACATCAAAATCGATGCAGTCATTTCAGAGATGAGCTGGAACGAACAGACAGACAGAAAAAATATTTAAAAACTGATTTTTTGGTTTAAGTACCGTAAGTTTATACTTTCATATGCATTTAGTGAAAAATTGTTAATTTGAAAATAAAAACAGACTTCAATTTTATTTTTAAAACGAACTGTACAAAGCATATTGATGCACTTCAATTTGCATCTTGTAAGGGCTTAAAGGCCTGTCGGTACAAACCAGTGGATTAAGTGTGGCCACCGGACTTGAGCTGGATAGAAAAACATATGCCTAGCGGATAAAATAGTGAGCAATATAATTCTCACAGTGTTTGTTATCGAACTCTTCCGAAACGGCTTGACCGATTTCTTTGAATCTTTTTGTGTATACTTAGAAGGTCTGAGAATAGTTAGAAGGCTTTTTTTATTCCCCCAGGTGATAAGGGTGGCTCACTCTATATATTTTATTTTTTTAAGACAATCTTTTATTTTTACTTTTTTATGATTTGGCATCAAAAAATACTTAAACCCTAACACCAATCCCTATTTATTAATAGTGATTGAAACGCGAACGGAGGCCGCGGGACTTGCTAGTAAAATATATTATTTAAGGATATAGAGTCACGTATGTATGTTAACATGGCATATAATTCATTAATATAAGTATTTGTTTATTGCTACAGAATTGAGAAACAAGCTTTATCATTAACAAAAATATTATAAAGGCTTTATATTAATTATGTGAAAAATTTTGAGACTCACCCTCTTCCCGTTCGGGTTCATCACTAGATACGAACGGTTAGTATCGAGTTCTCAGAGATTAAATATTTTTCCGGCCATAAAAAGTACCTTATATGTTGAAACGGATAACCAGCTAATATTAAAATCCAGTGGTTTTCTCGAGAAAAAATACTATGTACTGATTCAACTTAGTATTTATATTAATTAAATAAACTAAATACAACAAGAAACAAATAATACCTGCAAATAAATATTATTATTGTAACAACAAAGGAGTATATTTAAACTAGAGTAGATATGCCCCGCTGGATATTACGACCAGTGTAGTGTGTCTAAGTCAACAAAATCAATTTTAGGACGTTAAAATTTTCACCTCGAATAGTGCTTTTAACAATGTAAAAAGTTAACACGAATCTTTAATTAAATCGATGAAGACTTGGCTAGCTTAGTTCGTTTAGGAAGAAGAATAATCTAGACGAGTCTTTTTGTAGTCGCTATGCGGTAGATTGCTACCGCCATAGTAGCTTACTGACTTTTAACAAAGCCTATGAAACATATAGTCGACCAACGGACGTGACAGCCCAAGCTGCCATACACTAATCTCCCAAGCGAGTGTATGGCAGTTTGGGCTGGCTGTCACGTCCATTGGCCGACTATATTGTTTCATAGGCTTTGCTTTTAACATATTTAATATACATGCCTATTCAAAAGTATGATAAAAATTAAAATACTGTATATTACAGTATACAACAATTTATAATTTACAAAACAAGCGACAATATTTATTATTAATCAAAATTCAAAGTGGTTATTCATTTATTTTCAAATTTAATATCAATATAAATAAATTAGAGGTTTGGTTGATTTTATAAACTCTCCAGCAGAAAGGGTTTCCAAAGACTATATTTTTTAAATTAAGAATTAATTTATAGAAAAACAACATTTATTCATTATAAAGTTGATTATAGTTGGTAGTTACAGAAAATAATGAGTTTTACTTTACTAAGTAATATTTTCCTAAGAAATTCATCAAATTTTCATTTTTTTAAATTAGAAAACAAGAAAATGATAGCTGTTCGTACAAACCAATAATTGTTGAATTAATATATAATAATAAATTACTTATCAATCATCCGGTCGAATAGCAACCATAAATAAACCCGTATAAAAATTTACGGGAAGTGTAATCGTTAGTGAATAAAATTTTCTATTTGTTAACGCATCATCTGATAGGCACTTGATGGATATTGGGTTTGCAATTATAAATCAGTAGAGGCTTGTTAACTAGTAGATTAGGCAAAGTTAAAGAATCGATGTGGATGGATGTAGAAGAGATAGACCGAATAAGTGATAGATGAACTTTGTGAAAGAAGATATATGTGATAGGGTAAACTAGAAGAAAACAAACATCTTGTGATAACGTAGGATAAGAACAAGGAAAAGATAATTGACGACTCGTTTGGCTTAGTTTGTAGTGACTCTACTTGCTGTGCGCTGTAGCGGTAGCGAGTTCGAGTCCGCTAGAGGCATTTGTTAAGTACGAAAGCTTGTACTCCAGCCAAGGGTGTTTATTTTTATAATATGAATAATAAATATTTATAAACAAACATTGCTTTATTTAATTTAAAGAAAATTATATCACATGATTTTATTATAGAGGTTATCATGGAATCGGACCCAAAATTCCTTGTTTTGTTTAATTTTCAGTTTTTCGTTGGGTAAAATAGATCTTAATAATTAAATAAAGTATAAAATATATTTTTGTCTTTTTTTTTGTATAAAGGAGATTTATATGTATTTATATATTTATATATTTATTGTAGATTTATATATTTACTTTATAATAATCATGTACATAATATAAGATATACTTTAAATTTAAAATAAAGCATACATTATATTAAAGTTTTTAACAGTTATATTCGATACATTCATAATTGGTATAAAAACTAAATAATAAAATTTTAGAAAGTTTTAATAAAAATAATTCTGCATCAATTCTGCAAAAAATATAATTCAATAAATAAATGAAAAAATATTTTAACACTAGTTTATATACGAAAATCTATTGCTTACCGGCGTTCGTAATTAATAGATCTAACAAACAAAATCACTTCACATTTAATATTGGAACTGTATCACAGTCACTAAAATACATTTAACATAACCGTATAGTTTTCTACATCATTCGAATGTAAACATCGTATTTTTACAGCATCTTTGGTACATACGTTATAACGCTTCGACCGTTGTCACCGCACTGAGGCCGAAACGCTTTATCTACCTACTCCGTTACAGCTTTCGAAAGTTTTAGAAGAGAAATTTCCTTTCTGAAGCATAATTCGTTATACATTGCATTCTAGCGCCTATATTGTATAATATTTTATAAGGAATTCTTCAATGGAACTCCAAAAAGGAAATTTTTTTCGATACATGTAAAGTGTTTTAACAGTTATCTCAACTGAAAACACGTTGCACGACGAGTCGCATCTTTCCGGTCATTTGTTACTGAATTTCTGAAGAAGATTACTTGAAGAAACAGTTTTTACATTAATCATTTTATTAATTGACTTTGAATCACACTTGTATTTTAATGAATAAATTCTCTAAATAGAATATGAAAAAAATGTCTGCACAAATTACTAAGAAATTTCTTAATATGAAACTAGATCTTGTCTAATATATAATAATCTCGTGTCACAGTGTTTGTTATCGAACTCCTCCGAAATGAGAATAGATCGTAGGCTATTTTTTATTCGCCTTAGAGAAAAGAGAAAAGGTGGCCCTCCCGGGATTTTTTATTCTCTATTTTTAGGCCAAACTTTTATTTTTTTATGATTTGGCATCAAAAAATACTTATAACCCTAAATTTTCGTCCTTCTACCACCGCGGGCGGAGCCGCGGGAATTCCTAGTTACTTTATATTATTGAAGTTAATATTAAACACACCGAACCAATGTTAATTTTTAACACATTTAACACAGCTAAATAAATGGCATAGAGCTAGAGCTTACTTGGCCGCAACTATCGTTTCCATTTTACTAAGCATATGTTACATGGAAAATGCAGAATAGATAGGTCAATTACTGCCAAATCTAGAAATTATACTGCGCGTTGGTTCAATTATAGGACATATTTGGCGCGTTAATATTTTAGTTAGAAGATCCTTTTTTCTTATTTTGTAGCTTACATTATTTCATACAGTACTCATTTACTACGACCATTTCATTCTAAGGGTATCAATCTAAATAAAACTCAGTAGGTCTGAATGCAAGATTTATAATTATTATAATAATTGTTGGTTTTGGCTTGGTTAAGAAAAAAGCAGCTTTTCTTAAATTAAGCTTAAAAATGAACGAGAAGTTAAATATTATAAAACACATCTGTATAGATAAATTTATTACTAAAGTTCGTAAAGCTTTGATTTTAATCTTACCCTACAGTTGTTGTAGTTGAGCGGCTCTTAAGCGTTAATTGTTCATTAAAAGTTCATTATAAACTTAGGATTCATATTGTGTGCAATTTCATTTAAGTAAAACCAGGAACTCGTTATCACGCGTTATTATTTAGGTAAATATTCTCTTTCGTAAAACCATTTTTAATAATATAAAATAATTGATAGGCAGTTAAATAATATTAATGAAATTATTATTATTGCTTTATTTAAAGTAATTTATTTGGATTGTGCCTTCACTTATGTATTTTTGATTTACTATATACTTAAAATTATTATTACATACGCCTACATGTTAAAGGAAGGTGAAATTAAGTAGCTAATATTCGTTCTTATATTTAATCTATATTAACATAGCTATCTTGCTAAGCTTTATCAAAAAATGTTCAGTACAGATGTAAAAATAACAACCAACTGACCGAATCACTTCCACATTTATTATATCAATATTTATAAGATGACGAAGTTACAACTAAGGTTAGTTCGTAATATTGTGTTAATAACTTATTCTAAATTCCTTAATTGAAACTCTAATTTGAGTTGCACTTTAAGTGAAATTAATTAAAGGCGGACCTCGGTGTGAATTTGCAATGAGAATTCAGTTACTCGTAAATCTTGTCAGAATCTATTCGTAGCTAAGCCACTTTAGAATAAATTTGAACCGCAATTTTCCGGGACTTGCATTTTAGTGCTATTGATATTTTATGGAGAGGAGGGAGAAAATGTTATTTTACCAATTTTTATAAAACATTAGCAGGTTGCCCTCGATTTGTTCGGGCGGTTTCGTGTCCCTTGGGATGATTGGTTTAGGAATGCTTAGAAAACCAATATACAAATAATAAGGTGTAAATTGTGAACGTATAAAGTACAAAAATACAAAGAAATATTCAATTTTCTTCTTACGAACTTGCACGGTCTGTTGCTTTAGATCAGTTTGAGTTTTATATTTATAAGTATATTCTCATGCAGAAAAGACAAACATATTTTTAAATATTATATAAGGTACCAGGTAAAAGTATAAATACTTCAATTAATAAAAATACTTTATGGGTTTAATGACGGCTTATTTCTTTTTCTTGCAAACTTGAGAATTATCAAAATGCAAAACAAAAAGCGACCGCTGAAACTTTGTTACAAGTGCGCAGATATAGAAGTCTCGGCGATTCAATAAAAAGGCAAGTGTCGTCAAAACTTTGTCAATGTTCCTTGTTGTGGGAAAAATTGGCAATCTGAGATCTGAGGAATGACTCCTTGGTTTTAGGGTCTCTCGGTAAAAGTATATTTTAACAATTCCTTGCGACTTAACGTTTAAAATATTATATAATGTACTTATATGTTACAGTTAAACCCCGTTCTCAGTTACAACGCGTTTTAACTAGTCAAAACTAGTTTACACGAAACGCCTTAGTGAAAACTAAATCAGTACATCTAGACATTTAAAAACAAGTGAAGTGTCTGTTTGTAATTTCAATTTAACAGCTTTTCAACTAAGTGCATATGAAAGTATATACGGTACTTATATCAAAAAATCATTTTTTTTGTTTTTTTTTGTCTGTCTGTCTGTTTGTGCCGGCAAATCTTTGTAGCAGCTGGACCGGTTTTGTTGGGACTTTTACTCGCAGATGGCTAATGTTATAAGGAGTAACTTAGGCTACTTTTATTTTATTAGAAAATTATAAGAACCGTTTCAATTGTTAGTACTCGTAACAAATAAATATGTTTTATTCTTGTTATATTGCATTAATTTTACTCTAGTTTGTACTTCTGTCGCTTATTTTGTAAGCGAGTAGCACAAAAGCATAACTCTTACGAGCTTTGTGGACCATAATTTAATAGCTGAGTGCCACTTTTACCCATTGTCAATTAGTTGGGATTGTAATTAAAATTATTGTAATCCTTTGATATTTACAAAATACCAATGTTTGTAATAATTAATTAGTTATATCTCAGTGGCCGCTCTTTAATTCACTTTCGTAATATATCTAGTAAATATTTAATGAATAAACAAAATGTGTCCGTAATTAGTTTTGTGGCAGACTAATTACCTTCTTGATTTATGATATACTTCGAATATGCCATTCTTAAGTCCATAAACTATATTAAAAATGTGGTTCTATTTATTTGATGTTGATCAAATCAAATGAAAATATACTTTATCCAAACGTGCTTCTAATTTAATTATATTTTATTGTTAATTAAGTTATTTAACAAATACTTTTGAAACGTTATACCTTTTACATTTGAAGTTTTAAATTTAATGTCAAAATTAAATCCTCGAGGAATCTTCCCGTGAAAATTCCGTACCTAACATATATATGTAAGTACTTTTCACCTTAATTATAAGTAGGTATTACAATTTCTTTTATTCAAACTTATTTTAAAAGTTTTGTTAAAATAATTTAAAGTACCTAACTACATTCTGGAAGTCCCTTTTCTATGAGAAATTAAATTAATACGCACCTAAAGCGCTGTAGGCGGCGTAATATTTACTGAACAAATTACTCGTTAACGCACTATAATAGAAAAATACTCGTATGTATAGAAATCTAAACTTGTACCTTAAATAGTATTCTGGTATATGCCCTAAAAGCTTCTTTCAACACAGCGAATGAAAGAGAAATTCGATATATTTGTAGGTGCTTTCATCCCTTCCGAATAAAAGTAAGAACATACAAATGTCATACCATCTAAAGAAATCCATTTGTATTTGTCGTAAGTGCTTGTGTTAAGGAAATTCAAAAAGGATTGTATCATAAACTGAATGCTTTTTGACTCTAAGCGCAGGAAGACGGTCAATAAAATTTCATGTTCTTTCCAAACGCCTTTTATTTCGTATAAAATAAACTTCGAGTGGGGACCTACAAGCAATGAAAGATGTAGGTATTTTATTTAAAAAAAAATTAATGATAATTTGAATTAATTAAAGTAATACATGTGTTTTATATATTATAGTATAATTCATGATAAATAAACATATTATTTTATACTAGTCACTCACCTTCGCTTCGATCTGGTTCATCTCTAGGTACTTACGTACGTTTAGGGATAAAAACTATTCTATATCCTTCGCGGGGTCTTAAATTATGTTCATTAAATTTTCATCCAAAACACTTCAGCGGTTTTAAGGGTGAAAAGGTAACAGTCAAACAGACAAATGGACAGAGTTACTTACGCATTTATAATAGTAGTATAAATAATTAATGTAACTTTCTAGTTCGTGTAAGCTTAGCTTACTTTCAAGTAGGATGTAGTACAAAATGCACGCAAATTGACTGATTTTTCTATTTATAAACATATAGATTTAATAATGTGAGTAGTATTGCTATTTTGCTTGGATGATTACTCTGCGAATTCTTGTGTTGTTAAGAAATTGAGTTTAGATCTTCCTAGTTCTTCTTTGCTAGTTTAATTTAATACAAAATACTTTGTTCACTTTATATTTTCAAGATTTCTACGGCTTCATTCACGAGTTTTACGTAATAATATGAATAGAAATAACAAAGATATATCAAATAACTTTTTTTATCTTTCATTGAATTAATTGTTTTTACATAACATAAGTGTAATATGAACTTCCATGAAGTAGTAGAAAAAGTCATAAAAGTAATATTAGCTTTATGAAGGAAAAGCAGAATTTTGTAAACAATCTATATACGTATATTTATGTTGTACGAGTAAACACAATGGTAATATGAGGCTTTCCAAAATCTTTATTAAAACAGCAGAAATATAACTGTTTGACAAAACAAGCCTAACTGTGTCGGTTTTAAAGTGACTAGCTTTTCGGCTACGGATTACCCATATTTTAATATAAATAATAATAATCCCGAGATTATGTTCAAATTGAGGAAAAAAGTTAATTATTTTTTTTAATCTAACCATTATTTTATTATAAGCATCTTGGAGTTACAACTTACAGTGTCGGAAGTATAACAAGTGCGCTTAAAGAATTCAGCTGGACATGAAAAAACACGAAAAGGCACATTTGCAGGCTTCATATTATCTCCTGGTACTTCTCTAATAGTAGAGTGGTTTTCACACAACTCTGTGGCTGTGGAACGAAAAGGAACACTTATACTATAAAAAATGTCAATTATTCTTTCATAAAGTAGTCCTGCGACATCTCATTTAAACATTCCACTGGGTTTAGATTTTATGGCAAATTTTTAATGCTACCTGTATACAATATGCAAGTGGCAATATATAAATTAACATTAAAAAGTTAAAATATTCTAGTGTTGCATTTTTCAATTTTTATGCAGAATCAAACATCCGACTCAAAGAAAATATCATGTTGATAATTAAAATTAAAGCATGCATGCAAACATACTTGTAGGTATATGAATTATTATTATGTTTCATAAATTACCACAGGGATTGTTAATTAAGATGAAACAAATAACTATTATATACTTGTTTGTTTGTGACTATATATTACACTTACTATTTAAATACAACCGCAATAATAACGTGGGTCTTACAATTTCTGACACTTCGCATACTTCTCGAAATCCCTGTGTTAGAAGTTTAGGCACGTGGTGGGATGTTGTGGAACTAAATACTTTAGCGTTATTATAACACATTAAATATTAACTGTCATTTATGTTTGTATAGATCCATAGATCTAATATAAAGCCAGAGATTTCGCAACCAACGAATTTAGAAAATGTTACAATTGTAATGAGAAGAAGAATGAGAAGAACCTGTTAGAAAAGTACATACATAGGTACGAGCAGGCCTTTTTATGTCACTTTTTTTGGGGGCACGCTAATTTTCGAAAGTAGTTTTTCTATAATTTTTGTACACCCTCCCCCACCCCTTGCTACTGTGTTAAGTTTTACTCATTTTTTTCAAATTCTTTCAATTTTTCAGTTTTTATGGCTATTTTCGATATTTTCGCCATTCTCTTTGGGGGCACTGCGTGCCCACGCGTTCACCCACACAAAGTATACCCACAAAAGCTCTAGGTACGAGTAAGTATATGAAACGAATATTCGAATTCCTGAAGCGTTGATTACGTCTTAATCAAAATGTAGATCAAAATGATGTCAAACATTTGTAGTTGTCAGCAAATTACCATATTTCGAACATTGTTTATTTGTGTGAAGCTACGACCTCTTCAACCAATCTCCATTCATGAGGTGTGTAAAATATATTTACAAAGGACATGTTTGTGATAGATATTTATGCCTTCTTAAATGTATTTTTTGTGTTATTTTTGTTGTAAGTATTATTTGACGATACGTTTGGCTCAGTTAGTAGTGACCCTACTTTCTGCGCCAGCGGTCGCGGGGTCGAGTCCCACTGGAGGCATTCATTTGTTGAGCACGAACGTTTGTACTCCAGTCATGGGTGTAAATATTTATAATAAGTATGTATTTAAAATTTATATGTGTAGTATATCAACTATCTGGTATCCGTAACACAAGCACGTACGTAGTTTACCACGGAGCTAGATGGCGCTGTTGTAATAATGTCCCAACATATTTATTTATTTATTCTATCATGTTTCCGCCGAAAATTAAAGTATGAGCATTTCTAGTACCTAGCAATGATGAAAATCAAAGGGCTCAAAGAAGGAGGAATCAAGGATTATAATGAAGCAGAGTTTAAAATTCGGCGTATAATCACGAAAGCTGTAAGAACGTTACTGTTTAATATTATAGAGATGTAGCTATCTATTATAAGGATTTATGCCTAAAATTGTTTTCAAAATGTGTAATGTAAATAAATATGTTTAATACATATTAACATTTTCTATTGCCGTGTTTTGTATTATTTGAAATAAAACATTTTCCTTATTTACTTACTAGACTCACCCTCGCTTCGCTAGAGTTCGTCCCTAGGCGCTCCCTGCCAAATATAAAGTTTGTGGCACAAAAATCCGTACCGTAATTAAATTAAATAAAATTCCTAAAATAAAAGTAGCCTAAGTTACCTACTCCATATAACATTAGCTTTTTTCGAGTGAAAGTCCCTTCTAAATCGGTCCAGCTGTTTGAGAGATTAGCCGGGACAAACAGACAGACAGACAGACAAAATTTTTAAAAATTGATTTATTGATTTTAGTACCGTATATACTTTCATAAAAACAGACATTTCAGTTTTATTTATATCTATGTATAGATGACACACAGATTAGATACAGATTTTTTAATTCTTTAAAATAACAACAAATATTTATTCACTGATTTTGATTTCCTATTATGTGTAAGATATGTGTGAAATAAATAAAGACAAAACAATGAAACAATTCAATTCAATAATATCGAATAACGCTCATATATGAATGTGGATTCAAACGGAACGTTCCGTAACAAGGTATAGAATGAATATTCGTTATTATTTTCTTTATCCATCCTATAGCAAAAATATTATTAAAAAAGAAAAATGTCATCCTAATAATAAATAGTAGTAAAATAAAACTATATTACACGAATGTTTTGTAGTCCATATGACAGAACTTAGTCATTGTTGTAGAGAAATAAATGAATACACTTAATGAGAATGTTGCAAACAAATTAATTGCTTATACGAACGAGTATTTCATACAGTAGTCGCGAGCTCAGTCGTATAATAATAAGAAACAAAAGGAAAGTTTAATAATGTACACAGTAAGGGACATCTTTTCTAAGCGCATTGTTGCTAACTTGGAAAAATGTGTTACGGATTTATTCAAGTGAAATAGAAAATGTGTTAGTTTTACAAAGAAATACTAATTTTTATTTGACAAGCTTATTTCAAACGTAGAAGTTTGTTTTAATATTTTCAAACTTGGACTTGGATGAAGCGCTATTTTATTTATATTCAACAGTTTTGCACCTAAGTGTATAAATTTTTAGAGTTTCTATTGTTTAATGATTGTAGAATGACATCTTGATCTGATCCCTTAGAACTTAGAACCAGCCTAGTTTCAGAAAAAATAATGTGAAATAATGTGTTTAATTAGAAGGAGTAAATTATAGCTTATTCAAACAGTACAATCAACTTTAAAATAGTTTTCTTTAAAACTACTAAGAACTTTAACCCCGTTTATAAATTTTGTACGTTAACTAAGCTGCTCGAGTAAAACTTTTTAATCCTAGTTACTGACGAACATGAGATCAGGTTACGAGAGAATTTATAGACTATAATAATTATAAGCAGCCTGCACCCCAATGCAGCGCGGCGCTGCGTTGTTAATTTTTAACTAACTTTTTATTTCTACCTAATGGCGGTTAGCTTTAATTAGAAACCTCAGAAATAGTAATTACACTAGCAACATTTAGATTAAAGTCCATAAATGGTCAGAAAGCCAAGTATTAATGCGCTCGCTTGGATAACCGAGTGATGTGGGTTCGAATAAGGGTCTCGCACCTGTGATATTTTCATGTGCGAATCTTTTCTAACATGATTACCACTTGTCTTACGGTGAAGGAAAACATCGTGAGGAAACCTGTATGTCTGAGAGAACCTAGCAAGTTTTCGAAAGACATGTGAAGTCTGCCAACCCGCACCAGGCCAGCATGGTGGACTATGGCCTGCTCCCCCTTGTATTGAAGGAAGGCTCGTGCCCAGAAGTAGGAGGTTAAAAAGGGCTTAATACATACTATAAATAAAAATAAAATTTTACCGAAGGAATTGAAATAAAAACGACAAGTGCATAGTGTAGTAAGTGTAGTAAGTGTAGTGCTAGTGATGTACTGGGAAGGATAGGTTAATAAAAAGTCTAAACTGTTATTCAAATCTCTACGCAAAGCGTAAAACATAGACTTAGTGTTAAGTTTTTTGAAGGAATCATTGATATAAATTGGTAGATATTTTATTTTTTTCTTCAATAAAAAAATAATCGGAATTTTTCCATTTCCTTTTCGGTTATTTTAAGACAGGCGAAACGATGAATTCAATTGAAAATCCATTTGAATAGATCAAAGCCTTACCATAGTCAAATGGGATCCGTGGCTCAACAGTTGTCGGTGACCTTTCATACTGACCCTTGTGCTTTTGTCAAACCCATAATTATTGACTATAAGATTTACATTTCACTGAAGAAGATTCTTTTTTTTATTGAGCCTCTTTATATAATAAAAAGCTCAAGATGAGTATAGAAAACGTGATATAACGAAAGGAACGGCGTAAGATAGCTTTTTGAGGAACAATAGGATATTTCTTTAGGTCTTATAAGGACGTAGAAGTATGCTTATATAGTTTTTTGTTATAACATACAAATATAGCAACCATAAATTTCGTTCCATATTTTAGGTCGTTGATTTGTAAAAAAATATAGACTCGATACGATATCGAGTTTTACCTTGGACTTAATATTTCAATACTCTGAGCAATTATACTTCACTTTAGTGTTTAGTGAACACCTATAAATGTCCTAGGTTTAATGAACACCTATAACCGCCTAGTAGTATCATAGTGTCAATAAAATTACAAGAAACTTCGAAAATGTCCTAGAAAACTTACATATTCTTTCATTTAATTATACAATACTTGTTTCCATGTTTATAGAGCGTGCGTATGCGTTAGGATAATTTTCGACCAGATACTGCTGAAATTCTCTCGGAATTCTCACGGTTTTAAACAAAAAATAGAAGATCCTACATTAAAATTATGGACAGCTCTTTAAAAATAGTAATAATCTATAGATTATTATACTGTTACTTATTAAAATATTTGGAAAGTAATGAATTGTGTGAATGATTGAGAACAATAGTCAAAAACAAACAAAATATTGGATAACATTTTAAACAGTACTTCATTATAAGTGGGTTCAAGGTATTTCGAGTGCATGTGAATTATTTCAGTTGTAAAGTGCCGTTTCGTAGCACTTAAAGTTTTGTTACGTACTTGGAACGCGTTTGAGAGTCATATGGAACTTTAGTGAATAAAGTTCGGCATTGTTAATATTTTTTCTAACTTTCTTTTAGCAGCAAAGTTTAAAAACCATTTCTGTGTAAGGTTATTTACATCTTTTAGTACATAGTATATTTATTTTGTATACCGTTTTTTGTTTTGCGAGCATTATAATATTATATTCTTGTGAATTTAGACCAGAAGTGAGCTTTTTTTTAAAAAAAACAAGCTTATTAAATCAACCTCAATTTATTGTAAGTATCTGAAAATGCTAAAACACGATTAAACTAATCAAAAAGACCGATAAGTGTCAAGACACAACTACCCCCGATGCCGGTTATGCATCGACTTTTATAGTTTTCTCCCCACTCTAACATCCTCTTTCTTATTTATCTTCCACACTATTTATTAAAAAATATGCGATATTCCTTACAAAAGAAATAAAGACACTTTATTATCGTTATTGACCTCAATACTCCAGCTATTATTAATATAATAGCCACAGACGGTTAACAATAAAATAGTAGGTTCTATACGATGAAGGCAATAGGGAAGACCTGGAACGATATGAAGCGCGATGCTCTCGACCGACCGGGATGGCGACGCACTGTAGACGCCCTCTGCCCCATCTAGGGGCTCCAATGATGATACGATGTTTAAAAAAATCATATGAATTATTATCCTTTCCATTCAGTAGATTATTTATGTTCTTAAAACCATTTTTATGGTAATGAAATTTATTTTAAGACATGCATTAATGCATTATTTGCGAAGGTGTTTTTATAAACATGATTTTAACCGTTACCTAAATAAATGAAAGGAAAAAAGGAATCATTTGATTTCAATGAATATCTTACCAGATATCATCGGTCGTGTAGGGGGAGGTATAACGCGACATGGAAATACGAGTAATTTGGTTTCCAGCCTTTATAACGCGGGCGAAGGCGCGGGAAGTTTCTTTATATTTTATTATGTATTTTATGAATAGTAAAATTTGGTAATTCTTAACAAACAAACCGGGCAAATAAAGCTTCTGGTAGTTATAAACTCAACTTTCATCTTTTCATCCTAGATTTGCGTACACCGTTTAAATAGCTGGAAAGTCAGCTCAGATAGTAAATCTGTACTTAATGTACCTCGGCGGGAGGTACCTTATGTCGGGTAGGTCATTATGTAAATTTGATGGCGCAAGCAACAACGCTGATACATATATTCTGAAGTTAACTCTACTGCAAAAGTGTTATAATTCTTGTTCTTTGAAGTCGTATGGATGAATGCTATAAGTTTTGTACGAGTATAAGGTTGCATGTTTGATATTAGTGAAACGTTCCTTAAGTTACTTTATGTGTGTCACATTTACTTGACATGTTATAATGAAATACTTAATAACGTAGTATTGACCGATTTTGAAACAGCGAGTGCATAGAAGATTATACAAGCAATTCATGAGTGTCTGCAGACACAAGCGCACCTATCGAGTGAAATGTACTGTAATGTTGATGAATTTGGGTATTGCCGATAACATTACGTACTCTCAATTTGAAAAATCAAAGATGTTGTATTTGGTTTAACTTAGGACTTGACCCAGGACCTCAGAATCTGCAGCTGTATACGCTAATTACTATCTAGACTGATGTGCAAGGTACTCATTATGACATGTTTAGAGTGGAACGATTAGAACCCTTTGTAACTTGTACGGCCCACTTAACCTATCTCTAAGCAAACGATCACGTCCTACCGTTTCTCGGCTGTCAGGAGAAAAGATGGATAAATTATCATAAATTAATTTACAACATTATTCAGCGATTAACTAAAAAAGCGAACTAAAAATATGACAGTAACAGAGTATTATATAGTCGGATAAATAGTAGCTATAATGTGTTTTATAATATGTTATATGACTGCGACTGTCTTGCTACACTTAGTCGTATAAATTATTATTATTTCCGACTACATACTACGATATGTATTCTGTGTTATTTCGTCGACTTATAGTAGGTAGTCCAATTTTATTTTAATTTTTATTCGACGTAGATACTTATTTATGGTCTTTTATCGATGAACTTAAATATTAAATCGAAATTATATTATTATTAAAACGAATTACTGTGTATTCTTTCTTATATTTTTATAATACATAACATTCTTTACATATTATAAAGAAAAGAAAACTACTTATCTTATTCGATTTAATCCAAAATGTACATTTAGAAAATAAATATAATTATTTACTGTTGCTCCTATAATATTCTTAGATTATTTTATCCTACATCGTTATTTTTGTCATAATATTGTGATATACAGTCGATATAAGCACATCTATTCAGCAACTGTCCGAAAACCGTCGAGTCACGCGCCATTAGACAGAAGTGCACTTAAAACTTAGTTACAACTTCTAAGTGATCCGATAATGAGGAAATGCGGTCACGAATTCAAAGGCCATATACGTAAAATAAAATAGTATATTATGGTAATTTGGGAAGACGGTTAAAATCTTTTAATATATAAAAATCCGATTATTATTAATTTTGTTCTGATTATTTAGTAAGTATAGGTTGTAGGCTATTTTTTATTCCCCTAACTATTAAAGGTGATCCTCTCCAGATTTTTTATTATTTATTTTTTGCCCAAATTTTTATTTTTTATTTTTTTATGACTTCATTACATTACGTTAGGACATCATTACAATAGCACCATCTAGTTCCGTGGTAAGCTAAAAGGCTTGTGATACAGATACCAGATAGTTGATATACTATACACGTATAAATTTTAAATACATGCTGTTATAAATGTAAACACCTATGACTGAAGTACAAGCATTCGTGCTCAACCAATGAATGCCCCAAGCGGGACTCGAACTCACGACCGCTGGCGCAGAAAGTAGTCACTACCAACTGAGCCAAACGTGTCGTCGAATATATATAATTCTTTATACAAAATAATGTCTATTGAACTTAAAAACTTTTGCAAACGGTTTCCAGATGCGAAGTTTTGAGCCATTTTCCCTATTGAAGATAAGGAAGGAATATTTATGAATTTCTAAAGCCTTTCGTGTCGCGAGCTTTAAGAAATATTTTTGATCTGTTCAATGGGCTGTTATACTTCGGCTTATCTATAGCCTGTAGGTACATAAAATAAAATCCTAACTGAGTTGAACCTGTACATTAAATATATATTTTTTAATTCTTATATCAGACAAAGAAACACAAAGAAATCTACAGTTATTAGAATTTTTTGTCTGTCTGCCTGTCGTTCTGAATATCTGTGGCCGCATTACGAAAAAACCACGGGACAGGTTTTGGTGATATTGGATACGATAATAAATGATTATTCGGGTTACCATATGAGCTACTTTTTACCATGCGAAAATATCTGGTTAACGAAAAATATATCCTTTAAAACGTATCTAGGGAAGAGCGGAGTGAGGATGAGTCGATAGTTCATAATAAACTTGAATGGCAGTAGTTTCGCGAGTACATCATAACACGTACGTAGCTACATAGACAGTACCTACGTCTTTGTACATTATCGTATGTTTGAGTAGGTAACTCACCACGAGTTAGAACTAAAGCCACATTCCGCCGTGTCAAATACCTATTGTAAATGTACGCCTAATGTTATACTTGAAATACTTGAAAATAGTTTAGATTAATTGAAGAGAATTACACATCATACACTGGTGCCAGTTTGTACATGTTGTTTATATTTTTAGTTCTTAGAAAACCAGTAGGTATAGTTTTAATTTTATTTTTCGGCTTCATGCTGTATTCATTATTTAGAGTGACATTATTTCTTAGAAGTGGAAAATATCCGCATTCTGACCTATTTTTAATTAAGAAAACTAAAGTACCTTGAGTTATTTATACCTGAAATGTGGTGATTTTGAAGTTGATGTGTATATTTTACTAAAAACTTCTAATTATTCTTCCGAGTTTTTTCTTCTTCAATCATGGTGACTGATACAAAATATCTCAAGCTTTGCGCTTATAATAATTCAAGAATATAAAATTGATTCATCTATTTAGTCTCTGATCGAATCTTGGTTGGTTTCAACACCTATGAAAATAAGAAAGTCGAGGTAATTTAGGCCAAAGTCTACTTTACGTCCAAAACCCAAAGAAGCATCTATTCAAAGAAACAATATTTTAGATTCATAAAAGATTTGCTTAAAAATATTCTCAATATATTTATATTTCCTATTTATTTTAACACAGATTTGTTCCACAGCTTTATGTAAAGTGAATATGATAAGCAAAATCGATATGAAGATTTGCTCACCCAACCGTTATTTTTTATTTTCGCGAGCGCTATCCGATCTTTCTATACTTTAACTAGAGCGATGATAAAGAACGATGTTTACAGCCTCTTGCAAATGTTTCCAATGTAAGAATATGATACGATGTTGCTTGTTCTACTGGACTATATCTATGGAAATATCTTTTATATGAAAATTTAGATTTTGTTAAAATATTTACTTGTGTACGAACACAATAAAAGTAGTACAATTAAAAGTATTTTGAATAGTCCATATATGAACAATAAAGGATTTTTTCTTTTCAGTCCATAATACCTCACTTGTCCTGTGTGATAGACTATGGCAGTGGGACATTTAAAGAAAAGTAAATAAAATATCATATTTTACTTTTCATAAAAAATAACGACCGAAATGAATACAATCTTTTTTAAGTCCGGTGGGCATTAGATGCCGCCACAATTATTTTTTCTCTGTAGCTAGATATATCATCAGGTGAATGATGAAGCTCTCGTGGTTCAATTATGCGAGTATTTCTGGAATTTTTGCAAGAATTTTTCGATTAAGGTGTATTCATATTGAACGCACAATGAGGAATCGTGATAGTATTTCTTATAATATTTTTATATTTTATTGCCGAACATAAGATATTGGAATTTTACGTAAGGTTTTTTTTTAAGAATAATTGACTTAAACTGTGAGACATATCATCATTAGTTGATTTCTAAAAAGAATCAAACCCATATAAAATCAGTTTTCTACTACTGTGAGGATGAAAACATTTGTCATCATACAATTTAATGAAATTTCACTGTGTTCTGTGCCTTATATTTGAGAAATTATTCCCTGAGTGGTAATTCTAAATGTAGCATTACGTTTTAGCTGGATTGGGATAAACAAACATCCAACTTTCATCCGAGCAGAGAGTGTCTTTACTGTGACACGAATATCTGCGAACAAAATAAATTTAATTATAATAAAACGATATATTTTAACCTTTATTAAACTCGTTGTTTTGCTAACTATAAGCAAGCAATTTAATTATATGAAGTAATTAAAGTATATACTGTATATTCTGGTTATTTTTAAGTATAATATACGATACCTATAACATAAACACTTATCTGTAACTCTTCAGTACTTACTTACTCACTCTAATTCACTCTTTCGTAATATGACCCAATCTACATTCTAACTAATTAATTAAAAAAATACATCTATACATCAAAACTCCTATCGTCGGCTTTAGTTAGCGAATACTGCAGACGCGATGGTTCTGGTTGCGAGTCCCGGGTAAAGCTAAGCTCAGCTAGGAATATTTCTGACAAAAAAATCTCAGTATCCGCCCAGAGTTGGGAAGTCGGTGGTATTTCATACTCATGCCACGGAGAGCCCAAAAAGTCATCGGTTAGGACGTATACCTGTGCACTATCTCTTTTGCAGATGGCTAGTCTAAATTATATCGAACCGAATGACATTATTATTACATTGATCATGTACAAACATATGTATGATTTTATTTATTTAAACTAGTTTTAGTAACTTTGCAGCAGGGCTTGGCCAAAATTGCAAGATATAATATTTATATTCATTTATAAGTAGAACTCTCTATCTTTGTATTAAGCAAGCATTGAATATAAATTATGCTTAGTACTTATTTTCAAATCTTAAGCCTGTTGAAGTGTATTTAATTCATTACATTCAACGTAATTCCATAATAATTAGTTAAACGTCATCAGCTTCAAACATATCTAAAGGGTGGAAATTCTCCTTTTTTTTTTTTTTTTTTTTTTTTATTATAATGAAAACATCCACAGGCGTGAAGCGCCCGTGCCTTTTTTTTTAAATTTAAATTTGATTTGGCGTATTACATTTGCAAAGACTTAAAACTAGCGATACATGCTACGAACTTATACTAAAGGAAACGTGGTCCGAGACTGACATATATATTAAATAAAATTCATTATTAATAAAATAAAATTAAAAATTATTACACTATATTGGGACTTTAGGACCCCGCCCCATTCCGCAGTTGGGAAAACACAGCCTCCGCGATTTTCGTGTCGCGTTTTTGGATGGACATTTTGAGGCTGTGTTCCAGGATGGTCTTTGCTGAGGCCCCCTCCGCTCGACGAATAAACCTGCCGATCGCGTCGTCACCGTCATCGGAGTAATAGACACAGGTCTTCGTGTGTCTAGTCACCGCTACAACAGCGTGCGGCACGCTGTCGTGAATGCGGAGTCTTTTGCTCGTTGTCCGGACGATTATGACCTCTCTGTAGGTTTGGCCCTGTGCTTCATGGATGGTCATGACACGCGACCCTTCGCCGGATCCATATCCTTGGTTCATCAGGAACTTCTTTTCTTCCTGAGTGTGGACCAAATATAGGGTTCCTTGTTGGGTAGATGGTATTTGCGCGTCAGTAAACCTTTTCAAGCTCAGGGAGTGGATGGTATGACTAGAGGAGTAGATGTTACCATAGACGTCGCTGATGGCATATGCAACGTCCTTGGGGTTCCTATGCGTACAAGACAACTCACATGTGATGTTGGTCACCATAGTTGGCCAGCAATACCTTAGCTCGAACAGATTTTCTCTGTCGATATAAGGAAGCTGGTTAATGTCTCCGATGAGTGCCACTTCTTCTGCTCCTGACAGTCGAGCTGCCATGACTATGGCTCCAAAGTGGTTCATGAGGGCTTCGTCGACCGTTAAACGGTTGCACCTAGTGCCCTCTTTGAAGCCATTGGCCAGTATGGAGGCCATGGTACGCACTTTGGATTTGGCTTTTTCGCCAAAGCGCTCCACGAGCTTCTCCCTAAGGTCCTTAGCTCCCTCGACTGTGGTGGTGGCAACTACTTCGTTGTCTTCATCGAAGTGCCTGATGATGTGAGTTGTCTTGCCGCATCCGGGTACCCCGTTTGTCCACCTTAGTTTTGGTAGTTTCCAGTTCGCGAGAATTACGCCAGCATCACCTTCGCCCGATATGGTTTTAGCCATTTCGAGCATCCTGTCGTCCAGCATTATCCTCGTGCACTTGGCTACTACGACTACTGGGTCTCCTGGGGGTGTTTCAAATTTTGGGGGTTGGTGTTCACACTCCTCCGCTTCAACCAGTCCCACGAAGCCTTTAGTGGTGTTATAGGCGGTCATATACGACCCAGACATTTCTCCTTGTATTACCTGAGAAGTGTCGTTGTCGTATATGGCCGCTTCAGCTTTGTTAAGTTCCACTTCCAGCATCTTCTTGCTTCCTCGCTGGTAGTCCTGCATGATCTTTTGGCAGGTGGCCAGGTTTACCTCTCGCGTACCTTTGATTATTGCCAGGAACTCAACAAACGCATTAATGGCATGGTCTTGTGGGTTTAATGCTGGTTTTAGCTTTGGTGGTGTTACTTGTCCCATGTCAGCTCGAGTGCGGCTGGTGTTTGGCGACTCGGGTTTCTCTGAGCGTTTAACTCTGAAGAATTCCTTTATCGCCGCGGCCTGCCTGTCTTCGTTTGTTAGCTGTTTTGGTGAGACCAGTTGGTGGATGGTTCTTTCTACTGCCTGCAGTCGGGAGTCCCGGCTAGACCGTTCCTCCCGACAGGTCTTTAGGCTTGAGGCTTCACGTTGAGCGTCTATCTGCCTTTGAAGGGTTTCGGACCCACTCCGCGGGGGCCTCATGGGGGGTAGCTCCGTAGATTGGGGGTTTCGTTTTACCTCTCCTTTCAAGAAGGTCAGGTCTTCCCCTCTGTCTTCGTAGACAATGACCTCGTGTTTCGATGAGGCCAATAGGCAGCCGT
The DNA here is from genome assembly GCA_951802675.2 of Boloria euphrosyne. NCBI lineage: Eukaryota > Metazoa > Arthropoda > Insecta > Lepidoptera > Nymphalidae > Boloria > Boloria euphrosyne. The sequence continues at coordinate 11,498,098 of OX637875.1, read as the reverse complement.
AGTGATCAGCTACGTCTCCTCTTACAGAGCCAACCCTCATGGCGTCAACGCTGAGTTTTCGTGGGGATGTGTCGGTACTGTGCCCACTGAGTCTTGAGAGCACTGAGCATGCTCGCGAGAAGGGGGATTCCCTTCCCCATTCGAAGAGTGCGATTGCTTTATTTTGCAACCACACTAGCCGGTAGGGTTGGTTGTCCTCCCTCTGCACTGTGAGTGCGTCGATTTTCGTGCACTTTATGCTCGTTTTTGTTATGCTCCCTTTTATCAGTAGGGCAAGCCCCGGTGACACTGTCACTTTGTCTGGGCTCTCTGGGCAGTAGAAGCTTATTCCCACTCTTTCCTGTTCGCAGCTCATGAAGAGTGCCACACCTTTTAACCTTATGCCCCGATCGCCTGTCTCTCTCTTTTCGAGCAGTAGCTCAGGTAGAGTTGTGGGGAGAGTTGTTGGTGGTAGTATGGTGGTTGTGGTTCTCCTCGTGACTAGATTCCGTAAGGTGTTTGAAATGGCGCAGAGTCGCTGCCTCAGAGTGGTTTGTGAAAATGTTGGCGGGTTTGCCGATGGTGATGTCTGTGTGGTGTCTGTGTTGTGTATGTTTTGTGTGACTTGTCTTGGTTTTGTGTTATGTGTGGTGTGTGGTGTTGTTTGTGTAGAAGTGGTTGTGGAAGTGGTTGTGGAAGTGGTTGTGGTTGTGATTTGTGATATCATTTGTGTTATGGTTGTGGTTGTAGCAGATGGTATGGCGGTTGAGCCATTCCTTATAGCTGCCACTTGGACGACTTTTCTTGCGAATGTGAGGAAAGGCGTTCTGGTAACCTCATTCTCCATTATATTTGGTAGAGAGGGCTGGTCCAGTTCCAATTTTAGGCTGGTTCTTAGTTCCAGCCTTTCTTGGCAGAACCTTGGACATTCCAGTAGGATGTGGAATATTGTTTCCTCACATGCGGAGTCGCAGACACAAGAGGGGCTGTCCTTAAGGTTGAAGCGGTGTAGATACGCCGCGAACCCTCCGTGGCCGGTCAACATTTGAACATCGACTGGTGTTAGTATCGTGCTTTTAATGATCTTTTTGGCGATCTTTACATCAGGGATGAACGCCTTTGTGACCGAGCCAGTTGTGGAGGTGTCGTAGCGCAGCTGCCAGCGTCTCACCGATTCCTCACGTATCTGCCTTCTGACATACGATATTGGGACTTTATCGTAGTCTGGAGCCGTCTTTTTGGTTAGGGCTGCTTTTTTTGCTAACTCGTCCGCTCTTTCATTGCCTGGGGTACCTACGTGGGCTCTTAACCAGAAGAACCTCACAATTCTGCCTTCCTCTCGTATCTCTCGTACGCACTGCTTCATCTCAAAGGCTAGATAATGAGTTACCGATGGGCTCTTCAGAAGATCGAGCGAAGATCTTGAGTCGCTCAGGATGTTAATTGAACCGGCTTTCGATTTCCTCGCCATCTTGACTGCCCTGAGAAGTGCATACATTTCCGATTGGAAGACAGTGTTGTGTTGTTCTAGTCGGAATGTTGAGTACCTAGTCTCCCTTCCCTCGTTCCACCACGTCAGGGCAGCTCCGACTTTCCCTTCTATTTTGCTGCCGTCGGTAAAGATTAGGGGACCGACTATCTGGTGGTCTTCTCGGGTTTTAGGGTCCAGGTTTTCTAAGCACTCATACTCGGTTGTTATGAGTTTTGAGGGGTGGGGATTTTGTAGATGTCCCACCCTGCGCTCTAATTCTCGACCTGGTGGTAAGAGGTCCTCGCAGTGCCCTTTTTTGGTTTTGTAAAGCATCGCCGCCTCTTGGACGCGAAGGTCAAGGGGTAGTAGGCCCGATAGGATGAGTGCCGATGTCAGAGACAACGTCCTGTAAGCCTTGCAGATTTTTTGAGCAAAGCCTCTTTGCAGAGAGTTTAGTTGTTTTTTTACCATCAACTTCTCTACTGCCGGAGACCATACGCTTGCGGCATACAGGACGATAGGCTCTACCACCGCCACGTAGATAGTCCTCACTGTTTCTCTGTTGAGACCCCAGTTCACCTTTGCTGCACACGCTAATTGTTTATAGATATCTGCTGCCTTTTTACATGTTGCAGATACGTGTGCGTTAAAGGTTAGTTTGGAGTCTATTATGAGACCCAGCAACTTAATTTCTGTTACCAGATTTAGCCGAGTGCCGGACATGTGAATTGTCGGGGTGTCATATTTGTACTTTTTAGTTATTAGCATCGCATTGGTCTTGTGCGCTGCAAAGCTCAATTTGTTAGTAGCACCCCATTCTTGTACGACAGCTAAGGTGGATTCGGCTGAAGTTTGTAAGTTGCTGGTGAGATGACTTGAGAATATGAGGACCACGTCATCCGCGAAGGCTTGACAATACACCCCCATTTCTGCCATTTTGTGGAGTAGGGAGTCCAGGATTAGGTTCCACACAACTTTGGACACAACCTTTCGTGGTTCCTTTTTCACTGGTCGCTCTGGCGTAGTTGACGATGACCTTTCGGTCCTTTAGGTAAGATGCTACTAGGGCGTATAGATTTTTTGGACATTGTTTGTTTACCATCTGCTTTTTTAGGGCTGGCCACCATGCGTTGTCGAAGGCGCCCTCAATGTCGAGCGAGACCAGGAGTACTAGCTTTTTAGCTCCGATCTCACTTCTTATGTGCTCGACTAGATCGAAGAGGGCGTCCTCAGTCCCGCGTTGTGGCATGAATCCATACTGGCTGGGATGTAGAGTTGGCAAGAAGCGCCACTGAAGCCTGCCCACTAGGAGTTTTTCTACTATCTTTCCTAAGATCGATAGTAATCCAATCGGTCTGTAGGACTTCGGGTGGGTGTAGTCTTTTTTGGCTGGTTTTCGGAGGATGCACACGTGTGCGACCTTCCACTGCTTGGGGAAGTGCGACAGCGATAGGCATTTATTTGCTATCGCCAGAAACACCTCCCTGTCACAGTTTATGGCCGCGGTGCATATGTCTGATGAGAGCCCATCCGGACCTGGAGCTCTCTTTGGATTTAGGCCAGCAAGGACCGTTTCCAGCTCCGCGGTCGTGAAGGGTGGGTCATCATTCGACAGGCCTTGGATTTTCTCCGGTGTTTTGTGCTCTGTGGCTTCTCTTATGCGCCTTTGCTGCTCTGTTTCAGATGCCGCAGAGTCATCAGGATAGAACGTTTTTGCTAGCAATTCGGCTGACTGTTCCGATGACAGTGTTTCGCCTGCCGAACTCCTTAGTAGCATATCGTTCTGCCTCTTTGTGGTTTTCCTGATGACTCTGTAGATTCCGTCCCAGAGACTCTCGCGATCTTGGGTGCTACAAAACTCTTTCCAGCTCTGAGTGGCTGCTTCGTTCGCTCTAAGTTGATAGGTTTCCCTTGCCAGTATATATTCGTCGACGGTATGTTGTCTCCGACTGGGTGCAGCGTTGCGGATTCGGCGTTTCTTTCTGAGCACGTCCCTTTTTAAATCTTCTAGGACGGCTGACCACCAAGGTGGTCTAGGATTGCCTTTCCATGCCTTCTTTTTAGGAATCGCGCTTTCGCACGATTCATGGATGGATGACGTATAGATGTTTAACATCTCTTCCAATTCCTCTGGCCTTGAGAGGTTTAATATTCTGCTCAGCGTGATGCTGTGATCGGCGAGTTTGGTGCTAAAGTTTGTGGTGAAGTCTGACCATTTAGCCTTCTTTGTGTTGTACATGCGTGTTGAGATGGGCTTTAGTGGTTCTAGAGCTTTCTCTATGCGCAGTGCAAAGGTGATGGCATTGTGGTCCGATGTTATAAGACTTCTATCCACTTTCCAGTTCTCCATTTTGCCGATTAGTGAGTGACTAGAAACCGTCACGTCTACACAGCTGCTGTACAGTCTATCTCCTCTGTAGGTCTCGAAGGTTGTTATTTGGCTGGTGTTGAGGATGTGGAAGTCCATCTCTGTGATGAAGGCGTGGTATTCCGCTCCGCGGCGGTTTTCAGAATTGCTGCCCCACCAGTGGCTCCAAGCATTCACGTCTCCTGCCACCAACAAGTTGTTAGTTGGGATTTTGGACGTGGCTGCCCTTATTTGCGTAAGATATGAACCCATTTCTTGGTCACCCTCAAAGTAGACGGACAGTAGTCCTAGCTTAAGCTGGCCGGCCTTAATGAAAACTGCCGCTACATTCTCGGTAACGATTTGTGGGTCATGGATGACCTCCAATTCGTTTCCCAGAACTATGATAGCTGCTTTCACAGGCTTTTGGCGATTCAAGGTACACTGGATGATGTGTGCACCAGGGTATTGCTTCATTTCGCCCGTCCTTCCCACATAAGGTTCTTGGACTAGTGCGATTGTGATCCCCTTTTTCTGAGCCACCTGTAGTAGTTCTATTGTGGCCAGCTTTGAGCGTTGCAGGTTTGCCTGTATGAACAATATCCTGTCCACTGTTCCGTCCATACTTTGAGTGGGGGCCGATGGTTGATTCTCCTGGGCGCCCTCAGCAATATTGAACCTTTGAGCGTGCTATGAAGTCCCACTTCTGTCTTTCCTGGCACTCATCGCTATATGCTGTGTGTACCAGTTCGGAGCTGTCCCTTTTGGCCCTCACACAGTTTACACAGCGTGGGGGTTTTTGGTTTATTCTGGCCGGACACTTTACCCCAGTGTGTTCACCGCAGCAGTAGCTGCAGGTATCCACTTGTGCCTTGCACACTACCTTTGTGTGGCCGTAGCCCAGGCATTTTGTGCATTGCACTAGAGGGGACTGGTCCTCTACCAGGCATCTGCCAAATCCCAGGTAGATCTTTTCTGCGCTAGTAAAGCTTTTCCAGACCTCCGGGGACAACTCCAAGACAAGGTGGCACTGGTGCGGATTTCGGGCTCGCTTTCGGTAGCGTACCCTCATCCTTAGTCTTGCCTCGTCTATACCGTGCAGTAGGTGTTTATTCTGCGCTTTTATATAGTCAATTATTTCATCATTGGTGTAGACTTGCATGACGTTGTGCACGCATACCAATGGGTTTTGGTTCGCTGGTTCCTTTACCGAAAGCTCCCGGTTTTGTTCAACTTTGGTCTTAATCAGGTGCATGTCCTCTTTGGTCGCGCAACTAAGGACGACTTTTTGGTCCCTAGCCTTTCGAACCCTGTCTACTCTTGCCCCGGTTTTTTTGATGTCCAGGGCGGTCCTGATCTTGGTGATAACGTTCTCACTGGTCTCTTTAGAGTCCTTCGAGGAGATGATCAGGGTATGATTGGGGGGTTGGAGTTGTTGCTTTGGCTTGGAAGCCATTTGGGCATATGTTGATAGACCCACGGGGGGTCTTTCGCCTTCTCTGAGTTCCTTAACCCCCTTTTTGATTGTATCCAGGGTCTGTTTCACCTCCTGTACTGCCAGCTCGGTTTCCAGGGATGGTCTTGGTGGTGAGGCTACTTTCGGCGTATCGTCCTTTAGTGCACGGATGTCAGCATGCATCAGACTGAGGCGCTCTGTAATTCTTTCGAGATCCGGACTCGGGTCTTTTTGTTGTGTAAGAGTTGTGTGTGTGTGTGTGTGATTTGGTTCTGGGTTTCCTGTAATGTGTGAAGTGTTTGGTAGATTTTGTCCAACATCTTGGCTAGGTCTGTGTCCTGCGCTTGTGCTTGGGGTGGTTCAGCTTGTGGCGTTTTTGGTGGCTCTGCCGTGAGGGTTTTTATATGCCCTACCTCGCGACGGAGTGTATCCAATTGGTTACCCAAGCTGGACAAGTTGTTATTGAGGTTTGCAAGGGATTGATGAAGTGCATCCCATCTCGGGCTTTCTATACTTTGCCCTGATGATTTTTGCACTTCGGCAATCTCTCGCACCTTTGCCTCGATGCCCCCCTGCGCATCTCGGATTTCCTTCACTTTTCTGAAGGGCTCAGTTGTTTCGTAGCCTAACCAACTACGAATCGCCTGGGCCTCCTTTAGTGTGCCGGATATGCCCTCCCTGGCCAATTGCATCTCGGCGATCATGGTTTTTCTGATCACCTGTATTTCCTGGTTGTGGGCCCTCTCAACTCGCACAAGTTCTTGTGCGTGTCGAGAGCGCTCCTTTTCCAGGTTGCACTTATGTCGGTTTTGGGAGTCCGACAGTGATAGCACTGTCTCATATAGCCCTTGCAGGCTATCGTGACACGTGGCCTTAACCTCTTTTTTCATTTTTCCCGCCATTTCGAGTGCCTCTTTGCCCTTCTGCAGGAGTTCGTTGGCTACTCCTGTGACCAAGTCCATTTCAACACCCGTGCCTCTCTTTGGCGTTGTATAGAGTAGGCTCACTCGCCTACTACAACCTGAGAGGCCCGAACCCACAGATGAAGTCTCCAGGTCATCGGAGTCTGATGCATAGTGTTCCGTATGCACTGTCGGCATGTGGGTGACTATTATCTCCGCCGTATTTGGTGTTTTTAACGGCGGCGGCTGCTCATTGGTTGTGGATGTTGAAGGTGTTAGCTTTGCGGCTGGGGCCACTGTTTTTGACAGGACCGCCACTGTTGGGTTTTGGGGGTTGTAGTGGGTAGGGTTGGTAAGGACTCCTTGTTACGATTACAATGAACCGTCACAAGGGAGGGTTGGGTAAAGGGAGTGTATAGTACCTTGGCTCCTCGTTCTACGCAATATCTTCAGCCGCCGCTGATGGTTTTGAAGGCGGGGCGGAGTCTTCGGTCCTTTCTGCGAGCACCTGGTCGAGGACGAAAGCACGTGTTTTGTTTGTTTAAGGTTATAAAGCCGCGTGCCGACCACGTGTTTCTTGTGCTGTTGTTCCTTTTATAACTCCGCCAATTCTTCTTGGATTTTCACGATTGAAGTGTCGTCTAGCAGGTCTTCTTGCCGTCTATGAGATAGTATATAGGGCACACCGCTCCGACGATTTTTCACTGTTTGGCGCTGGTCTGATGTCTAGGTGTTCCTGCTTCGGAACCCTTGGAGATAAAGTGCTGCAAACGTTAATCCCGGTGAATCAGAAAGTGGCGAATTACGTGAACCAAAAATGTTTAGCGCGAGGCTCCGATTTCTAATTTTTAGAAATTTTTTTCACGGAGCCGATGTTGTTATTGCGCTGTCTGTGTACTATTTTGGAAATTCTCCATTATACACCATGAACAGTATTTTCGAATATAATTTAATGTTCATTACATTATTATATAATTTAATATCAACCAAAGTTCAGTTAGAATTAAGCCTAACTTTGTGTTTAACTGGATAGCAGCTGCGATCGTTATATTGAAAATGACAAGGCAAAATGAAGCTCGCATGTTTTCACACCGTAAAATTATCTTCTAATTTACATTTTACATACCAGTGTTTTGAAAGAAATTATGTTTGCGTGATTTTGTATAAATTGTAGAAAATGTATAAGGTATTTTTTTGCAAAATAATCCTTATGTTCTTACTTCTTAATGATTAATGATATTTCTCTTTTGATTGTGTATATGTCGGATAATAGTTTAGATCGGATTCAACGCAATCTGATTTTAAGTTGTTAACGAAGATAGACTTAGTAGCATACATCACCAGGCGAAACATATTGGACTAGAACTAATCGTGTATCTCATCACTCTGCAATGACTCAGTGGATTTAAGTAAAATTCAGAATGGATATATTGTGTTCTGTATCGTAAATACGAGTACAACTACACAGGGTACTTTTTACCCTTTTTATTTAATATATACGAGCGAAACTGCGGACAAAAATATATAATATAAAAATGGAGGCATAATATTTTAAGACAACAGTAGCTTTCATTCTGAAATTATAATGCAAACATACTATTCATAACACTTAATTTCATAAATAAATATATTGTTTTGCTAAAAAAAAATATTTTAAATATTATAATATACACATGATGGAAAAAACAAAAGAAAGAATGTTATGAAAAACCCCGAATGTTTTCTTGTAATGTTAATGATCTTTGTTTAAGCAAGATATTTATTAATTTTAAGAACTTAATTATTTTATTGTCTTTTATTTTTATTCGAACATTTTTCAAATAAAATCTTGTAGGAAATTACAAAGTTGAACGTCGAATTAATTACTTCTTAAATAACAATATAATACCGACTTCAAAAGCGTTTGATAGAGCAAGCATTATATTGACTTCGTAAGGCAATGTAGTATGCGAATCATTTTTAATTTTTCCCTCAAAATAGAGTAATAAGTGGTAGACCCATTCTTGTTACCTTCGGGTAGCAGCCGAATGGGCCGGCACGCCCCGTATAGTACCACTCTCTCACAGAAGACCGGCGTGAAGTGGCAGCTATGCTGTCGCGTTTCGTCCGGTAAGTGAGAGTCCGGGAGGCCCACTCCCCATTCCTCCTTCCGTCTTTTTTACCTCCTCCCTCCCCCCTCCCTCCCTTTCCTAAAAGGCCGGCAACGCATCTGCAAAACTGCAAGCCCTGCAGTCTTGCAGATGTCCATGGGCGGAGGTGATCACTTCCCATCAGGTGAGCCTCCTGCCCGTTTGCCTCCTTTGTCACATAAAAAAAACGTTGCGATAAAAAATAAAGACAAGCCATCTCCTTCTTAACATAAGTGTATATTGAACGTGACATTTACTAATGGTCCGCATGCTGAAGAAAATTGCTTAGACCATTTCGGTACGAAAGCAGGTTTTGTTTACAAAGTTTACAAAGCACCTCCAAAATTGTATACATCTTCATTTTAAAATGTGTGACATCTTTTACTATTTTTTTATAAAATGTTAATGAAATCATGATTATATGATTATAAAAGTCAAAGTTTTTTGGAAACAGTTTTGATATATCATTTGTCTAAATAAAGTTGTTTTATAGGTGTAATTGCAAAACATTTTGAAACGTTATTTTGTATGAAGTATAAACTTTATACAGAAGGTTTGTCGAAAAGGTAAACTTTGTGTGTAAGTTTTATACTTAGAGTCGCCGCACGTTTTCAAAGCTCCAGGCTCTTTAACTGGAGTTGCTGGTATTTACTCACAGTAAAGGCTAATTACGTTTGTTATAGATTTTGATGATATACGAGTATGTTAAAATATGGAAGCATGTACTATTTCTCAAAATGTGAATAGCCATTGATTATTTTTTGAGATATGCATTTTTTCAGTTACACATTCCTTTAATAAAATCCAAAAAACTCAAATTGGAGTATTTGCTGAATATTTTTACTACTGTTTTATCTCATACTTCTTATATAGAGATGTTTTATAACATGTGTAAAAATGTTCGACTTGAGGGTAAATCTTTATTAGGTACTAAATGAGCCTACTGGAGAGTGATGTGTCAGGCCTCTACGGAAAAGCAATTTGTCGTGGTCAAGATTTGTGACCGCTTCCTTTACCTCGTAATCGATGGCTTTTGCCCCTTTTATTATTAGATTTAAATAAAATAAATATTTATTACTTTTACTTAAGCATTTAATTTTATTGATTATTATCTATTATTGTTTCTTATTAAGAACTCTGACCGGCTTTTTTTGAAATATATGCTCTTCGTATGTTTCAGTCAATCTCAAACTAAGCCACGAAACTATATCAATATGAGCTCAAAATACTACATTTACCAATTATAATGTGAGAGTTCACATTCGAAATAACAATAATTGTAAACATTAAAAAGAATATATTTAATACAATTTTATTATTATAATATATATTTTTTTCATTTATATAAGTAATATGTATGGTATAATAAATATGGTTAAACTTCTTCTACTAGGACTACCCCGAAATGATGGACCAGCCTTCGCCCTCGCCGGAGCTCGGAGGGGCAATTTGTCGTCATTTAAATTTGTGACCTTATTTTATAATTAACGGTCTATTATATTTATTAATAATGTAATATTATACGAATTACAAATTAATATAAACACGAAATGTACCAAGTAGAAGGAAGCGAAGATTTCTAATCTCAAACATTGCTGAAACAATTTTCTATGTTAAAGATTTATAATTTAATGAAAACACAATATAATATTGTTATTTTTGAGCATTACTTTTTATCGAATAAATAAGAAACTAATGTTAAAAATTATGATTTATGCTGTAAATGTATGTAGATGAACTTGTGACAGAAAGCTATCTCAAGTATACCCTTTACTTGTCATAGTAAAATTTGTCAGTGTCCATTGTACTCCGTTAAGTGCCAACCTATCACAATAAATGTGAAACTGGCTAAAAGCCAAAGATTGAAGTTTAGCTTCATGCCTATTTTCGGCCATGAAATACATATCGGAATGGTATATTGAGTGAAAGTTGTTAGTAAAAATTTATTTTCATTTCCAAAACAATTTTAACTTTAGAAGTTAAAGAAAACAATGATACGTTTCGATTAGAGAAATTAATTTAGGTAATCTTATCATATATTAATTTTATTCTTCTTTTGATGATTCTTGCCATTTTTTATCCTCTAGGAGTGGAATTAAAAACAATTTCTGATGGCTGTCTTTATAATAAAATAACGAATTTTCGTACTATCTGTTTCTTTAATGTCGGTTTATCAGTGTTGAGCGTTAACAATTAAGAAAATCGTATCAGGAATGATGTATTGATATGATAATTCATAACCTATCTAGAAACACTTTTATTTGTCTAACGATAATACTTTTACAATTATATTATTGAATTCAGAATAATTAATTATTTACAAAAACCTTCACCTCGTTCCTTCGCTCCCAAGCTTACAAGAAAATGGCAAAATCAGCATACATTTTATAGCCCTTAATGTAACCTTGTAAGAGGCTGTTGAGTGTTTGCCGTAATTTATTTAACGTCCTTATAGTACTGCTGCTACTGCTCGTGCCTGTAATACATTTTTTACCTCACCATCTGAATCCGCAAGCATATATTTATGCGATATACATTTTCCTATATAAATACAATAACTAAAGTAACTTAAAAAATACAGTTTTAACTAAATGTAAGTTCTTAAATAAACAAAGCCTAAAACAAAAGTCTTAGCACTTAAGGCAATTAACTTTGGATTGTACTTCTAAGAAAATCCTGTATTATAGCTGTAGAATTTATTGATTTATTCTAGTTCAACGTACGGCGCTCTCAACAGAATAATCAGAATGGTCTTAGTGATATTCTATAGCCACAATAATAAAAAATAATAATATTCACGCCCCCTCTTTCTTATATCATTTTCCTACGACCTACACCTAAAGGTTGTCTGGAAAAATCGGTCTTTTAGCGATAAGGATGTCTCTAGTGCATTTTCCTATTTCTTATTTTTGTTTCTGTTTAATTTCTTCTGTTTTCGGGTGTACAATAAAGAGTTATTGTTATAATTACTCAATCAAAATGATAATTTTTAAGTAGCCATTTTATTTCCTTGTTTAACTTCAACCAAAGTATCCTCACCGCTCATTGTCGAATTAAAATGATACAACCAGTTTATTACTGTTATTATGTCTACACGAACTTGACTAAATTGAAAAAAAAAACTATGATGATATTCAAATTAGCATGGAACTTAGTCATATTTCTACAATCTCATCTCGTTTGCCATTCGTATTTTGCGAGAGCTCATTATGTACTCGCAGTTTCCTCCTTGTGTGGTATTTATCCACTCTACCCTGAATATTACGACTTGCTGTTCTATTTCTAAAATTGAAAGATATGAAAGACATTTTGAATTTCTTATAATTTCATGTATAATGAGGTGCTCTTACCTTTCGTATAATTAAGACAGAGCTTTTTATATACATGTGTGAAATTTAAAGTGTATCTTTAATAGTATAACATTCTGAATTAAATTATAAAATTAAAATAAATATATATTACTAGCAATATCCCGCGGCTCCGACTGCGTTCTAAAGACGGAAACCTAATTCTCTTACATATTAATAAAATACTCGTATACCGCTTTCACTGCTCACTGCAATATTGAAAAAAATAGCAGTACCTAAATTGCTCATTGCCCCCCTTATCACCTAGGGGAATAAAACATAGCTTACAACCTATTCTCAGACCTACCTAATATGCACAAAAAATCATAGAAATCCATTAAGCCGTTTCGGAGGAGTTCCATAACAAACACTGTGACACGAGATTTTTATATATTAGAAGATTAGAAGATAATCATATTATTATGTTTTTATATCTTCCGTTAGCGGTTGTAGGGTTCTATTGAATATTTTTAATCAGACAAAGAAAACATTTAAAGTTTTACCCTTAATTTGTTCGTATGACTTCATTTTTTGTATCTACATAATGTGGCGTAAAAATATTCTAATACACATTTTGAAAGCAACACAAATCAAGCAAGTTCACCATATTAAAAACATTCAAAAAAATTGTTAATCGACTCTAGTTAATTATTATACCTCGTTAAATAAATATATCTATGTTCTATTCATGTTTACTTAATGCAAAGAAATAAGTACACTATGCTTGATGTAAATGTATTAAAACCGTAAAATTTTACGAGTGTTTCCAAAGATAATTATTTAAATTACACAATTATCCTTATCTGAATTGGAAAGGATTTGAGTTTTGTTATTATATAAATGGTAATTATATAGTTAGCTTATTGCGTAACTACCTACATTTTAAAATGTAAAATGTATTTTAAATCTTAAGTGTATACAAAGTTGCCTTCGAAAGCAAATTTCCTGCGATTTCTTCAGTTATAAAGAGTGAGAAGTCGACTTAAAAGAAACCATCTTTTTGTAGCAACAGTGAAAAAGGCAACTGACTTGGAATTATACAATGTTTTGAAAGGATTTAAATAAATATGTTGGGATATTATTACAAACAGCACCATCTAGCTCTATAGTTAGCTACGAGGCTTGTGTTACGGATACCAGATAGTTGATATACTACTCATATATAACTTTACATACATACATATTATAAATATTAATACCCATGACTGGAGTACAAACATTCGTGCTCATGAATACTTCAGCGGGACTCGAACTCGCGACTACTGGTGCAACAAGTACTGAGCTACAAACTGAGCCAAACGTGTCGTCTAACTTTTCTACTTTTCAAAACTTCGCCCTTGAAGGTGTCATTAAAATTTGTATTATAAATTTAAAAAACTCTGCTTATCATGGCTAATCTTTTATGCGATTGAAAAGATTTTACCCGTGATTTTGCCAGTAAAATTTCTGTGAAGTTTCACAGAAATTTAAGACTTTTTTCATGTTGGAGAAAGAAAGTGAGGAAAATGAATTTTAATATACATAAATTCTCACGCCTTGCTTTTAGGGCGGTCTGAACTTAAAACTCCCTATATTCCAAGGTAGCTATGGGTTATTACAGGGTACGATGGAAGTGTTATGAAAATTTTGATGAGATTATTATGTACAGTTCTGACTCAAAGGAATTACTAGCAAAGCCTATGAAACATATAGTCGGCCAACAGACGTGACAGCCCAAGCTGCCATACACTAAATTAGCTGACGTGTTCCAAGCGAGTGTATTGCAGCTTGGACTGGTTGTCACGTCCGTTGGCCGACTATATGTTTCATAGGCTTTGATACTAGGGTAAATAACACAATTTAGACCTACATATTTACGTATCATATGCTTTTGTATTTTTTATGTTATGTCAGATATTAGGTAGCGATATCTTATAGCAGATGTCTAACAGTAATTATTTACTAATCCAGTTTACAGCCAGTTTGCAATTTTTTAAAATCCCGTCTGCTGTTCCAGTGCAATGAGGGTAATTAATGTAATAATAATATACATACATATATGTACATACACAAACTGTCGCATTTTTAATATTAATACATAAAATATATAATATACGTACGTAAGTACGTTTGTATAGCAAATAATTTTAATTACTCCTATATACAATTTCTTGCCTTTTCCTATGGGATTCCAAGTTACACACAATAATAACTGAAAGTAAATTAATTCTTCCACAAGAGAATGCGCATAGAGAGTTTCGCGAGTGGCGAGGGTTTCGCTTTCTAAAAATCTTTGTTCTTTAAATTAATTTTTAGCGTCGCGTCATTTGTTATTCAAGAGGGTTTTAGCTCCTTGACGATATTTTACTAAAATAATACGTTTTATAAGAACAGTATATATTTTAGTTTTATTATTTTTAACAACGTAGAGAAAATTAAAAATTCTCCATTGGCCACATAATAACTCAGAAAAATATATTTGAATCCCAAATAAGCATGATTCTCAAAATAATTTTATCAACTGTTGAATATTTTTTTCCTTAAACCATTATCAGGCCCTGAGGTTCCAAGTTTTGGAACGGCGTGGAAATTAAATCCTCCACAAACGAGCGCCCGCAGGAAAGTTGAAGATGGTTTCGTATACTTAAGAAATCTTTGCCTTCACGTCTATCCTTTTGACCTTTGATGTTTTTAAAGTTTACCATTGAAAAAGTTAAGTGACTTATTGACGTTTGTAATTATATAAGTTACTGATACTTTCTTGTTATCTATCTCCTTCTTTCATCTAATAAATAAAAGTGTAGTGATGTACCTTTAGACACATCTCTTAAGAGCGACTGGATAGATTCAGCTATTTTTAATTATTATTTTTAATAGTTTAGATCAGGTTTTTAGGACAAAATTAGGTGCTAAGGAAGGAGGGGAAATTTGGAAAAAAACTTTTTTTTAAATGTTGATAGAACGTTAAAATGTACGTAATTTTTTCTTTTTTTTTACTTATTCAGAAAAATGAAATATACAGATCGTTTATTTGTATATAAATATTTTTATTTAAATGATATATTATGTTTATATAAATACCCGAATTAATCGAAATAAAGTGGTTCATGATTGACTCGACTTTAAACGTCGTATTAAATATTGCCTATGCTATTATTTCTATCGTCCTGCTGCATAAAATTTTACACTAAATGGGACGTAGCACCGTCAAATAGTCATACAAATGCTGATACTGGCAATGGATAATATCCTATATTTCATAAAATGATCAAAGTAGGTAATAAAGAAGATATCTTTTAAACACTTAATTATCGTCAAAAGTATTTTGATCACTCTGTTCAAGCGTCTGTTTGAATTTTAAAGACTCATTCAGAGACACCCTTGTTGTATCCTTGTTGCATTGTACCTCACAAGTCTAATGTTATTCTAGTGTAATGGCTGTAACATACGAATAGACGTATAGGTGGATAGATACACGGCCAGTGACAAAATAATTAAGCTTATGTTTTATTCATTTGGCTACGGAACCCTCAAAAGGGAAAACATAAATAGCACAAGGAAACGCTCAAAATTGCCTCGTCAGTGCGTCAAAGTTGAACTTATTCACATGAAAATTAACCCTAGATAGCTAACGTTCGTCAAAATGACGAACATCTAATAAATATCTTCTTCTCTCTTACTAATGAGTGTACCTACATACTCGTTGTTTCGTGCCAACTTAGTGACTACTAGGCTACGTCGCGTGGTAGATGCATAAGCCGGTAAGTACTTTGGTTTTTGAGATACCTACTACATGCTCGTCAATTTGACGAATGATTAGCTTATACGTAACTTTTAGATCTGTACTTTAGTTGTTTTTTATTATATATTTTTTTAGTTATAGAGTTCATAGTGAAGAATAGCTGCTAGGTTGACAGATGATGATATTACAGTTCGTGCGTTAGGTGATGAAGGTGATGAAGATTATGTCGATACAAATGAAGTTATTTCTGATAGTGAGAATGAAGATGGCTTGTTGATTGATGGCGTGGAAAGTGATGGTTGAAGAAGAACAAGGAAGGTCTACTTCCGATGCTCTTCATCCCAGTGAGAATTCTTCAGCAGGTTACATACAACTACGTTATTCACTTGACTCAACCTAATATTCCAGGCAAAAATCGTCACATGTAGGCGACTCACAAAGGACATACTTCTTCCCGAATTACTGCGCTCATTTATAACTGATGAAGTATGTGAGGATATTTTGCAGTGAACTAATCCTGAAATAGCCATAAAGAAACATAACTATGAAACTATGATGCCAACAATGCCTAGAAGAATTAAATATAAAATAAGAGTTGTATTGGGTTTGAACCGTAAGGAACGCGCTGAAGGTCAAGGTCAAATTCTTGGGCAATCTAGTTTTCGAAGTCCCCTGATACCTGATAATATCTTAACAAGGAAAAGGAAAAGCTGCAGGTTGTGTTCCTATAAGAAAAGGCGCATGACGAAGAATCACTACAGTATTTGCAGAGTTCCCATTTGTGGCGAACATAGAGTCGACTCTTGCCCAACTTGTGCCAAAAAAGTGTAGGTGATTTGATACTTACGGCTAATTTTAACGTTCTTTTTTTAAATATCACCAATAAAAAACGGAAAATTAAACCAATAATTCCTAATTTAGTCTCTGTAAGATTTAGTGCCTTATTGATCTCAAAGACACATGTGCTATTTACGATTTGTGATTTTCTACTTAAAAATTAAATAAATATTCATTTTTGCAACAATTATCTTTAATTTATATCCCATATTTCCTATAAATAAAATAAACCTGATCAAACTGAAATAAAATCTTAAAGAAAAAAGAAATTTAAAAAATGATCAAAAAGACGAATGGTTAGCTTATCATAGAAGTTCGGGAACGTTAGCTATGTAGGGTTAAATGTCATGTGACATATTATTATCAAACATTAAAAGTTTCTCTCAGTTATAGGCGTGCTTTACTCATTGACTACTCGAGTTTGACTCAATTTTTCCCAATTCTATGCTTAAGGGATAACAAATTTTCATTCGACCTTTCTTGAATTTTTTGGATATTACACGTGTCGTCACAGTGTATTGTACAACGTCCATTTATTTTAATACATTGTAAAACATTATGCACTACTTTGAATTCTAATGTTACAATATGATGCTAATAATTGAAAATAATTTCAAGTTGCCTAAAGGATATTTTTTCGATAATTTTTTCTCTAATATCACAAATTACACTGTTGCAAAAAAAATTTAAATCATAAACCATTCATTTAATATTTCCTACATCGTAAATGAATTATTTTTTTATAATTTTAAGCAGCCTTAAGGACCTGTTGTAACGATTTTTAGCGTCACAGTTCTCGATGCGTAAACTCAGCTTTGCATTTATGTGAGTGATAGTCAAAAGCTAATAACCACGCTTCAAAAACCAGTATAAATGGGTTTAAACCAAGCGCAGAACGCGCTCCAAAATTCAAGCAGTTTGTCTTTGTCGTACTGGAGCTTAAGGCTGGAGATCGCAGGATAATTCTTCTTTCACTCTCGAAAGTGTTGATGGTGAGGTCGACTGAAAAGGGTTTCTAACCCAGTCATAATGTTCCAGATGTTCGGAATACAGACAGCCATTTCATGTATTCCATGAATGGGCCTCATGACGTCCTTGAGATAATGCCGCGACGCCCCAGAGCATCCCAGTCAGAGAAGCCCTGTTTTTTTGCTTCATGTATCATTCGAAAGCATATATACCCCATTATTTACAGGCAATTAAATTTTCTAATACACTATTGTTGGCCGAACATCTTACTTCACAGTTATTTAATGGTTCAGACCTAGACCCATCATTAAACATTTATCACCAGAACGACCATCAAAGGGAACGTAATTCATCAACATGAATTAATCCCTAAATGATAAATATCCTTTACTGAATATCCCTTCCTGCAATAATCTGGGATGTGGTAAGTTATTGTTGCTGGATTACAACCTTGTTGGTGTTACTAAAATTTATGACGCATTAAACTTGAATGTATGTATTTGAGGGCTTTCAGCAGATGTATGATAAGGTATCGTTAATTAAGTTTGACAAATACATTTGAGTTGATTTTACTTAATGAATGATTTTGTTTATGCTTGTTTGATAATTATAAATAGAACTAACTCAAATATAAGCACACATAATATATTATTACATTTTATATTGAACATCGTTTTAAGACAACATTCAGAGCTTAACTTTAATCAGTCCACGGTAAATAAACGAAGATATTATGCAGTTTGCAACAATAATAATGAATATAAAACAATGTTCATAAATAAATTCTATAGTTATTTAGGACCTTTTATATATAACAAAATTAACAAAAAACTTAATATTTTCTCCGAAAATAGCATAACTTGTAAAATTAGAGTTTATGACTATCTGCTTAAATTATCATACGATGAAACTGAGGATCTTTTGTGTGTTTTAAGTTGATTACATTTTACACACACAAACATACACACACACGCACGCCCACACAAACATACATACACACACACACACACTACTTGTTCTTTTGTTCTTTTAGATAAATTGTGATGTAAAAGTAAACTTTTAGCAAATGGCTAATTAATGATTGGTAATATTTGGGGGAGAGGCGCTGTTTGCTGTAATACAGGTCTCCTAGTACAGCAACAGAGGCTACCTGATCTTTTGATATTGTAACAGCCACACATAAAATTGTCTTTAAGTTGTTATGTATATTTTCTTTAGTTTGAATCAATAAAGTTATTATTATTATTAAAGTTATTATTATTATTACATAATATATATTAGATAATAGATTTTTGCCTGCCTGTCTGTCTGCGACCGCATCACGAGGAAACCACTGGCCGGATTTTCATGAAATTTGGTATGATGTTAGCTGATTAAATATACGATAAGTAATATACTTTTTAAATACACTACCACTTTTTAAATTTATTTACTTTTAAACAGACGTATAAAATTTAATTATTTATCTCATATCTGAATAAAACTAACTAATTATCATGCTTCTGAATATTAAGTTGATTAAATTTTACGCTAGATATTTAATTTATAAGTAATTAGTCAATTTGAATAGAAAACATAATAAAGTACAATATTTCAGTTCGTTGCTTTCATTTATTACAAACATCAAATTGCTCTTTAAACATGTCTGGCAATTTTGCCTTTTATGTAGAGCTTACAAATAACGTGTATAAGGGAGCGTAGAATAAGAGACGTTTGCTGCATACAAAAAAGAGTGCTTACGTTTCTTTTAAATACGAAAGTATGAAGTTAACATTTAATAATTCCCGATTTTATAGCTTATCTTTTGTTTAGCATTCATAACTTGAGCTTACACAAGATGTCTACATTCATTGAAGAATTAAAATGTAAAATACATAATATAATAATGATATGATATAGTCTTAAATCCCTCCCTCGTACTGAGGGAGGCCCGTGCCCAGCAGTGGGACGTTAAAAAAAAAGGGCTGATGACATAGTCTTAAATATATAAAAGCAAAAGATCAGTCACACATCACGAAACATTGAAAACCGCTTATCGTATAAAGATGAAATTTTGTAGGGAGGTAATTTACAGTTAGTAGACATCCGATAAGAACGGATTTTGCGTAGCACCTAGGGCCCGAGCGAAGAAAGGATGAGTAGCTAGTATTATGGTAGTTCTAACAATAGCGGTTTTTAAAATTTGTGTACAATTTTTACTACTCTTCGAAGATTGTAGAATTACAACTTGTTTGTGACACCACGACCTATTTATAAGCATATAAATATTAGTCTTCGTTCTCGGCTAAGCCTTTGAAATATACAGTATATTTATCAAAATGTTATGTGACACTGATAGGTATTTGCTGTACGTGTCTATTAGTGAAATATGTGATTTTGTTGGACTTCTATAAGTACAATAATCCATAATAAATATTATAAACAAAATTGCTCTCTTACTATAATGGAAGCTTGATTTTTCATATATTTTTATCAATAACAATGTCTTAAGAAATAAAATTTAAGTTTAGATTAGTTTAGTTCTACAAATTTTAACCAACTTAATAATAAATTTCGTTGGCTTACCAGTCTTGTTCGTTAGTGAACTATTCAGCCTCTACCGATGTACAGCGTACCGTCAATATTGAACAGCTTGATAGTCTATTGTCATTGCCTTGAGGTCTTCCTTTAGCAAGATAAAATGTTCCACGAATTTCTTTTCAATTTTACATTGATATTTTATATTTTTAAACGGGAATTTCAATGAGAGTCGAAAGCTTCTATGACATTTTACCCTGTAAATACGAGTATGACGACTCTATGTGTTTCTTTTCACTAAGATATAGTCGTCTTCCTATTAGATATTGATAAATCGTTAACTTTAGATAATTTTAATTTTACAATAAGTACATTTTTTCAGCTTTAAAAATAACAAAATTTTGTCTTTTGTTTTAACATTTTTAAATGATAAATATAACTTTTATTTATATTTTAACATTAATTGTTGTCTAACACAAGAAATAATCAATTAACACTTCTGTATTTGATGAAATATAACTAATTCTGTAACGCTAATGGTTCTCAATTCATAGTCAGTTGTAATAAGCTAGAATTGGCTTAATAAGTGAGTTGTAAATTAATTACTATCCATAATTTCTACTTAATAGAAATTCTGTTTAACAATAAACGCTATTTTGCAGCCGCGTAACATCTGTTTCATTATTTATTCATTGCTATACTAGCATTTGTCAGTCGTTTTCTAGCGACGCATCTTTGCTTCGCTCGGGCTAAGTGCTCCCTGCCAAAAAAGTTTGTAGCAAAAAACCGTGGCGTTATTTAAAAAATGAATTTTCTAAAATAAAAGTAGCTTAAGATACTCCTTATACTCGTAACCATAGCTATCTGCGACATCTGCAAGTGAAAGTCCCACCAAAATCAGACCAGCCGTTTCAGAGATTAGCCGGAACATACAGACTGACAGACAAAAAATTTTAAACTTGATTTTGTGATGTAAGTACTGTATCTATATATTTTCATATGCATTTGGAGAAAAGCTGTTAATTTGAAAAACGTAATACATACTTTGATTGTATATAGTGGTGGTATAACTTGATCATTTTAAAAAAATATCCCATAATATCTATAAATGTGGTAATCGTTATTTTCACGGATACAGACAAACAAAATTTTATTCGATCTCAAACATGCCATCAAAGTTTTTTCTAGATATTTTCCATACGTGTCATCTAAAAATGTTTTGTAAATTGCATTTCCATGCTCTATTTGTAGCAATACCCTTAGGGAAATAGTATGTGAAGAGATGCCAACTGCGATACGATATACCAATAATAGTAGTAACACTAAGTTTTGTATCGAGTTTGAAATTCACAGAATTTTAATACCTTCTTCATTATCTCATAAAATTCATGTATCACGAAAATGGGGAAGGGGTCAATGCGGGATTGAAATAATATTCTATAGTAAGCAGGCCATTAAAACAAAGTTAGGCATCTTTCGTTATTAACTTACACAAAAAAATAATTAGAAAAACAGACACATTTGTATGAAAATAAAAGTAATATTATTTATAAAATTAATTATTCAAATTACAAAACATAAAAGGTCCAAACCACAAAATAATCAGACGATTTTACTCATAGAGGTTACTTTGTATCGAGACATTATCAAAATATACCCCTGAGCGCTGAGCTAACAAAATAAATGTTCGGCTGTCTCCGTTGGTCTCATCTGCTAGTTAATTAGACCATTTTGTAAAACCCAGAGACTAATCTAAAAACAGTTTCAATTGTTTTGATTTAAAAAAAAAGGAAATTATGTTCATCTCTTAAATAACCTTTAAACCTAACTAATGCTTAAATACTATTGACTATTGTGGTATTTTTTTTATTTTTTTAATTTATTCATTCCAAGTAAAAAATTAGGTTCCAAAAATATACTCTTTACGTTGTCAAAACTTGTTCTTGTTTAATTTGAAAATATTTTAGTATTTAAGCTCGTAACTGTTAGACAATATACCATGTCTCTCTGAAAATGGTAATACAAAACTACAGATAGACATTTTAAATGTATTTTAAAGACATTGTGTTTCATCAAATTGGATATCGAGTTTACTTAACAAAAGACTTTAATTATTTGTTAAAAGATCGAATGGATATTCAAACGACATCTAGCAAACTATCGTCATGTTTTTAACAACTCGTTGGTAAATCTATTCAATTGTAAGGCAAAACCAATTATACTTAGGTACTTGACTAAATATGAATAAATATTTCTGTACAATCACATCCTCGTGGCATTATGACTGGAATTTTAGCTTATTTAAGATATGTG
The DNA here is from genome assembly GCA_951802675.2 of Boloria euphrosyne. Classification (NCBI taxonomy): domain Eukaryota; kingdom Metazoa; phylum Arthropoda; class Insecta; order Lepidoptera; family Nymphalidae; genus Boloria; species Boloria euphrosyne. The sequence goes on along the minus strand of OX637875.1, from coordinate 11,476,110 downwards.
GGTAGAAGGCACATATTATTATTAGATGGGAAATGAATAAGGTTTTTGCCGGAGTAGAGGATAGAAGAAGAAAGGTAAACTGAATTTAACGACTCGTTATTGATGGATATTAAATTTGTTGGGGTTGTAATAAGTATTTTTTGTAGTTAATGAGAGAAAATATATGAAAATTAATAGAATTATAATGAGTATAATACTTAAAATAATTTATGTATCCTTAAAAAATATCATCTATGCACAATGCACATAATAAAATATTAGCTCAGTCTGTAATTTTTTTTTCAAATTCTAATTCAAATATTCATTACTATCGATATCTATAGTTTTTAGAATTTTTTGTCTGTCTGTGTGTTTGTGACCGCACCACAAGAAAAGCACAGTATCCGATCCAAAACATAGGATATTTTTTATTGCAACAAAATATTACATCTCTAAAAATTCTACACTAGTCTTTAAAACGTATCTCGAGCGGAGGAAGGGCAAATAGCTAGTGTTATATAAATATGTAAAGATTAAGCACATTTTACTCTCACAGATCGTTACTTTTTATTCAGAATACTTCAAAGTAACCAAAGATATGGTTATACATTTTGAGCTTTTCGTCGCAAAGCGTCCGTGCTCAATGCTTGTAATAACAGAATGATCTAAGAAAGAAGGCTTTTATACTTACTCAAGAGACTGAGAACCTAGTAATTCATTCGTTGTATAGTTGTACCTACATAATATAGTATATTAACATTTGTATGAACGTTTTTTATGATTTTTTCCACTCGTTAATATCATGTAAAAATCAAAGCCCATTTGCTATTGACCTAAGAAAAAAGATACATTGAAACCTATATCTCATAATATTATGTATATATTTGTGAATGAATGAATGAAGAATACATGTGTGATGTATTTACTTAAGAACGTCTTACAAGGACGTTCCATTTTATATTTTTGTTTATTTTTTATTTTTACCTATTAAAGAGATTTACCGAATTTTAATACGAATTTATATTAATTCTAGCCAGAACCAGATCTGTATCGATTTTCTTAATAATGTACTGTATATATTTATTAATTAATTTTTATCTGACCTGCTTAAGTGGATTCGTAACTAGCATGTATTGCTATAGACCTGGAGGTCCTGGGTTTGACGTCCAGGTTGGGCCAATTTAGATGTTGAGTTTTTCTGTTAAGAATAACAGACCGGAGTAAGAAAGTTCGCGGTATTTCTACCCCGTGTATCAAAGAAATACGTACAGCTACAAATCCTTTCTAATATTATAAATGCTTTGTAATATTGTAAAACTTTCTGTCTGTCTATCGCGCTTTCACGCCAAAACTACTGAGCTGATTTGAATGAAATTTTGTACACAGATAGTCTAGAGCTTGAGCCTTCATAGGCTACTTTTCAAGGCAAAAAATGGGCTAAAAAGTGTAAGGGGAAATAGGGGATGAAAGTTTGTATGGAAATTACGTCATTTTTAAAGCTAGAAGCTTGAAACTTGTTTTTCTGCTTTTGATTAGATATAAATCAGTAATAAATTCAAAGTTTGTAAACATTTTATACTATAGGAAGTGAAGCAAGGGTGAGTCGCTAGTATAATATAACAAAAAGTGCTTAGGTACTCCTTGTACCGAATAATTCAGAAAACAAAGAAACAAACTAGAAACATAAATAAGAAATATTTTTAAAGAATTGGAAGTAAATTACATTCAGTAATGAAATATTCATCGTAAAACACAAGAGGCTGTAAGTGAGTTTTGTTTTTCAGCCTTATAAAACGTTACTACAAAAAAGGGAGCTTCCAACAACAGTAATAAATTTAAGAGCTTTGCATATACTCTGCTTATCTTTAGGTTGGATATGTTTTAGTTTTTGTTAAAGCATTGTGTAGATGTCGCAGGCATTTTGTATAAATTATGGATACAGCGTATTCTGTTTCCAAGCGCTCGATGATTTGTAAAGTGCCGAAGGCAAATTACTTCTGAAATTTAATTTGCTAAAATGTGTATGTTTGTTCCTCCTTTACGCAAAAACGGCTGAATAGATTTGAATGAAATTTGAGTCATACAGAGATGAACCTAAGAAAACACCCGGGCGAAGCGGGGGTAACAAAATGTAGAAACATGACTGATATTAAAATAGATTCGGTTATGGTAGAGGAGAAGATTAAGCCAGATGATCCATCTCTACGCAGAGAATTTTCATGTTAACAATGCGCTATTTCACAATTCAACGTTTTACAATTTGCCTTTGTCAATTTACATAACACCAAACGTTTGCCAAACGGCGGCGGCGTTTGAATAATATTGAATCATACGATATGCCCAATAAACAGGGTATTTATATAACTAATGTATTATGTTTAAATCACTTTATTTGCATGCATAGAAAACGGATAATGATGTATTTTGAATGTTGTTTTATTATAAGCAAGATAGATAGACTAAACAATTTTTTCGGGAAAAGAAACAAACTTTGTTTTATCTCATTACATAACTCACAACTAGCGACTTCGTCCTTAACTCGATTTTTACTATGTTGACGGAACACAGTTTTTTTAAGTTACTCTTTATAACATCAGCTATCCCGTAGCCGTCCCGTTAAAATTTGTTTAGCCGTTTCAGAGATTAGCGGAAACAAACAGACTGACAAATTTTTTAAAAATTATGTCATAAGTGCCGCATATAACACATGCATTTAGTTTTTTTTTTCATTTTGCATGTTAATATTACAAACATCAGTCCTATTTTATTAGTCTGTATAGATTAGAAATAGATCTTACGAAAAGAACTAATTCTTTCTTAAGGATTGTAACATTGAGAATAGGAAAACCGATGACGGATTTAAAGTTCAAACAAAAGTTAAAGTTTAATTAGTTTCCTTGACTAGAAAGGGCTGAATGACTGCAAGAGATTAGAGCTAAACTTTATAATGAACAGTCTTCACAAAGTTCCTTCTATATTGAAGCGTAGGACGAAGAAAATTCTAAGGTTCTTCAGTTAAAATTTGATAAAACAAAAAACACAATTTCAAAATGAACACATGATATTAAGATTATTCAGTTAAATCACTGGATTTATACTGAATTTAACTTTTATATTAATATGAATATACTGATTTAATTTGTTAATTCCTTTCACTTCGCTTATAAAGAATAACTCTAAAATACTCTGTATTAGGTAAAATAAAAGGTAAATAAAAGGTAGGTCCTGAAATACCTCTAGTTTGTTTGAAATTTGTAGCGAATTCGTTATTTGTAATGTAAGATATTTATAAAGAACCTATATTATTGAATAACTTGTTAGCATTTTGAATGTCACAAAAAGTATTGTAAACGGATATTAAAATATCAGACATGAGAAAAGAATAAACTTGAAAGAGGAAAATATTTACAACATATTATATAAACTATTTAACAATTACATGCGTGTATTAAATATAATAATAGAATCTAAAAGAATCGGCAAAAAATTTGCAGATTTTTATATCCAAACTTTTATATGGCTTCAAGCTTTTTTATTTTTTCAATGACAGAGCTTAAAAGCACACAATAGACTGTTCAGTGTTCAGTATTAAGGGCGCGCAGGATAGAAGCATCAAATCGACCGCTAATGAATAATACGAGGTTGTAAGGTCTCGAGCTTTTAAATTTTAAGCTCTATTGAAGAGAATTTTGACATAATAAGTGTAATTAAATATTTTTGGTTAATAATTAAGCTAAGTATAATGACTACGCGGTCCTCTCAATGTATTTATAATATAAAACGGTTGAAACTAAATTAATCGCGATCTTCTATAACTTGATAATCTATAAAAATATTAATTAATTTGAATATTTTTTATGCAATCTTAATACCAATATTAAGTAATAGAAAACCTGTCGAAAAGATTGTGCCTATAAAATTTTCTTAAAAAAAAAATAAAAAAAATAGTCAATTCTAGACATATTACTCGTACTTTACGATTACTCGTACTTTACGATCCTTAACTTAGGAACTATGCTGTATCAGATATAAAACAGTAAAGCACAAAGCTTAACTAAAAATTTGTTTTCTCTAATTTTTTTGTGTGAAAAATAAATTGTACGTTAATAAATTTAAATAATCTGATCTTTAACGGAGTAGATGCACTGGTTAAAGTATGTATTATAAAGAAGCTACAATATTTTAAATTCGTGATCTGTTACATGTTCATTTTTATATAGCTCCCCAGACTTACCCTTCAAATAGCTCTCATAATCTCAATTTTGCGAAACTTTTACAGGCGAATAGAATACATATCATGTATTAACGTGAACTTTTTCTCTTGGAAATTATACGCGTATACATACATTGACAAAACGACAGTGGTAGCCCAGTAGTAACGCGCTCGCTTGGATATACGAGTGATACGGGTTTGAATCTGGGTCTCGCACCTGATATTTTCATGTGCGAATCTTTTCTATCATGATCACCACTTGCCTTAAGGTGAAGGAAAATCTTGGAAGTTTTTGAAAGATATGTGAAATCCGCCAACCCGCTCGAAGCCAGCGCGGTGGACTATGGCCTTATCGCCCTTACATTGAAGGGAGGCCTTTGTCCAGCAGTAAGGCGTTAAAAAGGGCTGAATACAATACATACATACATACATAGATTTAGTTATAATATGTGTAACCCCAGCGGACTATACGCTGAGTATAACAGTTTTATTAGTATCCGGATAATAATGCAAATATGAATGTTTGTGAGGATTATGATATGTGATCTATGATTAATTTAAGATTATTTTACGTAAAAACTAATTTAAATTTTGATGAATACCTATAGCTTATTCACGACACATAACTATAGCTTACATATCAGACTAACATTATGGGGCAATCTACAATGAGTAAAAAGTAATGTAAAAAAAAAATTATGCAGGCGAATCCGCGGGCAATCGCTGATATATCTATACTGAATTTTAAACTTCGGTTCAGCAATTAATTTCATATAAATTCCATCCTGCTTCACACCTAGTTTATAATAAAATAGCGGGCGCAGGTGCAAAAATGTTTACATTTCCACTTTGCCTACTTGTCACGACTGGTAATAAAGTTACATTTTGTCGCACTTCGTTATTAGTTGGCTTGTAGTTCCAAATGCAGTGATTTTTTTTGATACTTATACTGTACAAGCTAACTCATTGATAAAACAGATATAAGATTTTTGTAGGTAATAAACGTCATGGAACATTGGAGTCTGATGTATGTAATTGATATCGCCGTAGGGCTCGAGTTCCCCTATCGCAAGGCAAAATATACGTAATAAATACAGAGAAAGGAACATCGAAAGGTACAATTTCCCTATTTTTTAGAAAATAGGCAAAAATTACAAGGAGTTATATGGGTTACAAGTGATAAACCTCGAGCCGCTCGTATTCGTCCCTAGGTATAGTAGTATCTAGTAGGATTATCAGTTAGTGGATTTCTCAGAGTTTAGTTATTTTTTTCCACAGTAAAAAGTACCCTATAGATTGACCCGAATAACCAGCCATCATTACAACAAACATCAAAATCTATACTGAAATTGCCCTTTCCAGAGCGAAAAACAGAAACAGAAAAAAATTGGCGATAGAATAGAGATATTTTATTGATAAAATTACAAGAATTTTACAGGTCATACTATGAATTCATTTTTTTACATTATTTTACATAATTATAAAATATTTATACATATTACACAGCATTTTGTCTTTTACATTATTATTAGTATTTGTGTACAATTTTCATTATACTTATTTTAATTAAATCTTTATTTTATTAAGTTATTTATATTTTATTTGTTACAGTAACAAATGTCCAAACATACGAAATTCATTACAATTTTACTTCCATATACAAAACACGGTGTGCTGTTATTATGAATGTACTTACTTCGACATAAATTCAGCTATGCTGTACTAAGCGAGGTCAATTAACATATCTTTAAGTTAACGAATAAAAATTTTGTCATTTGGTGAGTTAACTGAAGGTAAAAAGGAAGGAAGGGTATTGTAAATATTAACGCCAAGGACACCGAGTGACTTTCGCGCTTTCGCGAGTCTGCGACCCGGGACGAGCAGTAGGTCTAATAGTATTGCTAATAATAAATAATGCATCAGAATAAAATATAATAACTGTAATATAGGGCAGCTTTTACATTACTTACGAGTTATGATATAGTAAGATTATGTTTGACTTCCTGAAAGAGAGAGAACGGAATAAAAAATATTACTTTGAAGTATGTGGATTATATATTTATGCATATGGATTACATATGCAATTAAAATTATTTTGCTATCATCGATTAAAATTTCACTCTTGTGTCTTTGAAATTTTTAAATTATTTTTTGTCTATTTGTTCCTTTCCAAGCTTAAATCGCAATACAATAGTGACTCATGGCAACGCACATTGCATTATCGCATATATTTCTTCGTCAAAATAAAATATATTCTAACTTTTTTATTATTTAGAAAAAATACAATGAATTACAATACAAAAAAAAAACAACCAAAGTTTGCGATTATACCCGTATTTGAGCTTCTCTTGGAAGTAACCGAGTCCCGCATAAACTTTGGCAATTAACTGTACGCCTAAACCGCATAAATACCATATTTATATCAAAAGTCATTGAACGTGACTAAAAAAGGAGACAGACAGAGACAAAATATGATTTTAAATTTAGTATTTTTGTATATAACGATTAAACTCAAAAATTACTGGACCGATTTTAATGAAATTTGGCACACAGTCTAGAGCCTAAGAAAAGACATAGGATGCTTTGCAATGCGAAAAAAGAGCTGTAAAGGGTTGAAGTAGGGAATGAAAGTTTGTATGGAAATTACGTCATTTTTAAAGCTTGAAACTTATTTTTTAGGCTTTTGATTATATATAAATAAGTAAGATATTCAAAGTTTGTAAAAATTTTATGCTAAAGGGGGCGCGAAATTTTATGCGAGCTAAGCGAGGGTGAGTCGCTAGTATCAAAATATTTTCTGTGTAATCGTCCGTTCTTTCCTAATATTGTAAAAACGCTTCATATTTGTCTTATTTAGTCAACTGGTCTTAGTAAGACAAAGAAGCATAAGCTTTAAGTTTCTAAAAACTTCAGTCTTATAAGTACTTTAAACACGTACATATAGAGTTTTCCTGAGGCGATATTAAGTATGCAAAGAATGCAATATACTTTTATGAATAAAAATGTACTGTATAATATTATAATTTATCAAACCTCTTACTGTAAGCGGGATTGTTATTGAATGTAATATATTACGCTATTCTAAAAAATATTTGTCACATTTTATTTATTAAGCACTATACGTATGACAATTGATATTATAGCAATATTTTTGCTACAAACTCATATAAAGATGTATAATTTTATGTGAACATAATTCGAACCATCTAAAGTTTAAGTCCTAATACACATACTTTTTTGATAGCAGAGTAGAATGTGGAGCATCCTATTGGTGGTGATCTGCTTCGACAAACATACCATCAGGGCGTCGTAGTTGAATGCGTAAGCGATACTGCGACGCCCCATTCTGTTCTGTTGTGTTTTAGTTGGCAGTACTGGCTATTCTGGCCGGTAATTCCCAAACAACCCATTGTGGTATGCGTTAATGGATTTCCCAATAATAAAAATAAACTCCTAATAACTAGGAGAGAGATAGAGAGAGAGAGAGAGAGAGAAGAATTCTATTAATTTTGGTAACCTTACTTTATTTATCAATGCGCAATATATGAGCAAAAAAGCTCTCATACAACAGTTTCATCAATATTAAATCACTCAACGCAATATCCTCTAAAGATAAGTAAAAATACTCTCAAGCAATCTATTTTTACTTCAAGGGCGGCCAAAGTGCTCTTTGTTAAAGTAAATGTATCCCTATAACCTTATTATAATTTTCTATTTTTTTATTTTACAATGGCATTAAGCTCCATCTAAAACCCGAAAAATGTTATATGAACATATACGAAAGAATTATAAATCACATTTGTATCGTACTAGCAATACCCGCGGCTCCGCCCGCGTTCTAATCACTATTAAAATAGAGATGAAGATTAATAAAAAATAGCCTACGACCCAGTCTCAGACCTACCAAATATACACAAAAAAAATTATAAAAATCGGTCAAGACGTTTCGGAGGAGGTCGATAACAAACATTATAACACGAGATTTTTATGTAGAAGATTAGATTTCAGTAAAGTATGTGATATTTTTATAGAATATATTTATAAAATATCTTTATATCATAGTTTTTAAATGTTACTATAATTTGATAGGTTTTAAACTAAATATTATTTGAATTATTAAATATTTATTTGAAAAAAGTAATTAGGTTTTTTCGTAATATTGCTTTCATCATATGTAAGCTCCAAAATACAGATTTACAACACGTACAAAACGAATATTGAAAAATGAAAACTAACAAATAACTGAAGCGGATATATTCGTATGTTTGACATACCATCCATAGCTTGTTTTAACTGGTAAATTCATCTTTTTCCCAAAACTAAGCCAACATAGGTTTTGATTAATTATAGATTTATATATTAAAATATTATTAATATCTTAGCAATGGGAAAACTCTGATTATCACTGTCCACATTGACCCCAGTTGTTTAAAATTACCTTCTATACGTGAATATCGATGGGCACGGATCACGCTGCCTCATTGAATTATTCATACAGCGATTTTGCATTTTGATTAAGACCTTTTGTAAATACGCCAAACAACACTCTGAGATGCAATCAATATGTATAAGTAATTAATAAATCACAATTGAAGGTACGGGTTTAAGACTAATGGCTTTTAGAGATACGAAAACATATGATAGAAAGGATATTCGTATTAGCTAATTATGTTTGTTTGTCTATACGTATGTAACAATAAATATTTAATTTACTTAATAACTATAATTTAAGCTATTATAACATTATAGGCTTTTAGTAAGTTACGTAAACAATACAAAATGGTAAGTAAGTAATTAAGTATAACAAAAAATATTAAGAAAATAAACAACTTAAAATCTATTATAGCAGGATTGTTTATAATAGAACATCAAACTTATTCATGACAAATACGATAAACATTGTTTTGTATTCCGATCCATTTATAAACATCGTTATGAATCTATTTTCTTTAATCTTTGATATCATGATTTCGATGTTATATTTTATACCGATGATATTTTATTTAAGAATGACTTACACTGAAGCCATCAACCATAGGACGATTTTCACGTCGACTTTAAAAGCTTTTTTACTGTTACCATGATAAATACATTATTAAAATTTATACTACAATATTACATAAAATGTCGTTCCCTGCAATACTTTATAGACGTCAAGCACATTTTCAGCATAAATATTAATACAGTGGAAGCATGTCCACAATTATGCTGTTTCGAAGTATTAAAGGTTCTCCATTGAAATTCAAAAACTCTGGCATGAATAATTCAATGAGACTGTGTGATCTATATAAGCCGATATTCAGAGTATACGAAACATTCGTAACTGGAAAGATCTGTGGTAAAATACATTACATACTCTAGAGTTTCAAATCATATAATTTTTTTGGTATTTACCTCACGTTAGAATACGAGTATAGGTTATTATTATTAATTGCCTCGGTGGTGTAGTGGCTAGCATGTACGGTTATACATCGAGAGGTCCTGAGTTCGAGTCCCGAGTCGGGCCAAGTTTAATTATTGAGTCTTTTTGTTTAGTAAGACTCAGTAACAGTCCAGAGTTGGAAAGTTGGTGGTGTGTCACCCCCGTGCCTCGGAGAGCACGTAAAGCTGTCGGTCCTGCGCCTTAACTCTCACTGGCCGTGTCGAGCAGTCGTCCCAACGAAATATGAGAGTAATATGAACAGAGAGTGCACTTGTGCCTGCGCGTACACTTGTGCACTATAATATCTCCTGCGCAGTTGGCTAGTCTCAATGAGATTGGCCGCCATGGCCGCAATCGGTCGGAGAATATTATTTCTTAATCTAATATATAAAAATCTCGTGTCACAGCGTTTGTTATCAAACTCCTCCGAAACGGCTTCACCGATTTTTATGATTTTTTGTGTACATTCGATAGGTCTGAAAATAGGTCGTAGTCTATTTTTTATTTCCCTAGGTTATAAGGGTGGCCCTCTCCAGATATTTTTATTTTTATTTTTAGACAAAATTTTTATTTTTCACTTTTTTATGACTTGGCATAGAAAAACCTTATAACCCTAAACTTTCATCCTTCAGGCGCGGATGGAGCCACGGGAATTGCTAGTATAGATATAGTTTTCAGAAATAAGAAATTTTCCCTCCGTAAAAAATCATATATTGATTTAACTTAATATAGCTGATAGCATTATACCAGTATAATGCTATCTGCTATATTAAGTTTAAATATGCCAAGCAAAAGAAATTAAAATAAGCTATGTTTATAATTTAAACTTTTGTACATAAAAAAGTCTAAGATAAAAGTTTAAGTTAAAGTTTTAAAAGATTTTAGTTTAGTTAAGACATCATATTTTTCAAATACAAGTCTTTAAAAGTTTGGCTCAGTTGGTGAGCCTACTTTCTACGCCAGCTGTCGCGGGTTCGAGTCCCGCTGGGGGCATTCATTTGTTGAGCACGAATATTTGTACTCTAGTCATGGGTGTTTATATTTATAATATGTATGTAAGTATTTAAAATTTATATGTGTAGTATCCGTAACACAAGCGCATAACGTAGCTTACCACGGAACTAGATGGCGCTGTTAGCTTTAAAAGTAAAACAGTATCCAGTTCCAGCGATCGTGATAACATTAAGTGTAATTTAACACTGTGCGGATATTCAGGTTGAAATTTTCGCGGTTTTATAGCGATAAGTTTTAACGGGACACGTATTTTATATATATTTATGAATGAAATAATTTGTGAATGAAAGTATTATATCGTAAAAGAAAGATAAATTTTTTATTATGTGTAACACAAATTAATTATAAATTCTTCTAAAAAAGATAAAAGCGTATTTTTTATGGATATAGAATAAGACGTTATAAGTTCTGTTCTAAGTAGGTTCTACCTACACTCGTGTCTTCGTCTGGTTATTCCATCTTAATGAAGCTGTAATAGAGCTTTTCAAAGTGGTAAACGTGTGTTAACTAATTAAACACACAATGTAATTTGACGTGGCTTAGCACTAATACAAAATTTACGCTGAGTTGGAGTGATTTCTCGCAAATATTATTGTCAAAGATAATTTTAAACAATCATGTTAAAAGAAAATTTTGTATTAAACTAAAATATATATAGAAGGTATAATATAATATGCATTTTTCATTGGTTTACTTTATTTGATTTTATAATTTTTTTGAATTTTTATAATTTTCTAACACGATACCTTTACCTGATCTATCCTCTGATTAAGAGCCTATAGCGTTATTTGTAACTACAGAATTTAGAAAATCAAATATAATAAATACTTTCATTACAATTAATATAGTAGTTT